>OU015651.1:12880591-14309636 GCA_907165275.2 Zygaena filipendulae
TTTCTAATAGTTAATAAATAAAATCGAATGTCAAATCAGTATAGTACTAAAAGTCATCAGTCAAAACTAAATTCTAGATAAACAATTTATCAATATTTTTTATAAGGCAACGCTCGGCGTTCGTTCGTTTGTGAAATGTAAAAAGCCTAGCGAAAGCCGGATTAGCCGGACACCGTTTATTTTGGCCGGACACGCAAATTAAAAGCCTAACTATGTCCGGCTTTATCCGGACGCCTGGCAACCCTTGTCGTGACTAATATGGACGCCACGTTTCAACAAAGCTAACCAGATCCAGCTTCCCGCCTGGTGCATGGGTGCCTGGATGGTGCACTTCGTGGCCTCCTTCACCATGTCAGTCCATCGGGATGGCGATCTTCTGCGACCCCTCTTGCCCCCAATGAGCCCGACAAAAACCTGCATCCTTTCCAAACTGTCCGATTCCCGTCTGGTCACGTGACCGAAGTGTTGTAGGAATCGCTGCATATCTACACACCGTAGAGTCTCGACTAGGACGTAGACAGGTTCGACGCGTTGGTTTCTGCACACACAAAATAACCTGCACCCACATATGCAATAGGCTATTTGACTAATTTGTTTTTTTTTAGTCCGTCTTGTAGATTAATAAAAAATATTGGACACATAGGTATTTTTTTCTTTTTTTACGTAGGTAATCAAAAAATAACAGCGATACATTGAGTTGAAATTTCGCGTGACGTCACTAACTAGTGCAGTTTGTATGGCGCGGGCGGCTTGTAGCGGTAAGTGACGTCACGAGCCCCCACCCTAAACTTTAATGCGCTTTATCTCTGTGTATTTTCATTTATTTGAAAAATAAAAAAATACGTGTCTAATCATTTTTAATTTTCTAAAGGACGGACAAATTAAAATTTTGTTTTTTAAAAGTTGGCATCATCCCTATTATGGGTAAATCACGTGTGAAGTCTACCAATACAAACTAGGCCCTAATGGTGAACCAACACACTCAGAATTTCAGAGTCTGAAATGTCCCGTTTCAGCATTAGGGTAGGCTTGTGCCCTAGCCTCATGGGATGTAAAATGGATTATAAACTTCGACTGTATATACGTTTTATCCCCAGTAGGATTCAAAGAGGGAATAATAGTGGACAGAGGCGTCATTTTGTAAAATGAATACGTCTTTTTGCTAACCAAATTAAACGTATCGTAGAATCTATCTATAAGTTTTTCTGGAAATAAAAAATAATACCTAATATCAAAAACTACCCAATTGTAGTTTTTAGTCCGTCTTGTAGATTAATAAAAAATAATGGCCACGTATTTTTTAATGTTTTACGTAATTAAAAAATAACGGAGATACATTAAGTTGAAATGTTTTTAGCACGTCATGACGTCAAGAGCCCCCACGCCTAAACTTTAATGCGTTTTATCTTAGATTTTTTTTTAATAATTTGAAAAAGCAAAAAATTACTTAACTGACAGACTAAATTGAATTTTTATTTTCATACCCCAGACCCAAGCCTATTATGTACGCATATATTTAAACAGCTAAACAATAAAATCATACCAACAATTAATTACATTAGATAATATCATACAACTAGAAGCATATATTCTAGCGGCAAACAATTACATATTATGAATGATAATACTGTTTTTCAAAATTAAGATAACACGTCTAACCGCCGCACTCAGAGTCGACTTTAATGATTACTTAGTTAAGTATAGATTTTTAAAACAAAACTGCCGCAATCAGAGACGTTCAGTAAATTAATGTTGATTGGATTAATGTTTAATGAGATGTAACTTAATTAGTTAAATGCTAATTAACATTAATTTATTAAACTTGTCTGATTGCGGTAGTTTTGTTTTAAAAATCTATACTTAACTAAGTAATCATTAAAGTTGACTCTGAGTGCGGCGGTAAAACGGACAAGCGATCATCATGCTCTTAAGCCCGAGGGCAAACTATTGTTTTTGTGAAGTGAAAGTCATTAGTCTGAGAGTTAGAAGGTACCTATGTATAAAAATGAAACAAATGAGGCACCGAAATCCCCCTTGTAATAATATTAGCATAATAATAACAAAAGGAATTATAATGACACACTTGATGGATGGTTCATCGTTATATTACCTATGTATTGTAATGAAAGAAACAATGGAGGGCTGAAGCAAAATAAGGTAGGTAATAACCTATATAACCTATTTAAGGTATTAATATAACTAAAAATATTTACTTGGTATCCTTAAAATAATGAACGTAGATTCTAATCATGGCGCTAAAACATAATAGGCATGTTGACAACTTTCGAAAATCAAAATTTTAATGAATCCGTCTTTTAGAAAATTAAAAATCATTAGACATGTATTTTTTTATTTTTCAAATAAATGAAAATACACGGAGATAAAGCGCATTGAAGATTAGGATGGGGGCTCGTGACGTCATTTACCGCTACAAGCCGCCATACAAACTGCACTAGTTAGTGACGTCACGCGAAATTTCAACTCAATGTATCGCTGTTATTTTTTGATTACGTAAAAAAAGAAAAAATACATGTCCAATATTTTTTATTAATCTACAAGACGGACTAAAAAATAAAAATTAGTCAAATAGCCTATTGTTAAGCGAATCTCTTATAAGTACTGAACGCTGTGGTAAACGAAAATAATAAGGAGCTCTCACTTCGTACTAAAAATAGTCCAGTTTAATACTTGAATACTTGAATACTTGAATACCTGTACCTACATTATAACTGGACATAGATAAGCGATAGTGTGTTAACCCACACTGGAGAAATTTTGAGTAAATCGTGTTTTAAAATTATAGCGCCATTTTCTGTCAACATGTTTTATGTTCAATATTTAGTTACATACTTAAACAATGTACTAAGGTAAACTCATAATTAAAAAACGTTCCCTAACTCTCAGTAAATTGTTCTGAATAGATAACTTAATTTTGTGGGTTAACATGTTATTGCTTATCTGCGTCCAACTATACCACAATTAATTTTGAACTTGGTATCTCCAATATCGTACTAGCGGTTTAAACTCGAAGTTTAAAAAATGAGAACCAGTTTTAATTAAATGTATTATAGGTTGTAAGGTTAAATGAGGAACGTATATTGTAACCCTGGATAATAATAATTCATGCTAAAATAGATGTCATTTAGAAGTTAAATTTAGTTAAATGCCAATTCACGTTAATTTGATGAGCGTCTCTGATTGCGGCAATTTTCTTTCAAAAATCTTTACTCAAAATTAACTCTGAGTGCGGCCGTAAATTCTTAATTTAATCCAAATCCATGTATCAGTTTTAGCGTGAAGGCATAACAAACATACACACGCATTCACACAAAAACTTTTGCATTTATATAATATTGGTATTGTTGTAAACTAAGTAGATAGATGTAAACTAAGTAGTATATATGTATAAGCTGAAATAAATGTATTTTCTTCTTCTTCTTCTTCTTCTATAGGTACAACAAGAAAATTTAATGAATAAATGTTACAAATTCGTCGGTTGAAAACTTGTTTGTTCCTTTTGTTCACAAATTATATTTCTCACCTACGTGTAACGCATGAATCCTACCCACACGTAAATACGCATAAAGGTGTAACAGGCAAATTTATCCCCACCAGTAAATATTCATGGCGGTTGACAAAAGAAAATAAATTACTTACATAAACAGAAATTGCTAGACATTTTTGTTTCAACATGTGCACGTTATAAATTCAGATCAAGGTTTGTTTGCGTCGTAATGAACGAATCAAGTTTAGCAAGCAAATATTTACTTTATTTGACTTCTAAATCACGAAACTTTGATATTAAATTTTACAAGTACATTCCTACACAAAAATCAAATATAGGAGTGTTTTTTCATTGCTAACATAAACAAAAAGAAATTTATTATTTCTTTATGTCTGTGACGGGTGTGTCATAATATATATTTTTCATTACTCTGCATACTCGGAAAGTAGGTCTGAAGTTGCCTGAGAAGCGGGTTGAAAGTAACACTTTTCAGCCCTAGGGAGAATCGCTTTCAACTGACAGCTGGATACTGCAGAAACTCAAGATTTTTTTATGTCATAGGGGGCATACTTACTGGCCAGTAGCACACCTAATGGTCGATTTATGTAAAATAAAATTCACTCATTTTTTTCTTTAGTTAATTCCTATTTTTATTTTGACTTTCCTTCCATTCGTAATGAAAAGCACAGTGTTATCGTCGGGAGAAAGACTTATTTAGTCCCTCGATAAACCCCGTCTCGGGACTAAATAAGTTACTTTCACCCCTAGGATAACAATGTACTATTACATATTTTATACAAGTTTATTTTTTGGTATACACTAAAGCTTTGAGACACCCCAAGATATCATTAGAACATAAGAAATACTACAAAAAAAATGAAAACTCATCAAGAGAGGCGTAATAGCAGCCCGTAAGATTGTTTCCGTCTTCAAAAATGTTTGACCATCTTTTGATATTTGTGTCATTCATAGCGACTTTAATTTAACTTAAAATAGTGTGTGGCCAGGGAACCCACGTTGGGAACGAAGTTCCTCGCCGTTTTTTAACTCCGAACGTAATTTGATATGGATAATATTTAGTTAAATTTTAAAATTGTTAGTTATTGAAAAACAATTTTACTAAAAAGGTGTGATCATCAGAAAACAGTCACATCTAAATAACACAAAATGTTGCAAAAAAAACATGGCGGCCAGCACTTGATAATGTCCGAACTACGCCGGACGGAAGCGAACGCCTCGATTTGCATAGAGGGGGCATAACGCTTTATCCTTACGTGACGCGTAACAGTTTCTACCAGTTAACACCTACCGTCGCAATAAAGAACGTCGTTGCAAAATAATATTAATTGAAAATTAACAATGAACTTCTACAACCATGTAGAATAGTCTTTTCTTTAAACTTTAACAATTTCTTACCAAAAACTACATTTTAGATAGTAACTGAAAGTCAGCTGTTGTATTTCACAAAGCTAAAAGTTATCCGTTACGACTGTGGTTACCTAGCGTCACAAGAACCAACCTTATTTTGGTGGGTTGAGCTTGTTATGATGTTGGTATGGGTACTGTTTCCGAAGACTAATAGTTCCCACACGCCAAGCGACACCAAATTATACAACGTTGATGACGGAGCAAAATGGCGGATTCAAAATGGGCCGACACAAAACTGTTAGTAACGCGATTGAAGAGTTTGTTACATGAGCCTGTCACTTTAAATATATTGATACTGACGTAATTACTGTACGCCCAATACACTGATGTAGGTAATAAAAATTATACGTTGTACCAATAAAACAAAAGGTGAGACCTCAGACAGTGGTGTCAAATCCAGGGCTAAATTTAAATGGAAACTAAATTATAGTGAGCGCTATTCTGTACCTTACATAGTTTTCAAAATTAACCATTCTAACTTGAACTTTGCGGTTTTCAATTCTAGATAACGAGTTCTCGGGAGAATCCTGTAGGAACAGGTGATATTGCGTGGAAAAGCTGGTAGGTATACCTACTCTTTATAAAAGAGGTGATATTTTTCATTTTTCATATATTATCAGCAACATTTATTTATTTATTTATTTAAACTTATTACAAAACATTATTTAGTTATTTAGTTAGAAACATTATTAGTGGTTATCTACAGAAATTATGATTAATGTATGTAGTGTAAAATATCGTTTCATTTTTATTTTTATATGTGTATTATATCACCTATTGCTACTTGTATGTATGTATGGCATATGTATGTATGTGTATAAAGTTGTATTTTATTTAGGATATCTAAGTATTAGCGTTGTATTATCCTTATATAGTATATAGCTAGGTATTACGTTGTGCACCCAGCACCCGCTTCTAGTTTCTATTTACAGCTCTCTATCACCTTACGGTTGCCTTGAAAAGATTGCCTCTAGCAATAAGGCCGCCTTTTGCTCTGTATTTACTTTTTATCTGTCTTAGTTTTTATTTTCTCTTCTGGGGCAATAAAGCATATTTGATTGATTTGATTATTTATAAGACAGCCTTAATACTATGGTGGCATTCTCTACCAGACAACTTGGCACCTACGGAGCGTACCAAGTTCGCAGTGCGAAACGCACCAAGTTAGATCGTCTATTAACGCTTTTAGAGTTGTTGTTTGCTTGAAGTATCGCTTTTCCACAGCTTATTAAAACACTACATCCTTTATTCATTGATAAACCTAACATAGATTTCGCGCATCATTTCCCACAGGTATAAATTCGGTTTAACATTATTTAATTAATTATGCAGTGACAAATTAACGATATTTACCCTATAAAATATGGGATATTCAATCGGGAACACGAGCTAATTCAATCTAACATCCGACATAATTGGTACATTGAAGCTTAATTAACTGTAGCGAGAAATGCGCTCGAGCCAAGTGCGAACGTAATTAATTTATCATTATTCAATATATTCACGAGTTGTAGAAGTCTCGGTGATATCAGATTCGTGTCCAATATAGTGTCAAGAACTGGAGGCCGGTCGCGCTAATGTTTTACGATATGAAAATAGTTTTATACTTGTTGAGAACTCCATTTTGGTTATTTTTATTTTTTATATAAATTTCAAAATTTGAACATAGACAATGGAACAAAATGAAAGAAAAAAAAGGTAATGGGATTTCGTGAGACTTGTTGAGATTATTGATTTTATAGGAACACTACATTATTATATTATAACAATTATTAAATTGATTAAAGTATTGTTTTAAGTTTGTTAGTGTTTCCTTGCAGTAATCGTACAGATTTCCTATAATACTGTTTTGTTTTTGGTTTTACTTCTGCCCAGTTCAACAATTGTCAAATTTCGTTCAGCTTTGACGCTTTTGGTGTACCGTTTCACCAAACAATTATCAAATAAGAGTTGGAACCGTTGGAATATTGCTGAAACAAATGAATAGTGCTATACGAATTTGCGCATAATGAGAATAGTTTGTTTTTAGTTTTACATTGATAATATCGAACTGATAATAGCGCGATCGATCCCCTGGATGTATACTTAAGATGAAAGCTAACTAGCTTAGCTTTGCTTGCTTTGGCCTTAGCCAAGTTGACAATCTATTATTATGTTAACGTTATAGCAAACTAAGGAACGGCTATAGCAACAATTACATATTATCAACTCGACTCAGGGGGCTGAGTGTTATCGGATACATGTTAGGGTTCCCGATGGAGACCCGAAATCAGGTGGGTCAGCTAGTTTCAAATATAGAAACCCGTAATTTTATTATTGTTAAAGCTGAAAAGCGAAGGAAACCAAAAGAGGAAAGCTATATGGCAAGGTGCAAAGCGGGTGGAGGGAGTAGCTTAAACGATCACAGCGCTCGCTACGGCTAAAATTGACATTTTCGTCGCTGACTTGAGCTGTCAATTCCATATTGCAGTGAAGATTTGCTAATCATTTTTGAGATAAATTTAATATGGTCCTAGTTAGATAGATTTGTTATTGTGAATTGTAATAACACCAAAAAGAATAGCGACTGTAAATTTTACTAATTTCCAAGACCGTGGTGGAAATGAGACCAAAGGAACAAGTGGACAATTGCCGTAAGAAAAAAAACGTAAGCCACAGTAGGCTCATTCTCACTGAAAACAATAATTTCTCTAAAATAGTAAAGTAACACAAGATTTCATTATGTTTTTTATAATATTTACTTACTTCTCGCTTGACAGCTGTGACAATATTGTCCAAAATGGCCACCTATCACGTGGCGCTGTCGTCGCGCACGGTCTCATCGATTTGCGTCTTATAGGATGAAGTTATTACACACGGAGTGCGTATTAGTAACGGTTTTGGGGTAACATATTAATTCGGATCAGGGAGGCGTAGATCCGCGAAAAGGTTGACGCGATGTAAACACGTACCTATGTTTATTTGGTACCTACACCCATGACAATTACACAAACATATCACTTCTGAAAGCTAGACTTATATTAGAAAGAGGTTTTGGAAAGCAAGAGGGAAAGTAATTTATGCTCGATTGCGGGATCCATTGGTAAATCATTCGATGTAATCAAAACTTTTGGCAATAAATTGGTTCGTATATTTCTAATTATCTTATTAAAATATAATATATCTTATATTTTTTCCACTGTAAATATCTCTGTCACTTAAGGATACTGTAACTTCCTATCGGTGAAAGGATCGGTTTGTTGTTCCAGAGATTAATAAGAAAATCTTTACTTTTTTATAATATTAGTGAGTATATTTTATCAACTTAAATAAAGCTAGCGTTTCGTTCAATCGCGAACATGATCCTAATTTAAAATGTGATGATTCTGACTTGATTCATGACTCTGAAAGACATTCACTTCACGCAATCTTCATGTGATTGGATTGCCATCACAGTAATGGTGGACCCATATCCCAGTCGTAAATAGACAGACAGGTACTCACACGGATTGTTTTCGTTTTTGCCATAGTATGTCCATCGAGGTTTGTGTGTGTGTGACATTCGATCAAGATTTTCACCTTATCAAAGTAAGAGGACGTCTAAATAATTATGTACATGATGAATTCATAACTTAGTCCGCGATGATGTTCTGATTTTCCATTTTGTTTCATTAGCTAGTACTTCCCCGCGGTTTCGGTTAATATCCGCGATCCCGCGGGAATTACGGAATAGAAGTACCCAATATCCTTTTCTGTGTCCTTGACAACGTGTACGCAAAGTTTCATGATGATCGGTCGAGCGTGAAAGCGTTACAAACAAATAAACTCACTTTCGCATTTTAGTAAGGATTAGGTACTATCTCTGCTTAGCGTTGCGTTGGTTTTAAGGCGTTTTTAAAATCTACGAGGGCACGAGCACAACATCGTAATAAATTTTTATGGTAATGAGACGAAAATAAATGAAAGTGCAATGCATATAAGATGGTGCGTACAGATCGGTCACCATATTATATTATAATATATAAATATATTAAAAAATACTTATGAACCGGGCGTGATTTGGAACGCAATATTTACTTGGAAGCTGTAAAAGTGTCATCATAATCGGTTTAGTAGGCCAGATATTGTGTTATGCAAATAAAACAATTTTTCGGATGGCAGTGCTCACAATCTTTTTGGGGCTGGCTCCGCGCCTGAAATGGTCTGATACATTATAGAGAAAAAATATCATCGAGACCTTCATTTTCATGTAATTTGTACGCTGCTAACGATAAAAGTAAACTTTTAACATATTCATTATTCATTAATAAAAAAAGTTTTATATTTTAAGTAAAAAGTTTTCAACTAACAACTTATATGTATTTCGAATGACCTCCAATGAATGGAAGTCGTAAGTCGGTTGATGAATAAATCTCAAAGGTTCAAAGGTTAATGATAGTTTGGGAACCGCTAGATAGAAAATACGGCTTGTGGTAAACAAAGTGTGCCTCAAGTTTTAGTACTGGATGTAAATTGACACTGCTTTGTATAGTTACATCTTTAATGGGCTTGTCAAAAAAATTTTAGTTTTCAATCTGTATTGTAGATTAATAAAAAATATTGAACACTTTCCGAGATTCAGATTCTCTCTATATATATACAATATATACAAGAATTGCTCGTTTGAAGATAGTAGATAAATCATGTTGGTAAGCGAAAACCTAGCTTTCTCTTGAACACGTGATTTTCACACTAGTCTAGCTTGGTACGTTTTATGAAGCAGCTCTCATAAAGCATTCTAGGGTTAATCTAACGCCTTTGTGGCTGCTATAGTGCTCTTTGGATCACTCTGTGAGAGAGATTTGGAGATACAGTGGCCGATGACGTTACAATACTTCTATATATATACCTATAGTCAAAGGCACACTAGAAAACAAACTTCTATATTTTATAGGCCATCTGTAAGTATCTAATACATCAAATAGAAGATTCGGAATTTGAAAATATAGCACCCATTTACTTTTTTTTTCATAATTTTAGGCGGTTGCTTTAGAGTAGCCGATTTTTTTATGATTTTTGTCTGATATTTATTTGTAATCTTGCCCATAACATAATTTATCTAGGATATGGCGTTACACGTCTGCCTATAAAATGCCTATTTACTTCAGAAAAAGCTCCAGGCAAAGCGCCCTGCAGCTTTCACGTTTTCACTAAAAAACTTAACGTGAATCTAATCCGGTCTTTGTCGAATATCTATATTAACCACCGTCTTCATAAAAATATTTAATGAAGACTATCGTGTCATTGCCCTTTCTTATCCTTATCGATTTGTTACTGTATGACATAAAAAATATACCTATTAATCAACTATCTATGCCCGTGGTTTCCCACACGTGAGTTTCGAAATCCACGCAGGAACTGCTAATTTGTTTTTTTTAATACAAACCTGGTCCTAGCAATTAGGAACCCAAAAAATAAATCGATCGAGCCGATTTTTGAGTTTTCCCGAAACTAACACATTTTTTATATTTAAATTTAGATAACAATAATAATAATAATAACAATCATTTATTTTCCGTACCAAAGGATTTCTACAATAAATGTGCTTCAAAAATACACTTCGGAATCGCGTAATTATATTTTGACAAGTTCGTTTTCCCCATTTTTCACCACAATGAGTGAGACCTACGATTACGAACTTTATTGTAGACGATGAGTTTCGTCAACGCTGCTGTAGTCACCAAGATTACAGCTCTATCGTCGAACATGATCTCAGCTAATACCGACGCCTCTTTGTGAATGTAACACGGTCGACACATGAAACCGAGTCAGTGTGCATTGGGCTCCACACTATACATTATTAGCAATACCATAACAAAAGATGAAAACCGACTTCAAAACACAAAAATGCACTAAACTAAAAAAGTCAAAAATAACCTATGTGTTACCTAATGATTATTTCAAAGTCGGTTAGTGCATTTTTGTGTTTGGAAGTCGGTTTTAAATTTTTGTTAAAACTTTTTTATTTTTCGCTTTTAAGTGGATTGGTTTATAATTTATAAAGTGAAACAATGAAACCAACTTGAAAGTATTACCCTATATAACAAATAAATAATTTTTCAAATCGGTCCAGCTGTCTTCGAGTAATTGTGTCACACAGATACAAAAAAAAAAACATACAGACGAATTAAGAACCTCCGCCTTTTTTGGAAATCGGTTAAAAATTCAGGACTCTTATGAGAGGAAGTTCGGAATTAGTCGGTGTGCTTGAGACAACTTATATTCTAGCTAAAATCAATATAGGTCAACGTAAAAATAGTATGATAAATGATACGAGTCAAATAAACAGCGGAAATTCTTGAATAATTAATTAAGTATGTAAGTGGATGATCAATATATTATACAGTTAAAATTTATATCTTAAAACGGGCATGCGCGACTGAGCTTTGCTTGAGCGGCAAAAGGTTTATTATATTATCTGCTATTTATATAGTAGATGGTACATAATATATAAATATTAATCTATACTTATTATTATAAATAGGTTAAATTTGTAAGTTTGTGAATTGTGAGTTTGTGATGTTGTAGGGCGTAATCTCTGGATCCATTGAACCGATTTTGAACATAATTTCCCTTATAGGAAGCTACAGTGATCTTGAGTCACATATTATACCGGAATTCCCGCGGGACCTCCAAAATTACCACGGGGGACAGCTAGTTAGTCATATTAGTGAATCCTGACATTGCGTTAGCTATTTTTTTTTTTTTTTTTTTTTTTTTTTTATGTATGTTCACCGATTACTCGAAGACGGTTGGACCGATTTCAAAAATTCTTTTTTTGTTTGAAAGGGTTTACTCCCAATTAGGTCCCATTGCCACCAAGTCGGAATCTGATGATGGGATCTTGGAGAAATCGAGGGAACTCTTCAAAAATTATAGGCACACCTATAGCGATTTGGGTATTTTTTATAGTAAATCGTTCATTTGCTTCTGGAAAGCAAAATTTGAAGAAGTGGAACTGATGATGAAGACCACAGATGGTCATCGGAACTACTCAACAATAATACGTATTTCACGGGTTCCGATTGCAGCGATTTCGAAAATTGGTGTTTTGTTTGATAGGGGATACTCCCAAATTGATTTCATTGTCACCAAGTCGAGATCTGATGATGGGATCTTGGAGTAATCGAGGGAACTCTTCAAAAATTATAGGTACACCTATAGCGATTTTTGGATTTTTTATAGTAAATCGTTTATTTGCTTTCGGAAAGTAATATTTGAAGAAGTGGAACTGATGATGAAGACCACAGATGGTCATCAGAACTACTAAATAATAGGTATTTCACAGATTCCGATTCGTTTACTTTAATATGGTTTCTAAACAATTTATGCTTGTAACAATGTATATGGTGAAGTGGAACTGATGATGATGTACCAGGAGAACTCCTCAACAATTAACGTCCCTGCGTCGGGAAAAGCAATATTTTGTAAAAGGTGATGAGCAGTTGACATTAGGCTATTGTAACTTAGAGAAATTACGAACTAAGTCACTTAAAAGCGAGAAATAAACAAAATTTTAACAAAAAAATTAAAACCGACTTCCAAAAACACAAAACTAAAAAACTAAAAATAAAAAGCTAATTCAGTATGAAAACATCGCACCGCTCGAACACATTTGTTTTTGTGCTTCAATTTCTTAACGGAATTTTGAATAAAACTCGCTCGGTGTGTTCTCTATTTTATATAAAGTTAATGTTTCTTAAGATAACGCTACAGGTTGTCTGGAAGAAATTGCTTTTAAGCAATAAGGTCGCCCTTTGTTGCCTGTAGGTATTCCCCACCATGTATTTCATATTTTTGTTTCTGGTGACAATAAAGAATATTTGTAATACAAGAGAAAATTAGGAGAAAATCAAATGTTTAATAATATAATTTAATCTTAAGTTTTGTTTAATAATATAATTTAATCTTAAGTTTAACTTTTTTTTTTAAATCATATTTATTTTAAAGGACAAGTTTAACCTTAATCGCTGTCGCTTAAGAACGTATTTGGGCTCGCCGCAAGACAGTGTGCCAGCTGCCCGGGCGTAGTTTGGTACACATATTTACTACGAAGACAAAGGAGGGTGAGTGTGTATATTTTGGTCAGTTTACCTAAGGCTGGGTCAAGTGGCCAAATAAGCTTGTTCAGCAACTAAACTACGCGTTCGAGTGTTCCCGAACTGATTGCTTAGGAAGAGACGGTAAACCGTGGTGTGAACACCTGTGCCTACTATAGCGAAAGAGTTCGAAGTTCCTAACAACCGTAAACTTGTTATGTATTTTCTCAAGAGAAAAAGGTTAAGAAGAACTGCATTAGAAGACATGTAATTGACGATCGGATTGGCGCAGTAGGTCACCATGCATGTCCGCTAGTCGAGAGGTTCCGGATTCGATTCCCGGTGGGGGTAGACTGCATAGTAGATCAGCCTATTCTAGTCCACTTTCTTGTTGCGAATCTGCTGGAAGAAATTCAAGAAATGCTGAACAAAGATCAAAATAAGTATAATCACTACGTAATGCTGAATAAATATCATTCTTGTACATAATAGGGTAGTTTCCGAGGTATGTAAATGAAAATTCTATTTAGTCCGTCAATTAGATGATAAAAAAGTAATAGACACGTATTTTTCAAATCTTTGAGAAAATTGAGATAAAACGCATTTAAGTTAAGGAGTGGGGGCTCTTGACGTCATAACATGCTATAAATTGTAGCACGCCGTGACGTCACGCGCCGATATTTTTTCATCACGTAAAAAATAAAAAAATACGTGTCCAAATTTTTTTATTAATCCACAAGACGGACTAAAAACAAAAAAAAATGGTTGACAAGCCCATTGCTCTTTCTTTGATCTTTGTCCTTGTGTGCTAAATAAACGAATGATTATACTGTGAACAGATTGTCTGGTTTTTTTAATGATCTTGGTGATCAAGAATTCGCTAATGTACCGAATCAACACAAATATGATGCTCTCTATTCTTTCGCAACAACGAGTCCCCGAGAAAGATAAAAATAAAAATAAGAAAACATTTTTACGTATCCCCGAAACCCTGGTAAAGGTTTTGATACCACCCGATATTTTAGCTAAGGGATAGACTCTAATTGATACTAAGAGTAGCGGCGAACACCTTTCCGCTCGGTTGCTTGTTCCAGCAAATGCGATAGCTCCGAAGCGAGGAGGCGTAGGCAAATTGATTATTGGATGAAACAGCGTAGGTAGGTAATAAGAGTCCAAAGCGAGGTTTTGAGGATCACCAGTTTTGTTTTTAGGTGAAAACGTATGATTTTTCCATTTGTTTCTTTTAGTTACACATTTTTTGTAATTAACTTTTTCTCCGAAACATTGCATTATTAGACATGGATTTTAATAGCAATATTAAATTATAATTCGATTACTCGGTCCCCTTAGCCAAGTTGATATGATCTTAAGTTATCTATAGCGATAACGATTAAACGTATATCTACAAAGTGGAGACGACAATACGAAAATAAATGAAAACATAGGCAATATTAATATACATACATATTTAGCTATCCCAACAACACAAAAAATATTTATTTATTTTTTATTTATTTATTTATTCAAAATCAAATCAAATCAAATATTCTTTATTGCCCCTGAAGAGAAAATAAAAACTAAGACAGATAACAAGTTAATACAGAGCAAAAGGCGGCCTTATTGCTAGAGGCAATCTTTTCAAGGCAAGCTTAAGGTGATAGAGAGCTGTAAATAGAAACTAGAAGCGGGTGCTGGGTGCACAACGTAATACCTAGCTATATACTACATAAGGATAATACAAAGCTAATACTTAGATATCCTAAATATAATACAACTTTATACACATACATATGCCATACGTACATACAAGTAGCAATAGGTGATATAATACACATATAAAAATAAAAATAAAACGATATTTTACACTACATACATTAATCATAATTACTGTGGATAGCCACTTAGAGTTAAATAGTGCCTTTGAAGTGCAGCTTTAAAAGAGCCCAATGACTCTTTCTGTCTGAGCGAGTCGGGAAGGGAGTTCCACAGGCGTATACTTTCAACAGTGAAGGATTTATTTATTTATTACACAAAAAAACGGTGAATACAAAATTACGAGACTATCTATCAGTGACCAAGCTAGGCTAAGCCTGTATCTTGGCCATCTGCGAGTGTGGTTAACAAATACGGTATACCTAATAACTACTCAGAAATTTGAGAAATGTATACAACATGGACTTAAAAATTTATATAATCTATATGTATGTGTGTGTGTGTGCGTGTGTGTGTGTGCGTGTGTGCGTGTATGTATGTGTGTGTGTGTGCACTGGTTGTACCCAGAACAAAAGCATAAAACAAAAGTGTACGGAAACCAAAGGCGTAATAAAAAAATAATTAACAATGGTGTCGTTAACAGCTGCTTCATTACAAACTGTGTCACAGCTTGGTGAGTTGTGAAACCTGCCGCCATCAGCCGATACCGATAGCTTATGTACATACCCAAGTTAAGTAGGCAACTTAGCAAGGCCTTATTCACTATGACCAACAACTCTCCGTGCAGGCTTGTAACACAAAAGATCTACATAGATGTTAAACACGAAATTCAAAATAGCTTAGACAATTCATCATGATATTTTAAAATTAAATATCGAATCATCGTCGATTGGTCAAGTTTGACGACCCAGTTGGCGCAGTAGGTTAACATGCCTACCCGCTAGTCAAGGGGTTCCAGGTTCGATTCCCGGTGGGGGTGGACTTTGTGTGATGAGCACAGGGTTCCATTTTCCAGTTTGGTCTATATATAGTATAATATATATGTAATAATATGTAGTATATATACCACGTTTGCTTTGTTTCCACGACACAAGCTTAAGCTTAGTGTGGGATCAAGTAGATCTGTGTGTTGTGAAGTGGATTATTAATATAAAAACGTGTGCTGTCGGAGGACCTCCATCAGATAATAATTTCATCCTGGTATGTATGTAAATAGTAAACAGTTATTATTCATATAAAACAATAAATACTTGTATCAAAATATAAAATCTTACTAACTGTATCACACTTGCTGCGGCTGCTTCCATTCTTTGAATCTCTTGTAGAAAATTGCAATAATCAGACATCAACATAACTTAATATATTATGCGAAATATACTTACATGCATTAAAAAAAAAAAACCAAGTAGATATGGTGTCCAGCGTTTGACGTTATTAATATCCGAAGTACGCCAGACGGCATGGAATTTCTCGATTTTTTTTTTTATCTCATAGGGGGCAAAGGCATGTTCATCTGCAACACCAGAAGGCATGCACGTGCGTTGTCGACCTGGAATGGGGATGGGATTTGTATGAACGCTTTATCCTAGCGTGACGCCTAACGATTGCTTAACTTCTACAGCAAGCCGCGTCACGTTCCACTATTATAAATATACTTAATACTTAATAATACGATGTATTCGTTTTTAGTTATGGTCATAGTGAATCAAGACTCAACACTAGCCACAGCGAAGTAGACTTGTAAAGGCACCTACTTATCTACCATTATAGCGTTGATGCGCTGTTGATGCCATGTTCATCTACCATACATACATACATACATACCAAATTAAGAACTATGGCTACCCTCATACTAGTAACTAGGTACTCTAAATATTAAGGATAAGCAAAATTACTGTAAAAGAAACTTGTACTGTAAAAAAAACTATGTAAAACTGCATTATGGAACTTTCAATTTTATATAAATTCATTATACTATAAGATAAGTCATTTTAAAATGTCGATCGATGAGACTCTTGCTCGATATCGTAAACATATTGATCAGTTATTTTAAACTCACTCAATGGATAAAAAAAATTGGATGCAGTTTCACTTAAAATTCCTTATTTTATATATAAAATAGAATAGAAGTCGATTTGGTACCAATATAAAACACAAACTTAAATAATTTTAAAATAGACAAGGTACCAAAATGGCTACCACTCACTAGCATAATATGATGCGATAGAACTAGCCCCACGACGCTGGTTTTCAGTGGCGACCACAATAGGCGGCTAATTATAATATCATATTAGACGATTTACTTAATTGATCGTGCAAACACTAATATGTGTATTAGTTGTACATTATTGTTATAATCATTTTAATATGTATAGCTATGATATTTCCACTGCATCAGTTACATTTTCTTGACTTTTCACTTATTACAGAAGATTTCATAATTCGCTGATTTCAGGTTTGGTACAATGTTCCCACTGAATTAGTTCACGAAATTGACGACATGTTGTTACGAAGATTATGTTCAATACTGTCTGTCCACGATGGGATTAGACGGTACTGATCAAACAATAATATAGATCCAATAACAATAATACGATAATGGTATAGCTAGGTAACATCTATTATTAAACACAATTAATAGAATCTCTCTATATTACTATGTCTAAATCTGCTTATAACAGTACTATAATTACAGTGTTTGCTTGTTGAAATGTTAACTGAAATAGAATGATATACGCTAGATGTTTTACCCCGCTATTTCATTCTTTTCACCTTAGGGTTATAACTAACATAAACAATGCAGAAACAATAAAGAAGAATACAGAAACAAAGATGAAAGAATAAAGAAACAATATAATGTAAAAACAATAAAGGAACACTTGTTTTTTTTTATTTGATAAACAAAATATTAACAATAAAATTAAACAGACTTCCAAAAACACAAAACTATAAAGCTAAAAATAACAAAATTCTGATTTAATCCAAAAGGCAAAAATACACGTAATATTATTATTGGTTTGTGCTACCACTGATTGGTTTGAATTCGGTGCCAAGCCCGCTTGTGTTTGCCCACTTGGGTTGCTCTTCTCACGACGAGCTCGTGGTAGGAGTGGACTTAGCCCATCTACACATCTACTCCATATTTGGCTTGTCACCGACTTCAAACCGATCAGTAGTAGCACAAATCAATAATAATATTACGTTTTTTCCTAACTGCGGAACCCTTCACTGGGCGTAGTTTAATAAACAGTATATACTCTGCCAGTTTGTATCAATTTGTATCCGCAACCGTAACCGAAACTATCGGATATCCGAAATAAAAAAATATATCCGTAACTGAAACCGTATCCGCGCGTTTCACAAGTTTCGGATCGGATAAGAGGAGGATATTCTTATTTTAATAGATAAAACTGAAAATTGAATAGGTAAATAATAAATAATAATTTATACCAACCTATATGCAGACGATTATAATATCAAATGATTACCTAGACTAGATAAAACCTATAAATAAAACCAAATTATTACAGATTATTTGTGTTTGTATTTTACCTCAATCTAATATCCGTAACCGAAACTATCCGAAACCACCGGATAATCCGAAATAATTTCATATCCGTAACCGTATCTGAAACTGATATAATTTTATTCCTACAACCATATCCATATCCAGATCCGAAATACCATATCCATGGCATCCCTAGTTTTTATCCCTATCATTGGCACTTTGTTTTTATTTAAGGTCATTGTGTACGATTCATAATCAAATCAAAATTCAAAAGGAAGGCCCCTTTAAAAAATATTTAGGCGATTTTTCCCATTACCATTTATAATTTTTCCACAAAAAATCACCCTGAGTCTCGTAGAATGTATGCAGAATCGGGTTTCACTGTGCAACTTGATTGACGTCACTACCTGTGTCGTGGTTATTTACAGATGAGTGGAAACCTTACACGTACGTTTGATCGGTCCATAAATAGAGTTCAGTCGATTAGATCTGCAGAACTTTGTTTCGAATAAATTTAATAAAGTTTAAGCGTTTGTTGGCGCTGCAAAGTAACGTGAAAATATTATATATGGTATATACCTGTTCTATTTCACGAAGGCCGTTTGGCTATGATTGTGTTGAGATGTGCAGATGTGCCTACATTGTTTCAGTGTGCGTAACGTTGGGAGCGCTCAGTTTCTATTGCAATGATACACACAAAATATGTGCTCATCGGTACACACTATACGTCACTACTAGGTACATCGGGCAGAGCGGGATTCGTTAAATAGAAAAACTACATACATAATTATATAGAACAACTATAACACATCAAGTCTTGACTTGCCAAGAACACCTATCTTTAGAGATGATAAATGGAAAAAGTTTTTGAAATTCAACTTCGCGACGGCCCTGAATACTAGTCTTGTGATGTTAATATTTTACGGTCATGTCAAAGTATGAATAAATCGGTTATAATAATTGGATCGGATATATTTAGTTATTTGTCTAAACTTGTTGCACGATATGGTATTTTTTATCTCAGAATTACCGCGGGAACTTCGAAATTAATGCAGGTGAAACCGCGGGTAACAGCTTCTTCTAAATATAGGTAAATCAGTCAACAATAATGATGCATCTTAAAAATACTGCAAATTATTCAAGGTTTAAGTTTTGTTTTAGTTTGCATAATGTAAAAAAGTCCTATCGCGGTAAACACAATAGGTTTTAACGTTATCCAAACTTACTAAATTTAAGAGCTAGCAAATATATGCCTACACTGCAATAACTTTGTTACAAACTAACGCGCTAACGTGTTTTGAAATGAAATGTTATGAACTTTATTCGTTACGATAACTGTTAATATGCAATAAAAAAAAAGAAGCACAAACAGCGTGTGTTGTCGATGTAAGATTCCAGTTCGATCAATCGTTCAGCGAAGCTTCTTCAAAATAAGATATTTAAAATGGACGCAGATAAGCAATAACATGTTAACCCACAAAATTAAGTTATCTATTCAAAACGATTTATTGAGAGTTAGGGAACGTTTTTTAATAATAATGTGTTTACCTTATTACATTGTTTAAGTATGTAACTAAATATTGAACATAAAAAAACGTTGACAGAAAATGGCGCTATAATTTTAAAACACGATATACTCAAAATTTCTCCAGTGTGGGTTAACACACTATTGCTTATCTATGTCCAAATAATTAATGCGATAATATGACTCACAAAGTTATTCATATCATAACGTGATAACAAGCATCTAATAATTACATTACAAAAACCTCATACCTCCCGTAATCGTCGTTTAACGACAACAAATGGTCGTATAAAGCGTAGGCAGACCACTCGACATCGCCGATGGGGGTCTTATTATAATAATGTTATTGTATTAGAACCGAGATAGCGTCGTTTAATATTCAGGAGATGAAACTGATCGTTACGAATTCGGATGATCGGTAGAGACTCGATGGAAGGTTATCGAATCACCTACCCCAAGAATTATTCGATTCAAATCTTTTGATTAAGGGGGTGGGTTCTGGATATAATTTTGGAATTTCTATGTACCTACCTTATTTATGATTTTCTTATCTATCTAAAGGAGAAGATATATTATGCTTTAAGGTTGTTTGTCATCTGTACCTAAACTGTTTCTATTTTCTTCGAAACAACCGTATCTATTGAAAACATTACACGCGTACTATACTCGTATAGAAATAAAAATTTGGTTGCAATTTTGTTTCCTCTCTTACATTTTTAATTTCACTTACCTACGTGTTAGATATAGGTCTATCAGTAAAATTACTAGTCATCCAAATGCACAATTTTAATTAAGTTTAGTCAAAAATATTGGTTTGAAATAAATAAAGATATAACTGACAGCGACAATTACTTACTTAAAATCTCTGTATAGGTACTCCTATTTGGTTGATAAGCATTATCTATTACAAATTTTGCGTCCGAAACATTTCACGCTTCAGTATAGTTAGAGTTAGGCAGACGGATGTCACAAACCGACGGCAAGTAACACCGTCGAGACTCAAAATAGAAACCTCGGGGATGTTCTGTTATTAATTTTAAGCCTGCAACAGTGACAGCTCGTTCAGACAAGGGTGTTAAATTATTTACTACAGTTGTTACGGTCTAGGATTCAACTCGTATATCCCAGATCCCGGAATACGCACCGCGGGCTGTTTGTAAAATTGTTTTTGATGGTATTGTTAGAATACTAAGCTCTTTCTGCTCTTTCTCTGTTGTTCTACAGTTCGCACTGTTCAAAGGTCGTCCCTTATTCTTCAAATGCAGATTTACTTTTCTTGAAACATATCTATGTACTACCTTTTAATGAGCAATTCTATATAATCTGAATCTCGGAAACGGATCCAATGTTTTTTATCAAGTTTAGTAAGCAGGGGTTTCGGGGGCGATTAATCGATCCAGCTAGGTTTCTTTTTTAGAAAACTTCGTTTTATTCGTGTTTTCAGGCAATGAAAAGTAAGAAAAAAAGAAAGAAAAAAGGCATTTATTTGGAAACAGAGACACAACACAATTACAATTATTTTATACAAACATGATATAACAAAAAATAAGTGTGTCGGCGAGAGGGTAGTTTCGTTATCAATAACGTTTCCCGCCGACGTATAATAGTCGTCCGTTCCCCCGCTCCACTCCATTGCCCGACTCGTCTTTGTTAGAACTTGATATAAAACGCGGGTATGCGTTAGCCACGTGTCATTGTTACTTTGTGTTCGGTTCAGTGCAGTTATAGTGTCGTATCAAACTAATAGTGATTACGTGTGCTGTGTCATCTAGTTGTTTCCAGAGGTTTGCTTAAGTCGGGAGCACGGGCAGTGGAGGTGAGCGTTCATGCATTGTAAAGGGGCCCCATTAAACCTACACCTGGGTCGCAAGTCCCAGGCACTGCTCCGTGTTCCCTACGGATATCTGGTATGCTGTATTATCTATAACTATGTTGCTACAATTTCTTATTATAGTTTCCCTATTCCTATGCTCTATTTCCTACATCAGAATTGGGATATTACTTGCGTCCACATTTCTGCCAATAAGGTTTCTAAGTGCGGTTTCTCTCGGTCAAATTTTATGTTTCACATAAATCCTGACAACGACGTTGTGAGTTAGATAATAGGCTTGTAGGAGCATTGTCATTACGTCTTTAAGTGAGAAATGTGATTTTGTGATTTCCTTTCAAAGGTTTCGATACCATTGTCCATGAATTGTTGTCATATACCTACCGAACTGTTTCGCGATATGATGTGTGCAGTGTTCTTTAAGTGGTATTCCTCAATTTAAAACGCCGTGATCATTACTTATTACTGGTTTTCCAACCACGTGTTAGAAATGATACTCGATTAATACATTAAGCAACTGTTTTATTTACTGTATCACAAAGTAAATGCGCGCGTGCGTGCCCTCGCGCCAATTCCACAAACGATAATGCCGATCTCACTCACCGTTGACGGCTTCCACCCCAAATACGCGTCACATGACGTTTTATGTCACCTGTCAAGAGGGATGTGATGTGGCCATCACTCCTCTAGACTTTATACAAAATATGAATCGCTAACAGACGGCCATTCTGTTAATGGAATGTCCCCATTCCTAAAAAAAATGTCTCTCGGCCATTCTACAGTAAAGTATGACCCCATACAAAGAATTAAATTTATAACTAAACAATCAAATACCTTAATTTCTTTTAAACAACATCTCCAATAAGTAGTAATTTTATGAAGAACATTATTAGGAACATTGTAATGGTAACAAAATTACACAAATTTATCCGTTGACTAACACAATATCTAAATGTCAACATTATTAATTAAGTACATTAAATAGCCTTAAAGTATGTGTTAATACAAGATTTTATATTTTTTTGACTTAATTCATGATTTGAAGAAAAGAAAACAAAATATCTATCTAAAAAGAAAATAGAATATTTGCAAGTAAATATTTCTGGAAGCAAAATTAAAATTATCAATATAATAAATTTTCATTTTAAATAAAGTAATATTAATAACGGTACAAAAGTACAAATCAATTTGAAAATAAACATAATCCAAAACGAAATCTATACAAAATAAACATCAGAATAATACTTAACTGAAACATATTTTGTTGTTACATTCATAAACAATTTATTGATTTAAACTGTTCTAAGATCATCAAAGTAAGCATTTGTAGATTCTTCCATCATGTGAATACATCAGACTCGCCTCTTCACAAATTTGTTTGCCTGCAGAGGGACACAATCGGATTTAATTCAATATTACACAACACCACCGAGCCTCTCGTTTGCCCACCGAGGGACACGGTCTAACTCTCTAAGCCCAATCTGGCACCATCAAATTGTAGCCTACCGTTTGCCCACCGAGGGACACGGTCTGACTCTTTCAGCACAATCTTACACCACCGAGTTGTAGCCTGCCGTTTGCCCACCGAGGGACACGGTCTGACTCTTTCGGCACATTCTTGCACCACCAAGTTGTAGCCTGCCGTTTGCCCACCGAGGGACACGGTCTGACTCTTTCAGCACAATCTTGCACCACCAAGATGTAGCCTGCCGTTTGCCCACCGAGGGACCCGGTCTGACTCTTTCAGCACAATCTTGCACCACCAAGTCGTAACCTGCCGTTTGCCCACTCCAACGTCCTGTCATCACGATAGGTAGCGCGCTCGCTCCAATGCTGATCGATGGACGCACGCTCGCTCCGGGGTTTATTATTTCACATTCAGGCAGCACGCTCACTGCGGTGTCAGCAGGTAGCCATCGGCAGCACGCTCGCTCCATGGTCTGACCATAAACAACAAGAAAAATTCCAAAGCAATACCAGTTAGCTAAAGACTTAGGTATAATATTTGACGAAAAACTTACATTTAGATACCATAATGATCATGTAATTAATAGAAGCCTCAGTCTGTTGGGCTTCATCTCCAGATCCACCAAAGGTTTTAAAAAAAAGACCCGCTAGCATCATTTATCTCTACTGCACCCTCGTCAGAAGTACTCTCGAATACAACTCGGTTGTATGGTCTCCTTACTACACGGTGCACATTGACCGAATTGAAAGAGTTCAAAAACGCTGTCTAAAGTTAATTACTTTCAGGTATAAAAATTCCACAAGATCGCTTCAGACGTACGGGGACAGGTTGAACAGATTCGGTATGATCTCTTTAGAAACCCGTCGCAAGGGTAGAGACCAGATCCTGCTACATAAAATAATACACCACCAGATCGGTAGCCCTTACATCCTATCACTTTTAAATTTCAACACCAATTATCGCTCTCGACGTCCCAATACCTTCTCACTTCGGATATTCACTAACAACACATCTTTTTACAATCCAGTTGTACGGATGTGTCGCCAATATAATGAGCTCGTCGCTAAAGGTGCAGATGTGGACGTTTTAATTGTAATTTTAGGGTATACTTAAAAAATATCAACGACTACCTCCGTCGCACTTGCTAATTGTGGTTCTATTTTTCTGAGATCCATAAATATCAAAATAAATTTAAATATTACTTTGTACTTCGCTCGATATTTTTAGTCTTTCTAGGTATGCATATCTCTGGTTTGTGGTCGGAACATATAATAATACACTACAATAAGTAAAAATCGTAATGACTACAATCTGTTTTGTGTACTTAAACAAATAAACAAATAAATAAACCAGTTCATTGGCTCGTTGCCTCAATTTACGCTATCAGTAAATTAAATAACTTAAATAGTTCTACTTGTGAAAAGTACCTACTTCAAGAATCTGTTCACAACAAACTCTTCAATTTTATTACTGTTACTACTGCTCCAACAATTTTTATGAAATTTAGTATGCCGGGGGTTTCGGGGGCGATTAATCAATCTAGCTAGGTTTCATTTTTGAAAGCGTCGCTTCATCCGTGTTTTCAGGCAATGAAATATGAGTGTTTGTTTTCTACTTAAAAACAGATGGCGCTATACACAACGAGCGAAGCTCGGTGACCCAGATATTAAGGGATTATTATTGCAATTCAATAACTCGACAGAGTTGTTAAATTCTGACCGCAAACCTTTTACCACAGAATAGATAGAAGAGGCAACAACTCAGTTTAGGATGAAAACTAGTATCGCCGGGTGACTCCCGTGCACAAGACCATAGTGCACAAATACATTTACTGGCATAATGAATGTAGGTAGAACGCCGCCGTTCGGTCACTTTTCTACCCAGTCACTGTTTCAAAATTTCAGTTTTGGAAATATTGTGGGAAATACATTCGAGGTGCCAGCAAGGGGAGTTTCGGGAAAGTTAGAGTAATTGCTTCGTTGCGACCGTAATGCGCCTACACCGCCTACATGGTCGCTAGTTATCATACTATTTTCTCTGTGTCTTATGAGACTGAATAATGAAGACGTATTTTCTTTTTACTAAAATTCACCATTACGAAGAAAATAGGTCCAAAGTTACCCGTTTGCTTAAGTCTACTTTTCTACGCTTCTTTGTAAGTACTATTAGTTTCTACTAATGTTACATAACATGACTATGTTCGCGTTCTGCTAAGCGGAATGCGTTTTAGCCGTAAAACAGCTATACAAAATATCTTTGATAGTCAAGATAGATCTAACGATACTACGATTTTCGATTTTCTACGAAATCCAGTGACATGATTTATCCAAAGAGGCATCGTAGATTATGTAGTCGTTCATGTCTATAAATTTTTCACTAAGGGAGGCCCTTACAAGATACAGGGTGCTCAACAGGGCAACTACGTTATTTTGCTAGTAAATCGTAAACACACAAGGTATCATACTGATGCAATTAAGCCCTGATCAACTCTTATATTTTATATTTGGTATTATCTATTACATTATTACAAGGCTTTGTCTCATTCAGTTTATTTAACATATCTTAATGTCACTTACTGGTGTGATGTGTATCTATCTATCTTGGATAATTAACACTTTGCGAAGATAAGTTTTACTAGGGTAAGCTCAAAGTCCTTTGAATTTATTTTAGTATTGTTTACTGTCTTAAATAGTTTCTCTAAAACATTATCCCTAATATCTATGCCATGATATTCTATAAAGTTGTGGAATATGGTCGAAGATTGCTAAAGCCGATAACTTATTTTGTCATATTTCAAGGATAGGTACCTAGTTTACTAAATATTGGTTAGGACTCTCTTCGTTCTGTTTGTAATTTATTGAACACCATACTAATACCATACCATTCTTCATGATAAACAAATATTCTTCACCTTAGCGCAATACTCTAACAGAGCTGTAGTCGAAGAAGAATAGCATGGATATTAAAAGGGTGATTATTAGACAGGGGGTCTACTTGGTCCTCCACAATATTCATATTATGGGTAATTGAAGTATACGATATATATTATCAATTTACTGTTAGTTCTTGTCACTATGAGAATATACTTGGATTTATTCTGGAAATTACTGTTATAATGATTGACAAATTAATTGTTTATAAGAGTGTGCCTTCCATTGCCGACTCGGCAAAGTGATACTAACATGATATCTTTTGCATCAACACAACATTCTAATACCTTTATCACATTGAGTGAAAACGGAACACTGGGCGATTTTTTTAAAAAAAAAAAACTGAGAGAGTTCAGACTACTCTATTAGGGAATCCACTATTATGTAGGTCCTTTTTGGTTTAAGTAATCCTCGTTGTGAATCTAAGTGGTGTACTGAAGTTATACTATATCATTATTAATATTATTACTATTTAATCCTTTATTGCACATAAAATGACAATATTTTCTTCTTTTTCTTCAATTCTGGCGAAACGCCAACGATAATACTACACTGATCCCTACTCAAACATGGTTACGGTTAATTATCTACAAAACCACCAGCTCGGAGTACAAAATAGATGAGTTCAAAATACATAGGTGACTGAAATAACGAAGATTAACTCGACACGCGTTTTTCGGTACCTACCTGCGGCTTTCAATAATCTATACTAGTACATGTACGATTATTGTAAGTTTACATTCTAAACCTCGATATTGACGTTTGGTCAATGCATTAAAACAACGAATGGATATATCATAACCTTTATTGAATGTTAGTCAATCAACGACTACATTGGTGATGACGCCCTATTCAGATCATATGAATTATAAAGGTTAAGAAACCCTGGTAGTATCTCTATTTTATACTTTATTTTAGAGATTTTTTTTTTTTCACGGGACTTATTTAGTCTTCTATGTCGTGTTTTAGTGTACTTATTCAATTTTAAACTATACCTTTCTTTAGTATTAGGTATTGTATTATTTCTCTGATTTACTAAACCATCGATTCAGTAATCACTATAAAATTACTTTCCTGCGTTATTAATTTTCTGTTTTACCTACATTTTTGCAGTTAAATAATATTGAAGTGTCTGTTTGTAATCTATCGACACTAATTAGAATCTAATTATTATCTAGATTAGAATCTGCGTGTCCGTACATGCTAATCTTCGAAACTAATGAACGGATTAACATGCGGTTTTCGCAGGTAAATCAAGCTTAGCTTGAAGCAACATAAAGGCAACACAATAAAAGAGTAGAATCTACGTGTTCGTTCACGCTAACCTTCGAAACTAATGAACGGCTTACCATGCGGTCTTCACGGGTAAATCAAGCTCAGCTTGAAGCAACATAAAGGCAACACAATAAAAGAGTAGAATCTGCGTGTCCGTTCACGCTAACCTTCGAAACTAATGAACGGATTACCACGCGGTTTCCGCAGGTAAATCAAGCTTAGCTTGAAGTAACATAAGGGATTTAATCCATTTAAATGGGCGTCAAGAAAAGGAATCTTTTTACAAAACGAGTTTCGCACAAGTGAAACCGGACACAGTTAGTGTCAAACAGCTTTCTACCAGATGCATGATGTATTATGGTCATTACGTTTTAATAGAAGATGATTTTTAAATCTTTGTGCTCCGAATAATCTTTGAGGCAGGTACACCGAAGCAAGTTCAAACATTTGTTACAGGTGGATAGCTGATGTTATAAGGTAACTTTATGTTACAATTGGCCCACGATAACCAACACAATTAAGTTATTGATACAAGACGCTTTATCAAGAGTTATAGAATGTTTTTCAATTATGTGTTTACCTTATTACATTGTTCAAATACCATCAAAATATTAAACACAAAAGAATTGCTACAAAAAAATGCTACAATTTTAAGATACAATTTACTCAAACTTTCGCCAGTTTAGGTAACGCACCATTGCTTATCTATGGCCTATACTTATTGTAACTGTTATAATATTTTGTATTCTAATGTAATTATTTTTATAAATTTCAAACTGTATATTCTGATTTGTATTTTCATTATGGTTTTGACGGACTTCTATTCTAGATTTAGAACCATACACATCAAAACTGTCGTCCCTAAATAAATATATTTTGTAGGGTTTTCCTCAAATTAACGTGGGTGAAACCGCGGAGTATCTCAAAGCTTTGATGATTTTCTTTTGAATTTACCTAGTTTTGCTTGCTAGTCTCATTTTTTTTACTGCTATTTTTGAAAGTCTTGCTACATCTCCTAGGGATAAAACTCAAGCCCCTACTACGGTGTTACAACCCTAGTCACTAAGCGATATTTGCTACTGATTGACTCTTTACTAAGCTGTTTAGGTAGCTGCACGTTTTCAAAATTTGGCTAGTTTTGAAGTTGAAAGAATTACCAAATTTCTTTTTCTAATTAAGGTTAACCACAGCTAAAGTTAGATCTCGACTTCAGATAGAAGCAATCCCCTCATACAAGAAACTTAGGAAAGGCACTGTAATAAATTATGAGTGAATACTTCGGTCACAAAATTGATGTTCTATTTTTTTTTTTTTTTATTTGAAGGTAGTCACTAATATTAGTCTTTTATCATAAGAAAAATCATAAGAGATTATTTCTAAAGCACAGGTAGGTACAATATTATTACCCACTAGACTGTAAGATTAGATAATTCTTTAATCAAAATAACATTACTGCATCCACAGATTTATACTAAATGATTCAATGAAGCTTTGTCTGTTTGCATGATTATTAGATACTTCATTCAAATAGTAGGTAGGCATGCTAACTAACTTGATATCAGAGCTGGGAACTATTAACTTGCATAGGAGATCCTATGAGACAAAAGAAAAACTATGCAACTCAGCTAACTTTCGTGTTGTTCATGGATCAATTGAACTAATTAACCTTTCGTGATAAACATTAGTTACTTTTTTTTTTTCTTTTTTACACACCTACCTAGGTGGGTAAACTTGCACCATGGCTTTCAGAAAAGGGAAAATTACAACCTTTATATCAGTAAACACTGCTATGTGGGTAGATATAAATTTTAACTATATAATGTCTGAAACTTATTTTGTATGACAACTAAAAGAAGAAATAAACCAGCCTTTACGTATTCTGTAAATACCGTTATATGTATATCAATATATTAAACTATGCATAATGTTGCGTGTTGTATGCTAAACAAAGACTCATCCAGCGTTCACATATTCAGTAGATACCGCTGTATCTTCTCGCTTTCAGCATTAAACGAAGACACTAGGTAAGTACATACCAGATTGAACTTGGTTTTCTGGTCTTATGTTTCGTCGTCAGGCCGCACCTTGAGAATATGCACAGGGCAGCACCGTCGCTTACCCGGTCTGCGCCTGGCGCCTGGTGTGATGCACCGGAGCGCCTTAGTCCTGGCCATGGGTGTTTGGTTTCTTTACCGCACTTCTGAACTGTTAGAAATGATACTCGATTAATACATTAAGCAACTGTTTTATTTACTGTATCACAAAGTAAATGCGCGCGTGCGTGCCCTCGCGCCAATTCCACAAACGATAATGCCGATCTCACTCACCGTTGACGGCTTCCACCCCAAATACGCGTCACATGACGTTTTATGTCACCTGTCAAGAGGGATGTGATGTGGCCATCACTCCTCTAGACTTTATACAAAATATGAATCGCTAACACACGGAGTTGAAATCTTGCGAGTTTCAACTTTGATCCTTTGTCTAAGAGAGATACTTGTAATCTACCCACAGTAGTTAATTATAGAAATTACAATTTCGATGCGTGTGAATTCTAAAATTTCAAGTTGTTCTAGTAATGATTTGATATATAACTACCCACGTACCCAGCAGTCGTTATTCAGGTTTTATCTGAGCGTGAATTCTAGATAGTTAAGATGGTTCTAGAATGAATCGTTTTTCTAATCGCAAGGTAGATTATAAACGTCGCTGAGTAGGTAATAGGTATGCGGTATTCTGACTAGTTAATTTAGGAATTCAGTCAAGTTAAGATTTTTATTTGGTTGTGAGTGTGACTATTCGAAACGTCAACGGTGTTCGCGCGGTCTTACAATCGGTGAGATAGTTATTGTATTGGCGGCATTCTCAGGAGTAGTTTATCATAGCGAGGATGGCGTGTCGGCGAGATATGATGAAAGTTGAAAGTTACTCCGTAGTTAGAGAACTCAGAAAGACAAACAAACAAAAAAAAAAGAAAAAAAAATTTGGTGATTGAATTTTGTGCTGAAAAAATGTGTGGTGGCTACAGGGACAAAAAAAATGCGTCCGGTCTAGCATAACCCGGAAAAAAGAATGTGTCTGCAGCTACTACTTCGGACTAGCACGATTCAATCCAGTTTTACTTAGATATCATTTTCTAATAGTTAAATTGTGCCAGTGTTTTTGAGTGTTTCGAAAGCTAGATTGTACGAGTGTTTTTGAGTGATGTTGAGAGTGAGATATTATGTCAGGATGAACGAGCGTTCGTATTAGTTTTCTATCTCGGATTTCTTCCTGTGAGTTTAGCGCCCGAGGACGTGCGCATGTCAGTATGGCCGTGTCGGCGAGAGGGTAGTTTCGTTATCAATAACGTTTCCCGCCGACGTATAATTGATGGTTAAACAAACTTACCTAGTGATGTTTGACCATAATTATACGAGACGTTGCATCCGAAGAGATTTATTAGAGATGTTTTACTATGTAGTCCATTCTTCAATGTACTGGCATCGCACACAATTATTTAGAGCTATAAAGGAGAATCAAAAATAAAAAGATATTCAATTGACTACTGTGTACCCCTCCTCCCCGCCCCACCCGGCGTAGCGCCTGCGTTGCCGCACGCCGCCGTGCCAGCTCATTTTTTCAGAGCACCTATTTCATGGCATGGGGTAACGTTAATACTTATAGATGTATAAGTTTTTAACGAAACCTATGGGCTGGGAGGGTAATAAATCTCTTCGGATGCAACGTCTCGTATAATTATGGTCAAACATCACTAGGTAAGTTTGTTTAACCATCAATTATACTGCGACGTTGCATCCTCGAGATTTATTAGAGATGTTTTACTATGTAGATGTTTAGCGCTCACCATGAAATAGGTAAAAGATAGGGAAAGAAGAACGATGATAAACCAAGTTAAATCAGCGAACACGAGTAGAGAAAAAATATAATTAGACTTGTACGAATAATTTTACAAAATATTTATATATTTTGTTTATCTTGTATTTATATAAATGTTTATTAATCAGAGTCATTATTGTAAGCTGCTTCTGCAAAGAGTCTATCCTCATTTATGGGATACAGTGGGATAAAGTTAAGGCATTGTGAGTTAAAGCATTGTGAATAGGTCGTTTCGTGGTCAATAATTTTCTGTATTTAATAAGTTTTTTTTTTTTTTTTTCATTAGAGGTATTAACTTTCAGTTGGTTAAGCAGATCAAGGACAGCGTCTCTGCACGTTGTGCAGTCGACAACGCAAGTAGAGCTATTCGTTTCTTGGTTAGTTTTTCGAGCGGAAGGCTCTCTTTTGGGTACTAATTTGTTATATTGAAAAATTTAAAGATATAGGTATATCAGCGATAAAGCAATCAATATTATTTCAGGAAGAGGCGTAACCAAGGTTTACTTGGCCGGTTTAAAACTATCATTGTGCCTGATGCTCTATCGGTAGCTTATTTTTTTTTTTTTTTTTAAGCATTTGAAGAGAGAGAAGAGAGGGAAAAAAAATCGTAACGGAAGTACTAGATACTCCAATCTACCATGAGTGCGTTAAAACGTCTGTAGATATGCCGAGATAAATAAAGTGGGCTTTTCTTTGGCTTTGGAAGCAAAGCAAAATTAATATCGATGATCAATTTAAAGACTGAATGAGTCAAACTCCACTCGGTATCCGACAAAGGTTTTTTAACACCTTTAAAAAATTTTGAACGGAAAAAAGTACATTTACTGTAAATAAATAAAGTATCAGTCAATATACTATGTCAAGACTCCACATCGGCTTCGCGGTTGTTTCCTAAATTTATGTACGACGCGATGTGAAGATCAAAAGAAGTCTTCCCTCGCGTCTCCTGATCTGTCGGAAACTTTGCAAAGCACATTAGACCATAAACCGATGTTCACCGATGCACGATAGGTACACCCCAACCTGTTGGAGAGGCAGCGGAGAATATTTCCAAAGCGTTAACGGTTCTTACGAGTTTTGTTTTTTGAATGCCTAATATTTTATTATTAATCCACCATGAAAAAACTGATTCAATGGAAGTACCTGCCTGGCATGATTTTAAAACTGTTTAAAACTCTCTCTAACAGCTTGGATTGTTTGTCTAATGGCAGTATTTTTCTGTTTGAAAACCAAAAAATATGCTTCTTTTAGGTCTATGGTCGCCATAAGCGGTTTTTAAAACACAAGTATCGTAATAGTAGCTTAGAATCTTCAAAAAAAATTGTTAGACCACATTAAAAAACAAGACCTTTTATAACTTGGACCACCGCCTTATATTGTCAGCACTTGAAATATTGTCTCCTCGCAGCTAACTTGCAACTTACCTACCCTACACTATGTTGATTATTTTGTTCTGTGTGACTGATTTTAAATTTTATTAATGTACTCATGTAAGTGGCATGTGTCTTAATGAGTATAATAAAGATCTTTAAACCGAATAGTCCGTAGGTCTTCCATTTTGAACTGATTTGACTTGATAAACTCGTTAACTCTCGTTAACTCGTTTGAAATTCTTACCAATATTAAAAAAGCGAGAGTGTGTGTTTGCAACTCTTTCACGCAAATACCACTGAATGGATTATAATGAAATTCACATTAACATAGCTTATACATCAGAATAACACACAGGGCACCCTTTATTCCGGAATTCCCGCGAGGTCTGTGAAACCAACGCGGGTGAAACCGCAGGGAACAGCTAGTCTATACTAATATTATAACGAGGAAAGATTTGATTTTTGGTTTGTTTGTTACGATTTAACTCAAAAACTACTGGACCGATTTCAAAAATTCTTTCACCATTAGAAAGCTACATTATTCTTGAGTAACATAGGCTATATTTTAATCCGGAATTGCCGCGGGAACTCCAAAACGATCACGGTTGAAACCGCGCGGGACAGCTAGTTAAGAATAAAGTGAACTTTTGAGTGTTGAAAAATTGTCAAGACTGCACTGCAATGACTGTATAACTTAGTGGATTAGATATTGCAATATTTAGGTGGTAACTTTTAGTAGAGCTTAAGTGTTATATTCGGGGACCGTAAACTGGAATACAGTGCGATCAAAAGGAATTTTAAAGCTCCTTACATAATTAGGTATATAACAACTACATCTAAAATGACTAAATCATCTATAATTGATTGCCACATACTAAAAATATCTAGGTGACCGAGCTTCGCTCATAGTGCTATCTGTCGTTAAGTAGAAAAAGCAGTACCAAACACTCATTTTTCATTGCCTGAAAACACAGATAAAACAACCCTGCATACTAAATTTCATGAAAATCTTTGGAGTCGCGTCCGAGATTCAGATTATAAGTATAATATGTATCTATACCACAGATTCCATACTAATAATTATTATAAAACTGAAGAGTTTGTTTGTGTGCTTGAACGCGCCAATCTCAGCAACTACTGGTCCTATTTGAAACATTTTTTCAGTGTTAGATAGCCCATTTATCGAGAAAAGCTATACAAATACATAATATGATCCCGCTAAGATCAATAAGAGCGGAGCAGCAATGAAAAATGTTACAAAGAACGGAAAAAATATTCCGTTACGCTACTTGAACGGTTAAAGTTACGCAAAAATCATGTAGTTATGGAATATATTTTGCATCAGTAAAGAATTTTGAAAATGGAAAGAAATCTCGAACCAGATCGTTCGTGTAAGGGTGCACTTGTTTAATCACCGCGACATGAAGTTGACCTTGGAAGGTACTTTAAGGGTGATCTGGACTTTAAGCGGTGCTCATTTCGATCGCGAGAGCCTGGTAATATAGTGCACAAACTGTTGAGGCACTCAAATATTTTAACGTCTTTGGGCGTAATCACGTTACTACACGAGACAGATGAAGCTATCTATCATGAACACGTCAAGTAGTATAGCTTAGAGTCGACACGATCCTGGAAATGTAGTGCACAAGCTGTTGAGGCACTCGAATATTTTAACGTCTTTGGGCGTAAGCACGTTACGACGCGAGACGGATGAAGCTATCTATCATGAACACGTCAAGTAGTATAGCTTAGAGTCGACACGATCCTGGAAATGTAGTGCACAAGCTGTTGAGGCACTCGAATATTTTAACGTCTTTGGGCGTAAGCACGTTACGACGCGAGACGGATGAAGCTATCTATCATGAACACGTCAAGTAGTATAGCTTAGAGTCGACATGATCCTGGAAATGTAGTGCGCAAGCTGTTGAGGCACTCGAATATTTTAACGTCTTTGGACGTAAGCACGTTACGACGCGAGACGGATGAAGCTATCTATCATGAACACGTCAAGTAGTATAGCTTAGAGTCGACACGATCCTGGAAATGTAGTGCACAAGCTGTTGAGGCACTCTAATATTTTAACGTCTATGGGCGTAATCACGTTACGACACGAGACGGATGAAGCTATCTATCATGAACACGTCAAGTAGTATGTATAGCTTAGCCATGATTGCATCAGGAAAAATAGCCATATTCCATTCTTTCGTCAGAGTATCTTGTTATCAACCATGATCACGTAAATAATAGCAGTACATAAATAACAGGCACGTAAATAGAAGCAAGTAGTATGTGTATCTAGGTTTTCGTACAAAAGACACAATGCAAAATACAACATAGATAATGTCAACAATCAATCATTAACCACAAAGTCTGTATATACGACACATACGTAAATAAAAGCATAATAAAGCATAAAATGAAATAAAAAGTGGGTATGCTAGCAATGTTACATTAGCTGTGCTTTTATTATGGCTATACTCGTTAAAACGATGGTTCAAGAACACACAAAGGTGGGTAATTTTACGATGAATGCATATTATCAAAGCTTTCCATTTATTTGTTTATTAATTGAATTATAATAATGTGACACCTAAAGGTGAGTAAACAACGACTTACCATCGCATGTCTGATGCACAGGGACCGACGAAGGTAAAGCTCAATGCGCTGTAGTCGTTTTGAGATATTCGCTTCTTTCTCTTTGTTTGTACGTTTACCCATAGTTAACCTTTAACTTCACATTATTTTATTATTTTTTGTAGGTAGAATAAAAAGTATTTTAGCTCAAGATTACAAAAAACCTATTTAGTAGCGGCGATGCCGGCACACAAAAAACGAATGAGCTGGCACGGCGGCGTGCGGCAACGCAGGCGCTACGCCGGGTGGGGCGGGGAGGAGGGGTACACAGTAGTCAATTGAATATCTTTTTATTTTTGATTCTCCTTTATAGCTCTAAATAATTGTGTGCGATGCCAGTACATTGAAGAATGGACTACATAGTAAAACATCTCTAATAAATCTCGAGGATGCAACGTCGCAGTATAATAGTCGTCCGTTCCCCCGCTCCACTCCATTGCCCGACTCGTCTTTGTTAGAACTTGATATAAAACGCGGGTATGCGTTAGCCACGTGTCATTGTTACTTTGTGTTCGGTTCAGTGCAGTTATAGTGTCGTATCAAACTAATAGTGATTACGTGTGCTGTGTCATCTAGTTGTTTCCAGAGGTTTGCTTAAGTCGGGAGCACGGGCAGTGGAGGTGAGCGTTCATGCATTGTAAAGGGGCCCCATTAAACCTACACCTGGGTCGCAAGTCCCAGGCACTGCTCCGTGTTCCCTACGGATATCTGGTATGCTGTATTATCTATAACTATGTTGCTACAATTTCTTATTATAGTTTCCCTATTCCTATGCTCTATTTCCTACAAGTGTTTGCTAGTGCTTTACTGACACAGCAACAGTGAAGCTACTTAACAATTGATAGTGTTGTTAAACTGTGATGATAAAAATATTATATAATATCTACCTACTTCCGTAAAAACTGTGAAATTTACCAAAAAAAATGTCCGAGCAAAGCTTAGACCATTATGAACGTGACACTTATTTCTAATACTACTTTCATTACACTATACTATTATAGTATAGTATACTATTATATATAGTATAGTATACTATTATATATACACTATACTATTATATATAGTATTACACTATACTATTATAGTATAGTGTAATGAAAGTAGTATTAGAAATAAGTGTCACGTTCATAATGGTCTAAGCTTTGCTCGGACATTTTACATATACTACATACTACATATATGTATACAACGACGTATACGATATTTATAACAAGAACTCAATGCTTAATTTTTTTTATTTGTCTGTCTATTTGTTCCAGCTAATCTCCGTAACGGCAGACAGCTAGTTATATCGACTAGCTAGCTTTTCTAAGGAGTAACTAAGGCTAATTTTAGTTTCTGTGGTAATTCTGTACCTAACCCACGCGGGTGAAACCGCAGGCACCAGCTTGTTACGTTTGAAATTAACAAGCGCTATGTCTTAATAACACGGTGTCGCTGATGTTACTAAGACGCTATACAAATTATACCAATCACATGTCATCATGAGTTACGGCGTCGTGTCGCCCGCCCCTAGCGGCGCGGCGCGTACATTATGTAGCTTCTTGTGAACTGGTGTTTGTCGTTCCAAAATTATTAATTGCCAGCTGTTTTCCACGCGGTTTCGCCTGCGCGAATTAAGCTCGGAGAGGAATCAATTAGGAAAATGTGTTAACGACACAACATCAGTGACCGGCGGGCACAGGGACCGACCCCGTGCGGTGGCAATTATGTGCAAACTACAGAAGAGTTTACTGACCAAATGTGGCACCCAACCGAACACCGGTAGCAAAAATACTGGTGACTATGATAAATTTTTTTTATTCGCTTATCTTATTTGTTATAACGTATACTGTCAGCCCGGTAAATATTTGCAGCTAATTTTGCTACACCTTATATGGACATAGATAAGCAATAGTGTGTTAACCCACACTGGAGAAATTTTGAGTAAATTAAAGTTTTAAAATTATAGCGCCATTTTGCGTCAACATTTTTTATGCACAATATTTAGTTACATATTTAAACAATATAATAAGGTAAACACATAATTAAAAAACGTTCTCTAACTCTCAATAAATTGTTCTGAATCTATAACTTCATTTTGCGGGTTAACATGTTATTGCTTATCTGCGTCCATATAATACCATGTATATCAAATTAATAATTATAATTGATGCTACAGTCATAATTAAGATTAAGAATAAATTTATTACCATAAATAAACTACAAAATAAGCAAATAAGTCAGATCTCCTCATACCGGTACAACTTAAACAGTATTGACAATTGCGTCAATAAAGTATACTTGCCTATATTTTAAACTAGCTGTCCCGCGCGATTTCATCCGCGGTAGTTTAAGAGTTCCCGCGGGAATTCCGGGAAAAAAGTACTCCGTGTCCTTCTTTGTACCCCTGCCAGTAGTTTACGGTGATTAGCTGTTCCCGCAATAATTCCGGAGTTCCCGCAGGAATTCCGGGATAAAACCTATCCTATCTTTTAAGTTGGGTCAAATACAAGATAGTGACGAAATTTCATCACGATCGATTCAGTAGTTTCGGAGTCCATCGCGGACAAACAACGTGACACGTGATTTATATATATTTAGATAATCATTCCCCTAACGCCAAGGTCGTTCGAAGTTGAGTGTGTTGAATAAAAGTTAAAACGAATTGAGCGTAACACTCCAGTTATCGGCAAGATTGATGTATGTGACGTTGCATTTACATATTAATATGATACACGTGCCGCCAGCTACGAAACAGGGGATCGGCGATAGGGGAGGGGGATTATTTTTAATAACGTTGCGATTGTGATTTATGGCTGTGAAAAAAAATAACTGGCTGAGTTACCCACCTCGAAGTCGACGCTTCGTTCCCCCTGTCTATATGACCCGTGAAAATATTGATGTGTTTTTTGTCGGGAGGTGTAAACAAAAACGTGAGGGCGAATTTTTTTTTTTTGTTTTATGATGGTATATTGTGTAAATCTTTTGAATCATATTAAGGGACGCAATAGCCTACCTCAATAATGTTGCTTATTATTTAGGTGCGAAGTTTTTAGTTAAAACTATGTATTTCGTATTACAGATTCAAAAACAAATCTTTTGGATTTAAAGATATAATTTGTCGAGAAACTTTTGGTGAGTATTCTTTTTTCTCCTAACTTTGTTTTTACAAATAATAATTAAATGTAATATCCGCAAATATCGGTAGCTTAATAGCATTAGCAAAAAGAAAATTTTTTTTCCTTCGACGTGATTTCGATTCTATCTGTATACAAATGAAGTTTATAAACAATAATATCAGTTTGATATTCATCGCACGCCTTTAATTAGTAATCTGTTTGTCCATTGCCAAATTTATTGAAGCTAGATTCGATTTGTATGCAAATTCGTGATCGGCATATGTAAATATGGGCTTATAAAACTTTTTAGGTTGATATCTCTAAAGCCTTCTGTTCCGTTGTGGTCTAAAAGTTTTCTTATTATAATATACCTATTATGTTTCGGAATCTATACAACGTGTTAATGAATTGACCAAAAAATTTAATTGATACACCCCATTTAAAAAAATAAACAATAATAATATAATTAAAATATAAATTATGTCGAAAAAATTGATAGTCTAAAAGTTATTCAACATTAGTTTGGAGGTGACCTATCTACGAAATTTCAAGCGCTCGGCCGCGCCTACGTGGTTATGACCGATTCGATTTTTAAGCTACGGTCGGCGTACGTGCCAAATATTGTATTATAAATAATTTAGACATGGGCTATTAAAAATAAAAATATATAACCCATAGTAAAACATGATGCGATCGATTCGGAAGTCGATTCTGAACAAACTACTGTCTAGTTTTCAGGCAATTCATTAACAGGTTGTATAAAGGTGTATTATCATACATAATACTTACATATATATTTTTTAACGTTTCTTAAATAGGTAGGTACTCAAATTTAATAGGTTACTAAGTCTCAAATACAGCTGTTAGTTCTTCACTTTATTCCCTGAAAATTCCATCAGAACAAGCAATAAAAAGGATACAAATTACAATACATGGATATTCCGTGACAACTGGCAGTTAACGAACAAACAAAAAAATAAACTTATAAAGGAACTATGAAAGACGAATGAATCCAGTTTTATTTATGTCCAAAGATACACTACAATAAATAAATTTGGCTAATAGAAGGTAATTTAGCCTTTGAACGATACGAAATAAGGTTGAAAATGTCAAACTTTGCAGTACTATATATGCAAAAGAAAATACTTTTATTGATACTGTGACCTATTTTGTAGTTAAATATAATGACGCAGATAAGCAATAACATGTTAACCCACAAAATGAAGTTTTTGATTCAGAACGATTTATTGAGAGTTAGAGGACGTTTTTTAATTATGTATTTATCTTTATTACTTCGTTTAAATATGTAACTAAATTTTAAATTTAAAAAATGGCGCTGTAGTTTTAAAACTTTAATTTACTCTAAATTTCTCCAGTGTGGGTTAACACACTATTGCTTATCTATGTCCATAAATAAACTAGACACAAACAAATACCAGTATTATTAAGTAGGTAACAACCTAGTTTAAATACCTAGGTATTTAGAAATTATGGATGTCTAGATGATTCCCGGGATAAAAAATAGTCATGGGTCCTTTTTTATATCTCTGACAGCGTGTATGCAATATTTCTTAATAAATATGATCGGTTGAGTCGTCACACAACAAACAAACAAACTCACTTTCACATTTAGCATAAGGATATGCAAAGGGGCAAGGAAAAGGGGAAAAATATTTATTCAGCTGTTTACTACTATAATAACAAACGATGTAATAATAACAAACATCAAATTGTATTACTGTGGGAAGGTGCTTCTTGACTAGGAACTCCTTGAGGTACCTGCTTGTAGATACATAATATATATGACTGACAAGGTGGAGTTATTTGAAAGGGTAGTGAGGGGAAAATATCAAGTTTTTTCTAATAAAAGGAAAATAGCGTACCGAACTCATCATAATAATGATTTTCTTTGCCATTTAAATTATTTTTTCCCTTTGATGTTGTTAGAGTTAACATGGTCTTGAATTGTAAAAGGTGTTTTTTTTTTATGTTTCAGTATGAATATGAATTGCCAATTTATTTATTTATTTATTTATTTATTTATTTATTTATTTATTTATTTATTTATTTATTTATTTATTTATTTATTTATTTATTTATTTATTTATTTATTTATTTATTTACTAATTTATAAACATTGTAACAACTTGACGGTGCTACATAAACCTCTTTAGGTTTTTCCGTGCACCGACGTATCCGTAGTTATTCGTAAATAGGTATAATATAGGTTTAATTATAAAATTATACTTAGAATAGTTACGTACCTGTTTTTTTTTCTCTATTTAATCTCCGATACATTTATGACAAAACATCGCACATTATGGGGGCGGGGCCCGGGGGGCCGTACAGATGAAACCCAAAATATTTAGATACAAAGAAGATGTCGAGGGATTGGGTTCTGTTGTTTCGCTTCGCCCATGCACGTATACTGTGCTGAACTATTAATATGGTTTTCGCTATATGATTTCTTTGTTACTTGATTCTCTTAAATAGTGTTATTTTTGTAGTTTTATGCTTATTTCATGCTAGGTACTAGAGATGCAAAACCAATGAGTTATTGCTAGAATTGAACGTGCAGAATTAGGTACCTAATAGTTAAACTTATCCCATCACTAGCTGTCCCCAGCGGTTTCACCCGCGGTAATTTTTGAGTTCCTGCGGGAATTCCAGGATTAAATATAAACATAAACCTTCCTCATGAATTACTCTTGGTGAAAACCGCATGAAAATCCGTTGCGTAGTTTCAAAGATCTAAGCATACATAGGGACAGACAGCGGGAAGCGACTTTGGTTTATACCTACTATGTAGTGATACAATATTTTAGCAGTTAAAATAACTCTATTTTCGTAGGTACCTACCTACTTCTTATTATTTGTTAGCTTCTTCTTATACGGAAAAGTATTGCGTCTCATAAAAAGGAACTTTTCCCCAGAATATTATTTTTCAGGGAAAAAAATACGTTTAAAATGTTCCATTATTCAAATGCAGACTCGAAAACTTTTCGATTAGAAGCAAATAAAGAAAAAGTTTATTTGGCATTTAATATTTTATTTTTGTTAAGGGAAACGTAATGTCCATAAAATTACATACATATGTGGGCATTAAAACTAAAAGGTACCTATATAATGTCTTTCTAAGTACTAGTTTTCGAGATAAAAGAGGTTTTGTAAAGTTAGGTCAAGAAATTTCTTTATTTTATTATATTACAATCTGAACAAATGAACTTATTCTAAATGTATACGGCATATTGTAAATGTTACATAGGTACGCTAATAAATGCCTTTCTAAACACATATAATCAGTAACACATAAGATAAATAATGGAAAACAAATTTCACTCACATTAGTTTGCATAGCAGGTTTGATAGTTACCTACTAAACAATATACAGCTATTGATTTGATTATCTGTAAAGGCTCTATTTTCTATTATTCATATATTATAATATACAATAGTATAATATATTTTACAAAAATATGTAACAAGCAAGTTTTTTTCCACTTACATAGTTTTATGACACTTTTTTTCAAATCATGCTTTTTTAGAATTTTAAATTTAAATGTCCGATAAAAAAAATACTGTAGGTACTAGTTTTTGTATATTTTTTCAATTTTTACTATCAATTGACTGTTCTGGATACCGAATCTACTATTAACTATAAACTGGTAACTTTTTGCTTGGACGCCCACATATAAAACAAGCTCTAAGAAGTAATTTTTATTCTTTTGTGTACGTTTCAGCGTAAATATAACGTTGTGTCTACCGTTTGCATAAAGTCACACCGAAAAACGTGTTTTATAAAAATACTAGCTGTGCCCCGCGGTTTCATCCGCATGAGTTTTGGGATCAGGAACCTTTGCGGACGCAGGCAGAACAACCCGCCAAAGTTTCATCGCAATCGGACCAATGGTTTCGAAACGCATAGAGGACAGATATACTTAACATTCATTTTTATTTATAAAGAAGAAGAAGATGTAAAATCGAGATCATGACTCCAGTGAAAACATTATCTGCAGCAAGTTTTGTATTGTCATTGGCTTAAAAAAGCATTTTGTAAATGAAGACAGATTAATGCAATAAATGCATCTTTATCCCATTTAGTGACACATTTCATAGAGGTTTATTCAAAACGTTTTTATAAATCGAATAACATTTGCATATTACTTTAGGATCTCCATCGTTTTCCAATAAATGTGTTCTCGTGTAGAATGAGGTATTGTTTCTTTTTATAATCTTGAATTTTTTTTTATGTCAGAAGTTGTTTGAATGTTTTTTTTTTTTAATTGGGTTGTTATTTGGTTTAAGTATTCAGTATTTATTAATTGTAGGTTTGTAATCATAAGTACAGTTAAAAGAGATCAGATAAACCACGAAATATGAAGGAATCATCTTCAAAAAACGTTACAGGTTCTATTTAAGCTTTATGTCTTCAAACAAAACCATACCATAGGTAAGTAATATTTTTGATTATTCCGTCGCTTATTTCGTATCCTCATATTTTTAAACGAGTGCAGAAAAAGGTAGGTAATGGTATAACGCAAAGATATTGAAAGAGAAATAACGCGATGTTTTTATAGGTTGTCAATTAATTTTCATAGCTATTTAAAAGCGTTTTTTTTATAAAAGATGGAAACCTGAAAATTTCAAGTTACTATTTTAAATTTTTATAGCATAAATTTAATTTGTTATTAAAAACAAAATTTTAACAATCTTTACTCGATCAACACAACAACACTTTTAGAAAAAATGTTGCATGTGGATTCAATGCTTTCCGAATTATTATTTTTCCCCTCTCAATTTCCGTCGTATTCCCTTTAACCTGCACCTAAATGAGCGTTAAATTTGCGTGGGTGGTCGCCGTTGCGAGTAAAATTATTTGCTCCCTCAATCTCTGGCCTCGGAATGAGATGATTTTCGGCTAGTTTAACATAATAACAAACGATTCCGCCGACAGATATCATCAGAGTCCTGATATTATCAGATTACTTACTCTACGGATTTTTGGGGAATTGCATTGTAGTTACTTTTCCTTGTTTGCTTTGGTAGGTATATAAAGATATCATTTTCGTAAATGAGATAGAGAACCAAGTTCAATACAAAAGACGTCCATAGAGCGTTAAAGTTAATGGCTTACCGCCACACTCAGAGTCGACTTTAATGATTACTTAGTTAAGTATAGATTTTTAAAACAAAACTGCCGCAATCAGACAAGTTTAATAAATTAATGTTAATTGGCATTTAACTAATTATGTTACATCTCATTAAATGCCAATTAATATTAATTTACTGAACGTCTCGAATTACGGCAGTTTTGTTTTAAAAATCTATACTTAACTAAGTAATCATTAAAGTCGACTCTGAGTGCGGCGGTAAGCCAGTAAAACAAGTGCCATCTGAATGTGTCCAAGTTCTATAGAAGTTCCTTGAATCATCTCTGCAATAATGCATGATGTTAAATTAGCTGTACCGCTCGGTTGCACCCGCGATAATTTCGGAGTTTTTTCACCGACTTAGGGGTAGAATTCCGGAAAATCCTTTCTTATCGGATGCCTACGTCATACAAAGAGCACACCCTCCAAGTTTCAGGTCTGTACGATCAGCGGTTTAAGCTGTGCGTTGATCGATCAGTCATTCATGCAGGACAAAGCATTTTATATGTTTTATATGTGCTTTAAATTTTGTATGTTCTACACCAATAAAAGGAGTCTAAATCTAAAATGAATTCAAAGTTCTATAGAAATGCTTTAAATATTTTCTACTTAGCTGACACACTGCATTGTGTCTAGATTTGTACGTACTGTTTGTTCAAGTGAAGAATCCATGAACTGCTGTCATAGACAGAAGTGGCTTAGACAGCTAAAAAGGTGATATTTTTTTTTTTACTATACGTCTTGTAACCTTATTCAGATTATTGTGCGAGTGATTCAAGAGGAAGGTTTAGGTAAGTATATAATTTCTCAAGATTTTGTGTAAATTGGTTAAAATAGGTATAATTGCTATACGGCATGTTGTCAGGGGTACAGGTAAGGACATAGGGTATTTTTTATCCCAGAATTCCTGTGGGAACTCCAAAATTAACGCGGGTGAGACCGCGTGGAATAACTAGTATCAATATAAAACTATCTCTTATTCGAAGATCTAAATTACTCGAACTATACACCAAAGCGATACTGGAGCTTTTTATTCGTGAATTTTTTTTTATAATCAGTGCGATAGTTGTTGGGGAATAGTTGAATTTAAATGTTTGTCAGAAATTTCATTATAATATAAGTGTACCTAGCGGCTTACTCACAGTTAAAAGAAATGGCCGATTTTCTGACGATTCGTCCTGAAGCCCCTATAATATCCCCTATAATAAGCCCCTATATAGGGTTAACGTGGGAAACGTTATTGATCAGAATAAGAAAGGGATGTTTAGTTAAACTTAATAATAAAGTCCTTGACCGGGTCCAGTCGTAAAACACGTCAGCTAACTATTCGTTGTTATCAGAATGGATTAATGTCCAGGGGCTGGCGTGCTGTAAACAAATGTTGAGGCATTAAGGCTAACGATGTAATTTTCTGTTAGTGAACCGTTTTGATACGTAGTCCAAGTGACAAGATTGTTAGGTGAAATATTTACCTCGCATTCGTTTAATTAAAATGTTAATTTAAATATTTTTTTTACTCCGTATGTACTAATATCATATTAAAAAACTTTAAAAAAACAAATTGGAATACTGACTGTCAGTAAGAATCTAGCGTGACCGCCATCTTGTCGAGCAAAAGTTAATGTTTTCAAAGTCATCATACAAGTTTTACAATTTTTTTTTTTTTATTTATGGTTGATTTTAAAATTTATTGACCCATGATGCCGACACTAAAATTTACTGTTTTTCACTTTCCAGGAGTCTTACATCAGGGATTCGTCAAGAATTAGTGATAATTTTATTTAAACGTTTTTTTAACTTTGCCACGTGGAAAACAATATACCAAACTGTTTGTTAGTTGGTTGGTCGGTTTGTTAGTTTTATAACATGTGCAGATAATATAAAATGAAAAAGATTCAACAAAAAGTTCTAGCTGAAAAATTAACTATTCTTCAAGATACCTACTTATATCTCAGTGTAATAAATATACTACGTATGCCTCCTCTAGTGAGGTTGTGTCTAAATTTACTTGCATTAGAAATTGGGCTTCTTTTGCGTGATTTGCGAGCAACTTCAACTTATTAATTTTTTTATGTCACGTTATACGCGAGAACCATAAAACTTCACCCTCATAATTTCTTTACGATGAGCCAAAACCAATAACAACTATACAAGAAGCTTTTTGAGGAATGAGATCTATGCATCCGTCACTATATATCATTAAGTAGGTACTATTGATACTGTCAATCCTTACTGATAAATGCGAATATGGGTTTACTTTTTTGTTTGTTTGTTACGGTTTGACGCCGTAACCACTCAACCGATCGTTATGAAACTTTGCACACACCGTTTCAGAGGTACAGAGAAAGACAGGGTATTCGCAGAGTACTTTTATCCCAAAATTCCCGCAGGAACTCCAAAATTAACACGAGGAACTGCTGTCTATTCTAAAGAAAGCGACTAAAAGTTTTCCGATTTCTGGGATGTCAATAATATGCTAAGCTTTTTGCAAAAGTATTCAGCTCTCTTACGTGACACACAATGCGAATAGGAAAAACTATACCTACGCATAATATATAAAAAAACTTAAATGAAATAATCATAAAATTAGCCATAGAGTCTAGACAATGCTGCAGTCGAAAAGATTGTATGGGTCTTGTTGTAGGCAAATTGGTGATCTTAACATCTAAGATACGTTTGAAAGTAAAAAAAAAATTCTTTAACTTAGTTTGAATAAAATTCTACGTTTAGTATTTTAAAACCTCCAGTGCCTTAGACCAAGCGACGAGAAATAATTAATGAGAAGTCTCGTCCCTCGTTTCTTACCCTCTGAAGTCCGTCGGTAGTGACGAAGATAATATTCTCAAACAGTTAAAATGTTTGACCGCTGCCGTGCTCGAGTTGCGTCGAATGATGTCTTCTAATTCTTCATGCCTAAAATCTAAATCTGTTCATGGGTTTTGATGCAAAAAGTTAAAAGACATAACGAGTTACTTTCGCATTTACGACACTAGAGCTTAGCATTTATGTCAATCATTTATTTCGATAACATTTTGTGGCATTTGTATTGTGATAGATTCTATTACGGACTTACGGCCGCGGCCGCACTCAGAGTCGTTTTAGTGATTACTAAATTTTAAGTAAAGATTTTTAAACCAAAACTACCTAAATCAGAGACGATAATTAAATTTATGTTAATTGGCATTTAAATTTTAACTAATTAAGTTCAATTCATTTGAATGCCAATTAACATTAATTTATTGAATAGTGCATTGTAATAGTGAAAGAATTTATGAAATCTGTACAGTAGTTTTTCAGTTAAATCGTAACAAACAAACAAACAGAAATAATTTTTTTTTTCTTTATAATAACATGTACCTATAGATATTTTCTATACTAAACTTTAGACCATTAATAAACTTAATGGAAATAAGTTGTTGGCTAACGGCCGCTCTCAGAGTCGTTTTAATGATTACTTAATTTTAAGTAAAGATTTTAAAAACAAAACTGCCGCAATCAGAGACGTCAATTATACTAATGTTAATTGGCATTTAATTAAATTTGATTTAATTTGCCAAATTTCAATTAACATTAATTTAAATTCAAACTAGTTTTAAATGTTTCAAATGGATTATCTATATACTATTATAAAAGAGTAGAATCCGCGATTCTGTACATTCACCTAAAATTGAGAGGGGTGATAAAAGAAGAGTAACCAACAAAAACAAAAAGTTTTAAAAATCTTTTCTGTCTGTCTGTCTGTTCGCGATAATCTCTGAATCTGCTGAACAGATTGTCATGCTGTTTTCAAAGGTAGATTAAGCTTAGCCTGGAGCTAGGATTTGTTTCATTGAAATCGGATGTTGGGAAAAAGAGTTGTTGTATAAAAATCCTTCGCGCGGGTGAAACCGCGGGGCACAGCTAGTTTCAAATAAAAATACGGTAAGTTTCTGATCTTGTTTTATTAAATTTTTGCTTCATTATTTTATTTTTAATGACTTCATTATGACTCTTTGTACAGGCTATATCGATATAGGTAGTATGTACTATAAAATATTACATCAACCTTATCAAATTAAATGGCTATAATTACAATTATAAAATAATTTGCTAATACTATAAGTGTTGGTGAGTAATAGAGATATTTCATAGTTCAAAATAGATTCTCTAATGTCGATAAATAATAATATGTACATTTGACTTACCGCCGCACTCAGAGTCGACTTTAATGATTACTAATTAAGTATAGATTTTTAAAACAAAACTGCTGCGATCAGACAAGTTTAATAAATCAATGTTAATTGGCATTTAACTAATTAAGTTACATCTCAATAAATGCCAATTAACATTAATTTACTGAACGTCTCTGATTGCGGCAGTTTTGTTTTAAAAATCTATACTTAACTAAGTAATCATTAAAGTCGACTCTGAGCGCGGCCGTATAACCGACGACGCGGGAGCCGAATTTAAAATTTCCCTAATTTTTTTATTTTTAGGATTTGATGAGCTTCTATAAAAAAAAAACAATATAATTGTGACGACTAGCTATTAATGAACATCACAGAAAAATTGGTTTACCTCAAAGGAGAAAAACGCAATTTATTTATTGCTACTATACAAAGTTACAATCAGAGATATACCTACTCGTTAGTTTTTGGATCAGATATCAAGTTTCGAGTTCGTTGGATATATACGTAGGATAAAAAAGGAAAGAAAAATAAAATGCGGGATACAAATCTAATTTATGCTAAAAAGATAGGTACAAAGTCACTCTGTCACTTGCCACGCGAAAGCCTCCGGAATGTTGTGACAAGTTTGGTACGCATAGCGTCGGTGTAAACGCGTTCTTGCTGACAAAGGCTTTCATATCACGTACGCTTGTGTAATAGACGAGTTCCATGGAATTATCTTATACAAGGTGACGTCTATATGTACTAGAAGGTAATTTGCTAATATTGCTGAACTATAATTTGTTGAATGGAACATTATTTGATTTTAGTTTTTGAACGTCGAGAATCAAAAGGAGAATCTCTGCATGAGCTGAAAAAAGGAGAAAAGTGAAATGAAGGAAAATGAAGGAAATCATCATAAAAATAATGACAGAAATTTTTACTTAAAGCTTTATACACACACGTCTCTTGTGAAATTTAAAAAAAAATACAAAGAAGATATTAAATATGTATAGTTCATCAAATCCAAAAAAAACAATTCATTTGTTTATTTTATTTGAATGTAATAAATGACACAATCAAAATAAATTATATTAAACTTCATCATTACATATTAATGTTATCCAATATGATATCAGTCGTGATGAAAATTTAAAAACTTCCAACTTAACGCAACCGTACAACCCGTTATACGATTCACTAATTCTATTTACATTATTTACACAACGCTATTGGTCCTTCTATAGTAACAGAAAACACAGTAGGTAACTGAAAGATTTTTGAAACTGATATCACGGGACTCGACCCCACTTATTCTAGTTTAGTCAAGTTGTTTAAGAGAAATAAAGAAGAAATCTATCTATATAACATTACCTATGATACTTTTCACACACTGAATTGCAACAGCATTATTATTAACTAAATACCAATTAAGATCTACTTCAATTAGTCAGTTGGTTTTTCCATTTAGGGCAAAAAGATGATCACCGCGGTGTCACCTGTGTTTCACATTAAAATTTTCATAAATCCTAAATCGTATTTTTTTATTTAAAAAATAAAAGAACCCGACCAAACTGACGATTCCACGCAAACATTCACTCCCTTTTCATATCATCGAAACATTATGCCCTATACATAATCCAGCTTCATTAGTTACGAATACGGTTGTGCGTTGATAAGTCAATTTGGAAATGAGTATTTGTATAGTATAACATAGATAATACTAGCTGTCCCCCGCGATTTCATCCGCGGTAATTTCGGAGTTCCCGCGGAGGTTGCGGGAAAAAAGTACTCTATATCCTTCAGTTCCCGAGGGAATTCCGGCATAAAAACTATCCTATCTTTTAAGTTGGACCATTTTATGAATGGTTACAAAATTTTATCAAAATCCGTTCAGTAGTTTCGGAGTCCATCGCGGACAAACAACGTGACATGTGATTTATATATATTAGACTAGCTGTCCTCCGCGATTTCATCCGCGGTAATTTCGGAGTTCCCGCGGAGGTTGCGGGAAAAAAGTACTCTATGTCCTTCAGTTCCCGCGGGAATTCCGGGATAAAAAGTATCCTATCTTTTAAGTTGGACCATATTATAAATGGTTGCAAAATTTTATCAAAATCCGTTCAGTAGTTTCAGAGTCCATCGCGGACAAACAACGTGACACGTGATTTAAATATATTAGACTAGCTGTCCTCCGCGATTTCATCCGCGGTAATTTCGGAGTTCCCGCGGAGGTTGCGGGAAAAAAGTACTCTATGTCCTTCAGTTCCCGCGGGAATTCCGGGATAAAAACTATCCTATCTTTTAAGTTGGACCATATTATAAATGGTTGCAAAATTTTATCAAAATCCGTTCAGTAGTTTCGGAGTCCATCGCGGACAAACAACGTGACACGTGATTTATATATATTAGATAGATTACAAGCAAATCCCTGTCTCTACTAATATTATAAATGCGAAAGTAACTCTGTCTGTCTGTCTTTCTGTCTGTCTGTTACGCTTTCACGCCTTAACGGCTCCACCGATCATCATGAAATTTTGCATACACATCAAGGGTGCAGAAAAGGACATAGGCTACTTTTTGTCCCGGAACATCCGCGGGAATTCCGAAATTAACGCGGGTGAAACCGCGGGGAACAGCTAGTAAACCATATAGCAGATCATATTCATAATATGGCTATGCTGATTGATGCTGTTGCCTTCGGGATCCAGTTCGAAAATGCCCTAACGAGTTTTCATTAATATTATTAGTACCTGCGGTTATAGGTGTTATTCTTGGGTCTGTTACCACTCATGTGGAATTGGTAAAACAAAACACTTTAAACTCTGATGAAACAATTGTGTCTTTGTAAAGTTTTCGAATCAGAATTTTTTGTCAATACATTAGTAAAGTTCCATTTAATTTGATACAAATACACTTGTGATTGGTGTTACAATATTATCTATTTTTATTTAATCATTTTTTTTGTTTACTTCTAGAATAGAAAAGTTATGAGCAATTACTTTTATTATTACAATATTCGTAAAGTTTCATTATTAAACATTAATGTGGCATTTCATACCTAAGTAAGTAGTTTCTATATGTATTATTATGGTTCAAAATATATTTATTTGTTGGTGTTAATTAAATCAAAATTTAATTATAAGTAAAGCAATAAAAACATTACTCGGTTGTTTAAAATAATCCAATTAATTTTTGTTTCACTTCATCTCTCTTAATTTTATTTATGCCCTCAGTCCACTTAGATAACTTTTCAATGAATCACAGAAGTATAACAGTAAATCTGTAGTTAGGATGGATATGCGACTTATATGAAACCTTATCAAATAGGTATGTACACTTACAACACCTAATTAAATTTCAATCACTTTATTACTATTTACACTATACTATTAACTTTATATACACTACTGTAAGTATAAACTATGACGTGTTATTAATTATAGTTTATGGATGTAACTAAATTTAGATTTACCACTTCACTAATAACACTCAAGTCTGCTCTTTTTTATTTTAACATCATCAACGGATATGATTTTATTAATTACTTTGAGTTTTTTTTTTTTTTCACAAATTCACAGTCACTTTGTTCTAACAGTTTATAGCCTTCTAAATTCAAGCGGCACAGATAATTATGTTGGTCTGACAAGAGTTTAAATGTAATCTGTAACACACTTGAGAAGGTCCGGCTCAAGTCACACGATCTCGTCGTGGTGGACCATGTCACTGCAACTGCCGGTTCGCTGCAGTCAAGCCCGCTGGCGTCACACCCTGAGCTCTTCCATTGTCACATTGGATTTAGCGTTCAATTGTGTGTTTTTCTTTGTCAGCGTACTCGTATTTATCATTTGCATTTGATGTGCTGACAGTAACGGCTGATTCTCTTGCAATTGTCCCGTTGCTAGGGTATTAATATTACTTTTACCCATCTTGGGAGGAGGCGGCGCTCTTGGTAGAGTCGCCATACCGGCCACGTTGTTGCCTGGCAAATCCGCAAACTCGGGTGGCGGCAACTGGTGGTGCGAATGAGTGTGATGATGACCCAGTATTGTTGCAGGATCATTTTTAAGGCTCGTCTGATAAGTCAGTGCACTTTCGAGATCGCCGCAAATATTATTAGGCATCTGGCCGTTCTCAACACGTTTCTTTAAATGAGAACCATTCGTATGACCATCTTGCCCGTTCATTCTTGTTTTGTCTCTCTGGTAATATACACCAGCGAATATAAGGACGTTCAATATAAGTAATGAACATCCTATAGCTATAGTTACGCTAAGGGCAGTAGAATATGCAGCAAATCCATCTTCTGGAGAGGACGTCGATGCTGTATCCGGTCTGTGGAGTTCTAAACCAACTGTACTAGGTGTGGCGGCATTAATGCCTAATATGTTGAAATTCAGTGATGATGTAATATTCAATACAGGCGCTTTTGTAGCAGGACCAGCGTCTGTGAGGACTATATCAGTCGTCTTTTTCATTGGTGGACTGAGAGTTTTCAGTATAGGTTGTGGTGATGAGTTTTCGTTCTCAAGTTGATGGTGGGATTGTGGAACGTCTTCTCCACCGGGTCGATGAAGATCTGGCACTAAATTTAACCAGAATGATAACCTGTAGAAAATAACAAGTTAAGTATAATAGGTAGATTTGCATTATAAAATGGATTACTAAGAAATGTAGATATTAACAGTATATTAAGTTTAGCTCCGTCGGATAGTTATAGATTGCAAGTATATTAGTATTTTGAATCAATTACCTATGAGCTCTATAATGGTTTTTCAATTTGGCTTTAGTGTCTATATTTAAATATTTCTTATGGACGGCTTCGTATGCTGTCCATTCAATGTTCTTCATTCTCACTCTTTCTTGTCTTCCTGCTCTCAGTGGATCAGTTTCTTGAGCTTCATTTGGATTCCTGTCATTAAAAACAAAAGTATTATGAATAATTTTGAAATCTTTCTTTTTAAGAACTTTAGTAGGTACCTAATGATTTGATGAATATTTTATTTATTAAGAATAACTATCAATTGTGTCGTGCTTTTCTAATTATTACATAAATTAAAGATATTATCTACCCACAATGCATTTACTGTTTGCGCCGAATATAATATTGGATTGTTGGTTTAATTAGTAAGCAAGACCAATCCAAATAATCCAAATGATGATGATAAACTTGTACGCGAGATAGCGGCCAGTATTCTCCGAAAATTAAAATCATTGAAATATCATTGGGTTCTAAGCAATGACATTATATAAATATTAAAGAAAGGTTCTAGGACCACGCAAGATATTTGTAAAGCCGTGGTAAAGTTTTTGCCAATTTTTTGCATAAAAAATTGTAATACAACTAAGATAGCTTAATGGTTTAATTTATACAAAATGCATCTTTACAACTGTATAAACTAGAAACAAGAAATAACCGCTAATACCAAGAGATAGATCTTTAATTCCATTTCATTTATTCGCATTATTACTATCATAATTCACCAAACACCGACCTAATTTCCTGCTGCTAAATCAGTAAACGATTAAACTGGTTAACGAATAAAGTAGTTCAATAAAGTTGTTTAACTTTCTACTCACCCAGTTTTGGCGAAGTTCCCCCAATACAGCATGACTGACTCCGATAACGATACTTCCGCTTTCGTATAGTTCCGTGGAAAGTGGGCCAGACCACCCACCAACGGTGCGCCAAATATATATGGCAATTCTTCTCCGTGAATACAACCCTGACGCTGAAACAGACGAATCTATTTTGGTACTGTCTGGTCTTGATCAAGACAAACGAATACACTGACGGAAGAAAAGTTCATATATACGAACCACCTACGGCATTTTTTGTCAGCTGGAATAAAATCCTATACACCAGAGCATCATCTTGGGCCATTGCAGAATACCACAGATCTGCATGCCTCTGTAGCATGACACTCTAAATAAATGCTTTTGACTTTAGAGTCTAAAGTCTAGAGCATGACGTTACTCGATTGTTCAAAAGTAACCTACTCTATGGCCTATGCACTTATTTCACGTATTGATTGTGATATAATCCAATATAATAAAGTGGGTGTGTCGATTTATATTCTTTAAAAAAAATTCATTTAAGCATCAAATTCAAGTCCTTTTTTTACTTCGTAACTTTTATATTTTGGACATACTTTTGAGGTGTGTTATATTATAATTCTCGAAAGATGTTGAATTATAATAATAAATATTCCTATTTTGTTACACAAATTCTCACAATACTTAAATCAAATTCTAAAACAGAGATAAAAATGTACCTAACTTTGCTATTCTATAAATTTTGATCTCTCTTTTTCTTTTCTACAAAAAATAAGAAAGTATTAATTATTGTGCATTTGAAGGACGTTTAACGTCTTTGAACAAACAAAAGAAGTTATCGATCTAAAAACCATCACGGGTATTTGCAATTTGAAAATATGCATATCCTTACCTACTTTTTTATATTGAAGAATGTTTTTCATTCCATATCTTACTGAATCATAAAGTCAGTAGCACGTAGTGATTATATGATCTTTGATCACTAGAGCCGTATCCTAACGGTTTCACTCACGTAAATTTTTAAAAACCCTCGAGACTATAAATTTAATCAAGATAAAAGTATCATAAAATTCTGTAATTCTGTATGCAAAATTTCATTTAGATTTTTGTGTAACTGAGCTACAAACGTTAACTAGATAATGTTTTATCTAATTTCTAAAAATTCTCTTTGCTTTTAAATTTTCTAAATGAAATATTTTTGCATAAAATATCTAGACTCAGTAGTTATGTGGGGTCATAAGTCACTTATATTATATCCACTGGCTTTTTCATTGTAAAATGTCTGTAAAACACGTCTTTGAAACCAACATTTAAAATTTAAATGATAGAGTCCATTTTGCCAGAACAGTGTCTTTTATCTCTGATCTCTAATCGTCAGTCAGACAGACGTGTAGTTTTTTCCTATTATATATTCAGATAAGAATGTTGACATCCGTATATTAAACGTTTTTCATACAGATATAAAATTTATTAAAATAATTTTATTTTTCTGCTACACGCAACGTATCAATAACATTTCTCTTTCAGCAAAATAAACTGTACCAAGTGAAAAAGTAATGTCACAGCTTTTTAATATCGTCTTTATTTGAATCAAATTGAAAAGGATTTACGCTCAGTCAAATATCAAATGTTTGTGTAAGGGCAATAATGTCCAATAAAACGTATAATCTATGCGTGAAAATTATTTTACGATTTTTCAGAGAAGAAAATATCTTTGGACAAATAATGTGTGCTTATTACTTAGATTCACTTTAAATTTACACTGTATATTGTATATTGTCAGTAGGTAAGGAAGGTAGGTAGGTAATTGGATTCCGAAGTAAATTGAGGAAGATAAAAAGGCAAAATTGAGAGCACTTGAACCCGACAAATACTATTCCAAGTCGTGAATGAAGACGAAGTGAAGCATCATTGTCAGCACCGTAACATAGTTAAAGGAGCAAGTAAGTACTGAGTGGATCTTGTCTAACCATCTGGAGACTAAGAATTAATAATGAACGAAACATACAAGCCCTACAATACTTGCGAATGTAATTAATTAATCAATTAAGTAGAATGCGTTTGAATTTGACTGTAATTTAGCCACAAAGGATCATCAATCATAATCTCGAGTCTAATGCTTTTAATATTTAACTTAAATCTTGAAAAAGTATCATTAGCAAGACAAATTTAAAAACGTACATTAATGTATTAGATCGTATTCTACTAAGCTAACCTTTTTTTGCTTGAGCTTATTTGTAAAAAGTTGCATGATCTTGCCAAAAGCTGAAGTTCTATCACCTCTGTGATAAATAGAGGTGAAAGGTCAAGAGGACATACCTATAATCGCGACTAAAATAATACCTACACGTAAAGAAAATTTTCGACAAACCTTATATTTTGTCTCATTGTAAGCTTCTTCATTTACCTTTAGTGAAATACGTAACGTAATAGTTAATGGCTTCTATAATAACAACCCAGGCTTTGTGTTCTAACCGCTCAATTTAGCGTCATCGGTGCTTTGAGATCCTACGCCATCGACGACACCTTGTTAGGTGGTGTCTTGTTATTATTAATTTAAGATTGAATCTCGTCTGATATAGTGGATAGCATCTAAAATTGTGTAGGAGTTGAAAATTGCTTCGCCTGTGTTTTAGTGATACTTGGGTCACGTGTGATTACACTGCTTAGTCTAATAGTAAAATTGAAGTGGACAAAAAGCAAAGACTATAAAACCACTTGACTGCGCATACAGTGCCCCGACGCTCGAAAACTATTAGTATTTTGTCGCCTATGTATAGACTACGGTACTAGTAACCATTTTAGTTGTGACCAAGTTCCAGACCTGTGTGCACGCTAAATTATTTAAAAAATTTTTGGTTTTGTTTACAATTTATAACGCATAAAAATGCCTTCATGCGCAGTAAAGTGGTGCGGGAAACATTCCAAGACATCTAGTTACAAAAAGGATGGCATAACTTTTCATCGGTAAGTAAATACTACGAAAATTATGTTTGATTTAATCAGATTACGAGCCACGGCAGGGGTCTTCTTAAAATGGTGGTTTGGTGACAGCAAAAGGATAAGTACAGCGCGTTTTGGAAAAGTCCCTTTCTTCCATTAGGTTTCCAACAAAATACAGCGCTGTTTGTTCAAGGCACTTCACCCCTGATTGTTTTGAATATTTAAAACAACGCCGACGTTTATTTAGTTCAGCGATACCAACGCTGTTTTTGCCTATTTTGGTTAGTTTTGTTTTTATTTTATAATTGTTTTGTTTTTATTTGATATAAAGTTGGGAAAAGTCAGAAAATAAGAAACATTTAATCTTTACAGGCTTCAAATAGTATGATGGACTTGGACTCTAACACTAATGTACCTGGGCCTTCGCATCAAAATATCGCCCTTGTAAGTTGATTTGTTTCGATGATGACTGCATGGCTAAAATTTATGTAACTGCGTTTATCGATACCCTCTAGGTTTAACAGAGTTAATTATCCAATACTCTTAATGTTTCTTATAACTTCCATGATTTCTTATTGTTTTTCTATATGTAATACTTAAAATACTTATTTCCAGAGTTCATCAATAAGTAAGCAAGAAGTAGAAGGCCCTGCAATTGTAGACCTAACTCCACGTAAACGCCATTTACCAAATTAATTCATTTTAAAAATCAATAGTAACAGGTTACTTGTCTTTCTTTTTGTAATTGACTGATTTTGATTAAATATTATTATGTAATTTTTATTGAGTATTTTTTATTGTTTTAATCCAATTTATCGATATCGACTATTTTCCCTTAGTTAAGTAGAGCAATCCCTACCTGGCATACATACGCAACTTGACCTTGAACTGACCAATTACAGCCGGGCATTCTCCTTCGTCCCCCGGCCCGCGGCAGTGAGTCGTGTACTTAGAAGAAATCGGCGTATACGCTCTCTAGTGGTTATATGCTCAGTGACAAAAAGATAATCAAGCTGTTGATCGTCAAAACTTAGTGGTAGATAACGGGTCCATTTAGTGTCTGTTTTCAGATTATTTTAAATACTGGTATGGGCTCAATAATAAAAAAACTTTAGAACATCTTGGGTACATATCGTATGCATGAGATTTTTTTATTTTTGTAACACTCGAAATCTATCCTAATTTACTGAATTTGTGCTTTGTTTAACTCGTCGACAGTCGCTTACCATACATCAAACTGCACTTACCTGAGGATAATCCCCGTATTTCGTCTGGTAGTCGAACACGTACAGATAAGAGTTGCGGCGTGATTCAGATTGCGTATCAGCCGTTAAGACTATAGGTGCTACAACTTGCGCGTCGCTTAGAGCTTCCAGCGTCTCGTCTCTGTAGATAATAATTTTGTTTGTATTTTAACTTACTTTTTTTTTCATAAACAATAACATCAATTTAAATTTGTAACCTAGATTCAACCTTTCGCAAACCTTTTATAGTTAGAGACCTTAGCTCCCTTATAATTTCTTGGCGTTCAGTTTAAACAGTGATATTTGACTTGACTTACTCCAATCGTTCTTGTTGTTCATTTAATAACTTTCAACTAAACCAGAAATTTTGACTTCCAATCATGGTCAATACAAAGAAATTGGATCGTTTCAAATTGTAAATCGTCATGCAATAACATGTGAAGGGAAAAGTAAGTGAAGTAGAAAAAAACATTGTAAGCACATCTGAGTGACGAGTTATCGTGCACAGCTGATTCATTCCAACCCGACTCCGATAGTGAAACGCTATTGGTATGTAGGCAATATAATTTTATGGACGGCCGCTAAGTAACAATACTTGGGCAGTACCGTAGCTGTATATTACCTGATATTGACAGGATGCTGGACCGGTTTCTCCCAATCCGTGTACTCGTTTATTATTGTTGCTAATATCTCGGACAAATGGTAGCTATATGTGTTTCTGACGAAGGATTTTAGGATTTTCGATCTTCTGTCAGCTTCTATTCCGTATTGAACGTCGTCACCACTGAAGGCGAAATAAGCTTCAGCCTTTGTTACACCAAGCATGAGGTCGTACCTTTAAAAGGGCATAACCTTTAAATCTCACACTTTATCCCTACATATCTATACTAATGTTATAAGGAGAAAGGAATTGATTTTTTGTTTGTTTGTTTGTTACGATTTAACTGAAAAACCACTGGACTGATTTCAAATTTTTTTTTACCATAAGAAAGCTACATTATTCCTAAGTTACATAGGCTATAATTATTGTAATCTGTAATTCCCGCGGGAACTCCGAAATTACCGCGGGTGAGACCGCTAGTGTATTCTAAAACTAAGTCCTCCACCACTCCCGTCTGGCTGTTCGCGATAAACTCAAAAGCTGCTGAACGGATTTTCTTGTGCTTTTACTAATAGATAGGGTAATTCAAGAGGAAGGTTTAAACGTATAGTTTATTCTGGTATTCCTGCGAGGACTCCGAAATTATCGCGGGTGAAACCGCGGGGGACAGTTAGTATAATAATAAAACCGTTGCATACCAAAGTATATGATTTTGCTACCTAACTTCTCAAGGTTAGGCTTCTTATTTTTAAGGTTGCTTTTCTTCGTTATTTAAGAACTTTCAATCTGACATTAAACACAAAAAAATGTTAATAACAGAAACGTTCAACCTAACGCGGGAATCGAACCAAACAGTAAACACCCAGACGCACTAGTCAAGTGCATGAACAACTTCACCAATATCTAATATATTGTGACTGACTGTCCCGAACGGTTTCGCCCGCGATAATTTCGGAGTTCCCGCGGAATTGTTCGATACTAACTTTGCCCCCCTTTTTCAATCACTTTGGGGTAGAATTTCAGAAAATCTTTTCTTATCGGATGTCTACGTCACACATAGAACACACCCTCCAAGTGTCAGGTCTCTACGATCAGCGATTTAGGCTGTGCGTTGATCCGTCAGTCAATCATTCAGGACAAAGCATTTTATATGGATAGATTATAATAGTCATAATTAGGTTTGCACAACGAAATGACCACGTTCTTAGAGCTTGTCCAGATGAGTCCGGCGCGTTGCAAGCGTTTTACGCGCGAGAGCATTCGAACGTGATCTATGTAGCTCTAGTATTTTGGAAACGAGCGAGTGACAAAGCGCGAGTCCGCACGCGTGTAAAGCGCCTCATCTGGACAAGCTCTTACAAATACTTAGTTAAGTATAGATTTTTAAACAAAACTGACGCAATCAGACAAGTTTAATAAATTAATGTTAGTAGGCATTTAACAATACATCTCATTAAATGCCAATTAACATTAATTTACTGAACGTCTCTGATTGCGGCAGTTTTGTTTTAAAAATCTATACTTAACTAAGTAATCATTAAAGTCGACTCTGAGTGCGGCCGTTAGTCATCATAAGTTATGTGTAGCGTTTCAGTGAAGACTTACTTGGATAACTGTGCAACAGCGCTTTTACGCATTAATACGGCGTTGATTATATTGATGGCGTTCTGCGCCTGTTTCCCCACTGGAGCATGGGCGACGGTTTGACCTCCCCACTCGTAACCGTTCTCCGGGCTGATTAGAAGGTCCCCTGTATCTTGAAAATCATATTTCTTCACATAAAATGCAGGACGCTTATATGAAGATATTTAGTTGCGATTATCCTGGCATCTATTACAAGATATCAATGTCATTAATTTTACCAAAGAACCTGATCATATTTATTACACTGATTAGAATTCTGAAAACATGTAGGTACTCAAATTTAAAAATAGAATCCACAAAAATATTTTGTACATTAGTTATTAAAAAATAAAAAACCAAATCTTTGAAGAGAAAAATTGTATTCGAACAACACCTTTTGCTTATAATAAATTACACTGTCATTCAATCTTTGCAAAAATAAAGCACTTTTCTTTCTCTCAAAGAAAACATCGCAATTTCTAGTGGAATGATAAAAAATCTCATCTGAATAATTTGCACGAAAATAAAGCTGCAAAACAAACCCGATAGAGCATAAATAGGCTTAACATAACAGAAATGATCAATTAACGTTGACGAAAAACGGTAATAAGAAAGTCTGTAAATACTTATATACAGACAAAAAATATCTTGTTAAACAACAAACTGGAGCGAGTTGGGAGCTGACTGAAAACGTTGACACTCCACTAGGAGACGTCGAGATGAGAAAACTTTGCCGAGACAATTTAATAACACGCCTCGGACGCGCCCTGCTTGACAACCGGAAAGAATGCTGCCAGAGTGGAAACAACAACTGAGCCATTGTAACTGGAGGAACTTACACGCTACCGGGGCGGGCCGTATTATGATAACAGCACACAACATCAGTTGCTAAAATTATCTTAAACTCGTGCTAAAATATAGTTACTAAATTACTAAAAATATGTTTAACTCTTGCTTTCTTTTTCGTGACTGATGGAAAATTTAATCATAAAGCCATTTTTTAATGGAATATTTCAAATTCCAAATGTAATTGTTTGCTCCAAAAGAAACACATTAAACATTAGACAAATAAAATGAATGGAAGGAGCAAAAGGCGGTCTTATACTTAAGGTGACATAGAGCTGTATAAATAGACTCGAGTGCTCAACGTAATATGTGTATATTATATTATAAGTTCATTATTATTGTAAAGTCAAAAGTCTTCATAATCTTATTGCTTCAGTCTTCCTTTTAAAACCATGATCACACGTTTAAAATTAGTATTATGGATAGAAATTATTTATAAAAATTATTTTATAAAAATGATTAACTACTAAAGTATATCATCAGACTCATGTTCAGGGTACACGGGTGTCTACTGCACTTTCGTCTTCGAAATTCTTTTTCCTAAGTTTATCTATCTTCTACAAGGAAGGAATCATTAAAAGTATACATGGCCTGTAGATCGAGATGTAAGAGACGGATTCTTTCATGTTATTTTCCTCATCATGTATTGATATAGCTCTATAATATTATATGACGTATTACTGTATAGTATAGGAGTTTCCACCATAAACTCGAAGTATCGGAATGAAGTTACAGAAGTTTTGTCGTCAAAACGAGGACGTTATCAGTGGCAATTGACGAGTTGGATTACTTTGTTGGATGTTGTTGAAAACTTGTCTACTGTAGACCAAAATGGCATCGTGCCTATATACCACTTTGCTACTGTGACAATGAAAACTGACAAATCATAAAATTCTCATCTCGCATTGTCATAATATAGGAAAATTTCTGTCTCGATTAATAATCTTCTAAAGATCACTTAACAAAGAAATTTGAATACGGCAATTAATGTTTGAGTTCAGAATAAATATTGATACTGAGATTAATAATCTAGCTAGCTACTTTAGCTTTTGAATGTTTCATTATATTTTCCTTATTTTATGAGTTGACTTTCCTTATAAGGATCATACTTTTCCTACTTATAGATACCATTTTTATTGTATATAAAAATCTGTTATCAGAATATTATTTATATCTACTTCTTTTGGGAATAAAAATCTTCTAAGAAAAAAGATATTCAGTATTGTTATTTGTCAGTTTTTTAATATATCTTAATAAAATAAGCCCCAAAAATATAACAAAGACACAATAAGTACAAGGGACAGTGTAATATGTACTATATACAAAGACAATTATGGCCGGTTTACACTCCCATAAGCAGTAAGTTGGTAAGTAAGTTCAGCTTACCAACTTATTTACCTACTTAATTAATCGAAAAGTAGACAGCAACGTCCAAACGGTGAGCATCCATTAGATTTAGATTTAGCTACTGTCCTGTCCAAAAAATAGAACCGGTTTCTATCTTGCGGCAAGTTGCTACTCAATCGCTCACTTACTTACTGGCCGGCGTCCACACGTGGTTTTTACTTAGGTACTTACTTGCTTACTTACTTATGGAAGTGTAAGCCGGCCATTATGGCTCAGCATTGGAAAAAACGAATGAAATTCAATGACTCACCAATCACAACACCGTCGACGCTCGGCCCGAAAGCATAAGCGAAATCGGGCGCTTGCACGGGCGCCGACAATAACGCCTCTAACGGTCGCTCTCGCAAACACCGCAGCAAAGCGGGCGGCGTCAAATCTGTGCAAAAAAAAGGAGAGAAAACTCAATAATTTCTCTGTCCTCCTGACCTATTTGCTGAACTAGATTCAACAAACAGCTCAGCTGTGGATCCCAAAAGCAAGCATGCCGCGGCAGAGCCGTTTGAATTGTGAAGTTGCAGCAGCGGCGACAGAAATTAATTTTGGTGCTTTCAAGCTTACACCAGCATAATTTGTTTTCGTTTACACTGTATAATATGAAAACACTAAGTTCGGATATTTGGGTCAAAGTTCACTTGGAACTATGCCAGAGTAAAGATGACTAGCATTTTGATTTATATACCTACCTCCTCGTAAATAGCAATATGTTGTTTTCACATCATGTAGAATATGTAATGTTGCATTTTACATCTGCTTATAACAATAAGTTTAATCAAGATAGACAATGCGTGCTCACAAGTAGCTAACTCCAAAGGTTAAGAAAAAGTATCTTTAAGAAGCTGATTGGTGACCAGTACACATCCCAAACCGCTCTGTATTGTTTACAAATTATGTAAAATATGTACGGTTGCAAATTTTATACCCTTAATTTTTATCAGGGGGCTAAAGAAAAGTAGGTATAATCTTAAGAGACTGATTGATGACCAGTAGGTAGGTACACATCCCAAACCGATGCGTCTATAGGAATGCATCTTTAACTTTTGCACAGATTTTTGATAAAGTAAGCGAGCACTAAGATACAGTTTTTAAATATTCAACCCCTGAGGGGAGGATAGCATGAAGTATTTATATATACATAAAAACTGATCATACCAGGCGAACAATTGGCATGTGTTGCTACTATCGTGGCGTATATATTAGGATCGGCAACCAGCGACCACGGACTGAGTCCTGATCCTGACATAAGGATCGCTCTATGGAATAGTAAACCTGAAAAAAATAAGGAAATTTTATTCAAGTTTAAAAAATAAATATGTAGAAATAATTATTAAAAGTATAAAATAATTATATTCTACTGGTTGGTCCGACAAACGTTTTCCTGTCCAAACAATAAAATTTTCACAGAAAAAAGCATTTTCAGTTTTTCAGAATTATACGGGAATTTTTTTTCCTTTCGCTAAATACTTTATTCAGACGTTTTAAAGACAAATTCTAATTGGTCTAGTAACGACTAGACCAGACCAATTAAAATTTGTCTTGAGCACGCTAAAGTGATGCGCTTACCAACGAACTGCATTTAATTTTCATTTAAACACTAACTAACCCGACAGTTGGTGTCTTGTTCAATTAAAAAACTACGAAAATTCCATAAAAAATAATTTTTAATTTTTATCAAATTTTTCAATTTTCCCGGAAACTTTTCCAGGAAACTTTCCTTAAAATGTTTGTTAGGACCACAAAAATATCTTAAAAATAAAGCCTAATCGATCCTGCCTTTTTCAACATAATACGCTTCGTTACAAACAGTAATTCTTTTTATAGTTATATGTTTGTATGAATATATTAATTAATGACTTATCTAATGTCTGCTAGAAAAACTCAATTATTATTATAAGGTAAGGTAAGGCATAAGGCTTATACCTAAGCTAACTTTGTAAGTACGTGGCTTGTGAATATCTATTGGTTTCCACTTGCACCGTTGTTTTCACATCTTCGCTGTTTTCATAAAATTTTATTAATTCGCACATACAGGCAACCCTTACTATGTATATTATATACTATGAACTAGTTGTCTCCCGCAGTTTTACCCGGGTTAATTTTGAAGTTTCCGCGGGAACTCCGGGATAAACTATACGTATAAACCTTCCTCTTGAATCACTCTATGTATTGGTGAAAACCGCACGAAAATCCGTTTTCGCAAACAGACAGACGCGTTGAGGACTTTTATAATATGTAAGGCGAGTTTGTTTGTTACGCTTTCAAGCCTTATCATAACGAGTGGCATATAGCCGCCTCGTTACAATACCCCGCTCGCCGTGGAAGGAAAAACATAAGGTTTTTCCTTTTAAAAAGTAAACAGAATTACACCAATTAAAAATTAATAACAAGTAGTATAAAAAAAAATATCTCTACAGCTGAAACCAAGACTGTAAATAAAATATGAGTGAGGTGAGAAAATTTAGGTGCAGTATGATATTAGGTATATACAATGGGTATGTTACAAGAGAAGCAGTTTAAAAATAATAATAATAAAAAGTATTAGAAATGAGGCGGGATATCATAAACAGTGGCATATAGCCGCCTCGTAACAAATTACTCAACCGATCGCCATGAAATTTTGTATACCTACGTGTAGTCAGGGATAGAGAAAATTAATAAAAGAAGGGTATAGATTAAAATAAAAGGGGAATAAAATAGAATAGAATAACATTTATTTCTGCACAACACACAAGAATAATAAATGAACATTAAGAAGTGCCTAATCTACCCAAGCTATATTGCGTACTTTCATCTCAGAATCTCCGCGGGAACTCCGAAATTAATGCGGATGAATCCAAGGGGAACTACTGAACAGTGGTGTTATTAGTACCTATATACGTTCACAAAAGTACGGGGTCTTGTTTTATACATGCATTTGGAAAAATATCTAAAATAGGGATGTTGGCGACTTTGGAAAATAAAAAATCTAATTAGTCCGTCAGTTAGAAAATTAAAAATCATTAGACTTGTATTTTTTAATTTTTCAAATAAATGAAATTACACAGAGATAAAGCGCATTAAAGTTTAGGGTGGGGCTCGTGACGTCACTTACCGCTACAAGCCGCCATACAAACTGCACTGGTTAGTGACGTCGTCGCGCGAAATTTCAACTCAATGTATCGCCGTTATTTTTTGATTACGTAATAAAAGAAAAAAAATACGTGTCCAATATTTTTTATTGATCTACAAGACGGACTAAAAAAAATTATCCAAATAGCCTATTCACTCAGTGCAGAGCGAACAATTTTATTATTACGTATTTACTCGTATGTACTAGATCTAAGCTTGTGCAAGTATCTACAGCCACCTATAGAGCTTTGTTTTTAATCCTGGTGAACGCTCGCTGAGCCAATAAAAATTTACGTCACACGAAGACAGTTTTTCGCAAACAAAGAACGTCTGGAAGAAACATCTTCCCTAGACGCCATTAATAAAATCCTTACATGCACTAATGGCGTGAACTAATTAAATTTTCGTACACCTCGGCTACTTTCGTCTCTACTACTTTTTTCAATCATTGTTTTAATTAAGTGCTGTTTTTGCGAAGGAAAAATGAGTTTACTCTTTACAGTCAAAAGGATGTTATAGAAAGGAGGTTTGTTTCCAAAGAATGTGTTCCAGCAATATTAATTATTTTTCATTACTCATACTCGGAAAGTAGGTCTGAAGTTGCCTGAGAAGCGGGTTGAAAGTAACCCTTTTCAGCCCTAGGGAGAATCGCTTTCAACTGACAACTGTCAAATTATTAAAAAAAAACTAGGTCTATTTTCACATTTCTATTGAACCATGTTCCAACCTCAGACGAAATAAAAACTATTTCGTCTGAGGTTCCAACTTTCTATACAGCCAGCGCGATGTAAAATTGAAATAACGTAAAGTTTGAGTAGGTATTAATTAAAATAAAATTCACTCATTTTTTCTTTAGCTAATTCCTATTTTTATGAAAAGCATAGTGTTATCCTCGGGAGAAAGTTAAGTTAGTGTTACTTTCACCCCTAGGATAACAATGTACTATTCCTTTATGCATAAATGCGAACGGTTGTTTGTTTGTTTCGGTTTCAAGTCTTAGTTACTCAATTGTCCGTCATGAAATTTTGCAATAGTATATTTCATTATAAGTGCGGAAAGCCTGTCATTGCAAAGAGTTCCGACAAATGTCTACAGTTGGTTGACAGTCGGAACTAGTTGCAATGACGGTTCCGCACGTGTACTGAACAACTATTTTTAATACAGTTACGAAAAAATTAAGCAATTTAATAAAATATCAAAAACACAACAAACTCAACTAAGTTCCAACTGTGATCAAGAGATGGCGCTAGTCGTATTAGTAATGCGAAACCTACGTTTCGCAATGCAAAAAGTGTGTCAAAATCGTGTCGCCATTTTTGACAGTTGGCAAAGAGAACGCACGAGTTCGGGAAAGGTAAACAAAAAGCTCGAGTATGTAATAGCCCACATCCCGAACGCTAAACGTCCCTGCAATACGCCACTTTTTGAGCAACTGTATTAAAAAAACGTTATCAAGCCATCAGGGGCACAGAAAAGGACATGGTCATTCCCACGGGAACTCCGAAATTAACGCGGGTAAAACCACAGAGAACAGCTCATTTTATATGATAAAACTGTAGAAACAGCGCGCGCGCGCGCGTATGTGTGTTTGTCTGGTGTGTGTGTGTGTGTGTGTGTGTGTGTGTGTGTGTGTGTGTGTGTGTGTGTGTATGTGTGTGTGCGCGTGTGTAGAAAAATTGAATCACTACATAGTATAGTATAAAAAGGTCGCTTCCCGCTGTCTGTCTGTCCCTATGTTTTTTTTTTTATGTCATAGGGGGCAAACGGGCAAGTGGTACACCTGATGGTAAGTGATTACCGCCGCCCATAGACATCTGCAACACCAGAAAGCATGCAGGTGCGTTACCGACCTGGAATGGGGATGGGAACTGGCTTTCAATGCTTAGATCTTTAAAACTACGCAACGGATTTTCATGCGGTTTTCACCAATAGATAGAGTGATTATTGAGAAAGGTGATATCTATATTTTATCCTGGAATTCCCGCGGGAGCTCCGAAATTACTGCGGGTGAAACCGCGGGGGACAGCTAGTAAGTACATATTTACCAAATTGGAAACCTGCGGGGCTAAGATGCGCAACGCGATAAAATTTTATCTTGTTACGCATCTTAGCCCCGCAGGTCTGGGACAGGAAAAAAAAATATGGCAGCTTCAAAAAAAGAAATATACATACGAGCTGTGCCTGCGGTTGTGGTTGTCACTTGCATGAGTTTCGGAATTTCGGCAGGAACTCGTAATTTCAAGTTTTTCATGAAAAACGCATCAATAGATTTTGTAGTAATATATGTAGATAGTAGGAGCGCAAATAAAATATTTGCTGCATATCCGCTTGTTTATTTCAAGTTTTGCTTTAGTACAGCAGCAAGAATTCACATTTCAACTGTTTGAAGATATTGTATTACCTACTTGTATAAAAAACATAAAACGCAAAAGTTTCGTTGCTACAAAGTTAAATAAAACCTCACAAATCCATGTAGCCACTTCAGTGTTGAACGTACATAGGTACTGAGAGCAAACTGGAGTATTCTTGGGTTTTAACTGTAGCTTACTTTGTGCGAACTGTGCTCGTTAGTTGCAAAATACGTAGTTTCCACATCACATTTTTGTCGTTCTATGCTATAGCAATATAACATTATAAAAATAAGGTTTTAAAGAGAGAGACCTTGACAAGCTAATTTAATTATAGAAACATCCTTATACGAATGTGAGTTTATTTGTTTGTTACGAATTCATGCCTTAGGTAACCTCGAATGAACGATCATAATGAAATTCAGCAATTGTCAGGGGTACAGATAAGGGACATGGACTATGGAGTACATTTTACGGGAACTCCGAAATTGACGAGGGTAAAATCGCGAGGAACAGATTGTAAATTAGCTTAAGTAGCAGTTAAATTATTCGATTTTCTCATGTACTCACAGCTGGTCTTAGGACAGAAAGAACCTCGACAAGCAAGGTCAGGTTAAGTTGTATATGTATTGATAACTTTGCTGACACTTATTATAATATTTTGGTGAAAAGTTACCAATAGGCATGTTTTCTTTTTTTAATCAAAAAATAACAGAGCTACCTACATTGATTTGAAATTTCGTGTGACGTCACTAACCGGACAATTTGTATGGCGGCTTATAGCAGTTAGTGACGTCACCAGCCCCCACCCTAAACTTTAATGCACTTTATCTTTTGCACATTTTCATTTGTATATGAAAAAGCAAAAAATGCAATATGTCTATTGTTTTTTTTATTTTCTACTGACGGACTAATTAGAGTTTTGATTTTCAAAAGTCGTTTACATCGCTATTATAATGAAAATTCTTCTTTAACTACCGTTTAAATAACCAATCATTAATTATTCGGCTACATAAAGGGTAACATTAGGCAAATCCGTCTGTAAACAGAGAGGGTTGATTCATCTAATAAAATTTTAACGATCGTCTCGTTTGGATTTTAAACGATGTTTTCCTTGGTACATTCTCAGAAACAAAACAGTGTTGGATATGGAAATGTTACAGCTATTTGCTTGGGGGGAATTTTCAAACGAAAGTATCATTGGCAGCAAAAATGCTACACTCACTACTTTCTCTGGGTCAATTTTCAAATTATATCATATATATCATATTTGAGTAAGAATTATTTAGCTACTTGTATTTTTTTACTATTATTCATCTTTTATATTTTCATGTTTAGTTGGTGTATTTGTATTTATATGTATGGCTTATGAGTACCTATCATTTTTGCGTCTTCTTTTGTTACCCCCGTCCGTGCGTGACAGCGGGCTGCCAACTGAAAACCAGCGCTAGGTGTTCCCGCATCTAGCTAATGCTGAGTTGGTGAACCTTTCGGCAGAGAATTCAAGAGAGAATTATCTGTCTCTTTAGATTAGGCACTGTTTATATTTGTTTCTTTTTCTTGTGTGTTGTACTGAAATAAATGTATTTTCTTCTTCTTCTTCTTTCTAGTATTAATTATCAAGGCTTTATCAACTTGCTGTTCTAGAATGATTAATTATCATAAATTATCTGATGGTTAGCTACAGAGGTTTTGTGTTTGTGAATTTTAAATCCAAGTTTAAGATATGGTGACCGATGTTCAATGAAAAATTTAATTGATGATTCCGTGATGGAAAGTGTGCTAAATATTAAATCAGAGCATAAAGAAACTAATGCTTAGTTTTGTTGAAATTCACCGAGCGCAGTTTTTACTTGATACGAATTCAAGCAAAAAGACACACAAATAGACTTTTTTTAATTATTGAAATCTATTCATTCTATTAAATTCCATTAGTGTCTTTTAAGTCATTTTTTTTTTCTAATGTAATATGCATGTGTACAGTTTTATTTTTCCTTGCATAGTATAAAACAATGTCGCTTCCCGCTGTCTGTCTATCACTATGTATGTTTAGATCTTTAAAACCGCGCAACGGATTTTTATGTGGTTTTCACCAATAGATAGAGTGATTCATGAGGAAGGTTTATATCTATATATTATCCTGGAATTCCCGCGTTAAGTCCGAAAGCACCACGGGTGCGACCGCGGGAGACAGCTAGTAGAGAATATAAAAGAAAATTGATGGTACGATGACGAATTGTTTTATGTTTTGAAGTAAAGAAACATATTGTATTTAAACACTTGTGTAACCACCATTACACACACCCAAAGCTTAATGTGCCGACTACCCATCTCATTTATTCAACGCGCCTCCAAAAGACGCGTGCAAGTCGAGATAATATTGTGCTCCATTTGCTGAATGCACCGCACCTTAGATGTTTTAGATGTTGTATTGTGAGTGTCATTGTACTTTGTGTACTAAAATTTTAGGGTGATTTTGAGGACGTGCCTGTCTCCCTGGTAAAGGCTTTCTTCAAAGGAAAAAACAAGGAAACTCTACAAGGGTACTAATATAAGTTATTAAGGTTTTGCAGGCGCAAATTCTAGAATTCCCTTCGGTATCTCTTATTTCAAAACATGTTACAATAAATTACTTGTATTCCGTATATTAAATGGTCAATTTGAATATTAGGCGCGTATTTTTCACATGTAACGTATTTAATATTTAGTAAGTCCTATATTGTGCTCGAAAGAACGCACGCGCTGAGAGACTGAGTCGATAAACTTACCTGAAAAAACAAAATGACTCTCTGTTTGGACGCAGAACTCAATTATCTCGGCATTCACACTCCATTTTTACACTAAAAAAGTTATTAAAGATACCATCCTCACAATGGGAAAAGATAAACCTTTCGATAATGCCTACGTGACTAAAATCGTTCCTCAAAGCTCAAGGTGGGTAAATATACCGTAACAATAAAACAAAAGGCAGAATTTTCAACTCTAAGCCCATGGATTTAAGGTGGAAAGTGACCTACGTTTTTAATGACAATTAATATGGGTATTATTATTCGTCATTTTCGACGGAACCGCGACCTCTACTCAAGATTCTAGGATTTAGTCCACTCAGCTTTATACTGAGTAGACTTTCGTTTTTTTAAAGTGTACTTTCCTCATCACTTGAGATATTTTTATGTAGTGCTCATATTATTATTAGGTAGGTACGTGTACCTATATAAAAAGACTACTTGATCCCCGCGGTATCACCCGCATTAATTTCGAATTTCCGCGGGAATTCCAGGATAAAAAGTACCCTATGTCCTTTTCTGTATTTGATAATATCCGTTGAGCGTTGAGGCGTGAAAGCGTAGTAAACAAACTCACTTTAACTTTTATAAAAATAAGGATTTTTTTTTTCATCGCTCATATTTCATCCAAGTTCAAGTTACTAAAATTAAATATATTTTTTACTAACAATATTCTAAAAGAACTTATAATAAACACTCCAATCATAATCCCCTAACAGTGAAGTAAGTGCATGATATAACAAAAATCCTTTTTGATCCCTGTGTGAGCTTAATGGGTACCATTAAAAAGTTTAATAGCTGAAACTTTCGAAAATAAATATTTACTACCTACTACTAGCTGTTCGCCCCGGTTACACCCGCGTCAATGTCGGAGTTCCCGCGGGAATTCCGGAACTAAAGTACCTACCTTATGTCAATTTCTGTACTCCTGACTGGTATACCCAAAATATTTTATATCCGTACAATAATAACATTGATAAATTCTACAACCATTCTGAGAGGAACTATTTCTAGCTTTAGTAATTTCGGCGCCATCCACCCTGATATTATCACCACCTTCAAGTAGAAAATCTGTCGCCAAGCACCTAACGGTGTGTTCCGGCAGCCCCGCTTGAAAGCCAGTTCCCATCCCCATTCCAGGTCGGCAACGCACCTGCATGACTTCTGGTGTCGCAGATGTCTATGGACGGCGGTAATCACTTATGGTCTACTACTTGCCCGTTTGCCCCCTATGACATAAAAAAAATAAAAAAAAAATATCATGATCCTCATTCAACCATCATTGTTGATTTGTTCGCATTCAACCTTTCTTTGGGTAACGCAAAAGAATGTCGAAATTTACATACGGTCCAAAAACTATAATATTATACGAATTATGTATCAACCTCACATTCAAGGAAAAACCATTTCGCAGCTTTGAAGTGATTGCTCCTTTTGCCTTTTTCCATCAAGTTTTTGGATGTACCACCATTTATTTTATATCCTTTTGAACCCTTGATACAAAAGGAATCTTGTAACACGTTTTTTTACCCGAATCCGTGTTGCGGATGTGCTTCCGTTACGATACATCAGCGAAACTTTTGTGATAATGTCGACGTTGTCCGTGATTTGAAATTTGTATAGGTTGAAAAAGGTTATCCTCTTTTTTTCTGATTACTTACATACATTTAAAAAAAAATTCGCGGTTTAAAAACATTTATCTGTTCACTTATTATCATTATTTTTTCCCTATGCACCCCCTGGTTGTCCGGAAGAGATCGCTCTGAGCGATAAGACCACCGATTGTGACACTCTGTAGTAATTTTTTTTATAATTGTATATGAAGATTTTAATTATTATTATAACTTTCACATTTCAGAGTTCTCGCAAGTGTTCTGGGTTACAACATAGCTATGACACTCAAAATAACGTGCCTTTCTATTGGTAAAAGAATTTTCAAAGTCGGTTCAATAGATCCAAAAATTACCCCCTACAACCTCACAAAAATTACCTCTTTATAATATTAGTATAGATTAAAAAACGTGTGCAGTTCGGACCTCCGTCAAAGCAGGAACAAAGTTCCTTACGCTGCTTTTCCTTCAACTCTGAACGAAAGATAAGGTGTTTTGATAAGTTTTAATAAAGTTGTTAATATTATATAGTTGTTCAAAACCAATTTTATACTCTTATAATATGTAGTACAACAAACTCATATTCGTTTTTATAATATTTGTTAGGACTACCTATAGGTACTTGTCTTTTTCGCTCTAAATTGAATGGGCATGTTGACTAATTTTTATTTTTTAGTCCGTCTTGGAGATAATTAAAAAATATTGGACATGTATTTTTTCTTTTTTTACGTAATCAAAAAATAACGGCGATATATTGAGTTGAAATTTCGCGTGACGTCACTATTCTGACAGTTTGTATGGCTGTTTTGCGGTTAGTGACGTCACGACCTCCTCACCCTAAACTTTAATGCGCTTTATCTCTGAATATTTTAATTTATTTAAAAAAGCAAAAAATACGTGTCTATTGTTTTTTTTATTTTCTAACTGACGGACTAATTAGAATTTTGATTTTCAAAAGTAGTCAACATCCCTATTTAGTCACTCTAAAGGTAGGTTCGCGCCGCGACAGAGACAAGCGACCAAGACAAGAGACCAAGGTCACGGAACCGCGACTCTTCGCGACCGAAACGACAGTATCAAAGAGTCTGTCGATGGAGTCAGTTATGTTTTATGTGTTATGATTGAAAACCAAGTAGTAGAGTGGCTATGAACTTATTGAGTAAATAATATTAATAATCCACCTCAGTTAATTGTTACCTTCAGGAACAGCCAGAGAAGTGAGCAGAAAATGCACACAGGCCGCACCAGTCCCATGCCCCATTAGTGTCACATTGGTGGGATCCCCACCAAAAACGGCGACGTTCTCTTTGATCCAATGCATGGCCGCTATTTGATCCATCAGCCCATAGTTGGCTGGAGAACGCGGGTATTCATCCGACCGAGGGTTCAGGAAACCTGTTGGATACAAAAATATAGCGATTTAAGACCACATAAAAGAAATGAATCTACTATTACTAATTGTAATAAAAGAAGCGACACTGCGCCCCACGCAGCTGTAAATATCTTAAGTCTAGACTATAGGTATAGAAAAAGGATTAGAGAAGTCTAGACATTACGACCGTTACATAATAGGTATCAAATTGATTCCAGTTACGTTTTGAAATAATATAAAATTATAGAAAATGTTTTGTAAAGTTTATTGAATTTGTTTTATTGAGTTGATTCAGGCTGCTTGCTTTATGTGAATAAAATTATTTGATGTATCTACTCTACTTACTCTATTGGATATTTTTAGTACACTCTATAAAGATTATCTCATCAAAATTGAGTTTATGCAAAACCGTTAAAATAATATAAACAAAATTAAAACGAAGACAATATTTCGAGGTATTAGGTAGGTAGGAGTGTTGTTCCGTTTGTTTACATTTAATTATAACGTTTACATTCTGTTTCACCTCTTTTCGTCCTTAAACCACTTTTATTATTGGAATTTGTGTTTATGTCGTAGATACCTAGGTACCGCGAAATTTTTATTTTTTCAAAATAATGAATGCGTTTATTTGTAACTCCACTACTAAATTAAAACTTGTTCCGGCACCATAAGAAAAAAAACACGTGTATTGATTTGATTTGCGCGTTTATAATTATTTCGAAATCGATGTTTTTGGTTATGCAAGTGCTATTGAGACTCCACCTGATTTATTTATCGAACGACTTTAAACGAGCAATTCTTATATAAAATTCGTAAATGGCTCTAGTGATTTGGATGAAATTTTATATTTAGTTAAGATGTTTCTCTTTTAACATAATATGTATAAAGGTGTCTTTCCTGAAAAGTTACCACATTGATCGCTCGGATTTTCAAATTCAATACTGATTTCATTACTTGATTCCAGTTACAATTTTAACAAATTATGATACTTATAATTATAGATATTCAAAATACTGACGATAAAACTGGAATTGTTGTGGTTTTGTAATGGAATTAACCATTTTAAAGGCTTAAAATATTGAAGATCTTTACTGCCAAGAAAGTTGCCACCAAGAGAATCGGAAACGGAATCAAAAGTATCTATACAGAGTGCAAAAGCATGTAGGTAAGTAATTGATCTATCTTTGCAATCGCAGAGCTCAATACAAGTACTAAAGCAACATGGAATCATACTAATACCTATCATCAATATTTGTAAGTTTGTGAACATGTTTGTGAAGATAATTGGATGTTTGTTACTCAATCCGGCATAACCCCCAGCATACAAAACAGGACAGAGGAAAATATGGGAAATTAATTGGCGAGCTGGGAGTTTTTTTTGCAAAGAATCAAATATGGACGCAGATAAGCAATAACATGTTAACCCACAAAATCAAGTTATTGATTCAGAACGATTTATTTAGAGTTAGGGAACGTTTTTTAATTATGTGTTCACCTTATTACACTGCTTAAATATGTAACTAAATATTTAACATAAAAAATGTTGACACAAAATGGCGCTATACTTTTAAAACAAGATTTACTCAAAACTTCTCCAGTGTGGGTTAACACACTATTGCTTATCTACGTCCATATGGCAGTTCGGTCATTTATTTTCATGTCGATAAAAAAATGGTTAAACATGACAGTGACGTTTTTTTACATTTCGAGCTGATTTCTTCGGTTTCCTCCAAGAGCTCCGAGAAAGTTCTTCCAAGCTATAGTACCGTGACTTGCAATTTCAAACCGTACAACGAAGCATTTTAATAGAAAATATTATATTGATCTTTATATTTAATTTTACTTGAAACTGACTAAATGCATTATATGCGAAAGTCCATAAAAAGAAGAAAGAATTGTTCAGCTGAAATTGAACCAGATCAGTAACTACAAAACTGATGCTAGACGTATGTAGCTATAGTATGTTATCCGATATGATGGTTGCAGTGAAAATAATTTGAATAACACCTTTTCGTTCAGACGCTATATATATCTTAATCTAATTCTAATATATATAAATCACGTGTCACGTTGTTTGTCCGCGATGAACTCCGAAACTACTGAACGGATTTTGATAAAATTTTGCAACCATTTATAATATGGTCCAACTTAAAAGATAGGATAGTTTTTATCCCAGAATTTCCTCGGGAACTGAAGGACATAGAGTATTTTTTTCCCGCAATCTCCGCGGGAACTCCAAAATTACCGCGGATGAAATCGCGGGGGACAGCTAGTATATTATAAATGGGATCTTAACTACTCAAGTGGTCATCATGATCTTTTTATCTCGAAACTCAGCGCGCTTTAACACCGTGAAACTAAGGGGAACAGCTGGTCAATTTATCTATAATTGTAATAACTTCAAAGTAGTCGTTTTGAGAAGTATTCTCTTATTAGACTAATGAGTAGTCACATCAATACCCTAAAATATTTTAAAAGTTCCGATATAGCCTCGTATTGTGGACAAGTAAATCTTGTTTAATAAATTAATCTATTGTGAAACCCGATTACCAAAACGGGTGAGATATTGTTTTTACCGTACCCAATTAAAGAAGTTCCATTTCAAACACGAGTTTTATTTAAAGGTATAGCTAAAGGTACTACTACCTTACATTCTCTAGTACCCACAACTGTCATAAAGCAGTTCGATGCCACTCATGGCCAGCTTAATGCTTAATTAAAGTTGAAAGTTTTTTAAATCGTATATTAGAATAATTATCAAAAAAATCTTTTCAAAATCAAGACATTATAATATCCAGTTATTCAATAGCGCTTATATACTTAAGAATGAAGAAACAGAGAACTTCAGATACAGGAACCACTGTTTCAAATATAGATACATTTAACAAAGCAAACAGCAATCAGACCAACTCAAATTACTTCAGTTTAATGTGAAAATTGTCTTTTGCGTTCGAAACGCTTTTGGTTTAATTGAATGGGGTTTTAAATGATAATAATATGCTTGGATGAATTCTACGATTCAGCGTTAGTTAAAGGAAAAGTTAAACAAAATGTTAAAGTAACTTTGATTCTCTTTTAATAATAATAGCATCAAGTTACAATCTTCATTACAATACATCTACAAGTGTTACGGAAAGGTGTAGTCATGACAGTGGTATTTAGCTCAAAAACCTTACTCTAAACATCACCAAAATGAATCATATTTTTATCGACAATACATCTACAAAGTGTTTCGGAAAGGTGTAGTCATAACCGTGGTATTCAGCTCAAAAACCTTACTCCTAACATCACCAAAATTAATAATATTTTTATCGACCACTTCCGCAACAAAATAAACAAGTCAAATCACTGAGTATGACATTAACTGGTTACAGATGACGGGTTCGAGATCATTTGATGCAATTTATCACTGTTAGGGTACAGAGACAGGTTAATCACAGCCAACCTAGCAAATTTTAGGAAAGTTTATTTCATGGTACCGGTTCAGTTACTAGTGACAAATCATTGCAGACGGTAAAGTGATCATGATCGTCAAATATGACTACACCTTTCTGCAACATCCTGTATATATCTAATATATATAAATCACGTGTCACGTTGTTTGTCCGCGATGGACTCCGAAACTACTGAACGGATTTTGATAAAATTTTGCATCCGTTTATAATATGGTCCAACTTAAAAGATAGGATAGTTTTTATCCCGGAATTCCCTCGGGAACTGAAGGACATAGAGTACTTTTTTCCCGCAACCTCCGCGGGAACTCCGAAATTACCGCGGATGAAATCGCGGGGGACAGCTAGTACAATAATATATTACAAAAAGTCAAACGTATGGTATTACCGATATGACCTATGAGATTATCAACTATAGTGGGATCTTAACGATTTTATTTACTGGGCAAAAAATTTTTCACGACTTCTACGATTTTTACCTACACTTTTGCAAGGCGGTGACTTTAAACGCTACATGTCCATAGTATAGTTCATATTTATTATATAGTCCATGTCCATAGTCTATAGTTATGGCAGATAATGGGATATTTATTTTATGTTTTTGTGACTAGTTGTTAACTGTCTCTCTCTACGGTCGCTCACTCTGGTTGAGGATCGTGGTCATCGTCGGCTGAGAATGCTGGTGCTGTGATACATCTTATGATCTGCCTCCATCGGTGCCTGTCCATTGCAGTTATCAATTAAACTGTTTGTTAATAATATATATAAAAATGTTTAATAATATTATGAACTATCGATATTTTCAATAAGTGTAGATATAAATATCTAAATTTTGATCGATATTAAAATATCTTTTGATCCCTAAATGCATAACTAAAACCCAAAGCTAGGCTAAACTAGGTCAGAATCTATTCCATCAACATTTCAGTCGAAAATGTTTAGTACCTTTTAAGCGTAAGTATAATACATTTAGTGGAAACCGACTCAAATAGCAGTCACTTACACACCCCATTTACTTAGCCCTGTGTGTTACGTACATATTATGGTACCCACTCCAAATACAGACTTAGGAAAGTCTAGACATGACAGATTAACTTTAAGATTCTTTGACTGTAATAAAATAATCCTTATTCACTTCTTCTAATGTACTTTCTTAGTTCACTATTACACTGTCGCGGTTTTCATCTCGCTATCAGGATTTTCAAGCCGTTTAGAAAGTTTGGACGGATTTTTTTGTTAGATTTTCTACTTTCGCGTATGAATGAATGAGTTTACTTTTTATGGCTGCATATTTTTCATAAACGGCCATAGAAAACATAATTTGAAATCAATACCGTTCTACGTCAATGCGAAAAATTAAAATGAAAAAAAAAAAAAAGAATTACAATCGAACAATAATTCCGTTGTTGACGCCTTTGGCGTAATTATTACAAAGACAAATAAGTGAGTTGAAGGAGAAAAAAAAACATGCTGCAGTAAAAAAAACATTCTCGAGATCTAACTAGAAAATTGGTCGCATTTATCAACCGTGACCCTTTTTTCTTCGAACACAAATACTTATGATGAAGGGGATGACTAAGGAATCTTCCGAAAGGGTAATAAAAGCTTTTTTACTGTCACGTTGATTTGAATTATTAAAGAAAAATACCTACTACATAAGTATTATTGAACTCCAACTATAAATGGACATAGATAAGCAATAGTGTGTTAACCCACACTGGAGAAATTTTGAGTAAACCGTGTTTTTAAACTATAGCGCCATTTTATGTCCACATTTTTTTATGTTCAACATATAGTTACATATTTATAAAATGTAATGAAGTAAACACATAACTAAAAAACGATATTTAACTCTCAATAAATCGTTCTGTATCAATAACTTAATTTTGTGGGTTAACATGTTATTGCTTATCTACGTCCAAATACGAGTATAACACAATGACTAGCTATTTTACCCGCTGGAAATTTTGAGAATCTATCGTGAACTTATAGGAAGTGTCGTAATCCTAAATTAAAATCTTATTTTATAAATAACTTAAAGACTATAATATAATAATATAAATGTTGGTTTGGAAACAAACAAATAGACAGACAGATAGACAGAAAAATATTTAAAAATTTATGTTTTATGTAAGTACCGTATATATAGTTAAGTAATTTTATACGCATTTAGTGAAAAACTGTTATTTGGAATTACAAACAGACACTTCAATTTTATTTATACGTAAGTATGTATGGATGTACAGGTATATAGATTTTTTAAATGGTATCTCATCGAATCACAATGTGGATTATTGATTTAAAAACCTGCGGGTGCAGAACTCTATTACCCGTACATAACAATTGGACTATCAGCCTGTCTCCATTATCCGATCCGGTAAGATCAAAGTGACCCACATCCCAGATTGTCTAAGCGACAATAGTACAATACTCAGTTCTGTGTTGTATGCAGATAACTTTACTATTGTAATCTTGTTTTCTTTATTGATGTATTGTAACAATTGTTGGTAAACTTTTTGAATCAATAAATAAATAAATAACACACGAAATTTGTGAAAAAGAAAATTGAAACTGAACATGGCTTCTGTGTTTTATATTACATGCACATTACAAGACGTATGATGTCTATCATTATTGGTTTTGAAATAAAACATCCTTAGGTGTGACTTAGGTAATTAACGCTTTGGACAAAGCAAACTACTTTCGATTTCCGCTCAATGGGCAAAGTACGCCAAAGTTCAGCTCCGGTCCGGAATAGTTTTAATCCGGCCCACGGTAGCAAATGATTATTTGTACTATATTTTGTACTAGCTGTGCCCCGCGGTTTCACCCGCGGTAATTTCGGAGTTCCCGTAAGAATTCCGGGATAAAAAGTACCCTAGGTCCTTCTCTGTACCCCTGACAACGTGCGTGCCAAATTTCATGCTAATCCGTTGAGCCGTTTTTGCGTGATTGAGTAACAAACATCCAAGCATCTCAACATCCAAACCCAAACATCCACACTTTCACATTTATAATATTAGTACATCTCTCTCTACATCTTAGTCAGAATGTGTCTTGGCCATTTCGCTCCATTCACATGAGCGTGAGGTGAAAAATTTGTCCACTGTTAATTACTTTTCTGTTATACAAAGGTTCTTGCAGTAACGAAACGGCCAAGCCACATATTCTGACTAAGATGTAGAGTTTAATAAGTGAGGCCTTGTAGAGTTAGGGTGTGTAGAGTTATAAGCTTGCCACTACATGAGATCTGATAACTTTTTGACAGTAGACTCGTCTTGGCATAATTTTACATGAAAATGTTTTTGGTGAGATTTCATTTCTTGTTGTAAGTCGAAATTGCGGATTTTTTTATACAAACTTCCATCCCCTAGTTTAAGGGGTTGGGGGATAAAAGTTACAAGTTTTATAATTTTTTTGTTGTTTGTGTACTAATACTAGCTTACATGCCAAATTTTAGCTTACAAGGACATTAAGAAATACCCTAAGAATTTTAATGATCATCAGTGAGTCAGTGACGAAATTAGAGTTTTTTAGATATCAATAAAATCGAAAGTATAAGAGCTATGCAATTAAAACTTTAAATTTTCGGTAAGTCCACTATTGACAACATATCCAGAGAATTATGTTTATCTGGTATAATCCAAACCCAAGTTATAAGCGTTTAAAAAAACGACGAAGCGCTTCGAGAAAAGATAGGTAGTGCTCCCGTTTCGCTTGGCTCGTCTTGGCGGGGGCACTACCGTGCCCTCAGATAATATAACGGTCGTATCGTAAAAATGTTAAGGTCGTTACAGGAATCATTATGTTTTTACTTCACCGACAACAAGTACCTAACTGTGCCCATAAAAACTGGATAATTCCGCTGAACCCGCAGATTGAGACATTAGGAATGGGAAGCGGCATGCGATCCGGTTATTAGGTAACTGTTAATTATCATACCAAGTTAGGTATGACCCGGACAAGAACTCTCACTTTTTCTCATTTAACTTCTAAAATGCTCTTTAATCAGGCATTTCTGCCAAACATAGACAAATTGATTTTTGGAAATTTTTGAAAATGACGTAGATAAGTGAACAAGTGTTTTGACGTAATTCCCCTCCTACCTTGCAACTTCTCTCTCTCTCCTAATGCAAATATTATTTCAAATCGTTCCACGCGTTCATTGAATGGTTTTTCGCTTGAAACATAATTTTTTATAAAAGTATGAGTATGATTATTATTACTATCTAAATCAATGGTACTTATAATATTATTGGTCTCAACTCACCTAATATTCCCAGTCTGTAGTTAATGGTGACGACCACAAGCCCAGCATACGACGCTAGTATGGAGCCGTCGTACGGATTGCCTGAACTCCATTCGTAGCTCTCGCCGTGTACGAAGACCAGCACTGGATATCTTGCTACTGCATCTCTGACGCCGGCTAGTAACGAAACAAACAATAGTTCAATTAATTATTTAAGTGGATAAGTTAGCAGTAAGTTAGCTCCGCACTAATCTCAGTCACAGTGGAAGGCGGATTCTTTTACGAGGTCATTCCAAAATTTCATCATCATTATTAAGAATTTAATTGTTTATCTTAGGTTATTGAGGTGAATAAAGAAATACTATTTAAGAGATTCTTCAACTTGCTCGTTATGTTTGTGATGCGCCAGGCCCATATGACGATAGTAAAAGTTTGAAACAGCATATTCAAAGAAGAGCTTATTTCTTGCAAAACGATTTCTTGCCAAATTTATGAAGGGACATGTACATGTCCCTTTATAAATTTCCCACCTTCATTATGCATTATTTTAATACTAGCTGTTCCCCATGGTTTCTCCCGCGTTAGCTTCGTATAGTATAGTATTATATTACCTGTAGCTTCGGGGATCCCGCGGCCTGCGGGTATTCCGATATAAAAGTACTTACTACCCTAAACTTTTTTCGGTACCTACAATTGACAACGTGTATGTAGTATGCAAGTATGAATGGATAAGTAAATAGATAAGTTAGTATTTTTTTAAGTCGCATACCTCGGTTGTACATTAATTTTATGAATATTAAAAGTTAAAATCGAAATAGGTAAATGAACGTGTTACATTACGTTCCAGGTCACATTAACTTAACCAAAAAACGGGGACTATTGTGACGCTCAATAATAGCAACACTTATGAAAGTTGTGAAGGTTTTGTGTTCAAAGTTGTCTTAAATTAATAAAATTGATATTTTATTAAAAATGTGGTTCTATCCTGCTTTTTACTTTTCGAAGATTGGTTTTTACACCCTCTCACTACAAAATTCGGCATTTTTTCTTTAAAAAATAGGAATTATTACAGCGTGACAATCCGCGCGCCGGAATAGTTCGACTTACAAGGTAAGGCGCAGTTTCGTTATATGTGTGTGCTTGTAACTGTACATGTACACGCCGAGGCGTAGTTTTATCGGCTTCACTTCTTTGTTCACAGCGCTTCGTCTTGAGTTTTTATTTCGTCTGAGGTAGTATGCAAAATTTAATTTATTTTCTTCCGCGTTAATTTTGGAGTTCCCGGGGGAATCCCAAAATAAAAAGTAGCCTATGCTCTTTCCTGTACCCCTGATAACGTGTATGCAAAATTTCGTGATGATCATTTGAGCCGTTTAGCCTTGAAAGCGTAACAAACAAACAACCAACTCACTTTCGCATTTATTTCATAATATTAGTAAGGATTCCCTTCGAGAGTTCAAGGTCTTTGCCTCGTCGTAATCCGGGAGGCGTTTGAAAACAGGTGCGCTCGTATTTCGATGGTTTATTGTAAATCGCTTAGAGTTATGACAGCGCTTATTCTTAGAGTGAAATCCTTTAAAAATAACAGTCTTTTTATACCACGGTATATTTTAATCTACATACCTACATTTTTTTACAGATATCGCTTGCAAATTACAGAGATTTGTTGGAATTTATATATTTCTCTTTGGTATTGGAACAATACCGTTTTGTAAAGGAGTTTGACAGATTGCTTTGGATTACAAAGCGGATTTCTGTTGAGGAATATGCAGAATAAGCTCTTTCGGCAGAAGAGCATCAAGTTACTAAGGTTACTAACTAAAGGTCTCGTATTTTTATGCGATTGTACGTATTCATTGTATTTTATACGATAAAGCAGGTCTGTAGAGTAGTATGGGAAATATTGATACCTAAACTCCAAAAATTTCCAAATTAACTAACATTCTTTTGACCAACCGTACCTACTGCTGACGGTGTTCCTGATGAGGCACTTAGACTAGGACCATCAAAGTAAATAAGAAATTACTACATTAGATATTAATTAACAAATTAATGTTTTCAAATGTAACACGTCCAACGTTCAACGATTAAATACGAGCTATTTTAATTTTGAAAAATGTGTTTTTATGTTTAACCACAGAGAAAATAGTACTTAAATTAAATAGATAGGCATCATGGGATGGGCGTCACGGTCACAAAGAAAGTTAGAGCAAATGCGCTTACTGTCCCTGAATTTCCTTTGCTAATTGTATTTTCCTAATTGTATTTATTTTTTTATTTTCCTAATTGTATCCTAATTGTATTTTTTACTATATTCCTAAAACTGTGAATTTTTAAAACGACGACTAAATAAAAACGTTACCAAGTGGCGTTTAGTATAATACTTTTCGTAACGATAAATGTACGTTTTTGTGCGTGACGAATAGTTTCGTCATTCGTGTACGAAAATCGTCCGGCGACAAATTGGTTTTCACTTCTCATGCTCTGAAAGTGCTTGTTTGTACAGGATATATAGGCTGCACAAAATCGAATTTTGTGCACAAGTTAATGACGTATCTACTCATAAATGTATCGATATTAAGGCAAAGAAAAGGCAAAAGCAATAAGAAGTTCATAAATAGAATTTGCTATTTTATAATAGTTACTTTAATTTATTTGCCTTATGTGTTTTTTAAGCCATAAATACCGTTAATATGTCGGGAAAAACAATTTCCTTATTAAAAAAAAACAGTAACAGTTTTCAGTATTCAATCGCAATCGAATCGCAATCGAAGTGAAAAGCAGAAGTTATAACTCGTCCACAAAACCATTTTATTAATGGTTCCAAAAATGGTTCGTTTTGTGCACTTGTTGTAAAATCTACTATTTCATCTGTTTTCGTATCAAAGGAGGTTCCCCTTCTATCTGTTCTGTGTATTTCCATAATCACCCTATCAAAAGAAGAAAATAACGACTGGCCTTGCCATTCAAACCATATAGAACAAAGCAATCAATTAATTCTATTGAGAGGAAGTTCGGTACGTCTATAATATAAAACAATTTGTTCTTTTGTCTCTCAAATACATCACTTAGTTCTGTTTTTGAGTGATCCATTATGTAAGATAAAATCATCATTATTTAGGACATGTCTGAAAGACGAACTTTGTAAAATATTATCCAGATAATGGCATTGAGGATTTTACATCGATCAAATATTTGCATCTCAAATTATCCAAGTCTATTGCTCGTAATTGAACGAAATTGCCTTGTCTACCAAAGGATATATGAGATTAAGGGCTGAGAATGTTGTTTATATTTCGCCTTTTATAAGTCTGAGAATTGATATGTAAATTGAATTTTATGAATAAAGTGTTATGTTATATGTCATTGACTTATTTAGATGTGAATGTTAATTTCAAATGTGTGTGTTAATTTCGAAGTTTTCGCAAGAAGTCCGGGATAAACAGTACCCTAGGTTACTCAAAAATACTGCAGCTTCCTATAAGTGAAAGAATTTGCAAAATTGATTGAGTAGTTTTTGATTTTACCCATTACAAAGAAACGAAGAATTGAATGTTTTCACTTTATACTCGTAATACGAGTATGTAACGTGACAGTACCTACACAAAGAAATAACGACGTGTTTTCCCGTTGGTTAAACATTTTTCGTCCATATTTTTATATACCTACGTACCTACATCTTTTGTTTTAAGAAGAAAAGGTCACGTTTTTAGGACAATTGAAGCCGGTATGACAATAGACATAAACGTCGGCTCCAGAAATAGGCTGCTGGTTGTACCCAGTTTGTATACGTATGAACGTCGGTTTTTTTCATGTGGGCTTAACTTGAAAAGAAAATATTTAACATTTTATTGTACCTATCGAGTAAAAGGTGTATTTTAATTCTAATATCTGTACAAATTGTATAGATTTACCAAATAAATAACGAATGTACTTGAAGTAAGTATCTAAAGGATAGATAATAATTTTCGCAATATAAAACGGTAACACCTCCTTAAAATTTCATCGTTTAATGAATAAAATCCTCCTTTGTATTGTATTGTTTATTTATAAATTCATTATTTACATGTCAAATTAAATTTGTATCTTTTAAATAAGTGTACAATTTTCTATCTGATATCGAAAAGATTGAGCCGTAAATGCCACCGCCGTCACAGATTACTAAATAGCCGCCGTCTTCTCTAGTCCTTACTAGGTATCACTTAACAATGAATGCGAATGTGAGTTTATTTATTTGTTACACTTTAATGTCTTAACTGCTCAACCGATCATCATGAAATTTTGCATTCACGTGGTCAAGGGCGAAGAAAAGGACAAACTGTAGTTTTTATCCCAGAATTTCGAACTCCGGGAACACCGAAATCAACGCGAGTGAAACCGCGGGTGACAGCTAGTAAAGTAGTTGTATAAAAAAGTTTTAATTGTTGATGATTCCTTTACAGTTTCGGCGATGCGACCGTCCATAGGCAGTCATCCCGCGTTTTTTTTTTACTCATAAAATGATGATGAATGATCTCAGCAATTTTTCATTGTATTATTGAGGAAATTTTTTACGATCTTAATGTATCTTATCTTAATATATATAAATTACGCGTCACGTTGTTTGTCCGCGATGGACTCCTAAACTACGAATCGAATCCGAATCGATCATAATGAAATAATCGGTCACTATGTCTATATATTTTTGTTTGTCCTTTCGCATAATTGGTTGTCTGGAAGAGATCACAACTATTCGATAAGACCGCCATTTGCTTTCTTCTTTTTCTTTAGGTACTGTATCATTGTTATTTTATGTGAAATAAAGGATTAAATAAATAAATAAATATGTTGTAATTTGGCCCAACTTAAAAGATAGGATAGTTTATATGCCGGAATTTCCGCGTGACTTCCGGAATTAATGCGGGGAACAGCCAATCACCGTAAATTACTGTCAGGGCCGTCAGGAGTATAAAAAAGGACATAGAGTAGGTACTCTTTTCCCAGAATTCCCGCGGGAACTCCGAAATTACCGCGGATGAAATCGCGGGGGACAGCTAGTGACGATATACTATATAGTAATGGATTTGAAGGCTTCGTCGCTATGGACGGCTATAGACCTTTTAATTAAAACTAATTATATTTATCATTTAAAACTTGCCAAACAATCGTTGCCAGTGATAAAATTTAAATGATTTAAATGTAGTACTTACCTATTCTTCGAATTCATTCCGTTTTTAAATTTTCATGAAATTAAAGAGTAGGTAATTAAAGACCAGATTGCTAATTGAAGACAAGATTAATATTGGTATCACTTTTATAGTGCCTTTCTATACTTTAAGAATGTGACAAAGTGAAACATGTCGTAAATTAACATCACTAACTTTCACATATTGTTGCGATGCTCATATGAGTTGTAGTGAAGCGCTATTAAGAGAAGCAATACTTATATGTTTCTCACAAATAAATATAGGAGGATGGACTGACTATTCGGTACTGAAAGGCAATATCGATACGTTATTTTTACGAGCATAAGACAACCGTAATAAAAGGAAAGACTATAACTTTGCTATGTATCACTATAGAAGCAATTACATTAGTGTATATTTTTTTTCTTTTTCGACTATTCAAACGTGTATCACTGACAGTGAACAAATGGTCAATTATTATCACAGATATCACTATATTTTGTCTTCACAGTTCATGATGTGGCGGAACATTTCATGAAATGACCAGCCACATCATGAATTGGCTAATTATTAGATGCGGCCACGACATATTCATTGATGAAACACGTATCCGACGTTCGTTCAGCTTGAAAAAAGGATTTAGGACATAATAAATACAGCACTTTAATTTTATTTATCTATTTATAGATTGCATACAAATGACCCGAAACTTTATTTTCCAAAACAGCAACCTAACGTACCTAATACAACAACACCAATTTTTAAACAGTATGACTCTTCCGTTCCCGCTAAAAACACTTCAAGACTTCAACTCTCGCTTGAGTGAAGTTAAATTGATAAACTAGTATAGACTATGATAGGTGTGTAAATATTTTTAATTGCTTAGTTCTTTATTTTATTTTGGAAATCTCATGATTTCAAAATATATCGTGTTTTTTTTTTTAATTCAATCGCGTTTCTTTGTCTATCAAGTCACACATTTTCATTGGCACAATTATTTAAAAGTTGCCATTTAATAAAAAAGAAGAAGGAGACTATGATACGTCATTTGTCGATCATAAAATAACAGAACTCAGAGTACATGATAAAACGATCACGATTTGGTGCGGAACTCCATAACAAAGGAAATAGCAAAAAACGTCCCAGCTCTCTATTGGTTTGAATTCTCAAAGTCCAGAGGCGTTGAGAGATATAGGCTGCCTTATTTTATCTTGGCCGTGATGGATAGGGGCGAACGAGATAAATCATGTTTTTGTTTCTATACCCACATGAGTTAAAGCGACGAGCGACAGTGAACAAGTTCAGCTTAACGGAAAATGTGTGAACTGTAATAATATACAGTAATAGACAATCCTACCGAAAAATTGTCGTACAAAACACTGATTTTGGTGAATGTACCTAATCATTCTGTATCCATGGAAGTAGTATTTTATGAGGAAAATATTGGAAATTGCCTAAAGATTTTTCTTTATCTTATCTAAAAAAAAACTAAGTCATTCATCAAACATCATAAGAAGTATAGCTGTTGCTTTATTTTTAATTTTTTAATAAAATACTCACCTTTAGATGAAATTGCATCTCATCCATAATATTGTATTTATTACGTAGTTACGAAAAATTTTATGGGTAACATGAACTTAATCCTGAAATAATGTAGGAAAAAGTGGCCCTCTACTTACACTAAACCTATGAGATATGGGTTATGTTTTTCCGAGCATGCACGCTAATGAACACAGAAAAACTGGGTTATAAGATTTACGATCTATCCCTTGGCTCAACCCGCACTCCACGTAAAGCCCTCTTTTTACCCTTATTGTAAAAAATCATACTTATAGGTATACCTTACGCTAAAGCGGAAAAATCCGGTTTTTGTTTCTGCAGAGAGATGAGATTTTGGCGAATCATCAATTAGAAATGATGAATCGATACGTGGTAAATTATTGGTGGGTTATAAGTATTGTGTGGTCGTGATGCATTGTGATTTTCGCAGCCATTACCTACTATTTCTATAAACCTCTCACTTTGATTCCGGTGTTATCCGTTATCCGCCTGTGATGGATCGCTCGCAGAGCATAAATCAAACACTATCTACCAATCTATGCTGGCTCCCTTGTCGGTTTGCTGTCGAACGGTTTTTTGTCGTTGTGGAAACTCTGTTAGTTATGCAAACAGCACCTTATCTGTGAGGTGACGAATCTGTTAAACAATTTTACCTACGTCACGTAAAATTTGCAGTGAGTATATACAGTAGGTATATCTACTATCTTTATCTTACTTTAAATATATACACACCGGCAGAATTAGCGGAACATAAAAAGGCAGAGTATAGAAATAATTACGTATATATATTAAAACAAATTAATATCAGGCATGAAGTAACAAACTAATATACATCTTTTAACATCGACTTTAAGAAGTTTTTAGTTAAATTTTATTAAAAATTATCAAAATTAAAAAAAATAAAAAAAAATCTGTAGTTTGTGAGAACACAGACAATGTTGCAAATAAAAGTTAAATCACGAAGGGGAAACACACGTTATTAATCATTCATTTATTTAGTGTTAAAATCACAGTAATCTTTAATTTTCAACATTATTTGTGTGCTCACAAATTAGAGAAAAAGTGTTTTTTTTATTATTATTTTAAATAAAATTTAATAATTTTATTACAAACTTTTAAAGTGTTAAAAGATGTATATTAATTTATTACTTCAAGTCTAATTATTATTTGTTTTAATATATATACGTAATTATTTCTATACTCTGCCTTTTTATGTTCCGCTAATTCTGCCGGTGTGTATATATAGTACATCTTACTTAATATATATAAATCACGTGTCACGTTGTTTGTCCGCGATGGAGTCCGACACTACTGAACGGATTTTGATAAAATTTTGTAATCATTTATAATATGGTCCAACTTAAAAGATAGGATAGTTTTTATCCCGGAATTCCCGCGGGAACTCCGGAATTAATCTTAATCTTAATATATATAAATCACGTCTCACGTTGTTTGTCCGCGATGGACTCCGAAACTACTGAACGGATTTTGGTAAAATTCTGTAACCATTTATAATATGGTCCAACTTAAAAGATAGGATAGTTTTTATCCCGGAATTCCCGCGGAAACTCCGGAATTAATGCGGGGAACAGAGAATCATTAAATTTAGTAGGCAGGTATGGAGGGGGTTTCGGGGGCGATTAATCGATCTACTATCTAGTCAGGTTCCATTTTTGGTAAACGTCGTTTTATCCGTTTTTTCAGGCAATGAAAAATGAGTTTTTGTTTTTCTACTTAACAACAGATGGCGCAAGCTCGGTGACCCAGATATTCCTATATTACAAGTACCTACAAATAGTTCACTTTACACCTTCATTATCTACTCTAGTATCTACTCGTATCTAAGAGGACGGAGATAAGACACCGGTGATTTCTTCTCGTTTACCTTCAGGTTCACTAAAGGCTTTAGAAAAAATAATGGTTTAGGAGAAACTTGAAAAATTTTGAAGTACCTACAAAAAAAACGAAATCTTTTACATTGTTTCCAAGATGGCTTCGAGACCACGACGACGAGCTTTTGATTTGAGAAAAAATAATATTTTTTATCTCTGTCCTCAAATTTAATCCTATACGGCAGGGTCGGCTGTCTTCTTTATATTATCTTTCTATATTTAGATGTGTCTACGATTTCGTCCTCGGAGACAGTATATTACACGTTTCAGAGGGGCTATTATGTAAATTTTGTTTCTATAATTTTCGGTTGCAATCAAAAACATGGCGGTGTTGCGATCAAAATATGCATGTTTTGACTTCTACAGTATCTAGCAATCAACTAAAATCAACTTTCAAAAGTCGAAGCTGTCTAAATGAACTCAGATAAGCAATAACATGTTAACCCACAACACAAAGTTATTGATTCAGAACGATTTATTGAGAGTTAGAGATCGTTTTTTAGTTACGTGTTTACCTTATGACATTGTTTAAATATGTAACTAAATATTGAACATAAAAATGTTGGTACAAAATGGCGCTATAATTTTAAAACTTTAATTTACTAAAAATTTCTCCAGTGTGGGTTAACACACTATTGCTTATCTATGTCCAAATATGATTAATTTATCACAAAATCGCTATTTTTCTGATTGAAACTGAAATATGATAGCAACAAAAGTTACATAATTGCCCTACTTATCGCATTATTGGATATTAATTTTGGTCGCAGCGCTACACATTTGGTTTCAGGATACTAATTTTGAAAACGTTTTCCTCTTTCAGGCGACGAATGGCTATTCACGACCGAGTATGCGACACTCAAAACGCATAATGGTTGGTATTCGCCAATTTGTGCTTAATGCTTTGAACTATTCGCCAATCTACACGCATAATGAATTTTCACATAACACGGCAAAATTCTGTGCATCCTAGCACGTGTTCCGGCACGAAGGTTATGCAAATACCGGATTGGAGTATTTTAAGCCATCACTTTACACATAAAATAATAGTGTATTTTTACTATGAACACAATTACAGTATACTTATATTACGTACCTACATTCAACATGGGGAGAAAAACGCGTAAATGATAAAATACCACATCCGCGCCGGTATTTAACGGCCGCACTCAGAGTCGACTTTAATGATTACTTAGTTAAGTATAGATTTTTAAAACAAAACTGCCGGAATCAGAGACGTTCAGTAAATTAATGTTAATTGGCATTTAATGAGATGTAAGTTAATTAGTTAAATGCCAACTAACATTAATTTATTAAACTTGACTGATTGCGGCAGTTTTGTTTTAAAAATCTATACTTAACTAACTAATCATTAAAGTCGACTGTGAGTGCGGCGGTAAGTATATTATATCCTACCTACTAATATTTAATTTTGTTTGTAATGGATTAATTCAAAAACTACTTACCGCCGCACTCAGAGTCGACTTTAATGATTACTTAGTTAAGTATTGATTTTCAAAACAAAACTGCCGCAATCAGACAAGTTTAATAAATTAATGTTAATTGCCAGCAAACTTTTTTCACGATTCATGAAAAAAAACACCAGAAATTCTAAATTGAAAACCACTGGCATCCGAGAGCAGCCTTTCATAGTGAATCGTGTTTTTGTTTTTAGCCAACTCGTCCTACAAGCCCAACCAACCGTCCATTTGATATCCGCTCGATTCTTATCCAACCCTTTCGTTTCTTTCTATCCGCAGAATCAGTACGCGAAAAGGCATTATGTACGTTCCTTTCATGTGTGTTCAGTTGTTCACACAGTCATATTATGGAGAGTGGAAATTTTAGGGAAAATATAAAAAAAAAAAAACATTATTTTTTCAAACTGAGTCAACCGTATTCAAAGATTTTTGCTTGAGTGAAGAATCGAAGCGGTAAATTTGTACTATGACCTATTATAATTATATTAAACTTTAAAAAATTATAAAAAAATATTATGGCACAACTTCAAACGTTCTTACATAATATATACCAGCTGTTCCCGCGGTTTAACCAGCGTTAATTTCGGAGTTCCCGCGGTAATTCCGGGACAAAAAGTACCATATGTCCTTCTCTGTACCCCTGACAATGTGTATGCAAAATTTTATTATGATCGGTTGAGCCGTTAAGGGCCTATCCCTTCACGAATTGTAGGTATTTGAGGGGGTGAAGCAGAGGAAATTGTGGACGGGTAGCCTCGCCCACTGCGGGGTGCCCGCAACCGCCCGTTGCCGCCTACGCGAACTGTTGCTAATATTACGGGAGATACTGATGCTAAATGGGGATTCACTCGAGCGTCGTTGGGACCTACTGGGTTTTGAAGATTAGGAGGTAGAAACAAAATAAGATTATATGATGTTTTTTCATTCACTGATGGGTTTAGCTTCTACAGGCTTTCAAAAATGTAAAAACAAACAGTTACATGGAAATACTCGAGCGCGTCAGATATTGTAGTTTATGTTGTAGATTCTAATCTATGTTGTCTGTGGTCAATTGTCTAGGTCAGATGTAAATGTCCGCTGAAAAAAAATATATCGTCTCGTCACTGATCTCGCTGTCTTTATATAAAACATAAATAATAATCCATCCAGACCAACATCATCCACAATATAAAACATGGTGTCAGAAGTGGAGCCTTCTTGGATGTTTACCAAATAAAGTGCATTTAGATATTGATGAAAATGTAAAACCTGTAGTCAGTCCTGTACGTCGTATTCCTTATTCCTTAATGTCACGTCTTAAAGAAGAATTAGATTACATGGAAAGTGAAAATGTCATTCAAAAAGTAATTAAGCCTACCAAATGGGTAAGTTCCATAGTCTTGGTTGAAAAACCAAACGGAAAACTAAGGTTTTGTCTAGATCCAAGAAATTTAAATGTTGCAATAAAGAGACCATATTTTCAATTTCCTACATTTGATGATCTAAGATCCAAAATAGCTGGTTCAACTATATTTTCAAAATTAGACGCCAATTCTGGATTTTGGTCTATACCGTTAGATGAAGAGAGTAGTGACCTCTGTACATTCAATACTCCATTCGGGAGATACAAATTCATGAGATTACCTTTCGGCATAAACTCTAGTAGTGAAATTTTTCATCGAACAATGATAGAAATCTTCGGAGACCTACCCGGAGTAGAGATTTTCATCGATGATTTACTGGTACATGGCGAATCACTTGAAATTCATAATCAACGTCTTAAAGCTGTATTGGAACGAGCTAGTCAGGTAAATTTAAAATTTAATCATACTAAGTGTAAATTTGCATTGTCAGAAATTTCATATGTGGGTCATATTTTCAATAAACATGGAATAAAGCCTGATAAAAGTAAAATACAAGCAATAAAAGATATGCCAACGCCAAAAAATACAAAAGATTTGCAGCGTTTTCTTGGCATGGTCAATTATTTAGGTTCATACATAAAAAATTTGTCAGAAGAAACTAATTTACTAAGAGATTTACTTAAAAAACAAAATGATTGGCAATGGTCTGAAATGCACAATAATCAATTCATTAGATTAAAAGATTTAATATCACAGTCACCAGTTCTTACATACTTTGATCCTAAGAAACCTATTAGAATATCAGCAGATTCAAGTAAAGATGCAGTAGGAGCAGTGATCATGCATGGTAATAACCCAATAGCATATGCATCTAAGTCATTATCTGTCTCCCAGCAAAATTATGCTCAAATTGAAAAAGAATTGTTCGCAATAGTCTTTGCATGTAAAAAATTCCATCAGTATATATACGGTCAAATAGTTCATGTAGAAACGGATCACCAGCCACTAGTTACTTTATTCAAGAAACCATTATATAATGTACCCTCTCGTCTTCAGCGTATGATGATTACCCTACAAGCGTACCAATTAATAGTGTCTTATACAAAAGGTTCTAATATGCATGTGTCTGATACATTGTCTCGAGCTCCAAGTGATAAAAGGTATGAAAATAGTGATGATGATAGTGTTTTTGATGAAATTGATCAAAATATTCGAATTCATGTCAATTTACTTACTTCAAACTTAGCTATTTCTAAAGAAAAATTAGAAAAAATCTTAAAATATACTAGTGATGATATTATTTTACAAAAATTAAAAGAGTATACGGTGAATGGATGGCCGAATAGCAAAGAACACACCGATCCAATTGTCTTACCTTATTGGCATATTAGGGATGAAATTCATTGTTTAGATAATATTCTATTCAAAAATAACTGTGTCATTATACCAACTTCTTTAAGGTCTGAAATATTGTCAATACTCCATGAAGGTCATTTAGGCATAGAAAGAACTAAAGCTCAAGCCCGTTGTACTGTATTTTGGCCTAACATTAGTAAAGATATAGAAAATAAAGTAAAAATGTGTGAATCATGTGCAATTTTCATGAATAATAAAAGTAAAGAGTCATTAATATCTCATGAGACATCACAATTTCCTTGGCAAAAAGTAGCAATAGATTTTTTTGAATATAATAACAAAAAATATCTTATTGTTGTAGACTATTACTCAAACTTCATAGAAACAATTTGTCTTAATAATAACACCACAAGTGATATTGTTATATTACAGTTAAAATCAATTTTTGCAAGATTTGGTATTCCATTGCAATTGGTGAGTGACAATGGTCCTCCCATGAATTCTGAAAAGTTTAAGCAATTTATGAGTGATTGGGACATAGAACATATAACGTCCAGTCCATACTTACCTAGAAGTAACGGCTTAGCCGAAGTTTCAGTAAGAATTGTCAAAGATATCTTTAGAAAGTGTGAGGAGTCCGGCACAGATCCATTTATTGGTTTGTTGCAACATCGCAACACTCCAAGAGGTAATTTGTGTTCTCCAGCTCAATTATTAATGTCAAGAACTTTAAGAACTAAAGTACCCAGTAAGTTAACTAATTTGAAACCTAAAGTTGTAAGATTTAAACATCATAGTCAAAATTTAATTAAAAATAAGGAAAAAACTCAGTCATACTATAATAAAAGTTGTAAAAATTATAATTCATTTAATGTCAATGATAATGTTTATTTTAAGCTGAAACCTACACATAAAAAGTGGTCAAAAGGTATTATTGTATCTAAATCAAAATTTCCACGTTCCTACATGATAAAAGATTTATATGGTAATGTTTATCGAAGAAATAGTCAACACATTCGTTTATCATTTAGGAAGGAGGATAATAACTATAGCAATTCTTTGTCTTCTAACTATAGTAACTTTAATTCATTGTCTCCTAGTTGTAAAAAACATAAATATGCAGATCAAGATGATTATAACTTGTCTCCAAACAAAAATCAAAGTCCTAACAGAACTGAGAGATCTGTAAGTCAAAGTCCAAATAAATGTAATGTGTCTCCATGTCAATCTCCATGTTCTGATAGAAATAATCAGCCAATTCTAAAGTCACCTGAACTAAGTTCATATAATAATTCTAATGGTCAGAACAAGAAAGAAATATCTGAACCAAAGTCTGATTATTACTATGTGACAAGATCAGGAAGGCAAATAAGAAAGCCAAAAACATTCAATGTAAACTTTTAATGTACCTATAGTTTCATAATTATTATTCAAATGACAATGTTTAACTTAATTAAATAACACAAGTATAAATTTATTCTAGATAAATGTGTACCGCAAAAATTCAATGTCTTGATAATAATGTACGTAATTCTGCACTACTATAACTACTTATTTCTTTCAGTATAATACTTATTTAGTTCATCACATTGTTATTCCAATTCAGTTCATAAAGTTAGTTTCATAAATTTCAGAAAGTTTAGACTTCAGAAACTTTGTTTACAAAACTTCATAAATGTCATAATTTGTCATTAGCATAAACGTCAATGTCATGTCACATTTGTCAATGTCGAAAAGGAGCATGTTGTAGATTCTAATCTATGTTGTCTGTGGTCAATTGTCTAGGTCAGATGTAAATGTCCGCTGAAAAAAAATATATCGTCTCGTCACTGATCTCGCTGTCTTTATATAAAACATAAATAATAATCCATCCAGACCAACATCATCCACAATATAAAACAGTTTAGATACTCCAATGTGTCTCTGATATCTAAGGTACATTCATCTGCCAATTTGCGTGGTGGGGGTGGCTATCCGGAAGGGGAGAAAATGAAAAAAAAAAAACATTTACTCCAGCGCGTCAAATATTCAAAGGGGATAGTGAACCCAAATGCTGTCCAGTTTTTAATACTCGAGCGTGTTAGATTATTTTACAGAAGGTTCAGCTTGCATTCCAATTTATGTTGGCTTAAAATCTGACAATAATTTTGAGGGATATTATAATCTGACTGCTAACAACAAAAATTAAGATTTATTTTTCAGATTTTTTTTTTTATTTCTGACGTAAGTTTAATAACTTTTTGAACTATTTCTTGTTCACAAAAACATATTTCATGGCGACGGACAGCAGCGTGGGAATGATGCAAGACAGTGAGAGATACACAAAAAGTGAAAGGGAGAGAAAGGTGCGAGCGGAGTAATACACCTACCTTTACCGCAACTTTTTTGAAGTCGGTTAAAAATTACATTTAAGTGTAAGGATATAGTTAAACCTATAATTCGATGATATATAATACTTACCTTCAATTATTTTAGTATGCATTTTTACCGACTTAAAAAAAGTTATCATTTTGACACGTTTAGTGCCGTGATATGCTGTGATGAGTAGTGTGAGGACGGTGCGAGAGAGAAATAGGGCAAAAGGAAAAAAAAGGCAGAGTGAAGAATAGTTCTCAACTTTATAGACGATTTTTGTTTCTTCGGCTTATGGGAATCGGCAGATTACATTTTTCCCGCTATCCTTGAGTGATTTACTTCAAAATAAAAAATAAATTAACTGCGCTCGAGAATGACGAGGTGGTGATTTTTTTTTTGATTATATCTCGGAAACTACGAGTCCCAGACCTATCGTGTTGGTACTCAAACTTCTTGTTTTCGTGTTATCTATGTGATCACGTGATCAAATTTTTAAAAGCTCATATCTCGGAAGCTACGAGTCCCAGACCCATCGTGTTGGTACTCAAACTTCTTGTTTTCGTGTTATCTATGTGATCACGTGATCAAACTTTTAAAAGCTCATATCTCGGCAACTACGAGTCCCAGACCCATCGTGTTGGTACTCAAACTTCTTGTTTTCGTGTTGTCTATGTGATCACGTGGTCAAATTTTCAAAATCTTGTATCTCGAAAACTACGAGTCCCAGACCCATCGTGTTGGCACTCAAACTTCTTGTTTTCGTGTTTTCTATGTGATCACGTGGTAAAATTTTTAAAAGCTCAAAAGCTGAAAAATTTCAAAAGCTTATATCACCGTGTGATCACATAGACAACACGAAAACAAGCGGTTTAAGTACCAACACGATGGGTCTGGGACTCGTAGTTTCCGAGATATAAGCCTTTAAAAATTTGACCACGTAATCACATAGACAACACGAAAACAAGAAGTTTGAGTACCAACACGATGGGTGTGGGACTCGTAGTTTCTGAGATATAAGCCTTTGAAAATTTGACCACGTGATCACATAGACATCACGAAAACAAGAAGTTTGAGTACCAACACGATGGGTCTGGGACTCGTAGTTTCCGAGATATAAGCCTTTAAAAATTTGACCACGTAATCACATAGACAACACGAAAACAAGAAGTTTGAGTACCAACACGATGGGTGTGGGACTCGTAGTTTCTGAGATATAAGCCTTTGAAAATTTGACCATGTGATCACATAGACAACACGAAAACAAGAAGTTTGAGTACCAACACGATGGGTCTGGGACTCGTAGTTTCCGAGATATAAGCCTTTAAAAATTTGACCATGTGATCACATAGACAACACGAAAACAAGAAGTTTGAGTACCAACACGATGGGTTTGGGACTCATAGTTTCCGAGATATGTGCTTTTAAAAATTTGATCACATGATCACATAGACAACACGAAAACAAGAAGTTTGAGTGCCAACACGATGGGTCTGGGACTCGTAGTTTCCGAGATACAAGCTTTTGAAAATTTAACCACGTGATCACATAGACAACACGAAAACAAGAAGTTTGAGTACCAACACGATGGGTCTGGGTCTTTTTTAATCGTGATTAATCTAATCTGATTAAAATTAATCAAATTAACTAATTGATTAAAAAATTAATCGATTAATGCCAACACTGGTTCAAATCGTCAGATTATTCATATACACACTTTTCAACATGTAATTAACCCACCATCTTAATCTGACGCGCTCGAGTATTCAGAGTTATCGATTTTTTTTACTAATCTGATTGGTTATCCTAAGCACCCACTAGTGTAGAGGACCTATATTTGGTGGAGGTACTCAATGGTGCAAGGTTATGTTCATCTGACGCGCTTTAGCAAATCCACAAATCCTCTATGGGCTTCCGTACTACGTAATTATTAAATACGTAAATGGTGCCGCAGCACTCGCGCGAAATTCGGCAGACGTCCTTCCTTGTCAGTGTGTCGGAGTGGACTGCGGGGCGCAGTGGGGAGCTGAGACACTGAAGCGCGCCGGCCCGTGATAACAATTAGTTATGTAAAACATTAAATTAATGCAATTTTATCGTTTTTTTTTTTGTGAAATGGATTACTTGGTTTGCGATAAAATATATCGTGTAAGTTTCAAAATCATGTTCTATACAAATTTTCGTCATAAAATGAATTCAAAGTGTCAAAAATGGCTATGTTTGGAAATTTTTTCTATCGAGCGAAGTTATTTAAATCGTGTATCGATCTATCAAAATGGATACATAAACTATTCAACTCCACCATATATTTTTTCCATTCTCCCTACTTCAAGAAATGATGGCGAAAAATGGAAAGAAACAATGTACTTTTTGGAGTTTAGCGACACGATGGCCCCTTAAGGCGTGAAAGCGTAACAGACAGACAGACAAACACAGTTACTTTCGCATTTATAACATTAGTAGGGATTATACTACATATTATAATATTATAAAATTTTGTAATGCAGTTTTATGCTGATTTTAATGAATAAGTATAACATTTCCTTTCAGTTGAATTTGCTTTAGTATTTAGAGTGCTCTCACTCCAACTCCCACCTTTTATTTTCATCCCGTATAAGAACTAGGTAGGTATGTACATTCATAACAATACCATCCGTAAAGGTAAAACCGTGTGCTCATCGTAATATTCAAACTGAAGTGCAGCCCGGGTTTTTCCCGATATTCGTTTCTCTTGCCTTGCATTTCGTTTTATGACTCCTCTTTTTTTTTTGGGAAATGAATAAGGATCTTTGAAAAGGATCCTCACGTGCGCATATGACTGCAAATGAACGGGGACTTTTGAGTCCTTCCGCAAGATAGAAATTGATTTCGTTACTGCGTTTCGTTCGTTATGCAAATGATTTTTTTTACAAGAAAGTTTTACAGTGGATTTGTTTTCTGGTTGGTAAGTTCGTGTGCAATAAAATTAATCTAGTTTCTATTTTTACTGATTTAATAGTAGGTATAAAATTATATTATATATATTATTTATGAAATATTATATTAATATTTTTTCGTTTTGGTCGTTGTTTGACCCCTAGATAAGCGCTAGATTGACGAATTTTCACTTTTCACAAGAACTCTGTGGTAAAATTCAGTTTGATAGCTCTAAAACTCAGACACTAGTCTACCTGAACAGTATTTTACGTACCAAATTAGTCCATGTTGAGAAATTCATGCCCAGTTAATCTTTAGCTCATCCGCATATTACAGCAGAGTTAAATTTTTAATTTTGTTCCGTTCCCATCGAGCTTCCTTCCGTAGAAAGGATCTAGCTCCGGTAAAATTATGAATGTGATTCTACTCGTCGGCGACATTTCTCTTTGGAAATAAGCTCACTGGAGCGCTCGGTCTTTTTAACAGAAATTATAAATCAAGTTTTTGTTAAATCCCCTCATCTCGCACCCTTGTGGATGGAGGATTTTATGCACTAATAGTAGCTGTTTTGAATGGGTGTTACAAAATATCATTTCGTATCTGGTTATTTCGTATGAAAGCAATTTTTATTTTTCTTATCGAATAAAGAAAAACCCGAGTTTAAATTTATGGTTCAGCAAAAACGAATTCTTTTGCGAATATTATTAAATGCCATGCTGTGTTTCTCTATAGTTAACGTTTATAATAATTTTAAATATAGGTTAACTTAAACTTAACAATAAAACTTTATTACCTTGCGCTGGTGCGTAGATGTTTAAATATAGGCAGTCTTCTGATTGATTCGTTAGAAACGGCAGTATTCTTTTCAAGTATTCCAGCCTTCCTTTTGATATCCTCTTAAGTACTGCTGTTTCATTCCTAATATCTGGAAGTATTTGTGGACACACGGGCCCAAACTCTTCTGCTATTTTTACTCCAGACCACTGAGCCCCTGACACCGGTGGCATGAACCTCAAGGATCCTACTGGCGGCGATGCGTAAGGGACCCCACGAAAGACCTCAACTGGCTCGAGAAACCTCGATTCTGGTGTGACGATAAACCCTCGTATATCACCATACTTGGTTCGAACGACCCTTGAGCTAATCAGCGGCTGCACTGGCTTCTCATCCATGATCGTATCGCCTCTGACAACTTTGGACGTCAGAACGGGAAATGTGACGAAGTAAAATATAATCAACATTAACATTTTTCCTTCTCCACCGCCAGCGTTCGATATATTGCCTGCGGTTGTTGTGTGCTATAAGTCGACCATTTTGTGGTGTGAATCCCTTTTTCCGAACCATTTACTGGGTTATCTGGAACAAAATTGAGAAGAAATTTAGTATTATTGTGTTTGACTGTCGTGTGTGAAACCGTTTACTTTATCAATTTTTTTCGGTACATTTTTTTATTGATCTTGAAATTTCGTCCCAAGAATGAAAGCTTTTTTTATTATCTTTCGTTGGGAAATATGTTGGATTAATTATCTTTCGTTAAGAAATATTTTGGATATCCATTCATCGGATTTGAGTGATTATCATAAGAACGTTTTTTTTTTCAAATCATAATAGGATCATCTCAAATCCCTATTTTAAGAATAGCTAAAGTAAAGAACTACCATTTTACTAATACTGCTAACGTCACACCATCCAGATCCTGACTTCTTTACAATGAGACCAACTTGAAAGTATACCCTATCAAACGAAAATTAATTTTCCAAATCGGTCCAGCCGTCTTCGGGTTATCGCGTAACAAAGTTTCAAAAAAACATACAGTCGAATTGAGAACCTCCTCCTTTTTACTCGTACTTGTACTCGTAGTAGATTATTAATATTCATTAGAATCCATTTATATACGTCTCCATATACCTACACTTACACATATATGCCGTGCATAATATAAAAGTGAAAAATGAATGCAATTACACCGCACAGTAGCAGGGAAACACCTCAGATGCCGCACAAGAGACGTCATAAAGGTTTTAATTAGTGATATAATTAGAATGGCGTGTTCGCGAAGTTTTGATTGAACATGTTGTTTTAATGAGCGCCGCCGACCCCCAGCCGTGTGTTCGTGACGCGAATGCGCGATTGTAATCGTGTCCCACTGGAGGTTGAACCAACCCCTGATCATCATCAACGACGACCGCATTGTTAAGTTTAGCTACAGTCGCTTCTATAATATCCTTAATATCGTATATGCGAATGTGAGTTTATTTGTTTGTTTGTTTGTTACGCTTTTACGCCTTACCTACTCAGTTGATCACTATGAAATTTTGCATACACGCTATCAGGGGTATGAAAAGGACACAGCGTACCTACTTTTTAGATAGATAGATAGATAACGCTTTATTGTACACCAAATAAAAAAAAAGTGTTAACAAATTTTCTTTAACTTTCAAACTTTTGCTTTTTAATCCGGATTCCCGCGGAAACTCCGAAATAAGCGCGGGTGAAACCGCGGGAACCGGCTAGTATGTATAAAAGGGTAGCATAATTTGCGTACATTACTAAAATTATGTTATGCTTGGTTTTGCATTATCTCTAATAATATTGTATTGTTGTTATAGGTATTTAAACCTAGAAATCAGATATAAATCCTATTTTGGCCGGCTGAACGTTTTCTCATTCGGTAAAAAGTGAGACCGACTTTATGTTAATGAACCTGCCTCATTTCGATCCTAAATAAAGAGGAGCATTTGCATGTACAAAGCCAGTGTCTACTTTACATATACAATAAGCTTTCGAAGGGGAAACATTACCTTTCTATTTTCCGTTCGCTCGTCCGTATCGAGGCACCGAGTTATTGGCACAATAAATTCGTTTCAGATAAACACAGGAGTGTACATGCAAACACTTTTATTCGTGCAGTGTCCTTCGTTTCTCAAAAGAAATTGTTTTCCGTTTTCTTCATGAACGGTTATATGAGACTCGAGATACCGATGGATTTTTAAGAATATTTATTTTAGGTACCTACGCCACAACGAACGCCCAAAGATTCGAATAATATGTGACAATAAAGAATTCGATTCAAATATTTGATGATGTTTGTTTTGGAAGTGCCGGTGAGAATTGTTATGAGAACAATGGATGAATTATTTGCTTATGTAAATACTAAGATGTCTGCTATTATGAATGTTGATTTGAGTTACCTATGTATTTTTAGCTATGCTAGGAGTTACCGAGAGAACCCTGAAGCTGACGAGATCGAAAAAGTATTCTTTGACGAGAACAAGTGTTTGTTATGTGACGTTCTATTTATAAATTAGCAGGTCGCTTAAACAAGCAGGCTAAATCTTGAAAATGATTTGAGTCTGATTCCGATTTTGATTTGACTTCCATTTGATTTTACCTCGATGTCATTGAAATCGAGAAATTTGACAGATAAATTCGATAGAGACGCTTAGATTGCGTCAATAGTAAGCCGGCAGAACTATCTAATATAAAAAAAATCTCGTGTCACAGTGTTTGTTATCGAATTCCTCCGAGACGCCTTGACCGATTTTTGTGAAATTTTTGGTGTATATTTGGTAGGTCTGAGAATAGGTGGGAGGCAATTTTTTTTTGACAAAATTTTAGAGTTCCTTAGACTTTGGAGTTCCTGCGGGAATTCCAAAACTCACGCGGGGCACAGCTAGTTTTATCATAAGTATGAAACTGTAGAGAATCTTTCCAAGATGGTGTCCACGAAACACAAATATTAGGCGCTTCCTAAGATCTTATTATTGGAGACAAACTGTGTAGTAACCATTGTCTTTTATACACAATATGTGTCTACATTGAGACCATTCTCTGTTTACAGCTGGCATAGATAAGTTGACGACGCGCGGAATTGCCCTCCCTGGCAGCGATTTCGTGTTCTTATTACTCGAAGTTCATGTCACGGCAATAAAACTAGAACTAAATACTTGCGCCTCCACGTAAAAGTATTGTATACCTACACACTGTACGAAGTAAACAAAGATAGAGCCAAAATATAACGTAAATAATCTATATAAATTTCCGAAGAAATTATACCTATACAACGTGTTAATGAATTAACTGAAAACTAGAAAGTAGTTTGCTCAGAATCTACTAGCCAATCGATCGCACTATGTTTTAATGTAGGTTATATTTTTTCATTTTTATCAGCCCATGTCTAAATTATTTATAATACAATATTTTGCGCGTACGCCGCCCGCAGCAAAAAAAATCGAACCAGTAGGTGCGGGCGTAGCGCTTGGAATTTCGTATATATAGGTCACCTCCAAACTAATGTTGAATAACTTTTAAAGAATAAATTTTTTCGACATAAAATATATTTTAATCATATTATTGTTAATTTTTTTAAATGGGGTGTATCAGGTTTTCAGTTAATTCATTAACCCGTTGTATATAGTAAGTATAACATTCGGGGTAATTAATAGGCATATAAGGTGTGGCGAACTTAGCTGCAAATATTTACAGTGTTGAAAGTATTCACCGTTATAAACATGTTCATAAAATAAAAAAAATAATAAAAATTAAACAAAATAAATCAATCAAAAGGAAAATAACCTGTGAAGACGCTCGTCCCTCAATCGCTTTACGCACACACCGCCGCGCGCCGGCATCTTAAGATCAATGACCTCAATCGAGCTAAACAGCTGATGCATCGCTCGCTGTGTGCGTGGCGTGTGCCTTGTATACGTATTATTGAGCTACGTTTATTGTGTACCTTGTGAATGTAGTTGTAATGTATTTTCAATTATTATTTTTTCTTCATATTCTGTAAAACTACCGAACCTATATTATTTTTTTGCACATACTGTTAGCATAACGTATACTTTCAAGCCCTGTAAATATTTGCAACTAATTTTGCCATATCATATATGTTTAACTTATAAGACAGTATTGTACTGGTCAGCATACCTAAGTAATAAATGGGGTAACACGGGCTCGATTCCCACGTCAGTCAGTGTAAACATTTTACGAGGCGGCGCGCGGCGTGATGCCAGATTTTTATAACCTTTTATTTTTAAAATTTCTGTATTTACCCTGTACTATTTCGGTATTCGATATTTGCAATTCCAATATTGTATTATTTAGTAGGTACTTTTTGTATTTCTTTCATTTATGATTCTATTCTAAGACTGAAACGTAGAGAGACGTATTTGAGTTATTGTTATAAAATTATCCTTACTAATATTATAAATGCGAAAGCAACTCTGTCTGTCTGTCTATCTGTCTGTTACGCTTTCACGCGTTAACGTCTCAACCGATCATCATGAAATTTTGCATACACGTTGGCAGGCGTACAGAAAAGTACATAGGAAAATTTATTCCGGAATTCCTGCGGTATCTCCGAAATTACAGCGCGTGAAACCGTGGCGAACAGCTAGTAATACATAAAACCTGAAAATATCGACAGTTAAATCAACAAGAACCGTCTTTAAAAAACTAATAAGAGAACAGTAGTTATGCAACCGATATATTCACCACATCATGTACATAATATTATAGCAATCGATACAAAAAAAGAAGGAGAAACAGTGCACTCAGTCAACTTAGCTTTTAACTTGTCAATGGTAATTTTATGTAACTATAAACATTTCTATGAATGGAAATGTCAGAGCGGGAAATTGCAGTCTCATGCTGAGTACGGACGCAGTCATGCGAGCGGTAAGCAAGGAGACGCGGTAACATAGTGGGCACGTATTTCACTTCACCTTTCAGTTTCATTTTGATTGAAAAAAAATTGAGAAATTCCTTTAGGTATTAGCTAGATATATTATTCTTAAAGTTATCCTATTATCCTACTAATATTATAAATGTGAAAGTGTGGGTGTTTGAATGTTTAGATGTTTGTATGTTTGTTACTCAATCACGCAAAAACGGCTGAACGGATTTGGATGAAATTAGGGATGCACATTGTCAGGGGTACAGAGAAGGACATAGGGTACTTTTTTCCCGGAATTCTTGCGGGAACTCTTAAATTACAGCGGGTGAAACCGCGGGGCACAGCTAGTTGGCTATAAAATTGAGTTAAAAGTAATGGTGCATGTCGCAATGTGTACCTGTACAAGTGCAAGCATTGGAACTTTTATAAAACAGACAACATGTTCTTAAAGAAATCGTTAGATTCAGTTTTGTTATATTAACACTAGCTGTGCCCCGCGGTTTCACCCGCGTGAAAGGTTTTTATACAACAACTTTTTTTCCCGTGATCCGATTTCAATGAAACAAAGCCTATTTTAAAAATCTTTTCTGTCTGTCTGTCTGTCTGTTCGTGATAATCTCCGAAACTACTGAACGGATTGTCATGCGGTTTCCACAGATAGATTAAGCTTAACCTGGAGCTACATCTATATGTAGCTATATGTACATCTATATGTAGCTCCAGGTTAAGCTTAATCTATCTGTGGAAACCGCATGACAATCCGTTCAGTAGTTTCGGAGATTATCACGAACAGACAGACAGACAGAAAAGATTTTTAAAAACCCTTTTTTTGTGGTTGGTTACTCTTCGTTTATCGCCCCCTGTCAGTTTTTCTTAAAAATATTCAATGTACAGAATCACGCATTCTTCTATTTTATTATAGTATAGATTTTACTTTTTTTTTAATTTGTTTGTTTGTCTGTTTAACACTTTCACGCTTTAACTACCCCGACTGATCACCGATCATCATGAAACGCATACACGTTGTTAGGGGTGCAGAAAAGGACATAGCCTACTTTTCATTCCGGATTTCACGCGAGAACTCCGAAATTAACGCGAAGAACAGCTGGTATAATAACAAGATATATCGTAATTATTTAAATCCTTAAAAGGTCACTTACGGAGCACCGAGTGACTTTCGCATTTGATCCCGGCAGAATAAGGTTTAGCATTACAATGCCATCAACCTGTGACGTCACTCGGGTTCGTGCCTTCGTCTTGCGACGTGACGCGACGCTCGACGTTTTATGGCCATAAAAGATATGCTATTTGTGATTTCGTGATTTTTATGCTACAACATAAAACGTCGGTAATTTGGTAAACTTTTTGCGAGCATCCCTCACTAGATGGCATAACATAGTGAATATCGCGGGTAAACAAGTAGGTAGCTATTCTTACTTAGTTAGCTACAACTTTTATTACTAACTAGTTGTTCCCCGCGGTTTTACCCGCGTTAATTTCAGAGTTCCCGCGGGAATTCCGGGATAAAAGTGTGTGTTAATTTGATGTATAAGCTATATTATTGTAAAGTTTCATTTAAAACTATCTAGTAGTTTTTGCGTGAAAGAGTAACAAACATCCATCCATCCATCCATCCATCCATACACATAACTTTCGCGTTTATACAAGACGAGACCATATTATGACTTCAAGCAGATCTTATGTAGAGTCAAGTTAGAACACTACACGCCCTAACTCTACAAGGTCTAACTTCACAAACTCTACACCTTAGCCAAAATATGTGGCTTGGCCGTTTCGTTACTACAAAGAACTATTAAGTATAACAGAAAAGTAATGAACAATAGATCAATTTTTCACCTTACGCCCATGTAAATGTAGCGAAATGGCCAAGCCACATAATTATTTTGACGAAGGTGTAGAGTTTGTGAAGTAAGGCCTTGTAGAGTTAGGGCGTCTAGAGTTAGAAGCTTGGCTCTACATAAGATCTGATAATTTTTGCCGGTGCTAATCATATGGTCTCATCTTTTCATCATTTTACATGAAAATGTTAAATTAAGACATAGACGAATGAAATAAGCGATGAATTCATAATATCACAAAATTCGAAACACGAATTCTAGAAAACAAGTTACAAACAAACAGAAACATACCTAAGCAATTACCGTTTTCCTTTCAAAAGAAAGCAAATCGCTATCTTTAATGTCATTGGAAAAAATAAAAAATGTAATAAATCCGTCTACCTTTTTAATGGGAAGCAAAAATCAAATATATTTATTTACACAGAGAAGCAATTAATGAATATTATCACGTCTCCATTTGGAGATTCGTCTCAAATTGAAGCATTCATCGGCTGTCGGAAACGGTGAGAGAGGCACTCGGGTTCATTAATACAATACTTGTCTCGATAGCACTGTAGATTTGACAGGCATTTGTAAATTTTCAATACATTTGCAGAAAGCGCTGTTACACAGGTTTTTTATATTTTTTTTTTATTATTGAGCTGGCTGTTTCCGGCTCGTGTTTCACCCGCGTTAATTTAGGAAATTCCGAAAGTCACGCGGGCGAAACCGCGGGGCACAGCTAGTTTCATATAAACCTGGGCCCTTATTCACTATGACCAACAACATTCCTTGCCCATAACGCGCGCCCCAAAAACGCATTTCCAAACGTTTTAGATGCCAAGATATTAGAAACCAGCTGTGCCCTGCGGTTTCACCCGAGGTAATTTCGGAATTCTCGCGGGAATCCTGGGATAAAAAATACCCTTTGTCCTTTTCTGTACCCCTGACAACGTGCATGCCAAATTTCATCTAAATCCGTTCAGCCGGATTCTCGTGATTGAGTAACAAACATCCAAACATCCACACTTTCACATTTATAATATTAGTAGGATTATTCTTTATGCCATAAGAAACGTTGTAAATGTATTTTTCATTACTCATACTCGGAAAGTAGGTCTGAAGTTGCCTGAGAAGCGGGTTGAAAGTAACCCTTTTCAGCCCTAGGGAGAATCGCTTTCAACTGACAACTGTCAAATTATTAAAAAAAAACTAGGTCTATTTTCACATTTCTATTGAACCATGTTCCAACTTTCTATACAGCCAGCGCGATGTAAAATTGAAATAACGTAAAGTTTAAGTAGGTATTAATTAAAATAAAATTCACTCACTTTTTCTCTAGCTAATTCCTATTTTTATTTTGACTTTCCTTGTATTCGTAATGAAAAGCACAGTGTTATCCTCGGGAGAAGAGAGAAGTTACTTTCACCCCTAAGATAACAATGTACTATTTTTGCAGTTAACTTTACTGGTAATACCGGCGATTCAGAATAAAGGAATACAATATTTAAGTTTTTTTTAGTCAAAAGCATCCACTGCATTGTTGAGCTCGTACTCAACCGGAAGTACGGTCCGGGCACCGGAAATTGTGGTCCACACTAACGGTGCGTACAGACTACTTACACTGAATGTTATATAACTTATTCACATTAGATTTTTGTTTTTCTTTTGTTATCTATTTAAAGTGCAACAGTCTCTGCCGCAGATAGTGAAACGTCCTTTCAGCGACGACATTGTGGATAGCATAGCACTGAAGAACGAGAAATGATACATAAATAATTAATGATTATACCTATAACAAAAAAAAACATTTGGTGCAATTGTATTGTCATATTCACATAATATGTCTGTGGTTATACATATATATTGCATGTCTTGTTTTATGTTGCAATATTGAATAACAATGTTACTAATTATTGTGGATATGTTATCTAACATGTTACATAGTCTGTACACATGTATATAGGGAGTGCTTCACGTCTCTAATTCATGTCGATAGTCAGTAGGTATATGAAATATTTTATTTCGGGTTTTAATATTGTTGAATTATGAAATTGGTCCTAATATCGAACTTTGGCATTCGGAGGAAAAAAGACCTACAGACAATCTAAAATTGCAATATAAACGTAAGTACGGGGAAAATATGTGGAGAGTTAATTAAGACTAACAATGTGTTTTGTGGTATTTTAATGTAACTTTTGGGAGTTGTAATTACTTCTATTTTGTTTTTTCACCATTGAAAGTAAATTTTAGCAGACAATGGAAATGACACACAATCTGTCTGTTGTGCAAAAAAATATTTTATTCTATTCTAGATGGAGGACGCTCATTATGTAATGGGCACGTTTGAAATTTAAATTCACTAATTACGCACTACTTTTTAATTAAATTTATAACATGAAAAAAAAACTAAAAGGAGGTTACAAAAGTTGTAATTATGCTGCACTTTTAGATCTCATCAGACTCTCATCTCTTTTTTCATGAATTCAAAATCAACAAACTTATTATGCATTGCTGCAGCCTGCAGCAGCAGGCATAGCTTTGATAGATTACTTTATTAATAGATCTTAGCCTCTTCATTACAATAATTAATGCAAATTTGGACAATGAGAAGCATATGGTCGCATCTCAACATCCGACTAAACTACTTTTTAATACTAAAAAAATTAAAATAAATAAAATAACACCATTTTTTTTATTGCAAAAACTCTCACTTATTGATTGGGCAACTCGCCCCAGCCCAAAATCAACAAAAAATACGAATAAAATATGATAATAAGGTACTATTTTAGTGTTAAAAAGTAGTCTGTTAAAAAGTAGTTAAAGACCAAATTTGTCATGTCCAGAAATATTAATGCAATTTACTGTGTTTGTTTGATCAGCTTTCACGCAACAACGCACCAACGTGCTTTTTATCCCGGCCAATAATTTCTGAGAGAATCCCATGTGGTGAAACCGTTGAACACTGCTAGTACCTACTAAAGTAGGTATGTAGTATCTAGTAGAATAAAGAATGCATCATTAACACTTAACGCACCTTTGGAATTTAAGTAACCTATATCTAATAAATTGCAATTTGATGGCAAATGAGCAGAAATGTCTCCACTTAAAATGCGTTGGTGAATAATGCGATCAACGAAAGTGACCGATGTATAAGGTTTTTTTTTTATGTCATAGGGGGCAAACGGGCAAGCGGTACATCTGATGGTAAGTGATTACCGCCGCCCATGGACATCTGCAACACCAGAAGGCATGCAGGTGCGTTGCCGACCTGGAATGGGGATGGAAACTGGCTTTCAAGTGGGGCTGCCGGAATACACCGTTGGGTGCTTGGCGACAGATTTGCAACTTGAAGGTGGTAGCTAGCCAACCGGGCACTAGAGAGCGCCCTACCACCAAGCAGGTTTTCCCTCACTACTCACAATCCCAGGCTCTTTTTAGGCACATGGTGTTGGAGTACGGTTTTTTTTAAGTTTATGCTTTTAAGTCTATAACTAGCTTTTGCCTGCAACTTCGTCCGCGTGGAGTTCGGCTATATCGTAGCGTAACGTAGTAGGTGTTGAATTTTCAAAAAACCCTAGGACATGTAATTATTTATTTCTAATCGTTAACCTAATAACAAAGTTTCAGGCTAATAACTCTTAAAATGACAGACTTCCATTCAAAATTATAACCCCTTTTTCACCGTCATTACAACTATTATTTGTATGCCTTTCAGTGAAATCCGTTCAGTAGTTTCGGCTGTGCCTTGATAGATGAGTTAGTCTGGTTTGTTTTGTATAATATACAGATATCAGCCTCTAGTTATAGGAATTTTGAGTTAGGTCACTTTAATTCTAAAGGTGCGATATACATAATACTTTTTGATTAAAAATAATCAACCTCTGTTAATCAAACCAAAATAAAAACTAAAACTTAATAGTATAAAAATAAACACACAAAAAAGTTTTGTTCTGTTTTTTTTTTTAATAGATATTATAAATAAATCCACAGCCGTACCAACAATACCTACAGGTCCGGAAAGTTTAATTACCTCGCTTTTATGTTGCCCCATTTGAAGTCATGACGTTAATAACACGAAACGAGTGGAACACGTGATTCTTTTACTCTCTTTATGCGTATATAAAAGGTTTTACGTCAACGACGGCTAAATGTTTTCAGAATAAAAATCGGTGAAACGTCATTAACGTGGACACAGCAACGCGCGTCACCCCTATGTAACTCATCAAAAATATTATAAAGTGTTTTGTAAATGTGAAATTCAATAAGCCGTTGATAAAATTGGTTTTCGTTGTTGTTTTCAATTTAACTAGCTGAATAATATTAAAGTTCAATAACTTGTCCCCGCGGTTTCACCCGCTTTAATTTCGGACCTCAAAAAGTACCCTATGTCCTACTTTGTATCTCTGACAACGTGTATACAAAATTTCATAATGATCGGCTACATTACATTCGCATTTATTGTTATTTATTGTTATTATTAAGGCAGATTTCAAATTGATACGAAATTTCGAGTTTTCACTTTAGCTTGATCCACAATCTTCTCGTGTTTCTTAGTTACAAGTGCTCCTGAAATAAAACATTTTGATACTTTTCAGCCTTAAGACAAATTCTCACGGTTAGTTTCAGACGATTTCAAATTTTGTTAATTTAAATTATGTGACTGCTGGTATACTCTTGAGCAATCGAGTAAGGGTCATACTCTTGACGTAATCGTGTGAGGATCAAATCGACCTCGACGGAAAATACTATATTTTTATCCCTAATTCAACTGACGCGCTTTTTTATATTATTTGTGGCTGGTCTGGAACATACCTGCAGCGCAGCACGGGGAATTTCAGAACGAAATGCAACAAAAAAACTTCAATTGTCAAAAATGCTGCCCGAAACATAATGATTAAACAATAGGTACTATTTTTTCCCTGCATTCCCTAAAAGTACTATATTTTTGCACCTTTTTTCGGAAAAATACTATATTTTTTCCAAATGATTGCTTACTCTTGTCCGTGATGAATAGTTTGTGTAAAAAAATTACCCGGCGACACTGATTTCATTTGTTTCCATACGAAACAGAGTTGACGTCTCTTCTGTCTGTCCTATTCTGTGGTCGGGACTGACTTGGGTATTGATTTTATTTCGGTTCACGATCCTATGCGCCCTCGTTTGATCTTCATTCGTAATATTGTGTATTATGTGAACTAGAAATTTGATTACATTTATACCTACGTAGATACTAAGTTTTATCTGTAGGTATATCTATACTAACTAATATTATAAGTAACGTCCGTCTGTTACCTTTTCAGTTTTCACACATTACATAATCATACATGTAGTTAGGGATACAAAAAGGAAGTACGGTAATTTGTATCCTGGAATTCTCACGGGAACTCCAATTTTTCGCGGGAATTCCGGGTTATTTTTTATTACGGAAATGACGCGGGTGAAACTGCGAGGAACTCCTAGTAAACTTAATTATATATAGGTACTTTACTCTACTACTACTGGGTATATAGGGATACTTTTAGTTGGGTGCAAAGAATCCCTAGAGGAATCCTAGAAATAGCTAGTAATGGGGATGTTGCCTACTTTTTAAAATCAAAATTCTATTCAGTCCGTCAGTTAGAAAATAAAAAAACAATAGACACGTATTTTTTGCTTTTTCAAATAAATTAAAATATAGTATAGTATTCAAATACAGAGATAAAGCGCATTAAAGTTTAGGGTGAGGGGGTCGTGACGTCACTAACCGCTAAAACCGCCATACAAACTGTCAGAATAGTGACGTCACGCGAAATTTCAACTCAATATATCGCCGTTATTTTTTGATTACGTAAAAAAAGAAAAAATACATGTCAAATTTTTTTTAATAATCTACAAGACGGACTAAAAATTAAAAATTAGTCAACATGCCTATTTAATCCGACTATATTCTTACTAACTTTGAAAAAAAAATTCACAAATCACATGTGTAAAGTTTTGAATACTTTTAAATGTTTGTGATTAACGACGGATTTGGGTGAAAGGCATAGGACATATTAGATAAATAAATATGTATTCTTAATGAACACACAGAATATTATTTCCCGAAGAAAGCCTAAGTTTCGCGTAGGTTACTTATTACTTATTGTTTTATAATAGTATATTACTATACTAGTGCATAATGTTGGTTATAACTCACAAGGCGGAATTTGCGAGCGTAGTGGAGCCGATTTTGTATAACCATATACGCACGCGTATCGTACGACGATTTTCAACACTCTTGTGAGGGCGTTAAGATAAGGTAGGTAGGTTCCGTAAAGCCGTCGCAAAGTAGATAAAAGTGTATAAAGTAGGTACAAATAATATCTAAAATAAGGAGACAAACTGACCATACACAAGTAGGTTATAGCGTATAACTCACGCGTGTTTTAACAGCTGCTTTATATACACACCGGCAGAATTAGCGGAACATAAAAAGGCAGAGTATAGAAATAATTACGTATATATATTAAAACAAATTATTATCAGGCATGAAGTAACAAACTAATATACATCTTTTAACATCGACTTTAAGAAGTTTTTAGTTAAATTTTATTAAAAATTATCAAAATTAAAAAAAGTAAAAAAAATCTGTAGTTTGTGAGAACACAGACAATGTTGCAAATAAAAGTTAAATCACGAAGGGGAAACACACGTTATTAATCGTTCATTTATTTAGTGTTAAAATCACAGTAATCTTTATTTTGCAACATTATTTGTGTGCCCACAAATTAGAGAAAAATTGTTTTTTTTATTATTATTTTAAATAAAATTTAATAATTTTATTACAAACTTTTAAAGTGTTAAAAGATGAATATTAATTTATTACTTCAAGTCTAATTATTATTTGTTTTAATATATATACGTAATTATTTCTATACTCTACCTTTTTATGTTCCGCTAATTCTGCCGGTGTGTATATATCTAAAACTAGTGAGTTTAGATGTGCTTTATGAAATTGTGTGTCGAAAATATTATTATGCCATGGAGGAGACTCAAATAATCGCTTCAACCAAAGATATTGAAAGAGAATAGATTGACGATACGCTCGGTCGCTATGCTTTCCCCTCAAACCACGCAGTGGTCAAATGATCTTACGGTAACAAAATGCCGTCGGCTAGCAGAGAATGTTATCTATAGATACCACCTAACGGAAAGCGATGTAATTGGCTAATTGAAAAGTACTTTTCATTACTCATACTCGGAAAGTAGGTCTGAAGTTGCCTGAGAAGCGGGTTGAAAGTAACACTTTTCAGCCCTAGGGAGAATCGCTTTCAACTGACAGCTGGATACTGCAGAAACTCAAGTTTTTTTTTTTATGTCATAGGGGGCATACTTACTGGCCAGTAGCACACCTAATGGTTGATTATGTAAAATAAAATTCACTCATTTTTTTCTTTAGCTTATTCCTATTTTTATTTTGACTTTCCTTGCATTCGTAATGAAAAGCACAGTGTTATCCTCGGGAGAAAGACTTTTCAAGGGGTTACTTTCACCCCTAGGATAACAATGTACTATTGTGGTGACTGGTATTTGATTGCGTCGCAAAGATGCGATTGGTTTTTATTTTGATCATTCCCCCGCAAAAATTGGTTGACGTGGATTGCATAGTAAAAGTTAGTATTGGTCGTCTATTCCCTTATAATATCTTTGGCTTCAACTATTAATAGCGATTAAAAATTCTAATAGAAAACGTTAATTACGATCTCTACGAATCTCAAGAGTACAATCAATTTATTCTTATTACACTCCAGTTTGTTGTAAACGTGAGTTATTCTCTTCTGAGAGCGCAAGAGAAATACCTAATAATCTCTTTCCCCTTGGAGTTATAACTAAACTTGTGTCCAACCACGTATTAGGTACTAGTATTTAAGTTGGTGCCGTGTAAAACAGAGCGAATTTGGACGCAGATAAGCAATAACATGTTAACCCACAAAATTAAGTTATTGATTCGGAACGATTTATTGAGAGTTAAGGAACGTTTTTTAATTATGTATTTACCTTATTACATTGCTTAAATATGTAACTAAATATTTAACATAAAATATGTTAACAAAAAATGGCGCTATACTTTTAAAACGCGATTTACTCAAAATTCTCCAGTGTGGGTTAACACAGTATTGCTTATCTATGTCCATTTATCACTTGTTATTTCTAAAAGATTTCCTCTTTATTTATGGTATTACCTATCCTTCCAAATTGAGTTTGTTTGTTACGCTATCACTCCTTAACGGCTCAGCCGTTCATCATGAAATTTTGCATACACGTTGTTAGTGATACAGTAAAGTGGGTACATAGGGTTCTCTTTATCTCGTAATTCCCGCGGAATATCCGAAATTAATGCGGGTGAAATCGCGAGGAACAGCTTATAATTATATAATAGACTAGCTGTCCCGCGCGTTTTCACCCGCAATAATTTCGAAGTTCCCGCGGAATTATTCCATACAAACTTTGCAAACCCTTTTCATTTCACTTAGGGGTTGAATTTTCAAAAATCCTTTCTTATCGGATGCCTACGTCATACAAAGAACGCACCCTCCAAGTTTCAGGTCTCTACGATCAGCGGTTTAGGCTGTGCGTTGATCAATCAGTAATTCAGGACAAAGCATTTTATAAGTACCTGTAGATTACACATAAATTTCCATCACTTTTGAAATATCGACTAGTTTCATGGTGAAACTCTATTCATTATTCTTTACCGATTCTATTAAAACATAAATATCTACATATTTAACTATTTAACTAATTTGCTTCTAGCTATTCCCCGCAGTTTCTCTTGCGGGAATTGCAGAATAAAAAGTACACCATGTCCTAATCCAGATTATAATCTATTATTATTGCTGTTCCTGTATGTCTGTTCCATCCAATTTGGTTAAGCCGTTTTGGCGTGATTGAGTACCAGACATCCATCCATCAAAATTATAATAGGTATTTGGGTCCAGGAGCATTTACCGCCGTACTCAGAGTCGACTTTAATGATTACTTAGTAAAGTATAGATTTTTAAAACAAAACTGCCGCAATCAGACAAGTTTAATACATTAATGTTGATTGGCATTTAACTAATTAAGTTACATTTCATTAAATGCCGATTAACATTAATTTACTGAACGTCTCTGATTGCAGCAGTTTTGTTTTAAAAATCTATACTTAACTAAGTCTAAGTAATCATTAAAGTCGACTCTGAGTGCGGCCGTATGTCTCATTAGAACATTCGGTTATATTACGAGAAAATTAAAAATTTACTACCAAAACCATGTAAGATAATAATGAACTCCTTTTCTGTATTTTCTCATTAAAATAAAAAGTTTTTTTTCAATTTTTATTGAGTTGTAGTACAAATAATATTCCGTTCGGAATTTGTAGACAAACTGTGAATTAATTTTTTATTCGAAATACATATTAAATCAAATTATAAGTAACATTCGTATATTGACTACGCAAATAAGTGGAGGTTATGTGAATATATCATACGCGTTTCATGGGTTGAGTTCGAGCATGAAATATTCCAACAGCTAGATGGATGGGTCTGTATGACTTTATATAGGATGAATTGTGCCTCGGTGGGTGGGATAAATTTGAAGATAGCGTAATTAATTATTTATTGACCTCACCAAACCTTTTCGGGTCGTATGAAAAATGAATGTTGATTTAATATTGATAACTCCGGGATCACCGCAGGGTTCGCTTTTGGATCTTCAAATGATAATAATGTGCTGTGTATTTACCTATTTTTTTATATTTATATATATCCATAGTATAATATATTATAGTTTAAATATCTATAGTATTTTGTACTAGTTGTGCCCCGCAGTTTCACCCGCGTTAATTTCAGAGTTCCCGCGGGAATTCCGGTATAAAAAGTACCGTATGTGTTAATCTGATGTATAAGCTATATTATTGTTAAGCTTCATTTAAATCCATTCAGTAGTTTTTGCATGAAAGTGTAACAAACATCCATCCATCCATCCATACATTCTTACAAACTTTCGCGTTTATAATATTAGTAGGATAAGTCATTCTATGTAGTATATACCACGTTTGCTTGGTTTCCACGACACAAGCTAATAATAGCTTACTGTGGGATCAAGTAGATCTGTGTGTTGTGATGTGGATTATTGTTATTATTTATCATTATATATTTCAACGAGCTGTCCCCCACGGTTTCACCCGCGGTAATTTCAGAGTTCCCGCAGGAATTCCAGGATAAATATAAACCTTCCTCATGAATCACTCTATCTATTCGTGAAAACCGCATGAAAATCCGTTGCGGAGTTTTAAAGATCAAAGCATACCTAACACATAAGGGACATACAGAGAGCGGGAAGTGACTTTGTTTTTTTCCTATGTATTAAATTACAATGATCTTACTTTAGTTTGACTGTTAACGATCGATAAACAACATAATGTGAAGGTAAAACAACCGAAACACCACCGAATTTATTATTTCGTATAAATATTAAATTTGTATAATACATCAATCGATCGAACTCGCTTTAATTTCTGACCAATTTTTCTCCTAAACTAAAGCCCTCGTGAGAACCTGTTTATAGGGCAAAGTATACAAAATGGCGACTCGCGTAAGCATATAGGTGTTTAGAGTATGTACTAGTTGTTCCCCTGCCATCACCCGTGTTATCTTCAAAGTTCCCGCAGGAAATTTAATGATAACATAATTGGTTGATTCTGTCAGTAGGCTATATGTAAATAGGTGCCTTTTAAAAAAAAACAGAGATAGGTAATTTCGCAATTATAGTATTAATATGAATAGTCATATTATTTTTTATGTTGTCCTTTTGTGCATTAATTGTTAAATAAATAAATAAAATTAATGAAATTATAGGTATCCTATATACATATATTATAGTAATAATATATTCTATATTTACTATAGATTTATATTTCTAGTAGGCACCTACTTGTATAATAGGCAATAGGATCTCACGTCTTATTTGTATAGTTTTACTCGTATTATTACAACTCAACAAGTTCGTTGGTGATCTCGCAATCATCCCTGATTACATGATCAATTAAAGTATCCAATTATCTTCGGTAATAATTTATAATTATGTTCATTAAAACGTAAACGTAAACGCTCCCGTGAACGTTCCAAAGTAATTTCCGTAATGAGATAGGTACGGAAATCCAGAAAACGATGAGCTCCAATATAAACCGTTTGAAATCTGATCGGTTGAAATAATGCGAATGAAAGTACTCGATACGTTCGTTCGGATGGATTAATCAGCACTTGCGTTGCGTTTAGTAAGATAAATAATAATAATCTATGGAATATAATATTATAGTCATAATACTAAGATTCAAGGTAAGAATATTTAAGCTACGCCGGTAAAATTAAATTTTTCGTTTTACTTATATTTGTAAAGAAAAATGGTAAATCCCTCTTAGTAACTCGTAGCGACGCGTCTGAACGGATTTTCATGTGATTTGATATAAAATATATATAACTTGTTGTAGAGCTCCTGAAATAGAACATAAAGGATGTATGTTGTCAGATAATTTAAAAAAAAAATTATCTCAACCGTTACGAAGTGAAAAAAAGAAGAAAATTTAAAAAACAAACGTCCACAAGCCTAAAAACACTTCTCGAACGCATGAAAAAGTACAAAGAGAGTACGTAGGTTGAGTAAAGACTCAGTGGGGCAGAAAGTGAAGTTGAAAATATAGAAACCTCATTTGCACAGAACTTACAACCGCAAAGGGGACTGTGATGTTGGTGGCAGTCGTAAATATCGATTGCGCAGGAAATTTGAGTGTAACAAGGCATGCTCGCCGTGATTTATGCTAGAATTTGTAATGTTACACACATATGGACTACGATTTCGTATTCCGAACGGGAAAACCCTACTGTTTATAACACTGAATTAATCATCTATGAATAATTTTGCGCCGAACGCGAATGATTCTAATACTATTATTATAATACCATTTATTACGAATCGAAAACTAATAGAAAGACTATTCACTTACTATCGATATAATGTATTGAAGAGTTAAAATTTGAAGATTTTTTTATTGAATAAACCTGAATTGGACGCAGATAAGCAATAACATGTTAACCCACAATATTAAGTTATTGATTCAAAACGCTTTATAGAGAGTTATAGAGCGTTTTTTAATTATGTGTGTACCTTATTACATTTTTTAAATACCAAAAAATATTTAAACATAAAAAAAATGCTGAAACAAAATCACGATATGATTTTAAAACCCGATTTATTCAAAATTTCTCCAATGTGAGTTAACACACTATTGCTTATCTATGTCCAATTAACAGTATTTAGAATACGTATTATTAATAACTAGCTGTACCCCAGAAAGATCCTACTAGTCTAGACATAATAAAATAAAATTGAAGTGTCTGTTTGTAATTTCAAATTAACAGCTTTTCACTAAATGTATGCGAAAGTATATACGGTACTTAGATCAAAAAGTCAATTTTTAAGATTTCTCCCAGTCTGTCTGTTTGTTGTGACTAATCTCTGAAAGGGCTGAACCGATTTTCACGGGACTTTCACTGGCAGATAGTTGATGTTATAAGGAGTAAGTTTTTATCACGAAATTCCCGTAGGATCTCTGAAATTACGCGGGTGAAACCACTCGGCACAGCCAGTGTAAAATACATTCCATTACTGTCTAATTTTTGGGTAGGTACTAGGTAGTGTACCTATCTTAACCGTTTACATATTGTACCTACGCAACGGAGCTCTCAAAAAGAATAATTTCTCCTGTTTTTTTTTTTTTTGCAATATTTGTCATTGCTGCTCCGCTCCTATTTGGTCGTAGCGTGATGTTATATAGCCTATAGCCTTCCTTAGAATTATAGGTAATACTAACCGTCCCGCGTGGTTTCACTCGCGATAATTTCGAAGTTACCGCAGAATTGTTCCATACAAACTTTGCAACCCCTTTTTTATTTCTTTAGGGGTTGAATTTTCAAAAATCCTTTCTTACCTGATACCTACGTCATACAAAGAACACACCCGCAAAGTTTCAGGTCTACGATCAGTGGCTTAGGCTGTGCGTTGATCCATTAGTCATTCAGGACAAAGCATTTTATGTATATGTATGTATTTATAGATATAGATAAAAAAACGATCTGTTGCATTCAAAAGAGCTTTGTGTGAACAACAAAATTGAAGAAACTATAATGACTGTAAGATGAGATTTAGTAAAAAATGGAAAAGAAACGAATAAAGTGAATTTAGATCAAAGCTCCCAATAAAAACCAATTCACTTACATATAGTCGACAGAGAAAATGTACAAGCTTGAGACCGAACATATTCTGCAAACGTTGGTACAGTAAATTTTACCAAGGGACCCCTAGAAAACATTAAAGCAAGAGAGAACAGGTCGTTATTAAACTACATTATTGTTGTTTAAAAGGCACAATGGGCTTTAGTGTCACGCTTTATTTTATACTGAAATAGTTCTCTTGACGGAGGCGGACGTGGCACCTTGTTCACAGCCATGAAATTACTTTTCTTTTAATTTACGACTTACTCTGCGAATGGCTTAGGATTTTAGGAGTGTCTCCACTACGTTACGGCTTGTCACTAAACGGGGCACAGGTGGGCAATTTACGAAAATTTCCTGCCTTATTTTATCACGAGAATTAGCATCGCAAGGTGTGGGGCCTGGGCTTTGGGGAAATTTATGAATTATCTTTCAGTTACACGCAAATTCATGTATTTCTTTGGCAGAATCTTGTGATTTTAGGCTCGTTTTAGATTAAATTAACAATGAGAGGGATGATTCCACTTGATCCCACTCTGGCAAGTAAAAATAAATTGTAAGTTTGGTAGGCCCTGCGTTTAGTTTATTTATTTATTTAAAGAACTCTATTCTACAAAAGGTGGACTTAATGCCTAAGGCATTCTCTTAGTTAAAAATGACTGGTGTCAACCTTTTGGCTAGGTGAAAATTTAGTGGCAGGTTACAGAAAAAAAAATATAATACTTATATAAATAATATAACCACAATAATATTAAATAAAAGCACATACATACATGATATACCAAACATATAGGCGAATATATATTTTTTTATATATTACATACTTATAATATAGAAGTTTATATAAACATATAAGTACATGCTCAGATATTGTACATAGTACACATTTACACAAATAATTGAGGATACACATACAATACAATATTGACGATACTATACATAACTGGACAGAGATAAGCAATAGTGTGTCAACCCACACTGGAGAAATTTTGAGTAAATCGTGTTTTAAAATTATAGCGCCATTTTCTGTCAACATTTTGTTTGTTCAATATTTAGTTACATACTTAAACAATGTAATAAGATAAACCTATAATTAAAAAACGTTCCCTAACTCTCAATAAGTCGTTCTGAATAGGTAACTTAATTTTGTGGGTTAACATGTTATTACTTATCTGCGTCCAACTATTAATTAACATGATTGGTCACCCTGAAAAACATAGGGGGTTTATCAAAAGCATCAAAAAAGGAAATTTCGTTCATTTAATTCTAAAATTAAGGTAAGCGACTCAGCGGCTGGTGTGCATTTTGAGGAACTGCCTTTTATGGTATTTCTAGGTCAAAAGATACCTAATTTAAAACTTTAGGCCTAAAGTAATGTCGCAGTCTGTAATGCTAACATACTTTCGACAAAGCCAGACAGCAAGTACCTAATAATAACCTGAGATTTTATATTTTTATGATATAACGAAGCTTCCTCGCTGTCTTTTCAACATCAAACTACTTAAATTAAAAACCTGAAATTTAGCTCAAGGATCCGCTTTTAACGTAGGCAAATATTACTAATTTTTGTTTGAATTCCACCCGTGAAAAGGCGGTTGAAAAAATAAATGAAGTTTATCGGTCGGTTTTTATTTTAAAATAAAGAAACACGTCCTGATCCAGGATTTCTGCTAATTTCATCCAGGCAAACGTGGGGCAAGCTACCTAAAAGAATGATGTTCTCATCATTCTTTTAGGTATCTTCACATCTTTCTTATACTTCCAACGAGTGTAGCAATAGACGCAGCTAATTTAGATTTCCAAATGTCAGGAGTACCTCCAGGCAATATTATTATATGTGAATGTATGTAGTTTTGTCGTTTCAGAGGGAAACCTTGAGTTTATTTCCAATTTGGCATACGTCCAACATCACTTAAGTGAACCTTGTTTCGTGTTAATAGAGCCATCTAGATTCTGATTTTGCTTGCGCGAACTTGTTTTAACAAACATTATACAGCTAGCTTTAAATATGTTATAAATAACAATACTGTATTGGCTTCACTATTATTTCTGTACCGTTAAATGTATATTTCAGCTTATGTATTAAAGGCTCATATTAATTGGTCTTACCCGGATATTTTAATTGCATAATTAAATTGTAAATCGCAATAGGTACAATCTAAGATAACCTGATGTTGATGTAACTTTTGAAACTCATTGAGTCAAGTTAGCACCAATATAAAGACGATCACAATGATCTCTTTCGTCATTGCAAAGTGTACATTATTTATTACCTGTACACGAAAAAATCAATTATGCATTACTCGTCGAACAGTTCTTTAGTACAAACTATCAGACAAAGATCAGTTACAAAAAACAAACACGGAACGCTCTGAAGTCAAAACTACTAGTTCCCCGTTATAATAATTTTTACGGCAGAAATCGCCTACAAAACAAAATTCCCCAACTTATAAATGACCTCCCTGTACACTTAAGAGATAAATTGAATACTGTAAATATAAAACACAAATTGAAAACACACTTTATTAAATAACATGTAAAATGTGTATGTACAACGTGTTAATGAATTAACTGAAAACCTGATACACCCCATTTAAAAAAATTAACAATAATATGATTAAAATATATTTATTTTTATGTCGAAAAAATTTGTTCTTTAAAAGTTATTCAAAATTAGTTTGGAGGTGACCTATCTACGAAATTCCAAGCGCTACGCCCGCACCTACTAGTTCGATTTTTTTTGCCGCGGGCGGCGTACGCGCCAAATATTGTATTATAAATAATTTATACATGGGCTGATAAAAATTAAAAAATATAACCTATATAAACATAGTGCGATCGATTCGCTAGTAGATTCTGAGCAAACTACTTTCTAGTTTTCAGTTAATTCATTAACACGTTGTTTATGTGCATGAATGTGTGTATGTATATGTATGTGTGCATTTATCTACATAATTTGTGAGTTTGTATGCATGTATATATTATTTATTGTCTTAAATTAATTATTAACCTCCCCCACACAGTCTCACGCAATAACCTTAAACTAATGAGTACAACAATGAGTACATGAGTACTCAACAATGAGTACAATCCTTATAAAATAAATTCATGTACATAATAATATGCTTATTGCCTCATCTGGGGGCACGGCAGTGCCCCCGCCAAGTCGAGCAACAAAAGCGACACGGCCGTACTATCCTTTTCTCGAAGCAATTCAGGCCATTTTCGACCCCCTATAACTTCGTTGTGGATAAAACTAGAAGCCTGAATTTTTAGTAAACAAGCAGGTATTGTATAAAGACGGTATAATTTAAATTTCATTCGATTTGAACCAGTAGTTTAAGAATTACAACTAGTCAAAGTTTCTTAATTTTGTAGGTCACTCACTCACTCACTCACTCACTGACCGATCATCAAAACTCTAAGGCACTTCTAGCAGACATAGAAGTTTGAAATTTAGAATACAATTAGTGTTTATTGTATAAATCAAGGAAAAAATATTTTGCAAGTTATCATGTTATTAGCTAATCTAATAACATTTTATAGTGACCATATCAAATTTAAAAATCTTTTATGTTTTAAATAGATTGATTGGCTTGGCGATCACGTGAAAACACAATGTATCTCACAAGTAATACATATTACAATTAAATTAGATTGTTTAGAACCATAATTATATATATTACATGTGAGATATATTGTGTTTTCACGTGATCGCCAAGCCAATCAATCTATTTAAAATATAAAAGATTTTTAAATTTGATATGGTCACTATAAAATGTTATTAGATTAGCTAATAACATGATAACTTTAGACAGAAGGACCCTTAAGTAGGCACTGAATAAATTAACCGACTTGGTATTACATTGATCTCACAACTTTTTACTGTAGAACTGAGTTGCGAGACTTGGGACTTTTTTACAAGTTTGTTTTTGATGGGATTAATTATAGAAGAACACACCATGCACCAAAAAGAAATAACAAAATCAACAAAAGTACAGGCGGCCCTAACCAAATTCACTGCGAGTACAACACTTTACATCGTTAAAATGTAAAATCTCACTAAGATAGGGCTCATGTTTCTGGCTTTAGGTAATAGTTTTGGTTGGTATTTGAGGCGTTTATAAGTCTGTCAGAAACAACGTTGTTGCAAGTGTTCCTATCTGTATAATAAAATACCTTTACTTCAAAATGTTGTTCACTGATCTGCTCTATTGCTCCAAAACTGCTGAACAGATTTTCATGCTGTTTTTAGTGGTAGGACATTTTTGAGTATTCAAGTATTTTCATCCCGTAATTACAAAATCCGAGGGAATCTCCAAAGCTCATGTGGCTGAAACCGCAATTAGTTACACGAGTGATGTATTGAAATGGGAAGAAAAAATTCTTCGAGCGACACAAATTCTACAAAAATAAAATTAATTTTGTCTGACATTCCATTAGCCGGGCTTTTATACCTATTATAGAAAAACAAATATACATTTAATAATTATGTGATTCCAGATTCGTATCATTTGGGTTGCGCTTAATAACATGCTTTTATGAAACTAATGGCATGTTTTAATAAGTAATTAGTATATATAATGATATCAAAATGATGGCTGTAACGTTGAAGGGGGTCTAATTAACAAAGGTTAAACGTTAAACCTTTGATGAGGGCGCGACACTTTGGAGCTCCCGCCAAGAAATTACACCCTATTTCGACATCCTGTATTGAACTTCAGAGAGCATTTTGATATTGACATGACTCCATTGTAGAGTTAATATTAAAAGGAATGTATAAAATATCAAACAGTTGATGGCAAGTGTTTTTAAAGGAGGTACGACACAAGTTCTTAAGCTATTTCAAAAAAGAAATTTTTGTAAACTTTTTTCTTTTCATTTACGCAATATTTCCGTCTTCAGGTGTAAACTTTTTTTAATTACAATATTATACGTACATTAAAGGCTCAAGTTTGTATTGATAATAATGATCGGTCTCCTTTGTGATGATATTAATTGGTAAGAAAGTTTTGGTAGATACTTTAATTTTTTTTTTTAACTTTCTATATAGTTATTTGCGTTTATATCTTTGAGTCTCATGTACAGCAAAATGGCAATTGTAGACTCCTCGGTTGTTGAAATAATACTGATGTTTCTAAGCAAATTAGAGAAAATTATATTGTAACAATTCCTTACCAACCTATTAAATCACGCCACTGACTATCAAGATACCTATGTATAAAACAATAAAAAATATCCTTCTATTAATAATATTATAAATGCGAAAGTAACTCTGTCTATCTGTCTGTCTGTTACGCTTTCACGCCTTAACGGCTCAACCGATCATTATGAAATTTTGCATACACGTTGCCAGGGGTACAGGAAAGACATAGGGCACTTTTTATCAAATTAAACCGCGGGGAACAGCTACAACAAAATATATTCACTTTAATAGAACAAGGTGATTAGTCAAACTAAATTGTATTGGAAAGGGACATATTAGGGAAAGTGATTTTGTCATTTATCACCCATAACGATAGATATTTACCTATTTATATCAGAAACTTGTTTGTTTAATATTGTTAATTCGTGTTTACACGATTTAAAGGATTAGAGTCGTATTCGCTTAAGCTAAGAGTATAAGCTTAACATATTCCAAAACATTGTCAAGTAGTTACTTAAACGTGTTGATTAAATTGGCATCTTAAAGCGAGACGGCACCTACGCTTCTCGATTTCACCGTAATACAGTGTCAAATGAAGTTGTTAAGAATACGTTAAATCGTCTTAATTTCCTCTCCGATGGCAAAATATTATATTGTACATAGTTGTTATTCAGATGAATTCGATTGTATTTGTACCTATATACAATTTTGCTAGAACAATACGAGTTTGTTGAAGAAATCATATCTTCACTGTCATTACGTAGGTAGTTACTAGGTAGGCACAATGGAATAAATAAATAAGACAAACGGCCGCACTCAGAGTCGACTTTAATGATTACTTAATTAAGTATAGGTTTTTAAAACAAAACTGCCGCAATCAGATAATTTTAATAAATTAATGTTAATGGATGAGGAAAGCGGGAGATCGTGTACTGTGGCGTGCCCTTGGAGAGGCCTACGTCCAGCAGTGGACTGCAATAGGCTGATTGATTGATCGATTGATTAAATGTTAATTGGCATTTAACTAATTAAGTTACATCTCCTTAAATACCAATTAACATCAATTTACTGAACGTCTCTGATTGCGGCAGTTTTGTTTTAAAAATCTATACTTAATTAAGTAATCATTAAAGTCGACTCTGAGTGCGGCCGTAGGAAGTTAGTTAAAGTATCCAATAAATTAATCAGTTGTAATAAACGATTTATATATTTGTGTAATAACTATATCTATATCAATTAAATCTATAGAACACAGTATAATAATATGTGGCAGTGTAATTATTATTATTTACTAAATGAATAAAAATGTTTTGGGCACTTACTCGAATAATCATTTTTTTTTCAACTTTTAATTAAACGTGCATTGATTAAGATATTTTTGCTAACCATAAGTAGGATGCAGACTTAATTTATTGCTCATAAAATACATTTAGATGCTCAACAAAAAAAAAAAAAAATTTGAGACTAAACTCACTGATTCTGGAAATACGAGTAGAGAACACCGAGTGACAAAAAGCTGAAAATGTACTGTCATTTGCATACCATTCTCACAATACATCAATAGCACTGAATTCCCTTTTCATCCACGAAATGTATTGGGGTGAGCCATCCATTAATTCAGCGTCTCGACAACGATTAATATCTACCTTTACCTGCCCAGTGGGAGCAGGGGAAAGAATCCCTTGGAAACAGTCGAGCACTCGATTACGGCGTTTCACGGTGAATGAATAAATTAAAAACCTGAGGTAGGTACGTCTTAGCTCCTTTTCATTCTACTCTCCTCTCTCCTTCATCTCGGTATCACTTCGCGGTCGCGACATCTGAATTGTTAATGACATTGAAAATGTAGAGTTACCGCCCGCATAATAGGCTATTTGACTAATTTTTTTTTAGTCCGTCTTGTAAATTAATAAAAAATATTGGACACGTAATTTTTCTTTTTTTGCGTAATCAAAAGATAACGGCGATGCATTGAGTTGAAATTTCGCGTGATGTCACTAACCAGTGCAGTTTGTATGGTGGCTTGTAGCGGTAAGTGACGTCACGAGCCCCCACCCAACTTTGATGCGCTTTACTTCTATGTATTTACATATTTGAAAAATAAAAAAATGTCTAATGATTTTTAATTTTCTAATTGATGGAATAATTAGAATTTTGATTTTCAAAGTCGTCAACATTCCTATTTTACTATTTTAATGGCGTTCAATTTTATTTTAAATTAAGCTAAGATCACTTTAATCGTTTGTGAGCTATGTTAATGATGATAAGATCGTATTTTAAAATATCTAGCGCTAGCTGTCCCCTGCGGTTTCTTTCGCGTTAATTTCGGAATTCCCGCGGGAATTCTGGGATAAAAAGTACCCTATATTCTTTTGTGTACAACGTAGCTGGCTTGACTTTTTCCGACACTTCTAACAATTATCGTTATATTTTAACTAATTTACACAACACCAATAATAACTGGTGACCGCATTCAAATGCAATGCAATAGTTGTTGAGTTTATTAGTTTATTGCGAACAGACAGACTGACGTGGCGGAGGACTTTGTTTTTTAATATGTAAGGATAAATACTAGTATTTTGAAATGTGATGGCCGAAATCTATTACCTATTTCTTTTAGGTTACCTACCTACAAAGATATACAACTCAAATGGAGGTGCAGTCTAGACTAGACTGTGGAACTTGGTGCATATAGATTTAATTAAGATTCATGAGCAAAAATAGGCTGACCTGTATTGTTTATTTTCTCTATGTTTACTGCATACGTATATATGCCTATATTACGTAGGTATATCTATCTATACGTCGACGACACATCTAAGAATTGGCCAAATCAAGATGTGGCCGGTCAATTCATGAAATGGTCGGGCAATTCATAACCTGATCACAAGTGGGTACTTTTTGACTTTAGGCAGGGCGTAGAGCACTCCGAAATTTTCGGTTAGGTTAGATTCGTAGGTGACCAAGTCGCGCGAGCCGAGCGAGCGCAGCAAGCGTGCCGCGGTAGCAGCTGGTGATATTTCAAAGACAAAATTCGATGGCATCAATGGATGGATGGATGGATCATGAATTGGCAAATTTTTATTAGGCCACGAAATATTATACAATATAATAATGAATTAATTAACTATGTAATGTTGTAAGTAGTGTTGATGACGAATGTCGGCGTTTAGATAAACCTACAAAGGTTTTTTAACACCTATTTAAAAAAAAAATTACATAAAAAAAATATAAAAAATCTTAATGGAAAAAAATATATATTTACTTACTTAAAAAAAAAAAAAACCTAACCTAACCTAACCTCTGGAATAGGTTATAACTGAAGAGTAGTCATTATACTGGTCTTCTTACCTATCTATAAAATATGTCAATTTAGGATAGCTCGAGGAAAAACAACATCAAAATAATGAGGGTACACAAAATTCTCTACCAAATAAACGAGTCTGGGAAAAATTTGGAGTTACCCTTAGCACTGAATAAATGGTTATACTAGATATATGCCGACGGGTGAAAGGTTGCATTATTTTGTTGTTTGTGTTGTTTGCATGCAGAAATGACGGGATCAATTCTGATGGAGTTTGGTACAGGAGATGTATTTTTGAATCGCACGAATTAATTTTCACCCACGGAATCGCAAGATTCGCACGCGAATGCGTGAAATAGTATTTTTTTAAATTTCATTTCACGTGAATTTTGCAACAAGTGGTGACCCACCACTCTTATTTGAATTCATCGATCGAAAGTTTGACGTTTAGTGGTATAACGTCATTTTCATAATTTGACAAGATTGATAGTTTGACAACTTCAAGAACGTTTCGTTTCAAGTCCGATTAAGTACTGGTTTATGAAAATCTATGAGAGTTAGCTTCCGGTTTTTAATTGTCTGCGTAAAATGAAACAAATCTAAAGGAGTTGCAGAAGATCAGCAACACCGTATTCGAATAGTTCAAAAATATGACAAAATGAGATTCAGTGAATTTAATTTCAAATGTGAATTGATTTCACTTATGAGATTCGAGCGATCCAAAAATACGGCCCCTGAGACAGATAAAAACTTCGATTTTAATGCAGAACATTTATTTTCACTGACGAAAGAGTTACTAAAGAGCGCTGAAAATTCCGCCGGCGCAACCGTTGGTGTAAAATAAAATATGACCATTTGGTTGAATACACTTCCATGTATCGGTATGTATTAAATCTAATTGTCTGTAATACACTGAGCTACAATAACCAAATCTCATCGCTATTAATTTTCTTAAAATAAAAGCTCGACATTAATCAAAATTAGCGTGAAAAAATTCCGCTTGGCTAACATTTTTGTCCGTGATTGTACTTTATACGAATGAGTTTGAAACTCCCGATGGATTTGGTTTGAGGAAGGGACACTTATCTCCTAATGGAGTATGTATATTTTGTCTGTGTGGGCGGCACTTGGTAAATGTTTAAAGACCCATTCGAATCTTTACATGAAATTAAGATTATAGATATTTTCACGAAACGCATTATGTGGGTTTAAAGTTGACAGTAAAAATAAATAATTTTCAGCTTTAACGGCTTACCATTTCAAAAGTTCCCGTTACGGTCGCGTACAAAATATGAACGGAAAGTCACAACTCGCTCACTGTAAACTCCAATGGCACTTAAAAAATAATAATTCACAAACTCACATCTATACACACGAAACACAAAATATTCGTTCAATATATACCTATACAATATTTATATAACTTAAAAAACGCGGTACGTCAGTCGGTCAGTCAATATAATTTTATGGATTCCAAATTCGAATTGACGCGTTCGCAATTAACTTTGCGGCATTACTGGCGCGTCACTACTCCGGTTGAGGTGTTGTTTTTTTTTTTTTTAATTATGTTATGTTTTCGGCATGTTCCGAAGGGTGCGGTCTACGCGGTGCGGCAAGGCGCGCCGCTTCACTGACGGCGTTTGACGGCCTGTATTTCTGCGCATCCCGGCCGCGCAGCCTCTCTGTGGAAAGAGATAAAAATTGCGCCTGCCGATTGTTGATGCGAGCGCTGCCGAGTCGCGGCGATCCGTCTTCAGCTGCTCCGACGGAGGCTTCCGCGAAGGTTTATCGGCAAAGGTTATCGGAAAGCCGGTTCAACAATGCGTTATTGTCAATACGTTTATTATGATTGAGACGTTGAAAAGAGCCCAACTTAAAAAGACGCACGGCAATATGTCAACATCGATTCGTGTTCTAAGAATATTAATGGCTCGTGGGGATAAGGGTGGATTTAAGTGACGATTGATTACCTGATTTATACCTCACTTTAGGCGACTGCCCTAAATGAGTTGTGTTTTGATTAAAGTTTTCCAGCTTTTACCCTTTTGCCTTAAATTCATCTATTACATACAAATTACTTTGTCCTGAATGACTGACTGACGGATCAAAGCACAGCCTAAACCGCTGATCGTAGACACCTGAAACTTGGAGGGTGTGTTCTTTGTATGAGGTAAGCATCCGATAAGAAAGGATTTTGAAAATTCTACCCCTAAGAGGTCACCCCCTTAGGGGGTTTTTAATTTAATTTTTAAAAAAGGGGGGCAAAGTTAGTATGGAACAATTCCCGGGAAACCGCGCGGGTCAGCTAGTCTAATATAAAAATCGACCAATTATAAGTGAAGTTACCATAAACTTTAACTGCTGTTTATTATCGTCTTAAAAACAAGAGCTACGTAAATCGATTAATAACACCATTAATTTTCGATGAAAAATGGCGAATATTCTTGTACAGATTTTTTCGGCCGTAAAAATATTTTATCACCCCTGTACGAACGAAACGCTCCACAATCTTCAGCTGTCGTCCGTCCACCGTAAACGAGACGATGTTTACGACTGCACGTTACAATCTGCCACAATATTATTCAATTTTGTCACATTAGATCTTATTCTAAATGAAATTACAGTGTATTTTCGCTTAGACGAGATGAAATATATTTGTAAGTGCTCCGAAAATCGGACCATGATAGCCTCTTCGCCAGTTTTTCCGGCTATCTCTCTTCGGGTCACAGGATAAGTAGGTATGTGCGTACATTTTTGTTGTTGTCGTGTAAAAATATTGATTCGACACTTTTCAACTTGATCGTATAAACTATAACCTAACTCTACAATGTATTTTGGTAAGTTTGTCGAAAAGTTTTTGGCGTTCCTGACGGATTTGGGTTAAAGTTGCAATAAAAATATCTATAACGTAACGGCACCGTTTGCCGACCGGCCTCCTCTATCCGACCATTTTGGTTTTCATTAGCTAAAACCAGTAAAATTACGCGTGAAGGTTGTGTGAAGATCGCATTCAATTCAATAAGTCATCATACGTCAACCAGTCGAAACCTGTATTATGAAATACTAACGGAAGATCTGCCATTTTGACAAAAACTACGCAAGGGTGCTGTTTGCATCAGATTGAATGCGAAAAAAACAAATCGGTGGAAACAAACATCTGCATTTTTTTGGAGAATACTCTGGCAAGTTCGAGGTTTATTTACTTTTTATGCTTGGTTGGTTTATTGGTTTTAAATTTCCAAATGCATGCAAAAATAGCTTATTTTCATTGATTTATCAAGCAAATAATAATGAACGGAATGTGGAGCCCGATAAAATAACAACCTTCCGAATTCCGACCATTTTGGTCGTAAACAGGATTTTTGCACTTTGTAAATGAAGCTAATTATTTTTTGTATGGATTGTTTTGTGAGTGGTTCGTATTCAGTTATTCATTCTATACACTATCCTTACATAATAGGTACACCTGTATGCGACCTATGCCAACTTTAATAGATTCTTTGTTATAAAAGCTTTATTTCACCAACATAGGGTTGGTCGGAATCAGGAGATACGATTTTTTTCCATGTTCCTGTTTCCGTCCAACTCGAGTGCTTTTGGTTTTGGAGCGCTTGAGATGCATGTGTTTATTTCAGGTGCATCATCATGAATATTAAAGAAATTAGAGTATTTACAGGAGAACATAGAAAAGCGCTTTGTAGCGTATTTATGATGAATATATTTGTATAATTACAACATTCAAATAAATAAATATAGTTAGTAATGAAACTAATTAATGGTTCCTTAATGATCTCATGAAAAACAGTATTTGTTTTTTTTGTAATAGAGGATGGACACGATGTGAAGATCAGCACTGAGACTTTTTTTAAAAAGGCCAAGATCGTGGAGGAAAGAAAAACTGCTGAGTTCATAGAAAAAGTGAACAGATTTTACTTTCAGATTTATTTTGATTTTTTTTTTTTAATTGCAATTTTCTTTAGTAAGTAGGTACATACTGTTAGATACTTTTGTTATTTCCATGCCGATTTTATTTAATTGTTCGTCAAATGTCGACAGTACTGTTTCATATTCCTAATAAATCCTAACCATTATATAAAACTAGTTGTGCCCCGCGGTTTCACCCGCGTTAATTTCAGAGTTCCCGCGGGAATTCCGGGATAAAAACTACCCTATGTGTTAATCTGATGTATAAGCTATATTATTGTAAAGTTTCATTTAAATCCATCTATTAGTATAGTGATGGCCTGAATGTGATATGGTAATGTGTGTTTGTTCTAAATCGTGTGTGTATTTGTATATGTTGTATGTGTTTGTTTATGCGTGCGTGCGTGTAGGGTGAGTACTGAGTATACATGCGTATTGAGTGTTTGTTTGAGTGCTTGTAAGGCTCGGGCATAATTTTATTTTATTTCTTAGGTTAAAGCTTATATAATGTTAATCCGTTATTGGCAGCAGGTTTAATTTAATAAATATGTATATAGTATTAAGTGCTGTGGATTATGTTAAATAAATAAATAAATTAGTTTTTGCGTGAAAGAGTAACAAACATCCATCCATCCATCCATACATACTTACAAACTTTCGCGTCTATAATATTAGTAGGATGGTTGTTTTTTTATACGAATTTCCACCATATTTTTAAGCCATAAGAGTAGTTTTAGTAGGTGAGATATGGCTGGTCGGAATATAGCTACCCAGTAGTCGGATACAAGGATCTTTATAGGAATAAAACAGTCATTATAAGCTACAATTATGTTTATTATTTAAAATTAGAGTATTTAATGTTAGCAAAATGACTACTGCAGTTAACAAAATACATATTTATTAATTATCCAACTCTCTTTTACAAAAATATACAAGCATTAGTTCTAGCACTCGATACAATCACAACGGAATAGACCACAGATTAACTAGGGTTATCACTATGACAAGAATTGTTGCCCGTTGTCTTCATGTCAGCGACATGGATACTAGGCATTTCGGACCGAAGGCACCGTTGCGCTGCACCGCCAAATGAATTGCCAACACGGCCATGCTGCAATCTCGCCTGCCCCCAGGCGATCTACACCGAAGACGCGATCCGCGGCCGCACATGATCTACACAAGACATAGAAATTTGAGTTCATACACTCATAACCGCACGAAATTATGTTTTGTCGACCAAGTTGAACGCTTATGTCGGATCGTAGAATGCGTATGAATTGTCCAAACTAGTCTCTACTATGATCTCTACCATTCGGTGTTTTTGCCGTTCTTGCACAAGAGGACAACCGCCCATGCTCCACCCACAATTCAGGAGCAACTCGGTTCTTGTCAACCTTGCGTGAATGCTTTAACCACCATGTAGCCCTTCTCACTAGATCACTTAGCTTACAATTTCTGCCATCTTTGATCTCAGTTTAGCGACAAAAACTTGATCAACGAAACCAATCTCGTTACCATTAGATATCATTATACCGGGATTATATTGATGCTATTTCACTTGCTTCGTTTCAATGTAACTCAAGTTGTATCCATTATTATTGTTTAATGTAGTGACAGTCATTGCCAGGTATTCAGTTAAATAGCTCATAATACCATTATTGCCCACTCGGCCAGCCTACCTCATCACAAGAACTCGTTTCCAACTTGTTACAGTGACTAGAAGCCATGTCAATCTCAACTATGATATTATGGTAGCAGTTAGGTTTATAGGTAGATCGCAGATAATTGAAATTTTAGGTTCCCAACTATTTATGTTTTTTTTCATTACTCATACTCGGAAAGTAGGTCTGAAGTTGCCTGAGAAGCGGGTTGAAAGTAACCCTTTTCAGCCCTAGGGAGAATCGCTTTCAACTGACAACTGTCAAATTATTAAAAAAAAAAAAAAACTAGGTCTATTTTCACATTTCTATTGTTCCAACTTTCTATACAGCCAGCGCGATGTAAAATTGAAATAACGTAAAGTTTAAGTAGGTATTAATTAAAATAAAATTCACTCACTTTTTCTTAAGCTAATTCCTATTTTTATTTTGACTTTCCTTGCATTCGTAATGAAAAGCACAGTGTTATCCTCGGGAGAAAGACTTATTTAGTCCCGAGACGGGGTTTGGCGCCCGAGCGTAGCGAGGGCGCCAATAGACCGAGGAAACTTACTTTCACCCCTAGGATAACAATGTACTATTATATTGTCGTATAGATGTCGATGTCGTGGCTATATATCTTGTCTCATTTTTTTTTTACCCCTTTTTATTATTTACTTATTTTAATATTGCTGTTTGACCTTTTTTTTTTTGTTCCGCATTCGCATTTTTACCTACGATTAATAGGTATTCCAACTGACTACATTCCACGATTTCAAACAAAGGGAATACAATCACTGTGTATTCCAGACAGATCACATCAATGACATTGTTATGTTCAAAATTAATAATTTACATAATATTATTCTCAGCAGAAGTCTCAGAACAATTCAGAAAACATCAATTTAATTTTTATTTTATTTAAATCCACTTCACAACAGACAGATCTACTTGATCCCACACTAAGCTATAAGCTTGTGTCGTGGAAACCAAGCAAGCGTGGTATATACTACATATATATTATACTATAGATATATAATATACACACCCAGACTGATAAATGGAGCCCTGCGTTCATCACGCAAAGTCCACCCCCACCGGGAATCGAACCCGGAACCTCTTGATTAGCGGGCAGGCATGGTGACCATTGCGCCAATCGGGTCGTTAGTCATCATCAATATCTGACATTATAGCGTCTTAACACGAATTAAGGAACTATTTTATGATATTGATACCCCAATTAATTTAACTATTGTTGTTAAAATCAGAATAATTTTTAACATCCATTGTCTGCACTTACTGCCATTGACAATATAATTGACGAAACAGTGGAGTCATAACTCTACAGATCTAACATGCTATGTTGTGCAGTACGTCTGTGTGAGCAGTATTATTCCCTAAAATGAAGCCTACATTTGGCAGAATCATCGTCAAAACGGTGGAGCCATTAAAAACAACAAATTGGAATTGGAAGCCTACATTTTTAATTTTTTTTTCTTCTGATTATTACTAATAGGTATGTTTTGTATTTATAGTATGTATTTACTAGCCGGTAACAGTAGAACAAAAGTTAGCTACTAATAATCCCATAATCCTTGTTTAATAATTATATAATTATTATTTAATAAATAAATATCATAATATCTTTTATACTATAATAAGGGAGTAGAATCCGCGATTCTATACGTTAAATATTTATAACATGAAATTGAATAAGGAGAGCAACCAACCACCAAAAAGTTTTTAAATATTTTTTTGTCTGTTTGTTCACGACAATCTCCGAATCCACCGAACGGATCGCCATGCAGTTCTCACAGGTAGATTAAGCCCAGCCTGAAGCCACAAATTGGCTTTGTTTCATTTAAATCAGACGTCGGAAAAATTTTGTTGAAAAAAAAAAACGTTTCATGCGTGTGAAACCCACGGGCACAGCTAGTATCAAATATTTGTATCATCAAATATGGTTTTTTATAATCACTCATTCATTTCTAACCAGTCTAATCGCATATCAACAACAACAACAATCAATGAACAAAATTTTAAAGAACTTGAATGCCGTCGTTTGTCCCATCGTTACACAATTTACCATTTATCACTTACTCTGTTTGATATTACCTGTCCCATCACTATTTCTTACATAGAGACAATGACCAACGAGTGTATAACCACTGCGACAATGACGTAAACTTTGTACACTTATACCCGGGATATGCATATGCCATATATATACTTCTTACTGGGCATTATTTTTGCTTTATTTGTTTTTATTTTATATTATTATGGATATTTAATATTAATTATGTGTATTCAACCCTTAGCTCCATAGTTTTACTTCTACAAATACGTCTGCGCAACTATAAGCTTATAGATTCATTTCTTAATTAATTTGAATATTCAGATATTTTTTTATTTCATTATTGAAAAGTTTTACAGCCTGTAAACTCTAGGTACTATTTTATTTATGTCTTTATTTAACTTATTGCACATGATGGTACAAAAGGCGGACTTAATGCCACAGTGGCATTCTCTACCAGGCAACTTTCAGATAGTACCGAGGCTTGCTTTGTGGTGCATTTATGATCTTATTATACATACATACACATATATTTACTTGAATACGCACTACTATGTAGGGGATATTATTGTGTTCATTACTGTTAGGTCTAGCACTAATGTGCTGTAGCTTTTATTTTGGAAGTAAAAATAATACGTAATTCAAACTCATAACTTTGAGAAACACACCATACCTAGTTATAATAGCTACTAACTGTGTAAAAAAAGAATTGAAAAAAATATATTCAGTTATTATATGTTTTTGTTTCAACAGAGAAGTCGGAACTCAACTCTACAGTTACTTTAACTTTGATCATTGGTGACATTCATTGTCATTATAAAATCATTATGAAAAACCATTAAATGTGAGGAATTCTTCATAATATATGGTCCATACTAAATATTAGCACTGTTTTTAAAATTTATTGACAAGTCAAACATATTACTGGCATTATGTTGTATGTGCATATACAAATCGTAAATTACAAAAAAATAAGGAATTATTTATTGTATAGCGCTTAGATTTTAGTTAGTCTTTATTCTTTAAGTCTGTGAACCATGAATTCCATATTTTGGTTAAGTTGAATACCCTTATTTTTATAACCATAATATAGGTTTAGAATATATTATAGTTTGAGTGAACAGTTATTTTGTTAATTTCTTTAAATATATATCTTAGTTTATATTGTCTATAGAATTGATAGCTCTTTGCTGCGGTACAAAAATCACTTGCCCTCTGCAGTGTTTCCACATATTAACAACTAAACCAGGTGCTTGATTTCCACTGATAATGACAATCTCTAGGTGAGAAGTAACAAATATTTTAACTTATTCCAATTATGGTGATCAATACTGACTCTTTGTTTACAAATTGACTAGTTTTGTTTATTTTACAGTTAATTATTTTGACTAAATTTTCATTTTTTTGGTACATTGCTACAGTTTAAGACATAATATTGTAGATCCAAGGTATATGCTGATGAAAATTTACTATAGTTGTGAAATTGTTTCACATGACATGTAAATGACAGATTATGAGGGAATCCTAATATGGGATTGTGTTTCTATATTACAGTTACTATAGGAACATGTATGTGAATAACAAATTGTCATTAAGCCACACTCTCATAGCTTTCCCTTTAGAGGGTCTGCAACACTGGCTCACATTTGCTACTACTATTCACTTCGTATTAATAGTGAACCTATCAATTGTCTCGAATGTAAAGTTGCAGGTAACTACTTGGGATCCAGTAATGGAAAGATCTTACTCATATGTGACGAAAGTGCTCCCAGGAGCTCCTCTCTTTAATTGTCACCTCTGTTACAACATTGACACCGTAGCTGCTGGTGAACTGCCATTGGATATGTTCAAGGGCGGCTCTGTCACATGTTTCAATTCATTCTAGGGTTCATCAGGATCATTTCCTTGGATTCGTAAACTAGAAATTTGAATCGGTTAAAATCCCTATAATTTTTTTGGTTATGATAGACGGATCATGTGCGCTTTTCCCACACACGTGAGCGTGTATTCTTTTAACACTTCTGATGTTAGCAAAATGACTACTGCAGTTAACAAAATACATATTTATTAATTATCCAACTCTCTTTTACAAAAATATACAAGCATTAGTTCTAGCACTCAATACAATCACAACGGAATAGACCACAGATTAACTAGGGTTATCACTATGACAAGAATTGTTGCCCGTTGTCTTCATGTCAGCGACATGGATACTAGGCATTTCGGACCGAAGGCACCGTTGCGCTGCACCGCCAAATGAATTGCCAACATTAATCTTTCAGAAAAGCTATATTTTTATGAACTCTTGAGTAATTTTTATCTTTGGATCGATTCATCTTGCCATATCCATTAGTGGTCGGAATTCGGTGCCTTTACGGTATTATATATATCTATATTACCAGTAGTAGAATCATTATAAGAAATTTTTTGGGGTGGATTTTTCAATTTCAATAAAAATTCAGGGTTTTGGTATCAAATAAAAGAAAACTGTAAACTGACACGGATAGGCATTTTATATCAGTTTATGTTACCTGCATGTTTTTGTTTAGAAAAAGCGGATAGATCACAAACTATAATACATAAATATTATATACGTATAATGTAATAGGTAAAATACAAATAGTTCAGTTAATTTCTATAATTCACTTGACCCGCTTCCCTTCCACCCCAGGCGCTGTTTTCACGCGCCGCTGGACTTATGATTTACTTGGCAAATACTGTACATAAACTATTGTTTTGTTTCCCTTGGCCACGGTTCAGTTATTGTTTAATAAGTACGTACGAGTTACAGTTTTGTATAACAGTAAGCAAACGGGGCACATACACTGTATCAAAACAGTATGTAACTAATCATGAAGATTAATCCTACTAATATTATAAACGTGAAAGTGTGGATGTTTGGATGTTTGTTACTCAATCACGCAAAAACGGCTGAACGGATTTGGATGAAATTTGGCATGCACGTTGGCAGGGGTACGAAGAACGACATAAGGTCCTTTTTTCCCCGGAATTCCCGCGGGAACTCCGAAATTACCGCGGGTGAAACCGCGGGGCACAGCTAGTAATAAAATAATCTGCAGTGTCTCCACCAGGGTGTGTTACCAGTGATGGCTTACGCTCACTATAGGCCTCATAAGAAGGCTCAAGATCACTCAAAGGGCTATGTTCAAAGTTTTGTTACCGGCTCAAATAAAAGAGGAGGAAATCCGCAGGCGAACCGAGTTTACCAACATAGCCTAAAGAATAACAAACCTCAAGCGCACGGGAACTCCAAAATTACTGCGGGTGAAACCGCGGGGGCCAGCTAGTTTTTGATAAAATAACTAAGCTGTTGATGTAGTATTTTCAGTTGATATAGATAGGTATCAACGAACTTTTTGCATGGGCATTTGTATCTAATGGCTGTCATGGATACTTGAAATGCTCAAAGTTCCGCAACTGAAAGATCGGCGAACTTATTTATCTTCATTATATATTCATATATATATTTATCTTCAGAGTATTTCTTGAAAAATTCTCGTCACATTTTATTTGGAGCTGCAGTAACCTAGATTTTTGTTTGTATTGACGGAATATAAAGTAGGTGAGGAAGTCAAAAATACAGCGCACGTGGATGGGAGTGGGATCCGCTTTATAAAACGCATGCCCGTTGAGAAGCTTATCCTAAAACACTTGCTGCAACGTTTTCGCCTAAATAAAATATTGTATGGAAGTTGCGAGTAAAATACAGCAACATTTTCGATTTTTTTATCTAAAAAATCAAACGAGGAGTAGAGAGTAGTAGTACTATACCTACTAATATTATAAAGAGATAAGATGATCGTTCATCTGTTTGTATGTCATAAATAAACTGAGAAATTACTTAACTGATTTAATAACTATTTCACTTATATCTACAGTATTCTTGAGTGACATAGTGTGCTTTCATCCCTATCTGGATACATATAAAATGCTTTGTCCTGAATGACTAACCGACGGATCAACGCACAGATTAAACCGCTGATCGTAGAGACCTGAAACTTGGAGGGTGCGTTCTTTGTATAACGTAGGCATCCGATAAGAAAGGATTTTCCCAAAATCCACCCCTCAAGGGGGTGAAAAAGTGGTTGCAAAGTTTGTATGCAACAATTACGCGGGACCTCCGAAATTATAGAAATTACAGCTAGCGTTAAATATTCTCATATCGATTTTTTTCTCCAACGGAAACAAACGGGTACAAACTCGGTATGTTGTAACATAAACATTATAAACAACCTGAACGCATCGCTTTACATAATAAATCTTAGCTTGGTACGATCATTATTAAACGACACCCGCGGTGCGTGTCTGAAATTTCAGTTTCGCCATACGCTGACACGACGATATTGTACGAAATTCATTTTCGCTTAATAATTTTGATGCATGCAGGGGCCCGGCGGATGCGTGACTACGCAAAATGGTGGACGAAATTAGCTACTTGTAACGAGCCCCCTTGGAAAGCTGGCGAGGCGTTTCCTTGTATATTTTGTTTCTTTATTACTTTTTCTAAGTTTGAACCCGATTACCCGAGCTGTGGGATTTTATATCACACGTTGTAAGGACCACACGGCAATTCTATTTCTCATTTACTTTTTCTTTCTTCTTTTTTATGGACTTTCGCATATAATGCTTTGAGCCAGTTTCAAGTAAAATTAATTAGATCAATAGACATAGACATAGACATAGACATTACTTTATTTGGCATCACAAAATTCCTTAAAAGTAATACATGCATCAAATTTAAAATGAATCGGATATATTTTCTATTAAAATGCTTCGTTGTACGGTTTGAAATGGCAAGCCACGGTACTCTAGCTAGCAAGAACTTTCTCGAAGCTCTTGGAGGAAACCGAAGAAATCAGCTCGAAATGTCAAGTAATATCTTCTTGAGCGCATAAAAAACCGTCTCTGTGAAAATGATTGTCCAAAACAGCACTTTATAACACAACAAAATCTATTTTTAACAATTTTTTATCGACATGAAAATAAAAGACCGAACCGCCCATCCGACCGAGCGATCGATCTTTGATTCCTGACAAAAAACCCCTCTTGTACCTATACTTAATATGTTTTTTTTTTGTATTTCAGTATTCTGTTCGACGTTTGATATTTTAAGATTTTCATATTGTATTTTTTTCACTAACATTCGTTTTTCTAGCCATTCCATTCCGAGATTTCGGACAACTCGCATCAAGTGAGTTAATTAGATCGTTTGTTACGATTTCGCATAATACTTATACCTACTCAACCGATCACCGTAAAATTTTGCATACACGTTGTCAGGGGCACTGGCGTGCCTTCCATGCAAGCCCAAAAGCCCGGCCTGCCTAGATGAAGCGCTTGCTTGTGGAAAATCAAATATTTTATAAGGTATTTATTACTTTGAAACGGGGCGTGAGTGAAACACGGTTTATAAATTTATAATCTAGTGTAATCAGTACAGAGAAGTAAGTTTAAATATATACGAAATAGTCACTGGCCTTCGCGATCCGTGGTAGAGTCCGAAGCTGCAGTGGCGTCGACCAGCATGCGAAGAACAGGAAGAAGAAAGAAAACAGAACAGCAGAATCCAAAGTTTTTCAAGTTTCAAGTAAAGATTGTAAATAGATTGAAGATAGTTTTGATATCCAAAGAAGGAAGCTGGAATCATTTGTCATCATGAAATCCCTGCCGACATTTTAGATGAAGAAAAGAACGTACTACCTCCATGGGCGTTAGCACCACGTTACAACTTATTAAAATATTTTGGTTAGGCAAAACAGGCTTTTGGGCTTGTATGGAAGGACCGCCAGTGCTGACTCAGGGGTATCTGCTACATAGAAGGAAATTATACGATCTAATGGAAAGGAATCTAATGGTGAAAGTCTTTTTAAAATCGGTCCAGTAGTGTTTAGGTAATCGTAACAAACAAACAAGAAATTAAATTTTTCCCAATTATAATATACTAGTCGTGCCCCGCGGTTTCACCCACGTTAATTTCAGAGTTCCCGCGGGAATTCCAGGATAAAAAGTACCCTATGTGTTAATCTGATGTATAAGCTATATTATTGTAAAGTTTCATTTAAATTCATCCATCCATCCATATATTCTTACGAACTTTCGCGTTTATAATATTAATAGGAAGTAGGAAGTTAAGATGAAGATTATATCTCATTAAAAAAAATCACTTTTCGAAATCTGCCAGTCATTGATATACCTAACAATTTTGAAATTGTTATTATTAAAAAGCTTATTTAATATTATGTGTCAATTCTATAATATTATTGATACTATAAAGCTACTATGTAGTTTGTTAGTAAGTTAGGTACCTTTAGATATATTGTACTGAGGAGATTATAAAGTACTTTTTTCGCCATATTTTATAGATTGATTTTCTTACTTGGCAATAAAATATATTAAGCAGTGTTAAAAAAATAAAAATATCAAATAAAACAAATTGCTGAAGTATCGTCGGAGCCGAACTCGTTCAATATAAAAGGGTTGTTCTCAAAAAACTTTCCATCATGAGAGTCGTGAGTCGCGAATCACCTCGTTAAATGGAAATTTTCACAATGACTCCCACTCGGTAAGATAACGAGTAGGTAAGTACCTATTATTTTTCAGTAGGTAAAGTGAAAAGAAACGAATTATTATTTATTGGTTCGTAATATCGGGTTTGTTATTAGGTATTGAAATGAAACTATAGTCACAAATATTATGAAACAAAGTCCGCGGCCGCGTCTATCTGTCTGTTTGTCTGTTCGCGATAAACTCAAAAACTACTTTAATCCTGGGATTCCCGCAGGAACTCCGAAATTACCGCGGGTGAAACCGCGGGGAACTGCTGGCATTTATGAAAATTATGAATTCATTCATTACTGCGAAGTATTTTTTTTCCTATTAGCGCAAACGTTGGCGCATTTCGAGTTAGTCAAACATACGCCAATAGGGATTGCCAAACACGCTTGTTATCACAGATTGTTTGTTAAAGACAAACTTCTGCTTAGCGCCGTACATCTCGATGTTTGTTATGTTAATTTATTTTGATACGGGCTCCATTGGCGGCTGAAGACTTAGAATGGTGGATTGGTATTGGCTCGAAACAGGTATGCCGTCTTCGAAATTATTGGTTTATGTTTATATTGAAGTGTAACTCTTGTTGAACTTGTGATTTTAAAGCGAACTGATTTATTTACCGTCTACTAATACAGGCACCTGGCTTGTCCGTTCATACAAGTTTTTTGTGCGCGTTTGTTGTACAAGGTTCGCACCGGAGTGCGGTGAGTGACGAAGTTCGTGTTGGAAATTCAAGCGGTAATTTCGGAGTTCCCGCGGGAATTCAAGGATAAACTATACCTACGTTTAAACCTTCCTCTTGAATCACTCTATCTGTTACTGTACTGGACTGTCACTGAATCACTTATCGGTCCAATACTTCCAGATATCCCTTAAGTAACAAACTTTACCCCTTTGCAATATTAGTGTAGATAAAAAAGCCATTGGCTAAAAATAATAATGAGAATTGTTGAAAAAGCAAATTACTGGCGAAATTACAGATTTCAGCGCTCGCTAACCACTTTTCTTAGCTATAAAACTTCTGGCCGGGACACGGGGCCCCGCCTATTTCTCATTTCTCGTAAACTCCCCTTAAGTGGGGCGCCTCTCGGTCTATTGGCGTTCATTTTTTTTAAACGCAACATAATCTTAACATGAGTGTACTGAACATTGACTGATGTGACTAAAATTAACTGTACATAATAGAAACGTCGCGAAGAAGAACCGAAGGAGAACCAGCACCTGCTCTCAAATCCTTACCTCTCTCACCCCTCGCTATACCCCATACTTCTGATCCTCACCATATCGCTTACATTTCTGGCCCTCTTCGATTCGGATCTCCTACATTTTTTGTATAAAAATCTCGTGTCACAGCGTTTGCTATCGAACTCCTCCGAAACGCCTTAACCGATTTTTATGGAATTTTTGTGCATATTTGGTGGATCTGAAGGTATTTTTTATATACTCACGTGGAAAACTAAGGAATGTATCGTCATTTCAGCGCAAAATTGGACAACTGACTGAATTTTTTTTCGCGATATGGACATGAAGATAAGTTCTTCAGTTCATCTTTGAATCGGATTCCAAGTTCTAGTCTGGGTGCATAACTGTAAGGTTTTCGAGAAGAACCTTTTTCAATAACTACTTCACTGATTAAAATTAAAACGATGACGTGGGTCGGTAACCAGTAACGGCCAAAACGGAGAACGAAGTAATTATTTTTATGTTCGAACAGTTTAAAATTAATGGTGCTAAAAAAACAAGAGTGGTAATAACAGTTCAAACGTGAAAACGGCGGCCATTGTAACTTCTCAAAACCAATTTGGAAAGGTTTATTAATCTTTGAAGTCGAACTTAAGAACTTATTCGCTTCATTGGATAGGATGTTGATAATATTACCTATCTACATCAACAATAGAATTACATATCGTGACTGACTGACTGACTGACTTTCTTTGTCAGAAAAACCCGCTTAGTCTCGTAGAAATCATGTCCAAGACTTGCTTTAACAACGCTGGCAAGAAAATGTTTTATAGTAAAAATAGGTAAGTTTTCTTTTCTTTATCTTATTTCTAAAACGTCACAAAACTCTAATAGGCAATTTCAAATATTAATATTTAGGATTAAGCGTTATATTTAAGTGTAATTTGTTTTCCAAGTAATCAAAAAGTTTTTAGCTACTTACAAATTTATTATTTCTTACCGTTCTTTAAGTTCTATATCAAGTGATCTAGATCTCTTTAGTAAGAATTTTGCGTCAGAGAAATTAAATTGTTTTACATATGTACCTACTTACATCAGCGTATACTTACTTTTTATCTTGGTTTTACCATCCTTCTAAAGAGTAAGTACAGTGCTCTCCGCTTAATATTTTGAGATACTAACAATTCACTTGAACGTGATGACAAATGACTTAGTTTTTATCTAACATTTACCATACATAAAGTACTGTATTGAATCTGTCTGTCTGTCTGCCTCGCAAAAGCTGCTATACGCATAGGTACATAAGGTATGTGTATAAATAAGAACCTGGTTTCGATGACGACTGAAGCGAAACTAGATGCTTGTATCATGGAAAATAAGCAAACGTGGTATATACCTACTGCATATTATCACGTCATGGTCTTGAACTGAAAAATGGAACATGACAAAAACTACCCTCACGAGGAATCGAACACAGAACCACTTTATTAGCGGAGCGGCGTGATATTGACCGCTACGTCAATGTGGTTGCTTATAGCTTGAGTACCAGGTCAACATAAATTGATGGATATAAAGCTATTCACTATTAAAAGGGACCAGTAGGTACATGGTTTTCAGTAGGTAAACCCGTATGCGCGCAAAATCATGGAAAGCGTTAAATGTTTGTAACTCATGTAAAAACGATTGAACGATTGAAATTATGTTTTGCAAACAGAATATGTATTCATTAAACACATAGAAAACTTTTATCTCGATACAAAGAGTTGTTGAGTGAATTTAGAAATCCACGAAAACAAGGGAAAATATATTTATGTGTTAAGCAAAGTGGTTCATGAAATTTTATTAGTCAGAAGTTAAATACTCGTTTTAGATAGGCCGTGTGTCATCAAACTCCTAACAGGAGTCTATCTAGAATGTTCTAAGATATTTTATTTAAAATGCAATCGATGGGATATCTTCCTGTAGGTAATATTATGAAAATAGAGTAAATAATAATTACTATGGTGATTCTACATCATTAAACTTTGTATCAATAAAATTAAACAGAACATGCATACTTTTATGTACCTAGGTAATATTTAACATCAATCTATCTTACTTATTTTTTTTCTGGTTTCTTTTTCAATAAAATATTTTAGAAGGTATTAAATTGACTCTAAAAGATTAAATTAAAAAAAAAATACACCTCTGAATTTATTTCGTGCTACAATATGAAACACGGAATTCTCCTGCAGCCAAAACTGCGTGTACGTTGAAGTTTTGATTGCCTTTCGAATTCGATTTAGTGTTTTGCTTCAGACAAAATTACATCGTCTGAAAGTTACGAGGAATTCTCGTTTTACATCATTTTTGTTATTAATACATAAAAATTACGTACAGGTATATTAGGTACCTACATAATTGTATATCCTACGTCCTACTAATATTATAAATGCGAAAGTGTGGATGTTTGGATGTTTGGATGTTTGTTACTCAATCACGCAAAAACGGCTGAACGGATTTGGATGAAATTTGGCATGCACGTTGTGAGGGGTACAGAGACATAGGGTACTTTTTATCCCGGAATTCCTGCGGGAACTCCGAAATTACCGCGGGTGAAACCGCGGGGCACAGCTAATTTAAAATATATTAAAAATTTTGATAATTCTACTTATCAAAATTGACTAGGTATACCTAAAAATTCAAAACCCTTGTAATTTACAACCTGGTGCCTGCGGCTTCACTCGCGTCATGAATTAATTTTCTAGTCATGGGGAATAATACTTTGTCTGAATAAAATGAATGAAACCATGTTCTTTTCCATACACCGGAAATGTGTTTGCGAAATTTTCTTCATTTGAGTAGTTAAGGCGTGAGAGTGTTACAAACAAACAAAGTCTCATTCGTATCTTAACTAATATAATAAATAGTGTGAAGAGAGACAGTACGAGTAAGTCAGTCTGTGTGTCTGTCTGTTACCTTTTCAGGCCTTAACTACTCAACCGATAATCATAAAATTTTCTATAGGTAGGTACAGTGGGCCACATAGACAACTACACCACCTTATAAAATTTATACTGTTTGTAAAACGTCTTTATTTATTTATTAAAGCACACAATACATATTACATGTTATCCTACTAATATTATAAATGTGAAAGTGTGGATGTTTGTTACTCAATCACGCAAAAACGGCTGAACGGATTTGGATGAAATTTGGCATGCACGTTGACAGGGGTACAGAGAAAGACGTAGGGTAAACCGCGGGGTACAGCTAGTAGTATTATAAAAAAACATACGCGTCGAACTGAGAACCTCCTCCTTTTTGGGAAGTCGGTTAAAAGTATATTAGTACCTATTAAGTAATTAAGTTCTGACTGAACTCAATCCAAAATTATGTATGCCTAATCAGTAAACATAACAGAGGGACGCAATCTTTCTTATAATTTATTTATCTTAGATCTTTTGTTTTTAGCTTGTATTGGAATTTGGAGCTTGGAGCTGCAAAAACAGCAACTTACAGACAGACGTTACAAAAAGTATAAATTTTACGAGGTCGTATACTCATCTAAGTGGACCACTGTACCTATCTACACGTTATCAGGGGTACATGAAAAGGCATAGGGTACTTTTACCCCGAAATCAACCGCGGGAACTCCGTAATTAATGCTACGAAACTCTTGCGAATATCTAGTTAGCAATATGAGTTAAGGGTTATTTATTAATGAAACCGAAATGACTTCCCACACACTTCTGCTGTAACGGAACCTGGTGGGCGTTGAGGTTCGATCCGTTGAATTCCGGGGACCGGAACCCATGCCCCGAGGCTATCAATCAAGCTTTGAACGTCACAATTATGCGTCGACGCCGCTGGCACGTGATGCCGATCGATTCTCACACTGACAGGCGTCGGTAGGCGAGCCTCTGGTACACGAAGCAATTTAATTTCGGTTATTAATATTGATTGTTATGGGTGTGCCTGTTATATATAGTTTTCGAGTTGGAAGTGTCAGTCAGAACATAAGTATAGAACGGGTATATAGAAGTTGCCGAGTCTAGTCATTTGTAACGTGGTGCTAAGGCCAATAGAGGTGGTAGTAAAATGGTTAAGTGGCGCAGTCGGTAGGATCGCGTTGAGTTGATTAATCCAAAATTCGGTGTTCAGTGTTATAAAAAAAAAATCTAATTTCAAAATTTATTTCTCTTGTGAGAGTCGATTTTTTTTTTCTCCGACTCACGATCGGTACTTTTCTACAACGATTACAATTTTTACTTTGTAAAACGAGTTCTACTCATGATCCATGTTCTAGATATTCGATAGACTGTATTTTTTTAATTACATTAGAATCTGCGCTATGTTATCTGATTTTCAGCATCGCAATTGTATACTGGAACACTAATATTACAAAAAGGAATTTTATTAAGACGATAATCGAGCTGGAACTGCTCAATCGATTATTAAAATTCTTTCGCTCTTACAAAGCTACAGTATACTTAAAAAAGTGAGTTGAGTAAGAGTAAAAAAAAAGTTTTTCAGGGAAAACCTTAAAATTCAGACGAATGGAACTGGGAGAAAAACTGTTTAGTCTTACAGTCTGATTGCGTCGTAGTATTTATACGGCTATTAAACTGGAGCCTTCAGATTTTCTCCTAATAAACCATGCATCTAAGAATATAGTAGTGACGTGGTAGGTTGACTTAACTCCATGGAAGCGAAATTGGCCTTGACAGCTTGATGTAGTTGGAGCCTGTATGAGAATTAATGGGCTAATTTTGGGGGACTCGCGAGATGGGATGTTGAAGTGGAGAAGATTTAGTGGTGAAAGCCTACTTTAGTTTGCACTACAGACGCTCATTGAATAAAATATGACTAGCTCGAGGTTACTTAATGAGCAAAGCCACCAAACTCCTCCACAATTGATTCAGAGTTTGGTCCTTTTTTGAATTGAACTGAATTAACTTTATTTGACACAACACATGGAGAATAATTGACATATTGACATAATTCTATTTTCCACTGTGGATATAATATCTATTTTTGTTAAATTTAACGATGGTACGATATAGTAGTCATAAATCATGTATTATTATGCCCTAATTTGTGTTGGATTTGCCACAACACAAGCTTAACTAAAGAGATCAAGTTGGCTTAATCCTAAACTTAATAATTGAATTAAAATCTCTTAATTCAACTACATTCTAAAAGCAGGTTTTATAACAAGATTTTCATAGGTGCTATAAAAGAAATGTTAATAATGTTAATGAATTTGACCAAAAACCTGATACACCCCATTTAAAAAATAAACAATCCCTACTAATATTATAAATGCGAAAGTAACTCTGTCTGTCGGTCTATCTGTCTGTCTGTTACGCTTTCACACCTTAACGGCTCAAACGATCATCATGACATTTTGCATACACGTTGTCAGGGGTACATAGAAATACATAGGGTAATTTTAATCCCGGAATTCCCGCGGGAACTTCAAAATTAACGTGGGCAAAATTACGGGGAACAGCTTGTAATATGATTAAAATATAAATTATGTTAAAAAATTAATAGTCTAAAATTTATTCAACATTAGTTTGGAGGTGACCTATTATTATTATCTATATGAAATTTCCGATTCGATTTTTTTGCTACGAGCGGCGTATATGCACTCAATATTGAATTATAAATAATTTAGACATAGACTGGTAAAAATGAATAAATATAACCATGGTGTGATCGATTCGGAAGTCGATTATGAACAGACTACTTCCTAGTTTTTAGTCAATTCATTAACACGTTGTAAACATACCGGTAACTTTCTTCCAGAGAACAGCGTTTTAGAACAGCCAAAACATATTGACAACAGAGTGATTATATCAAGGTATTGAAAAGGTTTTTACTTAGAGGTCACACGGAACAATACAAAGCCAAGTGCAGCGATCAATCCCTTACTTATGGAAGCCGAACGACCCTACTCGGCCACATATTGCACCCATTTCAAAGCAATTTCGACCGCTCAGAGCAGTTTTCGGCATTTCTGCAGTTCTTTTGGTGCCATTCCGGTACGTCTGTTGTCCTGAAACGACGTTGCTTATTGCTATTGGAATATCACTACATAGTATAAAATAAGGTCGCTTCCCACAGACAGACAGACATCTGTCTATTAGTATGCTTAATCTTTAAAACTACGCAACGGATTTTCATGCGGTTTTCTCAATAGTGTGTTGCATGAGAAAGGTTTATATCTATATTTTTCCCTGGAATTCCCACGGAAACTCCGAAATTACCGCGGATGAGACCGCGGGGGACAGCTAGTGTTAATATAAAGCCTAAGCCTAAGTAATATTAAAACTTGAAATAAAAGCAATAGGTAAAACAGGCTACAAAATTTAATAAACCGTTCATATTTACAAAAGTTCATCAAAATATGTAAGAGAGTTTTGTGTTTGAACGACGAGGTGAAAGATACAAAAATAAAATAACAATAAAAATAAAAATATTTATTTTTATTAATTTATAATTTTTTTTATAACTAATAATGTGTGCATAAATTTTTACCACTTTGTCTATTGCAGTAGGTTATGGTACAGCCTTGGTAATAATTTATCTAGACCACTAAAGTGTGCCAAGTTTTAGTGCAGAATGGGAATAAATTAGTGCTTTTATACATAACTTATGATATATAGTTAAGTATAATTATAATAAATAGTTTTGTAACCAAAACTCAGTATATCTAGGTAGTCATCATTAACCAAAGTTTCAATTTGTAAAATCAATTTTACAAATCTCTGTTGAAATTTTAAAATACCTGACTGAAGAAACGATGTTTACTGAAGAAATACCTAATTAGCTGAAAATCACACATAGAACAATGCCAAGATAATTAACCGTCTCGGTCATGGAAATAATCCTGTGAATTCCTATGTTAAATCTATATATCGATATAGTATATCGTCGATATCTCCAAATAAATGCTTTCTTTCTTTTTATTTAATTTTTATGAAAAGATTCATATATATATTTTTTTTTATGTCATAGGGGGCAAACGGGCAAGTGGTACACCTGATGGTATAAGTGATTACCGCCGCCCATGGATATCTGCAACACCAGAAGGCATGCAGGTGCGTTGCCGACCTGAAATGGGGATGGAACTGACTTTCAAGCGGGGCTGGCGGAACACACCGTTAGGTGCTCGGCGACAGATTTGCAACTTGAAGGTGGTAGCTAGCCAGCCGGGCACTAGAGAGCGCTCTACCACCATGCTATGGTTTCCTCACGATGTTTTCCTTCACCGACAGCTCAAGCTCATTGTTAGGATTTGAACCTAAACATTGCGGCGTTTAATCCGAACGCACTAACCACTGAGCTATCATCGCTTTTCTTCCGTACGTAGGTACTTAAACAGTACCTACTCATCTGTGCAATAGGACATTCATCTATAGAAATCCAACTTTCCTCTGTTATTACTTTAATATGGTAAACTTTATTCTAACTGCACCTTAGGAAATGCTAGACTTATGTGAGTTTTTTGGGTTGTAATATTGTGAAATAGTAACATAGTTGTATGTACAGTTTGCAAAATAAAACCAAAGGTCAACAACTACGGGGACTCATTCTAAACTCGTTTGTATCTCTTAATCTTTTCTTTAGAATAATAGGGATGTTGACAACTTTTGAAAATCAAAATTTTAATTAGTCCGTCTTTTAGAAAATTAAAAATCATTAGACACGTATAAAATTTAAATTTTTCAAATAAATGAAAATACACAGAGATAAAGCGCATTAAAGTTTAGGGTGGGGGCTCGTGACTTCACTTACCACTACAAGCCGCCATACAAACTGCACTAGTTAGTGACGTTACCCGAAATTTCAACTCAATGTATCTCTGTTATTTTTTGATTACGTAAAAAAAGAAAAAATACGTGTCCAATATTTTTTATTAGTCTACAAGACGGACTAAAAAAAAATTAGTCAAATAGCCTATTGTTTGATTGAATTAATTTATTATAAACATACGGTTATTCTGTACCTACGTTAGCATAAATTTTAATTTAAGTGTTAAAAAAATATGATATATTATATGTGATCACTTATTGCACATTTTTTGTCTCCATTATATGCCTTTTTTATGTGCCCTGCCTAAGCGTGCTCACGATCTTTTTACAATCTACAATCTCTCGAGATAATCATAATCTAACGCTTTTTACAATTTGACGGTGACATACCTATACAATATGTTTTAAGACGAAAATTGTAGATATATCATATAAAAAGTATTTTCAATCGACGTGAAAATCTTGTAAAAAAATAAGAACGTTAGGAAAGAAATATTTAAAAGATAAATTTTGCGTATAGACTATAGACGCTATTGTCACTCGCGACTTTAAACACCGTTTAGCGAACGATCAATTTTATTTTTAACTGACTTCAAAAAAGGAGGAGGTTCTCAATTCGACTGTCTTTTAATTCGTTCGTTTAGTGGACAACTAGGAAGAGCCTATTTGGTAACCATAATACATGTTATTGTTTTACTTAGTTTGGGACTAGGTTGATGATTTTCAAGGATTATTATTATTAATAAGAAAAATCTACGTTTTGTAACTGAATCTTCTGACTGTACCACCTCAATGCCCTCTACACCGACCGGTAGCGGCGCTTGTAGCCCAAGGCGACTCATTCCCTTCGCAGCCAGGTCTTTTCATATCCCATATATTGTGTATTCAAGAGAATTTTGCAAAGAAACAGTCCTGCAGCTATTTATAAGTTTCGATATGAGATTGTCGTATTGTCGTAGAGAATATCGTGTCGTATCTGAAATTCAACTATAGGTACGTACTACGTATGCATTTAATGAACGAAAACTGCGTTTAAAGATATCGTTTGTGTGTGGTTAGTAAATAATTTAAATCATTTTTACGAAGCCAGGATGTTATTAATTTTGAGATAAATTTTGTGTTCATCAGCAGTCACCACTGATGTGTATTCGTGTCCATTGGTCACTATTAAATGTTATAATAAACAGTGAACAAAGATAAGTCCACCTTTTGTTACCCTCGGCGTTTCTTACTTATATTTTTTTATTTATTTTTTATGGTGCTAATAAAGTACCTATATCTGATACTAGCTGTTCCCCACGGTTCTACCCTCGTTAATATCGGAAATCCCACGAGAATTTCGGGATAAAAGTCCCTATACCTATCCTTTTCTGTAGCCCTAACAGCATATAGTATGTAAATTTAATGAAGTTTCACCCCTGTTTTTACGGAGTTCCTGTGGGAATTCCGGGATAAAAAGTACCTTATGTCCTTTTCTGTACTCCTGAAAACGTGTATTGATGATCGATTGAGCCGTTAAGGCGTGAAAGCGTGAAAGCATAACAGACAGACAGAGTGACTTTCGCATTTAAAACATTAGTATAGGGATCGTATCCTCTGACTTATGACTGGTGTCGTCGAGTCTAAAAACCGTTTTACTTTTGCCATCGGGTTCAGACTTGTTGACTTACACGTTCAACAATACTCCTTAATCTTCACTGTTTAACTTTAATAGTGAATATTTATTTTGTATTAGGTACTACTGCCTTAGATGGCAGAGAATATTAATAAAATAAGGTCTCTGCTGTTTTCAGCCTAATATTTACTCAATGTAGGTAAATATTTAGGTATTTTGTTATATCTGATCTAAATATACGAATTCAATTTTTGTCCTCTACCTTTTACCACTGACGAAATAAAGATGTGGTATGCGTTTGAGCGCATTGTAGATCTGATTTGCAAGGTTTCAATCGCGTTCCTTACAGAAAATTACAATTTATGTGTGTAATAAGGTATAAAATATAATTTATAAAACAGAATAATATAACAATTATAATACCACCACGAGCTTTGCCACGCGGTATCACACGTGTGATCTTTGGAATTGGCTACTTGACAAATTTATTTTTTTAGTCCGTCATGTAGATTAATTAAAAAATATTGGACAAGTATTTTTTCTTTTTTTTACGTAATCAAAAAATAACGGCGATACATTCAGTTGAAATTTCGCGTGACGTCACTATCTTGGGCGGAAGTTGACCACAACCCTATTAAAAAGAAATTTTTGACCTTGTCCTGACAATCGTCAGGATAAGGCGAACACAATAAAAAAGAAATCAGTCAAATCGATCTAAATAAAAACTAATAAAATCTAAAATTAGAGGCGTGTTACCTACAGCTAGGAGATTTATTATATTCAAAAGAGAATAATGCGGAGTTCTGAATTATACCATTGGTTAAATATAAATAAGTTTTTCTGGTTTTATTTTTATAGTAGTCGTACTATTGTCAGCACAAGAGATAAGTAGAGACTGTCAAGTAAAAAGTAATAATGTCTTCTTACAATGGAGACGTATATAAGTGAATTCTGTGCCAACACGAACCTTTACAAAAATAAAAGGATGCTGAATAAATTTAATTACCAAAAAATAATAATTTTTGGTTTGTGACTCCATTATAAGTTCACCGTGTAGCTTTAAACTTTCCGTAAAGTGCAAAATAAGTAAATAAATAAACAGAATTTGATATGGCTTAAAAAAAGGAAACATACGGCCGCACTAAGAGTCGTTTCATGATTACCTACTTAATTTAAGTAAAGATTTTTAATACAAATTTCCGCAATCAGAGACGTTCATCAAATAAATGTTAGTTGGCATTTGACTAATTAAGTTAAATTTAGTTAAATGCCATTCAACATTAATTTATTAAACGACATAACAAGTTTCATATTCCAAATTCACAACTCATTATTACCCGCTGTTTAGCGGGTTATAATGGATTTCAGTACAACTTTTAGTCGTACTTATTGAAGGGAACCTAAACGTACTACTTTATGTGCACTTATATGTGAATAAAACGTCAGTTTTTGAATATATGGGATGAAAAAACATAAACCTATCCTTACTGTAACGCAGCCGGGTAATATTCCCCAAATCGTGTAGCGTTTCACAGCTAGTAAAGTACTATCGTGTCTCTACTCTGTGTATGTAAATAAAATACATATATTGTAATTCAAATGCCCCTGCTTAGTGATTTATTTCAGCGACCGTCCCCAAGGCTCGGTTGATTCATCATTTTCATACGATAAACTTTTGTTATTTTTCGCGTTATAATTCAAACGTGAATGACTAATGATCGGTATAGTTGGAATGTATAACAATAGAGAATTTCATAGTGACTAGCTTGCTAGTTTAGGTGTATTGCAGCCGGTTAATGGAATTGTTTTGTGACGTCATCTTGAATACTTACGACAAATTAATCATTATCATCATGTACATAATGGCATCCCTAGATCGTATTATGATGATTTATGTTACAGTAGCCTTTCCCGTGGTCTGTCTCTTTGTCTCATTTAGCTATGAGTGCGGGCACTCGTAGCGCTGATTCAAACCAGCACCGTTATTGTGCTGACTGACTAATTGAATCATTACAAAACCGAGCTATTTATTGGGTGTAAGAACTTAAAATTTTCAAGGATCCCTTTACCATGGAAAAGTTCTGGTAAATTCAATCGCTAAAAAGTTGAAAACGAGATAAAAGTTTGCTGGAAGGACCAAGTTAGTTCCTTAGGTAGAGTCCTAAAAAACGTGATTTGGGTGTACAGGGTTATACGGATGGAACGCAAGTGAAACTTCGGTCACACCATGAGCAGTTCCATACAAACGAAACGCTTTAACTCTACTCCTTCCACAGGCGCTCAGCTTATCCGCATCATGTGCAGTGTGTGTACGGGTGTCTTAGGGCTCACGCGCTAGTTTAAGTTCGAAATTCAAGTTGATATTATCCAACACACACAGCCTAAACCGCTACCACCTCTAGGCTTATCTAGGTACGTTGCGGCAAGGCGTAGAGGGGGAACGGACATGACGGGAGGCATTGAGTGTCACTTCTTTACAACATAGTATATACTAGCTATTCCCCACGGATTCATCCGTGGTAATTTCGGAGTTCCCGCGGGAATTCGGGGATAAAAAGTACCCTATTTCCTTTTCTATATCCTTGAAAATGTGCATGCAAGATTTCATGATGATCGGTTGAGCCGTTAAGGCACAAACAGAGTTACTTTGGCATTTATAGGTAATAGGGAAAATCAAAATTAATTAATTAATTCTAATTAGTCCGTCAGTTAGAAAATAAAAAAACAATAGACACGATTTTTTTACTTTTTCAAATAAATTAAAATATACAGAGATAAAACGTATTAAAGTTTAGGGAGAGGGGCTCGTGACGCCACTAACCGCTAAAACCACCATACAAACTGTCCGAATAGTGACGTCACGCGAAATTTCAACTCAATGTATCGCCGTTATTTTTTGATTACTTAAAAAAAAATACGTTTCCAAATATTCATATTCATCTACAAGACGGGCTAAAAAAAAAATAGTCAACATGCCCATTAGGATGGATTGCATAAGGGAACAGTTGGTTTTAAGGTTGTTGACCGACCTGCCTGTCGCGTTATTTATTCGGTATCTTTACCACCGTTCAGCAGCCATTTTGTTTTCGAAGAAGGAAGCTGCCTTTCGAGATAGAATCGTGTTTTGTCTTGGGGAACAATCTAACACTGTCATTGGCGTTTCGCCATAATTATTTTAATTGCTAAAAATACGTACATTGGCAGAATTAAATGCGATAAATCGCGATAGATTGCCATAATCGTTAATACGTTGGAAACTCCTTAAAACAGTTTTTTTCTGTTCATCGACTGTAGAATGTAGAAATGTTATTCATTCTGAATGTTTTAATCGCGTGTAACCGACATTACCCTAATGCCATTCCTGGTACCGTGTTGCGACTTCCTGAAGAACGCAAATGCAGTGTTAGAAAGAGTTAGCAGTATACGACGGTTATAAGTCTATCTCTATCATTTATTAAAAACGTCTCGTATTGACTAGGTTAAAGTTGGATTGGCTGGGAATATTGCCGCTTGCATGCGAAATTCTCACCCAATAAATTGTTAGTTGCAGAAAATTAACAGTGCAATGAAACTGTTAAATTTATTTTAATCTTATATTTTTATTTTGCACCGTTTATTTCAACTGAATTTATTGGTTTTATAACCACTTGAGCTTTTATTGGTTCGGTATGCAAAACAGATTAACGTTTTTTCTTGAGGCCTTATTCGTGACTAGAGTATCGTAGCCAGCTGCATTTTTTTTTAAACTAGTAATTTTGGTTGTAAAACTTTATATGGCACAAGAGGAAATTTTGAAGACAGTTGTTTCACTCGTAAAATACTTACAAATAAGTACCTATTACACATTGACTCATACATAGTAGGTAGGTATCATAATCTAATATAAATCACGTGTCACGTTGTTTGTCCGCGATGGACTCCGAAACTGCTGAACGGATTTTGATAAAATTTTGTAACCTTTCATAAAATGGTCCAACTTTAAAGATAGGATAGTTTTTATCCCGGAATTCCCTCGGGAACTGAAGGACATAGAGTACTTTTTTCCCGCAACCTCCGCGGGAACTGCGAAATTACCGCGGATGAAATCGCGGGGGACAGCTAGTCTAATATATATATAAATCACTTGCCACGTTGTTTGTCCGCGATGGACTCCGAAACTACTGAACGGATTTTGATAAAATTTTGTAACCATTCATAAAATGGTCCAACTTAAAAGATAGGATATTTTTTATCCCGGAATTCCCTCGGGAACTGAAGGACATAGAGTACTTTTTTCCCGCAACCTCCGCGGGAACTCCGAAATTACCGCGGATGAAATCGCGGGGGACAGCTAGTTGGATTATAAAATGGATCAACCTCGTGTACGTAAAAAAGTCTATATTGTACGTCTATAGACTAGCAACCGACGACATATTTGCATCAAATTACGTAGTCGGTTGCTCACAGTGATTATTCTTTCGAGAACTGAGTACACAACTGTAAAAGCAGTTGTTACACGTTGCGCATTGTTACAGGGGAAACAAACGACTCTGAAGCTTAGCCCCAAAACTTTCATTGGTATATTTTAACAACGCAAAAACTGTACAGGTACCGAACATTTTGAGTGTTTTTCGCGAAATTTTTTAATTCTCACGAACAGCTAAGTACCTACCCAGCCACCGTTGGAGCGTACAGTCAGCAAAGAAACGCACTAAATAAGCTTAAGAAGATAACTTTTTGATTCCGTATTTACAAGATTCTTTAGTGTCCTTTTTTTCTTAATGATTGTCTGTATCCATATTTAAAGTAATATAATATTTTAACCCGCCTCAAATGTACGGAAATACTATTTTATTATTATTATAAATCTGCATGAAAATCAGAAACAATAAAGGGCTTACTTTTTTTTTACTTTTTATTACAAAATTCTACCTCATCTTTAAGTATAAAGACATGGTAGAATTTTGGTGGGGCCCTGAATTTGAAATAAGCACTTCGAACCTAATGGTAGGTGTTCTAGAAAAGCTGAATTGATTGCAAATTATTGAAAGAAAACACTAACAAACTGAAAACAATACTTTAATGACTATAATAATTGCTGTAATATAAAAATGTAGTGTTTATAAAAAATCAATAATCTCAATACATTTTTAAAATTTTAATAAATTAATTTCAAAATCTATAATTATTGTAATTATCGCAATGTATATATTTTATTTAAATAAAAATAACTAAAAAGGAGTTCTCAATAGATAATAATAATAATAATAATAATCCACATCACAACACACAGATCTACTTGATCCCACAGTAGGTATCTCGAAGAATAGAATATATTCTTAAGTTCCACTTCTTATGCATTCTTATACTTGTAAAACACTGACGCGCGTTCATTTGTGCGGTCATTGTTAGAAATTGCCGATTATGAATGAATTTGATTAATTAAAATAATTTATTGAGTAGGTACCTACCTCTAATTAATGATCCTTAGTGGAAAAAAATAAAACGAGTAAAAAAAGCAGGAAAGTGACTCCAACGGTACGGTGCTACATAACTTTTTTTTGTTCTTCTTTTGCTGTCAGTACTTTAGTAACGAGAGAGGAAATGAGCAAGCAGAGCGGGCAACAGCTCTTACGTTTGACGTCCGGACCAAATCATTTGCCGGATGCAAATACAGTTTTTGCAATTTTCTCATTTTCAACCTTTAGAAGGTTTTTTTTGGGGTTCCCCTTGTTGAGTATATAATATTTGGGCGACCAAGCTTCGCTCGCGCGCTCGGTGTGATAACGTCTCTCGAGAAAAGTTACTCATAGTGCTTTGTGTTATTGAGTACCTAAGATGGTAGGCACTTATCTATCTACGAAAGGTGAAAAAAATTATCTAAATCTAAATACGAAGTTTCATTGAAACCGTTAGAGCCGTTTCCGAGACACCACCGATCCCGAGGTATTTTCAAAATTCAGATTTTTACATATCTATGCAAATAAATAAAATTGACGTGTCTGTTTGTAATTTCAAATATATAGTTTTTCACTAAATGCATACGAAAGTATATACAATACTTACATCATAAAATTATTTTTTAAAAATTTTCTGTCCCTCTGTATGTCTGTTTGTTCCGGCTAATCTCTGGAACGGCTGTGCTGATTTTGCCAGGACTTTCACTCGCAGATAGCTATTGTTATAAAGAGTAACTTAGGCTACTTTTATACCGGAATTCCTGCGGGAACTCTAAAATTTACGGGAGTGAAACCGCGGGGAACAGCTAGTTAATCATATATGTCTGTATATCTGTATGTCTGGTTGTTCGGCTGGAGAATAGCTGGAGAGGTAAAGGGAAGGGGCGCGCCAATATGGCCAATACGTAGATACACCTTTCGGTTGTCTAGACTCTAGTAATTAAAACTCGAGAATGATTGGACCAATTTGGCTATTTGTGGAAGTTCAGGGAGGTTTCAGGCTACTTTGGAGTTCCTGCGGGTATTCCGAAAGTCACGCGGTTGAAACTGTGGGGCACAGCTATTATTTTATCAAAGTTTATTTTGTTCCTATTGGAAATAAAATCTGTTGAGCACTGGCAGCTTTCATTTTAACGTTTTTTTCTACCGTATTTATATTTCGGTTTTTAAATTGTGGTAAGTATCTATCGTTGATAATCCTGCCAGTGGCGTTTATCAATTGTTGGGTTTTTTTTAAATGGGCGACTAAAATATGAAAATTGCTTTCTCTGCCCTTCTTTGGGAAGAGAACAAAGATAACCTTTGTTAGAGAACGAAGGTAACCTTTCTTTCTTTCTTTCTTTATAAAAACATACTTATACTCGGGGTAAATATGATACAATATCTTCATCAAGATGGCGTCAAGTTCTCTTAATGTACAACTAAACCTGCAACGGTGTTGTTCAATAAATTGAAATAGAATTAAAACAAGTTTATTGCCTAAGCTACTTCCAATCTAACTTTGGGCCATCTAAAAAACAAAGTTAAGAAGATTACAGTAACTGTTGCGTAAAACAATTAATCTAGGGGCTAGGAGAGGTTGTTTCAAATTGAAATAAGCGTTTTGCGTGGACGGCCCGGAATAATTCATGAACGTTTCTTAACACGAGCCAAGCAGGTACCTATTGGAAAATGATACGGTAATTTAACTTTGTTACGGGTTAATTGAACACGGTAATCAGCGCGGATAGAAAAAGAAAAATACCTATGATCTTTGATGAAAATTATGTTTCTTGATTTTATTTATTTATTTTCGAATTTTAACGCTGAACTGCACCACCTTCCTCTTTTACTATTAATAGATACGATATTCTATACTCCACCTGGTATCCTGGAAGAGATCGCTTTATAGCGATAAGGCCGCCCTATGGAGCCACTTAATACTTTCTGTTTCATTAGTTTCAAGAAAGTGTTTTTCTTTTTGTGTTGTTTTTTTTTACTTCTTCTTTTTGTATTATAGGGAAGCTTTTGCCCACGAGTCTGTTCGCGACTATGCAAAAGCTTTGACAGTATATAACAAACAATGGTTAAAATATAAATAATATACAGAGCGCGGTAAAGGAAAACATCCCAAGTAGACTTAGCTCACTTATGACAAAAAAGAGACGTGTATATTGTATAATGACCTTCTTCACTTCCAGCCTTAACGTTACGATAGACCTGTGTTCCTGCAGTGGTGTCACGCGTATAAGAAGAAACAGGCGTGTCTGATGGCCATCGATTCCTCAATTCCACCCTCAGCGTTACGATAGACATAATATTGGGTCTCAGCCCCAGCAGTGGAATCATTAAAAGGTTGATTATGCTGTACCACATAACATGCTGTTCTAAACAAAATAACATTAACGTATGTGTTTATGTATGTCCATGCAACCGATAGTAATGTACACAACATAAATGTAAACGTTTGCCAAGTTTCAGACACAAACAAACTTTATGCAAATCATTGTGTGCCAGGTAGGCAGGCGTAATGTTATCTAGCCGGCTCACCTACTACCCATTACATGCGTGCGTGGTCGTTTTGTTATCCAACTAGTCGGGTCATTGCATTTTGAATACTGTCACATTTTCAAAAAAAGAAGTGTGTATCAGCTCTGAAGCACTACTGGAGTTAACTGTAGTTTTATTTGTTATCTCTGCTTAACAATATAAAAATTTACTATTATAACAACTTCTTGTTGCCGTAGCAACGTTTCGACTGCGCGTGTCTGGCCAGATCATTTGTAAATAACATCTAGTTGCCGTAGCAACGTGCGCAAGATAGTTGTACACTCAGGTTGTACACGAACATATGTGGCGACCTCTACGCCACAAGTTACGAACTAGAACAAGGCGACGAATACTAACTACGTGAATCGCGCTAACGAAGTTTTCACATATTATGCGCTGCTACACATACATAATAGTAGGGTAGTCGAAGATGCTAAACGAGATGAAAAATTTTTCAAGCGTCGTTGGACCTACTAGGTTTTGAAGATTAGGAGAGAAAGACAATAAGGTTAGATAATGTTTTCCCTTTCACCGGTGGTTTGAGCTTCTTCAAAATGAAACAACATCAATCGCGCTTGAGAATGTCATCTTATAGGATAAGTTTCATCCGAGAAAAAAGAACTCCCGGAGGAATTCAAAATCGACGTGGGTAAAAGTACGGAGTGATCAGCTAGCACTACATTTTCCGATAAGGCATAATGTCCTCGGAGAATCCCTTTCATGCGGGTAAAACCACCGGCAATATCGAGTCAATTAGTTTAGCTTTTTGATAGCTAAACTAATGGATTTAGAACGTAGATGTAGATACTTTGGCAAAGTTTAACCATAATTTATATAAACTAATCCAATAAACAACACATCTACTGCGTGTTAATTTGTACCTAAGTTGTAATAATTAATAGCTCTCATTGAGGTAACTCTGGGTTAACTTCATGCTAAAAGTTCCGGCTTGCGTTTCACGTAACAAGAATAAGCTGAGTACACACAAAAGTTGCATTAAGCTTAAAATGTTAGGAAATCGTGTTCTAGAGGATATGTTTTTCCATTTTATTTATTTGTATTTCCTGAAAAAGACGTTTATCATGTGCACTATTGTATTTTTTAACACATAACATCTAGTAGCTTTTTTTGTTATTTAATACATATTATATGAACTTGTGCTTAAATGCATTGTTACATAATAGTTAAAAATGTATATCTAATTTTATATGATCAGTGATGAGTCCAATTACGTAGAAGACAGAATTAAATATCGGAGAAAAAGGTTTGTGAACAACAAACAGACTATAAACTGCTGCATTTGCGTTTATAATTATTAAAACGCTTGTGTATGCGAAAAAACCAGCTAGTTAGAGTTTCAACGCAAACTTCCGGTTAGTTGTGCTAGTTCTGTGAACTAAAAATTGAGGAAAGCTTACAACCATTTTATAATACCTCCTCTTGTTCATTTTAATATGCACTGAGAACTTACGTTAGAAATGTTTATCTTGTGTAGAAATAATAAGAAGCATAGAATATTTCAATGTTCTTTTTAATTGCGTTGTAAATTGTTTGTAGATAGTCCAATGCTAACTACTATTTCAGATTCAGAATATGGAAACCCGAAAACATTGGGAACTATATACCTATACTATACATAAAACTATACTATACAATATACATAAAACAAGTAGGTGAATGTTGATAAACTAACATATATTTTAACTAAGTAGATACAATAACTTATTCTTAACAATATACATACTTGCACATAGGGTGTAAGTTTAAACTGGTTACTGGGGAAAGGAGCTCAGTAACCGATTATTGTCTCAAGTATCTAAAAGAAACAATTATATTTTTATGATGTAGAAGTATTTTTTCATGAAAATTGACCTAGCAATTTTCCGACGCGCTGGCAAATCTTAACCTAAAGGTCAATCACCTTGAGAAATATTACACAAATGTCATAATTAAATTGTTATTATTACTTAAGTTTAGTTTTAATTTATTACTGTTTAACAATTTTCGTTTGCGTTGCTGTGTGTATTAACTTGTGTTATGTCTTTTTTGCTTAAATAAATCTTTCTTTCTTTCTTTCTTTGAATAGTGCCCACCAAGCAAGAAGATAATGCAACTATTGCTGAACATAGCAAATGAGAGTATCTAATTTACATATCGTCGCTGCGCGTGCGAATCCGCGTAAGAGCAACTTGTAAAGACCGCGTATTTGCTTTTTGACAGGAGGAAGAAAAAACCGGATAAGTACCTGGGTACAAGTGGGATTCGCGCACCGAGGGTTCTCTACAAATTTGATTGTATGTTAACAAAGTGATGTACCTAAAAATACGAAATCGTAAAGTATGTAGCTTTACGGTTTCGTATTTTTCCCTTTAAATTTTCCTTTTCAGATATGGAATACTAAAAAAATGGCAACAACAGATAAAAATGCGAAACAAAGAGTCAAACCACCAAAAAAAAAAAACAATCGGCCAATGAAAATTCGGCTTTGGGCCGCGTCAAACGCACACAGCGCGAGCGGCAAAGGTACGGGTGCGCGCGACAACTTCCCCTTTGCCGACCACTTTGAGTAACCGTCGCTTTAAAATAGCCTAAATTGTTGCCTGATTACATAGAGCTAATGTAAATAGAGGTGGCTGCTGTGTAAATCGAGCCTAGTGTTCAATGACGGCCGCATATAGCTTCGAGCTATATTCCTTGAAATTCGTCCCGCTCTGTTTGACTTGTTTCACACCCTGCTGTAAGAAGAGTTTAGAGGTCTGCGTCTCAATTCTACTCACGTATGACACTGCTTAACTAGACTCCTTTTTCGATAAGGCTCTTCACTTATACCGATCGACGTGGCGTAGGTATCATACGCGTACGTACGGACGGAGAAATTGTTGACTTAAGCGCCATAGCCCATATGTTTCCTTTACATTATGTACGAGTATGTATGAAAATATGTCAATGCGACTTTTTGTGAGTGTTTTTTTGATGTTTTTAATTCATACGTAAGTCAAATCGTCTGATTATTTAATTGTTACTAGCTGTTTCCCTCGGTTTTACCCGCGATAATTTTAGAGTTCTCGCGGGATTCCGGCATAAAAGTATACCCTTTGTCCTTCTTTGTACCCCTGACGATTTGTGTACAAAATTTTACTAACTCACATTCGCATCTGTAATACGTAAGGATAAGGATAGATAAAACTTGCTGCAGAACGTAGTCAAAATTGCAGTTCTGGACAACATTATCTGTTTATTGCCCGCTCCACATTCTCGCGAGAACCTTGCGAGAACGCGAGAAATCCAAGAGAACGTGAATGTGAAGCCGATGTTCTCCGCCATTTCTCGAAGTATATATATATATATAGATTAGATAGATATATAAACACACCCAGACTGGATGGAACCCTGTGATCATCACACAAAGTCCACCCCCACCAGGAATCGAACCCGGAACCCCTTGATTAGCGGGTAAGCATGGTGACCTTTACGCCAATCAGGTCGTCAATGACTTCAGAAAATCAGTAAGTCAGTCCAATTATATTGGCAATTAATTGGCAATTATATTGACAATATATTATGTCCCTTCTATTAAATAGGTATTATAACTCGTTGGCAATTAATAACATTGTGAACACTACGAAATTTGCTAATGATATTTTGACTTAAAGCTAGAACTAAACAAGTGAGCTTCGCATAAGCCGCCTTTGTTACGAAATCTTGCGGGATGAGAGCGGCTGTGGATGACATTGAAATGCTTTTGCGGTAACTGGGATCTTTGAAATTTTCCTTTTAAACATTCTTCGGGTGATTTTATTTTGTATTTTGTTTTTGATACTTGAGAATTAAATATTCCGTTCTTTGATGGTTCGAAAGCTTGTAATCCTACTAATATTATAAATGTGAAAGTGTGGATGTTTAGATGTTTAGATGTTTGGATGTTTAAATGTTTGGATGTTTAGATGTTTGGATGTTTGGATGTTTAGATGTTTGGATGTTTGTTACTCAATCACACAAAAACGGCTGAATGGATTTGGATGAAATTTGGCATGCACGTTGTCAGGGGTATAGAGGACATAGGGTACTTTTATCCCGGGATTCCCGCGGGAACTTCAAAATTACCGGGAGCTTCAAAATTACCGCGGGTGAAACCGCGGGGCGCAGCTAGTACCTATTATATAATAGAATCGCGTGAATCGTTACGGTTTATTTTATAAATACTTTGTATGTATTTATAATTCTACGAAGTATTATTAAAGGTTTTGTGATAACATCAGAAGGAACACCTAAAATATAAAACACTAGCTGTTCCCCGCAGCTTCACCAGCGGAAATTTCAGAGTTCCCGCGGGAATTCCGGAATATTTTTTATACCGCTAGGTGATAAGATTTTCTCTCCAGATTTTATTTGGACAAAATTTAACTTCGGAGTTCCTGCGGCATTTCCGAATCGCACGCGGGTGAAACCGCGGGGCACAGCTTCTAAATTCATAAAAACTCTGCGTGTAACATTTTACGCTCAACATGACTAATCTAACGTATTTTGAAGCAGAAATTAGCCAATAATAATCAAACTAAAACATTAGAATTAATCCGTATGCCTAGATTTACCACTGCGTTGTCGTGTCCTTTTAAGATCACCATTATCTAAACAAAAACAATTTTCCGCTCTGCATACGAATTCGAACCTTCTGTGCTTAATGACAGGTATGTTTTTTGATGCAACATTAGGTACATTGGTAAACTGATTTAATTAGCGGAATAAACGTTAAAACCATTTATTGACGTCCGGGTCCGTACTGTCTTAGACTGGATTGTTAGAACTTTAATCTGCCTTAAATGGGTCAGTGTTCAGTATACCTAGGTACCTATAGGCACCAACTTCTTCGATAGTTTTCGCCTGTAAAAGGAGTTTATTTTTCAAAAAATAGCTGTTCTTCGCGGTTTTGCCCGCGTTGATTTTGGAATTCCCGCGGGGATTCCAGGGTAAAAGTACGTGTATGCAAAATTTCGTGACAATCGGTTGAGTAGTAAAGGCGTGAAAGCGTAACAAACAAACAAGCAAATAAACTCGCATAAATGCATTTATAACAGGATATAAGAAAAAGAGATTGTTAAGTGTAATTTATAAGTGAAAGCTGAAAACTTTTCGCAAGACTACCTAGATTTAGGTTCAATTTACAGCAAAAAAAAAAACATTTTGTCATTTATAAAATGACTCACAAATATACATAAAGGGAAATTACAAAAATAAGTCTTTTATTAAGAGTAAATCATCGTTAGGTAGCGAAAATTTCTATAGGTAAGTAGAGGTTAAAAATAACGCAAATTGTATTTCGTTACAAGATTATAAGCTTTTTACATAAGATTATTTTATTTGAAGGCGAGTAATTTTATAAATAATTAGAATGATTGTATATAATAATAATATAATAATAATAATCCACTTCACAACACAACTTGTATATAATTATATAATTACAGGACGTCATGCTTGCGTAATGGTTTTCTCTGAACAATCATAAACTAGCATATCTCCTCTTCTCGATAAGTTATATTGAAGCTACAGAAATAAATAGGTAGGTCCAAAATTTCTTTGGTAATATATTAAAAAAATGTAGATTTACAATAATTGCCACTTAAAAACATAAGGATTTTTATCTTTAGTATTTGCTAAAATTTCAGTTTTACGACGACTTGTACGATATTCATATTGGTATTATGATGACAAAACTTAATCAGAGAACTGAGATCGTATAACAACAGTGAAGCCGGTCTTTACGACACTCAAAGATTAAATTTTGCCTTACATCTTTATCGCCTTGATTTATCTCACACGTCATACACGCGTCTTGGGAATTTTAATATACATATTTTTTCAAAATTATTCTATCATGTAGGTATATCTTTAAAACGTGTATTTTTATTTTTCTTTGACTATCATAATCAAAATTCAATATTATTTTTGTTTTACATAATTATCATGTTGTGATTGCTTTTGCTCTATAAAGACAGTATTTTAATAAGTATTAATATTTATTTTTTAGGAACACAATTAAGTATCATAGAAAATGTAGGTATAAACTATACAAACATACCTACCAGGCGATAAAAGTTCTTTTACGAACACAATTTTTACTAACAGACTTCGAAAGATTTTTTTTTAATTTGTTGAAATTGAACTGATTTCATCCTGACGAAAGAAATAGGTTTTATCACAGAATAAAGAGTTCTCGAGGGAGTATCAAAAACGAAGCTAGTTTGGAATAAAGATATTTTTTAATTATTTTTTTATTTAATTATTTGACTGATTTCATCCTGAGAAAAGACTTAAGTTTTATCTTAAAATAAAGAGTTCTCGAGGGAATACCAAAAACAAACTAATTTGCGATAATGATGTAAACATAAACCCTTTGTGAATAAATAAATAACTTTGAATATTAACACATTATTACGCTTCGCTGTTTGAAGAGTTAAGCAATAAGCATAAAAAATGATTAGGCCATTATGCAACGCAAATTTCATCCCGTCCCAGAACATTAAGGATTTAAGCGTAGTCCAATTTGATTAACTAAGGTTAATTAACCTGCTTAAGCATTACTATGGTACCCTTTTATGAGGCTCCTGGACCCTATATTTAATTCAAGTGTGATTTAGTGAATTGTCGCCCCCAAATGTGAAGTAATTTTGTTACTGAACTTGATTTTCACATAGTATTACCGTTTCTTACTAATAATTTACTTCAATTAAAATAAAGATGTACCTACAGGTACCAACGATACGATCCATGTATTTTTTAATGAATAATGAATTATATCAAACCTCTGCAAACAAACCTGACGATAGAAAAGCAACACGATCCGGCTTCGAAGGACCAGTGTAGCTTCCGATACGCATCGCTTTAGAGGGAAGTGTTGTATCGACCACGGTAACTAATATCGAATGCGTTTGAAAAAAAAAGGAAAACTTCACCGGCATCGATAGAAAAGCTGATATATCATACGGCCAGACAGCAGAACGCGGAGAGTCGAAGGTTTTATTTTACTTTGCAAAGAATTTATCGTTTCCCACTCGCCGCGCGATATTTGCGGTGTACCCACCCGTACCCAGTTGCCGTAACTCGCGGCGGGTGTTTAACGATGTTTATCACTGTAATGATTTTAAAAGGATTTTAAAATCGATCATTTTCATAGATATATAGATAGATATTTTATTCTCTCCTTAAATAGTACATTGTTATCCTAGGGGTGAAAGTAACTCATTTAGTTCCGAGACGGGGTTTGGCGCCAATAGATCGAGGGACTAAATAAGTCTTTCTCCCGAGGATAACACTGTGCTCTTCATTACGAATGCAAGGAAAGTCAAAATAAAAATAGGAATTAGCTATAGAAAAAAAATTAGTGAATTTTATTTTACATAAATCAACCTTTAGGTGTGCTACTGGCCAGTAAGTATGCCCCCTATGACATAAAAAATAACTTGAGTTTCTGCAGTATCCAGCTGTCAGTTGAAAGCGATTCTCCCTAGGGCTGAAAAAGGTTACTTTCAACCCGCTTCTCAGGCAACTTCAGACCTACTTTCCGAGTATGAGTAATGAAAAATTACATTTATATTTTATGTCAAAATTAAATAAATTCACTAAAGTGATTGTCAATATGTTTAAAAGAAAAATAGAATTAAATAATAAATAATATAACAGAAAATTCTCAAGTAGAAACACGTTAGGTAACAATTTATACAATTTATACAAACACCGTAGTAAATAAATAATTTCATGGATACTCTTTAACAGAGTAAAATGATTTATCCAATAAAAAGTTTTTCAGTCTGCGCTGAAATGCTTCGTCCGAGGTTTGGTAGTTTTTCGTAGAACGAAGGACCAATAACACGTGGATTTTTATCCATGAGTGCCAACTCATGGGTAAGTAGGTATTTCATGGTGTATATATAGGTTTAGTGTTTTTAAACAGCTTTATGTTCTGGGTAGCATTTAAGCGCGCATTAGATAATTCTGCATTTTTCTATTTAAAAAATCATTCAAAAATCAATAGGAATGTTGACGACTTTTGAAAATCAAAATTCTAATTAGTCCGCCAGTTAGAAAATAAAAAAAGAATAGACACGTATTTTTTGCTTTTTCAAATAAATCAAAAATATACAGAGATGAAGTGCATTAAATTTAAGGTGGGGGCTGGTGACGTCACTGACCGCTATAAACCGCCATACAAACTGTCCGGTTATTTATTTATTTATTTATTCAAGAAAAAGGTACAGAAATTATGATTTTCATGTCACATTACAGAGTCACCGAGATAGTAGGTATACACAGTGCCCTCTGGAGGAATAACACCTGTAGTAGATATAGCTACTGACCATTAGTGACGTCATACGAAATTTAAACTCAATGTATCGCCGGTATTTTTTGATTACGTAAAAAAAGAAAAAATACGTGTCCAATATTTTTTATTAATCTACAAGACGGACTAAAAAAAAATTAAGTCAACATGCCTATTGCACAGCAAAATATAATATGTTCTTGAAAAGTGGTCGCTATTCAATTAAACCTAACTCAACCTAGCAGGTCGGAGAGTTCGCAAACCGAAAACAGCACTAGTTAATACGAATTTAGCGTGGACATAAGTTTGATGTGCAGTGCAGTTCTCTTTTCGGAATGCCTATTCGTCCTATATGGAAGAATATTGATATAGCTACCTGAGTATTATTTGTCCCCTTTAAGTACGATTACGATATTAATAACGTTTGGATGGCTTTTCTCATTTTAAAATCTTTTTGTCGTTGACTTCTTTAGGTGGGAAACATAAAGTTAACCGGCTATATCTATATTCATTACTATATCTATACCGACTATATCTATATTCAGTACTTAGCATTAGCATATTCCTGTGAGAATTCTTATCCCGGCGTAGGGCATTATTCCTCGAGCTGGATTTACTTGCCTTAATCCCTCTTTGAGGGCTTGCTCTCTTCCTCGGTAAGAAGGTTTTTTGGGTTATTTCGTTTAATAACATCAAGTATACCTACACTATTCAGTTGTAATTTTCATGCTGTGTCTACCTATATCTGAGTAATTTCCTTAGCGTACCTACATAACATATTTTACCAAAGCAATGCGCACCCTCGCTGGAAAAAAAGGCTTTAGTAATTTTACTTCAAAATGTCAATTTTTTCTTATTATTTCGAAGTAAAATTACCTACACTTTTTTTCTACAGAGGGTACAAATGGTGTCTGATGGGCTGTCATCCGGCTTCCCTATAATCAATACGTACCTATCGTAATCTGACATTAGCTCAAGAAGTTATGCTATGGTGAAAAAAAAATAACATGTACTTAAGAAAGGAAAACTAAAAAACTCTATCGGTATATCCCTATTTCAATAATAACAACGAATTAATTTGCTTACAAAAAAAAATTATAAAAACCTTTTTTTATGACAACCATCAGCACTTTACGGCACAGTGCGAAATAGACAATTTCGAAAGCAATTTAGCAATTTATTTTTTAATTGACCGTATGATAAAATAAGTGGGTGATTAAAGCAACAAACCAGCCTGTATATGTACAATCTTTTGTATAGAACGCTTAAATTCGTTCGTGAGAAGTTTCTCTATTTGACCACACCAAAGATGCACTTAGGCAAATTGAAGTCCCGATTAATAGCTTAGTTCATTACGAAGGATTCATTGACGTAGTGTTCTCGTAGCCAAGATGATACACTAAAGACATTTTAATTGGTTTCGCTTAACTATCGGTCTGCACAGAACAGCTTATGCGAGTTTGTTTTATTTTTTTCACGAAAATTAGTTTCTTTTTTATTTGCTACTAGTTTTCCCTGCATTCGCCTGGCAAGTCTTTGTTCAGAAATAAAAATTGTCCTCTTTCAAGATACAACGTCTTTCCCTTTCAAATTTTATTGAAACAGGTTCGACAGTTTTGACTTGAAAAGTCCACGGACGGAGTTGAATTGAAATGGAATTGAAAAGAATTTAATCTATACTATAATTAAAGAGTAGAATCCGCGATTCTGTACATTAAATATTTTTAACAAAAATTAACAGGGGGCGATAAAAACCAACCACAAAAAAAGGTTTTTAAAAATATTTTCTATCTGTCTGTCTGTTCGCGATTACCTCCGCATCTACTGAACGGATTCACATGCGGTTTTCACAGATAGATTAAGCTTAGCCTGCAGCTACATATAGGCTTTATTTTATTTAATTCGGATGTCGGGAAAAAAAGTTGTTATATTAAAACGTTTCACGCGGGTGAAACCGCGGGGCACATCTAGTTTATAATAAAATAACACACAAAATATGTATCCGAATCCAACCAATGGATTCATATTATGTAGATTTAAATTCTGAACGTTATTAATTTTTATAACGTAGATATGTGTAGGTGATGTATAAGACAGAACATCGCAAACTTCCAAAGCAGCAAATTTACGTGAATCCATACTTATTAATTATACGTATAAATGCTCAAGTAACCCTGGTAGTCCATCCGTCCAATCGCCAGTCCGTCTGATTGTCTGTCTATTACCTTTTCACACCGTAACTATACTCGTCCGAAAATCATGAAATTTTGCATAGGTAGGTACGCGTCGTCAGGGGTACAGGATAAGATTGAGTTTTTAATACTTTTTCTCCCGAAAATTCCGCGGGAACTTCGAAATTCACGTGGGTGAAACCTTAGGCAACAGCTAGTCGATTCATAAAATGCTAAACGACAATTTTCTTACCGCCGCACTCAGAGTCGACTTTAATGGTTACTTAGTTAAGTGTAGATTTTTAAAACAAAATTGCCGCAATCAGACAAGTTTAATAAATTAATGTTAATTGGCATTTAACTAATTAAGTTACATTTCATTAAATGCCAATTAAAATTAATTTACTGAACGTCTCTGATTGCGGCAATTTTGTTTTAAAAATCTATACTTAACCAAGTAATCATTAAAGTCGACTCTGAGTGCGGCCGTAAGTATATTATTCCATAAAGCCAACATGCGTGTACCTACTACCTACCTACTTTATGCAAACACACGTATTTTGTTATTACCAAGTCAATTATTATGATAATGATATTCATAAAATTATTTTACTAATCCCCTTTTCAATGTGCGGCGATACGAAAACAAAATGTTATTCTAGGCATAAATTCAAGCTAGACTGGTGAAAATAAATGTTTTCTCTCAGCGAGTCTTAACTAGAAGTTATCTATTAATTCATATTTTAGTATATTTAGTTGTTATTATTAACAGGATTAATATTTCGTTCAGGATTATTCATTACTCGAACAACATTTTTTTTTAGAATACACTGAAAATAAATGACAAGAATTTAGTCCGTTAGCTTTTTGATTTAAAAATAAATCTCAAAATTACTAAATCAACGACTAATTTATAACACTTCAAATTTATTCATTATAAATAGTTGTTGCCCGCGGTGTCACTCATGTTAGTTTCGGAGATCCCACGGGAATTACGGCAAAAAAGCACCTACATTAATATGCCATTTCCTGCACCTGACAACGTGTATGCAGAATAGGCTTGTTTCCGGAATATGAAAATCAAAGTTCTATTTAGTCCTTCTTCTAGATTCATTCATTATTGGACTCGTATTTTTTCTTTTTTTACGCAATCAAAAAATAACGGAGATACATTAAGTACGTGTACGTGTCCAATATTTTTTATTGATCTACAAGACGGACTAAAAACTAAAATTTGGTTGACAAGAATATTTCATGATGATCAGTTGAGCCGTTAAGGCGTGGAAGCGTAACAAACAAACTCATTTTCGCATTTATAATATTATCTATAGTATCTATGTCAATTAAAGGAGTGCATTTAGTATTCGAATTTCGTCTCAAAAAAAAAACTAAAATTTATTTTTGACGTGAATAACAAAAAATTAAAACCGACTTCCAAAAACACAAAACTAAAAAGCTAAAAAATAACAAAATACCGATTTAATCCAACAGACAAAAATACACGCAATACTAATATTGGTTTGTGCTACCACTTTTCAATTTGAATTCGGTGCCAAGTCCGCTTACGTCTGCCCACTTGGGTTGTTCAGCTCACGACGAGCTCGTGGCGGGAGTGGACTTAGCCTACCTAGTACCTACCCCAAATTTGGCTTGTCACCGACTTCAAATTGAAAAGTGGTAGCACAAACCAATAATAGTATTATAGTATTACGTGTATTTTTAGTTTTGTGTTGTTGGGAGTCGGTTTTAATTTTTTTGTTAAAAATTTGTTTATTTCTTGCTTTTTAGTGAGTCGGTTTGTAATTTATCTAAGTTATAATAGCCTAACGTCAACTGCTCATCACCTTTTATAAATATTGTTTTTCCCGAGGCAGGGACGTTAATTTTTGAGGAGTTCTCCTGGTACATCACCATCAGTTAAACTTCACCATATACATTGTGACGAACATAAATTGTTTAGAAACCACATTAACGTTAACGAATCGGAATCTGTAAAATACCTATTATTTAGTAGTTCCGATGATCATCTGTGGTCTTCATCATCAGTTCCACTTCTTCAAATTTTACTTTCCAAAAGCAAATAAACCATTTAATACCCAAATCGCCATAGGTGTGCCTATAAATTTTGTAAAGTTCCCTCGATTTCTCCAAGATCCCATCATCAGATCCCGACTTGGTGGCAATGAGATCTAATTGAGAGTAAACTCTTTCAAACAAAAAAAGAATTTTCGAAATCGGTCCAACCGTCTTCGAGTAATCGGTGAACATACATAAAAAAAAAAAAGTAATAAAACATAGAACCTCCTCCTTTTTGGAAGTCGGTTAAAAAAATACCTCCTCCTTTTGGAAGTCGGTTAAAAAATAATCTCCAAAATAGAACGCGTACCTAAAGTTGACGCGCTGTCAACTTATATACACTTAATGTCATTTGAAGTCTTTTAATAGAAAAGGTCATTCACCCGCGTAAGCCCACGTTTTTATTAAAGGTTTTCCTGTGATTCATCAGTGTTTTTTTTCTACATACCTACATAGTACATACCTATTTCCCTTGGCATCACGCGTGAATGCCTGGACCAATGTAGCTAGTTATTGTAAGGAGAAGGAGAATATTATAAAAGATAAAAGGCAACTAGTTTGTTTATATTTTTATCAGTTCACACTTATGAACTGTCAAAGGTTTGAAGTAAAAACTACACCACGTATAGCAAATAGAACATCATTCTCTTTTTACTTCCAACCAGCTCGTATTCGTATCGAAAGCGAAGAATACTGTTTTTCGTTTTAACGAGAAAATCAAACGTAGAATGCGAAACCAGCAATCTCAATGCGATACAGTCCACGAGAAAAATGGAACGCGCTCATATTTCGTGCCGGGGCGGTGTAAACTGTGTGAAAATAAACAATACCGCCGCTGATTACAACTGGATTGCCGGTTCGATTCCCGGTTCGGTACAATTGAGGCAATCGCGTTGCGTCCTCTCGACCATCGAGCCTTGCAAATAGAACTCGAGGAAATGGAATTGTATGTATTATTCGAAACTACTGAGAAAATGATGATTTATAAGGTACTGTTGAACCTAATATTATGTAGGTAGTTATTAATAACAAGCTAATGTCGATATAAACTTTAAAATGTCCCTTGTTTTTTTTTTTATGAAACTACTGTTATAAAAAGTTCTAAAATAATTCTAATTTATTAAAAAGTACTTGTGATTTAGAATAATTGATCATAAATGATGACTAGGCTTTTTTAATAATATTGAAGTTAAGACGTTTGAATATTTGTTAATCAAGAATAAACGGCTGAACGAATTTTGATAAAATTTGGCACACAGATAAATTAATCTCACCATGAACATTTTTACATAAAATGTTGCCAAGACGAGACCATTATGATTCGCACTGGCAAAAAATTCTCAGATCTCATGTAGAGTCAAGCTTCTAACTCTATAAGGCCTAACTTCACAAACTCTACACCTTAGTCAGAATATGAGGCTTGGCCATTTCGCTATATTCATATGAGTGTAAAGTAAAAATGTATCCTCTGTTTATTACTTTTCTTTTATACAATATATTGTAGTAACCAAACGGTCAGGCTACATAATATTTTGACTAAGGTGTAGAGTTTGTGAAGTAAGGTCAGGCGTGTAGAGTTTTAACCGAGCTTGTTTCGCATCAACTGAAAAGTTTAAATGTAAAATCAAACTGAAAAAGCAATAATACTTACTATAAGGCACAGGTATATCGTGATTTTATTTATACAAACACAAGCGACGGCTCGCTATACCTAGGTACATATAGATTCGTATTTACTTATGAAAATTGAATTTAATCCATGTTTGCTCACATTCGCACTGAAAAAGCGCTCGTACCAGATTGAGTTTTAGACGTGGTTCAGTGCCAAAGCAAAATTGCGAGTATTGTCAAAGGCAACAGCAATATATTGCCACAAAAATGAAACAATTGGATTTTAAAACCTGGAGGGCAATTATGTAACTTTTGTTGCCATCATATTTTAGCTTAAATCAGAAAAATTACGATTTTGTGATTTATTAAGAACATAAGGGACTCTTTGGCCCGGAATTCCCGCGGAAACTCCGAGATTTACGAGTGTGAAGCCGAGAGGAACAGCTAAAGGTACCTACCTCAAGGTACAACGGTAACAATTCCCGGGAATTAGTAAAGATTATTATTATCAATGAAGCCGGAAAAAAATAATAATTTTTCACATTCCGCATGACGTGGCAGCTCTATCTTTTCTATTTGATATGCGATAGATTCAGCACATATTTTCATGATAACTACTTATTTCGGTACAATGATCTCTGGGGGGACTCTAAAATCGAAGCGGGAAAAACCACGGGCAAAGCTTAATCTGTAACAAAGTATTGAGTCCGACATTTACAATTTGTGAAACTTTCTAAATGGCTTATTTTTAAATCTTTTATTTGTTTTACGACAGATATTTTACGACGCTTGGCACCATAAAATATTTTATGAGAGTATTATTTTCATGACATATACCTACTTACGTATCTATCTACGATTAATAACAATGTAATAATATTGTAGTGGTACGTATTACTTCTCTGTACAGTAGGTACCCACTATGATAACTTAATTCAACATTTGTCTCTGAATTTTATGTGTTTCATAAACTTTTACAAGGTGTAATTTTATTTTTTCATGTAGCTACCCTGAACCGCACACGTATGAAAAGCAGCTTGAAAGTGAGTGTGAACTTCACTTTTTTGTCTGGTAGACTTATATCCTTTGTTGGTTTTTATACTTCCACGCATTAACGACTCCATCGATCACCATGAAATTTTGCATTTACGTTATCAGGGGCACACAAAAGCTCATAGAGTACTTTTTATTTTGGAGTTCTCGCGGTAACTCCGAAATTATCGCTGGTGAAATCGCGGGGAACAGCTAGTATAGTCCATATGTTAGGTAAGGCAGCTCATGGAGTTTATGGAGTACACTCCATAAACTACGACCGCGTGCACCGTGTGCTCAGGGAAGAATGTGGAAGCTTCCCGGTAGTCTCGACGCAAAGCACCGAGGCAGAACAGAACAGTCAAGTTTCAAATAATCACCGCTCCCATCTCAGCGCTGGCGATATCGATAACGGATTTCCCCTAAGTCATAAATTCCGTGCCCCAGCAGTGAGAAAATATAATATGAAATGTTGTGTTTATTTTCATAAATTTTATAAAATTTTCTTTTTTGGAAATATTTTGAGATAATATCGATGTTATGTAAATGAAAATTTACATCCTTAATTGTTATAGTTATAGGTAGCAGTATTTTTTGTCCATTCGCTTGTATTACTTTTACTATCTATATTCACTTTTTAATACGAAAATAAATTCTACTAAATAAATTGTATAAGTCTCTAGTTCATTCGAAGCAAAAGAAAGTCTATCAATATTTACCTATATACTTACTTAACAAAACCTCGCGTGCAAAATGCAATAATACCTGCATTAAAAATATGACCAAGCAATGTGCATAAATAAATAGAAAATATTTACTTACCTACGACAATTCTAAAAATAACGCCCGGCTTCACAAAAAAAAATACTAAATGAAAAAAGTGTAGGTAATAATAGATGTCATATGAATAAAATAGATTTGTAAATCTATGATATTAATAAACGAAACGCAATAAGAATTCTTAATTTTATTAAGTAGATAACAATATATCTATGTATATTATATACCTAAGCATCTTAAAACGAAACTTACAGTGAAATATTTCTTACAATCAGTTCAGTATTAGTTCTAGTGATTACACACCATACTACCTACATACCTACATCCAAACTAACAAACATACAACTTCAAAAACTTCGCGTCTTTGTTATCCCTATCAGTGTAGATTATCCTATTTCCTACTTAATATTATAAACGCGAAAGTTTGTAATTATGTATGGATGGATGGATGGATGTTTGTTACTCTTTCACGCAAAAACTAATGGATGGATTTAAATGAAACTTTACAATAATATAGCTTATACATCAGATTAACACATAGGGTACTTTTTATCCCGGAATTCCCGCAGGAACTCTGAAATTAACGCGGGTGAAACCTCGGGCACTACTAGTTTTTAATATATTTATCGTAAAAACTGAGAGCACGAGATAAGCGCCAAAGAGTCATACCAAAGTGTAATTCAATGTTCTTTTTCAGTCGTTATAATATGTAATCCTATAAAGTCTGTTGAATTTGTTGAATTCTGTTGAAGTTTCATCCTCGATTTATCAATCTTTTCTATAATTATGTATTTTTATTATTAAAATTATACAATATTTTTATTAAAAGAATTTTATCCTATTTTTAACATTACACATACGCATAATATAGATATCATAGTCAGATAGACAAATTAAGCGATGTTTAACCACAAACTCAGTGGCACCGGCCCTCAGAATAAATCAAGTCACACTTGTCATAGACGTCCCATAACTTGTAAGTTATGCGGCTATAGCGTGCTACTGAAATGGTAGATTTATGTGGACAAAATGGCGTCGACAGAGGAGAGAATTATATTGACATCGTTATTAATATATGGGGCTTGATTGACTACAGTTAATTTGTGCTATAAATTAATATTATAAATTAAGTACTACCTAATGTTTAGTTATATTTCACTTTTACTCGATATACCTAATTAAGAAGTGTTCTACATATCCTGCTTAGCCATGAAGGAATTTTAGAATTTCCTCGGGAACTCCTCATCATACAATAAATTTTACGTAAAAATTCTGAAAATGATATTGAAAATGGCATCAAAATCCAAATCTAAGGAACGGTTAGGTTTGTACTGATGATCAAGTCGCCAAAGACAAAATATATGGTCAAGACATATTTACAGATTTCAGATTTGTAGGTAGGCAGGTATAGATATTAAAATGTACCCATTTTTGCTAAATCCTGCCTCTATATGTATAGGTATCTCTTTAGGTAGGTATGTGTCCAGAGCAGTTGTAACGTAGACAAGAAACTTTACGAACATTCGGTTAGCCCAGATTAAATTGCACAAATTGTTTAGTTGTCCCTCAGTGGGATTCAGAATACTGACTCCTGAATAAGTTTATCTGTACGAGACAGACAGATATTACAACTAAATTTAATTATCATAATTATCTAGGATTATATATCTACTAAATTATTTAAGTATACCAATTAATAATAATAATTATTTTATCACTTACTAGCTGTACCTCGAGGCTTCGCCCGCGTAATTTAGACTAATCAGTTAGAAAATAAAAAAATAATAGACACGTATTTTTTGCTTTTTCAATTTAATGAAAATGAACATAGATAAAGCGCATTAAAGTTTAGGGTGGGGGGCTCGTGACGTCAATATTCATTATAAGCGCCATACAAACCGCACTGAGTTGTGACGTCACGCGAAATTTCAACTCAATGTATCTCTGTTATTTTTTGATTAGGTAAAAAAAGAAAAAATACGTGTCCAATATTTTTTACTAATCTACACGACGGACTAAAAAAAGATTTTTTGTCAAGTAGCCAATTCCGGAATAAAAGTATCCAAATTCGTTTAATCATTTACACATGATAAACAAACTAAATCTCCAACAACTTTTTCATTTATAATATTAGTAGGTTATTTATAGGTATACTTACCTATCTATAGATACTTATTTCAAAACAATTGTCTTTCTCAGGGGTAGGTATAAAAAAAAAAACGAAAAAAAAAACACTGGAATATTTGTAATACGTATTATATGTACAGTGTAGTATTAAACTCTTTTAAAAACAAACCACGACCAATGAGCGCTTATTTGAATATATTTTTCATCCCCTTTGGTCTTTTGTTCTGATCCGTATTGTTTTTATATGTCCGTAACATTTTGCGAACGGGCCCGCCTAATATGCAAATAAATACCTTAGCTATGGTAGGTAGGTACTAGGTAGATAGAAGTTGAAAAAAGAATATGAAAAAATATGGTTTTTTTGGTATTGTTATTTACATTGTTAAGCATCCAAAATTTTCAAGTATATATGTAGGTAATTCATTAATAAAATTCTATCCTGTTTATTACGTTTTCCATACACGTCAGCGGTACAGAAAAGGAGAGTTGGGTACCTACTTTCATCCCAAAATTCCCGCGAAACCTCCGAAATCAACGCAGGCGAAACGGGTAAAAGGGCGAGAAAAAAAAAACAAATACCCAACAAAGTTTTCCTAATATAAAATATCTAAATTTCTCACCAAAATACACATTCATTGACTGGCCAGTAATAAAATCTTGAGCTTAGGTCATTGTAACTATGTATTACCTATTCATAATGTACCGTTCAGTGTATAATTTTCTTTTTGTAACGGAATGAAAAAAAAAAACGGTAAAAAGAAATGAACTGAACACCCCATACAATTCGAAACGGTAGTTTTTGGGCACGCAACACAATAATAAGGGGTCTCTAAGCTCATGATTCGTCAGCGCTTTCTTTTTTCTGTAATCTGATTATTATTTATGAAAGATATCTGAGTGTAGTTTAGTTAAGAATTATTGTTCTGTTGGAATTTGTACAAAAATGTTGTTATGCCGGGACCGGAAAAACGAATGGTGTTAACTTTTACTATGTTAACATTTTACTATACGAGGTATGTTATTAATCATCACTGTTTGGATCACGAAAGCTTAGTGTACTCCACTTTTTAGTGATGAAAAATGAAAGATTTTTTTTTCATACGTGATTGCCGATATCTTTGAAAGTGTGAGAGCTGCCGTGACGGCTGATTGTAACGAAGCGGGTGTATGCCACTCGTTATGATAACCTGCCTCATTTATATTTCTTTTTTTTTAAACTATTGTCTTTTGTATTCCTATTATTCCCTTTTTTAAAATCAAAATATATAGGTAGGTATAACTATTTTCTTACTTTGACAAATTTTGTCCTGATCTGAATTTCTAACATACGCATCGAAATTAATATCTAACTAATAATTTTACTCTTTCAAAAATCTATTCATTTATTTATTGGAGCTAGTCGAAGATCATTAACCCCGCCCCAATTTACAAAGACAAACCTTACAAGATCTCAAAATATTTGCATTAACGGAGTACAAAATGAAAAATACTGAAAATTTGGGTAAAAACGTGAGTAGGTATAAGTATGCTGTTTGAGGTGGTCTTAAATTCTAATTAGGACACAACATTGATGTTCTTTAAGCTAAAGTAAACAGTTAGATCGGCAAACGTGTAACAGCTAATAAACCCTTGTTATCAGCGGAGCTAAGATGCGCAACACGATATGTTTATCGAAAGAAAGATAAAATTGTCGACACGACAAATATTTGTGAGCGTCCAAGCAAAAAAATGCATTAATGAGGTATTGAGTTAAGACTAAATTCGGTTCAACATTTTTTGCTGCCATGTTACCACTGGTAGACAAAACGATATATATGTCGACGAGAATCGATAAAATGGCTCGATAAAATTTTATCGTGTTGCGCATCTTAGCTCCGCAGGTCAGGTTAACCGTAAAATATCTTTTTTATCATATAAAAAAAATCCTTGTCCTTAATAGGGATAAAATGTTTTATTAAAGTCAGTTTCAACCGATAAATAGATCCAAATTAACAATGATATTGCGTCTTAAATTCAATAAAAAAGTTATGTTCCAATGTTTCAGAGTCAAACCGAACGTCAGAAGATTCACAAAAAAAAATTAAGAAACTCTTAAAAATTATATTTCTAGTAACATTCTAAAGTAATTATTAGTATTATGTTCACTTCATTTTTTGGCATCGTACCAAAAGCCATTATAAAAGTTTCAGCTACGTTAAGTAGGGCGGTAATAAAATATTAAAACGAACGAAATGGGAGGCACGCTGACCTCGCGCTGGGTCAGAGTAGAGATTTGCACTCGGTTCATATTTTTACCACATGTAGCTCATTGTACCTGCAAGGCGCAAGCATACAAACTTTGGCCAGAAAGTTGATAAGAAAGAGCAGTTAGGGAAAAATGACTAACCGAGACTGAATAAAAAATAACTTGTTTGAAAAACCGTTTTCAAGATTTCGTCAGATTTATTGGGGTTTCCTTGCAAGAATACTCTTTTAAAAAATCATTAGAAACATATTTTTATTATGATAGAACCTAGCACTATTAGATACTATTATCTTTTCAACAGTAATATATTTTGCTCATTTAGCTTAAGTCTTTATAGATAGGTATTTATGTACCTACAACTAGCTGTGGCCCGCGGTTTCACGTGCGTCAGTTTCAGAATTCTCGCAGAAACTCCAAAGTAGCCTAATTTGCTCCTTAACATCAGCTAATTAGCAGTGAAAGTCCCGTCAAAATGATTCCAACCGTTTCGGTGATTAGCTGTTCCCCGCGTAAATTTCGCAATTCCCGCGGGAATTCCAGGATAAAAAATATCCTACGTCCTTCTCTATACCCCTGATAACAGGTAGATACGTCAAATTTCATGATAATTGGTTGACCCGTTAAGGCGTGAAAGCGTAACAGACAGCCAGACAGACAAGAGTTACTTTCGCATTTCTAATATAAGAAGGGATAGAATATATGTACACAATAAATTATTTTATATTACAGCATAGTAAGATAATATTGTAGCAAAAGCAGTAAAAAGATCAAAAAGCTTCAACTCTCACCAAACCAATTTCGTGCTTTACTTATGACGTGAACAATATTCGGTACGTCGATCTTTGTCAAAGGCGCCAAGTGCCAACACTCATGGTGGAAAACGCGTGGGCATTCTCTACCGATTGTAGATACTGTGAGCATTAGATTACCCTTTTACCGCCGCACTCAGAGTCGATTTTAATGATTAATTAGTTAAGTACAGATTTTTAAAACAAAACTGCCGCAATCAGACAAGTTTAATAAATTAATGTTAATTGGCATTTAACTAATTAAGTTACATCTCATTAAATGCCAATTAACATTAATTTACTGAACATCTCTGATTGCGGCAATTTTGTTTTAAAAATCTATACTTAACTAAGTAATCATTAAAGTCGACTCTGAGTGCCGCCGTTAGAGTTGTAAACGATTATTGAATGTGTTTAGTAAGACGCGGTGATCAGATTAGCGTTGTGTTCGACCAATTCAGTAGGTACCTACAACGAATGTCTTTTCAAATGTTTTCGATGGGAAAATGGCTAGCTTTTCGATGTATTGCAAACCAAGATTATATGAGATATAACAATAATAATAAAAGCCGTCCTGAACACTTGCCGGACTGTCAGATGCTTTTTACACATCGAACCTTCTAACCTTGAAAGAATATGTAACCCAGATAATAAGTCATTGAATAGATCAGCTACTTGGCTATGCCCGTATTGTCTTACAAGTTACCAGCCTCAACTGAGAAATAAAAAAAAAAATAATAATAATAAATATATAATAATAAAATAATAATATAATGCTTGGACATTATCACACAGCGCCACTTGGACGCAAACTAAGCAGAGCTTATAAATATAGATAGATACTAATATATAGTATAGGTATATACTTATTTATTTTTTTGTTGTAAAAAATATTTATACAAGGTGTTACAGAAAAGTGTAGTCATATTTGAAGATTGTGATCTGGAAATATTATACAATAATTTGACCGTTGTATTCAGCTCAAAAACTTTACTTCAAAATAACAAAACCAAAAATTAAATATATTTTTATCGAGGAGCAACAAAATAAATATGTCACATCACTGGGCAGGTCATAAACTAGTAACAGAAGACGGGTTCAAGATCATATTTTGATGCAATTTATCACCCCCGATAAAAGTTTTGTTTAGTGTGGTTTAAGCCTAAGCACCGACAGGTAGCACATATCCAAAGCTAAAGGAGGCTGCAACAAACATATTACATGATGGAATTAGAGATATAGATTACATTTACCTATAAATTTTTATGCAATAAAAGTTCTAGCATAGAAATAAAACAATTCGATGATACCTAACTGCGTAGAGAAAAATATTCTTTACACCGTTACTTTCAAGTTTTTATTGGTTCGTTCTATATGACGCCGAGACAAAATACCCTTTCTGTAGTTCACAGTGAAAATGATACCATAAATTTTATCTTGAATCCATTCTTGATTTATCTTGGAGAAAGGCCAGCTGGACGGGAGGCTTCTTACATTCGTACATACCTAACGTTAACGCTGCCATTGTATTCAAAGACATCCTAGAGTTAAAAATTTCATGACCAAAGTGTACTATAATTCAAAATTTCTCAACTATAACTCACGCTTTGTATTTCATCTAAAATGTGTGTTGTGCAGTGGATTATTATTATATTATTATTATTATTTCTAATGAGGATAATTTAATTTCGTTCACCGCGAGAACTGTTATATACTTTCATAGTCATATTCACCACCTATACCTACTCCCATGACAGACACAATATCTATTCGCTTTCGGTGAGCAATTTATGCCGACACGAAATAAAATTGTACTCGGTAGGGGTATACGTATTGCTTTTGCACGGCAGGTACTGTTATAAGTTGAGGCTTCTGTCATAGTCATGAGAGGAAGCGGCAGCGAGTTTAGGTATATTATGTTATACCAGGCCAGCGAAACTCCTTTAAACCAAAAGCTACTATAGATTTATGCGCGAATTTCTTTACCAACTTTGGAATACTTAACCAAATTTCTATGACCGCATCATACATTGCATTGGTATGGTTGGCACAAAATGCTTTCATAGATCGGTTCAGCGATTAGTATGGAAGGCACTTCTCTTAAAACGTAGTGATTATTTGCTCAGTGTGTTATATATACTACGGCATCATGAGGTATGTCATTTGTGTACCTCAACACACACATGAGGTATGTCATGTGTGTGTTGAGGTATGTGTGTGTGTGTGTGTGTATTATATTTTTAACACGTTTAAATATGGAATACTATAATGGGCATGTTGACTAATTTTTATTTTTTAGTCCGTCTTGTAGATTATTAAAAAATATTGGACACGTATTTTTTCTTTTTTACGTAATCAAAAAATAACGGCGATATATTGAGTTGAAATTTCGCGTGACGTCACTATTCTGACAGTTTATATGGCGGTTTTAGCAGTTAGTGACGTCACGACCCCCTCACCCTAAACTTTAATGCGCTTTATCTCTGTATATTTTAATTTATTTGAAAAAGCAAAAAATACGTCGTGTCTATTGTTTTTTTTATTTTCTAACTGACAGACTAATTAGAATTTTGATTTTCAAAAGTAGTCCACATCCCCATTGTGATACGTCTTTTGTGGGTGCCTGAGTCACTAAAGATTTATTTATTTATTTATTTATTTATTTATTTAAAAGTTACACCAACATAGTAAACACTAACACTTACAGTAAAAAAACAAACTAGCATCAAATAATAGGATAAAGTCTAAAGTCACTAAAGTTACTAAAGTCACGCATCATATGATTTATATTTAGAACCCATTACATGCGCATTATATTATGCTCAGTGCATGTCTTGGAACGAAGGGTAAGTAAGCCTCTATATCAGAGAGATAATAAAAAGCCACGGTGTGTCTTATCACTGAGACATACCCCGTAACAAGATTCCCCAGAAGACACGTACATTATAAATGCTTTGCGGATATCGCAAAGTAGACGAATTCGGGCTCAATTTTATTTTCCTACACACAAAAATATAATAGAGATCTACCGTAATCGAATTAGGTATGTCTTGGATTATTACTCTTTTTTTATTCCGGTAGTGGCGTTTATAATTTTATTTTGCTTTTAAAACGTTCTTATGTTTTAGATGTAGGTACGAATTGCTTTAATTGATTTGAATTTTTATTGAAAGAAAATAAAAATCTTAAAAAAATAATCTAATCTTAATCTTATCTTTGGAAATTCAGCCGCTGGTAATTCTGCCGCTGACATCTAATTAATATAATTAAATACACTTCCTTGATCTTCTTCAATTTTGCCTTGACCTACATACGAGTATTTGTGCGAGCTTCCGGTGGGGCCAATCGGGCCACACAACCTCAACGGTAGGGTAGGCCTACAGGTGCCCCAACGATAATATGATAAAGAGAAAATATTTTATACTAGCTGTGCCCCGCGGTTTCACCCGCAGTAATTTCGGAGTTTCCGCGGGAATCCCGGGATAAAAGTACCCTATATCGTGCATCGTGTATCGTGCATGCCAAATTTCATCCAAATCGGTTCAGCCGTTTTTGCGTGATTGAGTAACAAAAAATCCAAACATCCACACTTTCATATTTATAATATTAGTAGGATTTTGTATGTTCGTTTGTAATGGATAAACTCAAAACTACTTAACCGATTTAAAAAAAAAACAATAATTGAAAGTTACTGTATTCCTGAGGGACATAGGGTATTTTTCCCCAAAATTGCGAGTGAAACCATAAGGGATGGATTAATAATTGTATATTTTAAATAGGTCGATAAGTTCCCTAGGTAATCCTGAAATTCACAGGCATGATCTACGTATAACTCTGTGCTACTCAGCAAGAGATAGCGCTATAAGTAACTTTATAGGGCTAATTATCAAAATAGGTATAGGTAATACTCCCATTCACTGATTTTAAATCAGAAAAATCGGTAAAGTCTACTTATATTTAATTTTCAGAGATTTGTAAAACAAAAAGAGGGAAAATTTATAATTGTCTCGGCTAAATTTAAGCATATTTTCGAGAAAGTCTCTATTTAAATAACATTTGACTGACGACAACACCACAAAGCCACTTTGGGGTACCCACATTAATCACTCCATGTCATTTTTGAGGTCTTTTGTTCGTGTGCAAGGACTTTATTATATCCACCGTCCAGTGTTACTTGATCTTGGCTTTGTGCGAAGCGTGGTAATTTTCAATTGCAACGCAATAAGATTGAAATAGGTGACGGGTCTCGATGAATTGGTGGCAATTAAGTATTTTTATGTATAAAGTTTTCACGGTTCAGAATTAAGGAATGAGAAATTTTATATCATGATTATTTATGAATTGCGGACGATTTGAATCGTTTTTTTTAATTCTTGTTTTCTTTACATTTTTGTTAGCCCAGTCATATTTGACAGCAATGAATTATGGCCATTATAAAACAATTTTTAAGCTTTATGCATAGAATCGTCTCACGGCTATTAAATCTCTGTAGGCCTTAAGCCTCAGAACAATGAAAACCCCGCAGTATTTAAAAATTAAATTGCCTTATCTTCAAAAGCATGAAAGTAAAAATTTAAAAAGAATAAATTGCCAATGTTAACTCTCAACACAACTGTGCGGTGACTTAAAAAATAATTACCACTTTCAAATGATGACATTTGTCTCAATTTTACGACAGGCCAATCCAGTTTAGTGATGATGTCTCAATGTAAGGTGCATTCGAATTTCGAATTCGAATTCGAAGTCGGAAGGCATGAATACAAATCCCGACACTGAGCCTAAGCTGTCGGCGAAGGAAAACCAACCCAGTGACTCCCTTGAAGTAAAAGTTACTAAGGATTTATGCGCGAACTTCTTTACCAACTTTGGAATACTTAACCAAATTCTTATGACCGCGTCATACATTGCATTGGCAAGGTTGGCACAAAATGCCTTCATAGATCGGTTTAGTGATTAGTATGAAAGTGTCGACTTTAACGTAGGTAGTGATTATTTGCTGAGTGAGGAAATCATTAGCTACTAACCACCGATTATGTTCCGGCATCCGCACTTGAAAGTCATTTCCAGTGGTTTTACATAAACGGAATCTGCTTTGGAAATTATTGAGCGACCTGCGTTACACAATCTTAACTCCTGATGTTCAAAACATAAACACAAAACGTGTCCTATTCAATTAAGAGCATCTATTGGATCGTGAAATTAGATAATTATTGTAGCTCCCAACGGCTTGTTAAATCGACACCGTTTGTAGATTAGTCAGCAATTCAAACGTTCAACTGTGTTGATAGGTATCTATCCAAAACAATCGTCTTCTAAGTAGTAAGTAGTAGAATCCCTTCAACTTGTTACGGAAGGTTTCATTCAATTAGTGTTTGAAAGACGGTAGACAATCCGTATAAACCTTTAACTTTAAGCAAGTCAGTACTGCATCAGTTATTTTTTGATTACTTGTAAAAAAAAGGAAAAATACGTATCCAATATTTTTTTTTCTTAATCTAGGTATAAGACGAACTAAAAACTAAAATTTAGTCATTCCGATGTGAAATATTCCCGAGGGAATTTAGGCAATGACGCGGCTAAAATAATAACTATATAACCGGTCTCCGCCATAGTTTTATTCGGATTCTATACAAACATGTATGAAACATTGAAATATCTCCCGCAAAATATGTTTTATTCGACCGCCGGCGGCCATATTTTACACTGCACAAACGGTAGGTGACATTGTGAAAGCGTATCAATAATATTTTCCTTTCAACGTTTCACTGTGTGAATAATATATATATTATGATTGTTTTTGATATTTTCTCTAGATTTTATGCATTACCTCTACGATAGTGTATTTTGAGTTTGGTGATTGGCAATTCCTACTTTTAGGAACACAAAGGTGCCATTGCGGAAGAGTTTATCTATATCTATACTAATATTATAAAGAAGTAAAGTTTGTGAATTGTGAATTCGTAAATTTGTGAGTTTGTGACGTTGTAGGGGGTAGGTAACCTCAGGATCTACTGAACCGATTTTGAAAATTCTTTCACTTATAAGAAGCTAGAATAGTACTGAGTGACATAGGGTACTTTCAATCCCGAAATTCCTACGGGAACGGGGTAAAACCGCAGAGGACAGCTAGTGTGTTATATGAGGTGTGAGGTTATACCATAGATATTAAGCTTTCGATGTTATTAATAAAAATCACTGTTATACCACAAGGAAAAGCTTTAAAACGTGGATTTTTCACAAATTCCAAGCCATCATTGTAAAAGTCATACTTGGACTTCCAAGTTGCTTTATGTCCCAATATTATTTTGTCCAAGTCACTTTCGGTCTCAAGTCACACTTAGTCCAAATCGCATTTATCCAAAAATGGTTCAAATCATTGCACAAAATCATAAAATGCAAAATGGCAATTTTATGCTAACCGAAAGGTATGTGCTGCCTAGTTTCTCAATATTATGACACATACAAGTTACATTTGCAATAAAATTTAGACTGTGAACTGTGAAGTAATATTTATCCATCAAATTCGTTTAACTGCACTAACGGACACAAACTGGCCGCTGCAAATTGAATGTTGCAGCCCCTACTTTTTTATTTTGACTTTGGGACGTATCCAATCGATTCAAAGTCAATTTTCGAACGAATTAGTCAGATGCCGTCGAATAAATTGATGTCGAAATGCTTAGTTTTTTTTTATAGTAGAAATTCTATTTAACTCTCTGGATCTAAATGCTTAACGAACCGTCACTGAACTAAAAATTCGAATTTTGAATGTTAAATGTTCCGATATCTTTATTTCATAAATATTTATGAGTGTATTTGTAAAATTTACCTATGTGAATACGTGGAAGTTAGCCTCTGTTGTTTTTGTTTCACAAGCTTACCAGCTGAGGACTTAGGTCAGATTTTTTATTTGTAAATATTTTGCTAGTTATTTTTATTGCATTTTTATTACTCTGATTAATAATTGAAATAACTTGAATAAACAGTAAAAAAGTTAAAAAAAACCGACTTTATTAATGGTACAAATTTGAAATCAAATTTAACTTATAGGGACGGACAGATTTACCTCTAATAACAATTAACTATAATAAAAGTTTTTATTTTATTTATAAATTTAGTAACCGTTGAAATTGAGGGATCTTGCAATTTAATACCGTGACAGAAGTGAAACCTTTTTGACTGACTATTTTCGTTTAAAAACGTTACGCCCTCGAAATTCTCTCAACGCGCCTAAAGTAATTTATTTTTGTTAATTTTTAATAAAATCCCGACGAACGAATGAATACGGCAAACCAGTAGTAGTACCCACACGTATTTACCTATATTTCGTATTTGCGAGGGTAAAACTTGAATTTATAGCCCGGAAAGCCGCAGCTTAAATTTTGGTGTGGGACATGTCTAATTTAGCTTGACTTATGGTAGTTAGCTGCATACTAATATCAATTACAATGACTCGGTTAGTTTTAAAATACATAGACAAACCTGCTGTTTTTAAATTCATAATGGTTAAAAAGTATTAGATTCTATTTTTTTTTTCACATTATCAAATTTAAAATTACATCAAATTATATTAATTACCTATACCTATACCTAAGTATAATATGATCGTCAAGTAGGTAAATTTCAATGTCAATAAATTAGTTTCAATAAACAAGAATTACAAACACTATCAAAAACATAAAGAAACTAGCATGTTAACAAAAAAAATCAAAACAAAATAATAAAATAAAATAAAAATGAAAATTATTCAAAATTTACAAATAGTTACATGGACGCAGATAAGCAATAACATGTTAACCCACAAAATTAAGTTATTGATTCAAAACGATTTATTGAGAGTTAGGGAACGTTTTTTAATTATGTGTTTACCTTATTACATTCGTTAAATGTGTAACTAAATATTAAACATAAAAAATGTTGATACAAATGGCGCTCGCTCCTACTTTTAAAACACGATTTACTCAAAATTTCTCCTGTGTGGGTTACCACACTATCGCTTATCTATGTCCACATAGAACCACACATTTCTACACTTAATAACATTATAAAGTTTGTTTGTTTGAGATAATTTCTGAAAATACTAATAAAAAAAAATTACTGTAGGACAGTGCTGTTGAGTAATAAAAATAATAGAATACCTAATTTTATTCTAGACAAAGAATTCAAGAGGTAACACCAAAATGTAGGTGAGTGGGTGAGTTACGAGTAATTCAGGTCTTGGAATAGTGCACACTTTATCCTGAAACAAACAGTTCCTGAGTGAACTTAAAAATTTACGCAGGTGAAACCATGTGAACGAAGTTAGTAACTAAATAAACTTAATTATCTTGAGGCTACGTAATATAACTGTGCAAACACCTGTCAAAGACAGAGTACATAAAATAAAATAAAATGTAACTATTTCTATGTAAATCGTTTCCACAACTAACAAGAGAATCAGTGTACATACGCGTCTGCGACATTGAAGGATCGTTGTAGGGCAGGTCACCGAAAATATAAAAATGGATACCGGTGTATCGTGTGATATATTGCGCCTTCAACAGGAATAATAAAACAAAAGAAAAAGGGATCCTAGACGGCGAAAAATTCAATTGTCATTTATAACTAAACGTATACCGAGCGTTTCACAAGGGAGCACTATCCAAGGCAATCGTCCTGGTATAATCTAATCGAATCGGTTTTGATCTGAAGCAAATATGGACACTTATGTAATATATTGTCGCGTCGTAGGTGGTGCGCAGCGGTCGTAAAGGTAAAACGGGTGTATGTACACATGTAGACAAGATTATTGTATATATACGAGCTTTATACACATTTTTGATGTCAAAAAAGTCTAAAGTGACATTTTTATTTAAAGTTGGAAGTTAGAAGTTAGAAGTTTTAATATTGGAATTAGAGTTTAAAGTTAGCTAAACAATATAAATGATAGCTATAATAGCTAAATAGATTGATTGAAATCCTTTTTTAGAAGTTCTTTTTTAGAAGTTCTCTGTTAGCTGAAATGATCATGATGAAAGGATTGAGATCCTTCTATCCTTATACTTCACAGGTATCACTACTGAGATAAAACTTCTTGTTCTTATATACTAATAATAAGATGAAAGTCAATGTCAAGTACTCCAAATCAAAACTTAAAATGAAGACGGTAACCTAACTGATTTGCTTTGGTCAAAACGTGGTTTTCAGATAGAAACGTCATAAGAACCAAATGATGAATGGAACAAAATTGCTGTTATCCGATCGAACCTATGATTGTGCTCTTAACTACGATTTTTGTCTCCTGTTAAATACAACGTTAGTCATTTTTTTGTTATTTCAAAACAGCTAAATCGATTTTTGCTGATCTGATTGAACTTATATATTCCTGAATTTTTACCTGTTTCTAAAGACGTCTCCACTAAATGTGTACGCGTACTCTCATAATTCGCCTTTATGTCCGACCTCGGTGAACCGAATGACCATCCCAGAGGTTTCCTACAAAATTCAGGGCCATTGTTTTATAGTTTATTAAATTACAACAAAAGCTTCTCAAGCAACTACTGTGTGAAATAACAATAGGTAATGGCTATTTCACTAATTTGATATATATCTATCGATATATTTTTTTATTTAAATAGAATTTTTTTAAACATGCAAAATCCTGAAGAAATTTTGTAAGTTACATCTGATTTGTATCAACCGTCCTTTTTTAACATATGATTATAAATACCCTTTTTTTGCAGTGTTAATTCTAATTCCAATTCTATCGGAATTCTCAAAGGAAATAAAAGATTAACACTTTGGTTTATTGCGATTTTAGGATTAATGGTCAGATGCTGATGATATTAGCCATAGAGATATTACCCATTGAGCGAAAATTCACTCCGAAATCCATTCAAAATTTAAGCATAGAAACAATCGATGTGCCATCAAAAGTAAAAAAATAAGGTGAGATTGCATTACTCTGCGTGCACTGAAAGCAATTCTGTGCCTATTTATTCTATAATTTTTGTGTAATTATTGTCTGACGAAACTTTTTTCTTAAAAGATAACGATGAGATACCGTGATCAAAAACGTAGTGGTCAAATATTATGCAATACATTTTCATTTTTAGTCAGTCTTGTAGATCAGTAAAAAATATTATGGGTAAGACACGTATTTCTCCTTTTTTTACGTACCCAAGTAATCAAAAAATTACGGCGATACATAGAGTTGAAATTCAGTGTGACGTCACACCTAGGTACATTTTATACCTACTTAGTTATGACATCGCGATCTCCCATTCCAAAACTTTAATGCATTTTATCTAAGTCTTTATTTAAACAATTTGAAAAGTAAAAAATACGTGTCTATTATTTTTTTACTATCTTACTGACGAATTAAATTGAATTTTAATTTTTATACCTTGTCATCATGCCCATTTGTGTCTTAATAAAAAGACTTACTCACTTGTCTTTCTCACAGTTTACAATGATACTTATTTCGCTGAAGACATTCACGCCATAAATCAAATTTGCACACGACCAACGTTTTACAAAGAACTGGGAGCACTTTATTTCTTTGGAAAACTCTGAAAGCTTCCTCTCTTGGCTGACACTTGCATGTAAAATGAGGTCTTGTACACGTACCTACTTTGTATACATAATATATTATAGTAAATGTACGAAATTGACTATCTTTTGAGACGGACCCGAGTGATGGCTCTGTAGGTATTTTGAATAGGAGTCAGCTATCGCTTTTTAGTGATAACTAGGTTTCGTCGTTCGTGATTTTCACAGGAATTCCTTATGCCAGCGTGAAAGTACTTCATCTCATATTACAAGACCTAAATTATTCATAGCTATACACCAAACAGTTGTTCTCTGTGGTTTTACCTATGTGAATTTATGTATTCCCTCAAGAACTTTTTGTTCCGAGATAAATATGTATCTTGTATTACTCTGAGATACCTTAGCTCTTGATTAGTGGAGGAATTTTTAGAAACTGTCCAGTAGTTCCGAGTTTACTATACAAACATATTCCCACCTCTTTATAATATTAGTGTAGATACTAGATAGCTCATAATATATATCGAATTTTTTAAATTTAAATTAACCTGAAACCTAAAATTTTATTATTAAATTACATTCATTCATAGCTTTAGATTTCACGTAACCTCCTCGAGTAATAAATATTTAATGAAACGTCGGTCGTCTTTTCTCTCGTCTAAGAACTCTACATGCTACGTTATTCTTTTATTACGTTGACACGAGAAAATGTTTTTGCATTAGGTACACGCCACCCTATAATATGAATATTATTTTTGAAAAAGGATTTTATCCGTCTTTAACTTTTAACCCACGCTTGTTAAATTCATTAGATACATTGTTATGTACTTACATCTATACTACATATAATAAAAGAGTATACTCCGCGATTCTGTAAATTGAATATTTTTAACAAAAATTTACAGGGGGTGATAAAAGAAAAGTAAACAACCACAAAAAAGGGTTTTTAAAATTCTTTTCTGACTGTCTGTCTGTCTGTTCGCGACAATCCCTGAATCTACAGAACGGATTGTCATGCGGTTTTCATAGGTAGATTAAGCTTAGCGGAGCTACATATAGGCTTTGTTTCATTGAAATCGGATGACGGGAAAAAAAAGTTGTTGTATAAAAACCTTTATTTATTTATTTATTTATTTATTCTTTATTGCACAGTGTGTACAAATGGCGAACTTAATGCCTTGCGGCATTCTCTACCAGTTAACCATTGGGTAGACAGAGAGATATAGAAGATGGGGTGTGCAAACAAAACAATAATTAATATACTTAATACTAGACACTAATAATTAATAACTAAAACATAAAGATGCAATTTACTCACAATACATACTAAAACACATGCATATCCTACACATACCTACACAATAAAATACATACACACATAGTTACATATAGTATATATACATATATACACACACATACACATACCATATATATATACATATATATATATATATATATATATATATATATATACACATACATACACATACCATATATACATACATCATACATACATACATACATATACATACATACATACATACATACCATATTATACATACAAACCTTTCACGCGTTTGAAACCGCGGGCATAGCTAGTATATTAGATAATATTATTCTCGCGTTTTCAATTAATTATGTTTTTCAGCCAAATATTTATTTCAGTAAGTATGTAAGAAACAAATGTATTTCGTTACAACACAAATACACTTCGTAACGTTTCGGCTGTACAATTAAAATGAAAATATTGTATGCATATTGTGCAGGTTAGCTGTGGACTGGCAACTAGGGAATCTACCAAAGAATTCGGGAATACAAACCGCAGGATAGAGAAGGCAATATTAACCTTCTTGACAGCGGCAGCGTTATGAAACAAAATTGTAGCTGAAAAATAAATACAAGTTTCTAGTCAGTTATCTATATCTATATCATTCTATACTTATAATAAAACTGTAGAGAGGTCAATTCTGTACATTGAATATATATTCAAAATTAATATTGGAGGATGAATGGTGATCGATACTGATGCCAAAAATGCAATCAGTAAATTTTTTTTTCTGTCTGTCTGTCTGTATGTGCACGCATGGGTCAAAAACTACTGAAGGGGTTTTAACCAAACTTGGTACGATTGTAGTCCATACTCCTGGGCAGGTTATAGGCTATACAACATAACGCTAAGACACATAGGAGCTGAGCAGTGTCTATAAATTTGAAGCAAGTCGGATGAAAATGCGCTTTCGAGCTCTTATCTCAATCGGGCAAAAACGGCTGAACGGATTTAGATGAAATTTGGCGTGCACGTTGTCAAGGGTACAGAGAAGGACATAGGGTACTTTTTGTCCTAGAATTCTCGCGGGCACTCCAAAATTACTGCGGGTGAAACCGCGGGATACAGCTAGTTGAAAAATATATTGAATAGGTATACCTACAAGACCCAAGATTTTGAAAGTAACTTCTTAACTATATTCATGCTGTCAGTTCCAATTTACATAGGTCATGCAATGTCACTTTGTTTCTACCACTTTTTTTTCAAACGAGTTCTGTACCAATGGTATCTACATAGTAATACATGTAATTTTATTGACGTCAAAAAGAGCCACATTATGGGCCTAATTTGAATAAATGATTTGAGTATAGTATCTACCTACAGTACGTTGGTTTCAGAGTTGAAATCTGATTTTACGGTGTTTTTTTTTCCAATGGAAGGAAATAACGATCGAATGTAAATGTTTTTATTCCTTAAATGTTGTACAGAGGTGCCCATTAACTTTACGAAATTCAGTTTCTATTCATGGAATTCAATTCGCGTGTACACAACGTTTTGTATTTCACATCAATCCTTCCTTACATATCTATATCTATACATCTATAGAACATACATAGTCATTTTATTTGTAAAAATTTGTACAAATAAAATAAAATTTAAGTGACTGTTTGTAATTCCAAATTAACAGTTTTTCACTAAATGCATATTTATTTTTGTAAATACCCTAGATAGGTAAACTATACTTTCATATAGGGAACTTACATAAAAAAATCAATTATTTAAATTATTCTCTGTCTGTCTGTCTCTCTGTTTATTCCGGCTAATCTCTAAAACCGCTAAACCGATTGTCACTTAGGCTACTTTTATCAAATCAAATCAAATATACTTTATTGCACACACAGTACAAGACACAATATTTACAAAACACAGAAACATACTGCAATCAATTTTATTTTAGAAAAAAAATAGTTCCTAAGGGAGTTCCAAAACTCACGCGGGTGAAACCGCGGGGCACAGCTAGTTAGGTATAAAACAAAGCACTCCACCGCGTTTGTCTGTCTGTCTCGATGGATTTTTAATACAGTTTTCACCTATAGAGTGAGTCATGATGAAGGCTTAGGTATAGAAATTGTCAAGGTTTTGTGCAATTGGTTGAAATATAAGGATAATAACTGTCGGAAGTGTCGAAAAAAGTACTTTCTTACGCTTTCACGCCTTAAAGAATGAACCGATCACCACTAAATTTCGCATACAAAGAAGGATATAATAATATATTTATTTTCCCAGAATTTCCGCGGGAACTCTAAAATTAAGGCGGGTGAAACCGCAAGGAACAGCTAGTAAAATAGTGAATAGTAAAACTGTAAACGTTTGGCTTCTGTAAGTATACATGTAAAAAGCTTACATATTATCCCAGGTCAATATGTAAGACATTTTATCCGCACACATTTTCACACGGAATGTACTCGTACCGCTAAGCACAATAAAGTATTTTGCTTAACATAGACGAGCATCGCTTAATATCGATTTACCGATAGCGAAGAAGTCTGGACCGTGTATAGTCGTTTATACTTGTTTAGGTAAGAACCCACATTCAATACATCTAGAAGGAAGTAATTTCCATGCATTTCGAATGCATTGCTACGTCTCGGAAGTCGGTACCAAACCATTTGGGCTAATTGCGAAATAACTTTGGACGCCAGTTTCTCGCCGGGATAATTAATGTTGAGTGCACTTTGGTAATTTGTTTATTGGGTCAAATGGGGTCGTTTGGAGTTCTTTGTTTTGTATGTTGCGACATTCCTATTTTTGTTGCGAATATAAAGTTTAACCAGTTGGTGACGGATGTGTTTAAGTTCAGCCATGTTTTCAGGGGTAGTTTTGAGCGTAAGAAAATGAAAGTGCCTATCGCGTTTGACATAAATTTTCATTGGAAAAATTGATATGGTTTTCAGATAACTATGCCCGTTGGATCCTCCTATCATAGTAAATATCATCTATACATATAAAATGCTTTGCCCTGAATGACTGATGGATCAACGCACAGCCTAAACCGCTGATCGTAGAGACCTGAACCTTGGAGGATGTGTTCTTTGTATGACGTAGGTATCCGATAAGAAAGCATTTTTGAAAATTCAACCCCTAAGGGGATGAAAAGGGGTTGCCAAGTTTGTATGGAACAATTCCGCAGGAACTTCGAAATTTCGCTGGTGAAAGTTTTATAATAATATTTTGGTGACAATACCCTTCAATTGTTAGGAGTGAGTTGACGGCGGACAGCCCCGGTTCGATTTCCATGCTAGTAGAATTTTGCATGGTGGCGGGGAACTCTATGGCGCGGCTGACTTGTTTATTATCTTTAATTTTATAATCTGTCGCTAAGTACCAGAAGCTGGAAATTTCTAGTTACCATTCCTGGCTATTAGTATATAAAAAACTAGCTTCTCCTCGCGTTTACACCCGTGTGAAATACAAGATTCCCGCGGGAACTCCCCAGGCTGTGGCCATCTATTTGTATGCTGTGGCCATCTATTTGTATGCTGTGGCCATCTATTACCCGGTTACATCATTTGTCAACTTTTGTAGGATGATATCAACGTACAGATGTGTTATTATAGTAGCCTGTTGATGGTCCTAAATAAATAAATGAATAAATGAAAATCCTTTCTTAACCTACATCTACATCATCTTTTTTTTTCTTAAAATTGGCAGTTGTGCCTTCGCAGTGGCAGCAAATAAAAGTATTCCCAATAATAGCATTTCGACAAACTTCATGTTAAAATAGCTTCATAGGACTATGTTAAAGTATAGTTAGGTACGTTTATCTTCGTTAAACCACTATTTCTCCCTTTTAGGGGTGGAAATTTGGAAAACCCTTCATTAGTGCATGCTTGTGTATATAACCTTTGTGCCATAATATCTTAAAGTACTTGGCGGTCAGTCACTTAATCAGTTTCTTCTTATATGGGTTGCGTATTTTTAGTTTCACTAGTCTCGTCAGTCAGTCATTTAGTTTCCGCTTGTAGCTATCGCCCACGACCCCATTTTGTATGAAGAACTAAAGAAGCAATGCAACTAAACTTGCACTCGGGGAATTGGATAGTACCTAAATCTCTTTGAGTACAGCAAAATCTTTTCAAATCCTTTAAATCGCTGTTGAACATTTGTCGCCCTAGTGCTTGCTACCTTCAACTATGTTTTTATTTACAACTACTTCTATTCTCTGGATTTTCGTTGGTGCTTTCGTAAATTTTACTGTGGACTGGTAGTGAATAATATTTTAAAGTGGTGGAAATCTTTTGTACCTAGTCTCTTTTTTCATCTGATGGTTAATGTTTTGGTTCATTTTTTCGGATGTTATCATCAAGCACTGGTTACCATATTTTGTTGATATAAGGTGTTATTTTATAAAGTTCTCGAGTGAAGATCATGAATGTGAAGGCAGTGCGTGGGTAGGCCCGCTACAAGGTGGACCGATGACCAGGCCAGCGACACTCCCTTGAAGCAAAAGTTACTATGGATTTATGCGCGAACTTCTTTACCAACTTTGGAATACTTAACCAAATTTCTATGACCGCGTCATACATTGCATTGGTATGGTTGGCACAAAATGATCTCATAGATCGGTTCAGCGATTAGTATGAAAGTGCCTACTGTTAAAACGTAGTGATTATTTGCTCAGTGCCGATGACTGTGAAAGTCGCGGATCGGCTGCGTGAAGCGCAGGACCAGTCGTTGTGGCAAAAAAAAAATTCCTGATAGAAAGCTACAGCATATATTACTTAGTGTTATTTATAGGATACTTTTTAATTTAGAGTTCCCGTGGGAATACCGATATTTATGCGGTTGAAACCGCAGCAGTCAGTATTTTAAGCCTTAGTTTACAAACTAGAAATTTTAATTGTAAGATGACATAATGTTATAATAGATATTAATAACCTAGAACCTAACTGAGTTACAATTTTTGAATGGTATTAACAGGGTTTTCACAGCTCTTTGTAAATGCTAGATTTTACCATTTCATTTCAATATATCGAAGATACGTATTTTTTACTCGCACGTATATGAAATTCATTGAATATTTTGATTGAACCATCAAAAATATACGCAAATATTGACTGTTTTCGCGAATTGCTTTTTATAATTTTGTATCTAGTGTTTTGCCTTGTGTTATATTGCGAAATTATCGATGACATTTTACATGTACCTACCTAATTACCACATCGAATGTATTAAAAATATTCAAAGCGTTGATTTTATCTTACTTTGATCGTGTTTCGTGACGACGATAACAAATTGTCTGACGGAGATATTAAATATCGGTTGTTTGAAGAAAAAGAAAACAAATATTGTTGAAACATCAAGTCAAATTCATCGCATAAATTGGCTGTAAATTGTTATAAATTGCAAATTGCTAAAAATAAAAGATAAACATTTTTTATAAGACCTTTTAACCTTATGACGGGTGTCTAGACACAATAATTATTACAGAGTTTAGTAAAATACATTGAATTTTGGGTTAAGGATTCATTGGTTTCTTATTATGGCGTTTAATGAAAAGTTTATCTATCTAAAGGTCACTAACTCATTGATTAAACAGGAAATTTCGAAAATTAGTAAATTTAGTTAAATGCTAATTAACATTAATTTAATAATCGTCTCTGAGTCCGGCAGTTTCGTTTTTAAAGTCTCAATTTAAAATTAAGTACCTAATCATTAAAATGAATCTGACATTTTGTATGTAAATAGTTTATAGTTATAGGAGATGTCAGCTAAGAACGGATTTCAAAGATTCGCCGCGGGAACTTTAAATCTAACGCTTTGTTAGTACATACAAGCTGTTAACTAAATAAAATATTACTAAGGTTAATAATATTTTAGCATTACAGATTAGCCTAACAATTCATATTTTATTATAATTTACAAGTTTTTAATTAACTTGCAATATATTATGGATGTACGTATGGACGCCGATTAGCAATAATATTTTAACCCACAAAATTAAGTTATCGATACAGAACGCTTTATTGAGAGTTATAAGAGCGTTTTTTAATTATGTATATTTTACCCTTATTACATTGATTAAGTACCAACAAAATGTTGAACAAAAAAAAATGTTCACGCAAAATGGCACTGTAATTAAAATTATAGACATGATTTACTCAAAATTTCTCCCGTGTGGGTTAACACAGTATTACTAACCTATATGTCCGTATAATATTGTAAGTTGCCTACACTTTTCTTTTTTTATCAAAATTTACAAACTATTTTTCAAATCACTTGCTGGTATCCAATTTAAATTAAAAATGAAAAAGCTTATTAACTAATTGCTCGAGCTGATCAATAATTTTCATTACCTCTATATTAATTCATTTACGACACAAAAACAAAACAGAAGCATGTCAGATGTAGACTGTATGGAAAAAAATACTTGCTCTTATGACAACTAAGGACACAATAAAGGAAGAAGTTCGTACCTATATATAATCAAAATATTGCGGACGTTTCCTCTTATGGTTTATAAACTATCTAGAAAATACCTACTATGAGGTAATACATGACACTGCACGCCTGTACAGTGTACATTCAGTTTGGCAGCATTCCAAAATTGACAGTGTATAGACTCGTTGAAAAAACCGTATTGTGTAGCGAGCGAATCAGTAAGAATCGAGGTTCAGTTTCATCAAGATTGAAGAAAATTTTTTATTTAGTAATTATAAGTTTAATTTATAATTACTATAGCTTTAGGCTGAGCAGTCCAATCAACAGAGTAGGTGCAAATAAACTATATACAGGATGTAAAAATATATCCTATTTTTCTCCTAAACGAGGGACATATTGAAGCCCTCATAACCTCATGCTTACCTACATAAAATATACTCATCTTAAAAACAAATTATAAATCGCATAAACTTTCACATAAAACATGGACTGTGGTCGGTGAATGATTTTTAAAACGGGCTTTAAAAAAGGCTAGAAACTTGTGTGCTCAATTTTGATGAATATTTTTGTATGGATCCATACTATGGATAATTACGTTAAGAATTAATGGTATGTCTTGCTCTTGTATACTTGAGACGGGAATCGAATATCAGTATACTCTCCATCAATATATAATAAATCTCACACCCTGTATATTTATTTTATTTTATTTATTTAAAAAGAAATATATTTCTCTATTTCTATCTATATTATTAATATTATAATGAGGCATTAAGATTTGATTTTTTGTTTGTTTGTTACGATTTGACTTAAAAACTACGGGCCTGAGCTGAAAAATTCTTTCATCATTAGAAAGCTACATTATCTTTGAGTAACATAGGCTATATTGTAATCCAGAATTCACGCGGAAACTCCGACATTACCGCGGGTGAAACCGCGAGGTAGAGTTAATTTATATGACGACCTCAAAAGAAGTCATCCACGTAAAAGGTTTGGGACGGAGCTCATATTAAAATTTTATATTACGGCTCAATCTCCTTTTGCATACTACACGTTGTCAGGGGTACAGAGGAGAAAATAGGGTACATTTTATTCCGGAATCACCGCGGGAACTCCGAAATTAATGCTTGTGAAACCGCGGGGAACAGCTAGTTTTTATTAAAAATTTATTATAACCTTCCGTTCGTATCAAACTACAACACAACGGCGCAGTTTCATGCATTGTTAGTTTTGAATAACTGACGATAGCATTCAAATAACGACCTCCGTTCCCCACTGTACTCGTTCACGTATACGTGGGCACAAAATAAATAGGTGACGGTATCGATTTTAACGATTCGAAACGAAATATAAACAATGTCTGTTTGTTTTGGTCGCGCGAATAGAATGGATGGAGGCAGGACGACAGAGAATATAGCGAATGTGAGTGGAAGGATCGGAAAGGATCATCGTAAAAGGTCGTCCAAAAAGACAACTTTAGGTAGTTACATCGACTAACAGAAGTACCTACTGACGGAACTTGTACAGTCAGAAAAAGCACTTAATCCCACCAAAAACATTTTCTTGTAAAATGTTGCCAAGACGAGGCCATAATAAGTATGACCATGACTCGCACTGTGAAAAAGTTATCAGATCTCATGTAGAGCCAAGCTTCTTACTCTACCTGCTCTAACTCAACAAGGCCTAACTTCACAGACTCTACACCTTTGTCAAAATATGTGGCTTCGCCGAAAAGGTACGTAGTGCTCTTACGCATCGCTTGACTCGTATTGGCGGCGGCACTGCCATGCCCCCAGATATTATATAGGTACGTTTACATGTCCATAGATAATAATTATTTATTGTTATGTTGTTATCCCCATTCCAGGTCGGCAACGCACCTGCATGCCTTCTGGTGTTACAGATGTCTATGGGCGGCGGTAATCACTTACCATCAGGTGTACCACTTGCCCGTTTGCCCCCTATGACATAAAAAAATAAAAAAAAAAAAAATCGGAATACAGACTTATTGCTTACAAACAGCCAAAAACTGTAATATTCATTGTTAGTCTGAACACGCCGTTCAATAACACGCTACCTGCGTGTCATTATAAGTTTCATCTTTATAAAAACAAAATTCAGTTTTTTCACTTTTTAATTATTTTTCTCTTTCGAAGTATCTTTAGTAGTAATTTACAATTTTTCTTCAACCATTTCTTATTTTCAGACGTAGAAAAAGGTACTTTAAAGTCAATTTTTTATAATAATAGCTTCCTTTTTTATTCAGTATACGTTGAATTTAGTATTTTCAACCCAATTTCAACCAAGTTTCAGTTCATTTTTAAATAACACAGATGCACTTTGCATAATTTTATGTAGGCACCCAGTCAACCCTGAAAGCTTTACTGCGTTTATTACATACTCTAAGAGATGGTTGTCTAATATTTTACTTATATTTTTTATCTCTAATTACAAAATATTTGAGTTGAATAATTGTGCGCCTCGGAACAAAAAGAAAAAATACATAATATAATATTATAACGTTAAACTGACAGCGTGCTACTGAAGAGTTTGTTGCGCAGCTTTTTCTCTTTAGCCATAGCACTAGGAAGCTGAGATGGGTGGATATTTTATGGGTGCGGTCATTATAACTGTAATTATATTACCGTCAAAAAGAGCCACATTATGGGCATTTGAATAACGATTTGACTTTGACTTTGACCAAAATTATTGAGAACTTCTATTTATTTTTTCATAAAACATTTAGGAAATGCCTTAAAGTTACGAAATAAATAAATGTAATGATAATCAACTTCAATAACTGAATAATATTTCTTAACCAGCTATAGGTACTTTTCAAACCTCTGCAGTACTTACCTACTTCTGAGAATCCAAAGATTCTCACTTACATAATTAATTTTGAATTTAACCTATATAGAGGTAAAACACAAGTAAATAAATATAGTAAATATCTAAAATTAAAATCTTAATGTAGCTCTTAACGTAGCGTAAATCTTATTATATTAAGTTATTTATTTATTTATTCTTCTTGCACAAAATAGTACAAATGGCGAACTTAATGCCTTGCGGCATTCTCTGACAGTTAACCATTGGGTTGACAGAGAGATAAAAGGGACGGGGTGTGGAACCTACGGAAAAAACGAAAAAATAAATAAAAATATCTATAAAATAATAAAGTTATCTAACTCTTAGACTATAAAGACAAGCGCCCAGTTGACGACGGATATTTAACTTGCATGCGCTGCTTGCAAAAGAGGGGTCCAGACTCTGTAGCAGTGAAAGGCATTTAAATATAAAAACAAAGAATGGAGAGATGTTGGTAGCTTGTATCTTGTCTATAAAAACAATATAAAATTAAATCTTACGTTTTCCATAAGAAAATATTCCTAGGTATAAGTATATAATTATATCAACTACATAGTGAAGTAGATTTAATTTAGCTTAAACCACTTCAATGGGGATGTGGACTACTTTTGCAAATCAAAATTCTAATTAGTCCGTCAGTTAGAAAATAAAAAAGACACGTATTTTTTTGCTTTTTCAAATAAATTAAAATAAACAAAGATAAAGCGCATTAAAATTAAGGGTGAGGGGGTCGTGACGTCACTTACCGCTAAAACCGCCATACAAACTGTCCGTCAAGTGACGTCACGCGAAATTTTAACTCAATGTATCGCCGTTATTTTTTGATTACGTAAAAAAAGAAAAAATACGTGTCCAATATTTTTTATTAATCTACAAGACGGACTAAAAATAAATTGTCAACATGCCCATTGTTTTAGTATAGGTACTCGTTCACATTGGAACAATACAACAATATATACCTACTTTAATATTGATGTCATTTTCGCACTTTTTTAGACGTTGAATGTATTTTAGCAGCAACGTAAGTGACGTATAATGAGATGCAACGAGGGCAAAATTTATTTAATCTCGTCTCTATATACATAAGTAACCTATTTTCTTTTCATATTTTTATTAGGATAAGACTTAAATTTTTCTAGAACTACCTAAGCAAATTCAGCTGCATATTTGAGGGACTTTTAATATAAAAGCGGTAACGTTTCTCTGGTTTCTTTGCATAGCTGTCAAGAGCAAACTCACAGTTTAATTTTAGAAATTACAACTTCTTTGGTTAAGAAACTTTTCAAAGAATAATTTAAAATGTCTCCTAAAAAGAACTTTGACTAATGAACATGAGACACGGGGGTAATTTATAATGGTATCATTTATCCTTTTAAGATATTATGGAGCCTTAAAAATTGGCAAACGAATTTAGGTTTTATATTCAGGGACTATAGGTAATAGATTACGTAGATGAACATCTAAAATCAATGACTAGAGTATATAATTATCATTATAACTAATTACTACACTGTAAATCTTATTAGAGCGCTCTTATTAAAAATTGCATCACAATTTTTTCGAAATAAAACTTATATTAAATCGATATAATATATGTAGATAGTTTTCAAAGTGTGAAAGTATTGTACAATGTTTCCTCTATATGTATTTGTGTACATGTTGTTAAGTTGTTCATAGCAGGAATCGTTGCAAATTGTTAATTAAAGTGCTCTACGTTAGCCGGAAGAGTCGCATAATAGATTCAATTGATTCACCAATGTGTTCAAAGAGTAAAATATAGAACTGAATACAGATGGTTGAGGATACTCGTATTAAAAAAAGAACAACAAGATTACAAGTATTAATTTAAACGCGCTGTCGTTGGTTTTATCCTAGAGGTATAGAAGTCGAGATCGCCGCGAGAAAAATCAGTCGCATATAGGAATCTGTCGAACCACATAATATGGAAAACAATATGATCTCCACTGTTCTTACATATATTGTTTTAAAATACAGGTCACTATTTCACTGTTTTTTTATCATTGACCTACGACTATAAATGGACGCAGATAAGCAATAACATTTTAACCCACAAAATTAAATTATTGATGCAGAACGATTTATTCAGAGTTAGGGAACGTTTTTTTAATTATGTGTTTACCTTATTACATTGCTTAAATATGTAACTAAATATTGAACAAAAAAAATGTTGACACAAATGGCGCTCCTACTTTTAAAACACGATTTACTCAAAATTTCTCCAGTGTGGGTTAACACACTATTGCTTATCTATGTCCAAATGGTAGAAATCTAGCTTACCTACTGATGTGGGATCAAGTAGATATGTGTGTTGTAAAGTGGATTATCAAATATTAAATATATTATTAAAGTATCTAATTTGACATTCTAATTTACGCCCACCTCTCTTATTTGCCCATTCTATGATAGTTTATAAACGGTGAATGAAACGCGGCCTGCGCATGCAAATCGTTTTAATACCTACGACTCGCGCTGGTGTTGCGATAAAGTGCTTAAATATTAACTAAGTAAATTTAATTTTCTGTGCTGCGCATTCCAATCCCAACCATTTTCAACCTCACCTCTTATTTTATATTCACAATAATAATAAAATATTAAATTTACTTTGATTTTATTCTGAAATTCAATTGAATAAAAAAAGAAAATTGTAATTATAAAAGTCGTTTCCCAACCAACTTAAATATGGTACCTATATATCGCAGAAATCAAAATAAATGAATTGAAATTATTGATTTTTCGTTTGTCGTTGTTCGTAACATTACATAAAAAAAAAAGAAAAAAAAAACATACATACAGCCGAATGCAGAACCTCCTCCTTTTTGGAAGTCGGTTAAAAATCGTAAGGGCAAGTTATCGCACTACAAGGTGAAACAGTGGGTAGAAGCAAATATCTTTTATATTTTTTGAACTATAGGTAGTTTTTTGTTTAGAGTTTTTCAAAGAAAACTGATCATTTAATATCTATCATAAAATCTTCCATTAAAAAAAAAATTCACGCGCCCGAAGCACCAGCCTTACCTAAATGATAGCACTCTCAGGATATTTTGCTACGATAACGGTGCAAAAATCACTGACCGGATAGATTGTTGAGCACGTTCTAATAGTAATTGATTTTTAAGCTATGTTTGCACACCCAATATTAATACAACAGCCATTATTAATAATTAACAACTTATAAAACCACCGCGTGGGTGTTTATTTTGAACCACGAAGCGTTTTAACGAAAACACGTCGTGTAAAGTATATAGCTTTATAATCTAGCTGCATAGCACAGTGGCAACCTGCGTTAGCTTCGGAATTCCCACAGGAACACATTTTATAGAAACCTTCGCGTACCTACATAGAATAACTTCCAAAAAATATTCACTTGTAGTATTGATGGTTTAAGAACGCATAGAGGGCATATATACTACAATATTAATTTTTATTTGCAGACAATATTTTTGGTCATTTTACTCATATCTGGTGACTTTCTAAAGCTATGATTTTAACAAATCAGTTGTTATTGAAATCATATTTCAATTTTGAATATATATATATTTTTTATATTGTTTTTGTAGAATATAGGTACTGATATGGGTACGAAAAATTGCTATTAAAAAAAAACTCTTCTTATTAAAAACGGTAAAATAGAGTGGAATTTCAAACGCAAAAGGGGCCATTTTTGGCAATTTTCGTATCTACTTTTTGCTATCAAGACAAAGTGCTTGTCAACCAAATTTTAGTTTTTGTCCCTCTTGTAAATTAATAAAAAAAAATATTGAAGACGTATTTCTTAGGTTTTTTACATAATGAAAAAAATACGGAGATGTATTAAGTCGAAATGTCTCGTGACGTCACGCCGTACTATAGTTTATAGCACGTTATGACGTCAGGAGCGCCCCACTCCTAAAATTTAATGCGTTTTATCTTCGTATTTTTTTAATAATTAAAAAAAGCAAAAAATACATGACTATTATTTTTTTATCATCTAACTGACGGACTACCCTACAGACTACTTTCATACCCCAGAAACTACAATATTCTCTCATTGATTTCTTCTTAAACTACTCCAAAAAGAAAGAAATCCTAAATTCGGTTTCTACTCGTAATATAATAATGTTAGTTAAAGAATGTTTGATTCAGCAAATGGAGCGTTAGTTTGAGCGGAGGGAGCCCCATAAGTACATAGATATGAGTCAATTTTATTTATTTTAGCACTATAGCGCTTCAGTATCCGCACGGCCATTCCACCTTTCAAATATTTAGTACATACCGAGGGTATTGATGCAGAATGATATATAGGACATTGAAGCCTTAACTTGATAACTTTACCATTTTTCCTAAGAATTTTTCTGAGTTCGCAAAAATCCTAGTCAATCAATCAAAAAGTTTAGCGAACTGAAGTCAATACTTGATGGCTTGCTAGTTGGTAAGAATTCAAATGAGCATTAACATTATTTACTAAGCTATTTCTTGCGGTTTTATCCGCGTAGAGTTTGAAGTACCCGTGGATGGACACGTGTTTTTCCTTTTTTTTTGTAATAAAAAAATAACGGTGAAATATTAAGTTGAAATTTCGTGTGACGTTACGATCAGGCACACTTTATACTTAGGTAGTTAAGACGTCACGAACCTAAACTTCAATGTGTTTTATCTCAGTATACCTAGTACTTTTTCAACAATTTAAAAGCAATAGGTATTATGAATTAAAAAATATATATTTCCATAATTTTAAAATAAATTAAATTAATAATTTTCATATTATTTATTTTCTTTTCGAATACAAAGTGCACAGTCAGCAGCAGAAATATGTGAACAATGGGCATGTTGACTAATTTTTATTTTTTAGTCCGTCTTGTAGATTATTAAAAAATATTGGACACGTATTTTTCCTTTTTTTACGTAATCAAAAAATAACGGCGATATTATGTTGAGTTGAAATTTGGCGTGACGTCACTATTCTGACAGTTTGTATGGCGGTTTTAGCGGTTAGTGACGTCACGAGCCCCTCACTCTAAAGTTTAATGCGCTTTATCTCTGTATATTTTAATTTATTTGAAAAAGCAAAAAATACGTGTCTATTGTTTTTTTTATTTTCTAACCGACGGACTAATTAGAATTTTGATTTTCAAAAGTAGTCCACATCCCTATTGTGTCAGTAGTTGATCTTTATTCCTATTGCAATAAGATTCAATGTCTGTCATAGTGAACTACGAGCTACATTTCCCACAGCTAGAATTCCCGCAGGAACTCCAAACTAGCCTACTTTACTCCTTATAACATCAGCTAAGCTAAGCAGCAGTGAAAGTCCCATCAACATCGCTCCAAGCGTTTCGGAGATTCGCCCGCGTGAGTTCCGGAATTCCCGCAGAAACTCCAAACTTCTTTTATTCTTCGTTACACAACACATCAAAAAAAGAATTAGCGAAGTTGGCCCAGCCGTTCACGCGTGATGCCGTGGCCAAGGGAAATAGGGTATCATTTTTATATAGGTCGATAGGTATAATATACATATAAATAAGCAAAAGAAGCAAATATTAATTTTGTCTATTGTAGCCTGTTTATTCCTCTTGAAGACAAGTTGTCTCTTACATGCTTACGAAAATCTAAAAGTCTTTTCGTGTACATTTGTAAGTACAAAGACATTAAAACCACTGTTTTTTCTTTTTATTCGCATCCTGATTTTGAACAGGGAAATGTCAAGACTGCATAAAAAAGATCGTAGAAATATACTTAAAAGTGTCATTATGTAAAACTTTGTACATTATTTGCTTGAATACTAGGATTCTTATAAAAAAGTTCGGTGAAAGCTTCAATTTAGACAAAAAAATGAATGTGAATGTTACAATAATTTGTTTTTGTATATCACAATACAACTTCTGTTATTTTTATATGTTGTTGCCCGCGGTTTCACCCACGGTAATTTCGGAGTTCCCACGGTAATTCCAGAATAAACTATATATATGAATCACTCTATCAATTGGCGAAAACCGTATGGAAATCCGTTCAGTAGTTTTTAAGTTTATCGCGAACAGACATCGGAAGCGACTTATTTTATACTATGTAAAGATTCGTTTGAATAGGTATATTAAAACTATTTGGTTGTACACAAACAAAATAGAGTCATCCCAATTTATTGACTAGATTTCGGGAGATATACCACATCTGTAATATTTAGGCAGTCCATGGGCAAAAGTAGCTTATAGTTAATTTCTAAAAGCCCCAAAAAATTATATTAGTTTAAATGCCATATATACCGTGTACTCGTATAAATTACGGGTAAAAAGGGTCAGCTATTTTTTTTTTCTTTATAGCGGTCTTCCAAAACGCGGGGAAGGATTACCCTAACTGTTGATAAATGCTTGGAAACTAATTTAAACGAAAACTATAGAAGTAAATGTCATGTTTTCTGTTAATTCGTCCTTATTTCGGGGAATCCTAGCATTATATTATGGCAACATTGTTAACCTTTGTATTTGTCTGTACCCCCACAATCGTTGGTGGGGTTGTACTAGTGTCAGGGCAGGCGAGCGTCATTGTAGTTACTCCACTCGACTCTTTCTTTCTTCATATTTCTATTGTATACATTTATAGTATATAGCTGTTCCCCACGGTTTCACCCGCGTTAATTCCGAGGTTCCCGCGGGAATCCTGGGATAAAAAGTAGCCTAAGTCACTCCTTATAACATTAGCTAACTGCCAGTGAAAGTACCGTCGAAATCGGGCCAGCCATTTCAGAGATTAGCGGCAATAAACTGACAAGCAGACAGATAGACAGAGAAAAAAAAAAACAATGTTTTTTTATGTAAGTCCCGTATAATATACTTTCGTACGCATTGAGTGAAAAGCTAATAATTTGAAATTACAAACAGACACTTCAATTTTATTTATTTGTATTTATTTATTTATTTACTAATTTATAAACATTGTAACAACTTGACGGTGCTACATAAACCTTTTTAGGTTTTTCCGTGCACCGACTATTTACCGATATTGATTTGCGATTGTTATAATTATTGTAATGTGAATAAAAGTATATTTATCTCAAGGAGTTGGTTTCTTTACTTAAAACCAGAAGTTGCCTATATCTTAACGAAGAAAAATAAAAGAAACAAAGAAGATTTCTTTACAAAAGATAACGGATAAGCGTACGTTTATTCAGAATTCCGTGGAGGCGTGCGCTAACAATTTACAAATATTTCCCCCCGTCACAAAAAACTCACTGATCTGTTTTGTAAATAAAACTAGCGATTCACCACGTATCTATCTGTGTTATCTTGTTTGGGGTTATGGAAAGTTACGCAACCAATTGAAAACTTACTTTCATTCACAGAGCTTGAAGGTTTAACAGAATCTATATGTATAAATTTTGAATAGTTGTACTACTTGTAATAGTACTTTAAATTATGAAATAGTTGTTGCATGGTGTATGTGTTTACTTTGCTAAATAAAGTGTATCTTATCTTATCTTATATTTGAGCAGTTTTTATCTTTTTTACATTTTTTTTACAGTTCTCTTTGTTACACTTGGACTGAATGCAGAATAAGATTCTTCCCCTATATACCTTCCTACCGAAAGCCGATATGATTCAAAATAAGGACCAAAGCAGCAGAAACAGTGCTATCCTACTACGTAAAATATGAATGCAAATGTTTGATTGTTTGCTACGCTTACAATCCGTAACTACTCTGCCGATGAGCATGAAATTTTTTATACACGTTGTCAAGGTTACAAAAAAGGATATAAGTTATTTTTTATCACAGAATACCTGCGGGATTGTGGTGATGCTGCGGGGAAGAGCTAGTATAAAAACAATGTTGCGTTTTTCATGATACGAAAAACACATCCATATAGATATAATCGTGGTATTATTGATTTTAATGGATTTCCATACAATCGACTATGATAAAAATGAAGTAGAAGTAGCAAATTGAAAATGACTCTAGACAATTTTCTAAAACTTTCCTTTAGACATGAATCCAAAGTATCTACAGACCGACGTACATCTGTATTACAGTTTGGCCTTATTCTATTTTAGTATGGGTGAATATTTGTCACGCCCAATGTTTATTCCACCGTGTAGTACCTTCGCTAAAGTTTAGAGACGCGTAAATATGATATTCAGGGCCTTACTATTCTTATTCTTATAAATTTTTTCACATGAAAACTCCCGTCTCCATATGTACGTTTGTATAGAAATTTACCGTAAATATTATATGTAAAAGGAATTCTTGTAAGTATATATTTGCGTAAAAACCTATTAAACTTATTCTGGATTGTTATTGTTGTGATCATAATGACACCAAGTAATTATAAAAATGTGAAGAAGCAATTTATGATCGTTCTCAACAGATTGTCCCATTCTAATGATGGATCGATTGATTTTGCATTTTTTGTTTAAGTTTTTCAATATCAACTTTAAATGCTGCAGAATCATCAATAAAATTTATATTTTTACTTGTATTCTTCTAAAATATCTTAAGAGATATAATTTTTTACAGCGGTTGGTACTAGTTTTAACTGTGTGGGCTTCAGTATTCAGAATAAAGACAGATACAGAAGAAAAAAGCAATATGGAAACATCTTCTTGTATTCCATAAAGTTTTCCTGCTCGGATTCATTGCGCGTCTTACTTTTTCATTTGATGTATCGTGTGTGAGTACACGAGGTTTATTGTTTCAACGAATTACTCCCTCTTTTCGCCGTTCCTTTACTTTGTCTAACAAAATCGCAGAAGTTATTTTGACATATGGCACCCGAGGGAAATACGCAACCGAAAACTGGAGAATTCAATTAGAAAACAGGTAGACCGCTATTATTTATGTAGATTATTAAAATGTAATCTTTTACATCTTGTAACACAATAAGCTGGCAGGAAACAAATCGGTTCATAATTTTATAGCTTTTGTTTTTAATTCTCTTCATTTGACAGCTCCTTTGGTGTAGTGGATAGCAACCCGATCACTATGCAAAGTGCCACAGGTTCATTCCACGCATCAAGATAAACATTTATTTTATGTGATGAACGTGAGATTGTGTATTTTTTTGTGAAATCTATAAGTACCTTAGTTTTTCTGTTTTCAAAAGAAATGGAAAATCATTCCTAAATCCTTACTAATATTATAAATGTAAAAGTGAGTTTGCTTGTTGTTACGCTTTCACGGCTAAACGGCTCAATCGATTACCACAAAATTTTGCATACACGTTGTCAGGGGGCAGAGGAGGATATACTTTTTATTCCGGAATTTCCACGGCAACTGTGAAATTAGTTTTAAGCTAAAACGGCTTAGCGAATTTGCATGTAATTTTGAATACAGCTTATAATCTCCGAAATTCAGAATACCGAAATTCATGCGGATGGAGCCGCGGGAAAAAATTACTACTTGAATACCAACGTAGAAATTTAAACATCGAAAATATTCTGGTAGGGACAACCAAATGGTACCATTAAACTAAACTCGCTCTAACCAATAATATCGTGCATATTGCTTTGCGAGAAACATTATTTTTGAATTGGCCAATATCTGTGAGGTTTATGAGTTGGCCAAAGTTTTACATGGAACCGAGCAATATAAACTTCTAAACAGTTTGAGAACTGGTGTTGCAACGGTGAATTGCCAAGATGGAATTTCTGGCATTTCTCTTTTGGATACAAGTTTTCTTTTTTCATTCTGCCACATCAATTTTCATGCTTTACGAGAATAACGACTGGTGTCTGAAAACGTAATTTATCATTCCGATTGAAAGCTTAAACCTTGCTTTAAAATCACTTTGGCAACTGAACGTAAAGCTGACTTTAAATTTTCATTAAACAATCATTAAACAAAACCCTTATGGTAAAGGTTCTATGTTATCCATAATAATTGTGTAAAGAAGAAAAATTTGTTTATTTGCTTGTCGGAGGTAACTACTGAATCGATTCAGCAAATTCTTTACAAAAACTTCAATATTCTTGAGTACAATAAAATGCTTTTAACCTGATTAAAAATAAATCTTAAGGGAATTCCAAATCTTATGTATGTATGAGTCCTATAAATATAATGACTGTACAAATAAAACAGTCATAAAAACCGGCTAAGTTCGAGTCGGACTCGTGCACAAAGGGTTCCGTACCATTTATAAAAACGGCAAATAAATTATGTCTTAAATATTTGTTTGTTTGTTTGTTTGTATAGTTTATTGAACATAAACAAAGTGTGTTTTATTTTAATTCAATTATTTATGTTTAAAGTGAATATAATATAATTAAATACTGAATATTTCAACCATTTACCTGTTGCTGTTATCAATATCAAGCAAAAACGAGCAATAAAAATCACGTTTGCTGTATAGGAGCCTCCTTAAATATTTATTTTATTCTCTTTTTTAGTATTTTTTGTTATAGCGGCAACAGAAATACATCATCTGAGAAAATTTCAACTGTCTAACTATTACGGACAGTCGGACAGCGAAGTCTTAGTAATAGGGTCCCGTTTTGCCCTTTGGATACGGAACCCTAAAAACGGTATGTTATAAACAAAATGGCGCATAATCAGTACCTTTTTTGAAATCAGTAAAAAGAATCGTTACATACTTCAACTCATTAACTGCTTTTACACGATATGAATCACGACATTCCAGTCTAATTTCACATGAAAATAAATTGAACGTATCTTTAGAAACATTAAGTGGATTAGCGAAAACTATTAGTGATAAGATTTGTACTAAACACAACACATTACCCATAAGCACTTGACATGAACTTACGATTGTAATTACACAAAGACTTAGCGAATTCACACATCTGGAAGTAAGAATAGATTAACAATTCCAGTATACTCGTACTTGTGGAGTAGTGTTATTGTAAGTACAATAAATTAAGGAGAGTGCGCCATAGATTATAAGCGCCTAGTATTATAAAAAATCGATAAAAGAGAAAAAAGATTTATTAGAGTTCAAAGAAATTTTATCAATGACTAGCTGTCCCTTGCGGATTCACCCGCAGTAATTTTGGAGTTCTCGTAGGAATTTCAGGATAAGAGTACCCTATGTCACTCAGGATTACCGTAGCTTCGTATAAGTGAAAGAATTTCCAAAAACTGTTCTGTAGATCCAGAGACTACCCCCTCCCCCTCAACTGGGTCCGCGCCTTGTCGTGGCGAGGGGGCTTAGTAGCGGCTGGATGCATTTTTCCCAGCCGTGAAGCTAAGCGGACCCCTTAGCATATCGTAATTCCACTCTGGGTGTCGTGGTCATGTCTCGCGGCCTAGAGTGGGACCGAGGGTCCACCGTAAAAAGTGGACCGCGAGGAAGAAACCCTCTATAAAAAATTACCCCGGATCCCTCGCTTGTGGCGGTCGGCGACGGGATCCGCCGGGGACAGTGGCCCGGTGGCCAGGCCGTCAGGGGGGGCATACCCCCAAAATAATAGCACAAAAACCCCAATGAAGAAGTCGCATAAGGTTCAAAATCTCCAGGTGGGTACCAACCCCGAAAGGGTTGGCCAGTCCCACCCTGGACCTTCTGGTCTGGGCAGCCCCATGTATCTGGAGGGGGCACCTATGCGCTACGGAGTTGGAGAAGTAGATGGGAGCAAGGAGGGGGGAGATATAGGGAGAGGGAGAGAGGAGAAAAAGAGAGATTCTGAGGATTCGGAGCGCATTGCGATGAATAAAGGAATCACCACCACCAGCTACGCTACCTGTAGTAGCGAAGTTGCTAGCCCTTGTCGCCCAGTACAGCACGGGCAGGGCAAGAAACATTATTCTGTGTCTCGACTCACCTACGGGAACACCGAGTCTGACACTTCCGGAGACCCATTGGAGCCTATACAGGATGATGATATATTTAGACCCAGGAAGAGTCTGGCACGCTCGCCACCGGAGAGGAGCCCAACAACCTTCTACTCTCCGATGACAAGTACACCAGCCCAGCAAAAGAGAAAGCGACAGTCGCCGATCAAAACACCTTCGGCTGACCTTGAAACACTAGAGCGTGAAGAAGAAGCGTATTGGCTCTTCGTGGCCGAGAAAGTAGACACACTGAACGAGATGGTATGCTCCAAAACTGGCCCATATCGCAGCACCGCTAGTAATATCAAACTCGCAGTAAAGGATATCCAAGGTCTTTGCCACAAAATAAAAGACACCCGAGTCAGGCTCCTCGTGGCTCGCCTGAGAAGAGACGAGGAAAAAGAGAACACCCCGAAAAGGCAAAGAAAGGTAGCCGAACACGCAGAGAAGGCTACTTGCGTGTCACCTTGGCATGTGGGAGTGGAGGTCGGCACTAATACCTCCATGGTGAGCCAACTTACGGGACCCGAATGGGACCCATACATGGGGTTCCCTCCTGAAGCGCCAGTCCTTGCGCCCCAGTCATTGCCTATGGTGATACCAGAACTGACTCGACCAGCTCTTCCGTCTGAGACTGACCTGCAACCTACGTCAAATGACGAGTGGCAGAAAATAGGAAAAAAAGGGAAGAAACGAAAAGGTAAAAGAAAAACAGAAGAAAATAAAGAACCCGAGGCACCCACGAAGACACCACAGGGGACTAAAAACACCCAGCGTGCTAAAGTGCCGAGACCCAGACCGGAGGCTGTGCTGGTTCGAGTGCCCGACTCGAGTTACTCAGACGCCCTAAAAAAAGTCAAGGATAGCCTCTCACGGGGGCTGAATGGCCTCACCTTCTCCTCCGTAAGGAAGACCCAGCAGGGAGATCTCCTGCTTGAGCTAGAAGGGGGGCATTTCCGGGCTGAAGATGTGAAGAAAGCGGTTGTTGAAAGCCACCCCGACTTGAATGTCCGAGCTCTACGGGACATGGCAGCGGTCTTCATTTCTGGCCTAGACGTAGACACCGAGAACGGTGAGATTGAAAACGCTCTGAAAGATCGGTACGAGGATTTTGCTATCAAACGTGTCTGGACCAGCGGCTCAGTCACCAAATGCGCGGTCATCGAGTTGCCTAAGGAAGACGCAAGAAGGCTGGCCGACGAGCGCAAACTCCGAATCGGTTGGATGCGCGCCAGGGTCAGACCGTACGAAGAAAAAACTAAGTGCTTCCGCTGCCTTGAGTTCGGACACCGCGCAGTCAGGTGCCCAGGACCTGATCGTAGCAATAGATGTGCCAGATGCGGAAGCACAGAGCACCTTGTGCGCTTTTGCGAGGCGGAAGTTTCCTGTCCGGTGTGCCAGGATAAGGGGCTCGAAAGCGTAAGCCACCGTGCGGGTTCAAGGCAATGCCCCTCCTGGAATATTAACATTCCCGGCGCACAGACAACGAGGCCTCCAAAAAACGGGCAAAAAAACGGACAAAAGCCGCCGCCAGGGCCCCCAAAGCCAACGGTAGGGCTAGCGATGGAGCCAACTGTAGGGTTAGCGATGGAGACGTAAGAGTCAGGTGCCTTCAGATTAACTTGAACACCTGTCGTAGAGCTCAGGACCTGTTGATCGCCGAGATGGCGCAACGCCATATTGATGTTGCATTTATCTCCGAACCTAACCGGACGGGAGACAGGGGCTGGTTCTCCGACCTGATGGGCAGGGCGGCGGTATTCGTGCCTGGGAATCTGGATACTGAGCTGTTGGGCCGTGAAGAAGGCTTCGTTTGGGTACGGGTTGAGAAGTATGCTGTCTTCAGCTGCTACTTTTCCCCAAATGCTGAGCACCAGAAGTTCGCACTGGACTTGCAGCTCCTAGCAAATAGCATCGGCCGATGTCGGCTCCCCAAGGTAATAGCAGGCGATTTCAACTCTAAATCTCCTGAGTGGGGTGCGCCTGTTCAGGACAGAAGGGGACGCCTCACGGCCGAACTGCTTGCGGGCTGCAACCTTAGCGTTTGCAACATTGGGAAAAAACCAACCTTCGCCAGGGGTACGTCGGTGTCAATTCTTGATTTGACCCTCGCGGATGAGCTCGCTTTAGGCTTTATCACAGACTGGAAGGTGCTCGACGCTGAGACGCTTAGCGACCACCGCTATATCTTCTTCAGTCTCCGCCACGACTCCAGACCTCCTGTGAGGCGCAGTAGGGGCTGGAATAGCAAGAGGTTTAGCAAGGAAGCCTTCGTCGCATGCGCCGAAATCCTTACGCCAAAAATTTTTCCGATGGACCCGGACGCGTGCGCTGGTAGCGTTGCTGCCCTACTAAAAAAGTGCTGTAATATCGCGATGCCAGCAAAGTCCTTACGCTTCAGTAAATCGCGAGTTTACTGGTGGGCACCGAAGATCGCTGAGATGAGGAAACTGTGTTCTAGGGCCAGAAGGGCCGTAAAGAGGGCGACCCCCGAAGACATGGATTGCCGCGTTGCTGAACTAAATAGCGCGCGAAAAAATCTAGCGAGGGAAATCGGTAGGGCTAAGAGCGACGCCTGGAAAGAGACAATAGAAGAACTTGACAGAGACCCGTGGGGAAAGGGCTATCAGATCGTAACCAGGCGACTGAGAGCCCCCCCCACGACTTCATCACTAGACCCCGACAAGGTACGGAACATCGTTAATGTGCTCTTTCCAGGCGACGCGGAGACCGTCCTCGCCCTGCCCGAGGTACTCGGCGTACCGGCTCCTTGGACTGCAGAGGAACTCGGATCGGCTCTCTCCAAACTTAAGCTGGGAAAGGCTCCGGGGCCGGACTACCTGCCGGCAGTAGCGGTGAGGACCTTCGGTGAAGCACACCCAGAGGCCATGCTCGGTCTCATGAATACCTGCCTCGAGATGGGGTGCTTCCCGAAAGTCTGGAAACATGCAAGACTGGTCCTGTTTAAGAAACCGGGAAAGGAGCACTTGGCAACCCCAAACGCATATCGTCCTATTTGCCTTCTTAACCACCTTGGGAAGTTGTACGAGCGACTCATTTCCGAGAGGCTGACGGTAGACCTCCGGAACAAGGGGGACTTGGCCGAATCGCAGTTTGGGTTTCGAAAAGCGCGGTCAACCGTTGACGCACTGAAGGCCATCTGCGGGGCAGTTGAGCGTGCACGGCACGGGACTCGGCGCACCCGGAAATTCTGCGCGATCATCACCCTCGACGTCCGTAACGCCTTCAATTCCGCCAGATGGAGCGTTATAATGGAAGAACTCGTGAGAAGAAACATCGAGCCCTACCTTATCCGCCTGATCAATTCATATTTTACCGACAGGCTCCTTGAGTTCGACCATCGAGGTGGGTCAGACAGGGTACAGGTCAAAAGAGGCGTCCCCCAGGGCTCCGTCCTGGCCTCCTTACTCTGGAACATTATGTACGACGGCGTGCTCAGAATCCAGCTGCCGCCTGGGACTAAAGTCGTTGGCTTTGCCGACGACCTCACTTTAATTGTCTCGGCCAAGCACGAGGAAAGTCTCATGGCGAAGGCAAACGCAGCCGTCGACTTAGTGGGAAGATGGATGGTGGAACGAGGCCTGGAGTTAGTGCCCGAGAAAACGGAAGTGATGGTCGCGTCAGGCCGCAGGAAGCATATACCGTTTCACTTCACAGTGCAAGGCACGAGGATACAACCTGCCAGTACTGTGAGGTGCCTGGGTGTGCTCCTCGACAAATCAATGTCGTTTCTGCCCCACATTAAAGCCACAACATCTAAGGCTGCCGCACGCTGCCAGGCGCTCTGTCGGTTAATGCCGCGTATCGACGGGCCAAAGACGGTCAAACGAAAGCTGCTAGCAGGGGTCGTAAGATCAATCCTCTGCTATGCAGCACCGGTCTGGAAGGAAGGTTTAAAATACGGCCAAGCCAGGACCAAAATGGAAAGCTGCTATAGACTTGCTGCCATACGAGTAGCATGCCTCTACCGCACAGTCTCGTACGAGGCTTCCTTGGCGATCTCAGGCTTGATTCCTATCAACCTGGTCATCGAGGAGGCTTGCCGCGTATAAAAGCTGACGCAAAAGACGGAGCAAATGCGAACAGCCCTCAGGCGAAAAACCTTGCAGGAGTGGCAGACCCGTTGGGAGGCTTCTGAAAAGGGTATTTGGACCAAGGCCATCTTGCCGGACGTCAGGATATGGCACAAACGCGCATTTGGGTCTATTGATTATTATCTGTCCCAGTGCCTCTCGGGACATGGCATATTTAACATCTATCGAAAGAGAATCGGAAAGTCCTTCACCGACACATGTTGGTACTGCACTGAAGTAGACACAGCCGAGCACACACTTTTTGTATGCCCTCGATTTTCCAAAGAACGTGAGGCACTGGCCAGAGATCTAAGAATTAACATCTCAAAAGGGAACATGATCGAGGTGATGTTAAGCAGCGAGGAACACTGGAATCGCATCCAAAACTTTGTCACCTCGATCATGAAAGAGAAGGAGAGCTACGAGAGAAGCCAAGAAGCGCTCGAAAGAACAACAGCCGAAAGCACTCAGCGACTGGACGTTGTATTCCAGCAAAGTTCCGTCCAGTCGCCGCAATGAGTGGCATAGGAGGAGGGGTTTTTAGTCCGTGCGAGTCGGACACTCCCTGCTAGTACGAGCTGGCAGGGGTCCATAATGGATTTTCCCCTCCTCACGCAAAAAAAAAAAAAAAAAAAAAAAAAAAAAAAAGAGACTACCCCCTACAACGTTACAAACTCACAAAAACACAATGCACAACCTCACAAACTTTAGCTCTTTATAATATTAATAAAGATATCTAATTCTGCATTATTAAAATATATTTATTTTATTTATTTATATAAAAAAAAATCGAAATATGACAGCATTTTACACATTTTTGGTTTAAACTTTCAATAGGTATTTAGTTTAAATGCAACGTAGTCATTTAAAATTATTATTCACTATAATAAACAAACAATGCTCCAATATTTATTTTTTATTATTGATTATTATTTATTTATTCTTGTGTGCCCTAATTTGATTGTTATAAAGGCTTCAAGAAGGTAATAAAAACAATAATAATTATATTACCGTGTATGTTTTTCTTTATAATGTTTAGGGATGTTATTGTAGCCGAAGAGGGGTTCTAGGTATATTATTCTGCCTAAATCAACATTGCTGCGGGTTTTAATGTTGATGGCCTCATAATTAGTTAGTTACAAAATGTATACAGAACCAGTTGTTTCCCGCGGTTCTGCAATGTGCCGTGCTGAGATGCAAAGTAGCGTAAGTCAGGATTTGGAATAGTAAAATTGATCGAAATAGTAGATTTTTGTCCAAACACCCAATAGACTAGACGTTATCTGTAGGTACGTCGGTTGTTTTAATACTTATTTTCAATGAACATACATGTTTAACCGCCGCACTCAGAGTCGACTTTAATGATTACTTAGTTAAGTATAGATTTTTAAAACAAAACTGCCGCAATCAGACAAGTTTAATAAATTAATGTTAATTGGCATTTAACTAATTAAGTTACATCTCATTAAATGCCAAGTAACATTAATTTACTGAACGTCTCTGATTGCAGCAGTTTTGTTTTAAAAATCTATACTTAACTAAGTAATCATTAAAGTTGACTCTGAGTGCGGCGGTAAGTCAGTTAAGTCTGTAGATCCACTTATGTATACATTTTGGATCATAACTTATTTACTTACTACTCGACTGGTAGCGCGAGGGGAACAGCTATCCTTACGAAATGCGGATGTGAATTTGTTTGTTTGTTACAGTTTCACGCCTTAACGGCTGAACCGATCATCATGAAATTTTGCATACATGTTGTCAGGGGTACAGTAAAGGACATAGCGTACCTATTCTGTATCCCAGATTTCTTGTGGGATCACCGAAATTAACCTGAGCGGGGAACAGCTAGTAACCAATATAATTTGCAGATTACGGTTTTGTCGAAGTGTTTTTAACAACCCTAATCTCGCGAAGCCTCGGGAACCAATTAGATTCATGCCAATTAAATATCTATTACTGGTTATGAAGAGCTCTCCAAAATCTCAGGAAACAAAAAAAAATCTTAAAGAAAAAAGAAAGAAACTTTTGAAAATTATAGAACTTTGCAGGATTTATATTGAAAGTAAAAATCCGTGAGTGTAATCTCTTGTAAGTGATACGTGTGTACGTGGGGTGAAAGGATTCATTCTCAAGGTGTTTTATGAGAGACAGTGTTACAACAATTTTACGATTGCTCAACGACAAAGTAGGCAACACTGAAGTACCTATTTGTTTGTTTTACTACCCATAATTCACTCGCGTACGCGTTCATGTATTTGGGTCACGGACTGATTTTGGGGAAATTAAATTTTTGCATGTGTTTTTTTTTTCCTGTCCTCCCTAAATAAGGTTGGTGCGGGCGGGTGAAAAACCTATTAGGTATATATGTATTTTTTCCTTCAACTATGTAGTATGTATGCTCACCCAGCTTAATCTACATAGAGATAGATGAAAGTGGTGTAGCTAATAATTATTTTGTATATGATCTGTTGTCAAAGTATCCATACTAAACCTTGAATGTAAAAATGAGTTTATTTACTAGCGGTTTAACCCGTGTTAATTTCGGAGTTACCGCGGAAATTCCCAGATCAAAAGTACCCTATGTCCTTCTTTGTACCTACCGCTGACAACGTATATATATGTAAAATTCCATGATGATCGGTTGAGCCATTAAGGTAAACGTGTAACAAAAATACAAATAAACTCACAGGATACTAACTATACCCCGCGGTTTCACCAGCGTTAATTTCGGAGTTCCCACTGGAACAGACAGGTCTTTATCCTTTTACCCTTCTGTTTCTAACAAACAATTTATAATTTTTTTGTAGTTTTTTTTTTATTCTTTATTGAGGTCACTGATATTCGATATTTTTTTTTTTTTTATTCTTTATTGAGATCACTAATATTCGATTATGTTGCTGAATCATCGATTTCACAGTTTGTCTATAAGAATAATAGCCTAGAATCTAGATCAGCTAGAGCAGGTGAAATCAGCGCTATGCCCAGTAAAAAATAATAATGAAAGGATATTGCATACATAAATAAAAATTATAACATACATGTAGAGTTAGTGCCTACGTAGGTAGATAACGTAACGTAAAACGTAACGTAAAATAAAATATGAACACTTTTACACGAGCCCTTGTTTTAAATTCATTAAACAATTTAACTTTTTGAATATCTGAGTATTTCATTTTGCGTCCAGTAGGTAGGTACCTACTACGCATAATTAGAATCCCGAGAGGACGTATTCTAGCAAAATATTACATAAGTAATGAAACTCGTGTTTACAGAATAATTAATTTAAGATAACATATTATGTTATTCCCTTGGGAGTTTCAGCCAACATGTTTAAAATTGTAAATCAACTAACAGAAAAGTCTGTGATAGCATATATTTTGTCTCCCAACGTTGACTGGCAGTAAAATTTTAGGGGTCCCAAAAAACAAATGTCAAAAAAGTTGGAATCCATAAATAATTTTGACATGTTATGTTTATTTTTATCAAAAAATAAATAATTTTACGAAATATTTGTAAACGAAGTTCTGTCACAAGTGGGATCGCGTTTTCGATTCAGTAAAGTATACAGTAAAGTATATGATGTAACTTGGGCTACTTTTACCAGAGTTCCTGCGGGAATCACGAAACTTACGCGGATAGAACCACGGGGTAGAGCTAGTCCTTACTAATAAATGCGAATGTGAGTTTATTTGTTTGTTTGTATGTTACGTTTTCACGCCTTAACAGCTCAACCGATCATCGTGAAATTTTGCACACACATTGTCAGGGGTACAGAAAAGGACATAGATTACTTTTGTCCCGGAGTTCTCGCGAGAACTTCGATGAAACCGCGAGGCATAGCTAGTTACAAATAAATGTAGACAGAAACGAGACATACTCGTAGGCGTAACTGGGTCAAAGACGGGAAATATAACAACATTATGAGATCTTAATGAAACCAGTTTACCCGCAGTTTATGCGGCCCGCTGTCTTTATCTGAAATTAAATCGAGTGTTTACGTCAATAATACGCTACAGTGTATTGTGCGATTCACTGCAATATAAAAAATAACCAGGGAATATATTTTAGTGTTTATCTTTTATTATTATTTTATAAACCTTTATATTGTATGAGTAGTATAATAGTGTAGCGGGAGCGGGATGGATGATATGGCTCGACCACCACCAAAGGGGAAGCTTCCCGCCGGGCGAGGTGTTATGCCCGGGTAACCGCGGCTCCGACTGTAGATCGTAGGAGGTCGTATATATGCAGCGCACATGTATTGTGAAAACTTTGTTAGCGCGATTCAGGACTCACTGCTCGTCGCTTCATTGTAGTTCGTGACTTGTGGCGTAGAGGTCGCCACAATAGCATTATTCTTTTATAAATATCTTTTGTACTTTCAGAGATATGGCTCTTTAAAAGTTCAAGTTAGACAAGGAAAGTGCTACAGTCCTAGTGACGTCACTCGGCTTGGCCCTACAACCATCATAAAAAAATCCGTTTTAGAAAGAGATAGACTTAGTCAAACTATAACTATTTTATACTATTTAATTTTTTAAATAAATCTTTTGATTTTTTCGCTCATGTTATGCTTATCCATGATATTTTCACATTCCAACTACAGTGAAATAGCCTTGTTGCAATTATTTATAGATTTTAATCCAAACATAGCAGTTTTGTGATAAATTCTTACTACATAATATAGAATAAATGCAAAAGTGAGTTTGTTTGTTTGTTACGCTTTCACGCCTTAGCGACTCAAGCGATCATCATGAACTTTTGTACACACCTTATCAGAGGTACAGAGGACATAGGGTATTTTGTATTCTGTAATTCCTGCCAGATCTCCATGATTTCCACGAGTGAAACCGCGGGGAAAAGCTAGTTTATCATATTTTTGACAGCCAAAATTTACGAAAAATATAATTGTAAAGATTTTTGTTAATTGCTAGATATTTTGGGTATCAAAATCACAAAACCGATTAAAACCGAAAAACGATAGCAACAAAAGTTACGTAGATAATATTCCTGCAGGGGTGACTTCAATAAATAATTAAATAATCCAAACAAAAATTTTGTCTAGTTAATTTTATTCAAGCTTTACTGAAATTTGAACTGTACCTCCCTTAATCTGATCTTACCGGGCCGTAACACAAGAGCTGAACTTGATTTGTGTAGATATAAATATAGAATCCTATATTATTATAAATTCGATTGTAAGTTAGTTTGTTCCGCTTTGTTTGTAGGTTTTGTTATCCCAAAATACCCACGGAGTTCCCAGGGGAACCACGAAATAACCAAATCAAGCGATAACACTTTTTCTGTCGAAACTAGCGTGGCTGGTACTAGTGGCACGGGAATTCCCATTTTAAGTACCTACCAGCTTTAAAATTCAATTAAAAAATTACAATATTATTGCACATAATATTATTTAAGTCACATTGGAAGTATAAACGAAAAAAAAGATTATCACAATTATTATTATTACTATTTTAAGGTTAGTTGCAACTGATAAATTTTGCTGTCAATTTTTTTTTCTAAAAATGATGAAAACCGTTCTCTGATCCGGGAAATTTCCGTCTATCCCAAATTCATATTTGAACGGCTACTCATATTGTATCTTTTTATTCGAGAAATATGGACTGTATGTAAATAATAATATTATGGCCAAGCCCTTATAAAGAAAGATAAACTGTAATTATAGTATGATAGTCAACCCAAAATATGATGTAATTTTCATGGAAGAAAACTGCGTATCCTAAGAATAAGTCAAGGTTCTCTTCAGGCAAATTAAATTGAATAAATGTTAATTTTATAAAATTAAAACCTCGAAAAAATGCTGATACTATAAGTAATTAAAGGAAGCAACCATTAAGAAAGGATTTGTGGAAATTCAGAACGTTTATGGAGTGAAAAGGGGAATTAAAGTCTTTATGCAAGACCTTAGTTTAAAGATTTATAGAGTTATAGAAATCTATATTTGGACTCTAGTGCTATATTAAACTATACCTAAAAAGTTAAGGTGATTAAGTTTGTTCTGTAAGTTTGAATATCAGGGGTAGGTAATCTCTGTAATTACTATACCCGTACACCAATAGGAAGCTACCGTATCTCTGAATGTCATGGAGTACCTACTTTATAAATATTCGGATTTTGTTTCAAAATTAAGGCGGGTGAAAGCAGGTACGGAGATAATTTTTTTGATAGAGAAATCTTTTTTTCAAGGTTTTTGGTGATTCTGCAGTCCACAGAATAGATATCAACTCACAATCAGTTTAGTATGGAAACAAAATAATGAAAAAGAATTTTTCAAATCGGTCCAGCCATCTTCGAGTAATCGCGGCACAAATATACAAAAGAAAAACATACCTACAGTCGAATTGAGAACTTCCTCCTTTTTTGGAAGCCGATTGAAAACCAGTGTCGCCGCGTGATTTTCATACACTAAACTATTCATCAACCACAAAAATATTCAAACGTAACGAAATGTGATCACGCCGTATGTGCGAGCGCAGGCTACCTGAGACGCATCCAAAAATGCATCTAGTTTAAGGCGCATGGAGTCGTGAAACGATCATTTTTGAGGCCCTAAAGCTCATAAATTAGCCTACTGACGATTCCAGAATTAACATATATTAAAGATTGATATATGAACTTCAATCTGAGCATTTAAATAAATTGTAGTCTACAAAATACTATTCAAAAAAAAACATTGAAATGAAGCTGTTTTCAACTTGAAATACGCTACTGCTTCTAAACTACAAGTGATAATTTCACGATTCTTTCAGGAAAAGATTGCTAACTTGTTTAACTTAAAACTGAGCATTTATCGTTCCAAAATAATACATAGTTTTGACGAAATGTTTTTTATACCACATTCACTACAAATGGTCACGAGCGGGTCCGTGCGCGGGCGACGGGAGTCAGTCTGGCGCTGGCATTCAAACGGGTAGGCTGTGCGTCGCGCTGTCGCAATCCGCTTGGTTACGCCAAATTAATTTTGTGAGCAAAATAAGGTAGCGACATCAAAAATGCCACGAAAAAAAAAGCTGCAAAAAGTTGGGCAACTGGACTTCACTGAATTTTAATTATTGGTTCATTGTATTTTTTTGTAACAAAAGGCAATTTTATAAACACATTTTTGTTTTATTACTTTCTTTTACTAAATTAATCAATAAATTAATAAAAATAAAAATATACAGCTACAGCATTTTAGATATCGGAAAATATACAGCAATTTTCTATCTGCATACAAATCGAAGAATGCTGTAAGTAGTAAAACCTGTTTCCTTGTAACTTTAGTGAAAATATTTTAATTGCAACTAACATTAAGGTGGGTCTAAAGGTCTAGTTTTCATACAAACTGCCGTAGCTATATTAAAGGCATTCCGCCTGTTTTTATTTATTAGACTTCATTTAATAAAATACTACTACTTGTTACGATAACGCACAGCCCAAAATCTTTGCATATTATAGTGAAGAAATAACATAATTACAATCATTTCAAAATGAATTAAATTTCGGTCGAACCTTTGCTTGTGTGAGAGAACGAATACACTTATAAGTGTACGAAAATGGCGGCCCGGTCTATAAACAGCTGTAGTTAGGCTGTAGACTGACAAGTCCCCCGAATGCAGTAGTTTGTAGTGAATTCCAAAAGGATCACAAGGTGGCGCGGCGTTGTGCCGTGAGTTTTGACAATTTTGCCTACCAAGATAATTTAGAATTGTATTTGAAAATATACCTATTACTGATGTAGTAGGTACCTATTAGTAGCCGAAGCGAATACAAATAACTTGTGGAAAGTTGGAAAAGACGTTTTGGTTCTGCGTCACGTACGATGAGGTATAACGTAACTTACGGGTAAAAGTATTTTATATTTTTGTGTTGAATAAATTCTTGCTATCTCTTTCTTGTTTTCACGATGAGTAAAAGAGAGAGACCATATTTTCGAAAGGTTGTATCTCGGCCTGGGGTGATAAAATTCAGCGTTTATCTCCAAATTCTCCGATGCAATGAAAATAATATTTTTATTGTGTCTTATGTGACCACGTGATGCAACGTGTGTTCCGAGATATAGTCTCGGAACTACAAGTTACAGACCCATCGTGTTGGTACTCAAACGTCATGTTTTCGTGATATCTATGTGATCACGTGGTCAAATTTCCAATAACCTATATCTCGGAAACTACAAGTTACAGACCCATCGTGTTGGTACTCAAACTTCATGTTTTCGTGATATCTATGTGATCACATGGTCAAATTTTCAACAAGCTATATCTCGGAAACTACAAGTTACAGACCCATCGTGTTGGTACTCAAACTTCATGTTTTCGTGATATCTATGTGATCACGTGATCAAATCTTCGATAGCCTGTATCTCGGAAACTACAAGTTACAGACCCATCGTGTTGGTACTCAAACTTCATGTTTTCGTCATATCTATGTGATCACGTGGTCAAATTTTCGATAGCCTATATCTCGAAAACTACAAGTTACAAACCCATCGTGTTGGTACTCAAACTTCATGTTTTCGTCATATCTATGTGAGCACGTGGTCAAATATTCGATAGGCTATATCTCGGAAACTACAAGTTACAGACCCATCGTGTTGGTACTCAAACTTCATGTTTTCGTGATATCTATGTGATCACGTGGTCAAATTTTCGATAGCCTGTATCTCGGAATCTACAAGTTACAGACCCATCGTGTTGGTACTCAAACTTCATGTTTTCGTCATATCTATGTGATCACGTGGTCAAATTTTCGATAGCCTATATCTCGGAAACTACAAGTTACAGACCCATCGTGTTGGTACTCAAACTTCATGTTTTCGTCATATCTATGTGATCACGTGATCAAATGTTAGATAGCCTATATCTCGGAAAATACAAGTTACAGACCCGTCGTGTTGGTACTCGAACTTCATGTTTTCGTCATATCTATGTGATCACGTGGTCAAATATTCGATAGGCTATATCTCGGAAACTACAAGTTACAGACCCATCGTGTTGGTACTCAAACTTCATGTTTTCGTGATATCTATGTGATCACGTGATCAAATCTTCGATAGCCTGTATCTCGGAAACTACAAGTTACAGACCCATCGTGTTGGTACTCAAACTTCATGTTTTCGTGATATCTATGTGATCACGAGATCAAATCTTCGATAGCCTGTATCTCGGAAACTACAAGTTACAGACCCATCGTGTTGGTACTCAAACTTCATGTTTTCGTCATATCTATGTGATCACGTGGTCAAAAAGTGGAATCGAAATCTAAGGTTTGAACACAAGATTTTCACGATTCATAGTTTACAAAAAAAGACGCACACCACCGAGACTCTTGTTGAGGTAGCCAAATTACGAATCCTAATCGTCTAGTATTAATCGATTTGCATGTGTGTGTGACTACGTTTCGGCCAGTTATTCGATATTTTCGTGTAGTTAAAGGATAATAATGCGCGTAAAGCCATATAAAAATTTTAAATTAAAGATGTATTAAACACTCATCCTCTCGCAGCCATCATCAAAATCTATTTTTTAACCTTGTGATTCTCTGTAAATTGAGAAAACTCTTTTATGGCGCCGTCCGCGGCCTCTATCGGATAAGAGCTGCATAATCTGGCGGAGCGCACCCTTAACTTAACAAAACTATGTACAAAAAAATCACAATTCTGTCAGTTCTTGTTAAAAAGTTGCTTTATTTTCAATTTTATAAAAAAAATGTTTCTGGTGAAAAGTTGGTGTTTTGTTACTTACAGCAAATATGTTTTCTTACGGCGAAAATTTTGATTAGTCTACTACTTTTTTCTGGGACGATATAAATTAAAAATAAATTCGGTACCTAAAGGTACCAAATAGGTACACTAAATATGTGAAAAGAAAAAAATCAATTTGTGTATAGGTACTAAATTGTACTAAATAAGTACTAAATTGTAAAATAATAAATTAATTTAACTACCTATTTAACTACGAATTTGATATCATTAATCCTTTATAGTAAAATTACAATATAATAAAAATAAACATCAATAATTATTTACCTTCATTATTAAAGTATTAAAATAAAACATAAAAAATACGATATAAAAATATTTGCATGACTCAATGTAATATCAATTAAAATAATGATAGATTTGATGGAGTGCCGATAACTGTTCCACTGACCCTACGTACATTATCGCGCGATGTTTGGGTGCGGGTAGCGGGGGCGAGAAAATTAGGCCACGCCTCAACGCCCAAGGTCGTTGGCGACACCACGAGCCTTAATGACTTCCGGTTCGCTAATGATGACGCATCTATGAATCTCAATTTTTGATATGGTCTTCAATCAAAATCAAAATATATTCATTACTGAGGATCGATAGGTAGGTAGGTAGGAGTAGGTAGGTAGGTAGGTAGATACATACCTACAACTAAAAAAGTAGGATTACAAAAAAATAATAGAGTAATTCATTTCCAATGGTTTACACCATTTAAATAATCTACTACGCTATATTGTATATAATATAGGTATAACCATTCCTTTTTCACAAAATTTCTAAAACGCTATTTGGTTACGTTTTTTCTTAGCCATTGTTTTCAAAATTCGCAGCTTTTGGAATACTTTGGAAAATATAAGCCAGGAAAAGAAGTGGGTTTTTGGAAACTTAGATCATTTGCTCTGATTTCCCTTGTGACCGTCATGCGCCTGCTCCGCCTATACATGTCCTCTCTTTGTAATGTATTGTCTCTGTGATACAGCCCTTTAGGGTGAAAAAGGGTGAAACTTCAGTAAAATCGTGCAGGCCAGCTTGTTACACATAAGTCAAATTCCGTTGCGAAAGTTTCTTAAATTATTCGGGTGCAGTAGGCTTTATTAACTCGTCCAAGAGCCGCTACGTATATATAATTTATTATATAAACAGGATAAAGCCGGCTTACCAGCAGGCTCGCCGTAAACTCGTGCATACTTTATATTCTAGATGCTTTGTAAATAAATCATCCATACCGCTTCAACGGTTTAACTGATATCACTAAAACTCTTTCTGATATCACGTCACTAATTCATTTCCGTGGCACTTCTTTTTTTGGCATTCGTATCGTTAATAATTCTTTCGAAGACGAAATCTGTCAAAGTTTGTTTTTAAAAAAAAATAGAGTATGAAAGAAAGAATATTATTTTTTGAATGACATACGAATAGAAATAAGAACTAAAAGTATAGGTAAGGCCTCGTTCCAAAAAAAAGAAAAGTTTTTGTTAGAAACCTGTATGAGACTTTAATTATTAAGTGCATTATAGGTACTTACCTGTTTGTAAAAAATATGTGGTGTAGTGTATTATATTGTATTGTACTATGTTGTACTTAAATTTACTAGTTCAGTACATGCCTCATATTAAAACAGTAAAATAAAAGAAGTGGCCACCAAACTTGTGGCAGACGAATCATATTTGAGGATTTCAATATCATTTGCAATCAAATCAATTTATTTGACAGATGATTTTCTCTCAAAATATCATACAGAGCCAAAAATAAAATGTTGCTAGCTGTGAAAGAAAATATTCCCAACAAAGGAATGCTTTTTATTTTGAAGTAGATATTTTTACCTTTCCAGCATTATTAAAGTGGAGAAGCTTGGGAAATGTCATCATTACAATATTCTTCTGCTTTATTATGGTACCAGGAGTTAATAATGAAGTCGTAATTCAAGCCAACATTTTTATCTTTTAACATTTACCTACTGCATCAGTCCGAATGTTATATAAATGGTGGAATGCAACGTAATTCACCTTTGTATTCTTATATTAAAAAGTCACCCAAAGGCAGTAGCGGAAACTCAAGAGTTAGGTAATCTCGTACAAAACGAGTTTCATATTTCTGTAAAATACATTTACAACGAACGACCTCGACCACAGCTTTTGTCTGTTGGCATGAATTTCTCTTTTGAATTCATACTTTTTAAAGATATTATTGCGATGCACTTATTTAATCAGCTCAAACCCCGTTTCTTAACTTTAGTACGTTACAAAAAAAATGTCTTGTTCATTACAAAAATAAGAACATAAACAACTCATTTTAACTAAATGAAGATTTTGCCATATTTTTTAAGTTTATAAAGAATTTTTAGGAATGAACTCTGATTCTTACTTCTACTTCGATTTGCGCAAAGCGAATACGTCAGTCGCACGCGCCGGTCGCTGTTATGGCGCTGCCCATAGTGATGCCACTTTTCATGCCGAGTCTCCCAACAGTATGTAAAGAGCGACTGAAGCTGTATTCCAACAAGTTCTACGATGATACTTAATTTTATTTAAATTAACTTAAATATTGTTTCTTTATAGCAAGTCTATAAATTTTATTTTCATATTTTAAGATCCTCTAATCGATTTGAAGTCGGTGAAAAGCTAAATAGGGAGTGGGTAAATAGGCTACGTCGACTCCCGCCACGAGCTCGTCGTTAGCAGAACAACCCAACAGACACACGCGGGCTTGGCACCGAATTCAAGCCGATCAGCGGTAGCACAAACTAATCAAAATATTACGAGTATTTTTGTCTTTTGTATTAAATTGGTATTTTATTTTGTTATTTTTAACTTTTTAGTATAAGTAGTGCATTTCTGTGTTTCTTGGAAGACGGTTTTAATTATTTTTGTTTAATAGCTATATTATATATATTTATACCTTTCTATTTTATCTTATTAACGTCTAATTACAGAGATTTAATATATAGATTATTCAACGAGTAATATTGTGTAATATTGTATAAAATTAATTAACTCAAAATTTAACTTAAAAATTAAGTATAACTGTCAAACCTACCGCATACTTTTATTAATTTTTTTTTTTAATTTTAATAAAAGTTTTAAATTTTTGTTAAAATTTTGTTTATTTTCTTATAAGTAAAGCAACCTAAAACTTGTCATGTACCTATAACGATACACGACAAAAGCTATGATTTAACGTACTTCAAAAGAACTTGGTATCAACCTAGATTTCAAGTAAAGCCATTATAAGAGTACTTAGCATCTATTCTTATTATCTCGCAAGTTTTTTGTCGCGAACTTGGCTTTCTTTCACATTTATGTTTTTAGTGGTACTTGGGTTTCAGAAAAATATTTGAATACGTTTTATTTGGATTGGTTTATGTAAATATTAAATGCCAACCCTTAACCTTACTTACGTAGGCTTTTGCTATTATAATAGAAACCTCCAGGAATCTAGACAAATATATTGTGTATGCAGAGTACCCTGAGTACCTCCTTACACAACGGTATAAGTATGAAGTATAGGTACCTTAAAATCTCGGGGTGTCTTGCGAGGTGGCAAACAAAAAGGTTGGAAGGCAATGTGAAAGCTTTTCCCTTCAAAGCCTTTAGTAAACATTGGCGAGTTGACTTAAAGCTCGTGACATACCCGCGTGTAGAATTTGTGGGTTAGTAGGGAAAAATTTCTACAATTATCAAAAATTCTTTCACAAATAGAAGGCTACATTCTTGTAACACATCCTTATATTATAAGGATACTAGCTTTTTATTTCGGAAGTAAAACTTCGCGAGTGAAACTCAAACTAAAGCTAAAGCTAAAGCTATAGCAATAGAATGAAGACCTACGGGAGTTTTTTGTGGGGATCGAAGATGGCAGTTCCGTCATACGTAAGATGGTGGATGAATGTTGTTCTCCAAGATGTGGAAGAGAGATTTTGCACTATTACATCATGGTTTGAAAATTCCAATTTCAAATCGTACAATAATGATAATAATAATCCACTTCACAACACAGATCTACTTGATCCCACAGTAAGCTATTATTAGCTTGTGTCGTGGAAACCAAGCAAACGTGGTATATACTACATAGGATTACATATATATTATACTATAGACACATAAACACACCCAGACTGGAAAGTGGAACCCTGTGTTCATCACACAAAGTGCACCCCCACCGGGAATCGAACCCGGAACCTCTTGATTAGCGGGAAGGCATGGGGACTTACTGCGCCAATCGGGTCGTCGTTTAACTGGAAACTGGTTGAATATGTCAATAAAATATGTGAAAGTCCATAAGAAGAAAAATAAGAAGTAACCTATGACGCCTTTAGTCACATTCCTGTCAAAATGTCATTTCGTAGGTAATAGTTTGTCAAAATAAATAAATAACCGTGTGTCGCATGTATACATCTATGTAACTGTGAAATCGGTGTGTCTCATGTATATCTATCTTTGAAATTGAGGCCCGAGTCCCTGGCTTCAGACGATCATTTTCTCCAAAACTTTTTAGTTACCCGAAAATTGCATTTACTTTCGCTCGCATCGAGGTCGGGGCTTTTTCGTTTCTGTGCCAAAGATATTGACAATGTCGGCAAAGATAAATCTGTAGAGCGATTATGTACTTACTTACCTCACTTTTGTTACTGTCATTTCTCGATTGTCATCAGAGTTTTGCGATTGATTAACTAACTAGACGGTTGTTGAAGGGTGAAAGCCGTACCGAACACACGCGTGTCACGTGAAGTCTTCGTTATTTCAGTTACTTTTCAGCATCTATTTTGGACCTCGAGCAGGAAACTGGCTTTGAAGAGAGCCATGTTTTAACTTGGGGAACTATCTAACATTGTCATTGGCGTTTCGCCATAATTGAAGAAGTAGATGAAGAAATTTTTATTCCTAAGAAACGTTGTCATTGGCAAATTATAATTATAGACGCCATTAATTATAGACAGAAGAAGAAGAAGAAGAACTAACTAGACTACATTTTTGATATGTTGATTTTGGTTGATTAACGCACCTGAAGGATTACAAGATGTGTAGGTGTGAAAACGTGCCTATAATCACTAAACTGCCATGTTTCAGATTTCCGATTATCGGTTACATAATTGCCCTGCTGTTATCTATAGTTTCACTGACGCTTTTATTGCTGCCGACTAACTAGCTGTGCCCCGCGGTTTCACCCGCGTGAGTTTTGGGATCAGGAAACTTTGCGGACGCAGGCAGAACAACCCGCCAAAGTTTCATCACAATCATACCAATGGTTTCGAAACGCATAGAGGACAGCCATACAAACATTCATTTTTATTTATAAAGAAGAAGATAATGTTTGGAGATTAACACACAGCGCCACCTGGTTCCAAGCTAGGCGAAGCTTGTGCTATGGGTACTAAATAAATAGGTACCTACATTTAGAGTTTTTTTTAATACAGGGTGTCCCGCAAATCCACGTCAATCCAGAACCGGGTGATAGGCAAAGTCATAACTTAATAGAAAAATGTAAATCGTAATCTTTAAAATTTATAAAAATTATAAAAATTTACACCCTGCGACTGCTCTTTAACTCCTGTTGCTACAAACCTTAATTTTTTTTCAATTTTCTTCTTATTGTGTAATACTGAATAGCATTTCTGAAATTTAAGTTTTGCCAATGAAGTCTTAAAAATTATTGATTTCGTCAGTTTTTAATCACTGTCCCTTTTTTAAATAGGCATAGCAAAGATTTTAACATTTTTCTATTAACAGCTGTTATGACATAGCCTATCACCGGTTCTGGCTTGACGTCAATTTACGGGACATCCTGTACGTACGTATACTTAAAATACAAACTAAACACCCTGACAGGACAAACTTAAATGTTTAACCCTTATACGGAGATCAGACCTGTGACAGTGGAGAAGTCAGGTTCGCTGCAAGAATTTTAACTACCGTTTTTTGAGTTCTTCGTTGAAAAGTGTCCTAAAAACCGAAGTTAAATAATTCTCAACGCAAAGAAAGATCGTAGGTAAAAGTTACCTGCATCTATTTGATCCAATAATTTATAGTGTCTCTATCAGCGAAAAAGTCAATTCAAATTCGTCGGGTATTACTTGAGACACGTAGGCCGGTGAAAACACACGGAGGTCTGTCACGTTACACATATTAAATTATCATTATGATTTTTGACAAAAGATTAATTGAAATTGAATTCAGTTGATTTTTTTGTATACTTGTGTCCTTGACACCTTTATGTCTATATATATGTATTACGTTGTGCATCCACCACCCGCTTCTAGTTTCTATCTACAGCTTTCTATCACCTTTAAGGTTGCCTTGAAAAGATTGCCTCTAGCAAATAGGCAGCCTTTCGCTCTGTCTTTTCTTTTATTTGTCTTAGTTTTATCATCTCTTTTGGGGAAATAAAGTATATTTGAATTTGAAAAAGTTGATAAGTTATAATAATATCAATAAAAGTGAAGAATGGAGGGGAAAATGCTTAGAGATTGTTGGGGCAGGCGAGGTCCTACCGCGATATTTATCGCCCGATGTCGTGATGATGATGATAATTACAAATGAACTGAGCAAAAAAAGGGGGCAACATATTAAATTAATTTCAATTACTTAATTATTGAGTTTTTTTTCTCTCATTTGTGAATTGTATCGCCGTCTTCTTTCTTTCTTTCGTTTGTGTATCTGAATCAAACAGCTGAAAACTTTAAACTGTAAGTACTTGGGTTTATTACCCACGACACAAAAAGTGAGGTATTATAAGTTTAACGGGTCTGTCTGTGTCATCGTAGCATCTATGAATAGATCGATTTTGATGCGGTTTTTTATTGCGATTATATAATTAACGATTTGGGATATCTTGAATTGTTATCTGAAATGATTTAGGTATACGTTCCAATATTTTGAAATAAAGTCACATCACCCAATCTCACAACATTTCAATAAGTATTTTTTTATAATTTCACGTGGATTTTCTGCTGGTGCGTTCCACTCACGTGCGCTTCATTCCCTCACTCAATATATCAGGATCTCCAGCCTGATTGCGGGCAGACGTCAGTAATAATGAATGGATTTGGGAATAAAAGATAAGGCGCCGGTGGAAATACGTGAATTTGTAGTGACTTAAGACGAAATTTCAATAGAGAAGGGAAAATCGTGAGAAAATTATGATATTTTCGTCGTTCAACATTAATATTTGGTGTGACTTCAGAGTAAAAGTGGCGTCGTGGCTCGCCCACTGTCTCTTAAGCTTTGCGATTGGGTGTACTCCAGGGTATGAAAATCCAAATTCTAATTAGTCCGTCAGTTAGAAAATAAAAAAATTATAGACACGTATTTTTTGCTTTTTCAAATTAATGAAAATACACATAGATAAAGCGCATTAAAGTTTAGGGTGGGAGACTCGTGACGTCAATTTTGCAAACTGCACCGGGTTGTGACGTCACGTGTAATTTCAACTCAATGTATTGCCGTTATCAATCAATCAATCAATCAAATATTCGTTATTGTTACCATGATAATAGAAATACATAGAAAAATAACTAAAGTAGGCAACAAAGGGCGGCCTTATTGCTATAGAGCAATTTCTTCCAGGCAACCGTAACTATAAATAACAATAAGAATTTCTATAGAGTGGGTGGTGCTACAGGTATAACTACTATTTTTGGTACTTACGTAAAAAAAAAAAAACTTGTCCAATATTTTTTACTAATCTACACGACGCGGGACTAAAAAAAAAAATTGTCAAGTTAAACGTTTTTTGTTGGAAATCACGAACATTGATATCTCGTCCTTTGGGTACCTAACTTCAAGCTCTTATGACCGCGGTACACTTTATTAGTGGACTTAAAAAATAAAGTGTCTCAAGCAGTCCATAGTTGAAAATCGCACAGCATTTGTAACAAAAATATCACAGCAAATTCCATTAGATCCACTCGACCTACTAAATAAAGTTAGGTACCTAACACACACACACACCCCGCGAAATAAACCTTTTATAAACTCATACTTGAATAGTACATTGTTATCCTAGGGGTGAAAGTAACTTATTTCTATAGAAAAATGACTTTTCATTACTCATACTCGGAAAGTAGGTCTGAAGTTGCCTGAGAAGCGGGTTGAAAGTAACACTTTTCAGCCCTAGGGAGAATCGCTTTCAACTGACAGCTGGATACTGCAGAAACTCAAGTTTTTTTTTTATGTCATAGGGGGCATACTTACTGGCCAGTAGCACACCTAATGGTTGATTTATGTAAAATAAAATTCACTCATTTTTTTCTTTAGCTAATTCCTATTTTTATTTTGATTTTCCTTGCATTCGTAATGAAAAGCACAGTGTTATCCTCTAGAGAAAGACTTTCACCCCTAGGATAACAATGTACTATTACCAATCTAAACGAGAAATTTTATTCTTGTATATAATTATATGTACATAATCTGAATCTCGTAAATGGCTGCAACGATTTTCATGAAATTTAGTATGCAGGGGGTTTCGGGGACGATTAATCGATCTAGCTAGGTTTCATTTAGAAAACGTCGTTTTATCCGTATTTTCAGGGAATGGAAAATGATTTTTCATTACTCATACTCGGAAAGTAGGTCTGAAGTTGCCTGAGAAGCGGGTTGAAAGTAACCCTTTTCAGCCCTAGGGAGAATCGCTTTCAACTGACAGCTGGATACTGCAGAAACTCAAGTTTTTTTTTATGTCATAGGGGGCATACTTTCTGGCCAGTAGCACACCTAATGGTTGATTTATGTAAAATAAAATTCACTCATCTTTTTCTTTAGCTAATTCCTATTTTTATTTTGACTTTCCTTGCATTCGTAATGAAAAGCACAGTGTTATCCTCGGGAGAAAGACTTATTTAGTCCCTCGATCTATTGGCCAAACCCTGTCTCGGGACTAAATAAGTTACTTTCACCCCTAGGATAACAATGTACTATATTGTATTCAAAAGTCTTTTTATCTGGAATGCTGTTGGTCTTCCTAAAAATAAATAAATGAGTGTTACGTACTGCTTTTCTACTTAACAATAGATGGCGCTACGAGCGAAGCTCGGTCGCCCAGATATTACACAGTTCTACAAGATACCAAACGGCGTAACACAGGCATTTTTACAACTAAAGACATTCTCATGTTGTACGTCAAAACCTTGATTACAGCCTACTCGTCGAGTTCCCGTGGGGATTCCGGGATAAAGAATAGGTACTCTATATCTCTCAGGAACCAGTGTCTTCAGCTTTCTATAGGTGAGTCATAATACTAATAGATTGTAGCATGTAGGTATAGCCTAGTAGACATTATAAAATATACGTATTAAAAATGATATTTTCTGTCTTTGTACCTACCTATATCATACTAACTGTGCCCCGCGGTTTCACCCGCGTGAGTTTCGGAATTCCAGCAGGAACTCAAAAGTAGTCTTTACTTCTTAAACCTTCCCTGATCTTCCACAAATATTTCAAAATCAAAATTAGCCTGTCGATTTTTAATATGAAAATCATATATTTTCTCAATCCTTCAATCTAAATGTTGACGTCACAACTCAAATAATTAATTAATTAAAACGTTCTTATTTTGATCGTTTACAAAAATAAAATTCCCATACAATTTGTCTTATTAATTAGTTGTTTGTGCACAAAATGAGTACAAATTGTAAGTATTTTTTACTAATCCCGCTCATTGTTCCAACAACTTCACTTATTAGTCGGCTCTTTACACTCGGAAATTGTCGTCTTACCACAAAAACTTTGCCGAGGGAAATAAAACGATAAAGCTAAAACGGGCGACCGTTGTGTAATTTTATTTCGCAGCGCTTTAAGCGCATAAAAATGCTTTGTAGAAAGCCCAGCGAATTCATACGTGACTTTTGCAGAGTTCCCCTCAACTCGATGGCTGGTGTGAATTTATTACAGAACGCTATTGGGATCGCTGAGGTTGCGCTTATAACGATTTTCTAGAGTTTTGTAGTAGAACGAGCGGGCGTCGCGATTTTTTAATCGAATCGGCCACTTTGTTTTGTTTAAATAATGAAATTTTAATCATTTAAGATTTTGCATGTTGGAGATATTTAAAAGAAAACAATGCAGGGAAGCTTAATGTAACACGTGAAACCTACCGAATAGGGTTTACGCAATAAAAATAAATGACATAGCGACGCGTGAAGTGACGTCATTCCTACATCAGGGCCCTTGTATCATAACGCGTCGCGTTAAGATAAGGTGCCACTTAAATTGATTTTCCCTCGTGTTCAAAGAAGTTTCACTTTTGTCTTAAAGAATATAAATTTCTTATATTTTTGCATCTGAAGCGTTTAGGATTGTGTATTAGGGACGCGCGCGGCGTTTGGGCAAGGAATGTTGTTGGTCATAGTGAATAAGGGCATGACTACTACGGCGCTATATTTTGAATATATTTTGAAAGTTGACATAGGGATATCTAGCAAGGGAGCAGGGTGGGCAATGCCCACCCTAGAAATTGCCCAACCTAGAAACTTCTACAAATCGACATTATGACGCGGATGGTATGAAATATTTACTGTTTACTGTTTGTTTCGGCTACTTTGGAGCTCCTCCGGAATTCCAAAACTCACGCGTGTGAAACCGCGGGGCACAGCTAGTAGTAATTAAAAATCATTCACGGCATGTCATGTATGGACATTAATATTCAAATAAGATAAATACAGACATTAAAAACGAGTAAATCCGACAAAAGCGCTGTCACAATCCATCATAGCACGCGTAGCATAACGGTTTTCGTATTTGCTCGTACCTACCTACTCACATTATTAAAACTTATATTTACAGTCGGCAGATAGATATTGTTAAAACAAAAATTTATTTAAAAAATCATAAAATAATCAAAATACTAAAATAATGTAGGTAAAACTTCCGTCAACCGCATTGGCTCCACAAAAGAAGTATGAAAAACAGGCTCAGTTGTTATCTTAACTTCCTCACCAGCTAATTTTACCAAAAAAATGCGAAAGTGAATTTGTTTGTTTGTAGCGCATTCACGCCTAAAGAACTTGACCGATCATCATGAAATTTTGCATATATTTCGGAATTCCAGCGGGATCTCCGAAACTAATGCTGATGAAACCGCGGGAAATAGCTAGTAATTATCTAAAGCCAACTGTACCAGTCATACTACCCTAACGGCGCCGAAGCAACAGCCCAAAAGAATTTTCTCGACAAAAAAAAAACTTATATTTATTTCAACGGTTGCTAAACTTTTTAATTGGTATTCTATATGCGTTCGTTCGAAGTGTAGTGTGAGGTCCGATATTAGACGAACTCTCAAACTTCGGCCACCACAGCTGGCAGTTAGTTGTTAGAGTAATATGATTTATGGATAAAACTCGTGCAGTTGCTCTTTGCTCTTCGTACGAGTACAATGTTATAATAATATTGTTAACATTACAGCAGATACCTAACTCGTGTTACTGAAGAGTTAAAAGGAATGAGAAATGTGTTATGATAAAACTAGATAGTCCGAGTGGAAGAGCGGGGATTTTACGGGACTCTTATTACAAATGGGAAAGTTAAAATTTAAACAAAGGTTTATGAGTATAAGTTTAAAATTTATATTTAAGATGAGCAAAGGTCCTTAAAAAATGAGGTTCTCAATTCACCTGTTTTGACTAATTTTAGAAGGAGGATTCGTCGATAATGTAGGTACCTACTTACGCGCGATTTTTTACAGAAATTATACTATTATTTTACTAGGGTTTTTCTTTATATTAAAAAAAATTGCCACTTAACTTGTTCCGTACAGATTGGGATTAATGAAAAGTTGAAGTCTGTTTTAATTTTGATTGAAAAAATTACCCCACCTAATAAGTAAGTATGCAAAAAATGCATGTAGGATATATATGGTACAATACAGCTTGCAGCTTAAGTGTAGAATCAAATAAATCTATGTATTGACGTAAGTTATATAATGAGGTAAAGTTTTTTATTTTTTTATGTGAGGCAATTTTTGGAACGAATGAATAAATTTCAAAAATTCTTTTACTAATAAGAAGTTTATCTGCATAATAACCTAATTTATTTTTTTCACATTTTTCTAGGGTAACTTTTGATACATTTTTGGTAAATAGAGTTGCTTAGGGAAGTTGAACATCATCGTCATCATCATGATATCAGTCGAAAGACGTCCACTGCTGGACCTATAGGCCTATAGGGCTATAGGCCTCCCCCAAGGATCGTTCCGGCGGCCCGCGATTTACCAAGTCGGTTGGTTCACCTTGGGCATGATGACGCGGTATAAAAATAAAAATTCTATTTAGTCCGTCAGTTAGATAGTAAAATGATAATAAAAATGTATTTTTGTTTTTTCGAATAATTGAAAATATACTTGGATGCGTTTTGCATTAAAGTAGGAGGTCGCCACGTCATAGCTAAGAATAAAGTGTACCTAGGCGTGATGTCAATGTATCGCCGTTATTTTTTGATTAGGTACGTAAAAAAAGGAAAAATACGTGTCCAATATTCTTTATTAATCTACAAGACGGACTAAAAATTAAACCAAACGGACCAAACCCATTTTTTGTGCTTATTTTATAAAATAACAGATCCGGACAGATTTATTAAAGTACAGCAAAAATATAGCGAAACGCGAAATAAGTTAAAATTCTTCTTTAGTTTGAGAATTTAATTTACCACGACCCGTCATATTACTTTCCTCCCCACACACGTGCGCAATGTGACTATGAATTACTTGTGGTGGTAATCTAAATCTCTTCAAACATTTTAATTATGTTACTACAGTATACCTATTATAATTTTTTTTTTTAATATACGTACACTAGCTGTGCCCCGCGGTATCACCCGCGTGAGTTTCGGAGTTCCCGCGGGAATTCCGGGATGAAAAATAGATGTTGTCCGATTCTCGGATCTACCCAATATGCACACAAAATTTCATGAGAATCGGGAAAGCCGTTTCGGAGGAGTTTAATCACAAACACCGCGACACGAGAATTTTATATATTAGATAGAATGTCATTGATATTTTTTTGATATTTGATTTGATTTGATTGACTTACAAACTTTACCTATAGAAGTTTAGATATATTTTACAAGTTACAACAGCTTAAGACGTTTATTACCTACCTACAGTGTTTCAAAATGACCGGAAAAAATTTAAGTCCCTGTGGTCGCTTTAAATGGAATAAACTCAATAAAACTGCAAGAATTTTATTCAGACGAGCAAATAAAAAGCAGCAAAAAAAAAGTGGGAAAAAAACCTTTAATACCACGAATGAGTAAGTCGGCGCGAGAAAAAAAAATACAAGAGCAAAAAGAAATACCTACCAACTTATTCGTGGTAAACTTTGATTTCTCTGTGGACTTGATGCTGAGATGATGGTTAAATACATTTTTCCGAGTCTTGCGCAATATTTCTTTGAATTGTACTCGTAAATAAGAATACTTGTTTAATATTGATGATGTTTCGGAGAGCTTATTTGGAGAAAACCGCCGAATCGACAAACCAAATTATAATGCCCTAGAGGTCTACGGAGATTTTTTGTTACGATAATAACGATATCGTGACGATAAACGATGAATGATTCAAAAATGGCCTTTATAAATAAGTGGTACTTAAATTATGACAGTAGACAATTTATAGGTATAAATAAAAGAAAATTTTGCTCATATTTGAGATTAGTTTTGAAAACAACTGTTGCAAATTTGGTTCGAATAAACAATTATAGCTTTAAGCTTAAGCTATTTTTAAAAATCACGGGGAAAATAGAAAAGAATTATAGAGATTCTTCAGCGTTTTTTTTTATATTTTCCGTCGTTGATTGTGTATTTATCATCTACTCTTCTACACCAATATCTTCTCTAACATTAAATAAAAAAGAGGTAAATTTTGAAAGTTTGAAAGTACTTACCTACTTAGTGGAACTCAATAGGGATGTGGACTACTTTTGAAAATCAAAATTCTAATTAGTTCGTCAGTTAGAAAATAAAAAAACAATAAACACGTATTTTTTGCTTTTTCTAATAAATTAAAATATACAGAGATAAAGCGCATTAAAATTGAGGGTGAGGGGGTCGTGACGTCACTAACCGCTAAAACCGCCATACAAACTGTCAGAAATTTCAACTCAATATATTGCCGTTATTTTTTGATTACGTAAAAAAAGAAAATATACGTGTCCAATATTTTTAATAATCTACAAGACGGACTAAAAATTAGAAATTAGTCCACATGCCCATTTCAATAACTACAGAACCAGTTCTAAAAATTATTCTACAGATTACCTACAGTATCCCTAAGTGACATAATAATTATGATACTTTTCAGAGTTTCCGAAGGAGTGCCCAAAAGCGCGCGAGTGAAACCGTGATGGAAAAATAGTCTTGGATATTTAGTATGTACCTTTTACACATTTAAAAAATACAACATACAGTCGAATTGAGAACCTCCTCCTTTTTAGGAAGTCGATTAAAAAAAATTTTTTTTTGATGACAAAAAAAGATGATTTCATGATCTTTCCGCATCGTTGCAACACTCATCAAGATCATTGAATGATATACGGCCGCACTCAGAGTCGACTTAAATGATTACTTAATTAAGTAAAGATTTTTAAAACCAAACTGCCGCAATCAGAGACGTTCAGTAAATTAATGTTAATTGGCATTTAATGAGATGTAACTTAATTAGTTAAATGCCAATTAACATTAATTTATTAAACTTGTCTGATTGCGGCAGTTTTGTTTTAAAAATCTATACTTAACTAAGTAATCATTAAAGTCGACTCTGAGTGCGGCCGTTAGTCATAGACATTAAGATGAAATTAGAATTGTACCTATTACAATCAATTGGATTTATGTCGGGTCTACGTGTCCCATTGTATCTGTTGATGTAATGCCATTCACTAGATTTATACAATTATAAATGTATTGAGTATTATGCACTTAGAGGCTAGAGAATTACTCCGAATTTCGACCGAGAGCTAGTGAGAGATTAGTCTCATTGGGAATGAAAGAAGTACATAGAGATATTCGATCGACAACAAAGCCTCGTATCTCGAATGTCAACCTATATAATGAGAAAAATCATCAATCATCAAACGGAAGTAGAGAATGTCCAGATTACATACATTCAAACAAACAAACAAAGAGTTACAGCAGCATAACACACTTAATAAATACAGATGAATAAAGAACTTCAACTGTATTTGAAGTTGGTTAAAAGGCCTTTGTACAACTGAAGCTTACTTATCTAATGTTTAAACACCAAAGTACAGGTAACAGAATAAAGCTGTTACAACTTACAACAACCTAGATTGAAACTTGTAAACTTGTTCTTTAACTTACGCCGACATCTACACATAGGTATATAACAAAGCTGTATACGTAAAACTAAGAGTGTCTGTCCATTGAAAGTATTTGAAAAAGAAAATGCAAAATTAAAAAGCAATTTAGAATTTGTGTCCCTTGCTACAATTGCTTTCCGTGTAGCGTTAAAACATTTCATAGCAATAAAAAATGGAATTGCCAAGTATAAGCTTAGTTGTGCCAAACTATTACCAATAATAATAAATAATCGGGCCATAGAAATATGTGTTGAAGAAACGTGTATTATTTGAAATTCGAATTCATTCTGGCAATGCCGTTAGCGCACTTCCAAACACCACGCGAGCAAACCCGCGGGAAATAGCTAGTGATTTTATGAAATTTGCTACCTATAGAAACTTTAAAAGTGACTTTAAAATCTGTATTCCAGCTATTTTGTATGCGGTTCCTTCACAAGTGACACCTGTAGACTATAATGTAGACACGAAACTAGGGTTGGCACCGATCAATTATTGATCTAGGAGGGTTCCGCTAGTGAATTTAATACTTAAAGGATATTTCGAGCAATACACTAGGGAGAGGCTCAAGACGCGCACCTGTATTTGAATGGTTGGACACGAAATGGCGTGTGAAAACAATGTCAATTTTGTATAATATTATGTAGGGTTGGTGTTGTCCCTTTGTTCCTTTAATTCTTATAATATTTCTTTAATACAAATAAATAATATAGTAGATATTTAAATGATAGTTATTCAAATGATGCAAACGTTTGGAGATGAATTGCTTTATTCGATTACTAATTTTTGTTATTTTTTATAAGTACAATCGTGTTCTCCGAGTTCTTTTTTGTAGTGTTTTTCATAGTAGGAAGAAGAATAAAAGAATTTTGGAATTACTGCGGGAATTTCAAAACTCACGCCGGTGAATCTCCAAAACGGTTGGACCGATTTTGACGGGACATTCATTGCTAATTGGCTGATATAATATGGAATAAATTAGGCTACTTTGGAGTTAAAACGTGAGGTGAAACCGCGGGGCACAGCTGGTAGAAAACAAAATCATATCCATAAAATTCAGCGCTTTGGTTGCTCTACTGCGTTCGATCTTTAGAGTAACCTATACTTACGTTAAAAGGTTAATCAAAAATTTTCCTATACGGATCTCCGAGAACTGCAACCAAGAAGACTGAGCCAAGTTGGGTTTCCCGTCACGCGTTCACCGCTGTTCTTATCTCGAACTTGAGAAATGAGAAGCCAAAGACAAACCGAGTTGAAAACTTTATACCCTCGCACACAACGTTATATGAGTGTATAGAACCAGTAGCTGTATATTCTATAAAGGATTGAGCCTACTACAATACTGTGGTTTCACTCGTACCTACTTCGGAATTCTCGGTTGAATTCCGGAGTACAAAATAACTAAATTATGCCCTTTTCCGTATCCCTGACAATGTGTACTCAAAACTCCATGAGTAGTTAAGGCATTAAGAGTAACAGACAGACGTATGCGGTACTTTCGCATTTATAATATCACTAGTTGTTCCTCGCGGTTTCACCCGCGTTAATTTCGAAGACCCCGCGAGAATTCCGGCATAAAAGTACCTTATGTCCTTCTCTGTCTAGGCGTGAAAGCGTAACAGACAGACAGAGTCACTTTCGCATTTATTACTACTGCTACTACTATTACGCCCTTCTAATATAATGAATAATTATAATTATTATTTATTTATTTGAGAATGGATTAAATTTTTTAAACTAGAAAAGTACTACCTACTGTCTTCTATAATAATATGTCTTTTACCTTTGCAAGCCTTAATTACTTGACCGATCATCATGAAATTTTGAACACGTTTCAGGGATACAATAAAGGTCAATGTGTACATTTTAACTTCGAAATCACCCCAGGTGAAACTGCGGTAAGCTAGTTGTACGTATACAAAGTTTGACTAAACAGTAAACACAGTACTGTCATGTGACACACAGCTCCAAATAACGTTATTAACAGTGTGCAGTGTAACTCGTCACAATTCGACAAGCTCGCGCTTCTCCCAAAGGAAATACGTTCAAGTGAGCCGTTGCACTATCGGTATCGAACCTACCGTGATGAAGTCAGCTGCTATGTCTGTTTGTGTTGTATTTTATACAATATCATTAATGTGACCTATATTGAATATCTTCATGATTAAATAGCTCTGTCCCGCGGTTTCGCTCGCGTTTATTTCGGAGTTCCCGCAAGAATTCCAATGTAAATATATGTAATAATAAATATAATTATTTGTTTTTGTACTCCTGATATAAATACAAAATTTCATGATGATAGGTCGATTGGTTTAGGCGTGAAAGCTAACAGACAGACATGCAGAGTTACTTTCCCAATTGTTACTATTATTCTTGTTATAGTATGAAAGAATTGACGAATTTTGGATTTCGAAATTTTGTAGAACTAAAAATGAAACCAGAGGGGCTATTATGTTACTTTTGTTTCTATCATGTTTCAATTTCAATCAGAAAAATAGCAATTCTGTGATTATTTAATCATGTTTAGGCAGCTTCGACTTTTGAAGTATTTATTTTGGTTGATTGCTAGATATTGTAGGTGTCAAAACAATGTTCAATGTTCACACATTGTAATCGCAAAACCGCCATGTTTTTGATTGAAACCGAAAAACGATAGAAATAAAGTTACACATTTGTCTTTCAAAAATAAGTAATTACCATATAGTAAACACAAATCAAGATTTAATGCGACAGTAATAAAAAAATCAAATACACAACGTTAGTAGCAAATAAAAAGAAAGCGGAAAACGCTAGATTTATAGAAGCATGACGAATGTCCGTCCTTTGGGAGTCAATATCGGCAGCACTCGAGTTTATTTCTCGTGGGAGCCAGACCACAGTCGCTGTACTGTCGCCGCTATAAATGTTTTATCAACAATAACTGGATTGTCTGTGCACTGATGTCGTATAGTCTTTTTATTACGCGACCTTCTACGATGGTGTTGGTTGAAATCCAATCAAACCTCAGTGACCTCAGTTTATTATATGCTTATGTGAATACCGGTCTTCTTACGGAATAATTCGGTATCGATTTCCTTCAGGTGCGTTTGGGGAATGATCATTCAGGGAAATGGACATACAGGGAAATAGATCTTACAACCAGAGTGGACATTCCGGAAATCTAACGCACCTGATGCATTTTTTGGATGAACGATGAGCTCATTTGTTATTTTAAATTCTATATCTTATTACGATATATGCGGCATCCACAGAACCGAACATAATAGATAGAAGGGCCATCGACTTTAGTATGAAAACAGATGAAAACCAGTGTCGCCGAGTGATTTTCGCACACAAAACTTGAATCACGCACCAAAACATTCATTAACGTAAAGTAATGTATTAAACGCTTTATGGTTATGTTTTTACTTAGTCACTGTTTTCGAAATTCACAGTTTTGGGAATATTTTGCAAATTTGTCGCCAAGCACCTAACGGTGTGTTCCGGCAGTCCCACTTGAAAGCCAGTTCCCATCCCCATTCCAGGTTGGCAACGCACCTGCATGCCTTCTGGTGTTGCAGATGTCCATGGGCGGCGGTAATCACTTACCATCTTGCCCGTTTGCCGCCTATGACATAAAAAAAAAAAAAAAATACTTGGGATGGCAGCAAAAGAAGTTTGGGGCAAGTAGAGCATTTGCTTCAACTTCCTTTGCAACGGTAGCGCACCTGCCCCGCCTGCATGTCCTCTCTAGTTCATTTATTTATTTGTTCTGTGGCGGCATCGAACGCATTGTAAATCAAGAAAGAGCAATAATGATGCCCATTTATGATGATAATAGATATGACAGAAAATTTAGGATTAGAAATATTGTATCCAAAAGATACGTGGATGGGTATTTTATTTTATGGATGAATGAGAACAACTAAGGCCGTAACCAAAAGTCTAATACATTGAAAACAAACCAAAAATATAATACTTAATTGTTAAAGTATGCTTTTCAGCGCAAATCTTAATAGATTATTTAAATTATAATTAATTGAAGATAGCTGGACGAGCTAGTACAACAGCTGAATCGCTCTCAGATTAAAGTTGACAACAATCGAACAAGCTTATTATTTGTTTAGGAGTTCGATTTGTTCATCAATTTGATTCGAAAATTCATCGCATTATTATAATAATTCCCATGAAACGCTTCAATATTGATCTTGTGTATTTGAATTGACGTATTATTATGTTGCCACCATTTATCTTTCTCGCCCCAAACTCTAAAGTTGGCTTGATTTCAGAACGAAATCATGTTCTAATAAATCCACCCGTGTAGCGCTGTAAGCGACCACAACACAGTGTTACAGTGACGAGAGGTAGCGGTGATTTCACCAAGCAAACGTGGTATATACTACATGTATTATTACATGCATATTATACTTTAGATATATATATACACACCCAGACTGGAAAATGGAACCCTGCGTTCATCACACAAAGTCCACCCCCACTGGGAATCGAACCCGGAACCTCTTGATTAGCGGGCAGGCATGGTAACCATTGCACCAATCGGGCCGTCAAGTTAGTTGTCTACTACGGTTAGTACAAGTTTTGCTTAGTTTGGGAGTAGAAGAAGAAGAACAAAAAGAAAATACATTTATTTCAGCACAACACACAAGAAAAAGAAACAAACATAAATGCGTAGAGTAGGTGGCGTTGTGTGATAATGTCCAAACAATTTATTAAAACTCCGTTACTGAAGTTTTTCTTATATAAAAAGGGGTAAGTGTTCTACATATCACTTTAAATCATTAAAACTGACGTCATTCTTTATCAAATATATTTATGTCTATGTCTTTTTGGCAATAAATTACGCAAAAACTATATGAACGAAGATGACTAGATTAAAACCTGGTATGTAATTATATAAGCTAAATTATTTTCCCTCACAGCTTATATCGTATACATATTTGCAGTAGGCGGTCCAAGTTTTTACACTCGCTCCCGCCTCCGCTCATCACTGACTCCCCAACTTTATCACCACCACTGACAAATGAACTTCACCAAGTTTGTTTATTAGCGAATGGGAACACTTTATGTGTGTTGTTTTATTATATTAAGGCCCCGAATAACGAAATATCTCTGTAATTGGTGAAAATAAAAAGTAAAATTGGCATTTTGAATGTTACTGGTACCTGTTCTGTTCCGGGAATCGCAAAGAAGTATTGTATTTACTTTATTTAACTTAAATCACTGTCGATTACTCTAATACCTACTGTCGATTTCAATTAAAGCAATAATCATAAGCCCCCACTGCAGGGGAAAAAGCCTAAATTTTCGCTAAGCGAAGGTTCCCAATACGTCCCTGTGTAGTAAACTTTACGCATGCTTTTACATCGGTTCTAATAATACGTACGGGTGTTATTGTACCTTCAGTTTTTGTCAATCGTGATAACTTGATACGTAGATACCTAGATAACTCTTTATTGAAATACATTAAAAACAAACAATTAAAAAACAATTTTACAATATTATAGTGTGACAATAGGCGGTCTTATCACTCAGAGCGATCTCTTCCAGACAACCATAGGGTGGATAGGTAAATTGCAATCAAGTATTTCAGTATATAAATACTGAACATAAATACATAAACAGTATAACTATACAAGATGTTGCAATCAATAATATTATTGTATTATTAAAAAAAAAACAAAATTACACATTAATAAGTAGGTACCTACATTCATAAAACATACCTACATACATAGAAATAATATATTGTAAGCTATAGTGTGTTAACCCACACCGAAGAAATTTTGAGTAAATCGTGTTTTAAAATTTTAGCGCCATTTTGTGTAAATTTTTTTATGTTTAACATTTTGTTGGTATTTAAATAATGTGATAAGGTAAAGACATTAATTAAAAAACGTTTTATAACTCTCAACAAAGCAATTTGTATCAATATTTAAATTTTCTGGGTTAACATGTAAGTACATATAATAATAATAATAATTATCTTTATTTCTCCCACAAGTAAATACATATAGTTGTTACAAATAAAAAGTTTTAGAAGTATAAAATATACATACGTACCTCTAACTATAGCCACAGCTCTGAAATTAATAAAACTAGGTAGGTACCTACTAGAAACAATTTTTTCTTGTAATCTATACAAAACCAATAAAAAACTCTTCTAAAAAGAATAAAATCGTGAACTTGGAAATAAGTAAATACATTTATTTCTCAGAGAAGAGTTTGTAAAGAGCGAACTTTATAGGCTGAAGCTATTTATGTTATTTGTGGAATGATTTTAATATTTTATGAATGTCAAAACCGATAACCGTTTTTAATGTTTCCAGTTGTAAATAAGTTAGATAAGCAAAATTGTAACAAAAAAAAAAATTAAAACCGACTTCCAAAAACACAAAACTAAAAAACTAAAAATAAAAAGCTAAAAATAACAAAATACCGATTTACTTAATCCAAAAGACAAAAACACACGTAATATTATTATTGGTTTGTGCTACCACTGATCGGTTTGAATTCGGTGACAAGCCCGCTGGTGTCTGCCCATTTGGGTTGTTCTGCTCACGAAGAGCTGGTGGCGGGAGTCGACTTAGCCCATCTTCCCCCTCCATATCTGGCTTGTCACCGACTTCATACCGATCAGTGGTAGCACAAACCAATAATAATATTACGTGTGTTTTTGTCTTTTGGATTAAGTAAATCGGTATTTTGTTATTTTTAGCTTTTTATTTTTAGTTTTTTAGTTTTGTGTTTTTGGAAGTCGGTTTTAATTTTTTTGTTAAAAATTTGTTTATTTCTTGCTTTTTAGTGAGTCGGTTTGTATCTAATTTATCTAAGTTACAATAGCCTAATGTCAACTACTCATAACCTTTTACAAAATATTGCTTTTCCCGACGCAGGGACGTTAATTGTTGAGGAGTTCTCCTAGTACATCACCATCAGTTCCACTTCACCATATACATTGTGACGGGCATAAATTGTTTAGAAACCATATTAAAGTTATCGATTCAGAACTCCTGAAATACCCATTATTGAGTAGTTCCGATGACCATCTGTGGTCTTCATCATCAGTTCCTCTTCTTCAAATTTTGCTTTCCGAAAGCAAAGAAACGTTTTACTAGAAAAATACATAAATCGCTATAAGTGTTCTCATAATTTTTGAAGAGTTCCCTCGATTACTCCAAGATCCTATCATCAGATCTCGACTTAGTGACAATGGAATCAATTTGGGAGTATCCCCTTTCAAACAAAAAAACAATTTTTGAAATCGCTTCAATCGGAACCCGTGAAATACGTATTATTTTTGAGTTGTTCCGATGACCACCTGTGGTCTTCATCATCAGTTCCACTTCTTCAAATTTTGCTTTCCGAAAGTAAATGAACGATTTACTATCAAAAATACCCAAATCGCTATAGGTGTGCCTATAATTTTTGAAGAGTTCCCTCGATTACGCCAAGATCCCATCGTCAGATCCCGACTTGGTGGCAATGGGACCTAATTGGGAGTAAACCCTTTCAAACAAAAAAAGAATTTTTCAAATCGGTCCAACCGTCTTCGAGTAATCGGTGAACATACATAAAAAAAAAAAAAAAAAAAAAAAAAAAAAAAAAAAAAAAAAAACATACATACAATCGAACATAGAACCTCCTCCTTTTTGGAAGTCGGTTAAAAAATTAAAGTGCCTTTAAGAGTTCCGATATCTGTCTTCGAAACTATTCATCAGATCCATATGAAATTTAAATGGAAGCATTTCGGTATACACCCCTTTCGAACAAAAAAAGTATTTTGCAAATTCGTCTATATGACGGAGTTATGTTCGAACATACACAAATAAAAAAATACAAACATCCGAAATGATAACCTCCTCCTTTTTAAAGTCGGTTAAAAAAACATTACAATACACAATGTTACAATAGGTACAGTGGAAAAATGTAATCCTACTAATATTATAAATGTGAAAGTTTGGATGTTTGGATGTTTGTTACACAATCACGCAAAAACGGTTAAACGGATTTGGATGAAATTTGGCATGCACGTTGTAAGGAGTACAGAGAAGGACATAGGATACTTACTGTTTATCCCGGAATTCCCGCGGGAACTCCGAAATTACCGTGGGTGAAACCGCGGGGCACATCTAGTGTACAATATATTGGAACAATGTAATTATATTCATTATTCATGTTTTCTTTATTCATTTACAAAGCAATCTTGTTAATAAACTTCAGCCCCTGACAAACACTTAAATGTCTGACCCCTTTTCTGGAAAAAATCTAAATTCTACCAATATAAGATTTCTCAGAAGACCCCAGCTCGGGCTCCAATCACGTTTTCCCTATAAATTGGCGGTTAGAATGGTTATTTATGATGCGATTTATGAATGTTGAAACGAAAAAGATGCGGGAAAAGCTGAATTGTAAATTAACCTCTGTTAGGTTTGCAAAAAAACAAACCGCTGAAAGTGTTGAGCTCACGCTTCAGGCGTATTTTGCATTGAGTAAAACTTTAATAATGAATTTTAAGGTGGGCCTAAGACTGCTTCTCATACAAACTTTGGTAAATCGTTAATGAAGATAAACTCAACAGTTTTGATAGAACCCGGTTAGATAGTAATAAAGCTAATTTGAAATGAGTTTTCATAACTAGTAAAGTTTAAGTCTGTTATAATCTGACGTACCTACCTTTTTCCTATCCATTGAATTTCTATTATTATTACTGTCATTAAAAAAATATAGTACGTTAAGTTGAAATTGAGAAATAGTCGTAAGTTTTCTTTTAGTTTAAATTTATTTAATTTAACATCTAAGTTCAGTTGAATGAAATAAAATAAAATCGCCATTAAAATGCTACATTATCCCTGAGTAACTTGGGCAATATTTTAAGCCGAAATTCCCGCGGGAACTCCAAAATTAGTACGGGAACAGCTATAATAATAGGTACATAAATACATGGATACAATCATCATAACAGGTGACAGCATTTGTACCTTTTACCTATGGGTTCCAGAACTACTGATACAGTACTTAAATACATAAGTTTTAACGGCATCCACCACACAGAGCTGTTTTGCGCTATTCCACGTGCATTCAATTGTTTTTTAGTGTTATTTTGAACCGAGTTTGAAACTGTCGTACGACCGATAGTACAGTCTATCTCTATGGGGTAAATATACAACGTGTTAATGAATTAACTGAAAACTAGAAAGTAGTTTGCTCAGAATCGACTAGCGAATCGATTGCACTATGTTTTAATATAGATTATGTTTTTTTATTTTTACTAGCCCATGTCTAAATTATTTATAATACAATATTAGGCGCGTACGGCGCCCGCAGCAAAAAATTCGTACCGGTAGGCGCGGGCAAAGCGCTTGGAATTTCGTAGATAGGTCACCTCCAAACTAACGTTGAATAACTTTGAAAGTATAAATTTTTTCGACATAAAATATATTTTATTCATATTATTGTTTATTTTTTTAAATGGGGTGTATCAGGTTTTTAGTTAATTCATTAACACGTTGTACAATAGTTTGCCTTGTTGCGGTGAGAGAACCCGCACCTCCTAACGTCGCAGACAGTTTCGATAACCACTCAACCAATCAGTGGTGCTGTCAAAGTAGTAGGCATTGATATCCGAAGTAAACACTGATTATACCACCATAAAAGATATTTATTCCAAATAAAATATTTTCCTTATTATAATCTGTGTATAATAAACAATTTTTTTTTCAAACAGACATCTGCACGAATCAAGAAAACTGGAAGCATCATAATACAACTTCTTTATCTTAACATTATGCTAGTCAGCCAACTTGATAACTTATGAAACTTGATTGAAATTTTCTTTGTAACTTTTATAACCTCTTAGTATTGGTAATGTTTTCTAGTGATTATTTGATCTTTGATGTTTTCAGTAGGTATACAAGATGCTAAGACATCTGTCAACGGTTAACTTCTAACTCTCTCCAAGAGACTGTTTTATCTCTAGAATCACTACCTTGTTTATGCTCAACATAATGGCTGCTGACAGGTAACTAGAGCGATAGAGCAACGAGGGCGTGCACCCGGTACGACTTCTATGGCACCTGACCAAAATCCAACAGTGGCTCTCTACTCTACATCAGTTGATGTTCATTTTTTATTCATTTCGATATTGTCAGTCATCTTCATCCGCGTCAGTCAGTTATAGTCTTTTTTATTAGCTCTAAAACTTTTTACTGGCGCGTTAAAACAAGTAGGTCGCTTGGGTCAACTTGAATTTGCTTAAACCAAACGTCCGAGTCATAAAAACTCGAACTATGGCTGTGGCGAGGAAAAATGGTACCCACTTGCTTTTTTATTGTGAGTATAAATATTACAATTACATGTGACTTTAAGTGTTAATCAAACTGTGCTCTTGATATAATAATAATACCAACTATTCCCTACGGTTTCACTCGCCTTAATTTCAGAGTTCCTGCTTTAATAGGCTATTTGATTAATTTTTTTAATCTAAATTCTATTTAGTCTGTCAGTTAGATAATAAAAAAATAATGGACACATATATTTTGCTCTTTTAAATCAATGAAAATATACTTTGATAAAGCGCATTAAAGTTTGGGAGTGAGCTGCACTGCACTGCGCCTGCTTGTGACGTCACGCGACATTTCGGCTTAACGTATCTCCGTTATTTTTTGCTCACGTGATAAAAGAAAAAATACGTGTCTAATATTTTTTATGAATGTACAGGACGGACTGAAAACAAAAAATTTGTCGAATAGTCTAGCGGAATAAAAAATATCATAGTTTCTTTTCTGTAACCCTGAAAACGTGTATGAAATTAATCGTGTATTTAATCTTTTTATAATAATAATAGGATGATAATAAGGGGGGCAAAATATACTAGTAGGTACCTACTGAAGAATGTGGGTGAAAACTGGATAGGTAGTTGTAATTTTAATGTTTTAAATACAATTAGTTTTTTATTGTACAGGGTTCCATTTTCCAGTCTGGGTGAGTATATAACTATATACTATATATATCTATATTATAATATATATGTAATAATATTATGTAGTACATTATTACATATATATACACACACGTTTGCTTGGTATCCACGACACAAGCTCATAGCTTAGTGTGGGATCAAGTAGATCTGTGTGTTGTGTGAAGTGGATTATTATTATTATTATTATTATTGTTTTTTTTTTGCCGATGATATTCCGTGGTCTCACTTGTAGGTACTGTGGACTCTATTTGGGATCACCTCAGAAACAATATCGTTTCTTGTACACGACGAAAAGAAAATGTTTATACAAAAAAATAATTTGGATTTGATAAAATAATAATAATCTCGTTAATTCTTCAAATTCGATATAACTATATTCCTACTAATATTATAAATGCGAAAGTAACTCTGTCTGTCTGTTATGCTTTCACGCCTTACCGGCTCAACCGATCATCATGAAATTTGGCATACACATTATCAGGGGTACAGAGAAGGATATAGGGTCCTTTTTACCCGGAATCCTCGCGGGAACTCCAAAATTAACTCGGGTGAAACTGCGGGGAACAGCTAGTAACTATATATTCTATATTTAACGTACAGAAATTACCTATTATTGAAACCACATTCGCAACTTTGCTTCTTGTCTTTTAGAATTACTTAGTAGGTAAGTTAATAAGGCAGATCTTGATAAATTAATCCTTAATAGGTAATAAGGATAAAAAAGAACTCCCGACCGGACGTACCAGCAATCTTAAAGTATTAAAGTTCTAATCCTTATTCCCATAACTTCGGGATCAAGTTTTTTAATTATCTTAATACACCCAAAAGCTCCCTCACCACTTAAGTCTTAGAAGAAATTTTAAGTGTTGTAAGTAGATAACATGAACTGTATTTCAAGGAGTTCTTAAATTTAAATAGAATTTTATACAAGTAGGTAGGTATTTATTGTAAATTACAATTTATGAGTTAGTTAATAAGATGCTGAAAAATATTTTCTTAAATTATAAAAAATAAAAATTGTATTTTTTGCTATTGATGTAACTCATAAAATGTGTTTTAAAAAAATGCCAATCCATTTTCCTCCACAAATACACAGCTTGCGATTGACATTTCAATTTGTTAGATAGACCGCACATGGTGTATCTCTTATAAACTGTACGGAACAATAAAATTACAGATATTAGTAGGTAAGTTTACTTATATGTTTTCGAGACTAAATTGAAGGTGCGTAACTATCGGAATTCCCGCAGGAACAATTTTTTTCTCAAATAAAAGTAACCTAAGTTACTCCTATATATCAGCTATCTGCCAGTGAAAGTTCAGCTGAAACCGGTCAAGCCGTTCCAGAGATTAGCCGAAACGAACAGACAGACAGGCAGACACAGAAAAGTTTTAATTTTTTTTTACGTAAGTACCTAATATACTTTCATATGCATTTATTACCAACAGACACTTCAATTTTATTTATTTGTCTAGATAAGTACCTTATATACTTTCGTATGCATTTAGTGAAAACCTGTTAATTTGGAATTACAAACAGACACGTAAATTTTTTTTCTATGTCTAGATGACAAATAGAAAATACCTATGTGACCGCTTAAGACAAAAGTTCTATAAATACACCTCAGTGATTTCACTCGGGGAATTCTCTATCCTAAAACGTTATCTTGGCGCGCGACACGACCCTTATCAACGTGTCTTGGAAGAAATTACTTAAGAAGCTAAATAGTATATAGAAAAAACTATACAGGACACCAAAGGCAAAATCCGAACACATAAGTACTTACTGAATCTATGTAAAAACCATCCAGAGCCGACCTTCCCTGGCCTGACCAATTTTACCCTCATCAACTATGTTCCTTTTATCGAACCGACAGACAAACGATTACAAAGCTTTCCTTTATTTCCTTTTTCATAAAATGTCATCGCGATACACAAACAGTTTTCCGGAATTCATAGTTTTCAAAATCCACCAAATTCCCAACGATGGATGGCATTGTGATATACTTAATTTCAGCATTAAAAATGTGTTTTAAATGCATGTAAATTATATTAATTTAAGATTCTTCATCTAAAAAAATGTAGGTGCTAAGAATATTACGTAATTTTAAAAAGAAAGATGTTCACAACATCATGCTTGTTATTTCTGTATGGGTATAATAATAATAATAATAATCCACTTCACAAGATACTTTATATTTTATACTTTATATTTTTAAGGAGCAACTCTACACAATTTCGGATAACTTTAACGCTCGACAACTTTGAGCAATTTAGAGCTATTTATACGGCAACATTAAAAAAAATTGACGTAAAATTACCGCATATTTAAAATCCTAAAGAATGCTCCACTAAACTTTCGAGAATGAGCTCAAAGACGGAAGGGCGCGTGACGTCATAACTAAGAATAAAAAGTAAAGAAATTTAACTCAATATTTCTCCGTTAATTTTTTTATTACGTAAAAAAAGGAAAAAATCGGTATCCAATATTTTTTATTAATTATTATTTATTAAGTTTAAGAGCAGAGATAAAATTATTTCATATCTGATGGAGTTACTATGTGTCACAGGTAGGTATACATTGATGTAAAAAAAATTACGTAGTGATACACTGGTCTACAACATTACTGTCTTAAATAAATCGACCTTCCCTTTTTTGGAAATCGTTAAAAAAAACCTAATATAAACACATCTTAAAATTGAAAAAACTTTCTTTATGTGAGAAAAGTTACGCAAACGTTACTTCTGCAAAGGAATTTGTCGAGACGAGATAGGATCATAACGTTGTTAAATCCCTGATAGTTGGAGTCAAAGACATTATAAGAGAAAAGACCAACAATACAAACGGATCAACATAAAACCAATCACATCGTTGCGACGCAATCAAATACCAGTCACCACAAAGTACATTTCAAATAGCCAATCACAAGTTCCGTTTCCTTTCCGTCAAGTGGTATCTTAGACAATAGTCTCTGCTAGCCAACGGCATATTTTTAGCATGAGATCATTTGACCGCTGCGTAGTTCAAGGGGAAAACCTAGCGGCCAAGCGTATTGTCTGTCTATTCTCTTTCAATATCTTTGGGTGGAGTAATGCAAGTTCGCCAACTTGCTAAGTATTTGCTTACCTATCTTTAACTGATTAAATTACCCTTCTGCGATTTCTTTTAGGGTAGTTTCTCCGTTCGACTTGTAATTTTGTTTGGTGTTTGTCACAAAGTTGTGCTTGGATGCGTAAAGTGCTTCGTAAACATTTTATTATAACGATGTAGGTATAATATTACGAATACGAGTATCTTTTTTGAGGCTCCTCTACCCAAAGGGTAAAACGGGACTCTATTACTAAGACTCGGCGTCCGTCCGCCAGTCCGTCTGTCTGTCCGTTTGTCACCAGGCTGTATCTCATGAAACGTCATAGTGAGGCAGTTGACATTTACACAGATGATGTATTTCTGTTGTTGATATATCAGCAAGTACTAAACAATATTTAAGGGGGGCTCCTATACAACAAACGTGATTATTTTGCCCTTCGTGCGCGAGTCCGGCTTGCACTTGGCCGATTTTTTGTAATCCGCTCCGATTTACCTATCATTAAATCCTTACTTAATATTGCAGGTAAATGCGAAAGTAACTCTGTCTGCTACGCTGTCACGCCTTAATGACTCAACCAATCATCATGAAATTTTGCATACACGTTTACTAACTGATCAATCGGTAAAAAAAAGAAAAATAAACATATCTACCTACCTATATAATATAACCTTTGAATTTATCATTTAATTCATTAAACTTTTCCATTTCCACAAAAAGTATTCGCTATTTCTGCCTGTTTTAGGTAGGTATACGTCATGATAAAAACGGTAATGGTCTGACGGTTTTTAGTTGTTTTTATAGCTCTTGCAATACCTACTGTAAAATTATCATTAAGTACTAAGTAGTAATTCCGGGATAAAAAGTACCCTATGTCCTTCTGTGTACCCCTGACAACGTGCATGCCAAATTTCATCTAAATCCTTTCAGCCGTTTTTGCGTGATTGAGTAACAAACCTCCAAACATCCAAGCATCCACACTTTCACATTTATAATATTAGTAGGATATCCTTGTAATAATTTGTATTGAATCTTTATAACTTATTCTTGTACTGATTTATTTTTAAATGAAATATTTTGAAAAACCCCTTTTTTATAGAGGGTGACGCTATTTGGATCCAGCTACGAGGGGTTTTACAAAATTGAAACAATTTTATTTTCAAACAATATTGTCGTTTAAAATAATTGTTGTCGTAACAGTTAGAAACTGGGCTCCAGGGCGAGGGGAGGCCAGAGATTTATAGTCAAAATACTCCCAAGTAATGAGATAACAAAGATTTATTTGTTTGTAATATTGTTTAGCGGCGGTGTAAATGCAGATTACGCTAAACCGATTCGGTTTATGATAAATAAAAGATTTTATTCAATTAAAACAACATTTTATTTTATCTTATTATATTTTAATAAGGACAACAACAGCCATCATTATAACTATTACATCACATAAACTTAAACATTTCGAAGTAAGGCCAATAACAGATATCCACTTAATTATATAATACCGTATGGAAAACTACAACACTTTACTTTAATCTAGGTACAATACATATACAGTTCAACCACAATCAGCAAATATAAATACAACAATAAATACAGTAGCATTGCTACACCAACTCTTAAGATTAAGGCGTAAAGTTTAAAAGTTTTAATCTAACTTTATGTTTAAATGAGGACTTGGACAGATTGAATCGGTCTATGTTCGAAAATTTGCAATGGGCATGTGGACTAATTTTTATTTTTTAGTCCGTCTTGTAGATTATTAAAAAATATTGGACACGTATTTTTTCTTTTTTTACGTAATCAAAAATAACGGCGATATATTGAGTTGAAATTTCGCGTGACGTCACTATTCTGACAGTTTGTATGGCGGTTTTAGTGGTTAGTGACGTCACGAGCCCCTCACCCTAAACTTTAATGCGCTTTATCTCTGTATATTTTAACTTATTTAAAAAAGCAAAAAATACGTGTCTATTATTTTTTTATTTTCTAACTGACGGACATATTAGAATTTTGATTTTCAAAAGTAGTCCACATCCCTATTGTAAGTATTAATTTTATTATTCTAGTAAGTACACTATTACTACCATAATTCGTCGAGTGTGATGGGACACTAAAAAGAGAAGTATGACGCGTGCGTGTACCTACCCATCTATAGTTATTTGCACAGATTATTTCAGAACAACTCGGCGCACCTGGGTTTGATAACTTCCCATCTGCACGTTGTTGAATAGCTAAAACACGCGTTTTTTTATTGTGTAAAATCGCGTTTTTTTTTTCAGGAAAGACGCATCAAAACCTATTTCTACCTACCTAAATACAAAATTTGATGCAAATCAATAGAGCCGTAGATAAGCTGATATACAAATATACATACAAGAACTGTCCATTTAAAGATATTAGATTACACCCGCTAAACTAAATACGAGCCCTGATTAAAGATATAAGCAATTACATTCCTTGCGCATAACGCGCATGCCCGTGAGGCTAATGCCACACTACAAAGAGCTGCGCTTATTGCTAAGAGCCAAGAAACTAGCCGAGTGACTGTGGCCAAGTGGCCACACTGCAAGCAACATCCCTAAGCCCCTAGCTAGTTGATAGTGTAGCCACCTGCGATAGTATGCAATACGTCTGTTCACGAGGATTAGTCACTCGGCTAGTTTCTTGGCTCTTAGCAATGAGCGAAGCTCCTTGTAGTGTGGCTTTTAGCCTGACACAATCACAAAGGCCCTTAATATACCGAATCACAAAAAAATATTCCATATAATATGCCAAAGACGTGTTGTCTATGTATTTTTTTGAAGTGCAACTTCTTTGGACACATTGAGAATATTTTCTTTTCATGGTCACCTTACATTAAATTAAAAATACGAAAATAACTTTTACGCCTTAACCATTCTATCAATCTTCATGAAATTTTTCATGCATACACGTTGTCCAGGGTATAAAATAGGACCTAGCCTTAATATTCTTTAAATTTTTTGGGCATGGTAGGAAAAAAAGGAACTATAATTTACACATTTGGACATAGATAAGCAATAGTGTGTTAACCCACACTGGAAAAATTTTGAGTTAATCGTGTTTTCAAAATAGGAGCGCCATTTTGTGTCAGCATTTTTTATGTTCAATATTTAGTTACATATTTAAGCAATGTAATAAGGTAAACACACAATTAAAAAACGTTCTCTAACTCTCAATAAATCGTTCTGAATCAATAACTTAATTTTGAGGGTTAACATGTTATTGCTTATCTGCGTCCATTTATAATAATTATTGGAATAGGAAATAGAGTAGTTTCTTTTGTTCTAATAAAAAGGCACTCCACTAGGATCCCCTGTTTGGATTCACTGGGGCATTCATTTGAATTTTTCGACTACGGGAAAACCACCTGATAGTATTTCATGCGTATATTCTGTAAGGGCAATGTGAAATAGTAGGTGCTGCGTTTTGTTTACGCTGGCAACACCCTAGTCAAACAACTTCACTTAATGCAGATTAAACATTGTTCGTCCGACTCTGACGTGAGAGATGAGTTTAATTCGGGATAGTGAAGGCCCTATATACATAATTCGTGATAATTAAGAGGTCCTCAAAACGTATGGCAATTAACTTAATGGACCTCTCGCAGGAAGTTCGGGATGGAGTAATTTGTATAAATATAAAAGGCGGAATGCAAAATTTGCAAAGTTGCCATTTTTACGTTCAACTGGCCCATTATTATCACTTCTGAAAGCGTAAATATTTCGGTTTTATTCGGTTTCTTGTACCTACTTTCTATTAAAACTTCGTAGAGGAAACCAGGGTAATGGGAGCCTAGTAAGAAATTTTTTTTGATAACAATCACATTTTTAACATTCTCACAATTTTTAATTAGGATCTCTTACACTGATTTAATCACACGTAATTATTTTAATCACAGTTATAATAATCAATTAGTCATATAATATTAAGGTACAATTAACGATTTAAAAAAAAAGTCAGTCGCTCCCATTACCCGACACGTCATGAGGATCATGAGAGCTCATTAAAGTTCATATGGGAAATGGAGTCATAATATTTACTCTTTCCTGAAACTTGAACTAAACATACATTAAAAGAGATCTTAGATATTCATTCAAAGAACTATATATTTATAACACAAATGAAAAATAAACTTTGTAAACAAAACAAAGAAAGAAAGAGCGCTGCGGTAATCGGCAGTTTTTTATAAGCGTGGACTTAATGCAACCAGGTGATTTACTCCAGGTGAATTAAGTCTACCGGGCCAAAAATACGTAACCCACATAACGCGTGGCTAGTACGCATGGTGTTCGTCAGACGAAGTTCTCGATGGTTGTTGGAACCGGCCGAGTGTTTACAATAACGCAAATGTATAATAATTTCGTTAAATCACTCGCTCCCATTACCCAACCGCTCTGATTACTCCACGTTCCCCTACATAAAGAATGTAGCGCGCTGGTATGGAATACATGTTAATTAAGATATGTTACAGAAAAATATGTTAATTAAGATTCCCACAAAGAAATAATAACACCATCTTTATAATAATACTAGCTGTGCCCCGCGGTTTCACCCGTGGTAATTTCGGAGTTCCCGCAGGAATTCTAGGATAAAAAGTACCCTATGTCTTTCTCTGTACCCCTGACAACGTGCATGCCAAATTTCATCCAAATCCGTTCAGCCGTTTTTGCGTGATTCAGTAACAAACATCCAAACATCCAAACATCCTCACTTTCACATTTATAATATTAGTAGGATGACACTTGAAGAAAAACTTAACCCCTCCAGATGCATACAAAATCAATTTTTAGTACCTATGTTTCCAATTTTACTTCACTTTATTCGGGTCACCACAAATTGTAACAACAATTCATGCACTTATTTAACATAATTGGTCATTACAATTACACGACTATCATTATATTATATTGAGGCAAACATTGCATGGGAAGTGTTCACACAATATTATATTCTTAAGCAACTTTTTAAGAAAATTAAGCAGCGTATAAAATATGATAGATACGACAAAACGGAGCAACAGAAGCAAAATAAAGGATGTACTTACCTATTCTCTTTTTCGTAGTTGGTTATTAAGTATATATAACCGACCGCTATTTATTTGTAACTGCTACGTAGAAAGAAACGGAACAAGAATAACAAAACTTTACTCTCTTCAAATAACAATCGATTTAAATTTAAATATTTCTTGAACGCTTGCGTTATTATTATAATAGTAGATTTTACAACAAGTACACAAAACGAACCATTTATATCAGAGACTTTTAGCAGCCTGAGCCGAAGGCGAAACTCTCTTCTCTTTAATTAAAATTCAAAGTAAAATTAGTACAGTTTTGAATACTGAAGGAAATTGTTTTTATGTCTTAAAAAACAAATAAGACAAATAATAAATCAAAGTAAATATTATAAAATTGTTTGGCTGTATGGCTCATTTTCTTTGCCTTAATATTGATACATTTATGAGTAGATAGATACGTTAATGCACTTGTGCACAAAATTCGATTTTGTGCAGCCTATATCCTGCACAAATAAGTACTTTCAGAGCATGAGAAGTGAAGAATATATTGAATATTATATAACTTATTGCAAACGGGACACAGAAAGGGAGACAAGGCGAGAAAGAAGAAAAACAATTTCTTAATGGCCACATTTGATATTCTGCTTTTTTATCGTATTGCACGATCGTTAATGGCATTTTAAATGTCTGTTCTATCTGGGAAGCAGTTGGCACCTCGTTGCAAGGGGACTCCCTTGTAATTTATACCTACTTACTGAATTGTATTTTTAAAATGAAACACAGGAAAAAAAATTTAAGCACACTGTTACGAATGTTTTAAATATAAAATGTAACAAGGTTTTTTTACGTGTTTTTAGCTACCTATACCTATCAATGTTATTAGAAGATTTTCAAACGAAATATGTAATATTTTTGGAAAAACTTTCTAATGTGAGAAAATAAAGTAAGCAGATTATGTTGTAGTCGAAATTTTAATTCGACCCTTTTGAATATTTACATGAAACAATTTTAAGAAGACAAGCACAGTGGCGTCTAAATAAGAGTACCTACTTCAAATGGCTTAGCATAATTTATTTTTAATGGCGTCTTTAAATATTACCCTTTTAATAATGAATTAACATAAATTTCGCTCGGGATATTGTGCTGCGTTAGAATTTAGTATTCTTTAATAAAGGTCTAAGAGATTATAATTACAATAAATTCTTTTTGATAACTATAGTTGATATAACTAAGAAAACTTAATATTTTAAATATAAGTACAAATATATTTTGATTAAATCAATTTTTATCATAACATTACATAAAAAAAGGTCTAATGAAAAAAAAAAAAATTTCGATCGACAGTTGGGAAAAAAAACAGTCAAAGTTTTCGATTTGGTTACATCCTTACTAATAAATGCGAAAGTGAGTTTGTTTGTTTGTTACGCTTTTACGCCTAAACGGCTAAACCGATCATCATGAAATTTCGCATACACATTACAGAGAAGGACATAGGGTACTTTTTATCACGGAATTCCAGCAGGATCTCCGAAATTTTTGCGGGGAAACCGCGGGGAACAGCTAGTTAAGTTTATAAATTTAACAATATTTGTTACCTTATCTCTAGTACCTACTATTGGTTCCAATATTTTTTTACTATATCCATCACTTAGAGTAGATTTTTCAATCAATAGATAAAGGATCAGATCGCTTTTTCGTCTGATAGAGCACGCATTTTCATTATATTTTCAGGTGAGCCCTTATCTGAGGGCTAACAGGCTAGTGTGGTTTCAATCGCTAGTGAGCTTTTACATTGGGGATTGTTTTTTTTTTTTTTATGTCATAGGGGGCAAACGGGCAAGTGGTACACCTGATGGTAAGTGATTACCGCCGCCCATAGACATCTGCAACACCAGAAGGCATGCAGGTGCGTTGCCGACCTGGAATGGGGATGGGAACTGGCTTTCAAGTGGGGCTGCCGGAACACACCGTTAGGTGCTTGGCGACAGATTTGCAACTTGAAGGTGGTAGCTAGCCAGCCGGGCACTAGAGAGCGCCCTACCATCATGCTATAGTTTCCTCACGATGTTTTCCTTTACCGACAGCTCAAGCTCATTGTTAGGGTTTGCGGCGTTTAATCCGAACGCACTAACCACTGAGCTATCATCGCTGATTTCCAAAAACCCTGAAATAATTATTTTGTGGGAAGCTATATTTCGTAGTTTCCGTAGGAACTCCTTATATGAGGATGAAAATAATAAGTAAAAAAAAATCATTAAGTTCACTCACTTAAAATTGTTATAAAATAATGAATAAGGAGAGAGTCGTAAATGCGCGACTCGCCCCAGCATAAAATTAAGTAAAAATAATGTGCCAATAGGCAATAGGAGTGCATTCCGCGTATGCTGGAGGAACATCCTTAATCCAGATGTTCATCCAGCGCTGGTTTTCAATGTTTGGATGGTTTGTCGAGGAAAAAAGAAAAACCCTTCTCCAAGATCTATTACAATTTCAGTATTCCCGCGGGGATTCCTGTTCAAAGATAAAGTTACTACGATACTCAGGGACACTGTATCTTTTAATCAGCGAAAGAGTTTTTAGATTTGGTCCTTTATTTCCAGAGTTAACCGCTTACATTCAAACTCATAAGTTTACAAACATAGCGAAAAACTCACAGCCTTTACCTCTGTACAGTATTAGTGAAGAAAGAGTTCAAATATCAATTTCCATGAAACTGACAGTACGTACTTCCGTACAATCTTTTAGCCGGCTTTTTAACTCCTTCAGAGTTGAAGCTTAAAACAAATCTAGATGAGTGTTTAAGTTGCAAAACTAAAGTTCTATGTATCCATATATGTGCGTGTATAGCTTCAATATTTTCGGCTGGAGCTTGATGACTTAGTGATGAAGCTTTTATTGTATGATAAGATTGAAAAATTGGCTCAGATATGAGATAGGTATATCTCGTGAGTTCCAAACTTCCTCCTAATCCGCAAAAGTATCTAGCTAACAAGACTTTTCTTATATCTCTTGTTTTATATCAAAGAGATGTTGGAATAAGTAATGGCCGCCCACGACGCATCTGCTCGTTTCTAATCTGGTTGCAAATATTTATTATACCTCTTATGGGGTTTGCGGGGAGATAAGGATGAGGGCACACCGACCTCTTTTATGTTACTACCACCAATGGGGTATTCCATCAAATTAAATATTGCATAAGATTTCTGATTAGAATTACGTACATAATTTGCGTTGGAATGAATGAGATAATCATTATTTATAAGGAAATTGTCTTCTACGTATTTATTTAAAGCTAAATTAGAAATATATTTAGTTTTATGTTTATGTACGTACGTTGAGGCCTGATTAAGGGAATTATAAATTTGTCCAGTTACTGTAATTTATTACCATAACACACAACATAGCAATTACTCGTAGTCCCGACACTAGGGGTAGGTAGCCTATAACGTAGGGGCCGTTTCAGAAACGTAACAACAAAACCTTAATGGGCATGTGGACTCATTTTAATTTTTTAGTCCGTCTTGCAGATTATTAAAAAATATTTTTTTTTTTTACGTAATCAAAAAATAACGGCGATATATTGAGTTGAAATTTCGCGTGACGTCACTATTCTGACAGTTTGTATGGCGGTTTTAGCGGTTGTGACGTCACGAGCCCCTCACCCTAAAGTTTAATGCGCTTTATCTCTGTATATTTTAAATTATTTGAAAAAGCAAAAAATACGTGTCTATTGTTTTTTTATTTTCTAACTGACGGACTAATTAGAATTTTGATTTTCAAAAGTAGTCCACATCCCTATTACCTACTTATCTCTCAGTCAAGGTACATAGGTATATGCATGTGCGCATGCGTCCGCGTGTACGAGTGTGCGTGGGTGTGTCTGTGTTTGTGTGTGTGCATGTGTGCCTGTGTATGTGTTTCTGTGTGGAATTTAAGAAATACTTGAATTGTATAATTCTCGCGACTTCAATTTGAGCTTGTGGAAATGCCAAGCTACAAATTGGAAAGCAAATAGGTTAAATATAATAATAAATATTTTTAAAAAGTATGACTCGTGTATAGTGTTGCAAAAAAACATCAACATAGTTGTTTCTTCTTTGCAGGCAACATGTAAAGTTCCCTTTACTTAGGTGCCTGAGATTACTTATCTATTAATATCATTGGACTGCCTTTATCCCTTCATTTATTACTTCTATATTAATTTATCAGTTATTCTCTATATAGCTTCTTCTTTGTTTTATATTTCGGCAACCTTACAAATGAATAATTTGCAATAATTCCTCCTACTTGGAATCGTTATTAGATATAGATGGAAATGAGTTTATTTATCACAACTCAGCCAATTATAAAAAAATTGCGTACTCGCTATCAGAGTTATAGAAAAGGAGAAAAGGACAAATGATACTTTTCATCCCGAAATTACCGCGGGAACTCCGATAAAAACCGTGAACTTTCAAAAAGGAGGAAGTTCTGTGTTCGGCTGTAGTATGTTAGTTAGTTAGTAGTTCGGCTATGTATGTTTTTAAAAATATATTACTAGGTAGATAGGTATATCAGTAGGTAGTCTGGTAAAGTTAGCATTAAAAATATGTAAGTAGTAGGTGCGCATTTTTTGGCATGTATACTATTTTTTATTGTACTTTTTATTAATGGGGACCAAACTGCTTTTCTTTATTTCTTTCTTTCTATCTTTCTTCTTTTACTATTACAATAAGATTCAATGACTGTCCAAGGTTTACATTATTTCTAATGCTTACTGTACTGCAAGCTTTGTTTAGTCAAGGACCAGGTGTCATTGTGTCGTTATGTGATTTTCAATTCCATGAGTAGGTAAAGAGGTGAATAGAGACCATCAATTTCTAGCTTGAACCTTGAAAAGTTTCTCTGTTCCAGCAATTGATTGATATGAACTGTGAGAGTGCCGAGTCCCCAAACTCAAAACATACTACTAACAGCTGTTTACATAACTTAATAAGCTATTTAACTCTCTTCCTCAGAGACAGGCTTCAGTTTATATGAGACTACTTTGCCCCGCGATTTCACCCGCATTTGTTTCAGATTTTCCACAGAACTCCTAAATAGTGTAATCTACTGCTTACAACATCAGCTAATTAGCAGAGAGTCCCGTCAAAATTGATCCAACCGTTTCGAAGAATCACCCGCGTGAGTTTCGGAATTCCCGCAGAAACTATTTTTTCAAAAATAAAAGTAGCCTAAGTTACTCTTTATAACATCAGTTATCTTCAAGTGAAAGTTCCGTTAAAATTGGTCCAGCTATTTCAGAGATTAGCCAGAACAAACAGACAGACAGACAGAATTTAAAAAATTTATTTTTTAATGTAAGTACCGTATAAACTTTCATATGCATTTAGTGTAAAGCTGGATTTGGAATTACAAACAGACACTTCAATTTTATTTAACAGTACAGACAGTACAGAAAAGTATATACCTTCCTCATATAATATAATAACCTTATCCTCAAGTTAACGAAACGCAAACCTTAAACACAAACAAACTGGAACTCGGGTTACCGCCGCTGTGTACACAGCGTTAGCTCGTGTGTTTGCCTGTACTTTTTGCAATCGATATCTCTGGAACTGAACAGCTGTGCTCCGCTCCCGGTGCGATGTGAAAATTGTCTTTTTGCCACCGTTTTGTTTTTGCTCCGACAGCGGTTGAGTATTTTAGGAATGGCTGACGGATCTTCTGCAACTCGGTGGAGTTACGGGTATTTCTGACTCGGTATAGCGATACTCCAGTTATACGTACACATAACATGTACATATGTGGGCGCCCAAGCTAAAAGGTACTAGTTCTCGGCATCTAGTTTCCGAAGTTGGGTGAAAAAATTGCGTCCGCGATTTTAATTGATTGTCAATAAATGCTCAATTTTCTACAATTTCATAGATATTAATCTACAATAACATATAGAAATCTATGTAACAAGCAAGTAGAACTGTGTTATTATTTCTCACTCAAACTTTTATAATGCTTTTTCAAGCTTTTTCAGAATTTCAATTTCAAATGTCTAATAAAAAAAAATTTACTATTCTAGATACTGAATCTAGTCTAAATACAATACTACTGGTACCTTTTTACGTGGTCGCCCACATGTTTTCTTAATCTTCACTATTATAAATGCGTATATGAGTGTATTTGTTTGTTAGTTTGTAACTCTTTCACACCTTATGACACGACTGATCATGATGAAATTTGCACACACGTTGTCAGGAGTACCTACTGAAAAGGACAAAGGGTACTCTTTATCCCGGAATTCCCGCGGGACCTCCGAAATTAACGCGAGTGAAACTGCACGGAACAGCTAGTAGAAAATACATAGCGACAATCTAAGTAGCTATTAAGGATATTGTTATTATCTAGATATGAGGGCGAGTTTCTTTCGAAATCCCGTTCAAAATTGAAGCACAAAGCGAATCGATGTGGGCGTTCGCGCCGAGAGACGTATTAAGCTGTTTCTACCACACTTGCAAGGCCATGATTCTTTAATTTTCATACGCTGAATACGGTTATGTGCGTTGGATACTCTCAGGAAAACTCACTAGGCGGCCGAAGGAGTGCATGTAAATATCTAGGTACCTACTTTTAAAACTATATCCAACACCAATTTGACAAACACGTTATAGTAACAAAATATGGTGAAATTATATTTTCGGTCGTATACACACCTTAGGTACATAATATTAAAATGTAATCACGAAAAATTACAGCCGAATTTAGTCGGTCATGCTTAGTTTTTAAGAATCAAATTGGAATGTGCTGCTTGATCCAGTGGTGCAAAGGTCGCCCGACATACCGAGTTGACGCTTGACAGCCGCGACACACTGTCAAACTGTCAACCGCTTTTCGTGTGCCGCTGTTATAATAAGCTCTATCAACTTTTGGCTAACTTTAAACCAGACTTACAGTACCGAAATAGAAACCATGTTTGTGGTTAAAGATAAAGCACTCTAAAGCTGTTTAAAACTTAAATTGTCTTAACAAAACTGATGTCTGTCGCTTTCCAAACTTAAAACAAACTTTATTATTATCTATACAAATTTAGATTTTTGAAAACCGAAATCCTTATAAATGTGAAAGTGAGTTTGTTTGTTACACTTTCGCGCCTTAACAGCTCAACCGATCATCACGTAATTTTGCATATCTACACATTGTCAGGGGTATAGAGAAAGACAAATGGTTTTTTTTATCCTGGAATTCCAAGGAAACTTTGAAATCAATGCGGGTGAAATTGCCGGGAACAGCTGGTTTAAATAATAGCGTTCGTAATTATTAAGGCAAGGTTTGTACTAAAGAAAATTAAAAGTTCCTGCAAGAATTTCGAAAGCTAAGCGAGAAAGCCACGGGGAGAGCTAATAGATAGGTCGGTACTTCATAATTTTATTTTAACACATAACCTCAAAAATTTGAAATGCTAAACTAAAGATCACAGTCGAACAACACATTAGATTTGGCGGCATCTGTTAATAACCATCTGGTGCGAATAAAGAAATTCGCCGAATCACGTGACGTCATATCATGAGAATTTGGGCTCGTAAATCTGTGATCACATCACTGACAATAAACCAATAAGAATCCCCGAACAGTGAAATTAATAACCACAGATATTGGGGGAGATTCTGTTCGTCATTCGTCAGATTTCAACCAAATCGATATAACTAAACATAGTTTTTGTACATGATAAAACACTAATTATATACCTACTTAATACTAGTAAAAAATATAGTTAAACCAAATAAGAATGTCATTGAATTGATTATCATGTTTAAAAGTTCGTTTTGTATCGCCAGCAAAATACTGGCGGTTTGGTGATAGATTTAATTCTATCTCACCAGGAAAATTAATGTTAATAAAAGCCAAATTCATAACAAAAACAAAATCTTGATAGATAAAATAGCGGATAGTGGTTTCAATAATAAAATAAGGATGACAAGTTCAGTCGAAATCTTTCATAGCTCTTCTTGTCATATTGTATGTTTGTATAACGTTCTACATTCGTTTTTTTTTTAGTTCTTTACTGCCAATACAATACATTATATCTACATTAATATCATGGCAAATAGGCACTTAGGCAGCCTTACTGCTAGCAGAAATTTTTTCAAGGCAACCTTGACGAGATAATACGAGTAGTTCCAGAGATGAACCGTCAGTACGCCTCTATACAAACAAAACGTCTCATATCCTATCTTCACAATTAATTGACATTAAAGATGAAGGTAATGTAAGAAACGCTTTGTGAAACTTATCAGATCGAAATATTCGGTTTCACCCTTCGTAAAATACGTTATCAAAGCATTCCTTCCGCGTCACTAAGAGAAATATTCAACTTCAACTTTCGGTTCACCCCCGCCAATTTCGAAACTTCTTGATAAATTCTTTGGTTCACCATGACAAAAGTATTTCACTATGGAATATAGGTATAAGAGTCTATCAAGGTAAATATAATATTACTCACTTTGACTATATAAAAAGTTTTTAACAAAAAGTACCAAATAACTAATACTTTAAACTGTATTTAACAATATAAGTTTGCAATAGATACTGCTGGATTATTATAAAAAAAAAATAGTATTAAGATTTAGCCTATTCTACCTACAATTTCTACTACTGCGCGATTTCGTTTTAAAGGCAATATCTTAGAAGCAATATGCATTTTAAGTTAGATAATAAACTAGCTCCCTAAAAATAGGGTATAAACTAACTTACTAACTCTGATTATTATTATTACTGATAACTGCTGGTAACATTATTAGCGAAGCCGTTAAAACTATTTCAGGATGAAACAAAAAAAACCTTTGGCCTAAAAAACAAAAAAAGACTTTGGGATTAAAAACAAAACCATAATGGGTTTAAAGAATCACTGCATATTATAAAACAAAATCCTCCGCAGCATCTATTTGTCTATCTGTTTGCAAAAAAACGCAAAAACTACATGAACGGATTTTCATGCTATTTTCACAATAGATAGTGGTTCGTGAGGAAGGAGGTATATAATTTGTCAAGATTTTGTGTAAATTAGTTTCAATTATATTTAATTTGTTAGGTATATTTAAATTGCTTGAAGTGTCGGAAAAACTGCATTTTCTGCAAACTTCCTATAGTCAGGGGTACAGAGAAGGACATAGGGTACTTTAAGTCACGGAATTCATGCAGGAACTCCGAAATTAATGCGGTAGAAACCACGGGGGGCAGCTAGTTACGTGTAAAAAACGAAAAAACACAAGTCGACAACTTATTGTTTTGTTTGCACACCCCATCTTCTATATCTCTCCGTCTACCCAATGGTTAACTGGTAGAGAATGCCGCAAGGCATTAACTTCGCCATTTGTACACACTGTGCAATAAAGAATAAATAAATAAATAAAGAAAATTCATGTCCTTAAAAAGATTCTTTTTTAAAATTACTGAACAACTTCCTTACCAGTCATTATCCGGATGTTTATATACCGGCAGGTAATAGACACGTGGTTTGTTGTGGCCCAAAATACCCTTGAGTTAGCCCATGGGTTATAACGATGCGCGTACGACGTTGAAAACTTGCCGCGTTTCGGTGTTGCAGTACACACGAGATTGATTTATGAATTTCATATCACGATACAGTAAATTAAAACTTACAAAAACGTTCTCAAAATAAATTGTAGTCTAGATTCAACCTAACAATTTTGATTCATGAAAGATGTGTGATTGAAGTTTTGTACCAGCTATAACTGATGAGCGACATTCTCACATCAAGCCTTTCCAATAAGACTCATCTTAGGACGAAACCGATCCATGATTCACAACGACATGATATTTATATAATTCTCTCTCCATTAAGGCGTATCAGATACTTAATCAAACACTATATCGTACGCCATTTGTGCGGTAGACAGTGGCCAAACTGAAGTGTAGAGATTAGTCCCTGAAACGTTTATCCCCTCTGTAGCGAGAACTGTTGTATTTTGGTATTAGAGTAGCGCTGGGACAGTTTGGATCGCATCCAGTCGCTCCCAACAAACACGGCGAACGCACCAACTACGCATACAAGTATATCGATCGTGGAATGCGATCGCTGTGTAACTATTCAAATTCAAAAATCGAAGAATTCTAAACGATTAGAATTTCGTGTGTTTGAAAAAAAAAAACAATTTTGTGTTTGAATGTTTAGTTTACCAGCCAGTTCAATGATTATTTTTATTCATAGTTAATTTCAAAATATTTTATTCATGGTGTTTAATTGTGATTGAGCATTAGTGTATAGTGATTTATATGACGATGTGTGACTGTTAAAAATAAAACGGTTTTTATTTTTTGTAACTGTGATAATAATAATTCAGGAATGTGTAGACACACGACGAATCATCACAAAAGACTTTAAAAAATTCTCCGATTCTAAAGGCTTAAGGAATTTATCGAATGACTCAGATGCACGGCTGAAAAAGGAAAACGGCCGACGAGAGAAAACCAAAGAGGGCAAAAAAGCAAAAATTAAAACAAATAAATAAAACCGCAACTATTTTGAGCGCGTGCGCTGAAGACGATAAAACAGAAGCACATAAACAAAATGGCTTCTAACCGGCACGCGACTGCATTTACAAATCTGAATGTGTTTATTTGTATATTCGTCTCGCTCTTACTGCCGACCGCTTACGAGGGTGCCCTTAAGGGTGACGGAGACACGAGAGACTTTGTCAACGACGGTGGCGGTTTAAGGTTGACAAGAGAGTACCATCTGAGGCAGGGTGCGTTAAGGGGTTTTATTGTGAAACCATGCAGTAACTGCAGGATATATGATTTGCAGAATGTGGAGATATTTTTGGGTATACCATATGCTGCTCCACCGATCGGGAGCCTGAGGTTTATGCCACCAGGTGAGAAGTAAACTGAATTATGAATGTAATATTATGTCAAATGATATTAAACTATATGAATAAAGAAAGAACGGGAACTATAAAAACCGCTTTTGATGTTACCGCTCGTGATGACGCTGCCCGCGTTATATTGAACTAAAAACTTAAAAGATAAAACAATACAGCTCAAAGGAATAAGGCTGAGTTTTCATTGTACCTACGATATATACAGAACTAAAACTTGATTTCTTTGCAATCGAGTTTTGATATACTAAACCGATTTCAGTTTACCTGGGTTTGTTGAGGCATTTTCTAGGGTGAGATCCATGTTTCTTCTTATTCAATCTTTGTTGTATGCTTTCATCAAAAAACATACATACAACCGAATGCATAACCTCCTCCTTTTTGGAATTCTGTTAAAAACTGGTAAATATTTTAAATGTTTCTTTTTTACATAATCAAAAAATAACGACAATAGGGTAGTTTCCGGAGTATGAAAATTAAAATTCTATGAAAAAAACAAAAGACCCGTGTTTTATGCTTTTTCAAATTATTGAAAAAATACTAAGATAAAACGCGTAACAATTTAGGATTGGGGGCTCTTGAGTCATAACGTGCTATAAAATGTAGCACGGCGTGACGTCACGCGACATTTCGACTTAATATATCTCCATTATTTTTTTATTACGTAAAAAAAAATACGTGGCCAATATTATTTTTTATACAAAACTAAAATTTGGTTGACAAGCCCAGTCTACATTGAGTTATGACGTCACGAGCTACTCCTAAACTTTAGTGCGTTTTATCTAACCATAAGTACCTATTTTTTGTATAATTTTAAAAAGCAAAAAATACCTACGTGTCTGTTATTTTTTTTACTATCTACGTTTTTTTTTACGTTTATAGAGGGCGGAAATAGTTTCACTCCTGTTTACCTTAATAGCCATATCTAGATGACTCTATGAGCATATATGACACAGTCATGATAGTAAAGCGATTGTCACAGCATTGCAATTCTTTGTTCTATATTGGTTACTTTATAAAAATTAATGTCTCATAATTATGAACCAAACATCTCTATCAAATAAGGGCTCATCACTTTAGTAAATGCCTAATAGCTGTAAAGCTGTAATTTTTTTCCCTTTTTCAAGCATAAGTCATAGTATAATCTTAATTATTTAAAAAACTGAGTACATTGATAATATTATCGTAATCGTATCATATCTGTCAGATAGATAATTAAAATTTCTAATTAAATCTCCTATTTTTCCCCGCCATGAGGAAGCTAATTAATTTTAATGAGCAGTATATATTATAACTACTTGAGAGAACGTGTACCGATTTATTTGGAATATACTGATGAACATATCTCCTGACGTGCAAATATGATTAGATAAACAGACAGAAAGACATTAATCTTAAAAATCTTTGATTCTTTCTATTCATTGCTTCTGTCTGTTTCTTTTGATTTAGTTTGTTCGTTAGTGCTTAATATTTTGCGGTGTGTATTATTTTCCTTTTTAAAATCTTCAATGTAGAGACTCTATTCTACTTGTAATAAATATATACATCGGAATAAAACAATTGTCATTCTTCGGCTTGTTTGTTAACGTGCCTAACATATAAGTACTGGATAGGTTGGAATAAAACTAAACATGAAGAAAGCTTATTTCCTGAGTCAACATTTATAAGTAAATATTTTGTTTCTATGAAATGCTTGCCCCAAGGATTAAAATGTTCCCGACAAGTCAAATCGCGTGTAACAACACTAGCTTATAATAAGAATAGACATCAAATTATTTTCCGGAACCCTTTAAAAGATGAAAGAAAAACCGAATTACCATAGAGATGAAATGTAAACAGAAGTGTCCTTATCTAGTGAATGAAATTTGAATTGTTTAACCGCAATGGATTTCTTTCAACTATTGTTTTTTTTATTAAAGACGTGACAATTGGGTATTCTCCAAGGTATGAATATCAAAATTCTAATTAGTCCGTCAGTTAGAAAATAAAAAAATAATAGACACGTATTTTTTGCTTTTTCAATTTAATGAAAATGAACATAGATAAAGCGCATTAAAGTTTAGGGTGGGGGGCTCGTGACGTCAATATTCATTATAAGCGCCATACAAACCGCACAGAATTGTGACGTCACGCGAAATTTCAACTCAATGTATCTCTGTTATTTTTTGAGTACGTAAAAAAAGAAAAAATACGTGTCCAATATTTTTTACTAATCTACACGACGGACTAAAAAAAAATTTTTTGTCAAGTAGCCAATTGCACGTGACAATTGCATATTAAAAAAATTCACGAACAGCGTCCATAACACAACCTTAACGTAAAAAGTATTATTAACTTTAAGAATTTTTCTTTCATTTTTACTTGGTATTTTTTTTTTTACTCAGGGTTGCATAAACGGGATAGATCTATTGTTCACTATACCTAACCAAGAACATAAACTTGCTTAAAACGCGTTTTTTATATACAATCCCAAACGCTCTACATAACAAAAAATCCTAAATCACTAATCTGTAAGCCATACGACACGTTGTTTTTGTAGTTTTGGAAAAACCATTTTATGAGGGCGTCGTCCTAGTCGTAATAAATAAGGGTTATATTTTGTTGCAAGGTTCGGGCATTAGATACAAATATCTTCTATACATAGTGAGGATATTGACTACTTTTGAAAATCAAAATTGTAATTAGTCCGTCAGTTAGAAAATAAAAAAACAATAGACTAGTATTTTTTTGCTTTTTCAAATAAATCAAAATATACAGAGATAAAACGCATTAAAGTTTAGGGTGAGGGGGTCGTGACGTCACTAATCGCTAAAACCGCCATACAAACTGTCCGTCAAGTGACGTCACGCGAAATTTCAACTCAATATATCGCCGTTATTTTTTGATTACGTAAAAAAATCGTGTCCAATATTTTTTATTAATCTGCAAGACGGACTAAAAAAAATTAGTCAACATGCCCATTATAAATCTACATAATATGAACATGCAATATCTGTACAATAAAAAACAAAAAGCTGTTTATCAATTAAACAGATCACACAAATACTACTAAACTGGTATACGCATAAATAAAACTTTATATATAGTATGTAGCAAAGTTATTTAAACTTCTATACCTACTTAGTATTATATAAAGAGCAAAATTTTGTGAGTTTGTGTGTATTGTGAGTTTGTGACGTCGCGTTGTAGGGAGTTATCTTTGGATCTACTGAACCGATTATAAAAATGATTTTACTTATAAAAAGCTACAGTGATCCTCAGTGTCATACTGTACTTTATATCCAGGAATTCCAGCGGGAACTCCGGAGTTTGTGATAACAATATCTATGGATTTATTTACTATTATAGATAGGAAGCTAAAGTGATCCTGCTACTTAGGGTACTTTTTATCCCGGAATTCTTGCGGGAACCCCGAAATCACCGCGGGTGAAACCGCGTATAGGTCAGCTGCTAGTGTTTAAGATTTTAGTAAGAGATTTAAAATAACCTTAATTCACCAAAAAAAACACGTGGACCACACAAAAAACAAATAATAAATAACAAAAAAACATAAGCAAAAGTATGTCGTGCAAAGCCTTGCTAAAAGGGACTCCGGGACCGTAGAAGTCACAGCGCTGATTTTCATGTTTCAGGTCAGTGTTTAATATAATATTGATCTCGGTACATATATCAAAGAGTTCAAGGGAAAATGGCCAAATTCATAAGATACAAGTTACAACTCTTCTACTAAATTTAATTAGTTCGAACTAAAGCAGTTTATTATTACGTTAATAGCAAATTATTATGCTATTGACTAAAATGATGAAAATCTAAAGATTTGCCGCGCACCAGAGGGCTGTCAGTTTAATAATAACAACGTTCAGTACTCGAAAGCGTGGCTATTAAAATTTACGATCCTTTTTAACTACGAAGCTACAGTCAGTAACAAAAGCAGCTAAGCAATTCAGCCCATTTAGCCAAGTTAGAAAACCAAGGAACTAATTGTTAGGTCACGTGGTTTAGCAAAACTAGACTTTGGATTGGATGATTCGTCCCCTAGTTTAAAAATAGTCGTCATTGTCAAAACTCAGTTGATAAGGTAATTGTGAAGATTTGTTTGGTTATAGGTACCTACTTTACATAAGCTTAGATGATATTATTCACGCATATGACCCTAAGAATTATATTTTTTTTTTGACAAGAGAATTAACGTTTATTACCATAATTATATTTAATTGTAAGAATTATAATTTAAATACCTACTATTGTTGTGGAGATTTCACTTGGGTTTTTTTTCCGGCGGTGTACAACTTCTTAAATATACTTTGTACTCCTATACAACGTGTTAATGAATTAACTGAAAACCTGATATGCCCCATTAAAAAAAAAAATAATAATATGATCAACATAAATTTAATGACGAAAAAATTCATACTTTAAAAGTTATTCAACATTAGTTAGGAGGTGACCTATCTACGAGATTCCAAGCGCTACGCCCGCGCCTACCGGTTCGAATTTTTTTCTGCGGGCGGCGTACGCGCCAAATGATTCTGAGCAAACTACTTTCTAGTTTTCAGTTACTTCATTAACACGTTGTATATCTGCTGTTGACTCTACTCACCCAGTAGGTACCTAGTGTACCAAGTTTCTAGGTTATTATATTGCACGCTTTATTCGGAGTTTACTCGCCTTACTAGCTTAGGCCCGCGGTTTCTCTCAAGTGTATTTCTGGAATTCGCTTGAGAGAGGAAAGTATCCAAACTTGCCATCTAAAATCAAGTATAAGAAAATCAATTCACTTCAACAGAACTATATATTATTATAACTATGAAACTATTTCGAAAGCGATGTACAAATTCGACCTTTAATGCGCGCCATGATTAATGGATACTAATTTAGATATAGTGAGGGCCAGCGCACCCTTAAGACCTTTCAAATGATTGCTAATTTATACACTTCGCGGCTTAAAGTGTATCTCTACACTACGTATATTTATTGAATGGTAAATCTTAAAGGGTCTTAACCAACTTAAAAAAAGAGAAAGTTCTGAAAGATTAAAGAAGAATTACAATAATACAACATAGCAATATAATATATATTTTTAAACCTTACATAAACAAAAAAAAACATTTTTTTTAAATTTATATAGATGCACTGTCATTATTATTTTAACGTACTATGACCCGATTTTATAAACGACTATAGCTGCCCCCCGCGGTAATTTCGAGTTCCCGTGAGAATTTCGGGATAACTGGCACTCAGGAACACCGTAGCTTCCTATAAGTGAAAGAATTTTCAAAATCGGTCGACTAGATTCAGAGAATCACAAAAAACATCACAAACTCACATACTTTAGCTCTTTATAATATTTTAAGATAGATGGGAATATACTTCACCTATGTTTTCTTTGCTGTTGATCCCAACGCCACTATCTACAAACTTTCATAATTACATAATTATGTACACGTTTCACACTTTTCAACCAACTAGGGGTTAGGTACCCGTTGCGAGGCTATTGGTTAAATTGCTAAAACCCAAACCCACGGTGGGTTACCCACCCAATCTCATTACTTTTCTTCATCCAAGGAAGCTACTGGAGGATAGTATTAAACTAGTCCCCTTGATTGAATTTTGCAAAGTATATCAGTGATTAGGCTTTTTCTGCTAAAAGATTTGCCTCTAACGTCCATCGCAATCTATAGCAAGTCAGAATAATATTAAACTTAGAAATTAACTGTTTATTTTTCAGTGACCGCCCCACCTTGGCCGGGTGTGAAGATGGCGACACGTTTCGCCCCAGTTTGCCCGCAATCCCTCCCTCCAATAAAGAAGGGCGACCCACCATCACTGGGGCGGCAGCACTACATGAATAATCTGAAAGCGTTTTTAAAAAACGAATCAGAGGATTGCCTGTTTTTGAATATTTACGTACCTTACAGAGGTAAGTGACGTAACGTTTCTTTTTTTTGTCATAAGTTCTTATGGAGCGTAAAAGCTTAGCAGCCAGTTGTACAAGTGCAGCGGTCAGCGAACAAAATGTCTACTTATTTTATTGGCACAGTCCAATTTTAAATTTACGACAAAGAAGTAATAAATTTTGACCTTAAACACGCATTTTAATATTTAACTAGTTGGTTCACCGTGGTCCCAGTTTATCGCGAACAGACAGACAGACAGATGCGTTAGAGGATTTGATTTCATTATATGTAGTGATGTTAAGAGGATAATACCTATCTACTCTGTTAATATTTCAGTAACATTTTGCAGTACTATGTAAAATCTAGAGATCATAAAATCTGGGCCAACTATGCGTTTGAATTCTGGGTCACCTTTCAATACGTTAGATAATTTATACTACATAATTATAACATATGGTGTCTGTCTCTACATCTTCTTATACTATGCACATGAATGTGAGTTTGTTCGTTTGTTTATTATGTTTTCAAACCTTAACTACTAAACCGAAGACCATAAAGATTTGTATACACGTTGCCAAGGGTGCACAAAAGGTCATAGGGGACTTTTATCTCGGCTTTCCAACGTGAAATCTGAAATTAGCACTGGTGAAACCACGGCGAAAATTGTTTGGGTTAAAACATCTATATTGGTCTTTCGAAACCATGGTTTTGACAACTTTTTAGAATAAGTTTTGAAGCTAGTGAACACGCCAGGTGTCGCGGGCTTATATACCTGATTCTGGCGTCTGAGTAGATATTTATGTGACAGACAGTTGTGTTTATCCCTAGTCTCATGCGCGCTCTACATTCAAGCGAGAATCTTGCGAGAGCGCGAGAAAACCATGAGAATGTGAATGTGGAGCCGATATTCTCCGCCGTATCTCGGGGTTTTCTCGCATTCTCGCAAGTTTCTCGCGAGAATATGGAGTGCGAATGAGGCTGGGGATAAATGGGCTTCGGGCTCTGGGCTTTATAATAGGCTAGTTTCCTGGGTAAAAAAATCAAAATTCTATTTAGTCCGTCAGTTAGATAATAAAAAAATAAAAGACACGTATTTTTTGCTTTTTTAAAATAATGGAAATATGCATAGATAAAGCGCATTAAAGTTTAGGGTGGGGGACTCGTGATGTCACAGCTCGCTATAACGTGCGAACAAACTGTAGCGAGGCGTGACGTCATGTGAAATTTCGACTTGATATATCTCCGTTATTTTTTGGTTACATAAAAAATAAAAAAATACGTGTCCAATATTTTTTAATAATCTACAAAACGGACTAAAAAAGAAAATTTAGGAAACTAGCCTAGTTACGTCACGTTATGTAGCGGTGGCGAAGGTACCATAGAAGCCGATTCCCACCGGCTTCCCTTCAGACGCAACATCTCTCTCTCTCTCTCAATATTTCACCCTTCGCCACTGTTATGTAGGTATTTACACGAAAGAAAAGTATTAAGATATTATGTCAGTTATCTACTCTGCTTACTTCAGGATGGTGGAGCTAAGTGATAATGTCCTAGCAATAAATTAAATAAAATAAATAAATATATATATATATTGCTAAAGAGAATGAAAATAATACAACAGCAAAATTTTTGTGTGTAGGTAATTAATTCCTTTTACAAAGAAAGAAGAAAGAAAGAAAACTACATTCATTACAACACAACACACAAGAAAAAACAAACAAACATTGAACAAGTGCCTAATCTATATCCATTGCATGCTCTGCCGAAAGGGATACGACTGCTAAAAAGGAAATCATTGACAAAGAAAACTCTTAATGAGGTTGGGTCGTCAAAAATTACACTATATTGTAAAAACATGTTAAAATTTTTTTTGGGCACCTGTCTCTCTTTTTTATTACTAGTTGTGCCCCGCGGTTTCACCCGCGTTAATTTCAGAGTTCCCACGGGAATTCCGGGATAAAAAGTACCCTATGTGTTAATCTGATGTATAAGCTATATTATTGTAAAGTTTCATTTAAATCCACCCAGCAGTTTTTGCGTGAAATAGCAACAAACATCCATCCATCCATACATACATTCTTACAAACTTTCGCGTTTATAATATTAGTAGGATGTTAAGTCAACAATGGTTTATGGAGATTCAATCTATGACAGCGTTAAATTATTCCCACACCAACATTTGCATTCATAGTAAGGTTAATACGAAAATCGATTAGCTGAATCGTTCGAGCTATTTAAAGGTTATTTAGTTCAGTAGGACAGCATATCGAAGATTGATTGACACTTATTTGCTTAGTGCAAATGTGTTGTTGGCGCCAAACGTTCACAGCATTGAAGTCAAGTTTATATTGTTAATTACTATGAGATTCCCCTGCGGTTTCGATCGTGTCTCTTTCAGAATTCCATTGGGAACTTGTTGTATCTTGATGATAAATATGCTGTTTTATCTAAATAATTCAAATTTCTTGAAACTATTTATGGGCAGAATTTCTGCTGTCGAGAGATGTTAAATGAAAAGTGAAGTTTTGAGTACAGCCTATCATAATTATGATATATTGTGGCATCGAAAACCAATAATCACTTTTGATTGAATACCTGCAATATCTTAGGTCGGGCACAGATAAGAATAATATAATACTACAAATAAGGAAGGAAATACTACAAAAAAAAACTATGCCAATCGAAACGCGCAACAGATTCTTTACAGATTTTTTTTTTAATTTTGTGGCGCTTCTTGGAGTTCCGTACCCGAAGGGTAAATAGCAACCCTATTAATAAGACTCCACTGTCCTTCCGTCTGTTTGTATGTCCGTCTGTCCCCAGGCTTTATCTCATGAACGGTGATAGTAACACAGTTGAAATTTGCACAGATGATGTATTTCTGTTGCCGCTATAACAACAAATACTTAAAAACAGATTAAAAAAAATATGTATTTTAAGGGGCTCCCATACAACAAACGTGAATATTTTGCCGTTTTTGAACCCTTCGTGCGCTGATTTTTAGAAACTTTTTTGCGTTGCCAAAGAGAATATAATCACTCCGTTTCTTTGCTAAATCTTTTCTCTACTGATCTTGGATATTAAATTATTCAATGTTTGAAATATGCCTACACAAACCCGACCACATTCCGTAGTTTGTCCTCAGTAAGTGTTGCGAACTGACGACGTGTAGTTTTATGTGGATTGAGATTTTCTATTTATAATCTCTTAACAATTTGAACACAAAAGTAGGACGGAAGTGTTATAAATAGACTGAGAATCACGATTTACAAAAATGTGATCGTGTTGAAACATAAACGAATAGGTTATGAGTTATTAAATTGATTTTAGTTTTTCAACTTTGCTATATTAATTACTAGCTGTACCCCGTTGTTTCTCCCGCGGCAATTTCGGAGTTCCCGCGGGAATTCCGGGATAAAAAGTACCTACCCTATGTCCTTCTCTGTACCCCTGACAACGTGCATGCCCATCCGTTCAGCCGTTTTTGCGTGATTGAGTAACAAACATCCAAATACAATCTAAACATCCAAAAATCCACACTTTCACATTTATAATATTAGTAGGATTTTTATATTATTTAGAAAATTTATTCTTCTTTTCTTATTTTAATTACTGTACCCCTGTGTGTACTGAATTCTGAAACGTTTCAACAACGTTTCAGAATTCTCGCAGGAACTCCAAAGTGACCTAATTTACTCCTTTTAACATCAGCTAATTAGCAGTGAAAGTCTCGTCAAAATCTGTCCAATCGCTTCGGGTCTCCGCTCTCGCCCGCATGAGTTTCGAAATTCCTGCAGGAACTCCAAACTTCTTTTATGTCCTTGTCCTAAAAATAACTATACCAAAATAAAAGAATTACTCAATTTGCTGCAGTCGTTTGGAAGTTATGCGCTTAGCAACATATTTGGCAATTCATTTCTATTTAAATAGATTGTTATTTTAAAAAATATAATTACGTTTCCTCTCCAATGAAGTTAAAATATTGATAAAAGTTGGATAAAATAGAAGAATATAGTATTGTAGTAGTAGCATGTGTAAAAGACAGAAGATAACTATAGGCTATATAAATAAAAATATAAAAATAATAATAATATAAAATAATAAATAAATATAATAATAATAATATAAAAATACGTACCTATCAAGTACCCTGATAAGTCAAGAAACTTACTAGCTAGCTAGGTATTAAAATAAAAAACTTCCTCCCTCATCATACCCAGTCAAGGAGCTTCGAACTTTTTTGTACTTACTTACTTTTTTCTTTAAAAACAAAACCAGCCAGGCCGTAGCGGAAACATCAAAATCGAGACGGGCTGAAGTCTTGATGATACGGAGATACAAAAAAAATCCTCCTCAGATTAAAAACGGAACAGCAGCACAATGCCATTCAGAACCCTTGCAGTCAGTTAACCGTCTACTGACTTTTGTTATTACCGACTTTACTTCGTTTTGCTTTTTTGTTTGTTATTGTGGCTTTTGTTTTAAAAGAATATTGCGCGGAAAATTGTTGAATTAGTTTTCTTTTAGCATTCTCTTGTTGACTGAGTGAATGAAAATATAATTATATTCTTGTTTATCTTAACTTACACAAACGTCATGTGTTTTAAGTTTAGTTCATTACTGTGAAAGGCTGATAACAATGAACCGTGTGCAAAATAGTGCCAAAAATTCGAATTTGGGGCCTTACTCTTGAAAATTATTTGAGGCTGATTTCGATTTTGATTTGACTTCTATATTTTGATTTCACCTTGATGTCATTTTAGTATATACTTTTGAAATCGAAATCGAATCGTATTTGCAATCGTGTTGATGTCTAAAGATAACGTCTGACAAGTCAATAACACGACCTATATTGAAATCGAGAAAATTGATAGATAAATACGATAGAGTCACGATCCCAAAGCTTCAAAAGTAGCAAAATTTGATTCCGTTTTGATTTCATTTCGATTCGAGTTCGATTTGATCCTAACACGATTACGTCAAGAGTATGACCCTTACTATTACGACAAGAGTAAGCCGGCTGATTTCAGAACACCATTTACAGATACCGTTTACAGAAACTTTTTTAATTTTGATGTGTATTTTTGAGTTAACCATAATAAGATCTACTGTCGCGAGATCTAAATGTATAATATTTATATTTTCTTAGTTACTTACTTAGTTTGTGAGGTAAGAGTTACTTATCACGACACCACCACAGTTATCCAATCAGCATCAAATTGAATGTGCGCAATTTTTCAATTATCGATTCTTAAATTTTTCGATAATGATTAAAAATAAAATGGACTTTTTCATAGCTGTAGGACTTTCGTTTATCAATAAGTAAAATTTCTACCACTAAATAATACCTATTATGATACTAAAATTTTGTAGTTATGGGTATATATATATCTACCTATTCTAATATATATAAATCACGTGTCACGTTGTTTGTCCGCGATGGACTCCGAAACTACTGAACGAATTTTAATAAAATTTTGCAACCATTTATAATATGGTCCAACTTAAAAGATAGGATAGTTTTTATCCCGGAATTTCCTCGGGAACTGAAGGACATAGAGTACTTTTTTCCCGCACCTCCACGGGAACTCCGAAATTACTGCGGATGAAATCGCGGGGGACAGCTAGTCATATATATATTGACTGTCCATGCGCTGTTTCACCCGCTATAATTTCGGAGTTCCGGCGGAGTTGTTCCATACAAACTTTGTAATTGCAATTACTTAGGGGTTGAATTTTCAAATTTCCTTTCTTATCGGATGCCTATGTCATACAAAGAACACCCCCTCCAATTTTCAAGTCTCTACGATCAGCGGTTAAGGCTGTGCGTTGATCCGTCAGTCATTCAGGACAAAGCATTTTATATGTATAGATTCCACATCTCTACCACCTGATCAATTCGGCGATACAAGTTTACATAAAGAACCACTGTAATTAAATAAATTATCCATCAAAACTGCTTAAAGTATATTTGTTATGTTGATAGCTGTACCTACTTTAACTAATTACAGGTTTCAGCCTGAAACTCATACAATCGTCTACTTTATATTTTTTAGCTTTGCAAAAACCAACTTCAAAAGGCGTCTCATTAATAATCGCGTGAACAAAGGCTTGAAAAGGCAAGGAAACGCATCAAAGCTAAAAAGCTCTGCCGTTTCGTTGATTCGAACAGGAAGTCGGCGCCGGCGCGCCCGCACACTCATTTCCGGTTGCGTTATTCATCGGGCGGGGAAAAAATCCTTTATTTTTTTTATTTTTGCTCCCAACGTGTGAATGTTAGTGTCGAGTACTCACTTTCTTAGCTTACTGGTCTGAATAAGTTAGGAAGTAGTTACGTAAGATTAGGGCTTAATTTTTAACCGACTTTGAAATAAATCTTGAAGTCAAGCGGTAGAATTGACGTCTCTAATTAAAAGCGCGGGGGTTGAAATTCAAATTGAAAAAATACATATTTGACACACAAGACACAAAAATCACAAAAAAGTTTGTTCGACCGTCAAAAAAAGTTTTTTTAAATTAAGTACTATTTACCAGCCATTTCCTGCGGTTTTACGCAATAATTTCGGAGCTCCTGCAAAATATCCAGGTTAAAAAGTATCCTATCTGATGACCACGACCTTAAATATCTTAGTGCTGAATTTTATTAGAATCAGTTTCTACAGTTTTCACAGTACACGTTAATAAACATCCAAATAAATCAATTTTACGATTGATTAATACCTACAGGTATTGTTATAGTCGAATGTGTGAATTGAAGGTAAATTTTGTAAGGAAAAAAAAAACAAACCTAACTATTAGAAGTCACTATCCAAAATGTGTGTGAAGCTCAACCCACACTCAGGGTGAATTTACTATTTGAGACCAAAAAGATAATCCGGTAGATCTGTGCTCCATCAGTGGGGATTGGAGACCTCAAAAAGGTTTATTTTACTTACTTAAAAAATAAGCTGAATTTCTTAATTCGGTACGTGTTCATAATGCCTATGTTTTTAATTAACCTACTACATGTCCAGAATCTTTACAGAAATAAAGCGTAACTTAAATATACAGGCAATATTTCCCAGTCCTTCAATCATTTGATTGAATATCTATACCACTTAGGTTAGTCTTTTTTACTATTGTAAAAAACCTATTAAATAGGATATTAACCAGAAATTATCTGTACAGAAATTAGTGCCTATCTAATCTAATTTATAAATATCAATGTTTGTTTGTTCGTATTTTATGGGCTATGCCTTTATCCGATTGCAAAAACACTCTGTCAACTTATTGCTTGAATTTGTAAATTTGGAATTTCTGCAGGAATTCCGAAACTCACGCGGGTGAATCCCCGGTCTTAGCTAGTTAAAAAATATATTATCATTACCACTTTACTAAGATAATATTTTAACGAATTGTGTTAAGGAGGTTTTTTGAAGTCATTATAAAAAAAAATTATCGCATGGTATTTCTATCATAAAATATGGAGTAAGGACCTACAACATTAATTCACAATTTGAGATAGGTACTTATTGATACTGCAAAGTTTAAGGGTATTTTACTTTTTAACTCAAAATCAAAGATTCAGTGAAGGATTTTTGAGAAAATGTTCAATAGCTTGAATTTCTTTGTCTCAAAATCCTCCAAAAACAAATTTCCGCCAGTTTGAAAGCAGAGTGCTATTTTCAGTAACACTTGAAACAGAGACATCTATGTATAAGCTTTGCAACCAAGTTCCCTGAAAAGCAGCATTATCACTCTATCGGCATGTAGAGTTTGCCGTGCCAGTTTCAACCTTTGCTATTATCATGAATTTCAGTAAGATAACTGTAGGTGTCACTACTTGTACTTTCGGCTGTTCAAAAAAATAAGGGGTGGTTGTAGCTATAAAACTGTACCCTACTAAGGTTACTGACAGTAGCTGACAACGTACAGCCTAAAACACTGAGTCTTGAAACTTGTAACTTTCACAAAGACCACTACATACAATGTGGGTAGGTAGGTATAAAGAAATTCCATTAATAAAAGATGAAGGTAAAGTGAAACCGCCGGGAACAGGTAGTACATTAAAGAGTTTTACTACTTTTTTACTTACTCTTTTGTTGAAGCAGTTTTGTTTTGAAAATCTTTACTTAAAATTAAGTAATCATTAAAACGACTCTGAGTGCGTACGTAACAGAATTAAGTTCATTGCACAAAAGTCATTTTTGAAATGGAATCCAACCTCAACCTTTTCATCATCAAAATAATCTGAGACTAATCCTTGCGAAAGTGAGTTTGTTTATTTGTTTGTGTGTTTGTTACGCTTTCACGCCTTAACGCTCAACCGATCGCCGTGGAATTTCGCATACATGATGTCAGGGGTACAGAAAAGGACAAAGGGACCCCGGAATTCCCTCAGGAACTTCAAAATAAACAAGAGTTTTCGTGTTAAGTTTTGCATAAGTACTACGCGTCATTAGGAAAACAGAACAGTCATTACAGAAAAGGAAATAGGGTACCTAAATTTTTTTCGGAATTCCCGCGAAAACCCGAAATTTCCACGTGTAAAACCGTCGGGAACAATTAGTATCTTCATATTTTTATCCTACCGTATGACGAGAGTACATAAATTAGGACTATTACTTATTACATTTTCTTTTTCCTTTTCAGAACAAAAACCAAAGAAATTCCCCGTATTAGTCTTCATACACGGCGACTCATTTGAATGGAGTTCGGGAAACCCCTACGACGGCAGAATAATAGCGTCCTATGGCAACATTATGGTTATCACAGTTAACTTCAGATTAGGGATTTTGGGTAGGTTCATATTGTAAGTTACCTACACAAACTGTTATAGTAATAATAATAATAATAATAATAAACTTTATTGAACCAAGAGTATAAACAAAATTAGGTAACCCCACCTCCCAAACTAGGAAAACCTGTATTTTGGGAGGTGGTGTCTTCCGCATGTGTGTGTACAAAATTTAATATTACCAAGTAATGCATAAAATTATTCCATTAATACTTATATAGCAAAAAGTAATATCTAGTTTAAGACTACAGTTCACAAATGGGCCAAAAATAAACTAGTACGTAGTTATTTACTCTGAGATATAGGTAAGTATTGTTATCAAAATTGAAATGTTCGCGCATTAAACAAGTTCTAATTGGAGGGTAGCTACAAGTAAGTGCAAAAGCCATGACAGAAACAATATCTCCGGACTGCGACCGCTGTAACTTGGAACACATACAGACTGTTGGCTCCGAGCAACATGGTGTGTACCTTTGTAATAGTTAAACAAACACAAAGCAAAAAAAATATTGAAGTTAACATTTATCGCACCTTCAGAATTAAGTGGCCTAACTCAAAAATTGCAATTTAAAATGAGCAAGAAACTTTCTTTCACAATAACTTACATAAGTACCTACGACCAACGAATGTGACCAAAAGGCTGTTCTTTTGTTACTCACAATAATTCGGGGTCTTTTTCAGCACAGGTTTTTGGAGTAGGCTTTAACTTTTGGTAGTCACAATTCTGAAGGTTACCTAGTTTAATTTTTTTAGTGGATTTTTATTAGATAGATTACCTATTGAAAATATTATCTTTCTAAAACTGAATCCTGACTCATATGGTACATGAGCTGGTGGTACAATTAAGGGGCGCTTAGTAATCAACAAGAAGCCTCAACTAGAAATTTCATTTGCAGGCTTCATAAAACCGAGTCTCACAGAGCACGATTATGGAAACAACGGTTTGTTAGATCAGCTGGCAGCACTGAAATGGATCAAAGACAACATAGAGGATCTGAACGGGGACCCGCACTCAGTCACATTAATGGGCCACGGTACTGGGGCGGCGTGCGTCAACTTCCTGATGCTTTCGCCCATTTCGAATGGTAAGCTTATCGATCACGAGCTGTTACACGAAGGGCTTTTAATATTCGGCCATTTTTACTATTCGAATGTTTCGAATAGTAATAAAACTCTATTCGAATATTACGTGTTTTTTTTTGTAATACCTTCTATGTAAAGAAGATAATCTTTTACTTTGAATATTATGATACTATTCATCATTCACCATTAAAAAGTAATTATTATCAAAGTAGAATATTACTGATTTGAAATGTTAAGGACTAAGTTTTTTTAAACATATTTATTTTATACTAAGGATCACAACAGTCATCATTGGTAAAATTGTGCATCACATAAACTAAGACATTTTGGAGTAAGACGAATAATACTTAGTTGGTCACTTAATAGGGATGTTGACAACTTTTAAAAATCAAAATTTTAATTAGTCCGTCTTTTAGAAAATTAAAAACCATTAGACACGTATTTTTTTATTTTTCAAATAAATGAAAATACAGAGAAATAAAGCGCATTAAAGTTTAGGGTGGGGGCTCGTGACGTCACTTACCGCTATAAACCGCCATACAAACCACTAGTTAGTGACGTCACGCGAAATTTCAACTCAATGTATCGCTGTTATTTTTTGATTACGTAAAAAAATAAAAAATACGTGTCTAATATTTTTTATTAATCTACAAGATGGACTAAAAAAAAATTAGACAAATAGCCTATTACTCATAGCTACTTATAATAAAATTTGGTAAACCACTCTATTCCAAATTATTAACTACAATACACTTAAAATTAAACTACAATCATTAAAATATAGAAGCAAAAAATACAGTTATGATAAAACATTGCTACACCAACTCTTAAAACTAATGTGTGCCTATTTAAATTAAAAATAATTAAAATTAATATATGTGATGGATATATTAATAATGTTTAACTTTGTAAGTAGGTATAAGTGTTTACAAAAAACATATACCTATAGGAAATATGTTACCCATTACAAGCTTTGCTGAGTTTGAGACCAGCAGGGCAATTATGAAATTTTGTTGCTGTTATTTTTGATTAAAATCCCGGACATAGCTGTTTTGCGACTAATTATGTTTTAACAACTACAATTTTTGAAGTGTAAAACAGCAGAAAACAGAAAAATGATACCATAATAATAGAAAATGATATGATAGTAGATCTGTGTGTTGTGATGTGGATACCAAGACTTATATTTGCTCGACAAGGCGCAGTCCAAGTAGGTACTATAATGTATTATCATTAGTCAATTAAAACGACAGGTTTGTTCCACCGCGCCATACTCATGTCGGGATCGGCATTATCTGATTGGGCCATGACGAAGAATCCCGCATCGTACACTATGCAGGTAGCGCAGAGTCTGGGCTGCAATCCGAGGTCCAAAAACTTGATGGCCTGTCTCCAAGATCAGCCGTAAGTTCTTTAGTTGTATCTTTTAATTGTTCTAATGAGAAAAAACAAATTCTTTAAATTTGAATCCTACTTTGTTTCCTGTCCTAACTAAATAGCTATACCATTGCTGAAAATTTACAACTGTAAAATCAAATAACCGTGTCAAACCGCGATAATCTATAGCTTATGATAAAACTTTGTTGTACCTTCTGTGGCATAAAAGTTAATCATTTGTTTGCGTCCACCCAAAAAGGGTCCAGTAGTGGGGTATTGAGTTAAGACTAGATTCGGTATCTAGAATAGTCAATTACTGCTATCGTGAGGATTGAAAAAATTTAAAAAACTGGCACAATATACTTTTTTATCAAACATTTAAAACTGAAATTTTGGTAATGTTTGAATTGAGAAAAAGCATTTTCCAAGTTTGAGTGAAAAAAAAAACACACTTTTACTAGCTTGTTAGGTGCGCAGATTTTCAAATTTATTATTGTAGATGGAGATGTATGAAATTGCATATAAAATTGAGCATTTATTAATAAGCAATCAATATTACGAACGCAATTTTTTCACCCAACTTTACAAAACTTCTTCTATCTTGGAAACTAAACCCTTTTTGCTTGGACGCCCACATTAATCTTGCATAACAACAAAAGCTGCAGTAGTACGTAACCGATGCCGCAACGCAAACAATTTTAACCAATTAAAAACAAAGCTGATATATTTTATACCCTGAAATGTGTGTGTTAACAACATATTGTGTTATTTAAATTCGTATAATGATGATGTTTACGCTAACTAGGTAAATAACATTTATTCTGCAGCTGTTGTACGAAATGATTGCTGAATTTTTAATAAAATTTGTGACAAATGTAAAATATTATGTATTTTAAAACCGTTTCATGAAACTTTACCATTACAAAACACTCCAAAACCGTGTTACTTATGAAATATAATTGAAATAAAAGGTAAAATCCATACCTTATGATAAAAACAAAGAAAATATAAAGAAAATAGAGAACTTTCTTTCTTTATTTGTTTTTTATTGCACAAGTAATTTAATTAATAAATTAAAACATAAAGACGTAAGATAAAGATAATTTATAGTTATTTACTCACTATACATACTATAAAAAATGCATATCCTACATTTCTTTCTTTTTCCTTTTTCTCTGTTTTTATTCGAAGAAAATGAGAAAAAAGAATGGCTAGGTACAGAGAAAAAGAGATTTCGTCCCCTCGTATTCTAAACTAAAATACATAATCCACGAACTGTCAAAAGTGTGGTTTTACCTAGTAAAGCTCGACTGCAAAATTAAACGTTTGTAAACATTCCCCCTTTCGATCCTTGCAAAACGAATTCCCTTGTTGCTTGCAAAGAGTTATACCCGACGGAAATTAAAGTTGAAAACTTAAAAAAATCCAAACGCTTATGGAAAATGAACGTTTGCGCTCCCGCTGTTGTGGTTTTGAACGTTAATAAATGCAGAAAATGAAATGGTCACTTTGGAAATAAAAGCATGGTGCTTGAATACTTTAAAGTGTGTATATATATCTATCTTAATCTTATCTTAATATATATAAATCACGTGTCACGTTGTTTGTCCGCGATGGACTCCGAAACTACTGAACGGATTTTGATGAAATTTTGTAACCATTTATAATATGGTCCAACTTAAAGATAGGATAGTTTCCGGAATTCCCGCGGGAACTCTGGAATTAATACGGGGAACAGAAAATCACCGTAAACTATTGCACAAAGGGGTACAAAGAAGGATATAGAGTGCTTTTTTCCGCAATTCCCGCGGGAACTCCGAAATTACCGCGGATGAAATCGCGGGGGACAGCTAGTATAGATATGTAGATTATAGAAAGGAATATAGTAGCAGATAACAGCAGATAGTTATCTGCTATTGTAATGATAGCTGACTAACTGATGATGATAACATAACACAATATAACTGAAGGCAAGGAAAGGTATAACCGAGACTATTAGCTGAGGAATGAGCTATTAGGGAAGCAACAGTTATTTTTAATGAAACTACCCTCTCGCCGACATATATAAAAATGAAGCCCTTTTTCCCTTGGTCACGGTATCACGCGTGACGGGCTGGACCGATTTCGCTTATATTTTGTGTTGTGTTTGTTATTGTAAGGAGATGAAGAATAAATGAAGTTTGGAGTTCCTGCCAGAATCCCGAATCTCACGCGAGTGAATTTCCCAAACGGTTGGACCGATTTTGACGGGACTTTCACTGCTAATTAGCTGGTGACAAGGAGTTCAATTCCTGCGTCAATTATGAAACCGCGGGGCACAGCTAGTAGTTGATAAATTGGATATAAAAATTCGTGTACCTAAAAGTGGTTAACATGTTGTTTTCGCTATCATAGGGTCCTAGGTTCAATTTCCGGTTAGGGTTGACTTTGTACGACAAACATAGGGCAGGTATTATTATGAATGTATAGTATTTTTTAATATAGTACTTATAAACCACAATATTTCCCCGGTTTCCATGATACATTTAGGCCATTTGCATGTTTTCAATTTAGGCCTTTTGCACTTTATAAGAAATTTTCTCGTGTCTTACATGCATCCGACAAAAATTACTATGTGCGCGTGTCTTATCCGACATTTCTTGTAATATGTACGGGCTCATATAACAACCAAAGTGAGTGGATGTCTAGAAAATTTCTTATAATGTGTAAAAGGCCTTAGAGTGGAATCACAGTTTTATGGGTTATTATTATGAATTAAATAATCTTAAAAACAAAATATTACTTCACAGATTGTCAGAAATAAAGAAAGTCCAAATATTAGCACGCGAATTCGAAACACCCCTGGGCCCCTTCGTGGCCGGGTCATTCATACCGAATGAACCAGAAAAAACTATGGAGTCGTTCCCAAATCTCTTGAGCAAGTGAGTATACTGTTTTTGTTTAGTAAGTACGTGTACGTCCATGGATCTTCACTCCACTTTCAAACCTATAGAAGCATAGACTGTTAATGTAGGTATTTGACATTTTAATTTTGTACCGATATAATTTGCAATGAGTATTATGTAGGTAGTATAGCAAATTTTTTTAGGATTACGTATCACAACTTTTAGCCATTACACTGCATTTGCATATGAGCTGGAAAACAGAGACCACAGACAGAAAAAGAAATGTTCCGTCAAAGAGTAGCATTGAATATACATATAATATCATTGGTAGAATCCTTATATTAAAATTTGGAAACTCGAAAATAGTAAGATAAATTAAATAATAATAATAATATTTATTTCAAGTAACTGTGACTCAATATAGTTAGTAACAATTTTATCTTATTCTAAGTGTTAGTACATTTATTTGTTTAAAATTTAATTTCGCTGATAGGACTGTGTTTGATGCAGCAATGACAGATATAAGGACAATCAAACCTGTTTCCTATCATTTTTAAAATGCTGTCGGGGCTGGCCCGTACCCTGCGCACCAGTGACGCGCATCTCTTCCTCATCGTGGCATAGAAGCAATCCACACGCGCCTCCGCGAACATACCTGATGCGCTACAGAAACGAGGCAGCCCCATCAACACCCGGAACGCGTTGTTATATTGGATCCGTAGGGCTCCGTAGGCCCGCTGCGAATACTCTATCCACAGGCAAAGAGTCGTATAAATTTTTTTCTCTAATTATTGTTATTTCTCTTCCTCCTAGTAGCTCATAATATGTTTACAGGAAATTGGACAGTACAATTAGCTTTTTGTTACAAAAAAAAGAAAAAACATTCCAAATTAATAACCTTTATTAACCTTTGTTCTTATTTTGTACGGTACAATATATGTATTGTAATGCATACACGGTATTTACCGAGATAATTTTCGTTTTAATAACGCATCGACCAGTTTGACCTTTAAACAATTTCACCTTATTTCCTTTACACGTGCTACTTTAGGGCATGTTCTGACAGCACGTTCTACCCGCCACCCCAAAGTGTCAAGTTAACCAACTTTGAGATACTACATAAATATTGCCATATAGCTAGCTATGCATTTACTGTGTGGATACTGATCCAACTGACGCGGTGTCTCGTCCGCAGTGAGCGCGCTGGTGATCGCTCACGAGGGCAAGTCGGCCGTGTCGGCGCGGAAGACCGTCTTCACCGGCATTAAAATAGATTCTGACCCATCCCGCACCGCGTTTTTTTTTATTTTTATTGCAACCGAACCGAACCGTACCAAATGTGCGTGAATCTCCACATCTGAACCAGGCCTTAAAATATTAGATTGCTTATAAGTTATGAAAAGTGTTGTAAAATTACTTAGGTTAAATTAAGCTCTGTTGGAGCAGAGTATTACTTAAGTAATGTGAAAACTTGTGAATATTGGCAGGAAGGTGCTGTCGCGGTAGGTATCTATTAGGTTTTATGCAGACAAGAAAAAACTGTATTTTAATTTAACGACAGATTTACTTCGACGAGATCTATGTCGATTTGAGTACCGTACTTAAAAATGCATAGCTATCAGTCAATTATCAAACTGTGTGAATTATTTATTATTTTTGTATAGTTTATCTGTGTCTGTGTGTCTGATTATTACCTTATAAGTTTTAAAAAACAATTTAAAGTTGGAAGGAAATAGAAATGTGAATAGTAATGTTCTAATAAACACCAAAAACAGTATACTTGGTTCGAACAAGTGTCATAAGAGATATACTAGGTTCGAAACAAAAAGTTGGTCGTCTATTCAACGATAGCGAAGCGGCGGTGTCTTTCGAAAATTTATCAGTAAATTGATTTTTCATTGTTTCAAAGAGATACTTTGAACTCGATAGAGCTTGAAAGCGATTCAGCTAAAATTTTATGCGAAACCAGTATAAATATTAAAACTAAAAATATCTATTTATTTCCTAGTCGATGGATCCTTTATCTGTGGATGAATAAATGTTATTATAATATATCTAAAGAGTGAAACTGAAAGTGTCAAATAAATTAAAACTCAGTGGGCTCTCCGTTAATGATTTCTTTACAACGCTTTATTTGTTTTTTGAAAAAAAAAAAAAAAACTTACAAATATTCTGTATCAAATAAAATGAGTACCTATTAAAAATATCTCTTTGTATCTATTTTTGTTTATTCCCTTTTGCACCAACAATATAAAAATTTCTTACATCCCGCATCGCCAGAAGAGCTTGTATATTTAAAAAATACTGCGATAACAATAAGCAAATGACAATGTTATAAATTCCATGACAGATTTAAACAAAGTGTGAAGATGGTCTTAAAATTTCAGATACCAACTGCTGAGTGGCGTGACAGAATGGGAGAGCTATCACGATTTCGGTGCCATAGAATTAGATCATGGGATTCTTGAAAACCAGAGAGACGATTTCATCACTAAATATGTAAAGATTTTGTTCAACGGAGCTGAAGATATCGCTCTGAGAGACATTCTAAGGCAGTGAGTGACTAGAGTGATTATGAGATAATGCTTAGTTGAGAAAACTAATATTGCGATTAATTTTACGAACCTAGTACAACCTTTGAACTGATAGCTAATAGATAGTAGACCATATCAATATTTATTTATTCTTTGTTGCACAAAATACCTATACAAATGGCGAACTTAATGCCTTGCGGGTATTCTCTGACAGTTAATCATTGGGTTGCCAGAGAGATATTATAAGGGACGGGGTGTGCAACCAACGGAAAAACCGAAAAGATAAATAATAATAATCCACTTCACAACACACAGAATAAATCTACTTGATTCCACACTAAGCTATAAGCTTGTGTCGTGGAAACCAAGCAAACGTGGTATATACTACACATATTATTACATATATATTATACTATAGATATATATATACACACCCAGACTGGAAAATGGAACCCTGTGTTCATCACACAAAGTCCACCCCCACCGGGAATCGAACCCGGAACCTCTTGATTAGCGGGCAGGCATGGTGACCATTGCGCCAGTCGGGTCGCCAATAATAGTAGTTATTAGTGTGTGTATAAGTATAATATTAACAAAACAAATTCCTTTAGTAAAAACAGTTCAGTCTGAGGTGGTGATATTGCGTGATAATTAATTAATTTTGACGCAGTAGGTCACCATGCCTATCCGCTAATCAAGGGGTTCCGGGTTCGATTTCCGGTGGGGTTGGACTTTGTGCGATGAACATAGGGTTCCATATCTGGGCGTTGTATATGTATAATGTGTATTATATGTATAATAATATATATATGTTGTATATAAGCTTATAACTTACTGTGGGATCAAGTAGATCTGTGTATTGTGAAATGGATTATTTTTATTATATTATTATAATTTCCAAGCATTATTATTATTATTTATTTAGGTATGCAACATCAAGATTGGACCCGCAACGTTGGAACGTCGAAACGAACCGCGAGGTGATCCTCAACCTATTCAGCGATGCGAGAACTTTGTCCCCAATGCTGAAGTTTATGAACTACCAAGCCAAAGCCAACAGTCACTCCTACTTCTACGTATTCGGTTACAATTCAATCAGCTCTGACTTCGCTTCGGTAAGTTGATTTAGACTATTATACGTATAAATGTGAAAGTGAGTTTGTTAGTTTGTATGTTGGTTTGTTACGCTTTCACGCCTTCACGGCTCAACCGATCGCGTCCTTTTTCTTTAAATTAAAGCGGTTGAAACTGAAATAAATTTTGCCTATTACGCGTTGTCAGGGCTACAGAAAAGCATATAGGGTGCTTTTATCCCGTAATTCCCGCGGGACTTCGGAAAAGATACCGTGGGTGATACCGCGGGAAGCAGGTCAGCTAGTAGATAATATAAAAATACAAGAGCACATAAAACATTAATTGGTATACAATTCTGGACATAAAAAGCATATCGTCACTGCACGTGCGAAACTGCGTAAGAGCAGTTTGTGAATACCGCGTAACAGCAAAACGCGCAAAATTAGAATCAGTGGCTTTGCACAAAAACTAAACCAACTAAGAGTAAATTTGTTATTTTCCAATAAAAAAGTTGTAAAGAAGAAGCTGTTAAGTTCAGTCGGTAATAAGAATTGAAATCGCTGAGATATGAAGTTTTTTCTTCCTCCTGTTAAAAAGCAAATACGCGGTTGCTTGTACGCGGATTCGCACGCACAGCGAAGATATTATGGTCAGATCACGACATCCTACCAAGTAGTTTGGCCGGATGTTGAGATCCGACCATATTGCTTTTCATGTCCAGATTTCATTTGCGCTTTTGATTCTCAAAGATAATAATATAATCATCCTTTGTTATGATTTGTTAAAATTAAATTTTGAGAATACATTATGACCTAACTGTTGTCCGCGACTTTTCCCGCGCAGTGTTTAACACTTACCGCCGCACTCAGAGTCGACTTTAATGATTACTTAGTTAAGTATAGATTTTAAAAACAAAACTGCCGCAATCAGAGACGTTCAGTATATTAATGTTAATTGGCATTTAATGACATGTAACTTAATTAGTTAAATGCCAATTAACATTAATTTATTAAACTTGTCTGATTGCGGCAGTTTTGTTTTAAAAATCTATACTTAACTAAGTAATCATTAAAGTTGACTCTGAGTGTGGCGGTAACAGTGTTAACAAGTGTGCCAGTGACATTGAGATATTTCAAATTACCATAACTATAATTCCAATGAACCGATCGCGATGCGAATAAGCTCATGCATATCTATAAGGAATCATTCATAATTCATTGCTTATATAAAATCTGAATATTTTTAATGGTTTGACTATAATAATATGTTGAAATATTTAAATATATAGCCTAAGAAAATAAGAATTTCCAAGGCGTTGAGTCTGGGACCTGAAATATTTACTATCAGGGTGAATTTAAAGTAGATCTTACGTAAACATTTGTAGAACCCACGTCCAATTATGTTGATTTAGATAAGATAAGATAAGATAAACTTTATTCAGCAAGATTAGATTTTGCAGGATGTGCGCTTTAACGATGGTAGAAAAGACAAACAAGCAGAAAGCCTAAAAATATTTAATTTTGGAGTTTCGGCTTTTTAATACTGACTGTAGGTATTTAGGTATCCGACACGGCAGTTTATCTTAAGTATATGTTTATATCTAAAAATGAATTGCTGTTCGTCAGTCTCGCTAAAACTCGAGAATGGCTGGACCAATTTGGATATTTTTGATCTTGAAAGGTTCGTGGAAGTACAGGGAAGGTTTAAGAAGTGAATCTGAAACTTTTTCGCAACTGGCGGGCGAAACCGCGGAGCACAGCTAGTAATATTATAAATGGGAATATAGGAAAAGTTTGCATACCTACACATTTTCAGGAGTACGTGCGCGTGTGTGTGTAGCCAAGCCTGTAGTAGTAGTAGGGAGTTACATAGTATAGACATAGAAGTACTTAGCTAAACTTCCATAAGCTAAAGTAATCAGTTTTATTGATTTCACTGTCTGGTCTCTTTTAAAATGTTCTGATCCTAAAAAAATATATTTTGTCCTAATTAAAATGGAAGCGTTTGTGTTGCAGTTAAACAAAAGTGTGAACGGTGAAGACTTGCCATACGTTCTGGGAGTGCCTCTAGGAGGTTCCAACACTCATTACCGCGGGGAATATACACAAAGAGAGAAATTACTCAGCGAAGTCATAATGAGACTGTGGACGAATTTCGTGAAAAATGGGTGAGCTTTTTTACTTTGATTCAATCAATTCAATTGATGATTCAAGAGGAAAGTTTATACGTTATGGAGTTCACGCGGGAACTCTGAAATTATATTATCTGTGTCGCGGGTAGATAAAAGTTTGAAGTTTTACTATAAAATTCGATTCTAAGTAGAAAGTCTTTTTTTTATTTGGGTCACCAAACAATTTCACACAAAATTTTACTTAATCTAGCTTACAAAATAATTCATCTTGTCATAACATTGTTTAAAACAGAGTACCAAATTACAATAAAATAACGTTTGCTTTGTGTTTCAGAACACCAAACACACAAAGTGTTCACGAATATTACACGTTGAACCATAAAGAATGGAATCAATACAACATCGAGTGGCCTGAATATAGTAGAGATCATCAGTCGTATTTGAAACTAGGTAAAATTTTATTTTTGTTAAGATCCTATTAATTTATCTTACGAATCGCTAGCCTGAGACTGAAAACTTGTTTCTGTCATGTCGTGGCCACATCAAATATAATTGGCCACATCATGAACTATGAAAGCAAGATATAATGATACTATGATAGTAATTGACCTTATTTTGTATTGGTGCCGCGGCGACTTGATCAGCAGTACAAACCTAACCTAACCGATAAGGATGCTCTAGTGGTAATATCTGGGGGCACGGTAGTGCCCCCGCCAAGACGAGCCAGCAAAGCGCAAGGGCACTACCTACCTTTTCTCGAAGCGTTTCGTCGTTTTTTTGAACCCTTGTAACTTGGGTCTTCTGTCCGATTATACCAGATAAACAAAATTTTCGGAATATGTTGTCAATAGCAGACTTATTAAATGTATAAAGTTTTAATTGTATAGCTCCCATCCTGTAGATTTTATTGATATCTAAAAAACCTCGATTTCGTCACTGACTCACTGATGATCATCAAAATTCTTAGGGTACTTCCTAATGTCCTAGAAAGCTGAAGTTTGGTATGTAAGCTAGTATTAGTAAACAAACAACAAAAAAATTATAAAACTTGTAACTTTTATCTCCCAACCCCTTAAATTAGGGGATGGAAGTTTGTATGAGACTTCTGCAATTTTGACTTACAAAAAGAAATGAAATCCCAACAAAAACATTTTCATGTAAAATGTTGCCAAGACGAGACCATATGCCAGCACTTTCAAAAAGTTATCAGATCTTATGTAGAGCCAAGCTTCTAACTCTACACGCCTTAACTCTACAAGGTCTAACTTCACAAACTCTACACCTTAGCCAAAATATGTGGCTTGGCCGTTTCGTTACTACAAAGAACTATTATTATATAACAGAAAAGTAATGAAAAATGGACCGATTTTTCACCTTAGGGCCTAAGGGCCATGTGAATGTAGCGAAATGGTCAAGCCACATATTTGGCTAAGGTGTAGAGTTTGTGAAGTTAGACCTTGTAGAGTTAAGGCGTGTAGAGTTAGAAGCTTGGCTCTACATAAGATCTGATAACTTTTTGAAAGTGCTGGCATATGGTCTCGTCTTGGCAACATTTTACATGAAAATGTTTTTGTTGGGATACCTACTTTACTGAAAGTGACCTAAGTTACTTCTTATAACATCGACTAGATAGTCAGTGAAAGTTCCGTCAAAATCGGTCCAGCCGTTTCTGAGATAAGTCCAAACCACAGACAGACAGACATAAATAAATAATTGGATTTCTTTCGTGCAGTTGCCGTTTAAGCTTTCATATGCGTTTGGCGAAGGATTGTATGTGGTAATTACAGACTGACAATTCAGTCTTTTATGTATAGATATAGAAATATATAGTAATGGATATAGATGTAATATATAGATAAGTGTACTGTGTGTGTGATTGTCGCATGGTCATAATATTATGTAACGTTCCACGAGAACTAATGCCGACAAACTGCTATGCAGTTTGGCAGACCTATGTAACATGCCATGTATTTATATTTTTGGTACCTAAATAAAAAAAAAATATATATATCAGTTTACGATGTGGCCACATCATGAGTTGGCCAATTCTCAGATATGGCCATGATATCTCTACTAAATAAATTCTACAAGATACTGAGAGTTGTATGAGACACTAACGATATAGTTAAGTTTCAAATTGTATTATTTATTACTTCAATCCATGATGCAGTTTCCAGCGAACTTTGGAATGGCTACAAAACTTACGTCAACCAGTTTGTCTGTCAGAGATTCACCCTCTTGGAAAGTTTAATGCCCGCAGGAATTCAAAATGGACCTTTATAATCACATTAATTCAAAGTTATACTTCCCAAAATTACATTATCTAACGCAATTTCAAAAGAGTTTATTAAAGTTATAATCACATTTTGCAGATACCCCGCCCTATATTAGCAGCTTCTACAGATCTAACTATACGAATTTTTGGACTGAAACATTGCCTAATAAATTGAATAGATTTGTCATAGATCCTATGTTTGAATACACGCCGTTTACATCAACGCAAAAACCAAAAACGACGCGAGCACATTCAGGTATTACAAAATTATATTATAATAATTCCGAAAAGATAAAACATTAAACAAAACAGATTTTAATGGTGAAATGTTTTTTACATGTTTTTTTTTTATTTTAGATCCAATTAGGAGAATATCCGAGGTTATTGATTCACCACATCATAGCTTATCCGGTTACGGAAAATTTCGACCGTATTCACCTCCCGTAAACAAACCAGATACAGACATGATATATAGAGAGATACAGGCAATAAAAACACCATCCCGACCCGTGCCGCCGGGGCTAATGGAAAAAGCCGCTGCGTACACAACAACTACTATAAAACCTGAAAACACAGCCAGCAACAACATGCCACTAAAAACATCTAAAGCTACTATTACTTTAGTAGTTTCTCTGGGAATTCTTTTCGTGGCTATAAATATAATAATCTGTGCTGTATTATACTATTATAGAAGAAAAAAACTTAATAGTAGACAAAGACCTGATGCCGAAAGGCGTTCCCGCGCTGAAATAGGTGAAGTTGACTTAATTGGACAAAAAGACGAGAAAGGAGCGCTACAGACATTTAAAAATGGTTGCAGTGTTATAAAATCAATGAGTTTTAACCGAATACGTAATTCCAGTCAAAAGAGTAATAAAAAAAACAAGTTAGAGCCAATCAAAACTCCAAAATCCGATGACTCTGGTGGTTTTCGTGAAAGATTTCAACTTCGAAGACATTTATCGACTAGCACCCTTGATGCACATACAAAAGTGAGGGATTGGATTGCCAATGAAGTCATGCATCGATGTTCTCCAAGCATACTAAGAAAATCTAATTCCGATTTAAATAACGATAGTCCTGTAAATATTGCAAAACCGTATACTAGATCTGAAGAGCTGTTATCTGATTCAAAGATTATAAATAAAGATGTTGTTAAAGTCAAAGAAGTTATTAATCCAAACAAAAAGTTCAGTGGTGATAGAAAAAGAAATTCAGAGAAAACCACATCAACGTCAGCTCTTGGATCGCATTCTTCTATTGGAAGTCATAAATATTCTTCTACAAATACAAAACCCAAGGGAAAATCTAATGATTCCCTAAAGAGTAAGGGTACAGATAGCACGCGATCTAAAAAAGTTTCCGTGGCTATAGATGCTACCCCAGCTGCTAGATCTAATTCAATATTAAATCAAGAACCCACAGAACTATCGAAATCTTTTGATATAAGTGAAAACAGAAAAACTAATTGTGAAACTAAATTACAGAGATCTAGAACTGAAGGTGATTTTGAGTATTCAAAACCAAGTACAAAAAAAATTAATGAAGACAAAATATTTACAAATACAGTCACTTTATCTGTTGGGCAAAATAACTCTTTGAAAATATCTCACAAACATTCCATCTCAGATCCAGTCACTGATATAAATTATGAGGAACTATTAAAAAAGAAACTGGAAAATGAGCCACAAATTCTGCCCCCAGTTTCGTTCAGAAACGATATAAACGTAACTTCAAGAGACGAGAATATTCTTCTTGAGCCTTTAACTGCTGCTGAGGCCTTGCTCACTATTAAAAAAAGAAATTTTCCAAAAGTATTGCCAGATCTTCCCAAATCTCAAAAGAGATTGTCTCTTCAACCTACGACTTTACAAACTTTTAGAAGCTATTGTAGCAGTACTGAGAGTCAATCAGAGAAACCTAAAGTTCCACCACAACCTCCCCCACGGACTACAACCCTAGACCGTCGGTTAGCGTATAAGAATACAAAACTTTTGAGCTCATTTGAAGTTCCAAACATTCAAAAAATTACCGAAATGAATATTTCTAAAGGAAATTATGAAAACATTGACAGTTTATCTCCAAACATTTACGCAGGTAAAGCAGTCAATAAATCATTTGAACGCAAATCTGATACGGATGAGAGAAAAGAAGCACCTGCAGTTATATGTAACAAAGATAGAGATTATCCAAGAGTAATCATAGCATCAAGTGACATTCCTACGTCTTCTGAGACCAAAATTGTAATAAAACCTTCACCTAGTCAGACAGAAATGCCTAGTAACACACCGAGAGTAAGATTACCTGATGATTTTCATTCCACTACGACAGGATCCCTTACTTCATTTTCTTCTCTTTGTTCTGATGAAGACATAGAAGACATTGAAGATGATTTCCCTGATGACATAGACGAAGACAAACTTATACAGCAATTAGTAGGTGGAATTGATGCACCAACAAATATGGATCAAATTTTAGACTCTAAAGGACCGGAAACTATCTTCGAAAAGAACCTGGAAATAATTCCCGTGAAAATAAATCTGGGACATATGGCACCCAAAAATACAGAAAATTACGTTTGTATATCAAATTTATTACTACCGGATGTTAGTGGTTTAGAGAGGACAGCTCAAATTAAACCCAATTTGGGTTTAAATAAATTGCAGCACAGAAGTGAGAGTATACACCATCCATTAGAAAAAACGATAAAATTAAAACAAAAAAAGACAGTTAAACCCACTAATCTACTATACAGACAAAGAAGTACTAAAGCAATTAGTAGTGATAAATGTAAAAGTGATTCAACTAAACTGGAACATTCGCATTCAGGCTCGTCAAATGACACTGAAACTAGTACAGGAACAGTAAGAGAGGTTGATGTAATCAATAAGTAATAATTTTCTTGTTGAATATCTTTTTAAAATAATATGTAATGCATTTAATAAAGAATATAGATTTCCCTGGCATAATTTTATTTTTTTTTTTTTTTAGTAAAAAAAACGTCGTTAGTAAAGAGGAAAAGTTTGCTTGTGTGTTTATTTTTTACAATCTCTGCTACTATTCACCCGGAGTCTCTTTTACTAATGGAAAACTTCAATATTGTTATATACGTAGACAAAATATCTTTTATTCAAAAAAAAACCTGATACTAACAAAAATCACGGACGTTAGGTATGAAATAATAATATCATCTGGATAGAACATTTTATATAATGGTATAGGGAATAAAAAAAATCCGGAATAAAAAAATTGACGCTGGCAAAACGGCGGAGAAATAGCTAGTACCTATTCCCGTTGTAACAAGTATAAATCTCAATAAAGAAAAGTTGTATTGGTCACAGCTAGCTAACGACCACAATATTCCTACAATTCCGTAACCCAACCGCTAAGTACTAAAGATGATAATGTTTTATGTGGACTCATTATACAGTTATACACCCACACAACACAACGCCTTGGGGCTCCAAGAATGTAATTATCCATGGCTGTTTAGTTTTATGATATTATTACTATTCTAACATTATTGTAGATAGCATTAAGTTTAACACTGATGACCACTAGAAACTTAACATCGCTACAATCTTAATTAGAGAATTAATTTTAAAACCCTCTTTGCTTAACTAGTTTGTTTGCAGCACGGATGTCTTCAATTGAAAAATTTGTCAATTCATCATTGAGCAAGGGTTTGTACCTAATTAAAATTTGGTTTTGTTCTTATTGAAAATCTGCCTTTTGGAGATTTAAGAACATGTTTTCAAAAAAAAACTAAAACATTTTTTCAAAATTTTTTTAAAACATTTTGTTTCCCCAGTATTTTGCATTGATTAATTACCTATACTAATATTATAAAGAGCAAAAGTTTGTGAGTTTGTGAGATTGTAGGGGGTAATCTCTGAATCTACCGAACCGATTTAAAAAAATCTTTCACTTATAGGAAGCTACAGTGATCCTAAGTGTCACAAGGTTTTTTATCCAGGAATTCCCGTGGGAACTCCGAGTTTCTGAGTTTTTGAGGTTGTAGGGGTAATCCCAGGCTCTACGGTACTGATTTTGAACAGTATTTCACTTATAGGAAGCTACTGTGATCCTGAGTGACATAGGGTTTTTTATCCCGGAATTCCCACGGGAACTCCGAGCTTCTGAGTTTTTGAGGTTGTAGGGGTAATCTCAGGATCTACTGTACTGATTTTGAACATTATTTCACATATAGAAAGCTACAGTGATCCTGAGTGACTTAAGGTACTTTATATCCTGGAATTCCCGCGGGAACTCCGGAGTTTGTGAGATTGTTATCTATGGATCTACTTATTATAGATACCGCGGGTGAAATCGCGGGGGTCAGCTAGTATCAATTAAAATGGATTAGGGTAATTGCAGTTAAATAAAACTGGCCGGAAAGTTTCAGTGTATAAAATTTTACGCGTACTATTTTTAACTAAAAAATCTATTTTAGTTTTAGACAACGTCTTATAAAATCATTGATTTTAGAAAATAAATATTATCGGTACGATGATAACTTATTATTTAAAAATAAATAAAGTAGGTATGCTTGTAAGACTTCTATTGTGTCTACAGTAGAGTGATTTGTGTCCGAGACATTGAATTTAATAACTGAAATTATAGCAGACGATGTTATCGCTGTCGTAAATGTGAAGGGTCACATTAAAAGCGAATGTACAACAATAATGTATGTTTCAACGACATAATATACAAAGCATAATAAAACAGGAGTTTAAAATTAAACGATCAAGCTCGACATCTACAATCTCTTACGGCTGTTAAAATGTAGTGACTTTCATAAAGTTTTGTTTCAATGATGTCGAAGTTTGATCCACGGTAAGTGTTCTAAATTGAAAGCTGAAGCGTATTAAAAATCACTTATTATCGTTCTCATATGCTAATAATCTATACTAACAATATAAGAGAAAGTTGCGGCGACAAGACGCAAAGCTGTCGCTTGCGTCGACGACAAGTTGCGATAAGACGCAACGACGAGTCGCATAGTGTGCGCAGGCACTAACGGAATATAGAGACCTTCGTAAGTTCTTGTTCGTCACGTCAAGGAATAATAAATAATAATAATAAAAATGCGTTTATTTGTAATTAATACAGAGTTCTTAGCCTATACATATACCAAAAATAAATAACATAACATGACGAAAAAATCTTATGTAGAATAGCTATAGGTTGGTGACCTGAGCTTTAAATTAAGCGAGCTTGTATCATAGAGCCCAGGGACCTTCCACTTCTACTGTTGGTGAACTAGGTCAAGGGTCAGACGTCAGTGTGTGTGTGGTAAGTTCTTTAACTTCCTTTAAGTTTAACTTATTACACGCATATGAAAGTAGGTAGGCACTTACGCGCAGTTATTTTTTTTTTCTATTTTTTTATAACTTGCACAGCATTAGCTAAAACTCCGCTATCGAGGAATTAAACTTTGCAATTGTTATCCTTGGAGCCACGATTGTGTGAAGGATCTTTGTTTGACGACGACTCTGGGAGATTACGACCGGGATATCAGCCCGAGGCGTTTCGAACCCCAAAAACTTGCGCCATTATAATTAGTCGTCGAATTAGAACAGAAGTAGTAGGTATAAGGCCAAGGCTGGAGGATATTTATTTTTTAATAAACTAACGGCCGCACTCAGAGTCGACTTTAATGATTACTTAGTTAAGTATGGATTTTTAAAACAAAACTGCCGCAATCACAGACGCTCAGTAAATTAATTTTAGTTGGCATTTAATGAGATGTAACTTAATTAGTTAAATGCCAATTAAAATTAATTTATTAAACTTGTCTGATTGCGGCAGTTTTGTTTTAAAAATCTATAAGTACTTAACTAAGTAATCATTAAAGTCGACTCTGAGTGCGGCGGTGAGTGTAACTATGTAAGTAGGTATGTTAGATGATATTTTTAATTTTTTTTTTTTAAAAAAAACCTCGATTTTAATATTTTGAGGTCCTTGCGTAAATTGCTTGTATTAATTAATAAATTTATTTATTTACTAGCTGTTCGCCGCGGTTTCACCCGCATTAGTTTCGGCGATTTCGCGGATATTCCAAGATAAAAGTAGCTTTACTACCCTTTATTTTTTTCTGTACCTACCCTTGACAACGTGTAGGTAGTATGCACAATTTAATGTAGTTTCTTCCGCGTTAATTTCGGAGGTTCCGTTGGAAATTCCAGGACAAAAAGTAGCTTATGCACATTGCACAGTATAGATACAAATAGCGAACTTATTGAATTACAGCATTCTTATATCATATCTACATTCACTTAGGTGTATATCGTCGTCTATCGTATATACACCTTACAATATCAACCTCACCTACGGATTGATGACGCTGAACGTTTGAACGACTGAACAGATTCGGATCCAACTTAGCGTGTATCACTACACTCCACTTAAAATGGAAGCCGCCGCTTTATTGTAACAAAACTTCGTATCTACTGTAGCGTCTTACCGCCGCACTCAGACCCGACTTTAATTATTACTTAGTTAAGTATAGATTTTTAAAACTAAACTGCCGCAATCAGAGTCGCATTTAATGAGATGTAACTTAATTAGTTAAATGCCAATTAAAATTAATTTATTTCACTTGTCTGATTGCGGCAGTTTTGTTGTCAAAATCTATACTTAACTAAGTAATCATTAAAGTCGACTCTGAGTGCGGCGGTTAGGGTCTCAGCAACCTTGTGCCTAATACGCTGACGCACTATTTTGTTATGCTTACCATCAGGCGAGATTATGGACAAAATATGTCTGACCGATCGGTTAAAAAAAAACTTAGATTCTCCTATGAGTCCCCTTCTCTATTCCTTATCTCGTCTATAGCTGTTATTCATTTTTTTAAATAAAACTTTTAAGGATTTAATTAAATTTTTAATAACAATTAAATACATTTCAGCCGAGTTGCCTATCCCAAATTAGCCACAGTCACTTATAATTAAAAAGTTATAATTGTTTTTAGGGCTCCATGGGTAGCTATGTACCTCGAAAGGATCTTTTCCTTTACCCTTCTATAGGGTCGCTCGTCTGTCTACCTGTCAAGACGATTAAAAAAAAAAAATGTTTATTGAGGAAATTTGTTTGTTATAATGTGTACAATCATGTGGTTATTTTCCACTCACTAGTTACTATATGAACTGATGCTAAAAAATTCTTTATCTCATACAAAGATACAACATTCCTGAGTGCTTTTACCTTTTTGTATAGGAACAAAGAGTAGGAATACTGAAATTCATGGGAGTTCCTGTAGAAATTTCGAAATTGCGCAATTTCGCGGGTGAAACCACGGGAGAGCAGCTAGTTTGACAATAAATCCTATAAATTAACCTGATAACTCATTTATTTAATCAACTCATTCAATATAGTAACTACATGAATATAATTGAAATAGCCAATGCTAGAAGGTAGTGACCACAGAAAAAATAGTTACTAAGGCAATATAGACGTAGAGCAAATGCTCAAACTTTCATAAAACAATATCTGGCATCCCAAGTATATTTTCCACAATATTCCTAAAACTCTAAATTTGGAAAACGGTAACTAAGAAAAAAACGCAACCAAATGACGTTAAATACATTTAGAATAGAATTTATTTCTGCAAAACACACAAGATTAATAAACAAACATTAAAGAAGTGCCTAATCTAAACCCAAGTTATCTTGCATGCTCTGCCGTAAGGGACACCAACTCAGCAATGATGTTGACTAATTTTTATTTTTTAGTCCGTCTTGTAGATTATTAAAAAATATGGGACACGTATTTTTTATTTTTTTACGTAATCAAAAAATAAGGGCGATATATTGAGTTGAAATTTCGCGTGACGTCACTATTCTGACAGTTTGTATGGCGGTTTTAGCGGTTAGTGACGTCACCTCCTCACCCTAAACTTTAATGCGCTTTATCTCTGTATATTTTAATTTATTTGAAAAAGCAAAAAATACGTGTCTATTGTTTTTTTATTTTCTAACTGACGGACTAATTAGAATTTAGATTTTTTTTTTTTCAAAAGTAGTCCACATCCCCATTTACGTTACGGGACCCTATCACTAAGACACCGCTGTCCGTCCGGCCCTCTATCTGTCTGTCCGTTTGTCACCAGGCTGTATCACATAAACCGTGATAGTTTAATAATTTATAAGCTATGTTTACATAAAGCGAGTTACCTGCAGTCAAACTGCGTAAGCAGTTTTGCGGGGCATGGTCTCAATGAAAGTGTGAAAACCTTTTCTGAATAAATATATTACATACACACACATTTAGACGGTTGAAATTTTCACAGATGATGTATTTCTGTTGTCGCTATAACAACAAATACTTGGAAACAGAACAAATTAATATTTAAGGAGGCTCTCATAAAACATTTGAACAATGTTTTTTTTTTTGCCGTTTTTATAAATAAATGGTACGGAACCTTTCATGCGCGAGTCCGACTTGCACTTGTTTTTGTGTGGAGAATAGTTTTGTGAGCGAAAATCACCCGGTGACACTATAGACTTTGTTTTTAGTTGATGCCCCTTCTATCTTTTCTGCGGTAGTAACAGTGGTAGAGTTCGTCGGAGCCTAAGTAAACTACGAACAATATCATAGACCTAAGCAAACAGCACGAAGTCATAACAATAGTATATAGTGGTGATATTTTAACAAATATTAGCCTCTATGTATCACTGAGTTGCTTTTATAGTAGGGCACGTTACAGTCGTTTACAAAAGTCTATACATAATGAAGAAAAAGGTAAAACGGTTTGCACGTGAATTAAGTTCTTCTATCTATAAGAATCAATGGGCATGTTGACTAATTTTTATTTTTTAAGTCCATCTTGTAGATTATTAAAAAATATTGGACACGTATTTTTTCTTTTTTTACTTAATCAAAAAATAACGGTGATATATTGAGTTGAAATTTCGCGTGACGTCACTATTCTGACAGTTTGTATGGCGGTTTTAGCGGTAAGTGACGTCACGACCCCCTCACCCTAAACTTTAATGCGCTTTATCTCTGTATATTTTAATTTATTTAAAAAAGCAAAAAATACGTGTCTATTGTCTTTTTATTTTCTAACTGACGGACTAATTACAATTTTTATTTTCAAAAGTAGTCCACATCCCTATTGCCACGTATATAATGAAGCACTATTTCAGAACGGCTCTAATGATTTCATTGATTGTTTTTTTTCTTACTACCACAAGGTCGAGGTGAATACATTCATATTATGAAAGAAAATTTTTGGAAAAAACCACGGGATAAGTTGGAACTAAACTGTATTTTTTTTTTAATCATACATGTTAACACTTTAGTAGGTATACATGATTTTTTTTATTAAACATATTATTTTGATTATAAAACATTTTTTTGTTATGTTTGCGTTGTAAGTAAAATGCGTAGGTAAAACCTACATAAGTTTTTCGGAACGTGTTGAGCATTTTTGGTTGAGTAAAACGTTACCCCACACATTAATAAAAAACAAATGTGCGTTATTTTTTATGAGATTCACTTTTTGCGCACGTCACGTAGACGTAGTCGCGGGCAAGCGTTTAGGTACTAATTTATAAAACTGTTTAGTACTTTTATTTATTTTGTTAACAGCTGATCTCCGTAGTTTCTCTCGCGGAAATGTCGGATTTCTTACAGAAAGTGTGCTACACTATCGGCCGCACTCAGAGTCGACTTTAATGATTACTTAGTTAAGTATAGATTTTTAAAACAAAATTGCCGCAATCAGAGACGTTCAATAAATTAATGTTAATTGGCATTTAATGAGATGTAACTTAATTAGTTAAATGCCAATTAACATTAATTTATTAAACTTGTCTGATTGCGGCAGTTTTGTTCTAAAAATCTATACTTAACTAAGTAATCATTAAGGTCGACTCTGAGTGCGGCGGTTAGTCCCCAGGGATACTGACAATGTGTACCTATAAAAAAAATTCACAATTATCGGTTGTGTGGTTAAAACTTAGGTAGATACTATTAAAGTATGGATATTAAGTCAAAGTCAAAGTCAAATTCTTTGGCCCATAATCCGGCCCAGTATGGTAAATCATAATCTCGTTTTTCACTAACTTTGCTTACAGTAGGATTTCTTACAGAAAGTGTGCTACACTATCGGCCGCACTCAGAGTCGACTTTAATGATTACTTAGTTAAGTATAGATTTTTAAAACAAAATTGCCGCAATCAGAGACGTTCAATAAATTAATGTTAATTGGCATTTAATGAGATGTAACTTAATTAGTTAAATGCCAATTAACATTAATTTATTAAACTTGTCTGATTGCGGCAGTTTTGTTCTAAAAATCTATACTTAACTAAGTAATCATTAAGGTCGACTCTGAGTGCGGCGGTTAGTCCCCAGGGATACTGACAATGTGTACCTATAAAAAAAATTCACAATTATCGGTTGTGTGGTTAAAACTTAGGTAGATACTATTAAAGTATGGATATTAAGTCAAAGTCAAAGTCAAATTCTTTGGCCCATAATCCGGCCCAGTATGGTAAATCATAATCTCGTTTTTCAGTAACTTTGCTTACAGTAGGTACATAAGACTTGGGCGCCCATAAACGTTTTCACATCGTAAATATACAGTGTGGAGAGTTGAAAAGGAAATTCTCGATCTTTAAACATTACACTGTGTGAGAATTTAGTTTAATCGCGTCATATTTTTGCAGAGTAACGACATACAGAATGGCGCCCGCACGGTTCGAGCGGAGATCCTTTATATGTTACGACTGATAACGCTTTTAGATGTACGAAACGACAGCACCGTAGGGCCAGTGGTATATTTATTTATTTAAGCTTATTGCACAACATGGTACAAAAGGCGGGCTTAATGCCACAGTGGCATTCTCTACCAGTCAACCTTCACGGTGTTCTGAAAGGGTGCGTGGTTGAAATTGAAATTAAAATTGAAAGAACTTTATTTGACACAACACATGGATAGTTACAACATACATAAATTAAAAAAAAAAAGCACGAATAAGGAAGGGACTGCTTCCCAACCGCCAAAAGATCAAAACTGTACCGGGAGATCGCCAGCGCACCAATATCCCTGGTTAATGGTTATCGAATGTTGACTGGTGACTGGTTGATTAGTTGAATGGTGACTAGGCCGTTATTCACTATGACCAACAACATTCCTTGTCCATAACGCGCGTCCCAAAGACACAATCCGAAACGCTCCAGATGCCTAAATATTACAAATGAATATTCTATATGCCGTAAGACACGTTGTTAATGTCTTTTATTGAAGTGAAACTTCTTTAAACACGAGGAAAGACAATCTTTGTGGCATTTTATCTTGTTTTTTTTTTTTGGTTTTGGATGGCAATGGGTTTTTTTACCTGAAATAAATGATTTATTATTATTATATTATTATTATTAACGAGGCGTGTTTTGGTCTTAGTGAATATGGCCCTTGTTGACTGGTGGCTGGAGAAACTCTACCAACTGTGCTAAAGTACAAGAATTACTTATTATTTACAATTATAATAGATATCATGTTCAATCAGCTTACAAACGCGACGGTATTTGTCAAAATTTATTATATATAGTATGACAATCACGGTACAGAGCTATATATGCTATCCCTGGGAGTGAAAGAATATTAAGAAAACTTAAAAAGTCTCACCGCCGCACTCAGAGTCGACTTTAATGATTACTTAGTTAAGTATAGATTTTTAAAGCAAAACTGCCGCAATCAGACCAGTTTAATAAATTAATGTTAATTGACATTTAACTAATTAAGTTACATCTCATTAAATGTCAATTAACATTAATTTACTGAACGTCTCTGATTGCGTCAGTTTTGCTTTAAAAATCTATACTTAACTAAGTAATCATTAAAGTCGACTCTGAGTACGGCCGTAAGACTCATCATGCTTAAAACTTGCATGATCTTACACTTCTTTCTTAATGAGTGGATGAAAAAATAGAAATAAGATAGTATTTCTTAAACAATTATATAACTAGCAGTTCCCTGAAGTTTCTCCCGCGGTAATTTTGGAGTTCTCGCGGGAATTCCGAGATTGTAAGTACCCTATACCCTTCTCTGTACCCCTGACAACGTGTATGCATAATTTCATGATGATCGGTAGAGCCCTTAAGGCGTGAAAGCGTAACATACAGACAGACAAACAGTTACTTTCGCATTTATAATCTTTGTGGGGATTATATTGTTCTTTTATATTAAAAGTTTTTATGCATTTATATTACAAAATATATTTGCTTTATCTGTTTAAATATCGTCTATTATAAAAAAAACTATTATAAAAATGTACTCGTAGGGTTCAACTCGTATAAAAATGTTATGTGGAATTTAGCGCTTCAAGATTCTGAAAATATTGTTGACTTGAAAATATTTTGTTTAATACATTTGTATGTACGGTTGATATTTCTAATGACCAAATCGTTGAATTTGAGAAAACAATGACATGAACTAACCAAGTAAATACATAGATAGATAGCTAGATAGATAATGTTATTGGATCTTTACCTAATCGCTAATTAGATTTAAACAAAATTACGTACGTGCAATCTGAAATTACGTAAATTACGCACTCCGTAAATTAAATACGTAATACATTTTCTAATTGTCATATGAACGACTTGGCGGCTTATTTAATAATCGCGTTCATTTATCACAAATTAAATTAATCCTGTGTGAAATCCGTGAAATCCTTTCTTAATTGACTTCTGCTTTTCTAACTACATACCTGCTAAATTGCAACTTCATAGGTCACGTAGTTTTCAAGATTTCGGAGTAATTCAGTGAGTAAGTTCAGTGGGAATGCCCGCGGGAACTTCGAAACTAACGCGGGTGAAACCGCGGGGAGCAGCTAGTCCTCACTTCGTTACTAATATTATAAATGCGAAAGTGAATTTGTTTGTTTGTTACGCTTTCACGGTTAAACGGCTCAACCGATCACCACGAAATTTTGCATACAAGTTGTCTGGGGTACAGAGAAGGACATACAACTACTGCTACTTTTTATACCGGAATTCCCACGGGAATTCTGATATTAACGCGGGAGAAACTACATTTAATTTTGCATTCTACCTACACGTTGTCAAGGATAGGTACAAAAAAAATATAGGTTAGTAAGTAATTTTATCTCCGAAACTTACGCGGGTGAAACCGCGGGGAACAGCTAGTATTATATGAATGCGAATATAAGTTAGTTTATTACGCTTTCACGCTCAAACTACTCAACCGATTATTTTGATATTTTGCGGACATGTTGTCAGGCGTACAGAAAAAGATATAGAGTACTTTCATTGAGGAATTCTCGCGGGAACTCCGCAATCGACCCGAGGAACAAACAGCTAGTTAAAATAAAATTTTATAACAAGCATCACTGCAGGCAACAGCTAGTATACCGTAATCTGAAACCCTAGTCAAACTAACCGAGCATGCATTAGCATTAGCTAAGACGAGATGTGAAGCGCTTACGTTCAGAAACTTACCTACAAAGTTTGTATGACGAGAGTTTATGCTGAATGCTTTGAACTAATTGCTTAAATACACTGATAAAAGACGCCAATTAATGAGGTTTGTCATTCAAGTTAAGGCCAGAACAGGAATCAAAAGTAACGTTAAAAATTATGCCTTTGTAGATATGTAGATTGTAGATACTCTATTTAATTTAGAAAGATTTAATAAAAAATCTGCAACAATTTTGATGAATGACCCGCGTGAGTTTCGGAATTCCTGCAGGAACTTCAAACTTATTCTATTAAAACTTTGGCCTGACAATAACGAACACAAAAAAAAACTCTTTTTATGTGTATTTTAGGCTTTTTGTGTATCGGTGTTAAAATTGAAATTTTTATACATATAAATTTCACCCGTATCAATTACAAATTGGAAAATAATTGCACACTTTTGAACTTTAGGTAACGTTACACAACAATAAAGCTGCCTTTAGATTAAAAATGACGAAGCGACGCGCGACCATTCAAAAAATAAAAATGAAACAGAGATCGTTAAATTGAAAAATGGAACGTACACAACCGAAAAACAAGAACACAAAAAAAAAACACGGATGCTTGCCCACGGATCGCTTTAGAGAAATGGTTGTATAATTTAACTCCTACATATTTCATGTAGCCGGGAGTCAATTCTACTCACGAAAAACAAAAAACGCACCCCGTTCATCGATAAAGGTCTCCCAACATATATAAATTCTAGCAGAGTCGTTTCAAGCGTGTCGGTCGTCGCTATGGTGGTAAATCTAGAGAAGGCTTTATCTACGTGTTTTTGTGAGCGGAATTAACCCTCAGTTCCATTGCAACCCAGCGTTACATTGTGAAGAGCATTTATATTTACTACATAAAAGTGACTGCTGATGTTATGTAGGATTATACTTCTATGGTACCTAAATCTTTAAAGTCAGTATTACCAAGTTAATTCCAAAAATTTGAAAACTTAAGCTCGTTGATCTGAAGGAACTATAATGTTACTTAATAAATTATCGTTAGTTATACTACCTATAATGGAAAAAAAAACTACGAATATGTCTGACTTGGGCATTTGGGCCCGGATATTTTTGTGATAAAATAATTTTTAAAATCACTAACCGTGACAATTAGTCAATAAGTATATTATGAGGAAAAAAAGACTTAGAAATAACGTAACCCCGACGTCAGAAGTTAAATTTATAGTAGATTCGCCACATAGACCTGTAGGTATTATTAGAATTTTCTTGTAAACTTTTTAATTTTATGTAACACCAGCTGTGCCCCGCGGTTTCACCCGCGGTAATTACGGAGATCCCGCGGGAATTTCGGGAGAAAAAGTACCCATGTCCTTCTATGTACCCCTGACAACGTGCATACCAAATTTCATCTAAATACGTTCAGCCGTTTTTGCGTGATTGAGTAAGAAACATCCACACTTTCACATTTATAATATTAGTAGGAAGTAGGATAGGAGTGCAATAATTAGATAACTGTGGTAAAAGATTCGGTAGGTACAATGTACGGGGTACACAAAAATTTTAGGTACGTATATTTAATAATTAATTCTCGACTTATCTACACACGGTGTTACCATAATGGAATGGCGAACGAGAACCCAAAAATGAAAGCTGTTAAAAACTTTAATATTAGAACACGATGCGAAATTAAACTTTGCGGATGTTGTGACAGATTATTAAGTAGAATGAAATTATTGCGCCGCTTTGCAAAATATCTCGTAAGGGTGGACGGAGCAAAGTTTTTTGAGCGGGGAAACATTAAAAAAAAATCTAACGGCTGCTCCACGGAAACAGAAAGGAATTTTTTTTTTCGAAATGAATTTCATTTTGTATTTTCGCCACTTTTCACGCATAACGAATGTTGTTACTGCATACTGCATAGATAATTAATTTTACCATATTTTATAAATAAATGTATAAATAAATAATTTATTTAAAAAAATCGTTGAAGTATGGAAGGTTTGTTTTTTAAATAAAGCTATTTCCGGTTTTTTGCTCCTCCTGTAGAATTTATTCGGCTGCAATTACTTTGTTTTACCGTAGGGCAGCCGCTATAATTATAGGTGCTTGAAACTTTGAAAAAAATAATTAAATGAACGATCAAAGTATACTTAAATGAAATCGGGCATAACGAATTAGACTTTAGGTGCTAATCAATAGGGTTGTTATTTTAGTGTAGTGTAATGTAGATACATCAAAGAGATGCTCGTTGGTTGAGAATTAGAACTAATTAATTTTTTCACCGTTTGGGAATTGTGAATTTTGGTAGGTATTAGATTAAAGTTTCTGTGTTAAAACGTAGTTATACCATAATAATTATGCTCATTGATATGATTTTTTAACCGACTTCCAAAAAGGAGGAGGTTATGCATGTATGTATGTTTTTTTATGTATGTTCACCGATTACTCGAAGATGGTTGGACCGATTTGGATAATTCCTTTTTTGTTTGAAAGGGTATACTTCCAATTTGGTCCCATTATCACCAAGTCGGGATTCGATGATGGGATCTTGGAGAAATCAAGGAAACTCTTCAAAAATTATAGGCACACCTATAGCGATTTGGATTTTTTTAACGAATCACTTCATAAAAATATTCATCAGAAAGTTATACCTATTTGGTATAACTCCAAATTAAGTCCAACGGACATAAATTCTCTTCAACTCTACAATTTAAACGAGATTAAAAATGTTATGAAAATATGTCATTCAAGTTGTTTTTTTCTGTCTGCATTAAAATGTCCGCAAATAATTTGCCAATTCTATCGTATGCTTATTAAAACAGAACATAACAAAATATATTATCCTCTGAGATTTTTGTCATCCGGTCCCCGAGTGCCGATATAAAGAGAATTGGCAATAAAGCCGACTCCGTCGGTTTAATTAACCCAGACACGTCACTAGAACAGGTAAATTAAAATATATTGCATCCACCTAACACAGCCTATTTGATGGGATTAAGCTATAAAAGGTTTATGTCGAGAGATTCCGCTCCGAAGCTCTAAATTTCAGCACGCGATTCACTGGAATTGTTTTTTTTTTTTTACTGTTTTTTATTTTTATTTAATAACATGAACTGAAGTCGGTGCAAATCAATCAGGGCAAGGTTACTTGCTGTTTCCTTAAAACGTGTAAGTTACATGCATACACTAATATTCTAAATATAACTCGATGTAGGTAATTGTTACTAAAAGGTTCTTTTACACACAAGCTATAGTTGCGCAACCTATTCAACATGTGGTACAAATAGCTACAAATATTTACAGGGTTGAAAGTTACCGTTATAAACATGTTCATACAATAAAAAAGATCTCCTCATATTAACATAAAACATAAAACCTCATATTCTGAAAAACTAGCGAACTTATAATATTATTTTTTCGCTTATCCACACTTAACAAACATGTTATAACGTATACTTTCAGCCCTGTTAATATTTGCAGTTGATTTTACCACATGTTATATACTACCGCTTCACTGCTAAAATATGCCGTATCTACCAAACCCTTGTGTTGAGCAACGCGTGAAAAACATTTGAACCGGTGTAACTATACATAACATAAAACCTATTGGATAGGTACTTGAAGGTACCAAAAAATATATCATGTAAAATACTTTCGAATGATTTGCTTGTAATATTTTAAACATAATAATATCATTTCATGATAAAACGTTTTTTGCGTTTTAGTTAATCATCAGTGTTTACAAATCATATTAATCATCGAGTAAATAAAAAAGAAATGGTGATTCAGTATCAATGATAGAATACATTTCCATTATTTTTTCAAAACCTTCTTATAGCTTTAAATCAGCAAGATATGGACACTATCTATTCGTAACAATATCAATGGGCGCGCGCGCCGCCCGGCGTACACGGCAGTATTGCAGCGGCGTGGGTGAAATAACTCGATTAGCTGAGTAGTTATAGCGGTGAGTAGTTGTAGCAGCGGAGTAGCCATAAAATCAATTTTAAAGTAAATATCTAAAACTTTGTTTTTTATAATAAGACTTATCAAAATAAAAAAATAGAGGTTTAATAAAACTAATTTATGTTTAATTTGTCAAAGTTTGCGCACTGGATAAAAAATATTCCTGTATAATAAATAGTAAAAAAATAATATCCGTGCAAAAAATAATGTCTCTTGACGCGACAAACATTATGAAGGTACATATTTCTCTTCTTATCCGAAAGATGAACTGTACATTGTACAAACACGATGTGTGTACAGTACAGTGTACACACGTCACAATATTGCGTTGGCGTGGTTATATGTCGATTTTCCCGTGTTGATTTTATTTTCTCCCCTATCTACCCTTTTTGTGTCTTACAAAATGCCTTCATGTGTTTAGTTTGGTTGACAATAAATTAATGCCATTTTTTTAACATTCGCTGTTTCCCTAAAGGCCTTAGGCCTAAGGCTTCATCCGCGTGAAATTTGTGATTCTGAAACAAAAATTCAAGGCCAAATTTCATAAGTCAAGTAATTCTCAGGAATTCCAGTAAGTGGTATTTAACTTTCATTACACAGTATTAATAAAGATTTATAACTAGAGGCAAGTTTTTAGATTAAATATTATTAGGTATTTAAAGAAAGTTATAGAAGCAGAATCATCTAAGGTCTATCTATTATACCTGTGAAAAACATTAGGAAATACGTAAGGTAGTTTTGAAACTTAAAAAATTATTATTTTATTTCCTGTTACTCTTCTGTTATGGCTATCTCTCGATTTCCGGTAATTTTTTTCGATATACAGATGCGGCTTCTACTATTTTGTTATAATATACACATATATAAATATACTGGTATTGTACTTACAACGTATTAATCAAATTCTCCAATCTCTATCCTACTGGAGCAGACGCCAGCCATCACTAAATGCCATTAAGGTGCATACAGAAGTGAAATTAGTGCTGCCCGCAAAGAAATTTCACATAATATTTCGTTTAAAAAGAAATCGGCTGTAAAATTTGTAAAATGGGGTGAATAATAATTTTTTGTGATGATTTGATATCATTTAAATTTTATATTAAAAAAATTATACAAAATGCGAAAATGGCTAATTTTTTGGATATTGATTGTTTTTTTTTTAATTCCGTATTTCAATACTAAAGAATTATCAAAAAAATCAGTATAAACATAATTATAAGTACTTCTTACGATTTCAATTCAAATAAAGTGCGTACTTACCCAAATATGATTTTTAAAGGCGAATAACCTTTTTGCTCTTATATGCGCCTTAACGACAGCCTTTAGTAAATGCATTGTTCGTATACCGATTAGGTACTCCAGGCTAAGACCTACCGTTCTTCACTCAACTCTGGCAGAGTGTGAGAGACTAGTACCTACTCGCCTCACAACGCAAACTATAATGAAAATTAGGTTTTAGATAACAGATGAACCAAAATAAAAACAAAAGAAAACAAGTAACATCGAGATGAAAACTAATTAGTTTAACAGCACCGTTGGTTTAGTGGTTAGCGATCCTGACTACTACGCCAAGCGTCGCGGGTTCGATCCCCGTCACGAATATTGTAGGTATTTATCCTGAGTCTATATACAAGTATCTACTAATCGATCAGCCACGGTTTCATATCGGAGTTCCTGTGGGAATTCCGGAATAAAAGTACCCTATAACACTGAAGAACACTGTAGAAAGCTTTCTGTAAGAGAAATATTTTAAAAAATCGGTTAAATACATAGTTTATAAATTACAAGCAAACTAAAAAGATTTTTCTCTTAATAATATTGGTAAATAAGTATAGAACATAATATATTTTTACTATTTTATGTACATAGATATTTTTGGTTTCCACTAGTGACGTAATGACTAATGAGTTGAAATTTAGTAGCTATGTACATTTTCATAGTAGGTAACTGCAGGATTGATTACCGGATCAAGTCAAGTATCCGATAGTATCTACACTGTTTTAATACACGTCTTCGATGTACGTGTATGACCATCAGCAATTTCTCAGGGTAATCCAACACCCATCAATCTTGACACTGAAGGATGACGTCACACCGTTTCAGGATTATTGAAGAAAAATCTATCCGGTGTTAAGTGTTCCGTCGCGAAGTTGTCAGCACTTCCAGTTTGAAATTCCGATAAAAATCCTTGTTAAAACCTTTTATAGGGATGATAATATATCTTATTAAATAATTATAAAAATATCAACAATAATAATAGTAGAATAGTTTATAGTAAACTAGCTGTTCCTCGAGGTTTCGCCGGCGTTAATTTCAGAGTTCCTGCGGGACTTCTGGGATAAAAAGTAGCCTTTATTCTTACCTGTCAACGTATCTATAAAACTTCATGCAGTTTCACTTGCATTAATCGAGGAATTCCAGCGATAATTTCGGGTTAAAAAGTACCCTAAGTCCTTTTCTCTGCCTCTGACGACGAGAATGCAATGCAATTGCATGATGATCGGTTTAGTAGATAAGGCGTGAAAAGATAGAAGCATAAAATAGACGGAGGTTCGCAATTAAAACTTTAGTAGGAATGGATTCATCATCAATATTATAAATTAAAAAAGTAATGTAGTTTTATTCCTATATATTACTAATGTAGCTATAACTTAATTTATTTAAATGTAGTAAGAATATTTTGGTTATTTTGCTTGATTTTTTTTTGTATAAAGTTTAAGCACCATTTGTGATAGGCTCAAATGTGAAATGCTTGAAATGGCTGTGTGCTTGAACGGAAAAGGATTTGAATTTCAAATAGTCCAATACGGTCGACGCGCCCGTTAGCTGGAATTCTTTCTCGAGTAATTTCCTGAAGTCCGTTTTAAGTATTCTAAGTGTGTGGGTGGATTCCAATCTTAGCTTTTTTGTCAGTTTCCACAATGTTTATTAAAGTTAAGTTTCTTCGTAAGTGATTGTTCTTTTTTTTTTTAAATAGGTAGTAGCGTAGAGCATATCACGGCAAAGATAAAATTGGTTTTACGGCCTGATTTTCACTTCAAATGCGAGGTAATAAAAGTGGTATTGTACATATTAAATAAAATTAAAAATTTTAAATCGCAAATCAATGAAATAATTCCAAAATAAGATGGCAACCGGAGATCACTACCTACTGCTGCAATCTAACTGACATCTATTCATACAATAGGTATATTGTGTTAGTTAAACAAATTGTTCTTACATGGCAATTTCAAAAGGTTAATCCTTTTTTGTATGAAAATAAAAATATAACTAAAATTTGTTAATTTTTCGTCAATTGAGGGAATCTTCAGTCTTAAAATGATGTTTGAATCAATAAATTTGATTAAGATTTATGAGCGATATGGCGCTGCCACGATATGATAATACAATTAAGTAATTATTCAAAACACCGTCTCTACCTACAAGCTAGTAGGTATCTATTTACTCTAATAAGCAGACAAGTTTGAAATTGTTTGTATAAATGGGGCTTGAAACAAGTAAACATCAGCTGTTACTTCATACTTGAAGCAACATTCGCATAATTATGTGCATGACTAGCGAGAACACGCCTCCTACACGTTCGAAGTTCGAAACCGCACATTTTGAACCGGCAAGCGCTGATAATTAATGAGTCAGGTGTTGCCTCGAGCTAAGCGTCACCTTTGCCTATTCGTACATCGATGATCGAACATATTATGACGTAGCTCATTATGTAGTATGTTGGTACTCTTTGTTTCGTTGTTGCTCTGTCGTACTAGGTACTAGTGATGTGCCGGGATATCCGTATCCGTATCGACGGATATCCGGGGAGAAGAGAGATCCGTATCTGTTACATCTTTTACGGATCCTTATTAATTTTAAATACATAGATCAAATTCTTTGTAGGATAAGGTAGCAATGAAAAAATATTAAATTCCATCAGATATATCAACACGACAAAAGAAAGACCACCGCAATGCAAGTCGAAACATGTCCTGCAATGCAAAAAGTCAAAACATGGCGTCAAATATCGTTCCAAAGTCACTCGCACCGACACCGATTGAGTAAAAAAGTTGAGATATCCGTATCCGTATCTATATATCCGTGAATCTTATACGAAATATCCGTTTATCCGGATCCGTATCTGCGGATATATATTTTTAACGATCCGGATATCACTAATCTGTACCATAGGGTGTATGGTTTCTGTGAGCCTCTTTGTTCAATATGGTCTTGAATGAAAACCAGCCTAAATGGGTACTTAGTAATTTTTTACAAAAGCTTAGTTTTTATAAAGTTACAAATCCAAAAACAGGTGGTGTTTCTAGGATCAAATTTAATTAGATACGTAGGTACTTAACATTTTTTCACATAATATTCCTTTTCATCATAGTAGAATCGACAGCATTGACTCTTAAAATAAATAATTTATCATACTGTTTGGGAATTGAACTATTTGCGAACTGGACGATCGGACGACCATATTATTTTGTGAATTGAACGTAATGCACCTTAAATGAATTTTTTATCAAGACCACTCTGTATCTGTTGTATTTGCTTATGGTTCGAACTAAGAGGCAAAAAAATATATCCGCCCGTCACTCGAGAAACGAAATAAAACTCGGTGTTTCACCGTCGCGTCGTAAACAGAAACATAAAACTCATATAGTTTTCCGATCAGTTGGTCGATATTTATTGATATCTTAGTTTTTGTGGACGTTTTTCCGTGTCACTGGGCAATATGTATATTGTATACTTATGGTAGGTACATAACTGTGTTGTAATTCCGCAACTTTCCCATCGCATAGTGAATTTATTGCTGAGAAGTTTTTGTTGGTTCAACAATTTTGTGGCATGCCAACCCTCTTACTAATATAAACTCTCAACCTAAATTGATAGAAATATGCAAAGATATTGAAAGAGAATAGATTGAACCACGCAGCGGTCAAATGATCTCATGCTAACGAAATGCCGTTGACTAGCAAAGACTATTGTCTATAGATACTACTTAACGGAAAGCGATGTGATTTGCTATTTGAAATGTACTTTGTGGTGACTGGTATTTGATTGCGTCACAACGATGTGATTGGTTTTTATTTTGATTATTCCCCCCGCAAAAATTGGTTGACGTGGATTGCAAAGTTTGTTTGTTCTCTATTCTCTTATAATGTCTTTGGAAATATGCATAGTTTTTAGTTTTTATAATATTAGTACCTAGGGATTATTTGATTCGATAAACAGCTAGCCGGAGGTCGTAGAACCCCTCTTCATCGCCGCACCTGACAGCCCCTTTTTGAAGTAGGTTTTCAGAATATACTCGTAAATTTATTTTGTTCAACCGTGTTGTGTCTGAAAGAATGCAATACTAGAGGTGTCGAGGCGTACCGTTGCGGCGCGCGGCGTTCGGGACGCCACAGACCGCAAGTAATGCAAACATAAATATTTTAGCTTCTCCGTTCTTTGCCGTTTTAAAGTAGGAAGGTACATAAACAAGATGAAGAAGACGTCTTTTGATTTCATACGTTGCATTTTCTCGGTGCACTGCAAACAAATAAAGAACACGAGTATTTGAAAACCTACTAGCAAATATGCACAAAACACTATTCCGTAGAAAATTGTAATACTAGCTGTGCCCCGCGGTTTCAGCCTCGGTAATTTAACAGTTCCCGCGGGAATTCCGGGATAAAAAGTACCCTATGTCCTTCTCTGTACCCCTGACAACGTGCATGCCAAATTTCATCCAAATCCGTTCAGCCGCTTTTGCGTGATTGAGTAACAAACATCCAAACATCCACACTTTCACATTTATAATATTAGTAGGATAACATGAGTTTATGTAGGTATGTTCTTGTCTTATACATAAATCCTTACCTATTAATATTACAATTGCGAATATGTGTGTTTTTCCTTTGTGTGTTAGTTCCACGTTCACGTCTGAACTACTCAACCGAATACCGATCATGATGAAATATTGCATACACATTGTCAGGGATACGGAATAGGACATTATGTAGTTTTCATCCCGGAATTCTAGCATGAACTACGAAATTAACGTGGCTAGCTAATTTTAAAGTAAGCAAAATTAATTTCTTAAAAACGATTTTAAAGATGTAGACAAAAATTTTATATTTAGATTAATAAAAAAATTAAAAGCGACTTCCAAAAACACAAAACCAAAAAGCTAAAAATAAAAAGCTATAAATAACAAAATATCGATTTAATCCAAAAGACAAAAACACACGTAATATTATTATTGGTTTGTGCTGCCACTGATCGGCTCGAATAGGACGAAAACTTGAGGAAAAACAGGAACAAATCAAATTATAATTTGTTACCATGGTATCTATATACCATAATAATATAAAGAGTTAATTTTTTTTGTTTGTTTGTTGAGAAAATCATTGAAAATACTAAACAGCTATTATAGGGAACCGCTGTTCTATTAGTGATTCTAGCTATTGGAATAGAACAAAGGATACTATTCCGATATAATAAAGAGTTCCTGCGGAGGTTCAGAAAATTGACGTGGGTGAAATCGTCGGGGACCAGTTATTCTATAATAACGATACGACAAGAACAGATATGAAATCCGGCTAGCCTTTACATCAAACCTCTGAACAATAGAGTAATAGTAAACGAGATAGTCAAGGGCCGGTAATATAAATATATCCTAGTGCTGCACGTCTAAGACGTTCTTAAAATTACGTATAATTTCATTATTATTTGGCAACCGTTCACCGGGTTTAAACTCAGAATGCCCGTGGCCACTTTTTATATGAGCCCTCTCAATCAAGTTGACAATCTATAATAGTGAACGCATATAAAACTAAGGGACGAACTGTCATGTCACGGAAAATCGCTCATAGTAAAGTTTTGTGTGACCACGTGATATAACAATTCCGTTCCTTAGTTTATTATTTTACTAGCTGTTCGCCGCGGTTACACCCGCGTTAATTTCGGAGTCCCCGCGGGAATTCCAGGATAAGAGTACCCTTTATCCTTCTCTGTACCCCTGACAACGTATATGCAAAAATTCAAGATGATTGGTTAAGCCCTTAAGGCGTCAAAATGTAACAGACAGACAGCCAGACAGATTTACTTCGGCATATATAATATTAGTAAATGCTAAACTTAGTAAAAGTTAGAAATAAAAATAGTTCTGTAAAACCGGGCAATACAGTCTTAATATCATCGCCTGCCACCGCAGTATCCTTTCTAGGAGGGTTCGCTATATTGTGTGATGGAGTCTTCTTCATCTTGTGTTAGGCGTACCTATTAGTGAACCATACCCACAGACCATACCCTTTTATAATTATACCTTCATAACCCATTTACCCTTATATTTACTTCTAATAAAAGACAGACTAGGTACCTACTAATATTAACAAAACAAATAAAATAATTGTTGGAACGTACCTTCTACCTAGGCACTGCAGTAATATTTCTACATAGATAAGCAATAGTGTGTTAACCCACATTGGAGAAATTTTGAGTAAATCATGTTTTAAAAGTTTAGCGGCATTTTATGTCATAATTTTTTTGTTAAATATTTAGTTACATATTTAAGCAATGTAATAAGGTTAACACAGTATACAAAAAATTTTCCCTAACTCTCAATAAATCGTTGTGAATCAATAACTTAAGTTTGTGGGTTAACATGTTATTGCTTATCGCGTCAATTTTAACTGGGAATTTCCTGCTTATACCATTTTACTCTTAGCTTTTCTAAACAAGATAAACGATTCGAATAGATATACCATCGATAGGTAGTAAGTATCCCTACTGAATATCTAACATATTCCTGTAACTTTTAGGTGGTGCTATTTGTAACAATCTGTTTAAGTAACACGAGAGAGCTGTGTCAGATTGTTTTACATACTATAGTGTGAAATGGTCGCAGATAAGCAATAACATGTTAACCCACAAAGTAAAGTTATTGATTCAGTGAGAGTGAGTGAACGATTTATTGAGAGTTAGGGAACGTTTCTTAATTATGTGTTTACCTTATTACATTGCTTATATATGTAACTAAATATTGAACATAAAAAATGTTGATACAAAGCGGCGCTCCTACTTTTAAAACACGATTTACTCAAAATTTCTCCAGTGTGGGTTAACACACTATTGCTTATCCATGTCCAAATATTCGAGTGGGTCAGCTAGTTATATAGATGCGAATGTGAGTATATTTCTTAGTTTGTTACGTTTGCATGCTTTACGCAACAGCTCAACCGATCATCATGAAATTTTGCATACTCGTTGTCAAGAGTAAAGAGAAGGATATAGAATTCTTTCTGTTAAGAAATTCAAGTATTCATGTATTCAAGTATTTATTGCTCACTAAGTGTACAAAGGATAATAAACATAATAGTTGTACAGCGCTTTTAAACTTCTCTTTACAGGGGTAGCAACATTCCTAAACTGTTAGTAGGTACTTTAGTAGGTACTACACGTCTTTAAAATTAAATTAAAATTAAAATTAAATAAACATTTTATACATTAATTAGGCTATTGTTTTTCCAATAAATTATGTCATTTATTCCGATGGGAACTCTGAAATTATAACGCGGGTAAAACTGCGGGGTACAATTAGTTATTTATACGTATAGTATAGGGAAGTGCTGCATTATAAGAATAGATATTTCATCGAGTCGAAAATCGTAACCTAATAAGTCATAAGGATAAGTCATCCTTTTATTTTTGTAAATATCTATTGTAGCATTCTGCTACAATATCAACCTTTTTTATTATTATTTTTTTTTGGGACGTGAGATGGAATTGAAAAATGAGAAGAGATTTTTTTGACGGACTGAAAAAAGGGAAGGTGTCAGGCCGAAACCGAATGGAGATTATTATACGGAGCTACCAATTTCGGAACAGTTCAAGACGTTAGTGAACAAACCGCCGACCAGCCTCAACACCACCCCAGTGGAGAACAAGGGCTAAGCTGCGAGCCCTGGTCGCGAGCTCACCTTCAATTATTATAATTATCTTCAGCACGCTCTAGTTCAATATTAGTTGATTGCAAAATTTACTCCTATAGAGACTTGTGTTCTCGGACACTTGTTTTGAACAGTCAAAACAAGTGTCCGAGACAACATTCGCCACACTATGTAAGTATACTAATATTATAAAGAGGAAAGATTAGATTTTTTGGTTTGTTTGTTTCGATTTAACTCAAAAACTACTGGACCGATTTCAAATATTTCGCCACCCGCCCACGCTACGCCACTGCAGCTATTATAATAACCTTAAAAGAAATCATTCATGTAAAGGTTTGGGACGGAGCTAATAATACTATGGCACAATCTCCTTTTGCATACCTACTTCTTTTTTTCAGAGGTACAGAGAAGGACATAGGGTACTTTTTGTTCCGGAATTGCCGCGGGAACTTCGAAATTAACGCGGGTGAAACCGCGGGAACAGCTATAGTGCTTAAGTATAATCGTTATCAAATTCTAGCTCGAACCATAAAATAATGTTATTTTGTCGGGAAACAAACCGTGTCTTTTCTAAACGGCCCGCGTTAGTCGTATCAACCACAACACCTCAATAAACAATAGCTAAAGGGAATTCACATTTCGGTCACGACTGTACCTGCATTGTTCGCACGCCACGCAACTGTACTAAATCACGCAGAGTATATCACACGTAGCCCTTTTGTGCACAAAATCTACGAGTACCTACTATCTTTCAAAGGGTACAATTTACTTTACAATTTACTTTTGAAAATCAAAATTCTAATTAGTCCGTCAGATAAAAAATAAAAAACAATAGACACGTATTTTTTGCTTTTTCAAATAAATTAAATTTTTTTTTTTATGTCATAGGGGGCAAACGGGCAAGTGGTACAACTGATGGTAAGTGATTACCGCCGCCCATGGGCATCTGCAACACCAGAAGGCATGCAGGTGTGTTGCCGACCTGGAATGGGGATGGGAACTGGCTTTCAAGTGGGGCTGCCGGAACACACCGTTAGGTGCTTGGCGACAGATTTGCAACTTGAAGGTTGTAGCTAGCCAGCCGGGCACTAGAGAGCGCCCTACCACCATGCTATGGTTTCCTCACGATGTTTTCCTTCACCGACAGCTCAAGCTCATTGTTAGGGTTTGAACCTACGGCTTGCGGCGTTTGATCCAAACGCACCAACCACTGAGCTATCATCGCTGAAAAAAATATGTATACAGAGATAAAGCGCATTAAAGTTTAGGGTGAGGGGGTCGTGACGTCACTAACCGCTAAAACCGCCATACACACTGTCCTGATCGTGACGTCACGCGAAATTTCAACTCAATGTATCGCTGTTATTTTTTGATTACGTAAAAAAAGAAAAAATACGTGTCCAATATTTTTTTTTAATCCACAAGATGGGCTAAAAAAAAATTAGTCAACATGCCCATTATTGTGTTAATGAGGAAGGTTTAATAAAACAATATTGTTCAGTATCTGAAGCTATTGTGAAATTTGAACATCACTGTCAAAGTTTAGATTTGAACAATCAAAAGCGGATCTGCTTTTGAAGTTTCGATCCCAAACAAACAATAATTAAAATCTATGTTTCGAATTTCATGCTAGTATAGCTGCAAGAATCTACGTTGATCACCGGAGAATTACTCAAGGAACACGGAGTTTCACATGACTTGAACCGAGGACAAAAGCTTTTATTCCCGTCAGCACATTTAGCATTATATTAATTTCTTGATTCCTGTGGGAACTTTCTACATGATGAAAGTACACTCTCTCCTATTCAAGACCTAATTTAGGTCTTTGAACTTGTAACAATTAACCACATAGCTGTTCCCCAGCGGTTCCGCTTGCGGTATTCGTAAGATAACCCCTAATGTCTTTTACAAACTTTATTTCTTTGTGTAATAATAATATAGATTTGTGTGCCTTAATTCATAAGATTTGCTTGTTTAAGCCTCTCACATCAGCCAAACATTCAAATTTTCTCTAATAGATAAATTATGACATAAAATTATTTTATAAAATTATTACTGTTATTTTATTGTTTTCAAATTGTTTGTATATCTTCGAAGCGTTATAATCACAGTCCATTAATGCTAAAAGCCTTGTACTTAACAGTAGGTACCTACTTGAAATTCATTTGTATAAACAACCTGAATTCGAAGTTAAAGTGAACATTATTATTTTCATTTCAAATTAAATGTATTCAAGGTGGCTTTGTTTGTGTTATTTAATAACGTATTATAATAGACTCTTTTAGCGAAAAAATTTAAATTCTCGCAAAATAATTATGTGCTTTATTATTTTATTGTATTTTAGTTGTACTATTTGCGATGCCACAATCCTTTGTTATGCTAATTTGTTAGCTCGGCGTTGAATCTTTATGAAAATTCCGGCTGGAAATTAAGTTATGTACCTACCTTTGTACTTTAGCAGGCTGAAAACAATTGCTTATTATTTAATTACTAGCTGTTCCCCGCGGTTCAAACCTCGAGAATTCCGGGATAAAAGTATCCTATATCCTTATACCCACATAGATATCCCTAAAAACGTGTAGGTATAGTATAGTATACAAAATTTAATGCAGATTTACCCGCGTTAATTTTGGAGTTCCCGCGGTAATCCAGAGATAAATAGTACCCTATGTCCTTCTCTGTACCCCTGACAATTTGTAAGCAGAATTTCGTGAAGATCGGTTGAGCCTTTAAGGCGTGAAAGCGTAAACACACTAACAAACTTACCTTCACATTTTATAATATAAGAAGTTTGAAGTGTTTTGATATATTTTATTACTTTACAAAAGACAGAAAATAATTAAGTTTCAATTATCATAAGTATTTAATATCTCCGAAAACAGAGTGAAGCCGTAGATAAGAGTCTACCCGCCGCACTCAGAGTTGCCTTTAATGATTACTCAGTTAAGTATAGATTTTTATAACAAAACTGCCGCAATCAGAGACGTTCAGTAAATTTATGTTAATTGGCATTTAATAAGATGTAACTTAATTAGTTAAATGCCAATTAACATTAATTTATTAAACTTGTCTGATTGCGGTAGTTTTGTTTTAAAAATCTATACTTAACTAAGTAATCATTAAAGTCGACTCTGAGTGTGGCGGTATGACGGTACTTTTATTTTTCTAATCCCTACTATTATTATTATAAACACGAAAGTACCTAACTCTGTCTGTCTGTCTGTTATGCTTTCACGACTTAACGGCTCAACCGGTCATCATGAAACTTTGCATACATATTGTCAGGGGTACAGAGAAGGACATAGGGTACTTTTTGTCCCGGAATTCCCATGGGAACTCCAAAAATAACACGGGAGAAACCTCGGGGAACAGCTAGTTCATTATTAAAAAAATATGAATTTTTGACAGATACCGAAATGTGATGGTTTCAAAAATCATTTATATAAAATTTAATTTTATAAATAGCAAAATTATTATAAAAGATTTTATTTATTTTTTGTTGGAATTTTATTATCAATTATAGAGCTTTTATTTGGTGTGGCATTCGTAACTTTATTATTATTTAGATTATATTCTCTTCAGTGAATAACGATGCGATAAAACTTATAAAATGATTTTCTGAGTTACATATACCTACCTACGTGTTAAAATTAAGCATTTTCAGGCTTATTGTAACTTATTTTCAAATTAAAAAGAAAAAATTACATTTACCATTTCTGCAAAGAAATATCCGTTCAAAAAGTATTTGGGAAAACTTTGCATTTCAAAAAACAAAACACGGCACGCAGATATTTTGGTGAGGCTTCAGGGCATAATAATAGTCACGTAAGCCCGAAGCCTAACAAAAGACAACCACAATTATTTACCTCAAACAAGTTATATAAGGATTTGGTATTCGATATTTATACAAATTCCAACCACGAAGCGTGTAGGGAAAAGCGAAATATCCGAAACACGAAAAAAAAAAACTCGATATTTTCGTTCCCACGGTGTTATTGTCTCATATTTTTGGCCTTGTAGAAATTGAACGCATGAATTCTGTCAGAATTTATCGTTCATACACCATATTGCTAACTTGGCGATACACGGCCGAGTTCCACGGCGAACGTTTATTTTTTTTTTAATTTTTGTTTCATTTTGGGGCATCCAAAAACAATTAGGTACATAAGTTATTAAATATACCATTATTTAAAATGCACAACAATTTTGAATTTACTTTGGAGGAACTCGTGGATAAAAGGGACCTTTCTGTGTACTCCTAACAATGTGCATGCAAAACTTCATAATGATCGCTTGGCTAGTTAAGTCGTCAATTCCATTGACTTTATACGCGTCACTTCCGTTTTCTGCTGATAGGTACTATATTATACTGCCAACGGACCAAAATAAATTTAAAAATAAACTACGTTAAATGTTACGAAAACTTGTCAGATTTTCCGTGTTTTATCCTTATTCTTCTGAGGTTTTATCATTGTGCACACCTTGCACATGAGCACAGAAATACTTACGAAAATACTTACATACTTCACAGCGGTTTACCTCCATCTACCTACCATTACCAAACCGTGTACGTAACATACCTTTACCGGGGAATTGGATCAAGGATCAGGAAGGTTGAAGGAGCAAGAGAGAAATAACATACACAGTGGAATCACCTTATTATCGAATCACAAGAAAGAAACAGGACACGGACAACTTGTTATGTTATTCTTTATTGCCTAGCTGACTCAATTCCAACGAATTCCAGACAGAGGAAAGTGCGAGGAGCAATCTTGAAAAAGACGACCTCGCTGGAGATTCGAAGGAACAGTCAAGCGACGTCACGTTCCTGGGTCACACTCACTGAAGTAACTACGCAGGCAAGATCAGGCAGTACATCAAAATGGAAAGAGTGGCCCTGAAAAGAGCCGTTTTTAATCGCCTGGATCTTGCGACTCTGTTGTACACCATCAAGCACCATGGAACTACTCGGTCGGAGACACCTGTACGGCACCACACGCACATCCACGATTCGCGGTCCGGCGCGAGACGCGCGGCCTTGCGCTCTCAACGATCGATGGCGACTGGCGCTTGAGACGCGGCGGACTGAGCTCCTGCGCGCGCGCCGCCCGCGTCCTCCGCGCCGCGCACCCCGCGCATGCGCGGTGCGAGTGTGCGACGAGAGGAGACTATGAAATTCTAGAAACTAGCATCTCGCTCGAATCTGTCCGCCATTTAATGTACGATTTCTCATTGGTTGTTTGGTTGTAAATATTTAATGTTGTGTTTTTGATTGGTTGTTAGTTTTAAGGTTTTCTGTATATATAGCGCTAAGTTTTTAACAATAAATCACTTCCAAAATTCCATTTCTACAGCAAATGTGAGTTTAATACCTACCTGCTCGTAATACCTCCGCTACAGTGGTGACCCTCCGACAATCAAGAAGAAAAAAGGAATCAACAAAAGGCTGAAGCTATGGCCGAGCAAGAACAGAAAAGCAAGCCACCGCACTCAGAGATCCTATCAAGATTGGAAAAACTCACATTACAAGTGGCGGAATTGCGAGCACGGCATACCACGCGTCAAACATCTCGTCAACCATTTCGCGGACGCTACCGCTCTCACTCACGCTCATCATCATCCCGTGTGAAGCCTGGCGATCCTACGTGGTTATGCAGATACCATCACAAGTTTGGCAAGAAGGCAACACGCTGCGAGTCACCGTGCGCACAACGTAACAAGACGTCGGAAAACTAACGTCGACACCGACCGCGGCGGACGTCGGTGTCCCCAAGATCAGCAACCGCCTTTGTGTTCATGATCGCGACTCACACGAACGTTTCCTCGTGGACACTGGCGCAGATATATCTGTTTGGGCTGCAACATCGAAAACTAAGAAAAAGGCCGCACATACCTACAAACTTTACGCGGCAAACAACACACCGATAAATACCTACGGCGAGAAAACAATCAAGCTCAACCTGGGACTACGGCGCAGTTTCACCTGGACATTTATTGTCGCAGACGTGAAGACTTCCATATTGGGTGCAGACTTCTTACGTCACTACAAGCTCCTTGTGGATCTTCACAGAAAAAAATTAATCGACGACGAAACCAAGCTTACCGTCGACGCCAATGAAGTATCAACAACCGCCGAGTCCATTCGCATCGTGAGCTCCGACCAACAATATCACGATATCTTGAAGCATTTTCCTGGCGTTCTCCGACCCATGTCTCTTAAGCAGCCAGTCAAACATGACATCGTACATCACATCGAAACGACGGGTCCTCCGCTTTCGGCACGCGCCCGCCCTCTACCGCCCGACAAATACAACGCCGCAAAAGCCGAATTTGATCGGATGATGGAGATTGGCATTTGCAGACCTTCAAGCAGTCCGTGGGCCAGCCCTCTACACGTCGTCACGAAAAAAGACGGCGGACTTCGCGTATGCGGCGACTACCGAAGATTAAACGCAGTGACGCAACCCGATCGCTATCCGATACCACGCATTCAAGATTTCACGTACCCACTCAACAACAAAAAAATATTTTCGAAACTTGATCTCAAGATGGCTTACTACTGGATTCCCATGGCGAGTAAAGAAGATGCACAGAAAACAGCCATAATCACTCCGTTCGGGCTATACGAATTTACATGCATGACGTTCGGTCTACGCAACGCAAGTCAAACCTTTCAAAGATTCATGCATCAAGTTCTCCGAGGTATAGAAGACTGTTTCTGTTTCGTCGACGACATTCTCCTATTTTCTGAAGATGAAAACAACCATAAGAAGCTTCTCCATCAAGTCTTAGAACGTCTCGACAAACACGGCGTCACACTCAACGTCGACAAATGCCAGTTTGGAGTTGAAACCATAAACTTCCTAGGCTATGAAGTCTCCGCCAGCGGTATCAAACCTACGATAGATCGCATCGAAGCAATTTCCTCGTATCCGAAACCGAAGACAATCGTCGAACTACGACGCTTCCTAGGCATGCTTAATTTTTACCGAGATTGCCTACCTCATCAAGCCGATCATCAACACGAACTCAACAAGTTTCTTCACAACAAGAAAAAGAATGACAAAACGCCCATAGAATGGACACCGGAAGCGAACGAAGCTTTTGAAAAATGCCGCCAAAGCATTACCGAAGCAACAACGTTAAGCTACCCCGTTCACGGTTGCAAACTCGCTATAATGACAGACGCCTCGGATCACAGTTTAGGCGCAGTACTACAACAAAAGGTTGAGAACAACTGGAAACCATTAGCATTCTTCTCGAAGTCAATGAGCCCTACGCAACGCCGCTACAGCGTGTACGATCGCGAACTATTAGCTATGTACATGGCTGTAAAACACTTCAGAAGACTAATCGAAGGCTGCGAAGTAACTATACTCACCGATCACAAGCCTCTCTCTTTCGCACTCAGCAGACCCGCCAGTAGTAGCGACACACCGAGACGAGAACGGCAGCTACATTTCATATCTCAATTTTGTTCGAGTATCAAGTACATCAAAGGTGAAGAAAATCCAATCGCCGACGCATTATCACGAATCGAAGACATCCAGAACCCAAATGTCATAGACTACAACCAACTCGCAATAGACCAAAGCAACGACGAAGACTTGAGAAATCTAAAGAAACAACCCAACTTGAAATTCGCCGAAGTAACTCTTCCCGGACTCGACCGACCAATCACATGCGAGCTATCGACTACGTCACCCCGTCCGTATTTACCTAAAACATACCGCTATGCCGCATTCAAAGCGCAACACGGGCTATGTCACCCCGGGGCAAGAACCACACGGAAGCAGATAGCATCGAAATTTTTCTGGCCAGCTATGAACAAAGAAGTAGCAACATGGGCCAAAGCATGTATCGACTGTCAGCGCAGCAAGGTACATCGTCACGTCGTCACTCCTCTGGCAGAGTTTCCACCTTCTCAACGTTTCGAACACATACACATAGACGTCGTGGGACCGCTACGATTATCGCAAGATTTCAAGTTTTGCGTCACCATAATAGACAGACGCACCAGATGGCCGGAAGCTGTTCCAGTTCAAGACATCACCGCAGAAAGCGTCGCAAAAGCCCTCTACGAGAACTGGATAGTGCGATTTGGCGTCCCGCTCAGAATTACGACAGACAGAGCACAAAATTTTGAGTCAGCACTATTCAACACACTACTGAAGAGATGGGGTATATCTAGAATCCGCACTACAAGTTATCACGCCCAGTCAAACGGAAAAGTAGAACGACTTCATCGTACAATGAAGGCAGCTCTCATGGCGCGCGGTGCAACCACAACATGGGTAGACGAGTTGCCCACCGTACTATTTGGTTTACGCACCGCACTACGAGAAGATAATCCCAGCCCTGCACTGATGACCTACGGCGCAACACTACGAATACCGTCCGATTTTTTCGTACCTACACGGTCGAAAATCGAAGATGCAGAATACGTGCAACGGCTAAGCCGAACAATGGCAACGTTAATACCCACAAATCGTACCACAACGTCACGACCTACGTTCGTACACAAGAACCTAGCTACGTGTACACACGTTTTCGTTCGAAACGACGTGGTCAGACCGCCATTGACTCCGCCATATGACGGACCCTATCAAGTTCTACAACGTCACGAGAAGTATTTCAAGATACAGTTACCACTACGCACAACCGTGATATCACTGGATAGACTCAAGCCTGCCTACCTACTTAACGAAGAAGACGTAAGCACCAGCGACACTGACGTCACGTCGGAACGCAAGAGATCGAGTTCACCGAACCGTGATCCAGTCGAAACACGTGAAGCAAGGAATTCGACTCCAGCTGTCTTACCTACGTCACCTTACATCACCCGGAGCGGACGAGTCGTGAAGAAAACCGTACGCTTTGCTTGAAGGGGGATACTGTGCACACCTTGCACATGAGCACAGAAATACTTACGAAAATACTTACATACTTCACAGCGGTTTACCTCCATCTACCTACCATTACCAAACCGTGTACGTAACATACCTTTACCGGGGAATTGGATCAAGGATCAGGAAGGTTGAAGGAGCAAGAGAGAAATAACATACACAGTGGAATCACCTTATTATCGAATCACAAGAAAGAAACAGGACACGGACAACTTGTTATGTTATTCTTTATTGCCTAGCTGACTCAATTCCAACGAATTCCAGACAGAGGAAAGTGCGAGGAGCAATCTTGAAAAAGACAACCTCGCTGGAGATTCGAAGGAACAGTCAAGCGACGTCACGTTCCTGGGTCACACTCACTGAAGTAACTACGCAGGCAAGATCAGGCAGTACATCAAAATGGAAAGAGTGGCCCTGAAAAGAGCCGTTTTTAATCGCCTGGATCTTGCGACTCTGTTGTACACCATCAAGCACCATGGAACTACTCGGTCGGAGACACCTGTACGGCACCACACGCACATCCACGATTCGCGGTCCGGCGCGAGACGCGCGGCCTTGCGCTCTCAACGATCGATGGCGACTGGCGCTTGAGACGCGGCGGACTGAGCTCCTGCGCGCGCGCCGCCCGCGTCCTCCGCGCCGCGCACCCCGCGCATGCGCGGTGCGAGTGTGCGACGAGAGGAGACTATGAAATTCTAGAAACTAGCATCTCGCTCGAATCTGTCCGCCATTTAATGTACGATTTCTCATTGGTTGTTTGGTTGTAAATATTTAATGTTGTGTTTTTGATTGGTTGTTAGTTTTAAGGTTTTCTGTATATATAGCGCTAAGTTTTTAACAATAAATCACTTCCAAAATTCCATTTCTACAGCAAATGTGAGTTTAATACCTACCTGCTCGTAATACCTCCGCTACATCATAATCGAATTAATTTTCCGATTTTGTCATCTCTTTCATTCATGCGTCATCATTCTATTGTCAGAATAGATCAAACCAAAGCATCATTTTTATCTCTTTCGGACATATCTCACCATCCCATCCCACCACGCAGAAGTTATTCTGGTACACGCAACGTTTTAATTATTAATATAACTCTTATTAGAATTATTATAGGACTAGCTGTTTCCCGCGGTTTCACCCGCAGTAATTTCGGAGTCCCGTGGGAATTCCAGGTTAAAATATCGCATGTTACTCATGAATAATGTAGCATTCTAAAGGTCAAAGAATTTTTTAAATCGACTAACTTTGTTTTAATTTATCGACAAACAAAAAATCAAATCTTGCTCCTTTAAAATACTTATTAGTTTAGATTATTTATTCGCAGAGAATTAGTTCTTAGCTCAATTCATTTGCCGTCAATAGTTTACGCTTATCCCGAAAATGGGACTTTGCAATAGAGATTCATAAACTACTTCTTTTCCATATTAGTCAAATCTTACCTTACAATCTCGCCAAATAAAATCCCCAGCAAGGCAACTCTCTGCTGAAGCTGGACTATTTAAAGTACCGTGTGGTCCTGTCAACGCTCACTATATCGGAGTCGACCCTCGATAACAAATAGATCTTATTACCTTGCCCTCCCGTTTATATATATAGATGTATGCAGAGATTTTTTTGACAGCCGTCTGAGAATAATAAATAACGGTATCCCTTTTTTCCGTTGAAACCTTGAAACGCCAATAAAACAGAATTATGTCACGAACCTTCCATAACGCGAGACCGGTTCACGTGGCGTCCTTCTGTTGCTCAATACTTACTTATAACATTCCAGGAACATAATAGACCAAGTCTGCAGTTGATATATTTTTTCGAGAATATCCTTCCTTACTACTTGCTTTATCTATATGAAAATTAATCCTATTTCGCTTGGTCACGGCATCGCGCGTGAACGGCTGGACCCATTTTGCTAATTCTTTTTTTTGTGTTCGTTATTGTAAGGAGAAGAAGAGTAAAAGAAGTTTGGAGTGCCTGCGGGAATTCCGAATCTCCGAAACGATTTGACGAATTTTGACGGGACTTTCACTACCATTTAATTATTTATCATCCCGCAGGTATCCCGAGATAAAAGTACTTACTACCCTATATTTTTTCTGCACCTACCCTTAACAACGTGTGGGTAATATGTAAAATTTAATGTAGTTTCTTCCACGTTCATTTCAAAGTTGACATAGGAATTCCGGGATAAAAAGTAGCATATGTCCTTCTCTGTACCCCTCACAACGTGTATGCAAAACTTCTTGGTGATCGGTTGAGCAAACAAGCAAACAAACCAACACTCACTTTCACAATTGTAATATTAGTTAGGATAATGACCTTTTCATAGACAATGACTGTAACATGTAAATTTTGTTACAGTCAATGAAATCTTTTACAGCAATCTCTAATTACTAACGTTAAACGCCAATCAAGCCTTAAAAAAGGTTAGCCATCAAAGAGTTTTTAAATTAATCAATCCAAAGAAGTTCTTACAAAGTACATAATTACGACATTATTCTGAAAAAAAAACTCCATTCTTTTTAAAGTTCCGAGCGGAAGTCTTTTGTTACTTTTTAAACTAACGCAAAATGGTTCATGATTGTACAATACTTTTTATATCATGAATCTTGACTTTTATTCAATTAAGGAACTATAAACTTGCTGGCTCTACAAAGGTTTTCAATTTAACTTTAACAATATTAAAAGTGAACGATAAATCTATTTCTTATATAGATTCATTCTAGCATTTAATTCATCTTTCTACTAGAGTAGGTACCTACATTCATTCCAAGAACTACCGATCAATTCCGTGAAATTGTGGGGCAAGAATAGCAAGGAAAATGTACTTACTACGTAAAATTTATCTTTTCAGTTTAGACCCGAAAAAAAAAAACGACGAAGCCGCTATCGCCATGAAGCTAAGCTACCTAAACTATAGTAAAACATTATTTTCTCATACAAAAGCGACTAAAAAGAAGAAGAAGGTAAAGCGAATTCTCTATTACGAAGTATTAAAGAACAAGAAACACCTCAACAAAACTTTCTTTCTTGTTAAATACAGGTAGTGTTTACCTAAGCATCGGGTGGCAGAAAACTTTTCCGAAGTTCCTTTTAGTGGCCTTTACTCGAACTTTTTAAGGGATCCTATTTCAAAGTTAAACTTTACAAACCCTTAATCCAAGGAGGCCAGTTGGCAAATATTTACTTTTAAATAGAACGTAGATAATTACGTTAATATGAAAACACCATAATTATAACGCCAGGTATTGAAAAACTTTTGATTAAATTGACAAATTATGAAAGCAATTTATTTGACAAAATCCAAAATTCTCACAATAGTATCATAAAAAAAATCCTGCTTAATCCTTACTAATATTATAAATGCGAAAGTTTGTATGTGTGGATGGATGTTTGTTACTCTTTCACGCAAAAACTACGGGATGGATTTAAATGAAACTTTACAATAATATAGCTTATACATCAGATTAACACACAGGGTACTTTTTATCCCGGAATTCCCGCGGGAACTCCGAAATTACCGCGGGTGAAACGTAACAGCTAGTTATTTATAAAATATGAACTATTTTTTTCACAAATATCCCTCTTTTGGATTGTTTCACAAACTTCGATCTAAGTACTCGACAACAATTCACGTGATTCTCGGCCTCTGAGGAAACACAATCTCGCCACAACACGGGCTTATCAATGAAGGATAATTGGCATGTCCAAACAATCCGAGGAGCAACCACTTGACGCCTTACCATGAGCTTCTCTGACAAAAAAACTCACATCCAAAATTTCTATGAAACTTATAAGAAAAAAAAATTACGCTGTTAGTCTGCGATCACAAAAAATTTATACAAGTGTCCTCGCTGAACCAGTTTTTAATATTTGAGAAACTAATGCACGGCAATGGGCGTCATGACGGTGTATTAAAAAATTAAAAACAAAATAATAAACCGAATAGATAGATAATGATTACTTTAACCTACTGAAAGTCACAAAATATTTTTTATAAACCCTACCCCTATTATCTGGGTGTTTACTTAGTTTTTGAAATCGACGCCAAACTAATATTTTAGGACAACAAAGAACGCATTGGTTGGCTTGGTAAATTCAGCGTAGTTATTTTCAGCATTTGTACTTTTTTGTTTTGTTAGTTTGGCACCAAAACAAAGTTACAAAGTTAATACCCAGATAAAAGTGGTGGGGTTTATAAATGTTCCGTGGAAATTATGTACAAGTATAGTGTGTGTTATAGTTATCTCGAACAGAAGAAAGAGCAAGAATTCCTCACTAAAAGCGCAAATACGCGAACTCATGGTAGGGATTCAATCGTGTACATATTCACTTACAACGAGCCCTAAGTAATGGAATTTGTGATTCTGATAGTTTATAGGTACAGATATACGAGTATATTTGCTATAATTTTGTTAATAAAGGACACAGTAGCGGCAATTTTACCTACTTCTCGTCCGCTGAATCTCTTTATATATCTGATTAGTACTCAGTACCGAAATCAAATTCGATTGTTGACCATTTAGATAAATAGTTTTTTTTATCTACACCCATGCTATCAATCCTCTATAAAAGGTTCTGAAACAGTTAGCTTATTGCCAACATTAAAACGGCCAGTGTCATATGGCCGCACTCAGAGTCGACTTTAATGATTACTTAATTAAAGTATAGATTTTTAAAACAAAACCGCCGCATTCAGACGAGTTTAATAAATTAATTTAAGTTGGCATTTAACTGATTAAGTTACATCTCGTTAAATGCCAATTAACATTAATTTACTGAACGTCTCTGATTGCGGCAGTTTTGTTTTAAAAATCTTTACTTAATTACGTAATCATTAAAGTCGACTTTGAGTGCGGCCGATAGTAACCATTTTATTATCCAAACGAGTGTTATAATATTGTACTTACTGAATTTTATTATGCAACTCGAATTAAAAAAAAACATTGTCCTGCACGCTCGTCTTAGTACCAAAACTCTTTATTGTATTAAAAAAAAAAACTTATAGGTTATTCGAATTCACGTCGTATCCCGCCATTTTGGTTTGATATTAGTACCTAGATATTGCACAAAATCATTACTTTATTCTTAACAAAAATGAGTGATACAAGCTTTAATAACACGCCACTAGATGTTTCTAATTCAGCAAAGGCCATTTCTGACCAATTATTACCAGAAAAGTCAAGAAAAACTCTACACCTTAGTCCAATAATGTGGCTTGGCCATTTCGCAACATTCACATGGGGAAAGGTGAAAAATGTATTCACTGTTCATTACTTTTCTGATAGAAAATAGTTCTTGTAGAAACAAAGCGGCCAAGTGACATATTTGACTAAGGTGTACCTAGAATTTGTAAAGTTAAGCTTTGTAGAGTTAGGGCGTGTAGAGTTGGAAGCTTGGCTGTAGCTATATTGTCGTCGCGTCTTAGCAAAATTTTACATGAAAACCTTAGTCATACGCCCAAAGCGTGAAACTATACGTAGGTATGTGCTCTATTTCTTAAAGAAATGAAATGAAATGAAACTAAAGGTACTTAACATTGGTCAATCGTTGAATTCGTTCGAATTCAATCATTATATTTTCGTTTTGTTATATTCAACGAATCCTGAAATTTTATTTTCTATTACGCTTTTGTTCTAATGAAATACTGTTCGTATTATATTGTGAGACAGCGACAAGGCTCCCTCGAGTTATGATTTCCCATGGGTGAAAAAAGCTGTTTATTAAATACGATAAAAAGTACGGTTGAATTATTCTTTTCATATATTGTAAATGCTTTTGTGGAATACGAGTCAGAAAAAATGATTTAGTTAAATCTAATAGAGTAAAATTTATTGAACCAAAACAAAGAATCTACTTTTAAAAACGTGTGAAATATTTCACGGAAATCTTGGGAGGCAGCATCGAATTCTAAAATTATATATTATAGGTATTATTCAGCTTTCAAGAGTTGTTCAAAGCATTTTTGCCCATGAATAACCCGGAATTCCCGGAAGTGTACTCACGTCCACTCCGGGCACAGTTGTCGATCGACTGAAAAATTGAGCCCAGTATACTATGCATAAATCGCATTTATGACGTACCATTTCTTACACATTTCGTTTCGCATTTTTACGAAATCGTAGAAAAAACAGGAAAGATAGAAATCAAGTTTTGTTTTCTATGTTTCCTGTTTTTCTATAACAGCTTATCAACTGCAGTTATCAGCAACGACCTGATATTATGTTTAGGACTCTTCTGCAGTTATCTGTGACGACTCCTACGCTACAAGTCACGAACTACAACGAAGCGACGAGTACTAGTAGTAAATCAATGCGAGTACTGGATAAATGGAAGTCCTGAATCGCGCTAACGAAGTTTTTACACTGCGCTGCTTATACGGCCTCCGACGATCTACAGTGTAGATAATATGTCTCAAAAACTTAAAACGCAATTAAAGATCTATTTCAATTCCAAATCATACTAATATGTTTTATACAGGGTGTAAGGTAAGACGAACTTGAATATCCAATTCTCGACTTAATTAAAAAAAAAAACAATATTTTTTTTATTCTGACGTAGAAAAAATATTCACCAAAATTGAGTGCGCTAGTTGCCGATGCGCTGAGGGATTTTACCTACCTTTTCTACGCCCGTTTCTTTTATATTGCTCCTGACGAGCGTTTTTACCCACCTTTTCTACGCCCGTTTTTTTTATAATGCTCCTGATGAGCTGACAAATCTGTCGTGAAGGTCATTTACTCGCGTAAACTGACGTTTTTGTTTAAGATTTTCTCTGTCATTTATCGGTATTTCAATTAATTGATATTTTTTGTTAACCTACATCTGAGTATCAGTCTCTTGTATATAGGAAAATGTGTGTGTGTGTGTGTTTCTGTAAGTTAGTGCTGTGTTAGTAAATTTTTGACGCTCATACGGCTGGACGGGTTCGGATGAAAGGAATGAGGATAGATAAATGATAACAAATTTGGGAAATGTTGTGACATTCATAACTACGTTTGATCCTGAAATTGCCATAGACATAAACAAACACGTCCTATTTGGCAACAGAGGTGCTTCCATCTCAATACAAAGATTTCAAGAGAATTCCGACTAATATAACAAAGAGAAGATATATTTTGTATGTTAGTTTTAACGGATAAACTTAAAAGTATTGCACCGATTGAAAAAAAACCTTTCACTTAATAAAATAAGCTAAGAAAGCTACAGTGTTCCTGAGTGACATAGAAACTCCAAAATTAACCCGAGTGAAACCGTGAGAGATCGACTAGTATCATAATGAGAGAACTTAACTACACATTATTTTCTTAACAAGTCGCTTTATATACCATTGTCTCGTACAACGATTGTAATAAAGAAACCGTACAGATGTCATGCCACATAACGCGTAGGAAATAGAGTAGGGCATAGCGATTATATTAGAGCGGTTTAAGGTGGATTGTCACGGATATTTTATGTATTATGTATATGCATGTGCATATGTGTATTTATATGTATGTGTGTATGTATTTAGTATATTATGTATGTATCTGCTTTTATTCAATTAATTTACTGTATATATGGTAATATTATTTATATTAACTTTATATATATATATATATATATATTCCGGTTCTGTGTAATGCCACTAAACTATCCCCTAGTCAAAAGGTTGACTGGTAGTGAATGCCATAGGCATTAAGTCCGCCTTTTGTACATAAATGTGCAATAAAGTTCTTTAAATAAATAAATAAATATTTGTCATATCATATGAATTTTAATTCACCACAGTCGATCCCCCACGATTCAACCCCCGTTATTTTTTAAGGTCCCCTGAGAATTTCGGGATAAGAAGTACCCTATATCACCCAAGAACACAGTAGCTCTCTGTAAGTGAAAGAATTTTTAATCGACATAGTACCTAACATACCTAATCAACTTTCGAGTTGTAAACAAACATACAAATAATCAAATTACATGTTATAATATTAGTAAAGACTACTTATTCCCTGCGGCGTAACCATAGTTAGTTTCGGAGTTTCCGCGGGAATTCCGTGATAAATCCTTTGTCCTTTTCTCCACACCTAACAACAAACACTTCGTGACTATCCGATGAGTAGTTTTGGCTTGAAAAGGTAAAAATAGGACAGACATAGTTAGGTACTTTGGTATTTGTAGTTAATAACACCAGTATGGATAATAAAATATAAAGCTGTTAATTTTTTCTAATGTTATCACCAATGCCACATTCTAAGCAGAAAATAAAAAAAAAAAACAAATTTTCGCGAAATAAGTATAAAATATTAATATTTCAAAATTATCACATAATAATAAACAAGCAGCTGTAGGGCAAGAAAATACTATCTATCGGAATACTAGAAAATCTATCGGAATAAATTTGAAAACTAGCTCTGACGATCCACCTTAAGAGAATATCGTATTTCTACTTAATTGATACTTAAAAATAAAAAAAAAATAAAAAATAGATTTTTTTTTTTTTAATTGATACTTACTTAAGATTAATGCCTACGGATATTATGTCGAATTGTGTATAGTAAGTTTCGCCTGCGTAAATATCGAAATTTCCTCGGGAACTCTTTGTACTTATTTGGAGTGCTAAATGAAGACTTTAGCTGTATGCCAAGTTTTATTCAAAAATGTTTAGTATCTAGTCTTTACGTGATGTACCTACATTTCAACAAACAGATAGAAATTGGTATATGGCATTGAAATGAACTGTACCTTAATAGGTTCCTTCAAGGACTCTTTTTTATAATATTCACCGTATCTCTTGCGGTATAACCCTTTTACCGCCATCCCCGTAATATCACGATCTACGAAAGACGTGCTCCTGGGTTCAGAAATGTTACGTTACTGACAAACCACTGCACTGACTTTTATATTTATTAGATTAAATGATAGATGTTAAGCATTCCCAAAATAAGGAGAAATCATGTCTAAAGCATGTAGTTTGGAGGTAATGACTATGTTTTTGTAGCCTAGCCTAGCCAAAGGCAACAAAAACAAGGTGAAAGGGTTACATAGTTTAAGTTACTATTTTTTTTACATTTCAAGTTGCAAGACTCAGGTTACAAGTCACGTATATTTAATTTTGATCGCTTTCATTCTCCTCTTGACACGAAAAGAAAGAAAATAACAGAAAAAGCTCTCCACGTTTTTAATGAACCAACGAATAAGTACAGAGAAGTCGAAGTTTTCTCATTTCCTTAAAAAAGATTAACACCCTGTACAGAGTGGGACGTGATCTGTTTACTAATTGTTTTTAGATTAGCTTTTACTTTTTTTGTATTTAAATGATACATAATATAATTCCCCCTCAGTCTCCAGACACCAGCATTCCGAGAAATAATCTCTTTTCCCAGAAGAAATCTTAATAGTATGTCCGATGAAATAAAATTAAATGGACGCAGATAAGCAATAACACGTTAACCCACAAAATTAAGTTATTGATTCAGAACAATTTATTGAGAGTTGGGGAACGTTTTTTAATTATGTGTTTACCTTATTACATTGCTTAAATATGTAACTAAATATTTAACATAAAAAAGGTTGACACAAAATGGCGCTATACTTTTAAAACACGATTTACTCAAAATTTCTCCAATTTGAGTTAACACACTATTGCTTATCTATGTCCAAATAAGCACTAAGCAGTCAATAATTTTATTAATGATCAAATATTTTAGTCTTTCTGTATTTAACGGAGTAGAACAACCATTTGAATATATGTATCTATCTCTATAATATATTGGTTTAAGACTAAATATTAATATAGTTGCTTTAGATCTTCTAGAATAGGGCATAGGCTAGTGGTCATCCCAGAAAAATGCTGAGTTCCCGAAGGAGTTCCTGGAGAATTTTATCTCCAATATACCTAATGTTCTTTAGAAAGAGTAAGACTTATTCTTAATCTTAAATCTCCGAAATTTTTTTCTCTAATGGGGATGTTGACTACTTTTGAAAATCAAAATTCTAACTAGTCCGTCAGTTAGAAAAACAATAGACACGTATTTTTTGCTTTTTTAAATAAATTAAAATATACAGAGATAACGCGCATTAAAGTTTAGGGTGAGGGGATCGTGACGTCACTAACCGCTAAAACCGCCATACAAACTGTTTGAATAGTGACGTCACGCGAAATTTCAACTCAATGTATCGCCGTTATTTTTTGATTAAAAAAAGATAAAATACGTGTCCAATATTTTTTATTAATCTACAAGACAAGCTAAAAAACAATTAGTCAACATGCCCATTGATTTGGATTTTCGATACAACTTTGAATACGCGTGTAATTTTCAGTAGTTCGTGACGGAATTCTAAGTTCGATCACTGAGAAACTGTTCAGCAACTGTTCTTTCAACAACAGTTTAACAACTGTTCCTCAGTAATCGATTTCGTATACTTCCTTGAATTATTGAGAAACCACACTAGTTTCCAATTTAGTCTATGTCTATGAAACATAGAAACTAAATTTTTCACATTTCTACATATTATGCTTTGTCCTGAATGACTGATGAATCACCGCGCAGCATAAACCGCTGATCGTAAAGACCTGAAATTTGGAGGGTGTGTTCTTTGTATGACGTAGGCATCCGATAAGAAAGGATTTTTGAAAATTCTACCTCTAAGGGGATGAAAAGGGGTCGCAAAGATTGTATGGAACGATTCCGCGGGAACTTCGAAATTATCGCGGGTGAAATCGCGCGGAACAGCTAGTTTATAATATTAGTATAGGATTTGATGTACATGCGTGAAATATGACACGTGTTGCCTGAAAAAGAGATTATAACATCACTTTCTCAACGTTTTCCCCGACTGTTTCCTTGAATAACAATATTATTGCTACCTTGCTAAAATAATAATTGAATTTAATATAGGTACTCATCGTGCACTTGGATGGATAGATAAAATTTCCTGAAGACATTCGGGACTGGATGCTAGCGTCGCGAAGTCATTCAGATAATGCGCTGTTCCGGGTATAACGACGCTACATGACGTCAAAGGGTCTGATATAGTTATCTTTAATGTTTATGTTGGGAACTTATTATCTATTTACATACACATTGTATTATTATAAAACTGTACCTAACGACATTTTATGTAACCGAGTTTTAATATCAATTGCAGTAATTAAAATATTTTTAATTAGCATTTATGTAGGTAATATCTTACCGCAGCACTCAGAGTCTAATTTAATGATTATTTAGTTAAGTATAGATTTTTAAATCAAAACTGCCGCAATCAGACAAGTTTAATAAATTAATGTTAGTTGGCATTTAACTAAGTTATATCTCATTAAATGCCAATTAACATTAATTTAGGGAACGTCTCTGATTGCGGCAGTTTTGTTTTAAAAATCTATACTTAACTAAGTAATCATTAAAGACGACTCTGAGTGCGGCCGTTAGAACGAATCCACTGAGTAAGGATGAAAAATCCAAATCTTCATTGGTGTTATTGTCGGACAGACTGGATGAGCAAATATTTGGCCGGACACGTCTATAAAAAGCCAAACATGTCCGTCCGGACACCTGGCAACACTACACTCAGTAGATCCCAGCAGGGGATTCTAATGATCTTCTAATGATATTCTGCGTACGGCCAAAGTTCCCGGACGCAAAGGATTCCTGCGGGAATTCTAAAACTCACGTAAATGTAAGGGGGTTGCCAGTTAGCTTACCAGCACCTATAGCTGCTTACGTACTAAACATTAGGAAAACATAGAACCCGGAATGTCGTGTTAGCATTGAATAACAATGTATTGCATAGCCTTGAAGCTGTGTAATGGAGTTTTTCACTTCTCATGCTCTGAAAGTGATTGTTTGTGCAGAATATGGGCTGCACAAAATCGAATTTTGTGAACAAGTGCATTAACGTATCTACTTATAAATGTATTTATATCAAGGCAAAGAAAATTAACCATACAGCCAAACAAAATAAGAAGTTCAAAGATACAATTTGTTATTTTATAATATTTACTGTAATTTATTTGCCTTATCTATTTTTAAGACATAAATACCGTTAATATGCCGGGAAAAACAATTTCCTTCAGTATTCAAAACTGTGCTAATTTTACTTTGAATTTTAATTAAAGACATTTTAAGTTATACTACTGTTTTATTTCTTCGCAATCGAAGTGAAAAGCAGAGTTTATAACTCGTCCACAAAACCATTTTATCTCAACATTACTATTAGCCCTCGCCTTCGGCTCGGCTGCTAAAAGTCTCCGATAAAAATGGTTCATTTGTGCACGTCTTGTCGTAAAATCTACTATTGTGTACATAAATCAACATGCCGCTATTTAAGTGCGAGCCGTTAATTAAATAGCAGTAGTTACAAAGTTGTTAGGGACCACATTACGATAGTGTAGAGGTAGGCTTCATTCTATTCCCAGGAAACCAATTTCGCTCACATCCGAACGTGGAGTAAGAATGTATGTTAATCACATTTAGGGCGGTGTTATAACACGATTTGGCCCTCATAACGACTTTTGTTCACAAAGTTTTATGGGCAATTATTAAAATATGAGACCACTTAGTTTAATTCGAGTCATTGCTTACAAGATGGGCGGTTCCAGGAATAAGTTGTGCGTTAGCGACTTAATTGGCTACTTGACAAATTTTTTTTTAAGTCCGTCGTGTAGATTAGTAAAAAATATTGGACAAGTATTTTTCTTTTTTCACGTAATCAAAAAATAACGGCGATACCATTGAGTTGAAATTTCGCGTGACGTCACAACCCGGTGCAGTTTTTGTGGGGTTTATACTGAATAATGACATCACAAGTCCCTCACCCTGAACTTTAATGCGCTTTGTCTATGTTTATTTTCATTAATTTAAAAAAGCAAAAAATAAGTATCTATTATTTTTTTATTTTCTAACTGACGGACTAATTACGACTTGGATTTTCATACCCTGGAAATACCCAATTCTATAAAAAGGGCTGAACTTGTTTATGAAAAATTAGTGTAAAATAAGGAAGAGGGCTTTAGAAATTGATGAACCTTTTCCTTATTTACCGTTGATTTTTAGTTGCGAGAATAACAGCTTAAACTTGAATTCGAAGAAACTAATATTCAAAGTGACATCCGATCTAAAATTAGCATTTCGCGTTGAATGAATATCGATTTTAGTGTCGTAAACTTAAAGTTCAATTCAGCCACACCTTCATTGTGACGGTTACGGTAAAGGAAATAAGCACTCTGATTTTTAGAGGTTTTTAATTTATATTACGATTCCAAGTATAATAAATAAAACAAGGGCTTACTAAATGGTGTCCACAACAATAAAACTACTTGAGTTTCATAATAAATTGAATGATATCAATCAAATAAAACCGATAATAATGGATGATAAAAAATAAAACCGATAATAAGGGATGATAAAAAATCACAAAAAGATAAAATTATGTTCAAGATTTTTTAAGAGATTCTTAATTATATCAAGCTACAGTATTCCTGAGTGACATAGGACACTTTTTATACCGGACGGTACTGTAAAATTAACGTAAAATCGTGAGGGATCGACTGGTTAAGACAAAGACGACAATGACGAAATCACCTTTGCTGAAGCGTGTACAAAACAGTTTGCCGAGACCCTTTTTGTTGTTCGATGCAAATGTACTTGCCATACTGAGCCATACATCTACAATTCAGAGGCAGTTGCCATGGCAACTTGTGACGTCATATACAACTTGATTACTTTGTAGCCGACCATGTTGGGGGTTCGCACTTCTTGTTGAAACCGATACGAATTGAGTGGGCACAGTACGACCACACGGTAAGGAGTTATCAGTGGATTTTTTAAATTGGTTTTCAGGAGTTCCAAGTGCAACTTTTGGGGAGATTAGGTACCTTACCTAAAATAAGTTTTAGCCGATGCTATTTATATATTAAGCAGCTATGGTCGATGAGAATATGCATCTAATGATAGCTTAGGCACCCGGTCCGAACAAAAAAAAATATTATTCTTTTTCGTTCAGTTCTTGCGGATTTTTTTCTGACGAAAATAAAGCACCAAAATTTCACCAACATCAACGTTCTCTTAACGTTCTTTTTGTTTCTTACGCTTAATTGTCAAGTTATCACATCACGTCACGGATACTAAGTTTAGGGATTCGAATCCATAACTTTAAAATAGCTGCCCATACTCACACCGTTTTCATTTCCATAGTTGTGGTACCATATCCCGTCCACCAGGGCCTCCCGGAGTACCACCCTGCACTGTCTGCCATTATGGATAGCAATTGGGGGCGGTATAGTAGGCAGACAAGAAGCTGGAGTGGGGGCCAATGCCACTGGCATAACAACATCTTTAGCTCCACCATTGTCTTGTATCGGGCGTTCGCTATAGAACTTCGCTACTCGCTAGTGATCAACTAGCATCGGTTTATTCTTTGCTCGAATGGACAGGCTTAAAGAGGAAGCACATCTAAATGTGTCAGTACCTAGTTCGATGCATGAGCACGCTCGAACATCACACACGATAAGCATTGTACAACATCGTCAGCCCTGATCAAAAAACAACATTAAAATAGTTTGTGTGAAAATTCAACGAGTCGAACTACTGTTCCACTCATAGCCAATCTCACAAGCATACATAATAAATAGGTAATTTGGTCACACTAGTAATTGTTTCCGGAACACCGCAATCTTACAAATGACTGCCTACAGCCTACGACTTCAATATGCATGTATTGAATTTAAAAAAAACTTAGCCAATTCACTATCATATAATAATTACACACTTCGTTACCTGTATAATGCAATATAAAAATTGTTTTCTTCTGCGCCCAAATATGTTTTATAAAAAAAAAAAAGTTATGGGTAAACCTAGACGTATCTTGAATGCCATAAAGAAATAGTGAAAGCGATATTTTTCCAACTAGAGCGTTTGATATTGTTTTACAGTCATGCGAATTATGGGCAAAAAAAATTGTTGAACAGATTTTAATCTATACTTAGAATATTTGATCTAAAGCTGCAATTAAATTATTGTGATGAGACCTTATACTTACGAAATATTTTTTCAATTATTACCGTAATTAATAACGTAATTGTTATGGAGTGCAAAAGTCAAAACTGATAATTCATATTTATCAATCTATCTGTTCACTCATCATGTGGAAACTATATTGAATAGACTTAAAAGAAACTTAATGGTAGATATAATGGTTTCGCGTTAGAATTTTTTTTTAATCTCTGTAAAGAATTCGTAAAATCGAAACACATGCATGAAGATTTTTCAATAAAAAAAAAGAAACAGTTTTTATTTAAAAAATAATACGGAAAGATATTTAAACGACTATAGTCACTTCACTTACAATGCGATTTAGGGCGACCCTTTAAAACATCACTTCGTATAAAACCCAAAACGGAAATTGAAAAACTGGCTAAAGGCTTAGTTGCCGGCGCCCCTATCTCGTCAACTTTGGGGGCGAAAAATAATTCACCACCCAATTCTCGGATAGAATGGGCGAGATGAATCGTTTGATCATAATCGAGAACGAGTCGTTCCCGGAATACGGTTCGCACCTAAAAAGAGTAATGGAGTGATAGAGGAAATGGTCTGAAAAAACGTCGTTTCTTTGTTTTGAAAAGTTTTCTCTGCAAGCGGTAGAATGGAAATGTTATATGAATTTTGAACTGGGAGTTTTATTTACGCGCTAGCTGTGCCCCGCGGGTTCACTCGCAGTAATTTCGGAGTTCCCGCGAGAATTCTGGGATAAAACGTACCTTAAGTCCTTCTCTGTACCCCTGACAACGTGCATGCCAAATTTCATCCAAATCCGTTCAGTCGTTTTTGCGTGATTGAGAAACAAACATCCAAAAATCCACACTTTCACATTATAATATTAGTAAGATTTAGTCCTTACAAATATTAAAAAGGCGAAAGTAAGTTTGCTTGTTTGTTACGCTTGCACGGCTTAACCGATCACTATGAAATTTTGCTTATACGTTGTCAAGGGTAAAGAGTAGTTTGTGATTATAATAGTGCGACCCGATTACCATGCCAGTTGTCACGGGTTCGAATTCCAGGGTCGTAATTACATAATATATTGATAAACCTTCCTTTTCTGTACCCCTGAAAACGTGTATGCAAAATATCATGATGACCGGTTGAGTATTTAAGGAGTGAAAGTCTAACAAACATACCAACTGACACTCGCATTTATAATATTAGGATGTTAACTCATGTATGTCACTGCATGACATATCTAAAGCTAACTCAAAGTGATGTTGCCGGCCTGCGAGGTATAATTACATACAGTAGGTAAGCCAACTCTACACCCGGAGCAAATTGTTGAAATAATTTGATTACGATTTCAACATACGCTACTGTGCTATATGACCTCAGTGTTGCCAGATCAAGGGGTTCTCCCCTAAATTCAGGAGATTCTCAGATGTAGGTGGCCTTTGAAGAATTTCACTGTTCCTTTACATTATAGTATGCATACAGGTGGCATATAGTTTAAAAGCTGACCTTTTATATAGAAATACCAGGTATTTATAAAATCTTCAGTATCAAAGATTGTTATAATATTTTTGTCAATTACGTCAGCATTAAAATTCCGCTTCCAAGCAGATACCTACATAAATAAAAATTACAATAAACATTTCAATTTCACAACAACAATTGTCGAGTGCTAAAAATAGCTAATCTTACTAAAACCGCGCGACACATTTGGCTAATGGCCGATAAAACTTTCACAAAATGCAACTTGAGCCCGATGAAACTGGAGATAAAAGGGTCCACGGGGATCAAGTGAGGGCCATCAAAGTGATACATTGGTAAATAAATACGGTTTTATGAGTTACTAAACTGCAAGCCGAGTTCGCGCAACGTTTTTTGTCTGCTTAAAATTCTACCTTGATACATAACATCAATATCTAATGATAATATTATGCTCGTATGATGTTCTCATGGTGGGAAAGGAATGTTATAAGCACCAGGCTATTTGACTATTTTTTCTTTTTGGATCGTCTTATAGATTAATTTTTTTACGTAATCAAAAAATAACAGCGATACAGATTGAGTTGAAATTTTGCGTGACGTCACTAATCAGTTTAGTTTGTATGGCGGCTTGTATCGGTTAGTGACGGCACGAGCCCCCACCCTAAACTTTAATGCGCTTTATCTCTGTGTATTTTCATTTATTTAAAAAAATACAAAAATACGTGTCTATTGATTTTTAATTTTCTAACAGACGGACTAATTAGCATTTTGATTTTCAAAAGTCGTCAACATCCCTATTGTGGTGTTAACCATGGGTGGATGGATCTGGTTTGGGGACTCTGTTATAAATAACCACCGGCCGCACTCGGAGTCGTTTTAATGATTACTTAATTTTAAGCAAAGATTTTTAAAGATTTTTAAAAACAAAATTTACGCAATCAGATGTTAGTCAAATGCCCTTTAACATTAATTTAAGTACGTCTCTGATTGCGGCAGTTTTGTTTTTAAAAATTAATTAAAAATTAAAAATTATGTAACCATTGAAACGACTCTGAGTGCGGCCGTAACTGTTTGTAGCCCAGGGAAGATACAGATACACTGCAGTAGGTATACAATAAAGGTGCATTTAAAAATATTCAGAAAATTTATTGTTATAAATTATACCAAAAATTTTACAAGAGGCCTTCAGTAAACCCTCTACCAACGACACATTATTTTATAGAGAACTAAATTAAAGAATTAAAAAAAAACCTATGAGCTTCGTTGTTTTCGATTCATTTAAATGGTATTTAAGTATATCATTGATTCATTTTGTTTTTTTTGTAAATTTTTTGTTTTTGGAACTATGGAACTATGGTTGTTAAATACAAAATCATCATCTACACATCCAGTTGTTGATTGGTATTTACTCGTATAGACTGTGACGTAACGATAATCTCACCAATATAAACTGGGTAATTATGATGATCGTATCTGTTTGTTACTTGCAACGTTATTTCTTTTTTCCATTCAAAAAAAAAAGTTAAAAATGTTTTTAAAATAGACTCACGTTAATAAAACCGATTTTCAGGTTACAACGGCATTATCGAACGTAATTGAATCGTCAATGGGCTATAAAATAATTTTAATGGGTAAACCGAGGTAAGAGCAATCGTGTAATCCAAGCTTTATTGTTAGAAATTTATATCGAAAAAGCGTGCCCTCACCTTAATCTTTATACACAATATCAATAAATTTAATCGGTTCATTCAACTTATTTATGTACATTGTTGGTTGTTATCAGTTAAATTGCTTTGAATCTGAATTGCGGTATAAAAAGGTTTTAAAGAGGAGATATATTATATAGGTATGAAAGGTGAGAGGTGGTTTATATTATTATTAAATTTTATATTAAAAAGGATCTGACATAACTTATAGGTATTATATAAAAGCATTAAGTGCCTGCATACACTATGCGACATGTCGTTACGTCTTGTCGCAAAAACTTGGCGTCGTCGTACCATATTTATTTGTTTCTTTGTATGATGTTCTAACCACATATCATATATATAAGATATGCAAGGTAGCGTAAATAAAGTGAAGAATACGAAAGTGTTTTTATGGGTAACTCCAACATAAAAATACCATTGATCACCCACGTTTTTCATCACCACCATTTTTGTATTTTTAATAAATTTTGATAATAAGGCAGTAAGATGGGACAGTATTACAAATTTTATACAGCCTTATTTAATCCACAACGTAAATTCTTATTTGACCTCGGATTACTTTCATTAACCGGCTACAAAGGTTTGCGAAAAGGTTGTTTGCTTTCGTAATTTTTTTTTCATGAGAGTAAAAAAGCTCGCCCGACCGAACAATATGCAAAAAGATTGTTGTTAAATTATTAAACTCTAAGTAAATTAATTCATAAGGGGATTGCTCAAACGAAGATGGAGCTGGAAAAAATTTGGTGCCTTAAACAGCTAAGAGGAAAATCCATGACTATACGAAAATATCAATTTTTTTATAAAATAAACATATTTCAAAATATTTCAAGCGTTTACCTGTTGCCGTTAGGTTAGGTTAGGTACAGGTAAACGCTCGAAATATTCACAAAATATTTAGTTTCACTTTAAAAATAAATAATTAAATTAAAATAAAACCAATAAGGGGGGCTCTTATGCAACAGACATGATTTTTTTTCCGTTTTTATAGATAATAATGATACAGAACCCTTCGTGCGCAAGTCTGACTCGCACTTGGCCGGTTTTTTTATATAACCTCTAAAAATGAAATGTCTATTCCAAAACAATGCGATAAATGTCACGAATAATCACCAACGTATCCAGTCAGTCTAACAAAATAAATTATTCTATTCTAACTGAAACTCCTGTGCATGTTTTTTCCGACTATGTCACGACGAGTTTCGCGTCTTGTGTCTCACGAATTAACTTTTCTTTGTAAAACTTTGAGAGTCCGAACTTGGCGAGCTTAAGCTTCGAGCACCTAAAACACCTCAGCATCAGAGCGCACGTCCAAAGAAGTGCTAGCAACTGTTAAAACTTTGTAAGATCTTTTTACATAAAATAAAAAATTAAAAACCAAAGACAAAAATTAGCCATTTTGTAGAGGCGGCGATCTTGGATTTGAAGTTAATCATAGTTTACAGTATTCTATAAGTCAAGCCCTTTCATTTGACACTCATACTGAGGGAGTTGTGAAAAAATATTATGTAACCCGCCATTTTGTGGCGGCGGCCATCTTGGACCGATTTTCATCAAACATAGCTAAGAACGCTCCCGAATAATTCACATTCCAAACAAAAAAAAAACAAAACCAACATCAGTTCATCCGTTCGGGAGCTACGATGCCACAGACAGACACACACACACACGCACCCTGTCGTTTTTGCGTCGGGGGTTAAAACATAACTATCGCCCTGCGACAAGTGTCATCGTTTGTACACTGTCGCATAATTGGAATACAGCTTAACAAACTTCGTCTTGACAGGCCATTTATTTACAGGCCTAAAAGCTTCGACGATGCCATCGCATATTCATGACTTGATCCTCTGTTGTATTTATGAATAAATTTGTTAGGAAATGGTGCGTTATCAAGATGCTTATGTTGAATTGGTGCTTATTAGAAAACGTCATAATAATCATAAGTTCTATAAATAGTTCACTAATTCTATTTTCCGTAGATTTATTACAACAAGATTATTTTATTACTCGGATCACTCTTCATATATGGTGTAGTGTAGCATTCTGCTACAATATCAACCTTTTTTATTATTTTTTTCCTTTTGTAATGTCATTTTTTATTTTGGAAAAAAGAGGAAGAAGATTTTGACGGATTGGGAAGAGGCTCAGAAGAATATGCTTTAGTTATTCTTCTGAGGGAAGAGGAGATAATATGGACATCGAGAGCAAGAATGTTATTTTTTAAGTGGATTAATATATAGAACGTCTTTGATTATAAGTTACCATCAAAGCAAATCATTAACCTCCGTTTATCAACCTCCTTTCTATTTATCTCTTCTCCCGCCAATGTTTACTTCAATTCCTTTCGATTTTTCAAAGGTTGACTGGAAAAAATCCCCCCGCGGGATAAGTCCGCCTTTGAGCATAAATTACCTACTAGTCTTGATTTTATCAACTTGTTAAAACTTTGTTTATGCTCAATAAAGTATACAAACAAACAAACAAACAAATGTATGATATGTTTATACAGCATTCTAAGCTTATTAACCTTACTGAAATCAGGAAGTTTAAATGTTGTAAAATATGTATCATCAAAAAATAGTATGTAGGTACTTATTCTGTTATCCTAATTAAAAATTAGTTTCTATTTAAATTAAAAATCTCAGTAGAAGAGTGACTAAAGTATGTATGTGTGAAGAAAGTATATATTATACCGAACACATAACTCAAGACTTACGACATACTCTCATGGTTATGTTACGACCTGGGTTGACGTGTGGCAGCCGAAGTAAGCGCTTGTTTTTATGTTTGCAGCTACCGATATACCGCCATTTTTTAAAGGCAAACTATTGTTTTATCTCGAGAGCACCACGCGTTTTAGTTGTAGTGTTAGAAGCAAACATCGCTCCACCACGTCGCCTTAAAAGAATGAACCGTCAAACCAAATACCGAAAACTAACGTATTTTCGTCATCTATATACTAATATTATAAAGAGGAAAGATTTGATTTTTTGTTTGTTTGCTTGTTTGTTACGATTTAACTCAAAAACTAATGGACCGATTCCAAAATTTCTTTCACCATTAGAAAGCTACATTATCCCTGAGTAACGTAGGCTATATTGTAAACCGGAATTCCCGCGGGAACTCTGAAATTATTGCGGGTGAAACCGCACTGGACAGCTAGTACCTAATAAATTATCCGTCTAACACGTAATATTGAATTGAGTTATAATAGGTAAGACCCTTATCATGCATCTTATTGACTTCCTACATGGTTTCCTTGTTAACTAATTAACACAAGACGCAATCATACGGAATAGCATTTCCTTCCTTCCCGTATCGATCTTTAGTCTTTCGTCGAACCGTTCGCAAAAGGAAACACACTTGACAGTAAAACAATATTGACCTTAATATAGAAATGTCTAGATTATAACAAGAAGTAGATGAAGAGATTGTTATTATTAAGAAACCTTGTCATTGGCAAATTATAATTATAGACGCCATTATTAAAGAAGAAGAAGAAGTAGCATCGGTTGAGATAAACTTGCCTGTCAAGTACTTGTGAATAAGGCAAAAACTGTAGCGGATATTTTTTTGTAAATTTTCAAGGCGATAGTGTGAACAGTCAAAATATTCCATTGATAGTTGGTTCGAGAGGCAGTTCTATTGGTACAACCGTCAGTGTTAACTGCTAGAATGAACTTCTGCAGCTGGTAACAAATTGTCTTTTGGAAGAGTTTGTAAAGAGTAAAACGTTATGTACTGGTTCTTTGCTCATCATGACGCATATTGATTTTTTGTGCCTTGGTGAGTGTTTCTTACACTGTTTGCTTTTTATCTTTTGACTGTCTTATTTTATCACTGTTTACTGGGTTTTTGTCAGAAATAATAAAGTTATTATTGAAAAATCTTCAAAATCCTACTATTCTTAGGGGGTTTCCAAAAATTATTTTACAAGGAAACTTGTGCCATATTTCATGTTTCTATAGTAACGTTAATGAATCAGTGACGAAGCTTCTCCATATAAAAGAAGATTCTAAAAAGTTTTAACAACTGTCAAAAGTATAATATAATATATCTACTTTCTTCTCAGTATCTATCTACTTTCTTCTTACTGCTGTACTAGTATACTTCATAATTTAATACCTACCAACCTCATTATTCTAACACTCACACCAAACCATAACTGGCTCACTTCCCTTTATTGCCTATTTTTATTTTTATAACATTTCTCTCGGCGAAATTAAATTACTTATGTGCTCTAGGTGATCTCGCTACGTGTGATCTGGATTATTGTCAGGAATATAATATTTGCCTTCGTAAAATATTCCGTGATCTTGCATTAAAAGGCGTTACTGAAACTATGGGCAGATGTTAGGTTTTTGAAATTGCACTTAGACGATGACTCCTACTTGTGATAAATCTGTAAATGGATGTTTTTGAAAGGTGTAGTTATATTTTTGAATGTTTATTTATTTATTTATTCTTCATTGCACACAATGTACAAATTTAATGGCGAACTTAACTTAAAGTTGTGTTTTCATAATCGTCTACAATCCATGAAATACCTAAACTATCTTTAAATTGGCTAAGCTAACCTTTATTTAATTTTCTTTATATCTTAATAGATAATGACCAATTTCATCGAATGATCTCGAATGCTTCATCTGTTCTCAGTTCTTGACCGCGATAGTGATATTTCTATTTTGTCGTTTTATTTAAAAATAAGGTTTATGGTTTTAATATACTAATTAGTAACAATTTAATTGTAAAAGATTATTAGAACACGAAATACATTTTTCTGTAATATCCTGTTTACATATGTAATGGTACAGCGACTTAATACCACAGCACAGCCCAAACTAATAGGTCCGAGTAACTAGAACTATTGCATAATTTTTTCCTTTTGGAATATTGTAACAAAGTGTTTTTATATTCCGTAAGAAATAATGACTTAAAATGTTTTATCTGCAAGTCCCAATTTGTTCAACAATGGCGGCTTTAATCACACGGTAGCGGGACAACGGCATCAATGTAGAGTCAAATGTTTTTTTAAGCTGTAACTCCGTAGTTTGGTGAACTTTGCTGCCGGAGCCACTGCACGTGGATCTCTCGCGGGTGCTAATAGTTTGCATTTAGGGTTATCAGTTAAATAATTTACAATAAACTAGCTAATAACCTCGGATAATATGATCCCTTTAATAGTTTCGAAGATTAGCGTGAACTGCCATTATATTTCTTTTTTAATTGTTTTTTATTTTTTGTATTCTGTAACGCTTCTTTTGTCGTCCTCTCTCAATTTTAGGTAAATGTATTCGATATAACTATATACGGATGATACTATTTCATACAATGTGATATAACAGTGTTGGGGACTCTACTCGGGGTATGACTATAATAGGTACAAAATGTACGATATCTGGGGCGCTCAATATGGCTTCCACCTGATAACCCTACTAAATAAGTCGATAGGTATTAAAATTACTCTTCGTAGAGCCGATAGCTTCTATACATTGCAATATTTGTAATTATTTTATCCTTTACGTAATTTTATTTTTCGCTTTTGCTGAGGAATTTACCAACTGAGATAAATATTTTGTATGGGTAATACTAAACAACGTAATGCATTTTCCGTTAGGTATTTAATATGTCAATAGAGTGACGATATTTTATATATAATATTTTTCCCAGCCAAAATAAGTCTCGCTTCAAAAAAAGCAACATACACACCGCGTTTTCTTGTCGTTGACGCGTCGAATCTATGGTCAAATATCTCTGCTCTGTCGTTCATTCGTCAGGTTATGATGACAAATGTGTAAAGGAGATTGACAGGGTATGGACCAAATGCTGCCCAGGAATGGGACTACCTTGACTGAGTTCCTTGTATTGCTTTATGTTGAAAAAAATTTTTTTTTTCAAAATCGGTCCCGGAGAAAAAAAATTTACGTCAGTTTTGTTTGTACGTTTTACATAGTATGTATGTTCCCCGATTATTCGAAGACGACTGGACCGATTTGGAAAATTCTTTTTTTGGTTGAAAGGGTATACTTCCGAGGTGGTACCATTGTCATCAAGTCAGGATCTGATGATGGGATATTGGAAAAATGGAGGGAACTTATCAAATATTATAACACACACCTACCAATTTTGGGTATTTTTTGGAATATTCCATGCATTTGCTTTCGGATAGCACCATTTAGTCAAGTGAAACTGATGATGAAGACAACAGATGACCAGCGGAGCTCAATAATAGGTATTTCACAGGTTGCGATTCAATTACTTTAAGGTGGTTGCTGGGCAGTTTATGCTCATCAAAGTGCATGTGGTGAAGCTGGCTGAAAGTGTGTATCAGTAGAAATCCTCAAAAATATACATCCCTCCATCGGGAAAAGCATTTATTTATTGTTATTGTAATTAAGTATTTATTTTTAGCCAGTAAATAATACCTTTTTTCCCATGACTCCTGGGATGGAATTAGACGCACTTTATTTTACTGACTACTACTACTCTTAGGAACATATTGTACTATGTCTGGATCCTGGGCAGCACTTGGTCCACCTTCCATGAATGTTTATGGTTTCCCAATAAATCTCAACAAAAACTTTTTTTTTCACGACTCCTGGGATAGAATTAGACACGCTTTATTTTACAGACTACTAATAACCTAAGGAACATAATGTACTATGACTTTATTCTGGGCAGCACTTGGTCCACTCTTCATACAAAGATTGGCATTGTCCTTTGCAAAAGCCCACGACCCAACGAGGGCAATCAATCAACCGGCAGCCGGGACCCCTTGACCCTTATCGATCTTACGATTCGATTTGCTACTCGCTCGTACATCATTCGAATTAATTGTTTATCACTCACGGGCCGATACATTTAATATCGTTTGAAATTTGAAAATATCATCTTTGAGCGGTGTAGGAAATTATTTGGCGCAAAAAAGGTTTGTGTGTTATGTGATATTGTGAAGAGGTCACATTGTCAGGGATTCATCAAATACCCAAAAATGGCGAAGGCAAAGGCCAATAAAATCATTTTAACTGATAACTATAATTATGATTTATATTTACGATTTAGATAATAATTATTGAGGCAGTACCTGTAGATAAATATTTTCCTACACTAATTTAAAAATAATTTATTATCTACAAAATAGAAATAATCGGAATGGATATTTAAAATTTGCAAAAAATATCAACTTTGCAATGAAAGATATTTAGATTTTTTTTTATTTATAATTTTATTTAAAAATAAGTTCTCATCAAATCTAAACCAAGTGCTTTTAAAGAGCGATATTTTAGATTTCAAAACCTATGTAGGTATATTTATGGATAATCCAATCATAAAAATAATCATAAAAGTAGGTCATATAGTTTCTAAAAGGAATCTCCTTGCGTATCTACATATCTAATAGGAAACGAAGCAATTTTCTTATATTAAAGAAGGTTAAAAACACAGACAAAATGAGAGCGGTGTATTTTCTAGAAAAAGTTGCATACCTATACAAATACCTATAGACGAACAGAAAACCCTTAATTTAGAATTGAATTAGTTAAAAGTATTAACTTTTTTATCTTAAGTATTTAACTTAATATTTTGTAGATAATAATTTTATTAATCGATTTTATATTTTGTGTCGGTTATTAACAACGGGTTTTTTTTTTATATCAATGGTTTTTTTTTTAAAGTCGTTGCGCCCTGCGATATACAAAGATCTGGGGGCACGGCAGTGCCCCCGCCAAGACGAGTCAAGCAAAGCGGGAGCACTACCTATCTTTTCTCGAAGCACTTCGTCGTTTTTTTGAACCCTTATAACTTGGGTTTGAATTACACCAGATAGACGAAATTTCGTCACTGACTCACTGATGATCATCAAAATTCTTAATGTCCTTGAAAGCTGAAATTTAGCATGTGAGCTGGTACACCAACAACAAAAAAATTATAAAACTTGCAACTTTTATCCCCCAACCCCTAAAACTAGGGGATGGAAGTTTGTATGAGAATTCCGAAATTTTGACATACAAAAAGAAATTAAATCCCACCAAAAACATTTTCATGTAAAATGATGCCAAGACGAGTCCATATTACGGGCACTGTCAAAAAGTTATCAGATCTCATGTAGAGCCAAGCTTAGCTTAGCTTAGCTTAGCCGTTTCGTACTGCAAGAACCTTTGTATAACAGAAAAGTAATTAACAGTGGATAAATTTTTCACCTTACGCTCATGTGAATGGAGTGAAATGACCAAGCCACATATCCTAACTAAGGTGTAGAGTTTGAGAAGTAAGGCCTTGTAGAGTTAGGGTGTGTAGAGTTATAAGCTTGGCTCTACATGAGATCTGATAACTTTTTAACAGTGCCTGTCATATGGACTCGTCTTGGCATCATTTTACACGAAAATGTTTTTGGTGGGATATAATATTACTGCCGAATATACTGATTCCACATTAAGTTGAATAAACAGAAAGTCATCACGCCGACCAGATTGAAATGTCTTCGAATGTATATTTCTGACTTGATTTAAATTTATTTGCGCTGTATTTCGGTGGATATTAAAATATGTATGTGAATGAGAAAATCTTTCGAATTCGGGCAGGGCTTAGGCAGAAAATTAATTGTTTCTGTGATAATATTGTATAGGTATTTACTTGTATCGTTAAAATAGCAGAAGGTTATCATAATTTCTGTCATTTACCAACTTTGAGTTTGGTTTTACTTCAAATAGTTTAATTCCTGGTTTTGCAATGTTTCCTTAATTATGTATTATTGGTAATAAAAGATTATTATTATTATCTATTTTTTTTTATTATTACAATATTAGGTATATCTATATTATACTAGCTGCTCCCGGTGGTTTCATCCGCGTTAGTTTTGGAGATCCCGCGGGTATTCCGAGATAAAAGTACTTACTACTTACCCCATATTTTTTTCTGTAACCTATCCTTGACAACGTGTAGGTAGTACGCAAAATTTAATGTACTTTCTTCCGGGTTTATTTCGAAATTCCCGTGGAAATTCCGGGATAAACGTAGCCTATGTCATTTTCTGTACCCCTGACAATGTGTATGCAAAATTTCCTGATGATCGGTCGAGCAGTTAAAGCGTGAAAATGTAACAGAAAGACAGAGTTCCTTTCGCATTTATAATATTAGTATGGATTTTTAAAATAAAAAGATACTTCTTATAACAATTCAGTCAGTGTTAATTCAACGTGGATTGTGGATCGAAAAACCACTTTATAGAATAGAATAGATTTTTTTACAACCGATCGCATACTTTAAAAATACCAGTTTATAAAATAAAAATAAATCATAAATAATAAACAATAATAATTCTTCTTGTTGTTTAATATATAATAATAAACAACAAGAAGAATGGGGATGTGGACTACTTTTGAAAATCAAAATTCCAATTAGTCCGTCAGATAGAAAATAAAAAAACAATAGACGCGTAGTTTTTGCTTTTTCAAATAAATTAAAATATACAGAGATAAGGCACTTTAGAGTTTAGGGTGAGGGGGTCGTGACGTCACTAACCGCTAAAATCGCCATACAAACTGTCAGCATAGTGACGTCATGCGGAATTTTAACTCAATATATCGCCGTTATTTTTTGATTACGTAAAAAAAGAAAAAATACGTGTCCAATATTGTTTAATAATTTACAAGACGGACTAAAAAATAAAAATTAGTCAACATGCCTATTGCATCGGCTAATGGTCCCCAGTATGAGGCTGTGGTGGGCCCCCAGCGCTGAGTTTCAGTTGGGGCCAAAGAAACAAAAGAAGGGCGATATATCAACCAACATACTGCTGTCTAATCTATGATTTTTTTTTATGCATATCACGGTACAAAAGGCAGTATGGTATAACGGGTGCCATTATGAATGGAAGGAAGGATGTCGCTCTTCCTTACATCCTTGCAGATTATAAAACAAAGTCCTACGCCGCGTCTGTCTGTCTCGTTCAAGAGTTTACTTGGCGGTTTGTTATCAAGTTATTACTCTAAAATCCCAAAAATATCCGAGTATCCCTGCAAAACCCCCGGCAGAAGATTGTAAAATACAAATATTACAGCGAACGACCGATTTTATGATATTTTTTTATGCAATCGTAAAAACTGCTGTAACACATTTACTGAGTACAATTTCAACTTTGACTACGTACATTACCTTTGGACGATGCTAAATTGTAACGTTGGAATTTGTGGATACGTCCTTTTTGATAAAAGCTAATCTATTTATTAGAGTTTTCAAACAGATGTTCAAACTGAAACATATCACTAAATATTATAAACCAAAGTCCTCTGCCACATCTGTCAGTTTGCGATAAACTGGAATACCATACATGAATCACTGGTTTTCACCAATAAATAGAGTGATTCATGAGGAACGTATATAATTTGTCAAGGTTTTACGTAAATTGGTTGAAATATAACGATAATTGTTGGAAGTGACGGGTACAGAAAAGGACATAGGGTACTTTTAACCCCGGAATTCTCAGATCTCGAAAATTAACGAGGATGGAGCCACAGGCAACAGCTTTCCAAGATAAAAGTACCCTATATCCTTTTTTGTACCCTGACAACTTGTAGTATGCAAAATTTAATGCAGATTCACTCGCTTTAATTTCGGAGTTTCCACGGGAATTCCGGGATAAAAAGTACCTGCCCATGTCCCTCTCTGTACCCATGGGAACGTATATGCAAAACTATGATGATAGGTTGAGCCGTTAAGGCGTGAAAACGGGACAAACAAGCAAACAGACTTTCACATTTAAAATTAGATATCGATAAAAACGTCGTTTTATGAAAAAAATAATTAAACGAATATTATACAAAAGTTATCTATTAAAAATCCAAACAATTTTAAATTTGTATTAAAAAGAATATTATAACGCATTTCATTTTCTAACGTGTTTTTGCAGCATATTCCATACCTAAAGCAATGCTTAATACAAACACACTTAATTATTAATGATTCCAGAATTAATTCCTAGCTTTGTGACTACCGTCTATGTTTAGTTCGGCCAACAGGGAATTGCAATTTGAAATACAAGATGTAGAAGTTAGTCCTCGAGTGGTACGGGCTTTGTAGCTGATTAAACTTTCTCAAAGGTAAGCAAGAAACTTGATAGGTCGTTGTCATAATGTAGGTATAATGGCATAAAGTCGGTTTTTTGTGTAATGCCATGTGGCAGCACGGTGACCAGTGGGGCTAAGATGCGTAACACGATAAAATTTTATCGAGCCATTTTATCGATTCTCGTCGACAAAGCCATACAATGTTATGTCGACGAGAATCGATAAAATGGCTCGATAAAATTTTATTGTGTTGCGCGTCTTAGCCCGGCAGAGGAGTCTTTAGTAGGAGTCATCTGTAGTGCATGGTCAGCGTTGCACACAGGCGCAGCGGTGCTAGAGGCCGCCGAGCGCCGCTCGCTACGGAGCGCCGCTCGCTACGGAGCGCCGCTCGCTACGGAGCCCCGCTCGGCGCGCGCGTTGACCGGCCGCGGCATTTTCAATGGCCAACCTAAACAAAAAATCGAGTTTGCATACATTTGGTCTAGCATCTGGAGCTCTTCTTATATTTACCTACTCGGGGGCGCTTGGGAAATGTTTGCACGTGAGCGCTACATGGGCTAGAGACGCCTCTGCCGGTGACACTCCATAAAAAAGAACGGATTTAAGTACTTTCCCACACGCAAAGACGGCTGGCTTGTACGTCCACGTATTGTGTGCGTGTGCGTATCGTAAGGTTGACAGCAAGCTGACAGTAACTGTCAGCTGTCAGTGAAAAATTGTCACGTGTAGATAGTTTTCACTGAAACTACCACGAAACTTTCGTGGGGCATTCAGGAGGCAAGAAATTGGTGGGAGGCGGAGAGTGTCGCTTCTTTACAGTAATATTCATTATTCTTCGATTGTGGTTTATGGTGGATCCTCGCTCGTTGGAAATCAGGTAATCATAAATCCTATCCTAGTACGTCAAGGTGCTTTTAATTGCAAAACAGGGGCGTTATCTGTCCTCGGCTAAAAAATGCTGGTCGTTTAAACTGACGAATTTCACAGTTTACCTGCAACAAGTGTAAACAATAAGTAAAAAAATAATATTGAATATTATTTCTGAGTTTTCTGGTTATATAATTTATCACTGACTCACTTTCAAATGGTCTTTTAACTAGGAACAGAGTTAGTATTTATATTTATTGAAATTTATGAGGAAATCCTTACTCACTGCAAAATCCAATTAATTATTATATTTAAAAAATGAGATGAAGATGTTGGAATGTTTGTAGTTAAATCGCACCTGCATTGTTTTAGATGTAACCACACACGGACATTTTAATATGTATTAAATATCCTATATCTATGAATAGGATCTAATCTGAAACACATATTTCAACTATTAAACGTTGGTACACTAACCTATCAACATTTCTGTTACACAGATATCCGTTTTATACTGCATTAAAATTAAATTCATATCGTTTTCCTCCTACTATGAATCCTAATTTTACAAATGCGAAAGTGAGTTTATTTGTTTGGTTGTTTGCACGCCTCAACGGATCAACTCATCATCATGAAATTTTGCATACACGTTTTCAGGGGTACAGTGAAGGACATATGGTAATTTTAGTCCCAGAATTCCCGCGGAATCTCCGAAATTACTGCTGTTGAAACCGCGGGGATCAGCTAGCCTTGTCGATTTAAATAAAATTTTATGGATAAGGAAGTTTTCACACCGCTTATGTGTTTGTACGGCACAAAAACTTTTTCGGTTATCCATTCAAAGATTTCCCGCAGTATGGGTGTTGCAAAGAAAATACCGTTCCGCCGTTCCACCGTCACCGTGCCTAAAATATGTTTTGACTTCTTTACGATTTGTGATTTATTCATGGAAGTTGCTCTGCTTTTTAACTCCAAAAAGTGATACACAGAACGAAATAAAAATATTGCGTGAATTATTATTCGAAACAAAATTGTATATCTGGTTTAATTAGGTACTTGGTTAACTTTGTGAATCGGTTTATCAGTTAAAATTTGTTTGAGTAATGATTTATTTATTTATTTATTACTAGTTTGTGATCACAGGTTGGTACGGTACAGCTTACGTGTGATATTTTACAAAGTAAATATATGATTCTACTGTGACCTGTCATTTAGACTTACAAACATAAAATAGAAGATGTTAGGTAGTTACTCTTTAAAAAAGTTCTCAAGTGAATTCAAGTAAAAAACTACAAGAAATAGTTGTTCTCCGCGATAACACCCGCGTTAATTTCGGAGATTCCGCAGAAATTCTGGAATAAACTGGTAGAAAATGCCGCAAGGCATAAAGTTCGCCATTTGTACGTACTGTGCAATAAAGAATAAATAAATAAATAGTACCCTATGTCCTTTTCTGTTCCTCTGACAACGTGTATAGTTTGCAATAATTAATTCAATTTCATCTGCGTTTATTTCAGATTTCCCGCAGGAGTTCCGAGATAAAAAGTAACCTATGTGTTATTCTGATGTATAAGCTATATTATTGCAAAGTTTCATTAAAATTCATTCAGTATTTTTTGCGTGCAAGAGTAACAAACATCCATACATACAAACTTCCACGTTTATGGTATTAGTAAGGATAAATGTGAAATGTGGAAATAACTCTGTCTTTCGTTACTTTTCACGACTAACTACTAAACCGATCATTATGAAATTTTGCGTATAGTTCTTCAAGGGTACAGAAAAAATATAGGATACTACCTACTTACCTATCATTAAGAAGGCTAATTTTCCTGCCGGAAATCCCGCGGGGACTCTGAAATTACTGCAGCGAACCGTGGAGACAGCTAGTAACTTATAAGCAAAAGCAGAACGGATCAGGAAGTCTTAATATAATTGATATAATCGGTTTCCGTATATAACTGAACGATATTATCACTAAGCAGTCGGATTGGAGTGAGGGCACGTAACCATGGCAACGTAGAGCAATGAATATTAACGGAATCGCAAGCGAGCCCGACTGTTTGCGTTGTATCGAGCAAGCGTCAAACCTTTGGTTGTGAATTCCGCTTGTGAATAATATATTTTTTAAAGGATTGAGGTAGTAACCGTATGACCGCAGAACAGAAAATAATAGATAGAAGGGACTCCAATTTAGTTTAGTATGAAAACAGATGAAAACCAGGTTCATTCATCACGCACTAGAACATTCATTAACGTAAAGAAATTTATTAAACGATTTATGGTTATGTTTTTACTTGGTCACTGTTTTCGAAATTCACAGTTTTGGGAATATTGTGGTAAATATACTTGGGATGGCAGCAAAAGGAGTTTTGGGCAAGTTAGAGCATTTGCTTCAACTTCCTTTGCAACAGTAGCGCGCCTGCCCCGCCTACATGTCCTCTCTAGTCAATTTATTTGCTCTGTGCGTATAACCATTTGAAATTAAGGCTAATAATAATATGATGGCGATTAAAGTGATGTGAAACATATTTAATAACACTAAAATTATATAGGTACTAGCTGTGCCCCGCGGTTTCACCCGCGTTAATTTTGGAATTGCCGTGGGAATTCCGGGACAAAAAGTAACCTATGTCCTTCTCTGTACCCCTGACAATGTGTATGCATAATTTCATGATGATCGGTTGAGCCGTTAAGGCGTGAAAGCGTAACAGACAGCCAGACAGACATTAATAATATTATCTTAATTCATAACTACTAACAATATAAATGCGAAAGTATTAGATAACTCTGTCTGTATTCTTTTCACGCTTTAACTAATCAACCGATCGTCGTAATACAATACAGAAAAGGACAAAGGGTACTTTTGTACCAGGATTCTCGCGGGAACTCCCAAATCACGTATAAAACCGCGGCGAACAGCTAGTCATTAAAATATAGTTGATACAGCTTGAAGGGAAGGGTATACAAGCACTTCAAAGTGACCGCGAATTGGTAGGTACCCCTTTTCTACTAATCTTGTATTGCTCTCCATTAATTAACTTGAAGTTAATTAATGTTCACGAGTCAAGTGTAAAGTCTCAGTTCCGTGTCTCTTGAGTAAAGCACAATATTTCGTTCAAGAATATTGTCACTTAAAATTTATACGACCATATTAAAAATATATAAGACCGACGAGATAAGAAACGCGACATGGCATTTTATTGTCGAATTTACGAGTGGGCCTATTATGACGTTATTCGCCCCATTTTTTATCAGATATAAAGCGTTTTCTATCTAGTTATGGCGACACAAAACTCTGTAAGTTAATACAGTTGAAAAAAAAATTGTGCAATATTTCTTTCTCTACTATGCACGTGTTTTAGTTATATTTTTAGTAATATTATTGAAAATTAACCGATTTTTAACCGATTTCTATAAAGGAGGAGGTTCTGTGCTCGGCTATACCTATGTAGGTATGTTTTTTTAATGTATTTTTACCGATTACTCGATGACGGTTGGACCGATTGGAAAATTCTTATTTTTTATTTTAAAGGGTATACTCCCAAGTTGGTCCATTGTAACCAAGTCGGGATCTAATGATGGGATCTTGGAGAAATCGAGGGAACTCTTCAAAAGTTATAGGTACTTACACCTATAGCGATTTGGGTATTTTTTATAGTAAATCGTTTATTTGCTTTCGGAAAGCAAAATTTGAAGAAGTGGAACTGATGATGAAGACCACCGATGGTCATCAGAACTACTCAACAGTAATACCTACGTATCCGAAATTAACGCGAGTGAAATCATGGAGAACGCGAATACTTCATACATCCCTACTAATATTATAAACGAAAGTAACTCTGTCAGTCTGTCTGTTACGCTTTCACGCCTTAACGGCTCAACCGATCATTATGAAATTATGTACACATTTTGTCAGAGGTACAGAGCACTTTTTACTTTTTATTCCGGAATTCCCATGGGAACTCCGAAATTTCCGCGGGTGAAGCCGCGGGCACAGCTAGTAAATATTAAATGAAAACAATCTAATAACCTTAATATTGCACAACATTGCACTTCTATCTTTGGTACTTTGTCTCAGGCAAGGCAAGCCAATGTGGAGCGTTCGTACGTTTGTGACGTTTCACGTTGAGGAGCATTTCTTCAAAAGTTATCGCTCGCCAATAATAAGATTACTAAAAAAATAGTACAGTCGAATTGAGAACCTCCTCCTTTTTGGGAAGTCGGTTAAAAAGTGGGCTTACTCGTAAAATTTTGACTATAACATTGACAAAAAACCAACGTAGTCTAAAGTTAAACAGTTATACCAGCCGGTCATAACCGTAAAGGTGCGACACAGAAAGTATAATGGCGACTCCACTCATTTTCTCTATTGAAAAAAGTTTCGAAACGTAAAAAAGTTCGGGGAATAAGATGCTAATGATACGATCCGGGGAAATTAGGGACTGTCTTCCCTTTTTCCCTTTTTTAAACACGAAAGTGTGTTCGGGAAAGTTTTTATTTGGAAATATAGCATTAAAAGTAACTCGCAATAAGTTGGAGTGTAGGATTGCCCTTTTCCAACAATGGCTAATCAAAGTTTGTGTCAAAAATCCAGGGGAAATGTCGCAGTAGGATGGTATTACTAGTGTATGAAGCCTCACAGACTCGTCAAGAATTTTGAAAACAACTCAACTACATAGTTTATACAATAGGGAGTTGACATCAGTTAAATAGCTATTGTCATCCTGGAGCTCCCTAGGGAATTCTGAAATTCATGAGTTTGAACCCATGGTGAACAAGCAGCAGCTAGTAACTCATATTTTAAAGAACTCACTATGCGATCGCGAAAATGCTTCCTATACGTATGTATTATGAGTTTGTATTAAAAAAGAAAATTTATAAGTGTTATTAGCCTATCTGATCAAATATCGGGTACCCAAAGTACAAACTTTATTATCTACTAATTTCATTTATTATAGAGCTTATTTTAATTACACTCCATAAAATGCCAATGATTCGTAAAAAGGATCATTTGGTAACTTTTAAATATACATAATATTGAAGGTGGTAACTCATTCGACACTTCAAATATTCATGAAAATAAAATTCCACGTCTTCGGCGTACCGAAACGGTATTTTAATTTTTCTACTATTTTCAGGCGCGAAACTGTATAAAACGTGAGCTCTCTTAAAACAGTTCGCCAGTGAAATTTCCACGGTGAAAACCTGTGCCATTTTCAGCAAAACAGTTTTTGTTTTGAGCACTTAAAATACTAAAAGCGTTAATGGCTGCTTCACAAACGTTGAATTATTTAATTCGCTCATCCGCGAAACTGATATCACTGACATGAGGGTTCCACGGATATAAGTACAAGGTTCGTATGTTGTCTAGTATAGGTATTGATATTTACTAGCTGTTTCCCGCGGTTTCACCCGCGTTAATTTCAGAGATCGCGCGGGAATTCCGGGATTAAAAGGAGCCTATATTATACTCCTTATAGCATCAGCTATCTCCCAATTAAAGTCCTGTTAAAATCGGTCAAGCCGTTTCAGAGATTACCCGGAACAAACAGACAGACAGACCGACAGATAGAGAAAATTTTTAAAACTTGATTTTTTTATGTTAGTACCGTATATATATACTTTCGTATGCATTTAGTGAAAACCTGTTAATTTGAAATTACAAATAGATACTTCAATTTTATTTACTTAATATTATGTCTAGATAATTTACTTAAAATGCAATTACCGGAAAATGCAAAATAATATTTTCCGGAAAGCTTACTTAGCAAGATATACAAAAGTAAATTAAAATAATTGTTACAGTAACAGTAAGGTCAAAATTACCTCTAATTACAGAGGTAGACAGACGTGATGTAAGTACATAGATACTGTATTGAAATTAAATTGTAGAACAACAAGATTGCAGTTGGACAAAAAGCGAAAATAACAAAATTAAAAAGACATACTTAACGAATGAATTTCGCGCTTGAACATCAAAGAATGAAAGGAATTTTCATTTACCTGTATAAAAAAAAATATCCGAAGGCTACAGGTCGATGTAGAAAAAGGTACCTATATTTCTCTCGTGCTATTCAGAGAATGAACGGGAATTTGTTATTTTTATTAAAAAAAAAACCCAGTTCGTTGCCCTTAACTTAATGGTGGAAGAAACTGCAATGGAACGAACGGGAATACACCCAAAAAGCAAGACATCATTTCTCAAATTATATACAGAATTCACAAAAGAAAACTAATTTATGCTTCACCGGATATCAATAATACCATTTCGAATCCCTCACCGTCTGAGCTTAGGAAGTCATTGATCAGATCTAGAAAATCCGAATAGAAGCCATACGAAAACGCACGAGGCTCGGATTTATAGATATTATATACTCACCTACACGTGTATACATGGGTATACATACGTGTATACATACGTGTATACACACGTGCTACATAGGTACATGATAGGTGAGTATTTAACTAGTACCACAGAGTAAAGAAAGGAGTTTTTTTGGGGGCATCGAAGATGGCGGTTCAGTCATTTATTTTCGTATCTATAAAAAATTGTTAAAAGTGAATTTTGTTGTGTTTTATGGTGCTGTACTGGACAATAATTTTCAAAGAGACAGTTTTTTGTGTGTTCAAGAAGATTTATTATGAAATTTCGAGCTAATTTCTTCGGTATCCTCCAAGAGCTCCGATAAAGTTCTTGTAGTCTATTCAGTAACATGGCCTACAAGTTCAAACCGTACAACGATGCTAAACGTTAATTTGTGCATTTTACTAACTTATTTTACTTGAAGCTGGCTAATTGCATTATATGCTAAAGTCAATAACAATAAAAAAGAAGGAGTAAAGAAAAGATAACCTTCTATAGGTACTGCGTGAGGGAAAGGTGTGACTAATAGCTTTCAGATTAGGCTCTAGGGCTCGCGTCAAGTCAAAACTCTTCTTATTTTCTTCTGTAGCCAAAATAAATATATTATTGATATTGTTTACTTTTGACAACCCTAACCTCGTAGTTGAATTTACCACGAGAATAGAGGCGTTGGTCTACCTACTGTTCCTCCTCTTTATGCTATGCTATCACATTACTATTTTTTTATTTATGGCACTGTTTCCTGCAAATTCACCTAAGCTTATTTCGGAGTTCCCGCGGTATCGGTATACCATGATAATAAGTACCCTAATATGTCCTTTTTTTAACCCTAACAACATGTTGGACCTAGGCGAATTTTCATGACGATTGGTTGAGATACTAAATAAACTAGGTTAACTAGATAGACTAGACTAGATTACTAGATAGATAGACCAGTTAACTAGATTAACTAGATAAAAATAACTAGCTGTGCTTTGCGGTTCCACCCGCGGAAATTTCGGAGATCCCACATGAATTCGAATATTCCTTTCTTAGCAGATGCCTACCTATGTCATTACAACTATCTATATGCCAAATTTCAGCGAAATCCGTTTAGTAGTTTCGGCTGTGCGTTGATAGATGAGTCAGATTTGCCTTTTATTTATTTAGATATTATTATTCTTTATTTATCATTGATGTAATAGTGCGCGCCCTCATCAATAAAAATGCAATCTCATCAGTGTTTCATTATGCGTTAAAAGAAGTTCAACTTCCTTAATATTGTAGTAGGTTTACATAGATCTAAGAAATCCGGGCCTGACAGCAGGATGCTAAAACATCTCAACTTTTTCATCAACTTTTTTCAAATTAGTGAAATACGGATGCCAGCCCTTTCCCTATTATAACATAAGAGTAGCAAGTCACGGAGATAACGAGATCCGTTGGGAAATGCATCTGAACAAATTACAGAGCGTTACGTATACCTTTTCATGAAGGTTTTGAATGGAAGTAGTCTTATAATACTTATTGAAAACGCCGGCTGACTATTATAGAATTCTTCCAATATAAAACAGTCCTTACTATCATATAATACTAGCTGTTCCACGCGGTTTCACCCGCGTTAATTTCGGAGTTGCCGCAGGAATTACGGGAAGTAGGTACCCGGTACCAGGTCTTTCTCTGTATCCCTGGCATATTGTACGAAAAATTTCATGATAATCAGTTAATCCTTTAACCTTAAAGCATGAAAGCGTAACAGACAGACAGAGAGAGTTACCTTCACATTTATGATATTAGTGGATTAAACGCGAAAGTTTGTATGTACTTTGGGTGTATGGATGTTTGTTACTCTTTCACGCAAAATCCACTGAATGGATTTAAAATATTTTAATGAAACTTTACAATAATAGCTTATATATCAGAATAACACACTACTTTGGTCTCGGGATTCCCGCGGGACCTCCGAAATTAACGTGGGGAAAAGCTAGTATCAAATATTTGTAGACAATTTCAAATTAGGGAATGTTAGTTTTTCAATTTCACATTAGGTCATTACTCTTTTCGTAAGACTAGGTTATTTTATTTATTTTATTACACATAAAAGGGAAACCGCAGACACATTACCAGAATCTCGAGCAAATAGCGAAACAGCGGTATTCGTAGAATAGCTGCAGCCTCTACCGACCCTTCATTAAATTAAGAGCCTTTGTCCTTAAAACAAAGGCTGATAACAATAAAACCGCCCAAAGTGTGATAATGAGGCGTCTTGTGTTTATGTCAAAATGAAATTTTCTAAATAACATGAATTGGTAATTGGTGTTATGATCATATTGTTCATCTTTATGCATATTATGTTATGATTTAGTTTACTTCACTAAAAGAGATATATAATTTTTTAAATTCGGTTCGCTAGTAATTTATAACACTCTTGGAGCTGCGGGCTGTAGTCTATAAATGTCAATCTATAAATGATCATCTCTCGACTCAAAGGTTTGTTTGCACATAAGCATTATTAACTATTTAATTATTGACCGTCTGTCTAGGGTAATCCCGAAATAGCTGAACGGATTTTAGTGAAAACTGGCATAAATTACTTTTAGTTAAGTCTAGGATATCATAGAGTACTTTTCACCCTGAAAGAATGTAGTGAATTGCAAAGGAAGTCCAGAAACTTACTCGGTTGAAACCGCAGGTGAAGCTAGTTAATAAATGCATTTAAACGTAGGTGTACAAGGTTAAGCTGAGCTGACTAAATTCATAGAACTAGAACTTAAAGTATATTGAAACTATAAAAAAAAAATATTAAAATACAATCATTTAAATAAAAAAAGTAATGTTAACATATTATATGAATTAAAATGAAAGAAACATAATGATTATTTAAATTAAAGACCCCAAAAATAGGAGATAGAGAATGAGGTATCAAAGTTTGAATAACCGACAGAGTAGACCGTTGTAGAATGGCAAAATGAATTTGTTGATAACATTTAGGGAATTACTGTTAAAACGAAGTTTGACTAATTCAATTTTGGTCATATTATTTCATCTTTCGGTCATATTTGCCGTAATCAAATCAATTACATCCTTGGTAGGCAAGTCCTAAAATTGTTCAGTCACTGAGCGGCTTAAATACGACGTCCCCAGATATTTCAATATAACAAGGGTATAAAGGCATACAATACATGAACCTACTTATCCTGATTCCGTAGAGACAGCAGAAGTGATTAAGCTGCTGTGCCAGCTGTGCGGAGGATTATAATCCGTCAAAAGTCATAAGTTTGACTCTCAGAAGAGACAGACGATTCAAGCTTAAAAGCAAATAACCTAGAAATACAAAAACAAAAAACCCAATTTGAATTCAAAAATCTTACTACTGAATTTATAGCTGCTAACGTAGTGAAAATTATGAACGCTCTTTGAAAATAAATAAAAAGTAACTTCTAAATGTCTAACCGCCGCACTCAGAGTCGACTTTAATGATTACTTAGTTAAGTATATAGATTTTTAAAACAAAACTGCCGCAATCAGAGACGTTCAGTAAATTAGTGTTAATTGGCATTTAATGAGATTTAACTTAATTAGTTAAATGCCAATTAACATTAATTTTTTAAACTTGTCTGATTGCGGCAGTTTTGTTTTAAATCTATACTTAACTAAGTAATCATTAAAGTCGACTCTGAGTGCGGCGGTAAATGTTAATAAACTAAAACTAAACTTAACCTAACCTTAAATAAAGCTAAAATATACTAAAATATATTATTATTATATTACTACTTACTTAGAATTAGACAATCAGCCTTAAGAAGAAATGACTATACACTCAGCAAGGTTGTGTTTTTTCTTACAATTTTACTAATAAAATAAGAATAGGTAAAAACAATTGGGACCAAACAATGCTTGTAGGTATTATTTAAATAACGCGCTATAAATGCTTTATCATAAATATGCATAATTATGCGATAAAGCATTTATAGCGCGTTATTTTACCTAAACTTATACCTAAACTTACGTCTCGCACTATTGATATTATCTGCCATTCTTTATATTCAGGCTCAGATAGGCAGTCGACTAGTATATACTGATAAAATAAGCTTCAGCTGAAATTATTATTTGCAGTTATCATTTAAAACTGTCACTTTCGTATCACTTACGTGTTTCGGCCTTTATTGTTTTCCACTCTATGCTAATAATAAGTTAACCAGACAGTCAGTCAGTCAGTGTTTCCGTCATAAATAGCTACTTTGCTAGCTGTACCTAAGTAAGTACCTACCGTTAGCCGTAAAGTAGGGGGACTAAAACACACTGTTTAATACAGCTTTGCATAGTAATGAATTGTGCTCCAAAGTCGGATTATTATTGTCTTTGAATTTAGAATTTCAGCTGTCATAATGGTTTCCGTCAACTCATAATACAATTTGCTTCAGCATAATCTGTTTATAGTTGGAAAGGGCTGGTAAGTTAGTTTAATTGATCGTATTAAAAAAAAAGGTTAAAGGTTTTCAAATTTGAAGATTGAGCAATGAACATGTTATTCTTACCGCCGCACTCAGAGTCGACTTTAATGATTACTTAGTTAAGTATAGATTTTAAAACAAAATTGCCGCAATCAGACAAGTTTAATAAATTAATGCTAACTGGCATATAACTAATTAAGTTACATCTCATTAAAGGCCAATTGACATTAATTTACTAAACGTCTCCGATTGCGGCAGTTTTGTTTTAAAAATCTATACTTAACTAAGTAATTAAAGTCGACTCTGAGTGCGGCGGTTAGATATTTAATCTGAGAATAAAACCTATAAATTACATTATAATGTCAAATGAATAAAAAGTAACTTCTAAATGTTAATAAACTAAAACTAAACTTAGATATTATATATATATAACAAAGTCCTCCGCTCCGTCTGCCTGTCTGTTCGCTATAAACTGCAAAAATACTGAACGGATTTTCATGCAGTTTTCACCAATAGACAAAGTGATTCATGAGGAAGGTTTGAGTATATAATTTGTGAAGGTTTTGTGTAAATTGGTTGAAATATAGCGATATAAGTTTTCACGTGTTAAAGACTCAGCCGATCACCAAGAAACTTTGCATACACGTTGTTAAGGGTACAGAGGACATAGGGTAACTTTTCACTTGCGAGAACTCCGAAATTACCGAGGGTAAAACCACGGCGTACAGCTAGTAAGCTATAAAACTAACTCAGTCATATATACATAGCTGTTTAATATCCTGTTTATTTTAGTAGTTGGAATTAATTATACATGTTGCCTCTTCAGGTGAAATATTTAGTAACAGTAAATGTTGCGAATAGTAAACTAGTACCTAATATAATCTTATTATTATTATTACTGATGCAAGAACTTGATACATCATTCAAATCGTTCAAATCCATTCTCGTCATAAAAGCTCAATCCATGGGGGAAGAAATATCCCTTTTACATTCCATCTCTCGGTGGAGAAACAAAAAAAAATCATTGAAAAGTAAAGGCTTAGGAGCGTCAGGGGAATCATACAGGCATAATTTCCCCCGAGAGTAATACGTCTGCGAGTGTGAAAACCTACCAAGACGTAGTACCAACAACACTGCGAAGAGGGGATTAATATCGCCGGTCCCATTTTTGGAATTGCCTGTCATAACTTTAAGAATTGCCCGTCGTAATTGCGATGGTGACGTTCAAAAACAGTGTGAATTTATGCAAATGTCGCACGAGTACAGTCAGCGAGAGAAATGAGAGGGGATAACGGGACGCAGATAAGCAATAACATGTTAACCCACAAAATTAAGTTATTGATTCAGAACGATTTATTGAGAGTTGGAGAACGTTTTTTAATTATGTGTTTACCTTATTACATTGCTTAAATATGTAACTAAATATTGAACATAAAAAATGTTGATACAAAATGGCGCTTCTACTTTTAAAACACGATTTAGGTACTCAAAATTTCTCCAGTGTGGGTTAACACACTATTGCTTATCTATGTCCAACGATCAATTTGTGACGGGATATAATTTATTTATCTATCGAAACTTTTTTCACGACATGCTAGAAAAGGCGGACTTAATGCCATTGTGGCATTCTCTGCCAGTCAATCTTCAAGAGTTTTTCATTGTACCACGAAGTTACAAGAGATACCCTACCCTACCCTCTACAAGATCTCTAAATTGAAAATCAATTTATGAGTAGGTACCTACTTAAATGCGTCGGTAATTTAGCTAAAAATAAAGTTCGAGCTATTGTTTTGATTTCGTTATTGAAATCCTAAGATGTCTCGTTAGTATCACTGCATGGTTTTAATTTTGCTGAATGTCCCATTGATACTACGTCATTTTTACATGAAATCGCTCCCGCTGTCTGTTAGCAATAAACTCAAAAACTACTGAACGGATTTTCATATGGTTTTCACCAGGATAGAGTGATTCATGAGGAAGGTTTATATTTATAGTTTACTCTGGAATTCCTGCAGGAACTCCGATAATACCGCGGGTAAAACCATGGGGAACAGCTAGTACCGAATAAGGTTGATTTAGCGCATCTCCTTACACACAATGTTCTCCGCCGCGTCTGTCTGTCTGTTCGCGATAAACTCAAAAACTACCGAACGGATTTTCATTGGGTTTTCACAATCAGATAGAGCGATTCATAAAAAGGTTCAAATGCATAATTTGTAAAGGTTTTGTGTGAACTGGTTGAAAAAAAAACATCTTTTGGAATTGTCGGAAAAAGTACTTTGTTACACTTTCACGCGTGACCGACTCAACCGATCACCATGAAATTTTGCTACACGTTGTCAGGGATACAGAAAAGGGCATAGAGCATTTTTTATCCCGGAATTCCTGCGGGAAATCCGAAATTACTGCGGGTGAAACCGCGGGGAATGGCTAGTGCTATACAAAAGTCTGTCGTACTCCTTGGTCTACTAAATGGTTGTTGGAACTGTTGGAAGAATAATCTAGACTTGACAAATAATAATTCACCAAAGCTGTTTGACCAATAGGGATGTTGACTACTTTTGAAAATCAAAATTCTAATTAGTCCGTCAGTTAGAAAATAAAAAAAACAATAGACACGTATTTTTTGCTTTTTTAAATAAATTAAAATATACAGAGATAAAGGGCATTAAAGTTTAGGATGAGGAGGTCGTGACGTCACTAACCGCAAAACCATACAAACTGTCAGAATAGTGACGTCACGCGAAATTTCAACTCTATATATCGCCGTTATTTTTTGATTTCGTAAAAAAAGAAAAAATACGTGTCCAATATTTTTTAATAATCTACAAGACGGACTAAAAAATAAAAATTAGTTAACATGCCCATTACGTACTATTCGTAACAACTAATTAAATCAATATTTAGACAATAATATAACTGTCGAGTGGTCCAAATTTCATGGTCAATCCTTTTGTAATCAGATTGATCTTTTCTTTACCTTTGATACAATACGTTAAGGTTTATGTTCCAATTTCCGAGAAAACTTCCAATATACCGATTTGCGCTAAGAACGAAACTTAAGATCTGTGTAAGAAACTCAAACGCCCTCGTGAACAGTGGGAATAACTTTGATGTCCTTATATCGTGGATTTCGGCACAATATATTGTGTCCACGGATTAGAGATCAAATGAATTCTAAAATAAATAAATAAAAATAAAAAAAAAACGTGGGGAAAAATACCTCTGAATCACAAAAACGTCGAAATCGAACTTTGCGAACATTTTTACGGTTGTTTTATAAATTACTATCATTTATTTAGTTTTCTTTAGATTCGGCATAATTGGGAAAGCTTTTAAGTTTATTTTTTATTTTTTAAATGTCAACATCATCTGAGATATCTTAGCGGAGTACCTAGGTGTATTAACGTGTGTGCAAGTACATGTTCGCGTCATTGTATTTGTGAAGGCGTGTGATGTGAGTGCGTGTGTGCGTGCGTGCGTGTGTGCGTGTGTGCGTGTGTGCGTGTGGTGTTGCTGTAGTGGCAACTATTATACTAACTAAAGAATATGACTGTATCATAGAAAGAAATGATAAGTGACATTATGTTCAATAATAACAATAATAATAAAATTAATCATAGTAATCCAAGGTATTACAGTCAGACAGACGAACTTTTTGATTTATATTCAAGCATTTATGCAGCATTAATAACTCAGAGTCCGACACTGACAGCAACTAGGAAGCATTGGGATAAATAATAGCTGTTACCTGTTCTGTTCTGGTCAGCTGGAAGTTATTTCTCGATAGAATAATGTTGGATCAGGATAGGTCTAATAAATCTACTTCCACTTCACAACACACATATCTATTCGATCCCACAATAAGCTATAAGCTTGTGTCGTGGAAACCAAGCAAACGTGGTATATACTACATATTATTACATAAAACATAATATAGACATATATACTCGACCAAACTGGAAAATTTATTCCTCTGTTCATCACACAAAGTCCACCCCCACTGGGAATCGAACCCGGAACCCCTTGAATAGCGGGCAGGCATGGTGACCTAATGCGCCAATCGCTATTAAGGATCAACTTATAATCCTTACTATTACAACCCAAATGTGAGTTTATTTGTTTGTTTGTTACCCTTTTACGCGTTAACTACTCAACCGATCATCACCAATGTTTTCTTACATATTATCAGGGGTACAGAGAAGCATATAGGGAACTCTTATCTAGATATTCCGGCGGGAATTCCGAAATTAACGCTGGTGGATCCGGAGGGAACAGTAGTATCTTATAAAATAACATAATTTTGTTTTACATAGTCATAACATAGATAATATGATAGGCCCCGTTGGTGTACCTACGTAAAATAGAAAAAATACATGTCCAATATTTTTTATTAGTCTACAAGACGGACAGAAAAAAATTAATCAAAAAAAAAGTTTTCCGATCTCCCCACTAATGGTTATTTGTATAATATTATGAATTCTCCATTTATTTATTTTTCTTAACATTTTTAGTTTATTTGCATGCTAAAGATTTGAAGAATTTGAATGTTAAAAATTCATAGACTACATTTAGAGTCATTGATATATTTAATATACATATCAATGTTTAGAACGTACTAAAAACTTAAAAATATTTTAAAATTCTATTTATGACAGTCTAAACATTGGTTACAGTGATTTTAGTGACCTTACTGCTGTAATAATTTAAACCACGGAACTTGTTGACTTACTTGTTAGGTATTGTAAGCTCAGGGTCCCAAGTGTGATTAAATAAATTAATATTACCATCATAGCACGGTATCTCACCATCAAAACTAAAACAAACAAAACAAGAAACAACAAAGAAATAAAAGCAGATAAAGCTGACTTTTATTATGATGCCCCGATCGTTTCAATTTGTAATTGAAACCAGCAGACAGAATGAGGCGAGCTGGGAAAAAAGAAACCGCAATCGAGACACTAAAAGTATTTTAGCTCAAACCCGAGACTCGTATTTTTGTGGTAGCAAAGCTTAATTACAAAGACGTTAATGTTATTCCGAGTCGGGGAATACCCCGTAATTAAAACGACGATCGCTCTGCGACCGCAAACCGAAGGCATTTGGTAACAAACCGTGCACAATTTAGTCGCGGCTTTCGGATAGTTCTAGTGTGGTAAACTAAGTGGTTTACGATGATTTATGTTATGTTTCGCCGCTTTTGTCGCGACTTCGCTCCGGTTATGATATTGTACATTCATAATAAATACAAGGTTAGTCGGAAAGGGGAAGGCCTTTGAAGCATCACTATCGTGTGTTGTGGTCGAATGGTTAGAAATGCGTCTAGTATACGTAACTGTTGAGAGCTTCGTCAGTTGATAGTTTGTCTGAGAATTTTTCGTAGTTTTTATGTTTTTAACTTTTACGTCTTGGGCGTGCTAATACCTATAGGTACGCGTAGATTACGTGATCTTCATGTTTACTTAGCCAAAAGATTGACTGATAGAGAATGCCTTAGGCATTAGTTCCCCCCTTTCTTTAATACAGTGCAATAAAATTCTTTAAATAAATAAATAAATAACATGAGTCGTTCCTAAAGACCTTTTTTCATATTTCATCTACATATTATAATTATTAAAGTACCAATAGCTTCTGAAAATATAAAAAAAAATAAAAAAATTAATTTAATTAATAATTTTTAGGTATCCGCTTTAGCTATCTGGCTACGGAACCCTAAAAAATTATACATATTTTTTCAATATGTACCTACCGTTCACAATTATCCGTTATTGTAGGTAATTTCACATTTTGTTACTATCCTTTCTAAAAGAAAAAAAATGTGTGATTTTTTCCTTATTTAATTGAGTCTGTTATGTCTGTTATGCGTTGCTTACCTTGCTTTGTTTTTCCGTAGAGCTGCCGTATGACGTCGTGACGAAAAATGATGTTTTACCTCCAACCGCACCGAGCGATAAAGAACTTCGTTTTGAAAAAATGACTTTTGGCAATTGAAATCAAGCATGGAACAAAGCATCGAAAGTACACTCCGAGTCAAACTTCCTTTGTTGGGCGAAACCCGTGGGCGCAACGCAAGTGGACCAAATGTACGCTTCGTAACTCACGTTTGAGCTCAGTTCCAAAGTTGAGCTGGTTTTCCGGCTGTTTCGTCTGCAATTGATGGTGGAAATAAACAGCGTCAACACACATGTGTTTGGTCACTTTGCACAATCTAAAGTTTTGGTTGCAAATATTAACTTAGCTGAAAGCATTTTTGAATATCGTAAGTCAGCTCTTAAGTGTACAAACTCGCTGCTAGTTAGGTGCCTTCTTATTGTACTACTTAGCTGTTCCCGCGTTTTTACCACATTAATTTCGAAGTTCTTGTAGGAATTCTGGGATAAAAGTATTCTATATCCTTTTTTGTATCCTTGACGACGTGTATGCAAAATTTCAAGATGTTCAGTTCAGTAGTTAGGTCATGAAAGCGCAACAAAAAAAGCCTAACATTAGAATTCATAATAATTTATATTATTTTAGGATTTAAAGTTCCAAATTTTTAAGAAGGACTGCTCAAAGAACACGTTACGGACTTCATAGATTCGAATTCACAACTTCCTGTAATGTATGGTGCTAAGTTATCTACAGCAAAACCAATCAACCCAGTTGGTTGGCCGCCTTTTGCTCTGTATTTACTTTTTGTGTCTTACCGCCGCACTCAGAGTCGACTTTAATGATTACTTAGTTAAGTATGGATTTTTAAAACAAAATTGCCGCAATCAGACAAGTTTAATAAATTAATGTTAATTGGTATTTAACTAATTAAGTTACATATCATTAAATGCCAATTAACATTAATTTACTGAACGTCTCTGATTGCGGCAGTTTTGTTTCAAAAATCTATACTTAACTAAGTAATCATTAAAGTTCACTCTGAGTGCGGCCGTTAGTTTTTATTTTCTCTTCTGGGGCAATAAAGCATATTTGATTTGATTTGATTTGGTTATTAACGTAAAATATGAAATATTTATTCATAAAATATAGCCGAAATTGATGTTATCAAGATTAAAGGTTATTATAACAGTAAAAGCAATGAAATGAGCGATTGTTTTTCATTCGAAATTGCCTTCAAAATTGAAGCGAAATTACGCGAACTGAAATTACGCGCCAAAAGACGTAGCGCGATCTCCAATTGTTCAACCATTGCTTGGACTTGAATGCCGTTCTATGCAAATTATTTTATGGATAGTAGGTACCAAATATTGGTCAGAGGAGGTTTTTCTATAAAAACGTGTACATTCAAGCGTTTTTCATTCTTTTTGTACCAACGGTGCCGCGTAGTCCTGAAAGCATCTCATGCAGAATAAATCAAGGCAGAACGTTCACGCAGTTTTGGCCGATGGCCAGTTTGATCGCTGAATATCGCATGATTTATGGTTTGAAGGTCTTTAAAGCTGTATCCATTATAATCAGAATCTAGTTAGAAATTAACCGAACTAAGTAAATTGCAAACATGCAAAATGAACCACAGTGTGCTTATTTCAAAGAAGGCGAACTTTATTGATTTTTCTGTCTTGGTTTTTAGGGTTTCGTACAAAAGGGTAAAACGGGACCCTATTACTAAGACTTCTATATTTAAGAGGGGCTCCCATACAACAGGCATGATTTTTTTATTGCCCTTTTTATAGATAACGGTACGGAACCATTCGTGCGCGAGTCCGACTCGCACTTGGCCGGTTGTATTTCATACAACGTTACATGAAAAAAAGACGTAGGAGTATACATAAAGCAAACACCGAGTAACTTCAAAGTGTATCCATTTTCTTTATGCTCGCTGTCGAATAACTTATTACCTATGCATTATCCGTCAAATGGAAAAGATGAGAAAATATTTACATTTAGTTACCCTAAAAGAGTTTAGTAAATATTATGCACAGATGTGAATACAAGTTGTTCGGAAAAGATCACTTTAAAACGATAAGGCCACCTTTTGAATACTTATCTAATTTTTGTTATCTTGGTGAGGTATCGTAGAGTTAGAAGCTAGGCTCTACATAAGATCTGATAACTTTTTGAAAGTGCTGGTATATGGTCTCGACTTGGCAACATTTTACATGAAAACGTTTTGTTGGGATTTCATTTCTTTTTGTAAGTTAAAATTGCGGAAGTCTCATACAAACTTCCATCCCCTAATTTAAGGGGTTGGGGGATAAAAGTTACAAGTTTTATATATTTTTTTGGTGTTTGTGTACTAATGCTAGCTTACATACCAAATTTCAGGTTTCTAGGACATTAGAAAGTATCCTAAGAATGTTGATGATCATCAGTGAGTCAGTGATGAAATCGGAGTTTTTAGATATCAATAAAATCTAAAGTATGAGAGCTATGCAACTAAAACTTTATATATTTAATTAGTCTGCTATTGATAACATATCTCGAAAATTTTGTTTATCTGGTATAATCCAGACCCAAGTTACAAGGGTTCAAAAAAACGACGAATCGCTTCGAGAAAAGATAGGTAGGTAGTGCCCTTGCGCTTCGCTGGCTCGTCAGATACATTTCTTGATATTTAGGTAGGTACCTACGTACTTACTAAATAACAAAAGTGAATATTATTTCCATAATTCCTTTATAAAAAAATTTATAACTAGTGTTTAGTCATTAGGTATACAAGAAAATAGCGATCTATATCATTAGAAAAATCTAATCCAATTTTCATCCGTCTATTAGGAAGCGTATCACGCGCAAAAAATAAGGTCCTTATAAGAGTCAAATATTATAGCCTTTTTAAGATATTTAATTTAAAAACGAACCTTTTTAAGATATTTAATTTAAAAAAAACGTAGTAGAATTATTAAAGGGTGAATAATTAGTTAAAATGAAAAACTTTATAGAACAAAATAAAAAACAGCTATACCCATTTAATTCAAAACTAGAATGGACTTACAAAATCTGCCCAATAAATCGCTCCAAACTTAACATCGAGTGTCCCACACAGAGCACAACAATTTTAGGTGCAATCTCGACATGGGCTATCAGTGGGACAGTAAATCCGACACTATCCTGGCTCATAGCCAGTGAACGGGACGCGTCGGCTTGTCACTGGGTGAATCTTCATCCTTTACCAATCTGGGGCATCGCTACGTTAAGTTGCTTGAAAATTGAAACTCACTAAACGTAGGTCGTGGATGTAATCATACTAAAATATTACTAAAGAAAGCTTGAAAAGGAGCAAAGTTGTGAGAATAATGACATGTTGTACCTACACAAAGCGAAAAAAACTGAAAAGTTGATAAACGTACAAGTAACTATTTTTTAAGTTCAACGTATTGATCCCAGCTCAGCCCAGACCCAGCTGTTGTACTAAGTAAACATAGTAGGTAAGCAATAAATACTTAATTAATACAGACGTTTTAATAACGAATTTATTACTAGCTGTACCACGTGGTTTCACCCGCATATCATAGATCCTGCAGGAACCCCGGGTTAAAAGAACTCTATCTCCTTCTTTGTACCCCTGATAAAGTGAATGTAAAATTTCACTATAATGGGTTGAGTAGTTAAAGCGGGAAACCGTAACAAACAAACAAAATAAACTCACTTTCGCATTAATAATAGTATACTATAATATAAGAATTGCACTAGCTTAACAGACTCAGGTCCAATTTGTAACATTTATAAATCAAAATTTTAACTACAAGTTGTTCAGATGGATCACTGACTTGCCCAATTCTTCGAAGAATCAGTACATAAACCTACATGATAAAATAATTTAAAAAAAAATCTTTTTTTTTATCATCCTCGCGCAAGACGTGAAACTTACAAAAAGACAAGAGTGCTTAGGGAATTCGTTAAGTTCCCAACCAGCGCACGGCTCACAAGCTGTCAGGAACTGCAAGTTTGGGGAAATTCAAACAAAACTACTCAATGTATCGTTATGTAAATCTTTCAAGTATGCATACAACGACTATTATAGACGAAATCAAACAAGAAAAACCCACTTGTTTGACCAAAGACGTCTCAAATTAAAAATTGTGCTGCAATGGGCATGTTGACTAAATTTTTTAGTCCGTCGTCCGTCCGTAAAAAATATTGGATATGTAGTTTTTCTTTTTTTACGTAATCAAAAAATAACGGCGTTACATTGAGTTGAAATTCCGCGTGACGTCACTAACCGGTGCAGTTTGTATGTCGACTTATAGCGGTTAGTGACATCACGAGCCCCCACCCTAAAATTTAATGCGCTTTATCTCTGTATAATTTCATTTATTTGAAAAAGCAAAAAATACGTATCTATTATTTTTTATTTTCTAACTGACGGACTAATTGGAATTTTGATTTTCAAAAGTCGTCAACATACCTGAATCGGAGACCTAGAATTTTTTAAAAGGCATTTGTGTTTATTTTATCAAAATTGTCATTTCGATGCCACTTTTGAAATGTCACTTGTATAATATTATGGAACTGAATGAACCTGGGCAAAACGTAAATATAAATCCATTTTACTTTAATTTTTTTATAAACGTTTAGGTATTTTCAGTATTCCCATGGATTTTTATTTGTATAAAACGAACTGAAAGCAAAAAATGTGGAACGAAAACATTTTTCAATCTCTCCCGTGTGCCTCAGTAAAATTGAACTAATCAACTAAAATAACGACTCGTCCAATAAGTTGTTCATTAGCTTTGTTTATTTTATAGCTGGCACAAAGTAAGGATTTACATTCAGCAAGCCATCTCTGTTGTTTGTCTCTGTTGATGAATATAACTAAGTATCCAATAAGGATAGTTATGGAATTACAATGCAATCTACCTTTTGATTTCATATGCATTTAAGTAACTTTTTATTAATAATTTACTAAAGCGAATGTCATTTTTTTTCTTTCACGCCTTATGTGCTAGGCACCTACTCTTATCAACCGATCGGTATGAAAATTGCATACATATTATACCAGGTTTGCAAAAAAGAACAAATAGGGAACTCCGAAATTCACCGCGGGGAATAGCTAGTACTAGAGTATAAATCTTAGAAATACCGCTCGAGTTCAAAGCGCAGTTTTCGGCAGCGCCTTTGAAATATTCAATGTCGACATTGAAGAAGTTAAAATTAAACACCTGTGCAATATGAATGTTATCAAAGTTGAAAGTGCGCGACGAAATTTCGAGTGGAATCGTGGAGTTCGAAATCATTAGGGAATACTCCGTTAGGTACGAACATAAGGCGAACTTCGACAATAACTCACAGGGAACAATATGATAAGGAAGTGATAACCGCTCGAAAACTTGTAATCGAAATCTTATGGGTATGAGAAGACACTTGGCGGCCTATTCATTCCACTTTTATTTTCGGTAACAAAAGTATAAGTTACCTACAATTGGCTTAAAGATAAATAAACTTTTATATATTATACACTTCTTTATAAATAAAAATAAAAATGAATGTTTGTCCTCTATGCGTTTCTAAACCATTGGTCCGATTGTGAAAAAACTTTGGCGGGTTGTTCTATCTGCGTCCGCAAAGGTCCCTGATATAAAGAGGTGAATCTCCAAAAAGTTGGACCGATTTGTAACGGGATTTTCACTGGTAATAATTAGCTGATGTTATAAGGAGTAAATTTGGCTACTTTACCGCCGCACTCAGAGTCGACTTTAATGATTACTTAGTTAAGTATAGATTTAAAAAAAAAATTGCCGCAATCAGATACGTTCAGTAAATTAATGTTAATTGGCATTTAATGAGATGTAATTTAATTAGTGAAATGCCAATTAAAATTAATTTATTAAACTTGTCTGATTGCGGCAGTTTTGTTTTAAAAATCTATACTTAACTAAGTAATCATTAAAGTCGACTCTGAGTGCGGCGGTGAGAGTTCCTGCGCACAGCTAGTTTATTATGAAAGGTTAAAGTTCGTAAGTTGGGATGTAGGAGTAATCTCTGGAATTACTGAACCGATTCTAAACATTACATAAGTAATTTTAAGTCTTATTGATTATATTGATAAAAAACAAACGTAATTTTATCTCGAAACAAAGAGAAATGTTTTTTGTGACTTTTTTGTGATTTTCTCATACGTGTATAGGTATATTTCTGATAAAAGCATTTTTCGTTTACTGTAGGTATCTACCGCGAGAAAAAAATTATGTTCATGAAAAGAAAAATTGTAATACACTCCGACACTCTGTTGCGGGAAAGTCTTTTCCAAGTGTTTACGGTGGAAAAAATTAACGCGCCGTGAAATAGGGAAATTCCCTTTTGTATGTTCTCCAGAGTCACCGTCAACGCTGATGGATCGACGCATCGACAGGAGAGATTGTATCACGGATGCGCTGTGATTCCATTGTGAATTTTAAGCTGGCAATCTTTATGGTATCAAGCGACCTTTATGTAATTCGATGCTTTATCACTATAATATAACTTTTATCCGGCTTATAATTGAGTAAAGTCATAACAATACTTCATTTAGTGAGACTTTTCCAGTGATATTTATCTTAATTGTCATCTAGATAGTCAGCTTCAAGGGGCTATAACTCCGATCATACAAATACCTACCACCATCAAGACAAGTCGTCATAATAAGAAATGTATTTTAATAAGCTTTTTCCAATGATATATCTTTTTACTGTGATAAAATCATTTATTGCAATGCTCATCTTCATTTTCGTAGGCAAAAACCGGGGAAAACAACTATTTAGGTACTTGAGATTAACAATGATTAAGCTTATGTACTAGCTGTTGCGGTCTTCCACTCGGGTCAGTTAAGGAATTCCTTCTACAACTACTTTGTACCTGAGAAAAAAGTATTTTATAGTCACTTTCAGACCCTCCAACAGTCACATAATATTTTTATCTTTGAAATAAACAAATTTTAACAAAAAAAATAAACCGACTGCAAAACAAAGGTACACTAAAAAGTTAAAAATAACAAAATAACGATTTAATTCGAAAGACAAAAATACACTTTAATTTTTTTATTATATATTAATAGGTATATTTTTAAATTAATTTAAATATCAGTGAGGTTTTATAAAAAAAAAGCTATATTTACGCTTAATTTTCGCTGCCCGCTGAAGTTCTACTATCAACGTCACAAATGCAATTAACTTTATTCAATCAGCGAATATTTCCTCTTATGTTTCCATTAAAAGAAGAACTAGAAGTTTAATATATATTTACATAATTTTTAATTAAGTAATGAAAAAAAATAATGTAAAGATTAAATTTTACTGGTATTAGGGTGATAATTTATAAATGTCAATCACAATTCACAATCTATCTCCAACCGAAAAGTTGGCGGACACCGAATCGCATCGGAGACCATTGAAAAAAGCGTCGTCGGCAAATTGATCGATCAGAATCCATGGAATGTGAAATTTTAATTATAACTTTTCGGATGCAAACATCTGTTAATTCGGAAGTTGATTATTCATTCGAACATTAACAGCTACTTACTTAATTCCAACTTTGTTCTGCGACTGTTTAATTCGTGAATAGAATTACGCGCTTTCACTGCTTTTTCCGCCTGCTCCGCTTGGATGGTATTTAAAAATGGCGTTGAAACAAACATACCGCAATATGTTTTCAATGGAATGTATTCAAATCTTTAAATTATAATATGCTACAGTAAACTAATTGTAATTTGTTGTATGTCTGTTTTCAAATAAATGCCTTTTCTTCCTTTCTTTCTAATATAATTATGGAAGTACGGGACTGGTTCTAAAAATGCATTCACTGATAGGAAACAACAGTAATCATATAACAATATTATGTTTATATTTATGAGTAGATATCATAGAACATCTACCTACTTTTATGCCGGAAATGAGAATTCCCGCGGGAATATCGAAATTCGTTATGTGTGCATTACTGGTAATTTAGGTCTAAGAATATAGAAGATAGAGTAGGCACTTCCATTACAAAATGTACCTACCTATGCGGGAGAAATTGCAGGGGAAGAGCTACGATATTTGGTGTACCTATAGTAATCAGTAGTTTAGGTCTTGGAACAGAAGATAGATAGGTACTTTCATCCTCATATTCCTAGGGGCATTATGAATTAAAACCTCATTTAACTGAACCTGTACAAAAAACGTCAATATAATATAAGGGAAAGAAATGAATATGATTCTTTTCGATAGAAATTGTTATTCAAAACACTGGGAGTACGAATACATTTTGTCAAGCTTCTGTTTTCTTTAATTTATTATTCATTCTTTCAATTTTGGTACCCACGAGTAATTTAAGAAATCATTGTGTCGTTCAGTTTTTTTTTTTTTTGTAGAGGTACGTATATGTGCTTGAATTCTATTTACTTTCGATTGATTTGTTTTTCTTTCCGTATTAGGTACCTATACTCGTACAAGAAAACTTTTAGTCTCAATACAAGTAAAATGTACATCATATAAAATTAATGTACAAAAAAACGGGTACGTTTATTAATCAGTGTGAACTTGCAAGAAGTGAAATTTTGAACTGGAACTCAAGCGGTCACTAGAGTGTTGTTCTAAGGGGAAAAAGTCTTTTCGCATATAGTATGTAATTATAAACTTGTAATAAAATTATTTATTTATGTGGCTGGTTTTGATGACTTTAAAAAGGTTACATTTCAAAAAAAGAAGCAGTTGTTTCCAGCTATTTTTCATTTGTTTTCTTTCTGTCAAAATGAGTGAATCTATTAGTTTTTTTGGCGGGAATCAAAGATGGCGGTTCGGTCATTTATTTTTATGTCGATAAAAATGGTTATTAAAAATGAATTTTTTAATACAGTTGCTCAAAAACTGGCGTATTGCAGGGACGTTTAGCGTTCGGGATGTGGGCTATTACATACTCGAGCTTTTTGTTTACCTTTCCCGAACTCGTGCGTTCTCTTTGCCAACTGTCAAAATGGCGACACGACTTTGACACACTTTTTGCATTGCGAAACGTAGGTTTCGCATTACTAATACGAATAGCGCCATCTCTTGATCACAGTTGGAACTTAGTTGAGTTTGTTGTGTTTTTGATATTTTATTAAATTGCTTAATTTTTTCGTAACTGTATTAAAAATAGTTGTTCAGTACACGTGCGGAACCGTCATTGCAACTAGTTCCGACTGTCAACCCTCACCTTCGGCTGCGCCTCGGCTCGGGTCGACATTTGTCGGAACTCTTTGCAATGACAGGCTTTCCGCACTTATAATGAAATATACTATTGTGTTATAAGGTGCTATATTGGGCAATAATTTTCACCTGTGATAGTTTTTTATGTACTCAAGAAGATATATGACATTTTGAGCTGATTTCTTTGGTTACCTCCAAGAGCTCCGAGAAAGTTCTTGCAAGTTATAGTACGTGGCTTGCAATTTCAAACCGTACAACGAAGCATTTAATGGAAAATACATTGATCTAACTAATTTTACTTGGAACTGGCTAAATGCATTATATGCGAAAGTCCATAAAAAAGAGAAGAAAGAAAAGAAAATGAAGCAATTCGACACATTTTAAAAATTCGGTGGTGGCTGATAAGACTGGTTACTACCTACCTACTTCTGACAGGCTAATGTACCTAAATATATAGTTATAGTTATTCTTAACTACTCTACGCTATCTAGACACGCGGCCGCGTGTCAAGCCAAAGTTCTCAAGCTGACAGAACTGGCGAGCAGCACCGTATTCATATTACACGAACCATTTGGAGCCACTTTTCACCCCCCATAATTCAAAAACCATACCATACCTAGTCAAATTATGTATCTTTTTTATATTATTATGAGCAAGTTACCTTTTTATACTATAAGGTCAATAGATCTCATCCCTTTTATTATTTGGTTTGCTGGTAAAAACAAGCCAATATAAAAAATATTTATACTATAGTTTTTAGCCAAATATAAGATAACTAGTGTGTGAAAACTAGCTAAGTTGTATGCTCCTTTGAATATATTTCAAGATTATCTACAAAACTTGGCACCTATTTAGATCTCAATTATTTTGTCGGTGAAGTCGACAACTAAGCATAAGCTTAATACTGACTTTGGCTTCCACTTTCACATTTATATTTTTGATGGGATAATATGTACCTAAAATGAGACGCGCCTTCATACCTATATCATTCTAATACAAAGCTAACTGCTTTTCTTTCATCATAAAATGAACGACCATCGTTTGCAAGTGGTCGGTATTCAATTCGTTCATAATTTTGTGTTCCCCATACAAGTGTAGAAACGTTAGTGGAATTCGAGCCACATTCCCGGGCTAGACGATCCAGGTAAAGCTGCGGAAGTATTTTCCTTCACTAGATCTACCCAGGGAAATTCTAGCAAACTGTTATTGGCGAACTAAGTGCACTTATGAGACGCGAAATCAATAGAAACGAGCCAAGCTCTTTGTTTAACCGTCATCATATGAAATATAAAAAACCAACCTTTTGTTTTTTTATTATATTACGTTGGTATGTTTTTGAGAGATTCAGTATAGGTTGTTTGGTTTTATTCGCGTTATTAAAAAAAAGGGATAACGGGGGTCGTTCTTTTCGTCTTTGTATATACTGATTTAAAAAAGAAATATGTAATCTTCTTTGAAACTAAAAAAAGAAAAACCGGCCAAGTGCGAGTCGGACTCGCACACGAAGGGCAAATAAAAACCGCGACTATAAAAACGTCATAGAAATCACATTTGTTGTATGGGAGCCCCATTAAATATTTTATTTTATTCTGTTTTTTTGTATTTGTTGTTATAGCGGCAACAGAAATACATCATCTGTGAAAATTTCAACTGCAGTCTAACTATCACGGTTCATGAGACACAACCTGGTGACAGACGGACAGACAGATTGACGGATGGACGGAGAGCGGAGTCTCAGTAATAGGGTTCCGTTTTATCCTTTGGGTACGGAACCCTAAAAATAATAAAAAAAAGATGGCCACACTATCAACTAGCTAGGCACCTTCCTAGGGGCGTCGCTCTCAGTGTGGCCAGTTGAGATGATGTTCACTACGATTAGTCAATCAGTAACTTGGCTCTTAGCAATAAGTAAAACTATTGGTAGTGTGGACTTAGCTCGAGTGTTTGCTGCGTAAACGAAAAATAGCTATAGAACTAAGTGCAGCGGCAAAGTTCTTAGTTCAGCTAACGTAATATAAAACGAGCTATTTACGTTGAGGTTGGGTGTGCGAACAATATTAAGAGTTGGCATTTAAGGCTCGACGCCCACTTGCGGGACCAGCATTGGGGGATGATAAATTCTTACTATTGTAAATGCGTATGTAAGTTTGTTATTTGTTTGTTACGCTTTCATGCCTTAACTACTCGACCGATCTTCATGAAATTTTGCATACACGTTGTCAGAGGTGCAGAGAACGAGATAGGGTACGTACTTTTTATCGCAGAATTTGCGCGGGGACGTCAAAAGTAACGCGGGTAAAACTGCGTGGGATAGCGAGTATCCTTACTATTATAAATGCGAAAGTGAGTTTGTGTGTTTGCTATGCTTTTACACCTTAACGGCTCAACCAATCATCGTGAAATTTTGCACACACGTTGTCAGGGTTACGTTGTCCCGGCATTCCCGCGGGAACTCCAAAATTACCGCCAGCTAGTACCATAATTATGACATCGCTGATAATGATAATAGTATCAAACACAAATGAGCAAAGCTTACGATGATTCAATGTATCATAATTTCATATTATGAAGGTAATAGCGGTTTCACCGGCCGTGAGTTTCAGAATTCCCGCTTGAACTCCCAAATTAGCCTAATTTACATCTTATAAATTAGCAGTGAAGCTACCGTGAAAATCGGTCCATCCATTTCAGACATTCACCCGTGTGAGTTTCGAAATTTCCACAGGAACTCCAAACTTCTTTCATAATAACCTTCTCCTTACAATAACAAACACAACAAAAAAATAGTAGAGAAATTGGTCCAGCCGTTCACGCGTGATGCCAAGATCAAGGGAAACAGAGAATTATTTTTATATATACTTAGATATATATAGATCACGGAATACCTCACCTATAAAAGCTTCGCAAGTGTGTGCCGGGCTTAAGCCGAACGTGCTTTTCTTGACTATTTGTTTTGTTCCATTGCAACACTTTTCACGATAAAAAGAAATTTAGAGAAGTTTATAAGGCGCTGTAGTATGTAGAAATAACAATGGAAAAATCATTTAATTGCGCTTACAATAAAATAAACATACACTTCAGTGTATCCATCCGATAAAACTAGCACAACTAACTAGATAAATTTTATATTTATGTTTGAACATATTCTATTTTAAAATAAATTGATATATAAAAATCTAAAATAGTTTAAAAAGTCTATTTTAAAGTCACTGTCGTTTGAACTTTGAAGCTCATTTTTGATCCATTTGCATTTTAGGACTTTGCCAATTTCATTATAGGTATATATATACACTAACTAGCGGTAACTTCGGAGTTCCCGTGGGAGTTCCCGTGGGAGTTCCGGGATAAAAACTATCCTATTTTTTAAGTTGGGCCAAATACAACATATAGTGACCAAATTTCATCATGATCGATTCAGTAGTTTAGGAGTTCATCGCGGACAAACAACGTGACACGTTATTTATATATATGTACTAGCTGTCCCCCGCGATTTCATCCGCGGTAATTTCGGAGTTCCCACGGAGGTTGCAGGAAAAAAGCACTCTATGTCCTTCAGTTCCCGAGGGAATTCCGGGATAAAAACTATCCTATCTTTTAAGTTGGACCATATTATAAACGGTTGCAAAATTTTATCAAAATCCGTTCAGTAGTTTCGGAGTCCATCGCGGACAAACAACGTGACACGTGATTTATATATATTAGATATAATAATTACTAGCTGTCCCCCGCGATTTCATCCACGGTAATTTCGGAGTTCCCCGCATTAATTCCGGAGTTCCCGCGGGAATTCCGGGATAAAAACTATCCTATCTTTTAAGTTGGACCAATATTATCAATATTATGAATGGTTACAAAATTTTATCAAAATCCGTTCAGTAGTTTCGGAGTCCATCGCGGACAAAAAACGTGACACGTGATTTATATATATTAGATTAAGATTGAACTAACTCTTTAATTCTTACCTGTATGTCCTACAATGTACATAATATGTACTACTTTGCTACAGTGAAACTCGCATTCGAACTACATTCGGGCATGTACCTATAGTTAAAGGAATTGTGCAAGGCACGACCAAGTTGTATACTCAACTCAGCGCTATTAATAACACGTGTACCTACCGTCTCAGTATTGTTCGGTAACAAGTTTTCAACTACTAATAATATATCTGCGAACTATAATATTGTTCATAAACATCCTTAACGCTATTTATTATCCAGTCGCATATAGGGTTGCCACTTGCCAGGTACAAAAACACAAAAGTCGGACTCGGTGCTTAATTTAGCCGGATATTTAATCTAAAAGCCGGACATATTACGTTCTTAAAGCCGAACATTTTTTCTTAATAAAAAAACAATTAAAGTATTTAAATTGTTTACTATACAACGTGGTAATGAATTAACTGAAAACCTGATACACCCCATTTAAAAAAAATAAACATTAATGTGATTAAAATATATTTTATGCCGAAAAAATGAATACTTTAAAAGTTATTTAACATTTGTTTGGTGGTGACCTATCTACAAAATTCCAAGCGCTACGCCCACGCCTACCGGTTCGAATTTTTTTGCTGCGGGCGGCGTACGCGCCAAATATTGTACTATAAATAATTTAGACATGGGCTATTAAAAATGAAAAAATATAAACAATATTAAAACAATATAGTGCGATCGATTCGTTAGTTGATTCTGAGCAAACTACTTTCTAGTTTTCAGTTAATTCATAAACACGTTATATACATACCATTAATCATATAACTAACAAGCTTGTCTCACATAAAATAATCAGTTAATATAAAAAAAAATTAAATTAAGGCACCCAGTTATAAAGCCTGACAAAAGTAGGACAGGCTGGACAAGACAATATTTGGCCGGACACGTCCGTAAACAGCCAAACCTGGCACCTGGCAACCCTAGTCTAATCCTAGCCTTTTATTTGAAAATGAACACACAATATAATTTAGTTTAATCGCTTCTTTTTTATTTATTTTTTAATATTTGAAATCAATGTTAGGTTATTCTATATTCATCTAGTACCTATTGTATTAATTTCTAACAAAATGTAAGTTACATTTTAGGTCCAAATTGGTACTTAATACAGGATGAAAATAAATAAAATTTTGTCTATTTGTAGTTGGAAAAAAAATCTCTGTGAAAACCCAAGGATTACTGCAAAAAAATAGTATTATACCTAACTTTTCACAACTTATTTAAGTACATTAAAAGTAGATAAATGAAAAACAAAATGAACAACTTCAACGAAAGTGTTGAGGATGAGGATTTTAATTAAAGTAGTGTATAAAACCGTTTGTGGTGGAAATAAACAGCTATATTATTTATTTAGGTACCAAAAGCTGGCAAGCCTCAGACAGATTATAGACCGAGCACTGCGGCACCGGGCAGTCTGATGAATCACGGAGACCTGCAGATGGATGGAAATGATGGATGATGGTAGCGCAATATATCCTCGCATTTATTTAAGAAAAAAAAGTATTCAGTATTCTACTATTATCTAGTAACTATTTGTTTAGTTATTTATTTTTTTCATGTGGTATTTCACTGTGATAATCTCAAACCATTGTTACTATATTAAAAACTAGCTGTCCCGCGCGGTTTCCCCCGCAATAATTTCGGAGTTCCCGCGGAATTGTTCCATACAAAATTTACCCCCCTTTTCCTTAAGGGGTGGAATTTCGGAAAATTCTTTCCTACGGATATTGGAGAGTCGACCATGTATAATAAAAAAAATACTAAAGAGAGTATCTTATCTTGCGAGATAAGTAAAAAATTCAAGGTTGGATGATTCAAGGTTAAACTTCATAATATTTTATCCCTTCAAGCGAAACGATGGAACATTTAGGGGGATGTTGTTGAAATTAGGCCAAATTTTACAATTTGCCACACTAATTGGTTTTTTCGGGTCATTGAACAAACAAAAACAATAACATTCTATTAATCATTTTCCTGTTACGTTGTTTTTTGTGATTTTATTTTACAAAATTTATAGAATTTGAAAACTCCAGAAGAGAAAAATCCAAAATATAAGGAAGGAAAATAAGGAAATTGGCGATAATTGTAAACTACTTATAACAATTGGGGTTCGGCTATGACAAATATGTTAAATATTTTGAAGAAATCCCGTATACCTAATTAAAGTGGGACATTGGACAGCATGTTTATATTTATATTGTTTAAATAATGTAACTGACAAAAAATTCTATCCAAATCAAATTTTTTAGAATTTTATATAAACCAAACTAAGACACCAAGCAAAATTATCTTTGATAAAAACTGTACGCAATGAATAATTTCCCCTTTCAAGATTATTTTTTATGTTCGTCTCAAGAAAACCGCAGGCTCAGCTAGCATACAATAGATACATTTTATTAAAACGTTTACAAAGAATCCCCGAGATAATCCCAAAATATGAATAGTCAAAACAAACAAAATCACTATCTAGCTATTGCCAGCAAATTGCTAGTTTTATATAAGTATACGTAAATGTTTAACTGTTACTGTTAAAAGAAAGACGAATATAATATTTTGTCATATTTAACTTATTCTAAAGGCATTGTGTTTTTGAATATATAATGCTCACAAATCATTGTCCATGTTTTTCTAAAAACATCCATGTTCATTTCCTACTTATATCGCGCTTCCATTGTTACAAAATTCATACAAAGCGTTGAAACTACAGCTTTCCTTCCTGAAAACTCGGCAAAGGAACCCTTGTACAAGCAAAAATTATTATAACTGAAATCCATCTGAGTTACACGTGCGGCCGTTATAAATGTGCCGATGAAAACAATTATTCTGACGTTTGGAATTCGATAGATCACTATGAAGTACGAATTATTTTCTAAGTAAACAATTATTGTGAAAAAAAATCTTTGTATATTTGAAAAACTAGGTAGTCTAGCAGAGACGCCTGACAGCTTCAGGAGAACGTGAAATCTTCAAGTAAAAGCTACCGCTGATCTGACACGATGTTGCCTCTACAGCGCTCCTCTCTTTAAATAGCATTCGGTAATTATTTGAGGACACCGGCAATTGTAAATTGCAATGATTTTACGTACTATACTTCAGAAATACAAACACAGGCTCTACCACTTTAATTTATTGCTCATGTTCCAGTTATTTAGCTAAGAGTAGCTAGAATTTAAAATCCTGACAAAAATGGAAACATTTTTGGATAAAAAGATAAAAATTCAAAAATTCATAGTTGTGATCTAACTAAACAAATTTTATTTGTTTATTCCGTTGCCAACTTATCAATCCAATTATCCTTCCATCTCTAAAATGATCCTTTTCATTACCTTGTCACCCTACTTTTTATTTCTTTTTTAAAACATGACGTTCAAAAATACAATCTGTCTATATTAGATATAAAATCCTTTGTCCTGAATGACCGATGGATCGACGCACAGCCTAAACCGTTGATCGTAGAGACCTGAAACTTGGAGGGGGTTCTTTGTATGACGTTGGCATCCGATAAGAAAGGATTTTTGAAAATTCTACCCCTAAGTGGATGAAAAGGGGTTGAAAAGTTTGTATGTTTATATGGAACAATTCCGCGGGAACTTTGAAATTATCGCGGGTGAAACCGCGCGGGACAGCTAGTTATTCATAAAAAAGGTTGTAGCGAAATGCTACAGTAATAAAGAACGATTTATTCAAATTTAAAATATCATGAAGAGAAACGAAAAATCTTTCAGCACACCTCAACAAATTTATTTCAAAATCTTTTCCAGGAAATGATTAAGTGTCACATCATGATAAAAAGGAAATATCATGTTCCTTAATAGGTGCCTACGCTGAATTTAATTTTGGGAGATTTTGTTCGTTTTTTATTTTAGAATGCTTTTACAAGTTTGTAGTGATTTGTGACTAATAATCAAGTTTAGATATCTAACAATTACTTGATTTATAGTTTTTGCCAAAACTGCAATAGTTTTCCAATGCATATCGGAATCTAAAATCGTTTGTTATTTTTTTTTATTTTAACATAAATATTTTCGTGGGCGATTTTCTTGCAATACATTATACGAAGTCGAATGTTGAAATAAAACAAAAAGAGACGCTAGCTTCCGAGTGGCACGTTATTGCTTCCTCTCCACTCAAGTGCCGGGGCATTATCCACTGTAGCCAAGACACTTAGCTGTAGATGAGTATGTATCATGGAAAAGCTTAACGTTACATAATAAATTTTGGTCTACACTCACACACGCTGTTAATGAGTATAGTTGACTTAAGTTGATAACTTGGTTCCACCAACCATTGATCTAATAAATAAAGGATTATTTGTAACCAGCTGATTACTCATTATTTTAACGATAACAGTCCAACTCATAATAGTCGGTTAAAGTTTGGCCAATCTTGTTCGAGCGTCAAAACTAAATATGAAAAAACTACAATCAAACGACGCTTAGGTGCTTGCGTACGTTACGGTTATGTTTTGGTAAACTTGTTCGCGCACATCGTAAAAATTGCAGCAAACAAAATGGCTGTAAGCGACATCGATGTGATTTTGGTTCTACCGAAGCGGCTCTACACGATTTTTTACCGGAAATATACCGACAAGTCTGTAAATGGAGGGGCAACATCGTTACACTATCTCAGTTTAGCGAAATTGCACCAATATTGCACTGACAGATACGTTTGAAAGGTGGCCCACTTAGGCTATTTCCTGATTTATCTGCTTATATCTGTACAATTATAACCAACCTCAGGGCTCACTGTTCTCTTTCTAGGATGTACAATATATATAAAGATCATCAAAATGACGTTGACTTGGCTACTATGTCTATTCCGAAATTAAAGAGGCTACTGCTTGCGAGGAGTAATGCGACCAGAGAGCACACAGTGTAGTACTCGCAGGAATTTGGTTTGGGCCGCCTGTACTTTTGTTGATTTTGTTATATTTTTTTTTTGGTGCATGTTGTGTTCTTCTATAATTAATGAGGCAATAAGCATATTATTATGTACATGAATTTATTTTATAAGCATTGTACTCATTGTTGGAGAACCTAATAAATAAATAAAAAAAAATAAAAAAAAATAGCTGTTCCGCGTGGTTTTCGGAACAAAAAGTACGCTATGTCCTCCTCTGTACCCTTGACAACGTGTAGTATGCAAAAGGAGATTGAGCCGTTATATAATATGAGCTCCGTCCCAAACCTTGACGTAGTTACCTTTTAAGGTTATCATTAGTAGCCGTACCTCGCGGTTTCACTCGCGGTAATTTCGGATTTCCCGCCGGAATTCCGAATTACAATATAACGTATGTTACTCAGCAATAATATAACTTTCTGATGGTGAAAGAATTCTTGAAATCGGTCCAGTACTTTTTGAGTTGAATCACAACAAACAAACAAATAAAAATAAAAATTTTCCTCTTTATAATATCAATAGAAGAACTGCCATTTTATTAATTCTTATCCAAGTTAATACTGAATTTTTTTTATGAAAGATGGTTTTCGTCGTATACCGGAAAGATGAAGATTAGATATAAATTTCTTCCTAAATACCTCAGTGTAAATAACAAGATTGCTATCGTGTAAGTTTGTTGGTGCGATTCTCAGAACTCGTGTCACGTACTGTGTGTGTCGTTAACGTCTCTAACGACGTGAACACTTCACCGGCCCCAGGAGTTTTGTGGCCACATATCACGTATTTAATGAGAATATTTGCACACACCTTTTTTTCGCATAAAAATCCATACCTCCATAATAATAGGTATAGGTAGGTATCATAATTGCGAAATCAACTCTTTATTTCTGTCTTTTCACGCCTTACCTACTATACCAGTTATCATGACATTTTGCATATTATGTTGTGAAGAGTATAGAAAAGGTCAAAGGGTACCTTTTACCCCGGAATTAATAATAATAAGGTCATTTAATAATTAATGCGAGTGAAACCACAAAATTTTACATACATATTGTCAGAAGTATAGAAAAGCACATTGATTTATTTTAAACTAGATAAATTAACTGGTATGATAAATTGACTGGTAATGAATGCCTTAGGTATTTAGTCCGCCTTTTGTACGGTAATGTGCGATAAAGTTCTTTAAATAAATAAATAAATATTCTCTATTAATAAATTAACTAGTTTTAGAACGGTTTATGTTTCAAACTGGCAAACGTCAAAAAATATCATGCTTAAATTTTCATGTTATAAAAATTACACCCGTAAAAAATACAGCACACTACAAAATAAACATTTGTTTTTAGCAAATGCCCAATCTTACGTTTTTCCACCAGCCATAGCACTGGAGAGCTGTGAAGCACGGAAGTTTTATGAGTGCCGTCTTAATTATTGTAATTTTATTGACGTCAAAAATAGCCATACATTTCATATTTCTATTGAACTTTAAACTAATATTAGGGCCATTTTGTGCGACAGAAGAAAAAAAAACTCCAATTATTACAATTTTTGTATTCCATATTCATATCCTACATACAACTTTGAATAATAATATTTGACTTTGATTGTTCGCCTTTCTAATTTGTATCAGAAAATTGACAAGAGTTCATTTAGACATTAAAAACTTAATTTCGAACATTTAACACATAAAAATATTTGTTTGTCAAACAAGATAACGTCTTGGTCACCCTATCACCCTCGACCTGGCGACAGGCGAACACATACTACAGCACTTTTTGCTTGGCTAATGATTCTCAAAGAGATTCCAGTAGCAAAGTTACGTCTACCCACATCTATCGCACCCTATTTTATTTATCACTTCAAAATGCCCCGAAATAGATATTCCATTCGAGTGACTATTCAAATATCCAGAGGCAGAATGGATTTTAGTTTATAATGCAAAATCTAGGGTGGTCCTTTGTTAAAGTTTTTGCTGTCGATAAAGTTTTCGTTTGGACTTCGGAGTTAGGGATTGGAGTCATTATATCTCTATATAATGTAGTGTTATATTTCACTCTGACTTTGATAATAATGAGAGATGATTTTTCGATGAATTTTATCTCGCAATGAAACGTCAGCACTAATTAATAATAATAATATTTTTTTATAGATATGTACTTTGGACATTTACGCTAAGTGCACATTATTTTTGGGGACGATTCAGTCACCCTAGAATTCTATTTTCTGAAATTAAAAAAAAAGGAAGCAGCTAGTAGGTATAGTTTAAACTGGTAGTTTTATATCTTATTTTTTTTTATATAGAACGCAGATTTCTACAAAGTTCAATCAGATTCTGAGTTATATTTTGAGGCTTTGGGAGCAGTGTAACTTAAAATAAATTTGATTAGAATCAGAGCATCGAGATATTATTTATGTAAATTCAACTTTGAAATTGTTATTCCCCATAATATTTCGAACAATAATTTCCATCTTCAATAGAAATTCTGTCGCGTTTCCGATCATCAATATTTAAATTTTGAGAACAAATTCTGAGTATGGAATAAAGAGAACAACTGTGAATTTTTCAAGATCATAAGTTTAACCTATAGATTTGTCATATGTCAAGCGTGAATTTTTGGTTTAGAGAACCAACGATGCTATTTCCCTTGGGGCGATATCTTCAACTCGCTTCCTTATACTTACCGTAATCAAATTAATAATAAATTTTGTTAAAAAATTAAGATTTTGATAAGCCCACTACAGTTGTTTTTAAGAAAAACAATTAAATAACAACGGACAGCAATAAATTAAAGAGAGCGGAAAATACATAAATCAAAGCCACTCTTTCCTTTTACCGAGTCACCCGACAAAACGGAAATACCTACCACCAACCGAAAGAAACGGGCATGTTTTAAAATATTTTTGTGTTCTAATTTTCTGTCTTCCAACACTAACAGCTTGGCTGTGTTCCAGTGAAATTGAATTGACAATACTTTAGAGTTCCTTTATTATATTTTAAATTATCTGTCCGTCACACGCCTTGGTACAGTTTGTATGTACTTTCCGTAATCACAAGCCCCCACCCCTAAACTTTAATGCGCACTATCTAACGGCCGCACTCAGAGTCGACTTTAATGATTACTTAGTTAAGTATAGATTTTTAAAACAAACCTGCCGCAATCAGAGACGTTCAGTAAATTAATATTAATTGGCATTTAATGAGATGTAACTTAATTAGTTAAATGCCAATTAACATTAATTTATTAAACTTGTCTGATTGCGGCAGTTTTGTTTTAAAAATCTATACTTAACTAAGTAATCATTAAAGTCGATTTTGAGTGCGGCGGTAAGTATTTTATCACTAATTCGGAAAATTAAAATGTACGTGACTTTTCTTTTTTATAATCCAACTGCCGAACTAAATAGAATTCTGATTTTCATACTCCGTGCAGCATTCTGCTACACTCTTAAACCTTTTTATTATTGTTTTCTTTTGGAATATCATTTTTTTTTTCAAAAGGGTAGGTATCAAAGAGACAAGAAAATATGTACGGGATTCTAGGGAGAATGATATGGGTTACTGAAAATAAGGCGATTGCCTCCAAGTGTCTGGTTGTCTGGTTGATTTAATATGGATTACGCGAATATATCTATGATATTATCTTCTTTATAAATAAAAATTAATGTTTATATGTCTGTCCTCTATGCATTTCGAAACCATTGGTCCGATTGTAATGAAACTTTGGCGGGTTGTTCTGCCTGCGTTCGCAAAGATTCCTGATCCCAAAACTCACGCGAGTGAAACCGCGGGGCACAGCTAGTAAGTTATAAACGATGAAACTAGAGCGCATCATTTTTGTCATTTTGTCCTAGCTAATGAACACTGAACAGTGAAAGAATTATAACTTTATTATTAAAGGCGATCGGTTTAGCGCTAGTGTTACTAGTCTTTAGGCGGGTGAAGGCTTCGCCAAGTTCAGAGATGAGATGACAAAGTCAAAGTCAAATAATTTATTCAAATTTGGCCCTTAATGTGGCTCTTTTTGACGTCAATAAAGTTACATTTATTATGACAGCACCCATAAAATATCCACCCTTCACAGCTTTCTAGTGCTATGACTGAAGAGAAGAAGCTGCGCAACAAACTCTCCAGTAGCACGCTGTCAGTTTATACATACAATATAACATTAGTGATTTCAATTTGCAAATTAATTATGTGAGAACAATAAGCCGCAACCAGCAATAGACCATACCTTAATTGGACATAGATAAGCAATAGTGTGTTAACCCACATTGAAGTAATTTGGAGTAAATCGTGTTTTATAATTATAGCGCTATTTTGTTTCAACTTTTTTTATGTTCAACATGTTTTTAAATATTTCCACAATGTAATAAGGTAAACACATAATTTAAAAACGTTGTCTAGTTTGCAATAAATTGTTCTGTATCAATAACTTAATTTTGTGGGTTAACATGTTATTGCTTATCGGCGTCCAATTGGTGCTGTAGCGACAGCAGCGCTGCATTAGCGACGGCGCGACAGTCGCTTGATTATTTCACGAGTGCCGAACTTGAAGAGGCATTCGCTATCCTGGAATTTATCGTCAAAACACGGTCATAATGTACCTATCTATATAGATAATGGTTTCGCAAATTGACACACATCAACCAAAATCGCGTCACAGCTCTACAGGTGTCGTTAATTGGTTCGAGTTATGCTCGGAATTCCAATTGCTGTATTAGAAATGTGGAGGTTGACGGCGTATGTTGAGAGGTTCGCGTATTACATACATATGTGTGATAACATACGATACTGGAACGGAGGTCGATCCCTATATTTCATTACGTCACGCGTCATTGTCAAAATAAAACCTTTAAAAATTCAAATAAAAATAAAATAAACGTCGATGAAAATAAAAAAAACACGCTTTAAGAGTCCCACGGAGCCCCAATTTATACAGTTTGATAGTTTAATTACAGAGTTTATTATTTATTTATTTATAGAAATTTCACTGGCCATCTTCTGGCTCCATCATCAGATCAGCTCAGTTTCAAAATAATAGTATGATATATTATTCTAGCTGTCCCGTGCGGTTTCACCCGCGACAATTTTGAAGTTCCCGCGGAATTGTTCCATACAAACTTTGCAACCAGTTTTCATCCCCTTAGGGGTTGAATTTTCAAAAATCCCTTCTTATCGGATGCCTACGTCATACAAAGAGCACACCCTCCAAGTTTCAGGTCTCTACGATCAGCGGTTTAGGCTGCGCGTTGATCCATCGGTCATTCAGGACAAAGCATTTTATATGTATAGATTTACTACTGATATAAGTACATAAAGTTTCAATTCAATATAGGAAAGAGGCTAAAATATACTACTTATTAGATTTTATAACATTAAGTTTGTTAGTTAAAAATTAAAATTGATCTAATAAGCGGGTTAAAAATAAAAATGTAAAATAACAATCGGATACGTAGAATGGGGATGTGGACTACTTTTGAAAATCAAAATTCTAATTAGTCCGTCAGAGAATAAAAAAATAATAGACACGTATTTTTTGCTTTTTCAAATAAATTAAAATATACAGAGATAAAGCGCATTAAAGTTTAGTGAGGGGGGGTCGTGACGTCACTAACCGCTAAAACCGCCATACAAACTGTCAGAATAGTGCCGTTATTTTTTGATTACGTAAAAAAAGAAAAAATACGTGTCCAATATTTTTTAATAATCTACAAGACGGACTAAAAAATAAAAATTAGTCAACATGCCCATTAAAAAAAATACCACACAAGGCCCTCAATTCGAAACTTTGATTTCGTCGGGTGGCACGCAAAGCGAATGAGATTACACACGGCGCAGTAAATGGCTGTAACAAATTAACCTTCAAATAGTCCGTGTCAACGTGACCCATCAGCATGGCTAGTGGTCTATGACAAAAAAAGTGGGCGGAATTCTCAAATTTGGCATCAGTAGATTAAAGCAGGTAAAGTCTGGAAACACTAGGTAACGAGATCCTGCCTCATTTTGTTTTTCACTTTTACTTTTAGAACTTATGTTTCTTTATTCTAACTAGCTTTTGCCCGCGACTTCATCCGCGTGGTAGTGGAAATCAGACATCGAAGTAGTTAAAACGAAATCATATTTAATTTATTCCAAGAAAAAACGTTGTTCCATACAAACTTTGCAACCCCTTTTCACCCCCTGAATGAAAGAATTTCGGAAAATCTTTTCTCACACATTTTCCAAGTGTCACAACGATCAGCGGTTTAGGTTGTGCTTTGATCTGTCCGTCAGTCATTCAGGACAAAACATTTTATACATATGTATATATTTTTCATTGTTTTGTTAATTTCAAAATTATTGTATTTTTGATTTTTATCTTGTTTTATGATTTACTTCTTGTCTAGATTTCAATCAATCAATCAAATATACTATAAATCTACACACAGTAGAAAAACACATTTACAAAACACAGAAAACATGTAAATACGTACAATGTGGTGATCTTTTCGTAGGCGACCTTTAGTAGATTTTTAAGCTTAAGTATTTTAATTAATATTATTTTACTACATCAATAAACTATTTCACTCCTTCAAAAAGAAAGGGGATAAAAATCTTTAAATTATGTAAACAAATAAAAATATGGGTAACGTAAGATAAATATAGACGGGGAAAGGTATTGACAATGAGTATAACCTACCTAACCTACAGTAGAGAATAATGAGATCAAAATTCTAAATTCTAAATATTTGCACCCTTCACTGTCCTTCGACAGTGTAGGCTTCTTTGAGCAGTCACCATTACCATCCGCCTGTTAGCCTCAAAAACGGATGACAAAGAGAAATCGGAGCATGGAATTCGGATCTAGTTCCCAACTTCTCATACATATACAAGAAGTACTACTGCTACTTCTGACTGACATTTCTCAAATAAGAGCTGTATAGATTCATCATATTTTCCAATATTTTCAATTTTGAATTCAAAAGCTATATTAGCAATCTGAAAACTAAACAAAATCGCCTAGAAGCCATTTTAAACAAAATCGCCACCAGCTCATCAATGAGCACGTGGAAGGCGACGTGTAAGGGTCAAATGCTTCGGTTAGAGTCCCCGCAACCACGACTCGACCCACCTAGCCTTATAATTAAGTGCACCTTTCAAATAGAAAGGGTCCGTGTGATGACACACGAAAACCACGAGGCGCTGAAACGGAGGTGTGTATGTGAAATGTTTAGCTTTTTAATTGCTTTAATAATGCTTTTAAAATTCAACCGAAGCAGAGAGTTACCTATTTTTGTAACAAAAGCCCAAACAGGTTGTATTTTATTAATAGTGCAGTGTTTATAAACTGTTTTATATAACACTGAAGTATAATTTAACACTTCAGTAATTTTTTTAAAGTGATAGAGATCAGGAATTGCGAGAAGTTGAAGTTTAAGAAAGCCCTATACCTTCCACTTTCGCATAAGAGCCAGAAATATGTGCTAGTGGATAATAAGTATCTATCTATGCCGGAATTAAATAGTGTACTTTTATTCCAACGTAACTGGTAACTCATAACAATATGCAACAAATTATATTTTACCCACAATGCCTTATGAAAGAAGACTAATATTTTGACTGAAAACAAATTTCAGTAGGTATTTTCACCTCTATAACGAGTCATTAAACAATTAAAATATGATAAACACGTTTTAGTAAGAACCCAATCCTTATAATAGATCTGATTCACTATGAACCGCAAAATTCTTTGAGATTAACGCGCGTGTCTTTAACACAATAACACAATCCCAAACGCTCTAGATAGTAATAATCACAAAATTTATATGCTGTAATATCGACGTCATCTATGCATTTTTTAAACAAAAGGTGTTATGATTTAACATCTGTATGTGTAAACTCCCAAATGTGATTTGATCAAGAGTGTTCTTAGCTATGATTGAAGAAAATCTGTTTTACTGGTAAACGATTATCAGCTCTTTTTTATTTGATCGATGGATGCCAGCGTCATCCACAAGTTTGATAGAGTTTACATTGAGTTTAAAATAATGATTATAACTGTTTAAAAAAATACTGAAGGGTTTAAAGGGTAACTTTGGGCCGGGAAAAAACAATTTACTTCCGTAAATAATAGGACCCTCTGATTGAATCCACCGATTCAAGATAAAATACACTAGGGAATTGATTCGGATTTCACGCGCTATCGTAACGCGTCGTATTATGGTCATAGTGAATCACGGTCCAGGTTAATAAGGTCTAGTTTTATATTATCTGTGATAAGGTTTTATATACATAGGTAGTTTATGGACCAATTTGGATAGAGGAAAATGTTATTATTCTTAATTGGTATCTTTATTAGTATATAAGTTAAATTAACATAATACTTATGTGACAGTTACTTATGAGACAGACACCTTGGCTACGTACAGTCATCATCAAAAATATGTAAACACTTTTTTCAGTCTTTGAACTTTATTACAATTTCAATAGGCGTCAACGAATATCAAATGTGATCACATATTTCTGATTCTGACTGTACAACGCACACAACTCATAACTTATTTGCTACGAGTTCCCGAGGCAATTCCGAATTTCACAATGGTGAAAGCATGCGGAAAAACTTAATATTACCCAAATTAAAAACCAATATACATAGGTACTTACTACCAACCTCTATCGAATAGTATCCTTAATTGTTCAAACGGTGAGTACCTATCTATATTGGTTGATAACGCTCGATGTGAATTGAATAGGTTTAATTACAATAAAATACGCTCCGTTCGAGATGAATGAGGGAAATGTTGAGTTAAAAAGAGCGTTGCTCGTCGATTTACTACGTTTGTTCGCTTAAAAGCGTTTCTTAGAATTGAAGTCGAAACATTCAACGAGACGGTATGAATGATCTCTTTATGAGATATTTATGTATATTACGACTAGCTGTTCTCCGTCGTTTCACCTCAGTTAATTGCGGAGTTCCTGCGAAAATTCTGGGACGAAAAAATATCCTATGTTCTTTTCTATACCCCTAACAATATGGAATCAGTGAATATATTGAAAAAAAAAGTTTAAAATCAGTTGTGTTAGCGAACGCACTCTAAGGTCCGTATTCCAGAAGGTTACTCAAGTCATGAATCTAGTTTTAAAACTAATTTTAAGTAAAGCTTTAATTTTAGAACCTTACTTGAAACGAGATTCATGAATCAACAATCAGCTGAGTTATTTCCTTATTGTAGAACGACGCTTGAGTACTAATCTATACTCAAGCAAAGATTTGATCTTTGTTTTTGTCTGTCATGTCAAGACCACTCAACCAATCAGAGCTCAAAATCTCTACTCAAGACTAGTTTCAACTGATTAGAACCAATCAGAGTTCAGAATCCCTACTCAAGACTAGTTTCAAGTGATTAGAACTTAAAACGCATTCTATAATAAGATGTACGCTTGAGTTATGATCTGAGCTTAAAACTAATCTCAAGTAAAACGTGATCTGAGTCACCTTCTGGAATACGGGCCTAAATATCGCTAACACTGACAGTGGCAGGTGACATAAAATGACATAATATGAGATTGACAAGCGCCATCTCTTGATCACAGTTGGAACTTAGTTGAGTTTGTTGTGTTTTTGATATTTTATTAAATTGCTTAATTTTTTCGTAACTGTATTAAAAATAGTTGTTCAGTACACGTGCGGAACCGTCATCGCAAAGACAGGCTTTCCGCACTTGTAATGAAATATACTATTGTGGATTTGGCGCGAATGGAGTTACTCGTAGAGTTCTTTGTGAAAAAGTTGTCTGCACTAGACAATCGCAGTTTTAAGTATCGTTTCTATTAGTTGCCAGATTTAAAATGACGTATCTAAATATAACTATTTCCAGCCGATACAACTCTCGTAATCTGTCAAATAGAACCAAGATCATCAAGTAGGGTGCGTGACAGCAAAACTAAGGTCCGTATTCCAGATGGTGACTCAGATCACGTTTCTCTTGAGATTAGTTAAATCTTATCTCAAGCGTTCAACTTATTATAGAATGCGTTTTAAGTTCTAATCACTTGAAACTAGTCTTTAGTAGAGATTCTGAACTCTAATTGGTTCTAATCACTTGAAACTAGTCTGAAGTTGAACTGTGATTGGTTGAGTGGTCTTGACATGACAGACGGTAAACAAAGATCAAATCTTTGCTTGAGTATAGATTAGTACTCAAACGTCGTTCTAGAATAAGGAAATAACTCAGCTGATTGTTGATTGATGAATTGTTTCAAGTAAGGTTCTAAAATTAAAGCTTTACTTGAAATTAGTTTTAAAACTAGATTCATGACTTGAGTAACCTTTTGGAATACAGACCTAAGTCTTTGTTGAGTTTGAGTCGGTACTGTTAACAAATCATTGTCAAACAATGTGCTCACATAATAACATTGCCACTGGAGCTTTTCACAAAATATTGTCTGACAATTTATCTGGATGCTCCTGCTATTAACACACAAGGCACGTCTGTTGGAAAAGTAATTTTATATTGAGCCAATATCCGTGGAGAAGATGTTTTATTATCACCATTTGTTCTTTATCCGATACTCGGCAACTCGTAAATGGGAAAGGATTCAAAATGTGTTTACATTAATTTGCAATTCTGCGTGGGCAAATAATTTTGTTTAATTTTTTTTTTGTACATTTTAAATAAGATACTTTATCACAAGTTTTTAGGGAGACAATGAGTTTGGAACTGAAGTGGTTCACAAGCTGTGACTAGCCTCAACATTGAAAATAATCATTCGACATTAACTGCTCCAATTTCTACAGTTACGAGAATCTTTTACTTAGGTATCTTAAATAAACAAATAGGTAATAGTCGTTCGGAAAAACAATTTAGAGTTTGGATTGAATTTAAGGATTTTTATGGACTGAAATTAATCTACGAAAATATTCCATCGTAAATTAGAGGATTATTCCATAGTATAATGCTTTTAAAAAGACACTCGTCAATTGCGATTGGAAAGGCAATTGGAACTTGAATGATGCTCATATAAATGCTATCATAAGACTAAACCGTTACGTTTTATTAAAATGTTACGAAAATGTAAGAGTATTCCATAAAAGTTTTATTTCTTGCAATTTTTCTCCACGGTTCACTTGAAAAGTTATACTTTACTTAAGCTGAACGACTGTAGTAAGAAAAGTGGGCAAACTTTTAGTTGGATTGAGTTTATTGTACTGCTGAAATCTTTGTAAAATTATTTAATTAATCTAATATTATAATATAGGAAGAGCGGGGTCTCCAAACACAGGCTTTAATTAGCTTAAATGGAGACCTCAATCAACCTGTTAGATATAACAATTTTTGAAGTAAATAAAGAAATTATTATTATTAATATTATTATTATTATTATTACCTATATTTCTGAAATTGTACACTAAGATGATTAGGTATTAGTCCCCCACAGGTTCACTCTCGTTAATTTCGGAGTTCCCCCGGGAATCCCGAGATAGAAGCTTTCTATAAGTGAAAGAACTTTTAAAAATTTTTTGTTAGTAGGTAAAAAGAATGTTGATTTTAGAAATAAATTCAACCTTAATAAAACTTTGACGATGAAAGATATATTTTTTTAGTAAAAATACAGTAGCACTTAGACGTGAGCTATAACTAGAGCTGCTACGTATACTACCTACCTACTTTGGCTATTATTCAGCTGATATAAAAATACTTGCTTTTTTTGTTAATACATCTACATAAGATAAATAATAAAAACACTCAGACCGAAAGTAAAGGTAATTTTTTTATCATATAAGTAAATCTTTACCCCGATGCGGGAATCAAACCCCTAACACCTGTTCACGTTCGGTAACCACTAGACTATATAGTAGTTACTATACATATCTAGATCAGCAATTTTTTTACATGACACAATACATGCATAATATACACACCGGCAGAATTAGCGGAACATAAAAAGGCAGAGTAAGTATAGAAATAATTACGTATATACATATATTAAAACAAATAATAATTAGACATGAAGTAATAAATTAATATACATCTATTAACACTTTAAAAGTTTGTAATTAAATTATTAAATTTTATTTAAAATAATAATAAAAAAACACCTTTTCTCTTATTTGTGGGCACACAAATAATGTTGCAAACTAAAGATTACTGTGATTTTAACACTAAATAAATGAACGATTAATAACGTGTGTGTTTCCCCTTCGTGATTCAACTTTTATTTGCAACATTGTCTGTGTTCTCACAAACTAGAGATTTTTTTTTTAAATTTTGATTACTTTTAATAAAATTTAACTAAAAACTTCTTAAAGTCGATGTTAAAAGATGTATATTTAGTTTATTACTTCATGCCTGATAATAATTTGTTTTAATACATTTATGTTATTATTTCTATACTCTGCCTTTTTATGTTCCGCTAATTCTGCCGGTGTGTATATAAACTTTTCTTTTCTTTTAGAAAAATAAATAAATAAACATTTTATCGAATAAGGAATTCGTGTTTGGAACCATCATAAAAAATTCCTTTCACCGCGAACATTGTGACAATATAGTCGCCGTATACGACTCCCCTTTTAAGCTAAGCACACACAATAGACAAATCTTTATAACCCAAATCTGAAGGAGCCCCGAAAGCCTGTCCCCGAATTAGGATAAGAGCATTTATTTGTTCAGACTAATGCACATTTTATGCGGACCAGATCCTTATGACTTACGTGACGTACGGCTGGGGATGGCGGTGCAAAGCATAATCGACCGAGTATAAGGAATTAATATAGCACAACAGACAACAGTCGCATAGTCCCTTTCTGAATCATAGGTTACTTTTGACGCGTTTTGAGTAAAGATCCAAACGGTGACCGTGCCAAGTGTTTTTAACGCTATTTCAAAAGGCAAACGTTGTTGATAGATACAATAATGTACTGTAATTTACGTGTATTAATAAGTGTTAATAACTTTAATGAAAAGCAGATTCAACCCGTAAAAAAGACTTTTATATAGGTAAAAAACATTTATACCTATAACTCTTCACACGATATATAGTATATTTTGTCACTTCTCATTGTGGGAGTAAGCGGATCACAATAATTTTTTGTGGTCTAGAACAGTTCAAGTAGATTTTCGTCAGTGTCCCACGACTATACCCGGTTGCTATAACAAAATCCGGTCTTCAAAAAAACACTCCCGGCGCCATCTTGATTTGGCAATATTTGTCTTTATTGTTTTGTTATAACTGTTTTATTTTTCAAGCATAAAACCAAAACGTCCAATTCATATACTCATATCTGTGTTTAAAATGGCGGGTTTTATAGCATCGGTTGTTCTTTGCAGGGTGTAAAAATTTACTATTGACTCTGAAAACTTATAGCTTACGCTACAGTTTCGAAATACGCTTAATTCTCTATTTCGCTCTACACAATAAATAATATTATTATTACACTCGCTGTATACAAGCACGAAAAGGATAAGCCGCCTCGTAAACTTTGAGCCGTAAATATGAAATTGGTGTAGAGAGCTGCGGATAAAAAAAGTACGTAGGTAGCGAGTCATCGCTCACGACTTTACGCGCGCAAACTTTGGAGGTTACCAAAGATACTAAATATTACAACATTATAAATGAAAATATGAGTTTCGTTTGTTTGTGACGATTAACTTAGCTTAACTTTTCATCCATGAAATTTTACATACACGTAGTCAAGGGTACAGAAAAAGACATGAGATACTTTTATCACGTAAACCTCGTGGGAACTGAAACTAATGCGTGTTAAACAGGCACAAATGCAAAAACTTCTTAACGAGATTGAACTGAGTTTTTACTAGCTGTACCCAGCGGTTTCACCCGAGTGAGTTTCGAAATTCCCGCAGGAACTCCCAAGTAAAATTTTGTCCGAAAAAAATTCTGAGTAAGTACCCTTATCACCTAGGGGTATAGAAAATAGCTTACGACCTACCTATATTCTTAGAAAAACTACACAAAAATCGGTCAAGCCGTTTTGGAGGAGTTGGATAACAAACACCGTGGAACCCGATTTTTATATTATTTGTACTAAGATTATTTTGAAAAAAAATCAACCGATTTCGATCTTCTTTAGCACTGTATTTGAAGTATAACGATTTTGGTTCGTTCGAGAAAGCTTTTATTTCTCTATAAACGAATAATGAAAATTCGGTGTAAATATATAAGGAATCGCTCAACAATAATGAGAATGTCAATACAAAGAAAAAATAGAGAATCCGAAGAAAATCATAATAAAAAATAAGAAGCCTGAAGAGATGTTACATTGTTTTTTACTGTGAATTGATATCAGCTCTGTTTAATAAAATTGGCTAAAGGGAAGTAAAAAATTATAAATAAAAAAATTTAAACAAAAAAACTAAAACCGACTTCCACGACCATGAAAATGCACAAAAATATAAAAATTCCAATTTAAACCAAAAGACAAAAATACACGTACCTACCTAATATTGGTCTTTGCTACCACTGATCGGTTTGAATTCGGTGCCAAGCCCGCATGTGTCTACCACTTGGGTTGTTTTGTTCACAACGACACGCTCACACGCTTGTAATGTGGTGGGAGCGGAGTAAGTCTTTCTACCTATTACCTATTTTGCTAGGCACCGACTTCGAAACGATCAATAGGTAGCACATACCAATAATAATATTTTTGCACTTTTGCCTTTCGGATTAAATCGGTAGATATTTTGTTATTTTTAACTTTTTAGTATAGGGCATTTTTGTGTTTTTTGAAGTCGGTTTATTGCTAGATAAAGACGCATGAACCTATTCATTTGTGTTATACCGACCTTTTGCTAAACGAAACGTTAAATGTTGAATTATGAGAACTAATACAACCAACAGCCGTTTGCTCCATGTACCGGAAGGGACGTGAAGGGACCCTGCAAATGGCGTGGACTGCAGTAAAATTCTATTACATTATTTCCTTTTAAAGTCTTAATTAAACAGCTAATTTGTAATTGCAGTAACAGTTTGTATCTAATTTTAACTATCAACCTACCCGTAATTGTTTCTGTAAATTGTGTAATTGAAATTATATATTACATAGCTTTACCCGCGGTTTTACCCTCGTTAACTTCGGAATTGCCGCGGGAATTCCGTGATAAAAAGTATCCTATGTCCTTCTCTGTACCCCTGACAACGTGCATGCCAAATTTCATCTAAATCCGTTTAGCCGTTTTTGCGTCATTGAGTAACAAACATCCACACTTTCACATTTATAATATTTGTAGGATACAAAATCTGTCTGTCTGTTCGCAATAAACTCAAAAACTACTGAACAGTTTTTCATACGGTTTTTACCAATAGGTTTCATGAACAAGATTATATAGTTATACGTATATTTTGTCAAGGTTTTATGTAAATTGGTTGAAATATAACGATAATTGTTGGAAAAGTCAGAAAAAGAGCATTTGATTTTGCATAATACACGTCGTCAGGGATACAGAGGACATTTTTATCCCGGAATTCCCGCGGAAATTCTGAAATTCGCGGTGTAACCGCGGGGAACAACTAGCACAAATATAGAGAGAAGAAGAAAGTTCAAACCTTCGATCGTTGAGTTCCACGCAAGTAAGTATACTTACAATCACAGAGAAAATAAATTAACTCAGGCGGGGCAGGCGCGCCACCGTTGCAAAGGAAGTTAGAGCAAATGCTCTAACTTGCCCAAAACTTCTGTTGCTAGTACCTATCCCAAGTATATTTTTCACGTTATTCCCAAAACTGTGATTTCTGAAAACAGTGACCAAGTAAAAATGTAACCAAAAGCGTTTGATACATTTATGAATGTTTTAGTGCCTGGGGGGCAATTCTCGCACATTCGAAGTAGACTCGGACTCGAGATAAAGTTCGAATTCGAACATTAAATCGAGATGAAGTCAAGTTGAGCAATTCTCGACATGTCGACTTCGACATTTCTCGAATGAAAGCCGTTCGAACTGCTTCGACTGGTCGGAAGCGGTCGAGACGTAAATTTCGAATTCGAATCTTCATAAATGTCCAATAGCGGTGTCGTGCGTGACAGTTTCAGAAGTTGTTGTTGTTTTTTATCTATCCCCATCTGGGACAGGCAAGGGACGTTGAGCCATACAGCCAAGTCATATGTTACAGTTTTAGAAGTTTATTATGTATTAGTAAATATACTCCGTATTAAGTGTTATGGTGGTAATTAACTGCAACTTCATAGCTTAAAGTTCCGATTAAGCATCGAAATGCATATCAGCAACCCAATTGGATGTAAATATAACTTCAGAAAAAAAAACAAGGGAATCGTATTCTATACAGCCAATTCAGGCTGTATGAACTACGATCCCTTTGCCTTCCCCAAAAACGGGTAAAAACAAAAACTAATATTATGCATCACGATCCGTACTACGCAAACTAATTTAAACAAAATTAAAGTGATGTTGTAAAAGTGATAAAAGTAAGAACTTTTCTTTTTTTTGGTACAAATATATTGTAAAATATGTTAGTTCTTGATATAAAACGATGCACACTATTTAAAAACTTTAAAAAGCTGCTGCCTTTTTAGCTCCAGATGAATCATGTAGAATGGAATGGATACGGCTTTCGAATAAGCTTTTACTGGCAACATTTTACACTATAAACTCGAAGTCTAGTTCGATTTGTGTTGAGAATAGGAGATACGAAGAAACAGGTTCGAGTATCGAGATTTTGTGGTCGACATAGGGATCGAACAGCAATCTCGAGTTCGAGATTTTTTCGAAGGAGGCGAGAATTGGGTCCCTGATGAATGGTTTTGTGTGCGAAAATCACCCGGCGACCTGTTTTCATACTATTTTTTTTTTTTATGTCATAGGGGGCAAACGGGCAAGTGGTACACCTGATGGTAAGTGATTACCGCCGCCCATAGACATCTGCAACACCAGAAGGCTTGCAGGTGCGTTGCCGACCTGGAATGGGGATGGGAACTGGCTTTCAAGTGGGGCTGCCGGAACACACCATTAGGTGCTTGGCGACAGATTTGCAACTTGAAGGTGGTAGCTAGCCAGCCGGGCATTAGAGAGCGCCCTACCACCATGCTATGGTTTTCTCACGATGTTTTCCTTCACCGACAGCTCAAGCTCATTGTTATGGGTTTGAACCTACGCCTTGCGGCGTTTGATCCGAACGCACCAACCACTGAGCTATCATCGCTGTTATTTCTATGATATTCATTAGCTATCATACTAATAGTTTAGTATGTCCCTTCTATCAATTATTTTCTGTTCTGTGCATACAATATTCATTTTGTCTTACGTTTTTCACCCGACACCGGTGCGACATTTACAAAGGGCCCAGAGCCCGGCGAACTGTGAACATTTCTCCACGGTTTCTCCTTACACTTCACTTGACATACTAAGTTATTGGTTTCTTCCTTTTCACGTGTAATCATTAGAATAGGCTACTAGACAAAATGTTAGTAGGTTACTAATAGCCAGTCATGTGGATTAATAAAAAACACTGGACACGTATTTTTTTCATTTCTTGAAAGCCAGTTCCCATCCCCATTCCAGGTCGGAAACGCACTTGCATGCCTTCTGGTGTTGCAGATGTCTATGGGCGGCGGTAATCACTTACCATCAGGTGTACCACTTGCCCGTTTGTCCCCTATAAAAAAAATAAAAAAATAACGGCAACACATCAACTCGAAATGTTATATGACGTCACGCTACAGTTTATACGACGTTATGATGTCACGATCGCCTATTTCAAACTTTAATTAAGTATTTTTACATTCATTTTAAAATGCAAAATACACGTGTCTATCACATATTTTTCATCTAACTGGCGTATTAAATAGAATTTGGTTTTTAATAGGTACCTCTGGCGCACTACTATTGAAGTTAACTTATTTTTTAACTAGCTATGCCCCGCGATTTCACTCGCGGTAATTTCGGAGTTCCCGCAGGAATTCTGGGATAAAAAGTAACCTATGTCCTTCTGTACAGAGAAGGACAACGTGCATGCCAAATTTCATTCAAATCCGTTCCGCTGTTTTTGCGTGATTAAGTAACAAACATCAAAACATCCAAACATCCACACTTTCATATTTATAACATTAGTAGTATAGTAGGAATTGCATGCGATGTTTTTTTGAACGAAGTTTGGAACTCTGCCTGCTGTAGGAGTTAATGACAAAATCGTAATGCGTCATACCAGGAAAAAGCCTTCATGCAAATCAAGATATTTCGGGATGAAAAATATCCTCTTCTGTACCCCTGACACTATGCAAAATTTCACGATAATCAGTATAGTAGTAAGTTAGGTTACTCAACTGGTAGGTATTTAAGTACATCTAGAGAGATGTACTTAAATTTTCCTCTTCACTCATTAAAACTCAGACATACATCAGAGTAGATAGTGCAACTTCGTTTCGCATAAAGCAAGTGTGCCGTGATTAATGTAATGAAACCTAAAAATTTCTATACTCCTATAGAAGTGGTAGAGCAAAAAAAAATATTTTTATTTCCAAACGAAGATTCCTCACAGCTGCGACTGAAAGCAAATTAAACCAACCGTGAATAATTGACACGACACAGCCTTGTTACGCTTGCTTAGAGCGACAATTTGCTTCGCCTCTTCAATATACAAGGTGTGAGGTTGGACAAGGACTTATTTGGACAAATGCTTACAGGTAAAACAAAACACGATGAATCGTTAAATAAAAACGTGAATTTACGAGGTTAAAAGGGAAGGGGCGTTGACCTCCTTAAGCAACAAGCATTCGCACCTAATTTTCATGAATCTAAACATATAAATAAAATTGAAGTGTCTGTACGTAATTCCGAATTAACAGCTTTTCACTGAATGCATAAAAAAAACTCTGTCTGTCTGTCTGTTTGTTCCGGCTAATCTCTGAAACGGCTGCACCGATTCTAACGGGAATTTTACTTGCAGATAGTTATGTTATAAGGGGTAACATAGGCAACTATTGTTTTAGAAAAAAACTGTCGGCGAGGAAATTCCGAAATTCACGCGGGTGAAACCGCGAGGCGCAGCTAGTATGGAATATATCTTATAAATTAAATAAGGCATACTAACGTCGGTCTTATCGTTTTAATAAAGATGAACCAGAGAACCTTGAGGTGGACAGGAAAAAAACAAAATTTTTCATATATTATATTTGAACATTTTGGGCCACGTTAGAAATTAGTTTTTAATTTCTTATTTACATATTTGATACGAGAATTGAATTCTGAACACCCTTCTTTAATAAGTCTCTCGTTTAAACTTACACCCTGTATAATGTTAGAAATAGTTACTAAACTAGCTGTTCCCCGCGGTTACACCCGCGTTAATTTCGGAGTTTCCGCGGGAATTCCGGGATAAAAAGTGCTCAATGTCCTTCTCTGTACTCCTGACAATGTGTAGGTAAATTTTCATGATTGAGCCATAAAAGTGTACCGAACAAACAAACAAACAAACAATCCACTTTCGCATTTATAATGGTAAAGCTTTAATGGGTAAAATTTATTATTTTAAACTCTCTCAATAGAACCAAAGTAAAGCAAAAGAACTCTTCTTAGCAAACATTGATATTATCTGAAACAAATAAGCGGATTTAGGAGACATATCGTTGCATTAACTAAGATCTCCGGATTTCGCATGCAACATTTTGAATGCTCTACTGGAATCCCAAGTGATATGTCGCTGGCCGTCACTGTCTGCATTACTTACTTTTATTTTAAAGTTAAAATAGTGGAACGTTCCTGCACTTCTGATATTCAATTTGTGATATCGATTTTGTGGATTATGAAATTGACTAGCTGCTCCCCGTGGTTTCAGTCGCGGTAATTTCGGAGTTCCCGCAGGAATTCCGGGTAAATGTACCCTATGGCCTTCTCTGTACCCCTGACAACGTGCGTGCAAAATTTCATGTGATTGGTTGAGCGTAGAAGCGTAACAAACACACAGACAAACGTTTTTAATTCAAATTCAAATTTTAATACAAAGAAAATATTCAAAGTTCGCCATTTGTACACACTGTGCAATAAAGAATAAATAAATAAATAAATAAATAAAATTAATTTTAAACCACGAGTAAGTTGTTGTTGTAAGTTTTGATGTGGGGTTCTCTGTATTGAAGCGATTCCAAAAAATATTTCTCTTATAGGAAAGCTATACGGTACTACTGATTGACATAGGAGCGTAGAGTTCCCGAGGGAATCTCAAAAAAATTATGCATTAAAACCGAGTAGAGGAAGCAAGTGGACGAAGTAACTTCTTGTTGTCTTGTGTATTTTAAAACTAAAACAAAACATTGTTTACCAGCTAGTAATTGCCAATAGTCCAGACCAGCTGTTATAAAACCGAGGGGCGTGTTTTGCGTTGGGAAAATAAATAACAATTCGACGTTATTCTGTAATATTATACGCACGTAGGTATAATAAGTTTTGGAGTTACCCTAACGCGGGTCTAATGTATTTATTCTCATATTCTCAACTGGAACGTTGCCGAGCATTCGTGCGTTACAGATTTATGACTGCTTTGTAATATTAGCAACAATATATATAGTATAGTACAATATATTACATAATGACGAATATTACCTGCATATTTTACACGTTAGGTCCGAACAGGGATATCAACTACCAAGTCACAGGTATTTTAAAATATAATTTATAACGAAAAAAAATCAGTAAGTTAACTGCTTTACACAATACTATAATGAGTTTATTGATTGAACAATAAATTCTTATAGTTATTTAACAATAAACTGAAAAATATAGGTACTGAAATGAGGACACCTATAACGTTTTGCCTCAAACTGGACCAGCAATTTTAACTATTTCCGGATATCTCCTGATATGGTTTTGGAAGTTCTTTTCAGTGCTAAGAAAATCTTAGGCAAAAAGGTCTTATTTGGGCACTTCGATAGAGTCTTTTGGCTTGATACCCGCTTTCCAACTTAGCCTATAGCAAAGTCAGAATAGGAAAATAGCTCACCATCAATTACCTACTATTATTCCAAATTTGTTTTAGTAATTTTTGAGTTCAATTGTGTGTGTCAAATTGGGTCCTGTCAAAGACTGCTCTGAAGTTTATAGTTTTGGTAGACTTAAGATAACTTCACCGTTTTCGTAAATCTTTTGTGCTGTGCTTCGAATTTTCAAAAAAAAAAACATTAGGCCAAAATAAATAAATAAAATATAATACTTAGTAGGTATATATTTTTGTTTTATTTTTTACTAATTTTAAGATGAATCTACAGTTTTAATTAATTAATCTATGATTTTATGTTTGTACCATTTTGATTTAGATGCCGACTGGTAGATATAAATGATCATTAAAGTTTAAATTTGGTTTTGTTCATTATTAAAAAAACAATATTTTCTAATCATATACGTACATGTACCTAAATAATATCTAATAATATTTGTCCATATTTGTCATTTCCTTTGAGCTTTTCTGACCTTATAAAACAATTATTGTCGCAATTCGTGTCGAAATTTCATAAGTTTCTTGGCTGATTGCCGCCAAGACTGCATATAGACCGCACACAACTTAGCTATGGCCACTTGAATCACTTTTGCATGCAAAACGAGCACAGCAAAGTCTGCAACGAAAATAGCTTGACATTTTGTGAGATATTGAACCCTATTGCTATCAAGATATGATTCAAGAACTGTCGGAAGTGTTAAATTATTATCGATGCTTACTGTAGTAGGTCGCCACCATACTCAATACATATTATTCACATACACTTTATGTGATCGTGCCAGAAGTTGAGATCGATAACGACGCGCGAGAATGCGAAGGTCGAACATGTATGAATGTGAATGAATGAATGAAAACACTTTATTGAGCTTATCAGTAGAAATACACTTAACTATCCTACTATCCTACTAATATTATAAACGCGAAAGTTTTTAAGAATGTATGGATGGATGGATGAATGTTTGTTACTCTTCCACGCAAAAACTACTGGATAGATTTACATGAAACTTTACGATAATATAGCTTATACATCAGATTAACACATAGGGCACTTTTTATCCCGGGATTCCCGCGGGAACTCTGAAATTAACGCGGGTGAAACCGCGGGGCACACCCAGTTTAAGAATAGTTTAATTAATATAACTGTATAAAAACACATCAATATAGAAACGTAGAGCATTTGCTTAATTTAAAATTCTGTTCCAAACTGAAGCACAAACAAGTTGTCAGGAGTACAGGAAAAGACATAGGGTACTTTTTATCCCCGGAATACCCGCAGGATCTCCGAAATAAACGCGCATGAAATCGTGGGGGGATGAAGTCTAGTTCACAAAGGTGTCGATGTCGGTGGTCGTTTTTTGCACTTTTTTGAAAGTTATTCTCCGTTTCACTCAATTATTTATTTACCTACTATTGATCTCTTTTAAGTCAAATATAATATCTTAGACGATTTGTGATCTTTTTTACTGCCTTAGGGCCTTAACTACGCATCTCCAATTTCATGCTGAGACCTAAGTACGGCAAAGGCAGGACGCAGCTTGATAGCTGTGATAGACTTACAGCGATCCGAGTGGCGTGCCTGTACCGGACTGCCTCACACGAGGGATCAATGGCAATAGCAGGTATAATACTGAGTCGACTAACAAAAGCTGAGTATATCGCATATACAAGCTGAATCTATAGACTCCAAAGCACAGAGACGTAATACGCTGGCGGAATGGCAGGAACAATGGAGAGAGTCCGATAAGGATATATTGGACTAAGGTAAGGTAACGTTCGGGCTTGGTCGTAGCGTCGCATTTTAATGCTAGATTACACTTCCTAGAGCCTCTCTGACCATGGTGTACTTAATACCCTATGCCATAAGTTCGAACACGAGCGCGCACTAATCGAAAAAGACATCGAAAAAAATATAGCCAAGGACAATATGTCGAGGTGATGCTAAAAAATAATAATAATAATCCACTTCACAACACACAAATCTACTTGATCCCACACTAAGCTAAGCTTGTGTCGTGGAAACCAAGCAAACGTGATATATACTACACATATTATTACATATATATTATACTATAGATATATATATACACGCCCACCACGCTGTGTTCATCACACAAAGTCCACCCCCACCGGGAATCGAATCCGGAACCTCTTGATTAGCGGGCAGGCATGGTGACCATTGCGCCAATCGGGTCGTCAAAAAGGCCCCTTGGAACCGCATCAGGGCCTTTATCTCCTTGGTCATGAAACAGAAGGAGATTCACGAGCGCCAGCTGGAGAGAGTAGTACAGATCACTCAGCGGTTGCCTGGTGTCCCAGGCAGTCGCCACAATGTGTGGCGTGGAGGAGGGGTTCTTAATCCGTGCAAGTCTGACACTCCGTGCCAGTAGGTATGGGTTGGCAGGGTTCCGTTAGGGATTTTCCCCTCCTCGCGTAAAAAAGGGCCTTAAGTCTGAAATATCTTAGCCAATTGTAGTTCCCAAATGGAAATATTGCAAACGTTGTCAGCACTTGTTTAAGATAAAAAAGCTTTTTAACAAAAAGAAAGTGCTAAGTTTCTTCTGTTTCTACTTTTATATAATTACACTGCAATCTCCAAGTAACACTTACAGTTTAGTTGAAAGTTTTAAAACTAAAGCCTCAAAGAGCCGCTAAACAAAGGCACGGAGCCGTGACGCACGGCCGCCACTCGGCAAGCGGATGGGGAAACTTGTAAACAACGCCCACTTACCGTTAACTAGGTACATACATAAAGATTTTATTGTTGTGCAAGTTATTTTGTCAAAGCGATACTTTTTACTTTGTCCTGACTTAGAGTTAAGGGTCCTTATTACTCGGACGTTATAAGTACTTATTTATCTATGTATTTAGTAAAACAAACAGCTACAATTAAGTAATACAATAAAACAAATTAAATATATACTATAACTAGTTGTCCCCCGCGATTTCATCCGCAGTAATTTCGGAGTTCCCGCGGAGGTTGCGGGAAAAAGTACTCTATATCCTTCTTTGTACCCCGACAGTAGTTTACGGTAATTAGCTGTTCCCCGCAGGAATTCCGGGATAAAAACTATTATATCTTTTAAGTTGGACCATATTATAAATGGTTCCAAAATTTCATCAAAATCCGTTCAGTAGTTTCGGAGCCCATCGCGGAGAAACAACAAAATTCTCCAATACAGTTTCACAAACAAAATAATACCATAATAGAGTAATTATGATAAAATGAAATAACTAATCTTGGTTATAGGTTAAAATATAATACACAAATGAACATACAGAGTGACATATCTAATATAATACTTCTATACCTACTAATACAAAAAAAGAGGTAAAGTTTGTTTGTGACGTTGTAGGGGTAATCTCTTTTTCTACTGAACGGATTTTAAAAATTGTTCTGAATGACAAAGGGTACTTTTTATCCCAAAATTTCCATGGTCAATCCGAAATTACCGCGAATTAAACCTTTAAATTAGGTAGATATGTACCTAATATATTATATCCTTTGTTCAAGAGAGATCTATCATCTGATACGATGTTTAGAGTTCATTGTCAATGTTCTGTAACATGTACATTGAAATTAAATATTATGATATCGAACTAGACAACCCAATTTCTATCTCGATCTCTCTCTCTCTATCTCGATTCAAAGGTACCTCGATAATACTTTGAAAACGATCAATTTAAGTAATCCCCCGTATCATTATGAAGGTATCAAATAAAGCTTTGGAATAAATCGTTTGTGTATCAAGAAGCAATACAATTAATCGAAGACAGGGGTAAGGTGATTTTCTCTTAATCCAGCAGATAATTTGACAAATGTAATGACAACGGTCATCAATCAAGCTTAAACGCAGTCGCCATCGGCCATCGGTCTTTTTCTGTCTGCTGCGTTGTCATTCCGTCAGGCCCGGCCTTATTTTTGGGGAAGTCTATACATCTAAATAAATAAACTGATGTCCTTGCTAATTATCTTTGACCGGCTTCCAAAAAAATACAAGATTCTATATTTTCCTATTTGTTTTAGCAGCTACTTATAATAAACGAATTTAATTATATTTTATTTAATTAAACTATGTATATGTACGTACCTATACACATGGAAAGGTTTTATAGGTGTAGTATTTTAATGGTGAAGGAATTTTCGAAATCGGTCTAGTAGTTTTTGAGTTTAATGGTAACAAACAAAAAATCTAATCTTTATAGGTACCTATAAATTTAGACTAGTCACTAGGCTAGCGAAATCATTTTTAAAATGAGTTAAGTATTAGAGTTTTTGAGTTCATCCATATAATAATAATAATCCACTTCATAACACACAGATCTACTTGATCCTGGAAACCAAGCAAACGTGGTATATACTACATATTATTACATAAAACATAATATAGATATATATATATACACGCCCAGACTGGAAAATTTAACCCTGTGTTCATCACAAAAAGTCCACCCCCACCGGGAATCGAACCCGGAACCCTTTGATTAGCGGCTAGTATAGTATTATATTATCTGTGTTAGCGGGCAGGCATGGTGACCATATGGATTTCCGATCAAACATACAAAAATCATATCTTTTTAATATAAATTATTAGTAAAGATACCTACTACTACTACTACTACTACTAAGTACTACTAAGTACTTGAAATCAAACGCTATGTTACATGGAAATGCTATTTGCTCGACACTAGTACATACTTAACAAAGTAGCGATTATCTAATTGATGCGGATGACAAAGTTTAGTGAAGAAACAGCAGTGCATCTCCTTTACCCTAAATTACTAAGTGGAATCGGTCCAGACAGACCAATCCATCAGGAGGAATGTGACAGGAAGAAAGATTCAGTCTAGTCTAGATTTATTAGTTTTTAGTAAGATTATTGAACAGTTTAACATTGCCGATTTCAACAAAATGAAAAAAAAAAATATTGAATTCTTGTTTATTTTAGAAAAAAATTGTTCCCGCGCGTAGATTGCGAAACTAATTTTAATATATTTCTTTGAACTTTGAGTTCAATGTGCTAAATTCATCCGGGCACCTTCTTATATCACCTTCTTCTTATGTCTTGTGTATAGACACAAGAGTTTTGTTAATATTGAATTATTTTAACACGAAATGTGAGTTCAATGTGTCACAGCAATATTGTAAATATTCAAGTTCAATCGGCCAAGACGTTTAGAAGTTAGGTAATAACAGACACACTGACACAATGTGTGTCTAAATAATATAAAATAAAGATTAATTTGTGCTAAATCTTGAATAATCAAACTGTGATCTAAAATTTAATGAAAACTAAGTTAGAAGATAAATATAGAGGAGTAAAAAGAATACTAAAAGAAAACTCCAAATTGTAGATACAAAGCAAAAACTTGTCTTAAATGTAAGCTTACGATACCTATCAAGAAAATTACTTCCATCCCGTCTGAAAATAAAGTACAATTGTTGCCAACTTTCTTCACGCTAAGCCATTTACGTCGGAGTTGCCAGATCCCCACCACTTTATAGCGGCGAAGCATTTTGATCTTGTTAAGAAAATTTCAACAATTATTTTTACTGCGATCTCACTGCAAGATTAGAAGTGTCGCCTCTGCTCTTTCGATAAAAATTCGCAATACTTTAGCTACTAGTTATAATAAAGTTAAGACTTAGCTTTATTAGTCTGTAATCGTTTCGTGCAATCGTATGAAATTGAACCAGAAATTAAAGAAACAATTCGCAGAGTTGAGATGGTACTAGCCAGCACCCACGACTCCGTTCAGGTGATCTTAAATTGTCCCGCCCTACAAATACTACAAATTTTTTGAAATCGGTTATAAATTTGCCCTATTTTTAATACCAAATATGTAGTAATATCTGCAAACCAACGCGATTTATAAAAAAAAAAACAGGCGAATTAACCGATTTCGGCCAGTTCTGTCAGAAATAATCGAAGTATTGAATCGATACAGAAAAAACATACCATAATCTGACCTTGAGTGTCGTTCAGTCTTACTTACTCGAAGGTTATGTTTACAATCTTCGACCACACCGTCACTAAACTTAAACTGAGCTATAGTCTAACGTTTAGTCTGTAAAAATCATAACCAAATGTAGTAGCTAGTAGGTACTAGCTGACCCACGCGGTTTCACCCGCGCTAATATCGGAGTTCCCGCGTGAATTCCGGAGTAAAAATTACTCTATGTCCTTCTCTATAGCACTGACTACGGGTATGCAAAATTTCATAATAATCGGTTCAGTAGGTGCGTGGAAATGAAACAAACAAACAAAATCACGTTCACATTTGCTCAAAATACAAGGATATTGACATTCTCCTTTACAGTAAGTACCCACTCGTAATAGCTCAGTAGGTAGGTACGAAATGAACTTTTTGCATTTTCTTTTATTTCCTGGCCGCCTACAGCGCAATTTATACGAGTTTATTCTCGTTAACGACACTTTAAACGTTTAATTTTCAACAGATTGAAAATGGAAATTATTAAAGTTGCTGATGAAATTTCATCTTAAGTCATCTCAACAAGTGCTTTAGCTTTGAAATGGGCACTCAGTGTTTTACTAGCTGTCCCTCGCGGTTTCACCCGTGGTTATTTAGAAGTTCCCGCGGGAATTCCAGGATATACTATACGAATAAAACTTCATCTTAAATCCCTCTATCTATAAGTGAAAATCGCATGAAAATCCGTTCAGTAGTTTTTGAGTTTATCGAAAACAGACAGACAGACGTGGCGGAGGAATTTGTTTTATAATATTACTAGCTGTCCCCCGCGATTTCATCCGCGGTAATTTCGGAGTTCCCGCGGAGTTTGCGAGAAAAAAGTACTCTATGTCCTTCAGTTCCCGAGGGAATTGCGGGATAAAAACCATCCTATCTTTTAAGTTGGACCATATTATAAATGGTTGCAAAATTTTATCAAAATCCGTTCAGTAGTTTCGGAGTCCATCGCGGACAAACAACGTGACACGTGATTTATATATATTAGATGTAAGAATACCTAAGTACCTAGGTATATAGCTACGTCACAATCTCTAGAATAAATAAATTGAATTAAATCAGAATCAATGTTTACAAAAAAAACTATTCCAGTGACATTTTCTTTGCCATTTAGATAAGCTTACCTAGATTTCTTTGAAACTTAAACATGAAAGAAATCTGATTATCCTCGCTTAGGATTACAGAAGTTCTTTTCTCTAAGGGATAAACGCCAAATTTAACTCGGCTCCACGTATCTTTTCGAAACAGTTCTTTTTTTTTATATACACAAAGTGAAATTGATTCGAACTGAAGTGAACAGTGTACAAAGACACGCCAATTGTATTTTGTACATGCGTGAATTTTCCGAATTTTCGTTTTATCGGGATCAAAAATAATAATAACATTTATAACCTTAATACCTCACCTACTTGACCTTAAAATTCCAAATTAGGGGTAGTCAATTATGTAAGGTGTCTCATTAATGTTAAGTAAAAAAAAATTGATGGACCTGAGATTTAAGATAACTACAAACCGAGTTTCATTCAGATGCGTTATTTATATTGCGGAAAAACTATATAATATGCGTAGACAGAATAACAGACAAAACAATTTCTGTAAATAAGTTATTGCCAGTCGCACATCGCAATTTTATTAATTTTTTCTAAACACAATTTAATTAGTTTTGTGTGTGTAAAATGAATAATACTCATTTTTTCTTTCTTAGTAAGTAAACTTGAAGAGCGGATCTTTTTCATCTTTTTTTGTTTAACTACATAATAATATCTATTAAAAAGCGTGACCTAATTTGACCCTGAGACATTTTAATTAATAAAAGCTTTGTATACACAGCAGGAGATATTATATAATCATACAAGCCGTGAGCATCGCTCGGGCCTCCCTAATTGATGTTGCGTCTCGGAACATCTTACGAATAAACCATGGATGTGGTTTACATTAATTCATATTTATGTATGAAAGTTTCATTAAGTACATAATAAGAGCATTCTGTGTGCTCACTAGCTATTGTTTCAAGCGATACACCGAGGTATCTATAGGAATTCCTACACAACACATCCGGCGAATGCTAGCGAAAGCGTAGCTCGCGCGCAATAACGCAGGCAGCAATAGGGTAGTTTCCGGGGTATGAAAATCAAAATTCTATCAAATCCGTCAGTTAGATAAAAAATAATAGATACTTATTTTTTGCTTTTTCAAATAATTGAATTGAAAATACTTTAATAAAACGCATTAAACTTTAGGAGGGGGCGCTCTTGACGTCATAACGTGCTATAAACTGTAGCACGGCGTGACTTCACGCGAGATTTCGACTTAATGTATCTCCGTTATTTTTGCATTGTGTATAAAAATTCAAAAATACGTGTTCAAATTTTGTTTATTAATCTACAATACGGACTAAAAACTAAAATTTGGTTGACAAGCCTATTGTTTGGTGCGCTCAACTCGTGCAAGGTATCTACGCAGAAGCCCCGCGAAATTCACATAGAAAAAAAAGGAGGTGAGACTTTTGTTATGCATGAGGGGGAAAATCCATGAAGGACATCTGCCAGCCCGTGAGTATATGATTCGACCGGATTGGATTCTCCTTCTTTTCATATCTTACACTGAGTGTAGGATATTTTTCGCTATTAATTTGCTGACTATTTGTTTTTTTTCGCTACCCTTTCTTTTGTGTAAAGATTTATAGGTATGGTTTTTTAATCTCTTCTATTTTACCGTTAGTTTTATTATTGTAGGTATAACATGCAATTATTAACTTTATTAATTTGTAGGTATAAACATTGACTTAGTCCAATAATTACGTAGGTTTTATTCACAGTGTGTTATAATGTGTTGCAAGCCTTGCGTGATTTAAGATGCACCCAAAAGTTACCAAAAATTATCGCCAACGGCGCGTGTGAGCGATGCGAGAGTGTAGCATCCGCGGATGTAGACACACCCTAATATTATTGGAATACTGTACACATATGTACATATCAACTATCTTCAACCACAAAAATGTTAAAGCCTATATCCGTAAAGGCTGGTGACTCGTAAGTCGTAACAATAAATGGGGATGTGCGCCAACTGGTTTTATTTTAGCATACATATTGTAGACTTGTAGCTCCCGAGTCCGGTCGAGTATTGACGGTTTTATACCAAGTTATGTAAATCACTTGATATAACCTAGAACACTTAAGTTTTGTGTGCCCGGTTCTAAGTTATCTGCCCCTAGAAGTGGCTCATAAAGTTGGAAGAATTTAATATTGTGCGAAGTTCTGGCCAGAAATAGGTTTATTGATGGAATCTGAATGTTTTGCGGCAACGGGACTTGCTGGATGAAGTAATAGAGTAGCAAGATTTGTGAAGTTCGCATCACTTAGCTTAATTGAGACAACTTTCTAACTATTTTCCATTCTCCACATAATCGATTTAAAATTCTTATAAATGGTGCGCCCGTCGTCGGTGCGCTTTGAAATTTTCCTGTATCATCCAGCGTAAATGAATAATTAAAAGATGTTTCTCAGGCGCATGTTTTTAATATTATAATTTAGAACTCTTCTCTCTTTTCGATGATCACAATCTGTTTTAATGAATATCTTTATAACACACCTATGTAATTTCTATTTCATGCTGGCTGTTCCCTGTGTTCCCCGCGTCATGTTCGGAGATCCCGCGGGAATTCCGGGAAAAGTACACAAGACAACATGTATGCAAAGTTTCATGATGACCAATTGATAAATAACATTCGAATTTATAATATTATATGGATAAAGTTTAATTACGTTATTTAGCAAATACATAATATTATCTCTACATCCAAGTTACAGATCGCTTCCACACGACTGACCCACCGCATCTGACGTGTCTGCATTCACGTAGCTGCGATGGACTTTTATGGAGAGGCGGGAAAAAACCCTCGAACTTTTAGGTACAGATAATTTTGAGTTTACTATTTTAACTTAGAAAAATAAAGCAAACAAACCCTTGAAACAAAGTAAAGGCCAATCGCACCATTTCAGAACGAATCTACTAAAAAAAACCATACTTAAATATTTTCATAATCACATTTTTATCGCCCTAATTAATATAATTTAAATTGAAACGTAGATGATTGCTTGTTGAATAATCGAGCGAACCTGAAAATTTTATTTCATCTCCTTTTATACCCAGTGACAATATAATGTAACTTTTAATACTATACACAATTTCTTATGTTTTGATGATTTGAGCCGGAAATAACACGGCTGCCCTACAGAAAAACAAAGTAATTGCAGCAAAATTAATTTTACAGGATGAGCATAAAACCGAAAATCGTTTTTTAAAACACACCTCCAAAAGTTTAACGATTTTCTTAATTTTAATTTCTCTAAGACTAAAGCCTTTATGATGGTTGTTGCAGCAGAATTGTAACAGTAGGATTTGGTGGTTGTGAGTATGTAGGAATGTCCGTTAGGTATGGGTGAAAAGTGCGAAAATTACAAAGAAACTCATTTCGAAACACAATTCAGTTGCTTTGTTTTTCCGTAGGGCAGTCGAACAGCAAGTACACGTGGTGACTTGCTATGGTGACACCTATTTTCCCTCCGAAAAACTTTTCATTTGAGTGATGACAATGAATTTTAATGTAAAATAGAATATAGCTTTTTTGTATAGGTAACTAACTACTTATTAATGAATCAACACAGTGACCAGGCTTAATTACCAGACTCTCTCTCCCTTTAAAATATGTCGTTACTCTTGCTTAATTAATTATTGTATCAGTAATTACCTCGCAGACAGTACAGATAGCAACGAAGTTAATACATTACCTCCTTTCTCTCACGACACAATACGCAAAAGTAAGCTATATATTCATATTCACACACGCACACGCACGCACACGCACACACAACACGCGTAATACTTATAAGGATGCTGATAACTCTGCAACATTGAATACATCGCTTGGTTCAGCCAGGTGAAATGCTCCCTCTGAGAGTAAAAGTCGGGGTCTATATGACATAGGTATACGCTTACACCAAAAACGTTTTTGTCGGCCGTTGACGGACAGAACTGCCCAGCCGCTAGTAACTCGGCCGTGTATATGCTTCACTGTGCCAGTGCCGAAATTGGACTTTGCCGGTATTCTGTAGTTGACTGGGTTGCTTAACAGAGTGAAGACGCGTTTTTAGTCCTTTGTCCTTTTTTTGTACTCCTGACAACGTGTATGCAAAAATTCGCGATGATCGGTTGAGCCATTAAGCCGTGAAAGCGTAACAGACAGACAGAGTTACTTTCGCATTTATAATATTATAATAATATAATATATTAGTAGGGATTGCCTACTTAGATTGCAGTGTTGCAGAATCATACAAAAAATAGAGTAATATCTTTTTTATATAATATTCTAATATCGATGTTATTTGTTATTAAATAATATTTTTTATACTGTAAAGCGAAAGTCTCTCCTGTGAGGGCGTTAAATAATATTAATAAATAGGCTTTGTGAAAATTACAAAAAAAGCTTTTTCGTCAACGGTACATGCATAAAATATTAAAAATTCTCTTCGCCATCTTTTTGAAGTGTAATTACCGACGGGCACATCGGCCACGGAGGCGATGTTTTTAATTTTCCTTTTTTAAAAAGCATCAAATATATTTTTTCAATAAACAATAAACACTATGTATACTGACAAAATTAATTTGAATAACAATTTTGCTTTGTCAGTATCAAAATAAATTATGAAATAGCTTTGTGAAATTGGAACTCATTATTACAGCAGAAAACTGTAAAATGAAGAGATTGTTGTGTGATAAGATGTGGGGAATAATCTCCTAAACTTAACCGATTCCAAAACTGATTTGACTCTCAGAAAGCTACGTACAGTGTACACTACCTCTTAGTATTATAATACTACGTCTTACGTTTTACCATTTTTTCATTTACTTAATAAGATACCAAACTGCTGTTTTGACCATAGAAGAGTTTTCTAAATGGACGTAAGAGAATCCGCGGGAAACCGCTCACAAATAATCGAATAGCAAAAAAAAAAATCAAGATGGCATAGTGTAGTTTAAAATATCTATAGAGCTTTCTGTAAGTCCAGTATGTGTTTTTCTTAGGGATTATGCCAACAAGTTTACTGATAATATTCTGACCTAATAAACTTAATTGGTTCTGTGTAACTGTCCACTGTTTTCTCTGACATTAGCATGAATAGTGCGCCTACCTATCCAAGGCGTCCGTTTCCATTTTGAAGTAAAAGAAGAAGAAGAAGAAAGATGGCATATTTACTGATCACAGAGCAGCTTTGATAACTCAGCTTCGTAGTAAACATAATTTCGAAGGTCTCCTACATAATATAATATCCAGTACAAAACAGTATCCATGAAATATTCAATTATATTACCAAGCAAAATCATTTGAAACTTCCGATGTGAAAATTGATCGCTCTTTATTTACACAGCACTCGTTGTTGAATATACCAAGGTATAAATTCACTGCTTGCATTTCCTCATTCCCTGGTAGGTACAAGTATTTAAGCTTGAATGAGCTTTGAATACAAGTTCTCTAGATACTTACTGCAATAATTTTATGATTAAAAGTGTGGAACCAAAATTCATGATTTTGCTGATTAGCTTCGACACTAGCTAAAGCTATTAGCTATTTCACGCGGTTTCAATCAAGTTAATTTCAGAGTCCCCGCAGTAATTCCGGGATAAAAAGTACTCTCCTTCCTTTTCTGTGCCCCTGACAACAGGTGTGCAGAATTTCATGACGATCGGTTGAGTAGTTCAGGCGTTCACGCGTAACAAACCAACAAATAAACTCAGATTCGCATTTATTTAAAAAGACTAGTTGTGCCCCGCGGTGTCACTCGCGGTAGCTTGGGGATTTTCCGCAGGAACTCCAAAGTTGCCTAATTTACATCTTATAACATCAGCTAATTGGCAGTGAAAACCCTTTCAAAATCGGTCCAAACTACAAACTTCTTTTATAAAAACCTTCCCCTTACAATAAAAAACAACAAAAAAAGATAATGCCAAATCGGTAGGTACAACAATGAATTTTTTATGTAAATAGATAAAACGAAGGATTAATTTAATGCCTTGGCCGAACACTATTTCCCAACTGAGAAATCCAATCAGAACCCAGCTCCAGACACTTCAGCTAATACCTACATAATTTTTGTTACCTATGTTAATGATTTTAATTTAGTTTTCCGTCAATAATGTGTCCCACATTGGGTTCAGATGTAATTTTTATTAACTTACTAGCTGTTCTCCGTGGTTATACCCACGTTAATTTCGGAAATCCAGCGGGGATTCCTGGATCAAAAATCCGTATGGTAATATGTAAAATTTAATGCAGATTCACCCACGTTAGTTTCGGAGTTCCCGCGGGAATATCGGGATCAAAGTGGGTACCTTATGTCGTTTTCTGTACCCCTGTAGTGTATGCAAAATTTCATAACGATCGGTTGAGCCGTTAATGCGTAAAGACGTAACAAACAAACAAAAAGACTCACATTCGCTTGTACAATAGGTACGTAAAGATGATTTATCTTGTATTATATCGTACGATATATCTTGTACTTGGAATAGTTTTCCATAAAATTACCTATGTAGAACAGAGACACAATACCTACCATAAAACAGGGAAGTAATCAGCTGTTCAAAATTTCCGGAATGACGGAAAAGAACTTCGATACCCTCCATTTCCAATAGAATCCAGGAAGCGTTTGTAAATAAAAGACAAGTAAGCAATCAGTCAATCACGTAATCATGGCCGAAGTTCGAAACGCGTAATATGTTGTCGGATCGTCGTTCGGAAATGTGCTTAACTTGGCACGAAATTTCTTAGACGCAATGTTTTCCACGTCTCCTGCCGAGCTTGCCGTCTAAAAGTAATGTGACAAATTGGTGACGAAGTTAGGAGCTGTCTGCTTTGACAGTATGAGGGTCGATTGAGATGTGAAACATTTTTTTTCTCTATGATCCATTGAAGATCTTCTTAGAATGCTAGTGTGTCCTCATATTATTTCCATGGGATCAAACTTCGCCAAGTGATATTTCTTTGGGCAAGAAGTAAAAGTTGATAACAGCTGCATTTATATACTTTGTTATTTTTTTTCATAACTATTTTTTAACTACTTTTACTATTATAAGATAAGATAAGATAAAAGTTTGTTTGTTTGTTTGTTTGTTACGCTTTCATGGCTTAATGGCTCAACCGATCACCACGAAATTTTGCAAACACGTTGTCAGGGGTACAGAGAAGGACATAGGGAAATTACAGAAATTACCGCGGGTGAAACCGCGGGGAACAGCTTGTAAATTAACTTCTTGCGCTTTCACACCCTGACTAAGCCACCCGGTTTTTTTATAATTTCACTGATATAAGTTTTTACGTTTAATTTTTATAAGCAACAATTAATTTTTAAGCAACGAAACGTCACAAAATATGTCACTTCTGAACTGAAAAACTCTTTTATCACAATTTCCTCAGAGATATAATAATAATAATCCACTTCACAACACACAGATCTACTTGACACACTAAGCTATAAGCTTGTGTCGTGGAAACCAAGCAAACGTGGTATATACTACACATATTATTACATATTATTACATATATATTATACTATAGATATTATATAAACACACCCAGACTGGAAAATGGAACCCTGTGTTCATCGCACAAAGTTCACCCCCACCGGGAATCGAACCCGGAACCTCTTGATTGCCGGACCATGCCTGCCCGCTAGGCTAGGAATAACCAAGAGAGATTAGCGCTAAAGAGAGATTAGCACTAAATGACATTTTCTTGCAAAATCATAGTAGTTTACGAAGCAAAGATTACACTTACAGTGGGTTAAGCTTCCAATAACCAAGCATCTCTCTCCTCTTGGCACAATTTAATATCTACGAAAGTAGGTTTCCCTTCCTAGCTTCAACTAGCTTCTGTAGGTACGGTCAGAAAAAGTAATCTCGAATTATAATTACATTTCTTTTATTATAATTATAATATACATCGACGTGCAACGTGTTCTTTGTATGACGTAAGCATCCGATAAGAAAGGATTTTTGAAAATTCAACCCCTAAGGGGATGAAAAGAATTTGCAAGGTTTGTATGGAATAATTCGGGAACTTCGAAATTCGATTTCGAGAAGAAAGAAAGATCTAAGCATACAGACAGCGACTATGTTTTATACGATAAAATACTTAATACATTTTGTCGCCGATTAGCGCTAATTTTTTCCAGTTTTAGTAATTTTGATTAGCTTTTATTAATTGATTTACCTGCTTCGTTAGCAGATTCTTAATCTTCTACTTCATTCTCTTACATGTTAATTTATAATGCTTAAAAAAACATAAAAACCAACAAAATACCCATTTGTCTAGTTTGTTTCGTAAATGCTTTTTCGTGAAGCTTTAAAATGATATTTTAAGCATTAATTCTTGATTAAAAAAAATTAAGAGAGATGCTTATGGTGTTGCACACAAAAAAAAAAAATAATTTAATACAACAATATGATTATTAGAACTTTGTTCGATTAGTCCAAATTGCAGGTGAAATTGACTTATCTCTACACATAGTTTGTGTCCGGATCATTGACCTAAGCGCTCTAGATATTGCAATTTGCATTATGCATTCGCCTTTGATTAGATAACAGATAGGTACACCATTACTATGTAGCGTATCAATAAACGTATACAAAACGTATATGTATAAATGAAATTTTGTAACGAAAATAAAATACCAGTTCTAATTCTTATATTTCTAACTTGCAGTAAATGAGCAAACTGTGCGAATGAGTAGGTACATAATTTAAAGTCGAGGTTTTTATTTATTTGTAATTACATTTATTAGTTTAATTATAGTTATAAAGTTATAAGTATAGTATAATAGTTTTAATTGCTGAGCATACCTAGCTACAGTTATATATTGTCAACTAATGTTATTTTATCCTGATCCTACTAATATTATAAATGTGAAAGTGTGGATGTTTGGATGTTTGTTACTCAATCACGCAAAAATGGCTGAATGGGTTTGGATGAAATTTGGCATGCACGTTGTCAGGGGTACAGAAAATGACTTTTTATCTCGGAATTCCCGCGGGAACTCCAAAATTACCGCGGGTGAAACCGCGGAGCATAGCTAGTATGTAATATAGGTATGTAATGTATATGTCAGCTAATAATAATCTATTTATTATAGTTGACAACTATAATTGTAGCCAGGTATATGGTACGGAATTGTAAGTCATCATTACCGCGAATACCGTCAAATTGAATCAGAAAGTTAGCTCATCAATAGGTACATAATAACTATCAAATACATAATAACACTATGAGTTTACGGGTTTAACGTGGAAATCTAGCATGTTGAAAGGAAAACTGGTCTTATTCTGTAACAATTTGTGCAATCAGTACCAACCTTCTGGAAATTAATTTTGTACGATTGAAACTTAAGTTTTACTAAACGTATTGTGAGCTTTTAAATGAACATTGAATGTTAAGTTGACTTGTCAGTCCATAATATCTACCTATACATCTATGTCCTACATAATTATAAACATTTTAGCTGACCCGCGCGATTTCATCCGCGGTAATTTCGGAGTTCCCGCGGGAATTCCGGGATAAAAAGTACCCTATGTCACCCAGGATCACTTTAGCTTCCTATCTATAACTGAAAGAATTTTCAAAATCGGTTCAGTAGATCCATAGATTACAACCTCACAAACTCTCTATGTCACTCAGAATCACTGTAGCTCTTTATAAGCGAAAGAATTTTTAAAATCGGTTCAATAGATCCAGAAACTACCCCCTATACAATCTTACAAATACACGAACTCACAAACTTTGGAGTACCCGCGGGAATTCCACAATAAAAAGTACCTTATGTCACTCAGGATCACTGTAGCTTCCTATAAGATTAGATTAGGCACTGTTGATGTTTGTTTCTTTTTCTTGTGTGTTGTGCTGAAATAAATGTATTTTCTTCTTCTTCTTCTTCATAAGTAAAAGAATTTTCAAAATCGGTTCAGTAGGTCCAGAGATAGCTGTCCCCCCGTGGTTTTACCCGCGGGAAATTCGGAGTTTCCGCGGGAATTCCGGGATGAAAAATAGATAGTAGCCGATATACGCATATAAAATTTCATGAGAATCGGTCAAGCCGTTTCGGAGGAGTATAGGAACGAACATTGTGACACGAGAATTTTATATATAAGATAGTAGAATACATGTTCATATTTTTTTTTTCAAATAGAGAGATTTTAGAGATTTTCTTATGTCCATCTGTCTGTCTGTACACGTTAAACAAACTAAAGAGCTGATTTGAAACCTGCATCTAACCCATGAATCTCCGTGGTATATGTAGGTGGGTTTTGTAACCGAAACTCATAGTCAGGGTACAGGGAGATGAGATAATCCCCGTACGTATATTAATATTAATGCAAACAATTATATTGTTAGTGACTCAACCAATATCCGGACCAACGTATTGAATTGCTAATACTAATAATCAATACGTGATGAAAATTATTTTGGAACCGTTTGTGATGGAATCAAGTAGTTCTTAGTCGTATGCATGTCGGCATTTCCTCGGGAACACTTTAAGTATGGTCACTATATATTCTCCAGTATCTCCATAAAAGTTGATCAAAATTTATTTGGCTTCTTTCTTCTTCGTGAAAACGTAATAGATGAATACACTTACTGCACTTAGGTATATTTAAATATATATAAATCACGTGTCACGTTGTTTGTCCGCGATGGACTCCGAAATTACTGAACGGATTTTGATAAAATTTTGCAACCATTTATAATATGGTCCAACTTAAAAGATAGGGTAGTTTTTATCCCGGAATTCCCTTGGGAACTGAAGGACATAGAGTACTTTTTTCCCGCAACCTCCGCGGGAACTCCGAAATTACCGCGGATGAAATCGCGAGGGACAGCTAGTTTAAATATATATAAATCACGTGTCACGTTGTTTGTCCGCGATGGACTCCGAAACTACTGAACAGATTTTGATAAAATTTTGTAACCATTTATAATATGGTCCAACTTAAAAGATAGGATAGTTTTTATCCCGGAATTCCCGCGGGAACTCCGGAATTAATGCGGGAACTGCTTATCATCGTAAACTACAGCACTTTTTTCCCGGAATTACCGCGGGAACTCCGAAATTACCGCGGATGAAATCGCGCGGTTCACCTGCGGTAATTTAGGAGTTCCTGCGGAAATTTCAGAATAAATTGAATCTAAGTATATCTTTTTCTGTACCACTGACAGTAATTTTGAGAATAAATTCTAAGCGGGCTTTACAAATGATCGATTCCCGGTAGATCCTTGAAAGAATGTATTTCTGATGCTGGCTGCACGTAGCTTGTAAGTAAGAAAGTGTGATTTTTATGAAATATACATAGGTACTGTATATAAACCTATTTATGTGGTAATTTATTAACTTTGCTTACAAACTTATATACACTCGAGAGCAATGAATCCGGGTCACTTAAAGAATGTTAAAAATCTCGGAAACTAAAAATGATAGGTTAATGCAATAAATTGTATTTAATAGACAATGTAATACTCCTTAAATGAAAGTAAAAAAAAATATGAGTCACCATACATTTTATTAACACAAAATTACATAAAGAAAAAAACTGCTGATCTCTCCTTAAAACAAAAATAGGAAACATGAAATTTTTGAACTTTATTACGATTTTCTTGAATTTTAATACTTCGTATTGCCTCCTCGTGCTTCCATTACTGCGTTTACGCGGTTTGGCATGCTGTACACCAAGTTCCTTATACGATTTTGGGGAATATTCTCCCATTCCTCTGTGAGAGCAATTTTGAGCTCACGAAGCGTGATTGGGGGAGGGTTTCGTTGTTTTACGCATCTGCCTAGCTCGTCCCAAGCATGCTCGATCGGGTTGATATCCGGGCTGCGCGCTGGCCACTCCATACGAGTAATGTTCATCTCTTGAAGGTAGTCATTCACAATCCTACCTGTATGAGGTCGGGCATTGTCATGCATAAATATGGCATCCTCACCTAAATTTACCATAAATGGACCAACGTGATCATTGAGGATTTCTTCCACATATCTTACGCTAGTTAAAGAGCCGTTTTCTATGATCACCAGCTCTGTGCGACTTTCAGAAGAAATTCCGGCCCACACAAGTACAGACCCACCACCGTAGGCTACTTTTTCTTCGATGCATGCTTGCTTGAATCTTTTCCCTGGTCTTCGATACACTCTGTGTCTTCCATCGTGCTTGTAGAGCATAAATTTTGATTCGTCGGAGAACATAACTTTTGACCAATCTTCAATACTCCAATTTACGTGGCTCTGGGCATATCTTAGTCTTGAAATACGATGCGCACGCTCCAGTTTAGGGCCGTTTGCAGGTCTAAGGGGTTTTAAGTTAGATTCAGCAAGCCGACGTCTTACTGTCCATGCACTTGGGTTACTTCCTCCGAGGCGTCGAAACTGATTTGTGAGTTCAGTTCCTGTGAGAAAGCGATTTCGAAGCATGGTGTTCACCAAGTATCGGTCTTCTCGTGCTGTGGTACACCTGGTTCTGCCCGTTCCTGGTCTACGTAGGTTAGAACCAGTTTCTACGTAACGTCGGAGAACTCTTTGTACTGTTGACAGCGACACACCGACAGTCCTGGCTGTATCGCGCTGACTCCGGCCGGTTTCCAGCATTGTAAGTATTCTGGTGCATTCTTCAGGCGTAAGCGACATAATTTCAGCTTGAATAATGAATATAGAGCACTATCAACATGGTTTATGTACCCACAGAAATGACAGATTACAAACAAAAGCAAAACCAAATGCTGTAATTTCGTAGTTGCATCTTCGAAAGTGGCCCTTTTTCAAGTTTGATTTTTTTATGATATAACTTTACAATAACTAAGAAGTTTTAATACCTTCATTTAAGGAGTATTACATTGTCTATTAAATACGATTTATTGCATTAACCTAGCATTTTTAGTTTCCGAGATTTTTAGGATTCTTTAAGTGACCCGGATTCATTGCTCTCGAGTGTACTTGTACTAAACTCATAGGCGAAACAAAATTTCGTTGAACAAATTTAGTAAAACACTTCTTTTTCCATATTTCTACATAAAATTAGCGTTATTTCCAGCATTTTATTACAGTTCTGGCGAAAAAACGAAACCTTGTCACCCTAGAGGCACACTTTTGTAATAATAATACGGTTCTGAAAGCTTTGCAATGTCGTACCTATTACGAGTGGTGGAAACTATAATATTCGTACGTGAAACATCCATTTCAGTCCTGTAAAAGTGTTATAGTTCTTGTTGATGGTTTGATGTTATAAAAGGACAAGTTTTATAAAGCTTCTGTAGAATGCTTTTATTCTTCACTCTTGACTCGTCTCTTGAATTTCACAAACTCGGTGAAATAATAAATTTCCAATCATATTTTCCAATCTGATAATGTGCTACTGAAGCTCGTCGTTAATTTTTCGATTTTGCCTCAGCTACAGACGCAGGCGATGGTAGATTAGCAAGCGATTAATCTTCGTTTGCAGTGTTGTGAGTTGGCGAAAACATCTCAGCTCCCGCTGCTGGCTTGCTATATACCTATCGCCTGTAGGAGATGTAAATTGGCGCTAGAAGGAAATTGGAAAGTTTCTTATAAAAAGTTTCACAGGTAGGTAGGTACCTACTGTAGCTGTTTTCTAGATGGGGGCGGATTTTTCTCAGTGGACATAGGCTTTTGCTTTCAATTTCAGAATGACCCGCTGAGTGCACTTTAATTTTTTTTTTTTTGTAATAAACCACTACCGTATAAATTATTCGAAGTTCCCGTGAAAATTCCGGGATAGAAAGTAACCTACGACACTTGAAAATTTCAAAAAACTATTTATAATCAAACAAACATTAAAAAGTCAAATCTATATTACGTGTATTCTCTTAACAAACAATGGGCATGTTGACTAATTTTTATTTTTTAGTCCGTCTTGTAGATTATTAAAAAAATATTGGACACGTATTTTTTCTTTTTTTACGTAATCAAAAAATAACGGCGATATATTGAGTTGAAATTTCGCGTGACGTCACTATTCTGACAAATTGTATGGCGGTTTTGCGGTTAGTGACGTCACGACCTCCTCATCCTAAACTTTAATGTGCTTTATCTCTGTATATTTTAATTTATTTAAAAAAGCAAAAAATATGTGTCTATTGTTTTTTTATTTTCTAACTGACGGACTAATTAGAATTTTGATTTTCAATAGTAGTCAACATCCCTATTATACAAAAATCTATTTTTTATCTCTGTATATAATACCTTTTAGTATAGAGTAGTTATGCTCCGCGGTTTCACCCGCGTCAAACGCTTTTATACACGAAGTAACAACTTGTTCCCGAGATCCGATTTAAATAAAACCATAGCCTATATTTGTTTTATCTCCAAGCATAGCTTAATCTACCTGTGAAAACCGCATGATAATCCGTTCAGCGCCTACTTCCCGAGATTTGCACTAGTGCTACATTGAAATATATTATGAGTGGCATGATATAGTACAAGTAAGGTTGATAAATGGGATGCTCGTCCTCACGAAGGTAGCAAGCGGCTGTGGGCCGCATCACTTTTTCCTCATCAAGCGGAATGAGGACGATATATCGCCGGGAGGGAAAAATTTTCGGATTCAGACCCGATGAAGGCTGAGTGTTTGTTATATGAATGTACAAACATTACAGGTTTAGTTCCATTTGTAAGTCTACTGTTTCGGGGAAGGCTCTCCTGATTTTAGTTAAAGTAATAGGAAGTAAACGATGACCCGATTGGCGTAGTCTGTCACCATGCCTGCCCGTTAAACAAGAGGTTCCGGCTTCGATTCCCGGTGGGGGTGCACTTTGTGTGATGAACACAGCGTTCCACTTTCCAGTCTGGGTGTGTTTATATATCTATAGTATAATATATAATTCTATGTAGTATATACCACGTTTGCTTGGTTTCCACGACACAAGCTAATAATAGCTTACCGTGGGATCAAGTAGATCTGTGTGTTGTGAAGTGAATTATTATTTTTATTATGTAAGAAAAATATTTTGATGTCATAGATAGGTACTTTTTTCCAAAACATTATTTTACCTTAGTACCTACCTATACTTGCTGATCCGACAAATGCTTCCGTTTTAGGCGTCACCAAAAACAAAAGACGTACTTAGATATAGGAAAAAAATGGAATTTCAATCATGCCAGTCATCGTAATTTCCAATTTGAAAACTGTCTTAACCTGGTCCCGTCCGAAATCTATTTCAAGTGAGGACCAGGAAGGCCCCATCTCCGATCGTGATGTGAATAAAATTTGGATGAAAATATCACAGACAAAGGATTTCCTAGACCTTTTTTCGGAAAATTTGCTTAGCGAATGTCAGATTCAGGTGGATTGAAATTGAATTAAAACGTGTCATCCTACTAATATAAATGTGAAAGTGTGGATGTTTGGATGTTTAGATGTTTGGATGTTTGTTACTCAATCACGCAAAAACGGCTGAACGGATTTGGATGAAATTTAGCGTGCATGTTGTCAGGGGTACAGAGAAGGATATAGGGTAGTTTTTATTCCAGAATTCCCGCGGGAACTCCGAACTTACCGCGGTTGAAACCGCAGGGCACAGCTAGTAGGAAACATTTGTAAATGGATAAAAAAAAATGTGTTTCTTTTCGTTTATTTGAATTTGAAAAAATGTGTACCTAAGCGATTTGCTTTACGTACCTATTTAGTACTCGCATATGAGTCGTGCCGAAGGAAATCTAGCGTTTTTATTCTTATATAATTTTATTTATTTAGTAAAACCATATAATTATTTGTTATCCACGATACAGAAAAGCAATGGATTGACGAGATTTTTTGTAACGCAAATAGTAAGAAGGCGGAAAGCATACAGTTCTCAGATGAACCCTGAAATTCCCGCTAGTGGAACCTCGGGAGACAGCTGTTATTGTGAAAGTAGGATGGGATTGGAAACGTAGTTCCATTCGCATAGATATTTGTTTGTCGAGACAAAGGATAAAATAACTACCTACAAATTGAGCCTTAAAAACTTATTAATGCAAGTAATTTCTTAAAAACCTGGTTATCTCAAGTATAGTGAACAATTATGTCCATACTTATTTCAAGTCTATGTATAGAAAAGCAATAAAAAAACCCACCAACCAACTTCAGTCACAAAAATGACTTGCATTGAAAAGTGGAAAATAATAAAATACCGATTAAATACAAAATACAAAGATGCACGCACTATTATTAACATTTACACGCAGTATAAAAAAACCCAAGCGCTAATAGTTGTGTCTAGTTTCCTCGATTTCTCTAGGATTCCATCATCATCCCTTTCAAACGAAAAAAATATTTTCTAAACCGGTTTGATCATCTTCGAGTAGGTAACCGGTGAACATATATAAAAGAAACATTCATAAAGAAAAAAACCAGATCCATAGAACCAGTAAAAACATAGAACAGAAAAACAATCTTACTAATCTTACCTACTGTATTTAAAATAGTGTAACTGCCAAAGTAGAACGTTTGAAAAAGCTTTAAATGAACTTGTACCTATTCAGACAATAGCATTCCGAATTCCCTGTAGATCGTTAAAACATTTACATTTTTTTGCATTTTTACCTTTCAACAATAGTACTGGGTTGAAACGGGCATAATGTAGTTGCAAGTCGACAAACCCATTTGTAAAGTTGCAATCACAGTCCCGTACGTATTATTATGTAAAATCGAAAAGCGAAACATAGTTGAACACCTGAGACCATTGTTGGTTCGAAAATATAAAGGGAAAAACGAAGTTTTTGTAGTTTTATTTCGCTTTTTGAATGCACATTCTTTTAGTTTTGTATTAAATGAACAGTTTTGCTTGTTCGATTAGGAGTTTTTGTTATTTTCATTGGGAAGTTCTATAAAAACTTTTACTAACAGCTCTACTAATTACTAAGTCATATACTACCTATTATCTTTGTTTTAAAGTAAAACAATATCAAAATGATATAAAGGGTGCATCTTTAAATAATGAACTTATTTAAATACTCGATAATTCATGCTTACGTGTAACTAATAAAAGTGAGAATAAAAAAATATTGACAAATCAAAGAGAAAACCCTAAATACTTAAATAAAAGCGTAGTTATGGGAAAGCAATGCGAAGGTAAAAGGCGTTGAATAACCCTGAAGTTGCCACCATCTCTGTCATCGCGTTGGCAACTTATACGCGCTCAGTTTTCGTAAATAAGTTGTTCTATCCAAAAAATATTTCATATTATATTTTTAATATTTAAAACGCGAAACGTATACTTAAACAAACGAGGAGCTTATTGAAGGAACTTATTAAGTTTCTCGTTTAAACATACATCCTGTATTTACATTATTATCTAAGCCTAGTTTTTTACTGTTCCTACAAAAAAAGATGGCCAAAAAAAAGAAATCATGTTCAACAACAAAATAAGACCGCCCGTAATGAAACTTTGATACAACGGAAAATGCTGGCCAAAAACATTTTCGCGAAAACATTTAACGTATTCCATCAGAATGCAGGCTTCGTGCTGAGTCTGAAGTTGAAGGACTCTCGAGGGACGCATGAGTGTGTATAGAAATCGTGGTTCGCAACTCCACATTTAGCTACCAATAGATCTTCAAGAGCGTAAAATTATGCAAATACATTTTTAATTCAAAAGTTTCTAAGCTGCTAATGTAATTTCAACCAAGAATCAAATTCAATCTGAATTATTTTATTTGCAAATTTATATTTTTGTAGATAAGCTAATAATATTATCTAAATAAATGAAAAAGGACATTTATTGTCACAATGACTGAGTTTACACTTATGATTTTGTAATCACAAAATTTAAATTTGTAGAAGTAATACAAAAGATATCGGTTTAAATATTTTGTAATATCGTTATTATAGTTCGACGAATCATAGGAGAAAAACCAAAAGAAGAGGCGGCATTTATTCATCAACACAATCAAAATTTATATTGATGGATCCAAAACGCATCGCAAATTTATTTATTTATTTATTTATTGCACATCCATTAAATAACAAAAGGTCTTAAGATAGTTAGTAAACAGTTCTTTATGGACCCTGTTTATAGGGCACAGCGCAAAACCAATTCAAATTCGGAGAGAGCAAGATGTATCACATAGGTACTTTAAAATTAAGTACTTAATTAAGTAGTTGGTATTTTGAGTAGCTATTGAATAATGATTGGTATCAAAATGATGACAGAAGATGCAAAAATTATGAGGCATTAACGTTACACCTTAAAAACGACTTGTAAATAAGAGCAAAATAAATGGCCAGCCAGAGGAGATTATGAGATGGAAAAATGACGCTTATAAATGAAAGAAATATATCAAGCTTACATCGCAATACACTGCAGCGTTCATCATGCCCATCGCGCTTTTAAGCTTGTAGCTGGCCAATTGTGCAATAAGTTATTCTACAAACTGACTAGGTTTTTTTAGGTAGATAGGTATATTTACACTATGTAGGATACAAAGATTATTTCGAAATTATGCGCCTTCTTACATAAATCTTAAACGATCAATGACAAGCTGAAGAACTATAACAATATTTCTATGGCATCATCTTCAAATCACTACCTGGCCAACTTGTAAGCAAACTTTATTTAACAATTTAACTGTGACATGTAGATCGAGGCATATTAGGGAGTGTTGCTATACAATACCTTTGAACTTGACCTCCATAAATCACACTCGATGACCGCAACATATATTTTTAGTCTCAACAAGATGTCACCAAACGATATTTTGCCGTCATTTTGTATAACACTAGCTGCTCCCCGCGGTTTCACTCGTGCTAATTTTGAAGTTCTCGTGGGAATTTAAGAGTAAAAAGTACCCTATGTCACTCAGAACTACAGTAGCTTCTTATAAATGAAAAAAAAATATTGAAATCGATCAAAAGTTTATTCGTTGCAAACATAAAAAAATACAAATCTTTCCTCTTTATAATATAAGTGTATGGCAAGTTATTTTACATAGATAAAATTATGGCAAACTACTTATTTTACCCAAAAAATAACCATAGTAACTCACATAACTTTGTCTTACATTTTGTAAAACAAAAACAATACTGTCGCCGCACTCGCACTATTAAAGAGATATTATTATCAATACTGTTAGCGTTTGCATTTTTAATATCGCTGGCACTGACAGTGACAGGTGACATAAAACGTCATGTGTCAGGTGTCAGGCATAGAAGCTGTCAACGGTGAGTGGGATTGTCATTGTCAGTTTGTGAAATTGGCGGGAGTGCATGTCACTCGCGCCCTTTTGTGAAACTGTAATTAAAACAGTTGCATAATGTATTAATCGAGTATTATTTTCTAACAATACAATATGATCTCGCACATCTAAAACTTCTAATTAAGTAGTGGGGCGCGTCATTTTAGTTTAGACAAGCTATACTGAATTATTTGAGAGAGGATGATAGGTATTACGTACCTTCGCGAAAGCTACCCGACCAAGACAGGCTTTTCTATCGATTGGTAATACGAATATTTTATCGTTAGCCTGTATTTGTGAGAGTTACATTGATCTCACGAAACGTGTTCAATCAATTACCGTTTATTTGTCGACTTAATAGAGACGTATCGACTTCCCAATTTCATTAAATCGTTCGACGTTCGCTTCCTAATAGATCGATGGTTGAAGTATTCTGTATTCATATTGAGACAAAAAGTTTTATTGTTAAGTTTATTTTGAATACTTTTAACAGATAGCAACATCTATAGTACCTAATAACAATCTTCAAGGGCGTTTTAGATTGAAACAACTTCGGATCGATAAGTTACCAATATGTTTTTGGCAATCTCATTACAGCACTATGACAAAGTGAAAGCCGTACCGATAACACGCGTGTTACGTGTCTTCGTTATTTCAGTCACTTTTCAGCATCTATTTTGAACCTTGAGCAGGAAACTGGCTTTCAAGAGAGCAAGGGAACAATCTAACATTGTCATTGGCGTTTCGCCATAATTGAAGAAGTAGATGAAAAGATTTTTATTATTAAGAAACACTGTCATTGGAAAATTATAATTATAGACGCCATTATTAAGGAAGAAGAAGAAGAAGACAAATTGATGTAATGATAATGGGCTTGTCAACCAAATTTAATTTTTAGTCCGCCTTGTAGATTAATAAAAAATATTGGACACGTATTTTTTTCTTTTTTTATATAATAAAAAAATAGCGGAGATACATTAACATGAAATGTCGCGGGACGTCACGCCGTGCTACAGTTTATAGCACGTTATGACGTCAAGAGTCCCCACTCCTAAACTGTAATGCGTTTTTTTTTTCAATAATTTGAAACAGCAAATAATACGGGTCTATTATTTTTTATTTATCTACAAGACGGACTAAATAGAATTTTGATTTTTATATTATCCAATTGCAATGAAATAAAGTCTATGTTTAAAATTGTATTGACTACCAGCTGTGCCCTGCGGTTTCACCCGCGGTAATTTCGGAGTTCCCGCAGGAATTCCGGGATAAAAAGTACCCTATGTCCTTCTCTGTACCCCTGACAATGTGCATGCCAAATTTCATCCAAATCCGTTCAGCAATTTTGCGTGATTGAGTAAACGTATGCGAGGATAAGTGCTCGAATGCGCATTTTCGTCACGGCTCAGCTCCTATGTGTCTTAGCGTTATGTTATATAGTCTATGAAACTCCAAAATTACCGCGGGTGAAACCGCGGGCCACAGCTAGTAATAGACTGAATATACTTAACTTATTAATTTTGAAACTATAGAAAATCGTGACCTGTGTACTAACTTTTATGTACTACTAACTGTTCCCCGCGGTTTCACCCGCGATAAGTTGGCAGTTCCGCGAGAATTCCAGGATAAACGTACCCTATATCGTTCTCTGTACCCCTGACAACGTGTATGCAAAATTTTATGATAATCGGTTGAACCGTTCAAGCGTGAAAGCGTAACAGACGGACAGACAGAGAGAAAAACAGACAGTTACTTTCGCATTTATAATATTATTAGGGATTAATGCTTTATTATATTTTGCTATACATATTATGCTTAAGTATGTTTCGTTCACAATTAGTATTCTATGTTCAAAAGAAATTAAGCACGCGTAGTTTAAGCTCGCGCGTGTCGCATTTCCTTACGTGACCGAATTCCTTAGTTACCCCCGAATTCCCTAATTCCACACACCAATAAATTCCAACAAAGACATCAGTTACCCCGACAAGACTCTGTACCACATTACGCGTTAAGATTTACGGGTAACGGGTGACGTTAATGCCCATCTATGCATTTTCGTGGGGCATGAGACAATCACGGTTGCCATCGTCTAAAACGTGGTACGAGGCGTGAATCAACGTTTCATTGATTGATGTTATTTATAACTGTTACGTGATGTTGTAAACAAAAGATGACGTTTCTGGTTCATTAGGCGTATACGTCGGTTACGTAGACTCATCAATACTAACATTATACCAAAATGCGAAAGTTTTGTCTGTCTGTCTCCTACCATTTTAAAGCTTGACCCGATCAACATGAAATTTTTCACGGATATTGTCAATGGTGTAGAAAATGACACGTCGTACTTTTTAGTTTTTATTTCAGAATTCCTGCGGCAACTCCGAAATTATCATGGATGAAATCGCGAGCGCGGCGCTAATATATTTAGTGTATCTACTTTATAAATAAAATTATATTGTGAAATTTACTACTTTTAATTAAGTTCGTTTTTCCACGATGTACTTCTTACACTAAGGTATACCTTTAACTTATTGTAGTGATAGTTATGCCCCGCAGTTTCACCCGCGTTAATTTCAGAGTTCCCGCGGGAATTCCGGGATAAAAAGTACCCTATGTGTTAATCTGATGTATAAGCTATATTATTGTAAAGTTTCATTTAAATCCATCCAGTAGTTTTTGCGTGAAAGAGTAACAAATATCCATCCATCCATCCATCCATACTTACAAACTTTCACGTTTATAATATTAGTAGGATCTAGTAGTTTGTCAATTTAAAACCTTAATGTAAGATTTTACATTAAGGTTTAAAATAGACCACCATGACATTTGCATCGGCGAAAATCATTTCGCAAAGTTAACAACCAGTCGAATTTAGAACCTCCTAGCTAGCAATATATGTCTTGACATTTTAACGGCTATTCCCTTACCGCTGCCAAGCTTTCACTTAGACCGACGACGGCAGTAAAGAGCCAGGGAACCTAACGGGTAGGTATATACCCATACATCAGATTTAGGTCCCTCAACGATATTATATGTACGGACCAGTGTTTTATGTCACACTAATGTAACAATACTGATTTAGAATTTATGACTACAATAATAGAAAGAAGTTGCTGAAGAAAGCTGGTGAAATCGCGGGGACCAGCTTTATTACATTAATTTTATTGTTAAATCAGACAGCAAATTGAAATCACTTTTGCTCATATCCGTTAAAAATTCGTGCGTTTAGTACAAAAACGAATAATTTACAATATATTAAATAATTATACAATATTAATTTTAAATTCAGTCTGTGACAGCGGACCGCCTCGACTCGGGAGTTAATTAAAACTCGCGAGCCATTTAATTATAAAACGGCTGCTGTTGATGTCAAAGGTTGCTTTTTAAATGTTTCATGAAATTCTGCGGTGGCATTCAGCAAAAGAATTATTATAGCTAAACAATGACTACGTGTTTTATCTATAGATATAATAAAATACACAGCTTTCTTTAAGTACGTGCATCATCTACGTACCTATTTGATGCATTACTTTATAATAATATGTATTATGAAGAGGTTACGTTTTTAAGTATGATTGCTCTGAAACTACTGGGCTCATATTCACTATGACCAATACAATAAAATTACTTGTTCATAAAATAAAAATTTCTTTTATTTTATTTATTTATTTATTTATAAAGTGTGCCCAAAAACACCATATTAAATACCTCAGACGCCAAATATTAGAAATTATTATTTAGTATACCATAAGGCAGGTAAATCCAAATGTATTTTTTGAAGTGAATCTTCTTTGAGTGCGAGAAAAAAACAATATTTCTAGCGCGTTATCATAACGCGGCGTGGTATGGTCATAGTGAATAAGGGCTCTGAACTGGTTAAAAAATTAATCTTCATAATTACTGATAAGTTACTTTTAAGAGTTCCCGAGGGAGATCCCCATCCCCAAACGGTGGGGTAACAGATTGTATTCCATTTTTATGATAAAAATATTACGTAAGTAAATCGTATCTACATAATATTACTAGCAGAATACCTACATTACATTCATTTTTATTTAGATTCTCGTTATTTTTTAATTTCTGTCAGACTCTGTTTATAGGTGTGATGCGAAGTTTCATATGACTGTATGTATACGTATAAATATTGACCTAAAATTTTGATAATATGATGAATTGTCAAGGCTATTCTATCCACAAGAATGACAAAAAGCATTATTCAATTTTAATTTTAAATAGGAACAACACAAAATGAATCAAGGGCTTATGTGAAGAACGAAATCACAAGCATCCACTCGTGGCGGGAATTAGTGCACAAAAAAGTTGCTGCGGCTTCGAAGCGGAAAAAGTTCCGCACATAATGTATTATTGCGGGATACGGATAACGAGGCACTAATACTCCAACACATTTGGAATTGGACCACCGAGCGGTGATACGCTGTCGTGAGTGTGGAATTCGGTCCCAACTTTATATACAGGGCCCTTATTCACTATGACCATAATACGCCGCGTTAAGATAACGCGCTACAAAAATTGTTTTTTTCTCGTGCTCAAAGAAGTTTCACTTCACAAAAATACATCTACAATGTGTCTTGTGGCATACAGAATATTAATTTGTAATATATTAGTGTCTGGAACGTTTAGGATTGTATTTTTGAGACGCGCATTATGGGCAAGGAATGTTGGTGGTCGTAGTGAATAAGGGCTCTGAACTATAATGTAGTGACGAGAAGAGCGGAAGCGAGTTTTGAACGCACAGATTTTAGCATTTAAATATTCAGTCCTATAGCTGTTCGCCGCGGTTTCAGCCGCAGCCCGCATTAAATTCGGAGTTCGTTTTTATAATTACATGTAAATATTTGAGGTTATATCGTTGATCTTACACAATTATTCTTATTGTCGAATCTCAAAACTCGCCCGCACATACACATATGTATAGGTACACTGACGATTTCGGCCAGTTCACTCTACTGTGAACCACGTAAAAGAACTTCGTTCCAAAAAGAAAAAACACACAGCTATGTTACACAGCAGTCTATGTTACACTGGTAGTTCTAGGGTACATACACAAACTGGCGGCTTAGGTTTGTGCAGTCACAATCGCATTAGCTCATCGTGACTTCTACCCACCACACATCACGTCTGTTTTGCCCGTTCGTGTAAACACACCCTTATTTGTCGTTGATCCATAAGCAGCTTTCAGACTCGGCCAGAGAACTTTTAAATACCTACAATGTTAAGCTTTGTTCGTCCCCAGCCTTCTTGTGAGTACATCTGTGTGTACATCTGTGAGTACATCTGTCTGTGTGTATAAAAATATTTAATATATCTATCTAAACAAACAAATGGCGGAAAGATTTTATATTTTGTATGTGTGTTTGTTATGATTTAAAACAAAAAATACTGGACTAATTAAAAAAAAAAAAATCCACCATAATCCCTGAACAATATATAGGCTTTATTGTGACCCGGAATTCCCAAGTCAACTCCGAAATTACCGCGGGTGAAGCCGCGGGGAACAACTAGTATCTAATAAAGTCGAGCCCCCACGATTTCACCCGCGTAATTTTCGGAGTTCCCGCGGGGATGCCAGGATAAAATAAATCTAATATATCACTCAGGAACACTCCAGCTTCCTAAAAGTGTAATAATTTTTAAAACCGCTTTAGTTACTTTTGAGTTTATCTGAGATAAACGAAAAAAAAAATACAAATAGGTATATAATATACAATTATACATACAAAAATATATTTTTCTCTTTTAATATAGGCTAAATAATTATAATATTTGTGTTGAATGAAATATACTTATTTTCAGTCTCCTATGAAAAATCTTGAATACCTACCTATATTATGTAGCTTTTTTTTCTTTTAGTTTAGTAGGCATATTAGATTTGATTCTATTTAAAAGGATCAAACTTTGAAATATTTTTAAGGTTTTAGTAGCAATATTGCCTAACAATAATTTAAAGTACCCATAATAGCCTCTGTTGTAAAAATTTGCTAATTTGTGGCAAATAATTTTTGAAAGCTGCACAGAAGCACAGCTTAGCCATTATATGTAGGTAAAAAATATTTTTTTCACTAATGGCTGATTTTTTTATCACCAGGATGTTCGGATGTAAGTAATTGGTATAAGTGTGGAGCGATTGACGACAAAAAATTATGGATTTTGTTTATATTTATTTATAACGGCGATACACTGAGTTGAAATTTCGCATGACGTCACTATTCGGACAGTTTGTATGGCGGTTTTATCGGTTAGTGACGTCACGACCCACTCACCCTAAACTTTAATGCGCTTTATCTCTGTATATTTTAATTTATTTGAAAAAGCAAAAAATACGTGTCTATTGTTTTTTTATTTTCTAACTGACGGACTAATTAGAATTTTGATTTTCAAAAGCAGTCAACATCCCCATTATCGCAGGTGTAAACTGCGGAGAACAGCTAGAAATCTTAAAAAGATTGCCAGGTTAGTATAAGTTTAAACGGTGCACAGTCGATGTTGCACCGTTGGGGAACTTGGGGATTGGCCGGATGCAACTTGTTGAATCTGTCTTCTTTTGTTTCGGTCTCAAGTGCATTAGAGCGTACTGCTATGAAGTCTATATCACTCGGGACCTCTTTCTCTCATTCGATTGCTTTTCTAGATATTTTTTTCTATTTATATACAAATATGGTATAGTTGCCTGGAAAATAAAGTTTCAAACAGGCAGAGTCACTTTTGCATTTATAATACGAGTAGTAAGTAGGGAAGTAGGGAATTTATTATGCAGATATTAATGCCGCACTATCTACCTTTCTTTTTACATCTCTTTCTACCGGAGGAGGCTGCCTATGAAAAAATTGCTTTCAGCAATATAGGTCGCCTCATTGTACGTATCCATATGTTTCTGTGTTTTGTAAATATTGTGTCTTCTACTGTGTGTGCAATAAAGTATATTTGATTTGATTTGATTTGGAAGTAGGGATGAACACCAATCATACAATTAAAAAAAAAGACCCAGAAAAGAAGCCAGTTCATAACTTGGACAAAGGCGGAAACGTCCTGACTATCTCAATCTCTATCTCATTGATTGATTGCCTCTCTCCAGCCGATACCCTTATCGCATTCGAACATTTTTCAACAATCCGTCAGACAGCGATGGAAAAGGATTTATCCAACGATGAATATTATTCCCCTTTGTTTTCATAATTACATTTGCTCTTTTTTTGTTGGATTCCGAAAAGAGAGCGCAAAATGATAACATTTATCGATTTTATACTGGACTAGCTGATCCCCGCGGTTTCACCCGCGTTAATTTCGAAGATCTCGCGGGAATTCCAAAACAAAAGTACCCTATGTCCTTCTCTGTACCCCACACAATGTGTATGCAAAATTTTATGGTGATCGGTTGAGCCGTGCACCCAAATTGACAATAAAAAAATAAATAATCCACTTCACAACACACAGATCTACTTGATCCCACAGTAAGCTATTATTAGCTTGTGTCGTGGAAACCAAGCAAACGTGGTATATACTACATAGAATTACTTATATATTATACTATAGATATATAAACACACCCATACTGGATAATGCCAATACAATGGAATGCCCTTTTTATATTCCAGTACCCAATTACTCAATTTCGTAATGTTTTCCTGCTATTTTAAGGCGTGAAAGCGTAACAGACAGGCAGACAGATAGACAGAGTTATTTAAACTTGCAATTGTAATGAAACTTTTGCTCTACGTTCCTAACATTTCTCGTGGAACATCATATATTTCACCCATATGGTTAAGTAAATCGTCAAAAGCCGTGAAATGTGATAGCGCGTTCTTTATTTGGAAAAGTCCAAGCCCAACAAAGGTACGTTTTATGGGTTCTGTCATGAATATCTTTGTTGTAATTTTATTGACGTCAAATATTATGGGTCGATTTTCATGTTACTATGGCTTTAGTTTCAGCTCGGCCTTGAGAGTTACCAAGCCTTATAAATCCTTACTAATATTTTGTTACACATTTTGTTACACTTTCACGAGTTAGATAGTCAACTGTGATCGTAAAATATTCCATACACATTGTCGGGTGAACAGAAAACGACATAAAGTTCTTTTTATTTCCAAAATTAACACGGATGAAACCGCGGGAGCTAGTATAGAGGTATATATTTAAGAAAAAAATTATTTATTTATTTTATTTATTTATTTATTTATTGTTTTGTTATCAGGCAACATGGGCCCATAGATAAATACCTTACAAACTAACATACATATAAGAAATATAAAAAAAAAACATTCTATTTTTGACACTGTGTCGCTCTGGTGGTGGTAAATTATAATATTCTTACTTGTAAAATGCAACATAGATCTATCCAAAGTTATGTATGTTTACATGAGACATGACCTCATTTATTGCACCTATCTCGACCTCATCTGGTCTCATCCCGTCTCGAGCTCGTCGTCTCTTTCATCTCGCCCATTGTACCATGTACAAGTTCGCTCTCTGAGGGTTAATATTTTCGTATTCAACTCATTTTTGTGAGCCGCCGACGCGTCAACAGACACTCAGTGGGACAATGTACATAATGATTTGCATGAGCACACGTTGTAATATTTTTGGGACAATAATAGCTATATATTTTTTAACAAAACAGCGAGAATTTTTTATAACCCCTTCGTATGAGTTTTGTAATAGCTTTTGCCCTAAGTTATTTACCAAAAAAATGGACAAATAATTAATATAATCAAAATACATTGAATTTAAAGTATTTGGCACTTTTTTGTTTATATAAAATATATATTTTATAACTCCTATCTAAACACTATTTTAAGTAGGTACTGACTAATAGAGAAATCTAATTTCAAACACTGAATGATAAGTGTTTTAAGTAATATTTATAATAGTTTATTCGTACTAAAAATTTCGCTGCCTTTTGCTGTCTTTTCTTTTTATTTGTCTTAGTTGTAGTGTTTCTTTTGGGGGGAAAAAATTATATTTGTATTTGAATTTGAAATGTACAAATAATATACAAAATGTTAATAAATTGACTGAAAACTAGAAAGTAATTTGCTAAGAATCGACTTTCGGATCGATTGCACCATGTTTTAATTTAGGTTATGTTTCGTTTTTGGTTGTTTTTACTAGCCCATGTTTAAATTATTTATAGTACAATATTTGGCACCTACTCCCGAAGCAAAAAATCGAATCGGTCTATGTCACAACGTAGGCGCGGGCGTAGCGCTTCAAATTTCGTAGATAAGTCACCTCCAAACTAACATACTTTTGACATAATTTATATTTTAATCATATAATTGTTTTTTTTTTTTATTTAATGGATCAAGTTTAAATAATATTGTACTTACCTACTACAAAGTTATCATTGAAAGGTATTTACTATTATCGATACCCTACATAATATACTATTTATTATCGATTTCTTTTTAACTTAAACATCTTAGAAAATATTATAAATATTTCACTTCGGTATACACCACTGACCTGTATACCATAAAATAAAAAGTACTTATACCATAATAAGTCTCAAAAAATACCATAAAAAGTCTCAAAAGTATACCACAAAAAGTCTCAAAAGAATCGAAAAGCCGTGGACACCTCAATAATAATAACATAACTTTTGCATAATATTAACGTGTGGCCTTAATTGAAACCACACGTGAACCCCACATGGGACCAACCGCCTTTTTAGTATTCCATAATGAAATAAAAATTACCTCAAGGGAACGAACGCGGGTTTTTGATATGACATTTTGGTGTTAGGCTTTCGTTTACATTACGCCATCACATGGTCGGTTAAATTTAAAATTAATTTCCAAGCTCGAAAAATTTCTTGAACTCAACAACAACTTGAACAAAAACATTAAAACCGACTTCCAAAAACACAAAACTAAAAAGCTAAAAATAAAAAGCTAAAAATAACAAAATACTGATTTTATCCAAAAGACAAAAACACACATAATATTATTATTGGTTTGTGCTACCACTGATCGGTTTGAATTCGGTGTCTGCCCACTTGGGTTGTTCTGCTCACGAAGAGCTGGTGGCGGGAGTCGACTTAGCCCATGTACCCATATTTGGCTCTTCATCGACTTCATACCGATCAGTGGTAGCACAAGCCAATAATAATATTATGTGTGTTTTTGTGTTTTGGATTAAATCGGTATTTTGTTATTTTTAGCTTTTTAGTTTTGTGTTTTTGGAAGTCAGTTTTAATTTTTTGTTAAAATTTTGTTTATTTCTCGCTTTTAAGTGACTTAGTTCGTAATTTCTCTAATTTACAATAGCCTAATGTCAACTGCTCATCACCTTTTACAAAATAATGCTTTTCCCGACGCAGGGACCTTAATTGTTGAGGAGTTCTCCTAGTACATCACCACCAGTTCTACTTCACCATATAAATTGTGACGAGCATAAATTGATTAGAAACTATATAAAAGTTAACGAATCGGAACCCGTGAAATACCTATTATTGAGTAGTTCCGATGACCATCCGTGGTCTTTATCATCAGTTCCACTTCTTCAAATTTTGGTTTTCAAAAGCAAATGAACGATTTACTATAAAAAATACCCAAATCGCTATAGGTGTGCCTATAATTTTTGGAGAGTTCCCTCGATTTCTCCAAGATCCCATCATCAGATCTTGACTTGGTGGCAATGAAACCTAATTGGAAGTATACCCTTTCAAACCAAAAAAAGAATTTTCCAAATCTGTCCAACCGTCTTCGAGTAATCGGTGAACATACATAAAAAAAACATACATACAATCGAACATAGAACCTCCTTTTTTGGCTTTTACTGATGGTCATTGCCACTCAGCACTCCATGACAGACAAAATTGTCGGTGGTCGCAAACAATTTCGCTATTCAAATTGCCTAGCCATTTATACCCACGATTTTACTATTTAACCCGGACTTTGTTTTTACCCCCGATGCTTGCGGTTGACATAGGTGACACGGGTTGGGTGGGCACGGGGAAAAAAAGATGGAAAAGGTCTCGTTTCTTACACGCATGTTCCATTATGAAAATGTTGTGGTCTCCCTTTTTAGGGTTCCACGGCCGTTAGTCAAAACCTTAGGTAATAATGAACTAAATTGAACTATTTAGTAATACTTATCTGCTGTATCACCGCACCTGATTTTTATCAAAGTAGGTAATGGGATATTATGTTACTAAAATTCGAGATTGCAAAACACTGTGTAAAATTTCACTTGGCAAGGCCGGCCAGATACAATTGCTTATAAGCATCTAGTCAAATAAAAAAACATAAATAAAAGAACTAATTATTATTTATTTAAATTATTTAATTATACAATAGGTAGCTATTTTGAAAGAAAATTAAACCTGTATTGTATTGCAAATGACAAAAAGTTCTATAACCATTATAATATCAGTTGTCTAATAGTCACAACAAACAAACTCACTTTCGGATTTATAATATTAGTAAGGATTATTTATTACCATGATTATATTGTTTCACTTATGGGAAGCTAAGTGATCCAGAGTGACATAGGGTACTTTTTATTCCGGAATTCCCGCGGGAACTCTGAAAATACCGCGGGTGAAACCCGGTCAGCTAGTAAATACAATAGTTATCTAACTATCTATTCCAATTCTGAGTAATGTAATGTAATACTGTGCTTAAAAGGAACCCTCCTGGGCTTAAATAATATCTTATTGAGGCACTGATTAATTTGATTCTCTTCGTCACTTGGTGACTTGTGTTTTCGTGTTTTAACTTTAGAAAAAGGTCAAAAAGCTTTTTCCGATCTACTTAATCATAACTTGCATTACGCCGCTATCGATTCAAAGGTGCCTTTTTAAATCAAATTGTGGCTTTTTTATTGCTCCATAATTCTTTTTCAACGAGTCCTTGTGAGTTTACAGCACTTGCTGTTTCCCGCGGCCTCATCGGAGTCAAATTCGGAATGAAAGTATAATAGGGCAGTTTCCGGGGTATGAAAATCAAAATTCTATTTAGTCCGTCAGTTAGATAGTAAAAAAATAATAGACACATATTTTTTGCTTTAAACGCATTAAAGCAGTGGTGCCCAACTAATATTTCTCCAAGGGCTTTTTTAAAAACCCCGATACGCCTCGCGGGCACCGCCGCGCCGAGTTGATAAAAAAACATAAGTGATATACAGGAAACTACATTATACAATTTCACCACTTTTTTTTTATTATGTTAATATGACACACTTACTACATACAAACATAATATCTGTTATACAGGAATAGCGAAAAGCTAATGGGATACTTGGACATAGATAAGCAATAGTGTGTTAACCCACACTGGAGAAATTTTGAGTAAATTAAAGTTTTAAAATTATAACGCCATTTTGTTACAATATTTTTATGTTCAATATTTAGATACCTATTTAAACAATGTAATAAGGTAAACACATAATAAAAAAACGTTCTCTAACTCTCAATAAATCGTTCTGAATTAATAACTTCGTTTTGTGGGTTAACATGTTATTGCTTATCTGCGTCCACTTGACTGTTCATTAATTTTTGCAGATTTGTGTATTCCTTAATCGATTTTGTTCGCGGGCGCCTAGAAAACAGGCCGCGGGCTACCAGGTGCCCGCGAGCTACCGGTTGGGCACCACTACATTAAAGTTTAGGAGTGGGGGCTCTTGACATCATAACTAACATTAATAACAATTACATTAATTTTACTTAAGGTTTCTTTTGTTTTAATTACGCGTAATTTAAATTCTGCTTAGTTTGGGACAAAGTGGCGATGAGTGATAATATCAAACCATTTTAATTTATTTAACTAGCCTAAATTCAATTTGCATTATATTTTCTGAACGATATTTCCATTCATTGGACAATGTGTAAATTGCATTTTTTTCAAATGTTTATGATTTGACTTGCAGACAACAACGAAACAATATCTAGAAAATTAATATCGAAAACCGACACAGACCTCAAATATTTAGAGGAGAAACTAATTTTTGCATAATATTACTAGCCAAAGCAAAGAAGATTAATTGAACCCATTACTCAAGTCATAGATAATTTTCATGTCATAGATTTATGGTCAAATTTTCGCACCGAAATTTCATTAATCGTCTCCGAAAATTAATGTTTGTAGTAAGTACTAGTGATCCGCAGCACTGTGCTGTGGCAATGTAAAAACTATATAATAGTGTTCGGTAAACAAGCTTGTTATTTCTTATATAACAAGAGAGACAAAAACAAACGTACTCTCGTATAAGTACACTCACTCAAACAAGTACAAGGTTTATATTAAAAAAAAATATGATTCCACTGAAACGAAAGAAAAAAAAATCAATACGAAAATTCTCTTTAATCCAAATAATTTCGAAGCAGACACTTCCTTTGAAGGTGTATTATTGTTCTGAACAAGTTTCCAGACGCAGCGAAGATGGTGGGATAATTGAAGACGTCCTCAACACCAAAACGCTAACTGAATAAAAACGTAAAGAGATATTTTCATACCTCCCACTTCATCCGCGACGGCTGTGGCTAAGAATAATTTAAGGAATAAATTTCAAATTTATTGAATAGGCTGACATAGATCGTACTTATTAACAGGTTATTAAATGTAATTTTTTTTTGTATTTAGCATTGAAAAATAATGCATATTACAATATTGATAATACATTACTAAATACGTACTGAGATTCAGTTATATAGGAATACATTAGTGATGCGATTCGAGTCCGATTTTGTGGTACAATTCGATTAGCTCGAATGGTCAATCACGGAGAGAAATCAATCAGACCGAAGAGGTTCCGGTCGCCCTTCGTTGCCCGAAGGATGTGTTGGCGACACAATATCAGTGACCAGCAGGCACAGTGACCGACCCGCATGGTGTCAATAATGTGCAAACTACGGGAGAGTATACTGACCAAATATGGCGCCCAACCGAACACCGGCAGCAGAAATACTGTTGATCCTTCGGTGGAGAACATTTCGGTCGCGAACTGTACCGAACCCCCTATTTTTTCTCTCGAGTGGTCGAGTACTCGGTAAGTCGATACGAAACGAGTGGACGAATGGTCATGTAGTCGAGTGGTCAAGTGGTCGAGTGAGCGAGTGGTCTAGTGGTCGAATGATCGATTAGTCCAGTCACCCGACTAGTCGAGACATTCGAGTGGACGAGTCAATCTAGAGGTTAATAGTCAAGTGGTCGAGTCACTCAAATAGTCGATTCAATCGAGTAGTCAGGTACCTACCACTGATAACAAAATTTCATGCTGATCGGTTGAGTAGGTTGTAAAAGTACAACTCACATTTACGCAGCACGCAGAACAATCCACCGATGTTTCATCACAATCGGAACGAAGGACAAACAACGGCCCATAGAATCTTAATAAATAATATACATACGGCATATCTATTATTTATTAAGATTTTATTCTGCAGTAACAATTAAATGTCGTTGTATGAAAAATATTGACGCCCATTATGAGCGAATGTACGCAGACAGCAATGTTTGTGACACATCAATTCCGTTTTGATGGATCGCCCGTACCAATGCACGCCTAGCCGTGCGTCGTCGAGATTCTTAATTGAATATGGCATCTGATTGTGATTTCTTGATGACTTTATCATTAATTATACCAGAGCTGGGCATAGTAATATATCCTTATAACAGCTACCTTATACTATACTAGCTGTCCCGCACGGTTTCACCCGCGATAATTTTGGAGTTTCCGCGGGAATTCCGAATTACAATATAGCCTATTTTAGTAAATAGAGTACCTACCTATTAATAATTCAAGCGTCTATCACACTGACCGCGTAACAAACACAACACAACTCGGCCCAGCCGTACGCCGAACCGAAGCAAAACTGATTAAGCAAATTCCTATTGAGATCATGAAACTCCAGGAATCCAACCACAATGTCGGTGCTGGTGTATGTAGCCGATAAAACGGTCATTTCAAAGGAGAGGCAGGTAAAAAAAAACAAACAATTTGACAAGGCCGAATTCCAATTTCGTATTTTCGCGTACCTACGGTAGAAAAATTTAAATTGAAAATACCTACTGTAAGTTAAGAGGGCTTACCTATGAAGTGGGTAACTTTCGCTGGTATTTCGTTTGTATTTTCAAAATTTAATTGCATAGCTCATGTTATGCTGATCCGGTGTTTTGTGGTTATGTTTGCGAACTTTAGATTTTATTTTTAATCAAGTAGCTCAAAAAGCTGATTCATGCAAATTTCAATTGCAAGTCTCAGACTCAGACTCAGACGAAATAAAAACTATTTCGTCTGAGTTGCAAGTATAATAAATTATATTTACAAAATATAGAATTTAAACAATAATAGCTGTTATATAAGTTAAATAGATTGTTAACAGATGAAGCCTCTTACATGTTAGTTGAATATTATATTTTGATTTGGAATGCCAATGCCAATGAATGCATGGCTTTTTTACATTATACGCTATTTTAGTCAATTGCGGACTTATACGTTAAAATTATTTGCAAGTTAAAATATCAATAAAGAACTAGGCGAGATATAGAGTTGTCACAAAACTACATTGAGAGATAATATAATGGGGATGTGGACTACTTTTGAAAATCAAAATTCTAATTAGTCCGTCAGTTAGAAAATAAAAAAAACAATAGACACGTATTTTTTGCTTTTTAAATTAAAATATACAGAGATAAAACGCATTAAAGTTTAGGGTGAGGGGGTCGCGTCGTGACGTCACTAACCGCTAAAAACGCCAAACAAACTGTCAGAATAGTGACGTCACGCGAAATTTCAACTCAATGTATCGCCGTTATGTTTTGATTTCGTAAAAAAAGAAAAAATACGTGTCCAATATTTTTTAATAATCTACAAGACGGGCTAAAAAATAAAAATTAGTCAAAATGCCCATTATGGTAAATTATGTCTGGTTGGTTAATTAAAAACAAATCAGTAAAAGAAAAAAATATTGACTATCGAGATAACAACCTTAAGTTTGAGGCAAACGTGATGGCATTACGTTTTTGAAAATGTTTCCTAAATGGAATGTAAATATCAGCGTATCCAATTTTCATGTTGACCCTGGCTAAAATCGAACGTGTTAATTATACCTATATTACACATCTATTTCTGATCAGATATATAAATCGCTTTCATTTCGTTGATCTCCCAGCAATTTCCATAATCTTCCATAACTCGAAAACCCCAATGGTACTAGCACCAACTAAGTTAACCACAAAATTTTCTGTCCTAATAACGTCGATTGAAATTCCTGTATAAGTACAACTTGAAAGCACGCAGATAATTGGATAGTAGAGTTGAGAATGTGCGTGGAATTTATGGATAAAGTTTCCAGCTGATTACAGAACTCGTGTGGAGATTACCATCCACTAACAATTTTAAATTTTTATCTAAATATATATCGTAAATGCACCGCCGAGTGTGCTCTCTGTACTACCTGAAGGTTGACTGGCAGAGAATGCCACTGTGACATTAAGTCCGCCTTTTGTACCATGATGTGCATAAAGTTTAAATCAATAAATAAATAAATAACAATAACAGCTGTATACGAGTGTGGAATAATGACATAAAAATAAAAAAAAATGTGTGCAACCTTTGATCAGTCCGGTGACAGTCCATAAAAATGACCTGATTCAAGTACTTTTCCACAAGTAAAGACAGCCGGCTTGTATGTACACGTGTTGGGCGTGTGTGCGTATTGTAAGGTTGATAGCAAACTGAGAATAACTGTCAGGTGTCAGTGAAAAATTAACACATGTATTATAGCACATGCGACAATCTTTCACTGAAACCACCATCAAACTTTCACGGAAATTGGTGCAGAGGGGCGGAGAGTGTTGCATCCTTTACGGAGTAATATTCTGTATTCTTTGATAGCAATAACAATTAATGACTGTCAATGTGTTCACATGTTTCTGCCGCTGACTCAGGGGACCTGAAAGTAGGTGAATCTTAGAAGTTTTTAAAGCGGGTGACCTTAGCCTCTACTCTAAGCCTTACTCTGTAAGAGCCATAATGAAATCAACGGTTCAAAGGCTATTGATCTAAAAGATTTCTTGCGAGTTATAGATATAATTATTTCGCGATTTCCATATCTCTTAAGCTTGGTTTCAGATTTTTAATAGCATTTTTTGGATGTTTAACTGTAGTCCAGATTGGATGCATTTTACAAGTTACATTTATATAAGTTACATTTGTCGGATAAATATTAATATAAATAAATTACTCAGAAAATTACACAATTTACTTGCAAAATATTGTATTGTGTTTATTATCTATACCTACTAATATTATGAATAGGTAAAGTTTGTGAATTGTGAGTTTTTGACGTTGTAAGAGGAAATTTTGGATCTACTGAACCAATTTTGAAAATTGTTTCACTTATAGGAAGTAACGGTAGTCCTGACCGACATAGGGTCCTTTTTATCCCACGGAAACTTAGAAACTACTGCGGGTGAAACCGCAGACGATAGCTAGTATAATAATTTAAAGCGAAACTCACACTTTTGAACACCACTTGACCATTAATGAAGCCTTAGGGAAAAAATATCAATAAAAACAAAGAAGCGAAAAGAAGAGAGAGAGAGAGAAAATGGCAGCCAACTCGCCACCGAGTGCGATGGGGACGGCACCAATAGAGTTCTAGAGCAGTTTACGATAATCGGCTTTATGAAGTCTCATTTCCGATTCATTTTGTTTTTAGAATTGCAATTATATTTTGATTGATTCCATTGAGCTTACCCTAAGCTACTTAGACCATGCAGATAAGCCGTCACGATTTGGCTGGAATGAAACTGTGGCAATAACTTTTTTATATAACGGGTGGAGACGACAATGCGACAATAAATGAAAACACAACAAATAATAAGTACTTAAGAGTATAATGAAACTATCAAATAAGTCGTAATATAAAAATCCAGCGCGAAATCGAAATTTATCATTTATAGAAATTTTCTTCAGCCTGTATTTTTTCTAGATAACTAAGTTATCACGGGTAGGTAAACGACCTCCAAGTAGTTGTAAACAACCTCCGTATCGGTACAAATACGCCACGTTGCCAACACGCAGTGATTTTTATCGTGCATGGCGCCAATCAGATGACACCGCGCGCGCGCGATGTTGCCGCTCTTACAAACAAATATATATTATGTTCTATTTTTTTATTTCAATTTATATCCTTTTTAGTTGGTTCGATATTTTTTTTTTTTTTTGGTTTCCATATGACTCATTTGATAATTGCATTATACTTACTATAGTTAGTATTGTCTTGTTTTTTTTTACTGTCGTTTTTTCATCTCCACATTGTATATCACAAGTGTAATAACCACTTTTTTTAAATAAAAGTGTCTAACGGCCGCACTCAGAGTCGACTTTAATGATTACTTAGTTAAGTATAGATTTTTAAAACAAAACTGCCGCAATCAGAGACATTCAGTAAATTAATATTAATTGGCATTTAATGAGATGTAACTTAATTAGTTAAATGCCAATTAACATTAATTTATTAAACTTGTCTGATTGCGGCAGTTTTGTTTTAAAAATCTATACTTAACTAAGTAATCATTAAAGTCGACTCTGAGTGCGGCGGTATAACACTCATTTTGATTTTCATGAAATATAAATTAAAATTGTATTTCAATATTTTTTTTTATGTATTTTTGTTCTCCCTTTCGCATCATTAGTTCGCATCGCAACTATGCAACGAGACCACCATTCGTAATTTCCTTTTTTTAGTTGTTTTAATATTGTTCCTCTATGTGCAATAAATATTTAAATAAATAAATAGATAAAATAAATAGACTTGATTCCACACTAAGTCATATAATATGTACATATATTGTCGTTATACTACACACTATAACTAAACATTTTAAACCCGCCCGAGGAATCATAAATTTTATTCATCTTACAAATTTATCCCCACCATGAATCAAACCCGGAACATCTTAACTAGCGGAAAGGCATGGTAAGCACTGCGCCAACCTGGTGTATGAAATCACCACGGAGTTTTGGTATCCTTTTAAATACAAATAAGTATACAACAAAATTGCGGAATTAAGAACTTAATCTTGGGCAAAATCGACTAATTAGTTATGGCCGCTACATTGGTCATGCAGAACTAAGAAGAAAATACGCTCTTAAGTAACACCAACCTTTATAGATATACCTTTATAGATATACATAACCAGTGCCTGCAGTCTTGACATACATAACGACTGCTTATCGATCGTTTTCGATTGATAACTTCCTAACGATAGTCACATATCGATTTTACGTAGTCTTTACAATTTCAATATCGATTTTGTTCGCAATAGTATCGAACACAACTGTCAAATTAACGATTTCGGTTTATAACTTATACCTACGCAGAAAAACTAGTGGTAACATTCACAGTAGAGACTGGCATTTTACGATAATTTCGATACAGCAAGCGATTTTTTTCACTAAATTTAGCGATCGATAAGAGATCACATCTATCGTTAAGTATGTCAAAACTGCGGCAGAGGGGATCATCTATACTTTAAGCGAGAGTAGCAGTTATCTACACTAACATTATAAAGAGGTAAAACTTGTAAGTTTAGTAGTACGAAGTAGTTTCTGAGACAACTGGACTGATTGTCAAAATTCTTTCACTGATAGGAAACTACGGTATTCCTAAGTGATGATGTATGTAAGATACTTCTTATCTCAGAATAAAGAGGTCCCACAGGAATACCGAATTCATGCTGATGAAACTGCCATTTTGGTGCATAGTTACCTACAAGTTTGTTTTATATCAGAGGGTACTTTTAATATTGAGAGGGTAATTTTGAAAATTGATACGGGTGAAATCGAGGATCAGCTAGCTAATACCAAATCCCTATCGATCGTAAGTCGCTTCTAGCCGTTCAATTTAATTTTAAATGGATTGCATCCTAATTTCTATAGAACATGAGGATTTAATCATTTTAAATCTGCCTCTCTATACCCCATTAAGAATTCAATGCCGGCCTTATTCCAAAGTCACTATTGAGCCAAGTTAAATGAGACGCCTGGCGAATACCAAGACCAATATTTACGATCTCATTTATAGGTTTCTTTTATGGGTTAACGTAAACCGAATGTACTTTAGCGCTTCTGAGCATCCGCCTATATAAAAGAGGGTATATCACGTCTGTCTGTTTATCTTTATCACAGATAATTAATGCTGTACGGGTTTTATTCCCGTTACAGGATTTGACCACTATCACAGTGTTTTTAGGGAAAGTAACACAATGACTTGTATCGATCTCCACTGACACTCAAAATACTTGGTAATTTGTTGAGCTAGGTTTGTAATGAGGCGGCTGTACCTATGCCATTCGTTATGATATCCTTCCTCATTTCTATTACTTTTTATTTTTAAAACCTATCCTGTGCTATTCTAATTTGTGATTATTTCTTTTTAATTCAAAATTTCATTTTATTTTCTTACAGACCTTGATTTCGAAGATAAGATAAGATAAACTTTATTCAGCAAGAACAAACACATACACCACACAACAAACACGTTACAATATAAAGGTAAAAAAAGTATATGGTGCAGTGCCTTGGTAAAAGCGACTTCACTCAGCATAATTATGCTGCGAAAGTAGTAGCCACAGCGCTGATTTTCAGTGGAAGCTTACTCATCTAAATTAATATAATTATTTTACGCATGTAATAAATTATTTCACTCCTATTTTCTATTCATTTATTATTGTGGCCAGCCGGAGGTCACCCCCTCCCAACGTGCGAACTTAACGGGGAATGGTGATCTAGTGGTTAGTGAATATGGACAGCAACGCCAAGTGTCGCGGGTTCGAACCCGCGTTGGACAACGTTTATGCGATGGACATTTTAGTTAACTTAAGTCCGTGTGTTTATTATTAGTTTTATGTATGGACGTATTAACAAAATGGCGCTTTGCACAAAATACAATTATGATCTCTCAAGTAAAGTACTTCCTCAAAATTAAAGATATTATCAGAATCAATTCTAATTTCTAGGACCTAGGTAAGAAATAGTTAATAGAAGTTTTGTAGCTATAAACTCAAAAGAATAAAAACAAGTATAATATAATATGAGTTATGCCATAGCAAAACTTTACGTTGCCTCGTTTAAAATGTACTCATAACAGCGATAAGACAACGTAAGTGAGGCGTAATATTAAATGTAGCCGGTAAATCGTATATTTCGTCAGTTTATAAATATCGCAATTTGGTAGTATTTGTAAGCATCGCGACACGCATTGGCGTATTTGATCTGGGGGAGGCAGTAGCCGGCCAGCTGAACTAATCTTTGTTTGTTGGTTTGTATACTTTATTGAACAAATTTTTCGCAAATTGCTAAAATTAAAATATGTAGCTAATTTATGCCCAAAGACGGACTTATCCCGCGAAGGGATTTCCCCAGTCAACCTTTGAATAATCGAAAGGATCTGAGATAAATATTCACGAAAGAAGAGATAGAGAAAAAGGAGGTAGATAATGATTGAGTATAAATAAACTTAAAAAGTATGATTCGATCGACACACAAAACTAGGGATAAAAAAGAATCCCTACTAATATTATAAAGGCGAACGTTACTCTGTCTGTCTGTCTGTTACGCTTTCACGCCTCAACGGCTCAACTGATCATCAAGAAATTTTGCATACCCGTCGTCAGTGGTACAGAGAAGGACATAGGGTACTTTTCATCCCGGAATTCTGAAATTAATGCGAGTGTAACCGAGGGGAACAGCTAGTAAGAAATAAAAGAGAAGTTGTAAAATAAATTGCCTGCTTAAACAAAATAAGAAATACATCTAATATATAAAATTATCGTGTCACAATGTTCGTTCCCATACTCCTCCGAAACGGCTTGACCGATTCTCATGAAGTTTGTTATGCATATTCAGTAGGTCTGAGAATCGGCTACTATCTATTTTTCATCCCGGAATTCCCGCGGAAACTCACGCGGGTGACACCGCGGGGCACAGCTAGTAATATATAACAATCATGTAATTAGAGATCATAAATAATGACACTTAGAAATTAATAAGAATAGACTTCATTCGCTCTCGCAATAAGGCTTCTTTCATTACTGTCCAGTGTCCCCTCTGCTGCATCCCTAAAATATTATTGTAAAAGAGATTATAAATATAGATATTATTGATCATTAAACCTTCAATACTGTATATAATAATTTTTTTTTTTTTTTTTTATTGATGTCATCATGATATGACATCGATTAGGTCCAATGAATTGTTCACATATTCATTTAGATTTTATATTGAAATTGTGAAATGTGCCTATCGGGTTTCTATACTTCTAGATAATTAAAAGAACGTATATATGAACACTCAACAAAAGTGTCCATAATGATAAATTTATGTAAGTACCTACGTTAGTTAAAATGTATTACCTTTACCACATAGATACTTAGGTATATGTTTTAATAGACTTCGGTCTCCTAAACATACAGTAGTTATGATTTTGTGTGCCATGACTGTGTCTAGGTATTACTTGTAATCTTGTTTTATGACCAATAAAGGAATTTATAAAAAAAAAAAAAAAAAATACTGTAAATTTTTCTAGGGTAGTCAAAGAAATTTCTAGGGCAATGAGCATAAGATTTGTTACAGTGATCGCAGCAGAGTTCAGTGGCAGGTACCTACTGATTTCCAATATGTGACCACCCACCACAATACACTTGCTCTCCGCAGCGTTTCACAAAACTCCGATGAAATTCAGCTCGTAAACGCACGGATTATACAATTTACCTGCGACATAAGCTTGGCGTAACAGCCACCATGTATGAGGAGGTAATACACAATGTAAAGTCAACAAGAAAAGTCTAAATTAAAATCTTATAACAAAAAAATATAATTATATTTGAAGCATTGCAATTAAGTTCAATAAAAAAACAATATAATTTAAGTAACAATATGAACGAAACAGATGTAACGGCATATAAGTAAAACAGTGGTTAAGTAGGTAAAAAAAGAACAAAAAATATTTACATTTATCATTACTAATTTGTTTATCAAAAATATTTTTCATTACTCATACTCGGAAAGTAGGTCTGAAGTTGCCTGAGAAGCGGGTTGAAAGTAACCATTTTCAGCCCTAGGGAGAATCGCTTTCAACTGACAGCTGGATACTGCAGAAACTCAAGTTTTTTTTTATGTCATAGGGGGCATACTTACTGGCCAGTAGCACACCTAATGGTTGATTTATGTAAAATAAAATTCACTCATTTTTTTCTTTAGCTAATTCCTATTTTTATTTTGACTTTCCTTGCATTCGTAATGAAAAGCACAGTGTTACCCTCGGGAGAAAGACCTATTTAGTTACTTTCACCCCTAGGATAACAATGTACTATTACATAATGTCAAAACCTATATGTTAGTGTTATTTGTCAGAGTACAGAGTCCAACAGCGAAGTATCAAACATCATTAGCTTATGCTCATTTTTTGGATACACCTAAGTTAAAAATTTTGTGAGTGAAATTTATTTGTAAAAAAAAAATATTTATTTGAACTTGTAAAATCGTGTGAGACTTTTTTTCTGACTACACTTCAGTAATTCTTTGCACTTCCCGAAATCCCCGTTGCGAGAAATTTGCTCAAAGTTGTAATTTTATCGCCCGGTTAAGTTTGTTTAGGATGACTGATGGAGATGGTTGGAATACTTCACTAATAAAGTCATCTATATTACCTACTAGCTGCACCCCGCGGTTTCACCCGCATGAGTTTAGGAAATCCCACAGCAACTCAAAAGTAGCTCAATTTACTCCTAATGACATTAGCTAATTAGCATTGAAACTTCTATCAAAATCGGTCCAACCGTTTTGGAGATTCACCCGCGTGAGCTTCGGGATTCCCGCGGGAACTCCAAACTTCTTTTTATTAAAATCTTGTCCTGAAAATAACGAACTCAAAAAAGGATCATCCAATTTGTTGCAGTCGCTTGCAAGTTATACGGTTAGCAACACATTTGGCGATTCATTTTTATTTATATATGTAGACTAGCTGTCCCTCGCGATTTCATCCGCGGTAATTTCGGAGTTCCCGCGGAGGTTGCGAGAAAAAAGTACTCCATGTCTTTCAGTTCCCGAGGGAATTCCGGGATAAAAACTATCCTATCTTTTAAGTTGGACCATATTATAAACGGTTGCAAAATTTTATCAAAATCCGTTCAGTAGTTTCGGAGTCCATCGCGGACAAACAACGTGACACGTGATTTATATATATTAAGATAGGAGAAAGGAAAGGATTCAGATCTCAGAGTTTCCAAATTTCCAAAATTCATGAGGTTGAAATCAAGGCTATCCTATATCCTATCTTTTTAAATGTGAATTTGAGCTTTTTTCTAGGTTACATACGTTTTCAATCCTTAAACACTCAACCGATAGTCGTGAATTTTCGAATACACGTTAACAGGCTAAGATGCGCAACACGATAAAATTTTATCGAGCCATTTTATCGATTGTCGTCGACAAAGCCATACAATATGTCGACGAGAATCGATAAAATGGCTCGATAAAATTTTATCGTGTTGCGCATCTTAGCCCGGCAGTACATGGAGAGTGGCATTGAGTACTCTTCATTTCGGAATTCCCGCAAGAATGCTGAAACATCAGCAAAGTAAATCATAAAAGAGAATTCCTGCCAATTTTTAGGTTTCGTAATTAGGTACTTACCTACCTTACTAACACAATTTTATCGTCTAGACGCGCTCAGTAGACTCTTGAAATTCAATTTGAATAACAAACGCGCCGCAATGAGTCGTAATTTTTTAAATTCATTCCTAGAATTTAATTAACAACGTCTCTTCTCTCTCCTTTTGAAGAGTTCTTTCAATATTCTCGCGAGTACTTGATGGAATGAACGGTTAAGTACGAATACGAGTCGAGTCATACGATTCTTTATCATAATGGGCATGTTGACTAAATTTTAATTTTTAGTTCGTCTTGTAGATTAGTAAAAAAAAAAATATTCTACACGTGTTTTTCCTTTTTTTACGTACCTAATCCTACCAATAATATAAATGTGAAAGTGTCGATGTTTGTTACTCAATCACGCAAAAACGGCTGAACGGATTTGGATGACACTTGGCATGCACGTTTTCAGGGGTACAGAAAAGGACATAGGGTACTTTTTATCTCGGAATTCCCGCGGGAACTCTGAAATTACCGCGGATGAAACCGCGGGGCACCGCTAGTCAAAAAATAACGGCGATACATTGAGTTCGTGTGACGTCACACCAGGTACACTTTGACTTTATACTTAGTTATGACGTTACTACCTCCCACTTCTAAACTTTATTGCGTTTTATCATTCAATCATTCGAAAAAGCAAAAAATACGTAGGTATCTATTATTTTTTTATAATAACTGACGGACTAAATAGAATTAAATTTTTAAACCTTTTTTATATCATGCCCAATATCGTGTTTTTCTATATATACCTACATTTTTGTATTTTTGTTTGTCATGGATAAACTAAGAAAATTAACCGATTTTAAAAATTCTTTCAAGGCTAGTATTTCTGAGTGACATACGGCCTTTTTCATCCTGAAATGCCCAAGGAAACTCCGAAAGGAACACGAGTGAAACCGTGGTTGATCGACTAGTATACATATTTAAAAACCAATATTTGTTTAGAAAAAAGGGAAAGGCTTTTGCAAACTCAATCTATTAAAGGGGTGAAATCAGGGCCGGCGTGAGTTTAGGGGGCCCTGGGCTAATACTACTCAGGGGCCCACCTAATTACGCTAAGTATAGAAAAAAATTAGACTTCGCACTATCGTCTATTTTCAACTTCGACTTGACTTAGCTGGGGGCCCCTTGAATACACGGGGCCCTGGGTTGATGCCAAAAAAGCCATATGGTAGATCCGGCCCTGGGTGAAATGGTTAAAACATGAATAAAATCGCGTGGAGAAGCTAGTTTTTGATGCTAGTGAAACTGCGGAAGCTAGTAACAAATTACGACAGCCGTCTGTCGAATAGTATCCGATAGATGGCTTGACTATCGGAAACTATTGGACAGATTTGAATGAAACTTCATTATGTAGGTGGCTTAAATCACGGATCGGAGTATAGAATTTTAATGAATGAATGTTTGTTCTGTACGTAATTTATATTCTGCCGTACTTACTGTTCGTCCGATTGCGATAAAACCTTGTTAATTTATTGCTTGCACTTACGCAAAGGTTGTAGATATATTAAATTAGGAGTTCTTGCGGGAATCCCGAAACTCACGCACATGAAGCCGCGTGATCAGTTACTATAGAACAAAGATTTATCATTCTATAACTTGTTAATATGTTGAGTTGATCATAGCTGAAAATCTGCGGCACTGTGAACGTTTCAGAATATGACTGCAGACCCATAGATCACCATTGTTTCATTTTTTACAAATGATTTGCATTCGCAGCGAATACTTCGACCCTAGGTATTATAACCACAGAACAGATAGAATCCAGCATGGACTCGGTTTAGTATAAAAACAGATGAACACCCGTGTCGCTGGATAATTTTCGTAGAATAAGCTATTTGTCACGCACACGAGTACTCAGTAATGTAATAAAATTTTTTAAATAATATTTTTAGCTATAAAAAATTGTTTACATAAACTTCTTGAAATTGTTTACGTACGTACGTACGTAGAATATTATAGTCAAACTATTGGGGACGCTAGCAAACAAAATTTCAGGTACTTATGAGCATTTGCTCGATCATAACTCTGGCACCTCTGCCGCGTCCACGTTAGCCCTCTAATTTGTTATTTACTCTGTGTTCTTAAACATTCCCGCTGCGCTGAGTTTGTTTTTTTAATTAATTTCATAATTAATAGAATTATACATCCTCGCTACCGGAGGGGAAAAGAAAAAACTTACAGATTTTGTCTCGTTTATAATAAGTTCAAAGAATCCAACGATACACGGATTCTCGTTTGAATGACCACAAATTATTTCCACTTAGCCAACCAAAGCCGAGTCCTTTGTGCTGCATACGGAACAAAGTAAAATAGTTTCACTATTCTATTTCTATCTTTGAAGCAAGTTAAAGAGTTGTGGAAAAAGTATTTCCAATAGGTAATATTTGTATTGAATGCACCTACCTACCTACTACCTATTTACCTGGAATTTATTTAGCATTTCAATTATGTTATAATATATACTAGCTGTCCCCCGCGGTTTCAACCGCGGTAATTTTAGAGTTTCCACAGGAATTCCAGGATAAACTATAAATGTAGTGTGCTTTCAATAAATCAATCATTTGGTAAAATGGTAAAAAAAATCATATAAATAATTAAAACATTATAATATTGTTAAAAAATATTTTAAATACTACAATAATATTCCCATGGCACTCACTTACTGGAACGTAACCAGAGATAAAATTATTTGGGTTTATTACATATTTACATAATAACACGTGTGTTTAATATTATGTAGTGTGTGACCTATATTAATAGATATACTTTAAAGTTCAAACTATTAAAAAATCTAAACTTTAATAAATCAACCAATACCTACATAAATATCAGACAAACTTCCTATAATAAGGTAACGGACAGAGTTATTTTCACATTTATAATAATTAGAATGGCTAGTACCGGTGAATTATTGTAGAAGATTATTATGAACTCATGCCTATCTATACGTGGCTACTAAGGGCAAAACAATTTTAAAATAAATGAAAACACTACCATAACTGAACAGTGTTCTAGTCCTCAACAAACAGCTGTGGATGGAATAAAGCCTAATGGAGGAGGAAGTGAAGTTGAATTTAAAATTCCATTAGGTATTTTATTTTAACCCAGGACTTCTCAAACTGTAGGCGTTGTATCTATAGTTACTGGCCGCTGAATTCGAGCTTTAAGTCTAATCTAATAATTTATTTTGCCAGTAGATAATATAATACGTTAATAAAATTGCATGTCAATTTCATAACAATAACATATAATTATGTAAATACAATATTTTTAAAATATATAATTAAGTTAAATTAAACCTATATTATACATATTTACGAATAACTACGGATACTTCGGTGCACGGAAAAACCTAAAAAGGTTTATGTAGCACCGTCAAGTTGTTACAATGTTTATAAATTAGTAAATAAATAAATAAATAAAATAAATAAATAAAAATAATAAGTGCACATAAGAGTGAAACCACTAGATGTTACTGGAGATAGAGCTGACGGAATATCATATTTATGTTGTCACCATTTTGTGTAAAAAATTGAACAGACTGCAAATTTACATCGTGTATAAGACTTACTCAACAATTTGCAGCCAACTTTGTCTTATAATATTGTACATCTACAAACAAAAAAAAAATGTTTTGTGGTGCTAGATTTAAAAACAGTTTTTCTTCTTAATATTCAGCTTGGCTCAAGAGGTATTGTCCAAGGAGAAAATATTTTAATAGGCTATTTCACTTTTATGGGAATGATGATATCCAATAATTGCACTCGAAAATATCATTAATAAGCGAAAAAATCAATACATTTGATTAAAAAATAAAATAGTTATAAACTGTTTAATTTTGACTATGTCTGTCTCTTTCTAAAATTAAATTTTGTATGGCGGTTGTAGGGCGGTACAAGCCGCGTGACGTCACTAGGACTGTAGCACTTTCCTTGTCCAACTTGAATTTTTAAAGGGTCATATCTCTGGAAGTACAAAAGATATTTGTAAAAAAATAATGCTATTATACTGCTAATACATAAACGTTTATAAAAAAAATAATAAAAAATAAACACTAAAATTCCCTATTAGCATACAGTTTGAGAAACTTAGAATTTTGAGTGCAAATCGCCAATTTGCACGTTGCCCAATTACGAAAATAACTAGCTGTGAAAATGAGCGCACTTAATGAAATTGCTATTCCGCCCACAGTCGCAACACTATTACCGGTTTAACAACATACCACATGTACAATGAGTTGTGGAATTGTATGGATAGAAAAATTAACCAAATAAGCGGATTGGATTACGTCGGAAAGGAACGCAATTAAAAGTTAAGATATTATAACGTTCATAATAACAATAATAATAATAATAAATCCACTTCACAACACACAGATCTACTTGATCCCACAGCAAGCAATTATTAGCTTGTGTCGTGGAAACCAAGTAAACGTGGTATATACTACGTAAAATTACTTATGTATTATACTAAAGATATATAAACACACCCAGACTGGAAAATGGAACCCTGTGTTCATCACACAAAGTCCACCCCCTCTGCGTCAAACGGGTCGTCATATCACCCATAACGAACTTCATGAATCTCTAACTAATCCTAAGTTATTTCACACTCGTAAATGCGAATGTTTGTTTGTTACACGCTTTCATACCTTACCTACTCAACCGACCATGTAATTTCACGTACCTACACGTTTTCAGAGGTACAGAAAAGGACGCCCAGAAAAAGATACTTTTCCTGAGAGATAAAAAAATAATTGAATCTAAACTAACACGAGCGAAGTCACGGGCAAAAGCCCGTACCAAATAAAGAAGGACATCGAGGTAGGAGGTCGACGGTAAAATCTTTATGCAGTTTTAGTACGTTTTAAAAATACGGATAAACTTAACGGATATACACTTTTGCATATCAGTGTACACGGCTTAAATCATCAGTCAACAGTCAGTATGGCGGGTTACGTTGTGAAAAAGGATGCCACTATGTAACCGTATATGTGCATCTCTTTTCTGGATCCTCATGTTTAATAATCCATAGATAGTATTAAGAGGAATTTACTGTTGCAAAATACCACAATTATCAACTATAATACGGGAATTTTGCATAATTCGCATAGGGAAGTAGGTACATTAACGATTTGGTTTTAGCAACACTGCACAGTGCACATGCATTATCATTTAGTATGGCTAGGCCTAGTTGCCAAGCCTAAATAAATAAAATATCATCATTTAGTACTAAACTGGGCCGCTATTCAGTATGACCAACAAAATTCCTTGCCTATAACGCGGGTCCCAAAAACGCAATCCCAAACGTTCTAGATATCAAAATATTGGTCTGTATGCCATAAGAAACTATGTAAATGTATTTTTTTGATATGAAACTTCTTTGATTACGAGGGAAAGACCATTTTTGTGACACGTTATCTTATACAACGTGTTAATGAATTAACTGAAAACTAGAAAGTTGTTTGCTCAGAATTAACTAGCGAATCGATCGCACTATATTTTAATATAGGTTATATTTTTTCATTTTTATCAGCCCATGTCTAAATTATTTATTATAAAATATTTGACGCGTCGCGTACGCCACCCGCAGCAAAAAAAATCAAATCGGTAGGCGCGGGCGTAGCGCTTGGAATTTCGTAGATAGGTCACCTCCAAACTAATGTTGAATAACTTTTAAAGTATAAATTTTTTCGACATAAAATATATTTTAATCATATTATTGTTAATTTTTTTAAATGGTGTATCAGGTTTTCAGTTAATTCAAACACGTTGTATAACGCGTCGTATTATGGTCATAGTGAATAAGGGCCCTGTAGCTTTTACGATCGCATCCAAAATCATCTAGAAATAGAACTTGTTGCTAGTGGGTTTCTAAGATGTATTGAAATAAAGTAGTATAAATTTAAATTCAAAAATTCTTTATTACTTAGGATCAGATGGTATATTCCTTAGGTTCCAAATGAATAAACTAAATTCAAGCGTTAGTTTATTCATTTGTTTGTTACGCTTTTCTCGTCTTATTTACTCAATCGATAACGATGAAAATTTGCACGTTGTCAGGGGTACACGTTGTAAGGACATAGGGTACGTATACTTTTACATCGGAATTCCCGCAGGAACTACGAAATTAACGCGGGAGAGACCGCGGGGACAGTTAATTTTCTTTTTTTTTAGAAATGAGTTGAAATTAGTTCGGAACAGTACCTAAAGCTACTTTTGAAAACACACGAGGTCAAAAACGCTATGTTGCGACACAAAGAAAGAATTAAAAGAAAACCTAATTTCATGATTGATGTAGAGAGGAATCCTTACTAATATTATAAATGCAAAAGTAAGTTTGTTTGTTTGTTACGTTTTCACGGCTAAACGGCTCAACCGATTACCATGACATTTTGCATATAATATGTTGTCAGGGGTACGGAAAAGGATAAGATACTTTTAATCCCGAAATTCCCGCGGGAACTCCAAAAATAACGTTGGTATGGGTAAACCGCGAGATTCAGCTAGTTATCTAATATATTTGTGGAGGCCGGGAGGCGTTATAGTAAAGGGTAAGCTTGTCATACACCATCTATCGTACAAGTTTGCCAGTATACAAGCTACCGTCATCAACAAACTTGTTGTATTTGCATGCACACTTAAGTCCGAGATAATGACTTGGAGACTTTGCTAACACAATACACAGAGACTGAGAAGTCTGTCTTGTATTGCTTCAGGCCAATTAGCTTTGTACGACTAATATGGTTATGGCATAATATTAAGTCTGACGTATTTAGTGTCGAAATTGTGTTATAACGGGTGGAGACGACAATACGACAGTAAATAAAAACACCGGCTCTACCAATGTATAAGAGTATAATATAACTATCAAATAATCCCTAATATGGAAATCTAAAAATAGTTATCACGGGTAGGTAAACAACTTGCGTACCGTTAAAATATGCCACGTTGCCAACTCGCAGCTTTAAGCGTGCACGGCGCCAATCAGCAAACACCGCGTGTGCGCGCTGTTGCCGCTCTTATGATATTGAACCAATATTAACAAATGGTGTTCTATTTTTTTTTTCTATTTTTGTGCCAGTTAGTTTGTTCGAAAAATTTCACTTTTCTATTTCGATATTAGGACTTATTTGATAATTTCAGTAGGTATACCGACTCTGATATATTAGTATTGCCGGTGTTTTCATCTATTGTCGTATTGTCGTCTCTACTTTGTAAATACTATTCAAAGTAGGTTTGAAATAAGCTTTATCGAGATCGTGTTTGTGCATGGAAGAGTGTGAGTTCTAGAATACTAGATATTATTATAGCGACTACACGACAGCAAAAACACTAGTAGGTATTTATTTAAAAAATCTCCTTCGCTTGTATATTCGCATACCATCAAGCGAAATTAGGCATCTAGAGTTCAGTAATAACGCCAGACACGAAGACTAAATAAAAGAGATCAAGAAAGACAATTATGAAAAAATTATAATGAACAAAGATATCGTCGACTATCCTAACAACGTCCGGACTGAGAGTAATTATTCATTTGTCTGTGATTTTTGCAATGTTATGCTTTCATTAAGTAGGTTCTCGTATTTATATTAAGGCGACGTGGGTCGCAAAAACACGATAGAGTTGGTGTATAGAGGATATTTCCTTGCTGAAATGTTTTGAAATGTATTATATCTTGTACCTTTGCTAATAGAAATTAAAAGTATCATGAATTATTTAGCGCTGAACTATTACAGATTAAGTTTAATTATGCTCTCATACATTGTCAACGGTGATCATTATTGATTTGGTAAGTATCAAACACGATGAATCTACTTACAGAGATTTTTTAGATAATATAGGAAAATGTTAATCTGTAGGACAGGTGAAAGAAAACTTGCATGGATTCTCAAATTTTATATTCTTTCTAGCACAAATATAATACGACTTCAAATTGAGAACTTAGTGCCTTAAATCGCTAATATGAAAATGTCTCTTTAAAAGGTAAAAAACATGCTTCTTTTTCTTCTCTGTGACCTAGTTTGGAATCTGGCTGGCTAGAAGAAAAAACTCACTTTGTTTAAGTAAATTCTAAGAACAAAGATACAGGTGACCCAAGAGAAAGTTTCTTTTCAGAGACGCACTTAGTAAAAATTATAAGACAAGATTTTTTAATAGCACAGTGAGCTTTGATGCGTTAAACTTACTATTACAGCCAGTTGTTAATCTGTTTTGACTAGAATTCGAGTTCACTGAACTCCGTCGCCTCCCGCCCTTAATTGCAGTGTCATTAAGCTTTCATCTCACAACGTGAACTAAGTGAACGGTGTTATGCATCAACGAGATTATTAGATCAAGAACGATTAAGAGAGTTTTGAATACCAGTGTCTCATAACAAAAAAAAAAGAAAAGTACTTTAAAGACAATTTGAAATGAGAACCTCCTTTTTTAAGTTGGTTAAAAACAAAAAGGCCAAGTTTAGAAAATACCTATTTGTCAGCGATTTATAAAGTAACTTGACTATAATTTTTTATTTATATATATATTATACTTTTATGGACCGAAACTCGATGGGTTTTAGAACTGGATCTTACATTATATTTTCATTTAACATTTAATTTTCATCTAACAGTTTTAAACTAAATTTTTTCCCCTTGAGTAACATTTGCCTTACTTTGTGGTGGTTTATCTCTGTATTGCAAGGTTGGAACATGGATACTAAAGCAATGCACATAGCTGGTACAGTCGTGTCCATTGTTCATAACTTTAATTAATATTTATTTATTTTTATACCACACCGGCGGTAGAGAGGTTAGAACCGGTTCTAGAGGTTAGAACCCGACTTTCGGAGTGTTCTATGAATGTATGTCTAAACATCTCAATACTGGGTTACGTTTCTTCGGACGCATAAATATTTCTCAACCGATAGGTAGTAGGATAAAAATTATGATACATTTTATTCATCATATTTAAGTACAAATAGCAACCGCCGTTATTTTCAGTCATAAACCCATATTAATTTGGCATCATTTCAGGCAATGTTTATTTCTGAATGCTTATTTCTGCCTATCAAATTCGTTTATTAGCTACATTGGATAAATAGTCATTTGAATTGTAGCAACATTTTATCGATCAAATTATGTCTACATACGAACGTATATAATATACATATTTACAGATCTTTGATGCTACAGTACAAAATATTGACTTCATTATAATTTGTAAATCTGTTTTTTATATATACTTTTATTATTTATTTATTATATTACCTATAGGTATTGCTTCTAAATCATACTCTTGCCATCCTATTAATGTTGCAGATTTTTATGTTTGGACGATTGTGACGTTGTAATATTGTCATCATCATTATCATCATCACCAGCCTATAGCAATTCACTGCTGGACATAGGCCTCTCCAATGGCCCGGCACTTAGCACGACTGTCAGCCTCCCGCATCCAGCCACCACCAGCCATCCTGCGAAGATCGTCACTCCAACTAACATGTGGGCGTCCTACAGTGATTTTGCCTATTCGCGGTCTCCACTCCAGAACCCGACGGCCCCAACGGTTATCGGTTCTGCGGATAATATGGCCAGCCCACTGCCACTTCAACTAGCTAATTCTGTGGGCTATGTCGATAACTTTGGTTCTCTGCAAAATCACCTCATCATTTCTGATGCGATCCTTCAGAGAGTTTCCGAGCATAGCCCTTTCCATAGGACGTTGAGCGACTAGAAATTTGTGGAGCACCCGTACCGTGAGTGTCCACGTCTCGGCTCCGTACGTCATGACAGTTAGGACATACTGGTTGAAGACTTTTGTTTTCAGGCTTTGTGGGATTGGGGACGAAAAGACTCGTCGTAACTTCCCAAACGCTGCCCAACCTATTGTGATATTGTGCTTTAATGGATTTGCATGGCAACACAGCGTACCTATTGTTTGTATTAACAGCAACTTTTTCTGTTACATACAGTTTCCAAAAGGAATCAAGAAATTAGATTCTACATGACATGATTTACTTCATTTATTCATACAAAACTTTTTGCAACCCGATTGGCGTAGTAGGTCACCATGCCTACCCGCTAATCAAGAGGTTCCGGGTTCGATTCTTGGTCAATGGGGGTGCCTTTATGTGATGAATACAGGGTCCCACTTTACAGTCTGGGTGTGTTTATACATCTATAGTATAATATATTATTCTATGTAGTATATACTAACCTAAGTTTGCTTGGTTTCCACGACACAAGCTTATATAACTTACTGTGGGATCATAAGTGGTACGTAGGTACAGACTAGGCGGTAGTAGAGTTATTATTATACTTAAATTTTATTTTATTTTATTTTCTTTATTTGGATTACCAACGATCATACAATAACAAAAAATATTAAACTTTAAGACAATAACTTAAGGTTAATTGTACAATCTATTACAGGTAAACACAGCATGCTTATAGTAGGTATAGTCTTAATTTTAAGGATTAATTTTGGACTTAATATTAGGACTAAAAATTTTAATACTTAATTTGAAATTTGAATAATCAGGACAAACTAGAACCCAGTCTTGAAGAGACGTTAACTATTAAATTTCTGATAAAGAAACTTGCGATATTTAAAAAAAGACATAGAGAAAATATCAACCTCGTCACAGCTGCAATCATTATATAATCTGGACAGCCTTGCAATCGGAGAGTTTTGACCCAACACAGTAGTACGGAAAGGGGGAACCAGGGGTTTAATAGGATACCGAGGAAGTCTACGAGGAACCCTAAATTGAAAACTACTCAACAAAATTGGACAGTCAACCTGGTCAAATTGGACAGTCAATAAAATATACAGACAGATACAAAAATAACGCGTATTTCTTCCGCGGCGATATTATATTGACGACCCGATTGGCGCAATGGTCACCATGTATCAAGAGGTTTCGGGTTCGATTCCCGGTGGGAGTGGACTTTGTGTGATGAACACGGGGTTCCATTTTTCAGTCTGAGTCTGTATATATATATATATATCTATAGTACAATATATATTTAATAATATGTATAGTATATACGTTTGCTTGGTTTCCACGACACAAGCTTATAGCTTAGTGTGGGATCAAGTAGATCTGAGTGTTGTGAAGTGGATTATTATTATTGTACAGTAAAGATCATGTAAAACTACCTATTCGCTTCGATTTCACCCGCGCGTTAATTTCGGAATAAAACTACCCTAGGTATCCCTGACAGCGTATACAAAATTTTACGATCGTCGGTTATGTAGAAAAAGCATAGCGTAACAAACAAAGAAACAAACTCACATTCGGATTTATAAAATTAGGTTACAAACATAATGGAAATGTATTCGTTAAAAGTGGATTTTGTTGTGCTTTATGGTGCTTTATAAAAACTGACTTGGCTGTATAGATCCGAAATCCTTTGCCCTTTGCCTTATTCAAAAGATATAGCTTTATGGTGCTTTATAAAAGTCTGACTTGGCTGTATAGATCCGAAATCCTTTGCCTTATTGAAAAGACATAAATTTTACCAACAAAAAACAGTTCAGTACGCGTCTGTACAACCCTCTACGTCACGTTTCAAGCTCGTAATCTCGCTTCTCGCGTGAACACGCGACGAGGTCCCCACGGCTTTCCATTTATTAGAAGCCGCTCCAACTCTTAAACTACATATATAACGGTTACGTTTGGTACGCACGCGAGATTTCATATTGAAAACCTTCATCACCTTACAGTCTGCATCAACACTGTGATCCCGAGTTCGCCGAACTCGGCCCTTATTCACTATAACCAAAAGCATTCCTTGCCCATAACGAGCGTTCCAAAAAACACAATCCCAAACGCTCCTAATGCCAAAATGTTAGAAATTAATATTTTGTATACCTTATACAACGTGTTAATGAATTAAATGAAAACTAGAAAGTAGTTTGCTCACAATCGACTTCCGAATCGATCGCACCATGTTTTAATGTAGGTTATTTTTTCATTTTTACCAGCCCATGTCTAAATTATTTATAATACAATATTTGGCGCGTACGCCGCCCGCAGCAAAAAACGTAGGGACGTAGGTGCGGCCGTAGCGCTTGAAATTTCGTAGATAGGTCACCTCCAAACTAATGTTGAATAACTTTTAAACTATTAATTTTTTCGACATAATACGTATATATTGTAGTCAAATTATTGTTTATTGTTTTAAATGGGGTGTATCAGGTTTTTGGTTAATTCATTAACACGTTGTATTATGTCACTTTGTAAATGATTTTTTTTGTAGTGAAACTTCTTTGAGCATGAGGACAATACAATTTCTGTTATGTTAATAGTGAATAGGAGCCCGTAGGTATCTAACGTAATTCTAGTCCTTTCACAATAAAACTAAGGTTTTGTTTTTCTTCCTGTGATAAAAAGTAAAGCAAGCGATTTATATACAAATAGGTAATTACGATTAGCTATATTATTTAACATTTATAATTTCCTATTAAACATATTTTTTAATGCGAATTAAAAGTTTTGTAAGACAGATTAATAACTTGTAAGAAATTACTTTACGTGAAAAATTACGTGATTTAGGATTAAGAACTTTGATTAATTTTGATTTCTCTAGATGAACTTTTCATCATTATCTGACACTGACTTGCGAACTCGTCAGTTAATTGCGACATAGTTTCATCAGAGTCTAGTAATATTAACTTCTTCATTAAATTTGTTGAAGTTAACAACCATTTCTCAGTCTTCACTCACTTCTTTAGAATATTAAGACTGAAGACAGCCAGCTGAAAGCGTTTAAGGCGAAACATGGTTCGAGTAAGTTATGCTCAGTCCCAGGTAAAATTTATATACTTATTATTATTACTTTTCTTTACAATATTATTACACTATAGCTGTTCCCACGGTTTTACTCGCATTGATTTCGCTCTGGTTTGTGGTCGGAACATATAATAATACACTATAATAAGTACAAATTGTAATGACTACAATCTGTTTTGTGTACTTAAATAAATAAATAAATAAATAAATTGTAAGCAGTATTTTACGGTTTACAATCTTTTGACAGTTTACAATCTCCTGAGATAAATTATAATCTAACGGTATATACAATTTTACAGTGATATTATTTACAATATTATTATATTGACAGCCTTTTTTGTGAATTTATGTAGTTTTACTAGGTAGGTACTATGTTTAGTGGATGACATAATAATAGGACGACCAGACACTAAGTTTCTATTTAATTAACTATGTAGTTTTTGTTGATACATACTCACAGTACATAGATAAGTTAAATTGACTTTAATATGTTTTTTTTTTATTTGAATTTATTTTTATTGATGATTTCGACATAATAACAATAATCCATTTCACAACTTATAAAAATATAAAATTTAAATCTTATAAAATTTAAATTGAGAACAAATGTAATTTTTTTCTAGATTTGTTAGTAATTATGTTCTGCAAAGAAAACTTCTCATACAGCTAAAGTGAATTTTAATGAAACAAAATTTCAAAACTTACCTACAATAAACTTAATATATAATTTAGAAGCAGTAGCTTAGATGTAGGAATTTTGTATGCAGACGAATAATATCAAAAATTATACTTTGGTTCGGTATTTAACCTGGCCGTTAGGTATTAACCTAGAAGGAGAGAAAAGTACCCCTACTTTGTACTTACTAGGTACTTGTACGGTTAAGTTCGTGACCGAAAGTTCCCCACCAAAAATCGGTCGCTAGCATTTCTGCTACTAGTGTTCGTTTGGGCACCATATTATTTGGTGATCAAACTTTTCTGCCAGTTGTTCACAACTGAAACTGCACGGGGTCGGTCACTGTGCCTGCTGGTCACTGATATTGCATCGCCAACATATCCTTCGGTTTGCCTAGGTGACCGAAACCTCTTCGGTCTGATTGATTTCTCTCTGTGATACTTACTTAGGTAGGTACACAATGGTCGGTCAGTGTGTCTGTACATTATCATAAAACTTTTAACGACTTGATCGATTGAGCTCACAATAACTATATGTCTACATTTCTTTTTGCTTTACTCTATCTACCCGAGGTTGCCTATGAAAAAATTGCTTTTGCAATATAGGTCACCTCATTGTACGCGTATTTACATATTTCTGTGTTTTGTAAAATGTGCTTCTGTGTTGTGTGTGTATAGATTAGATTTAATTAGATTTGATTTTGTTGAGATGATGATTAATTTATTATTATTATAATATTATTATAAAGTAGTTCCTGAGGGAATCCCGAAATTGAAAATCGATTTAGACCGGGAAGAACAGCTAGTTACTGTAAGGTATTGTACTTACTTAAGCGATGTCTAAAATTCAATTCTATAATTACACATTTTCCAACCCTTCCATATACTTACTTTTATGCATCCTTATAACAATATAGCATTCATTAAAATCATAACAAGGGCTTTTTAATGAAGAAACTAACCGGTAACTAAGCGGATTTTATGATATATTTTCCACGACGTTCTTGCTACCAGATAAGCTCACATTGTCACGTTCTGAGCTCAGACGTAACGTAAAATATTATCTAGCTAGCTTGGGATATAATGCTCCCGTTGTCATAGATGTATGGCAGCAATACAATGTCATGGAAGCGGCTTTTGCCTGTACACTGCTCGCGATCAAAGAGGGTAATGTGTTTATCGGTCTATGTTTTTTTTTCTCTTTATTTACCAAAACAAAAATTACATTAGAAAAGATAGCTAACATAGCACTTTAGAAATCACTAAGGTTTATGAGAAAGATGCTATTTACCCAGTAGGTAGGTATAGATACAATTTTGATTTAATAACAGTTAATAATTAATTCTTAAGTAAAATATATAGTATATAGTATATTCAATACAATATAGATTACTAGCTAATTTAGGATAAGTGCACCTCTAACCGCCGCACTCAGAGTCGACTTTAATGATTACTTAGTTAAGTATAGATTTTTAAAACAAAACTGCCGCAATCAGACAAGCTTAATAAATTAATGTTAATTGGCATTTAACTAATTAAGTTACATCTCATTATCTCATTAAATGCCAATTAAAATTAATTTACTGAGCGTCTCCGATTGCGGCAGTTTTGTCTTAAAAATCTATACTTAACTAAGTAATCATTAAAGTCGACTCTGAGTGCGGCCGTTAGTTTATAATTATTGATATCTCTCCATATTATTTAAGAAGTAGAATTTTAGTTTTTATTTAACATTTTCTACTCGTATGTATGTTTGTTCCTTTATGGCTTTCTAGAGGCGAAAAAGGCTTTTCGCGTGGACCGATTTTGGTTACTTTTTGTGGTGTAATTTATCCCTTTCAGGGAAGGTATAGGAATCTGAGTTAAAAAAAGACGAATTTGTCTGTATGGGCTGGGTTTGCTACCTCTTTTTAGAAAAAAAAATAGTATTTTTCTATACTATATATTTTAAATCACTAAAAATTATAAAACAAAACCCTAATCCACGTCTATTCACGTCAAACTCAAAAACTGCTAAAAGGATTTTCATTCTGTTTTCACCGAACTCCGAAATTAACGCAGGTGAAACCGCGAGGGACAGCTAGCAAAATTATAATTTTACCATTTTATCCATTTTTCCCGTGTAAATTAAATATAACACGAGCGATCAGAGTTTGTTTTCAGGTTGTTTCAAATTTAATCCCCGATATGACCTACAATATAACGGTATTTCATGATCATACAGTTTGCAAAAGAATCTTTATGAATTCATGAAATTCAATTAGTGGTTTGAAGAGGTCGTTCAAATTTCCACCTAACATCAAAACTCGGTTACGGTTTAAAATTACTTTGATTATTTAATTTGTTTAATCATATTTTTGGGCATTCCTAAAACTGTCGAGAATTCCGAAACTCATGCGGGTGAAACCGCGGGGCACAGCTAGTACCTATTTCTATATGATAAAAAAATATCTTTACCCATGTGTGCTGGAATATTTTTTTTTCTTTCTTTCCTCGGAATACCATATTGATACCAGTTTAAGGTATTTTTAAGTCATGCAACTTTTTATAAGTTTTGCTTCTTGCCCCTGTATAGGTAATACGAGCTGTTACACGAACCCTTTTGTTTTTCTTGCACGTAATTAAATAATTCTGATTGTGTCTTTTAATAGGCATGTTGACTAATTTTTTTTTTAGTCCGTCTTGTAGATTATTAAAAAATATTGGACACGTATTTTTTCTTTTTTTACGTAATCAAAAAATAACGGCGATATATTGAGTTGAAATTTCGCGTGACGTCACTATTCTGACAGTTTGTATGGCGGTTTTTGCGGTTAGTGACGTCACGGTCCCCTCACCCTAAACTTTAATGTGCTTTATCTCTGTATATTTTAATTTATTTGAAAAAGCAAAAAATAGGTGTCTATTGTTTTTTTAATTTTCTAACTGACGGACTAATTAGAATTTTGATTTTTAAAAGTAGTCAACATCCCCATTTAGAAAATATCTGGGTCACCGAGCTTCACTCGTTATGTAAAGCGCCATCTGTTGTTAAGTCGAAAAACAAACCTTCATTTTGATACCTGAAAACCTTCAACCTGAAAATACGGATAAAACGACGTTTTCTAAAAATGAAACCTAGCTAGATCAATTAGTCGCTCCCAAAATCCCCTGCATACCTACTAAATTTCATGAAAATCGTTGGAGCCGTTTCCGAGATTCAGATTATATAATTATATATACATATATAGATGTATCCATAAATTGCTTGTTTAAAGATAGTAGACAGATATATGTTTCTAAGAACCTATCCAGCTACGTACTCATTTCTAATATCAATGTTTTTGGTACGTACGTATACACTACGCTACAGCCACTGCGATGCGAATAGCTCTAGGTAGTTTCCTTGCCGAACTATTACTGTGTAAACCTGAAATTTATTTCCCACTGGTGCAAGTATTCTATACTGAGAACGGGCTCGTCTCAATGGTTTTAGATAAAAGTTTCTGCAATAGATTTTGTGTTAATTGCTTTTTATCTCTCACGATTACCCTTTCGTATTTGTTACTGAAACATTGCATTATCATTTTTACAGCTTTGTGTACTAACTATTATATAATGTATTTCTTTTAATTTCATTAAAAAATCAACCGTTGCCCGAAGTACCCTATGGATTTTGTTTTATCAAATACAGCTCAGTCGTATAAATCAGTCTGCACAAAAGATAATAATAATAAATCTTGTAACGTGTTATGCATTATGCAGTACTAGCTGGTGCCCGCGGTTTCACCCGCGTGAATTTTCGACCCTTGTATGACAGTAATTACGTTAGATTTTCTCACTCTTTGAAAACGTAGTGGTTATACACTCTTTGGTCTCAAAGAAAATATAATCACACCATGTTTCTCCTCTGTTTCTCCAAGCCTTAAAAATGTCACTTCGCGAAAAATCAAATCAAAAGAAAGAAAATGCTTACTCACTAAAAAGGTTTTATCATGTTCGTTATGCAACATTTTATCGAAGTTTTGGACCATTGCATTGCGCTGAAGTCCTTAACTGATGATAACTTTTTCCCCTATGTCCTATTTCGATGAAACAAAACCTATATGTTGCTCCAGACTTAACTTAATTTACTACTGAAAACTTAACGGAGATTATCGCGAACAGACAGACAGACAGAAAAGAATTTTAAATACTTTTTTGGGCTTGGCTACTCTACTTTTATCACCCCTCTCAATTTTAGGTTAAAATATTCAATTCAATTCAATTCTACACTTTTATTAAAGTATAGATTTTAGTAGTGACAAAATATAGTGTGCTAGTGAATTAATTTGTAGTGTGAGTTACGAAATGTTTCGCAGTAAGTATCTAGATATTACAAAATGGTTTTGATATTGTTAATTCAGCTGAATTATGCTCATTGAATAATTTTAGTTTCATTTCGAATTCACATCATTTATTACAGCGGTTGTTGTTTATTATAAAGAGTATCAATAAAACCTCATGTTTGCCACCAGAATAGCAAAAAAATAGAAATGTCATAGATTTAAAATGAAAAAAAAAAACTTGTTCAAAATGATGCATTACAATTTTTATACAACGTGTTAATGAAATAACTGAAAACTAGCAAGTAGTTTGCTCAGAATCAACTAGCAAATCGGTCGCTATGTTTTAATATAGGTTATATTTTTTCATTTTTATCAGCCCATGTCTAAATTATTTATAATACATTATTTGGCGCGTACGCCGCCCGCAGCAAAAAAATTCGAACCGGTAGGCGCGGGCGTAGCGCTTGGAATTTCGTAGATAGGTCACCTCCAAACTAATGTTGAATAACTTTTAAATCTTTTCTACATAAAAAATATTTTAGTCATATTATTGTTTATTTTTTTAAATGGGGTGTATCAGGTTTTCAGTTAATTCATTAACACGTTGTATAGAGCGCAGATCTCTCATTCATAGAGAAAATAGGCTTCTTAAACTGTCAGAAGTATTTAGGGATAAATAGTAGATTATACACCAAGGGGATAAAGCACTGTTTTATGTCACGGGCGCTACATTGAATCCTGAACATAACGAAGGACTCCAAATTTAACTCCCGAGCGCAGCGAGGGTGTTATAAGTTAATTCCCGACCAAAGGGAGGGAATTAAGATTGAGTCCTGAGTGCAGTGAGGGATTCAAGCGCCCAAGAAAAAAACAGTTTTATCCCTGTGGTGTATACTCTACTTTTCTCACATAATGCGAGACAATAAAAAACCAGGCTTAGTAGATCCTATATAGCCACTTCTTTCAGCTGGCGTGGCCTACTCGATTTGACAAACAAATGAAGTTCGTCTCACTGCGAATCTAGTGGGCCACGGCTTCGGTCTTCGAAAATCGAGTTGGCCGCGCCCGCTGAGAACACATTCTGTTTAGCGAAATGAGACGTTATGGACATAGCAATAAGAATTATGAAAGTGAAAATCACATTATTGACCAGCGGGTTATAATGAAATTCAATAGAACATTATAACCCGGCTAAAGCCAAGAGATATAATGTCTTGCTTTCGGTAAGGTTTACATGACATATAATTCGGCATTGTCGAGCATGTGGTGTGAAATAGTAGATTATACACCAAGGGGATAAAGCACTGTTTTATGTCACGGGCGCTACATTGAATCCTGAACATAACGAAGGACTCCAAATTTAACTCCCGAGCGCAGCGAGGGTGTTATAAGTTAATTCCCGACCAAAGGGAGGGAATTAAGATTGAGTCCTGAGTGCAGTGAGGGATTCAAGCGCCCAAGAAAAAAACAGTTTTATCCCTGTGGTGTATACTCTACTTTTCTCACATAATGCGAGACAATAAAAAACCAGGCTTAGTAGATCCTATATAGCCACTTCTTTCAGCTGGCGTGGCCTACTCGATTTGACAAACAAATGAAGTTCGTCTCACTGCGAATCTAGTGGGCCACGGCTTCGGTCTTCGAAAATCGAGTTGGCCGCGCCCGCTGAGAACACATTCTGTTTAGCGAAATGAGACGTTATGGACATAGCAATAAGAATTATGAAAGTGAAAATCACATTATTGACCAGCGGGTTATAATGAAATTCAATAGAACATTATAACCCGGCTAAAGCCAAGAGATATAATGTCTTGCTTTCGGTAAGGTTTACATGACATATAATTCGGCATTGTCGAGCATGTGGTGTGAAATAGTAGATTATACACCAAGGGGATAAAGCACTGTTTTATGTCACGGGCGCTACATTGAATCCTGAACATAACGAAGGACTCCAAATTTAACTCCCGAGCGCAGCGAGGGTGTTATAAGTTAATTCCCGACCAAAGGGAGGGAATTAAGATTGAGTCCTGAGTGCAGTGAGGGATTCAAGCGCCCAAGAAAAAAACAGTTTTATCCCTGTGGTGTATACTCTACTTTTCTCACATAATGCGAGACAATAAAAAACCAGGCTTAGTAGATCCTATATAGCCACTTCTTTCAGCTGGCGTGGCCTACTCGATTTGACAAACAAATGAAGTTCGTCTCACTGCGAATCTAGTGGGCCACGGCTTCGGTCTTCGAAAATCGAGTTGGCCGCGCCCGCTGAGAACACATTCTGTTTAGCGAAATGAGACGTTATGGACATAGCAATAAGAATTATGAAAGTGAAAATCACATTATTGACCAGCGGGTTATAATGAAATTCAATAGAACATTATAACCCGGCTAAAGCCAAGAGATATAATGTCTTGCTTTCGGTAAGGTTTACATGACATATAATTCGGCATTGTCGAGCATGTGGTGTGAAAAAAGTATTACATAGGGACAGGCAGCGGGTAGCGACTTTGTTTTATACTATGTAGTGGTATTATGAGTTCCGGAGAGTTTAAAATACAGAAATATAAATAAAGTTGCCTGAACCGCTGTAAATAATACCTACAGTCCACGTATACCTGAAATCCATTTCGTGGATATACCTATACCGTACATATTCAATTGCTTTCAAACCCACAACACTAATGTAACAATCAACAAAAACAAAACCGAAAGCCCTTTCAATAAACGAACGAGTGTAACCAAACCAAAAATCTGTGCAAAAGACTCGTACAATAGCGGCCCACATTAATGGATCCTTTGATAAAGTTTCCTCTGAACGCGGACCCTGGCAGAGCATATACGAGCGGCAACCTAATGCGTCCCACTAACACATGAACGTTCTACCTTCCCCATCACACTACTCCTTGAACTACTATACTATAGCACAGCTTGCGGTCACAGACAAACATAGAATAGACCATGTGAGCAAAAACAAAATCTGAGTATTAGAGTTTTATCTAATCTATATATTTACTATCTTTAAAACGAGCAGTCTGAATCTCGGAAACGGCGCCAACGATTTTCATGAAATTTAGTACCTATGCAGAGGGTTTCGGGGGCGTTTAATCGATCTAGCTAGGTTTCATTTTTAGAAAACTTCGTTTCATCCGTGTTTTCAGGAAATGAAAAAAATTGTGTTTGTTTTTCTACTTAATAACAGATGGCGTTATACACAACGAGTGAAGCTTGGTGACCCAGATGTTAGTTTTTATCACACCCAAAATAGGCCCTGAAAGTACTTTGACCATTTTTAGTCATGCAGTCAGTCTTTGTAGTTTCTGATTTATTCATCACGTCCGCCGGAAAAATTTGCAATGTATGTACCAATACCATAATTATATCAATAGAAGAAAATATTGACAGAATTCTGAGTTAATACCTTTAAAAATGCTTTAACCTTGGAACGAATCGTGTCACGCTTGCTTTCAAACAATTTCACAGACATGGTTTATCTATTATTCTGTAGGAGCGTGCCGGTGGTTGCGATACATATATTGCCAGTGCTCCAGGCCCTAGAGCAGTCGGGTGATATTTACATAAATCCCGTTTTTATTCCGGTAGGATGCCCCACTGGCATTATCAGATGATAAAAGGTAGATTTGAAGGGAGACAAGAGACCCGAGTTGCTATTTCATGTGCTATTTTATGTCAACCATAAATTATATTAAAAAAAAAAAAAGTTGGGTAGTTCAAGCTCGAGTGTTCTGAATCGATTTTTATTTGTGTTTTGCAAAATTCGAAATGGAAAAATTCACCGCTTGCGTCAATTTCGGAGTTCCCGCAAGAACATTAGGACGATAGAACCCTACCTTCTTTACCAAAACCAAATTACAAGGTAGTAATAAAAAATTCGACGTCTACTTACACCGGTACTTCGGCGAGAATTCATATTTGTGATTGAAAAAAAAATTGACACTCCGAGATATTGTATTTTCCTATCAGTAAAAGGATTTTCAGGATCAATTCCTTAGTTTCAGAGATTACCTTACTAATTTTACCTGTTTATACCTATATGTAGGTAGGTAAAATTTTCGAACACCTTTTTATTTTACGGTGCATCTACAATTTCCTTTCGCATGTTCTTTATACAATGTATCAACAAATAAAACGTCTGAAGTGTAGATTTACGTTACTATAGCTAGATTTCTGTTTGTATCAACACCTTTTGTGGTGTGGCCAGGATTCGACAATAAATTGCCTATTTGCACTATTCATTGAAAACGGTTGTATAGCGGGTGGTGGAATTGGTATCTTATTCATTGATTTTATTCGTATCTCTTTGAAAGGAAATGTTTTCGGATGGAATGTTTTTATGATGTTGCAAAAGTATTTTTATTCGGTAAAAGAATTATTTTCATGTTACCGGCAGCATCCTGAAGATGAGATTATATGGTAATCCTGTAGTAACAGCGAAGTAGCTTAGTGGTCATTAGGCTTCTTCCCATTACGAGGACCCGGTTGCAAATTCCGGCGGAGGCAAACTTTGTAATAGATACAAAGCTTTCTTTTGTAGTCCGGATGGGTTCAATATTCGTAAAGGTTTATGTACTTACTAGCTGTGCCCCGCGGTTTCACCCGCGGTAATTCCGGTATAAAAGGTACCCTATGTCCTTCTCTCTACCCCTGAAAACGTGCATGCTAAATTTCATCCAAATCCGTTCAGCCGTTTTTGCGTGATTGAGTAGCAAACATCCAAACGTCCACACTTTCACATTTACCTATAATATTAGTAGGATTTGTTAATATGACATTCTTGATCTTGATGTTGAAATAAATTATTTGAATTTGAAATAAGATCATTATTTACGATTTACTAGAAAACTCGTTACAGCTAATAATTTATATCAATACATTTTATGATCCTGTACCTACCGGCTACCTGTGACAGGTCCAACGAACTCAAGCGCGCGTGTGATGTCACGACAATCCATTTTAACTCATGATCACTGGCAACTGATGAAGAAAAGTAATTTTTTACTTTTATTCAATCTCGTATTTACTTATTTCCAGTCAAAGTTTTGATATTTTTTAAACGACTCTGACTTTCACATAGGAGAAGGTTCTCAATTCGACTGTATGTTTTTTTTGTGTTTGCTACGCGTTACTCGAAGCCGGATTTTTTTTTTCTGATTTCTATTCTCAATGCAAATCGATACTCAGTGCCTGTCATTATAATTGGATTGAAACTTTTATGACGTCACACCGTAGAACATAGTCATGTGACTTATTTATAATCAGCAACAACCTTAAGGAGTAGACGTCAATTAAAAAAGAATTTTCAAACCAATGTTTCCGAAGGAATCCTGAAAGTTCCTTTATAAATATGTGTCCAATCAATAAGTAGAATATAAAAGCGTTTTCTCTTTTCATGCGCAATTTTATTCCCCTCACCGGTGCCTTTAAATTTATTGATCTATTTAATGAATAATTTAAAAAGACAGGAATAGCGAAACTTGTCAACGGATTCCTCAACGTTTACACGGTAGATGGAGCACGTGATTCTAATTAATTAAATAGCATTAGCACCTAAAAGGATGTTTCCTAAAGTAAAATTTAGAAAGTTGACAAAATACGACAGTACCTTATTTCTAAAGACAAAATCTCTTTCCAAATTCCAAATTTCGCTTATTGCCATGTCCGATTTTTTCCGTAATGCCAGGAGCTGCTATTGCGTTTACAAAGGTTAAAAAAAAAACAATACGGATAGGCTATTTTCTATTTAATAACGAACATAATATACTTGTATAAAGCGCATTAAAGTTTAGGAGTGAGGGCGTAACGTCATATGCAGGTTACCTGAAACTGACCCGCTTGTGACGTCACGCGACATTTCGACTCAACGTATCCCCGTTATAAATATATATTAAAAAATGCGTGTCTAATATTTTTTTATGAATCTACAGGACGGATTAAAAATAAAAATTTAGTCTATTGCGGAACGCCATTTTTTTTTATTTCGTACAATATCAAAGTCGATTTCATACGTGCTTTAAGATATTTCACACAGCAATGTGCAACTGAGAATAGAGAATTACTCGTATATTATTACGTCCCACAAACTTCTCGTGGTTTGTGTGCAGTGGACGTTCCAACTTCCAACACACGAACTACTTTAAACCACTATATTATGTTGTCGACATAACGTAGATAACAAATTATATTTGAGTTTTGTCGGCGTATACCTATAAGTACTTAATTGGACAATATTATGTTTGGCTTTTTACTGACGTGTCCGGCCAAATACATTGTTATATTATGTCTGGCTTTTTGTAGGCTGCCGCGCGAATTTTTTCTTTTATTTATTTTAGAGTCTCGCCGTCAGACTGGTGGATGAAACGAAATATTGTTGGAATATTTTATTTCTATTTTATTTCAAGTTTGGGTGTTAATATTGTAGGTCTATTTAATGTAGTGGATTTTGCGGGGCTCATCTTCCGATGATTAACGTAAGTTAGGCATTGGAGGATGAGTTTTGCAGGATCCTTGGTGTGTCTGTTTGTCTTGTATAATAGCAATAAGCGATATAGCGAGAACGTGCCTGCCGATAAACTGTTTTACAGTTTGGCAGATAGTAATATTTAAGAAATATGTTGTTTTATATTTTAATAAATAAGTAAATAAAAAAAAGCTTAATTGGACAATATTATGTTTGGCTTTTTACTGACGTGTCCGGCCAAATATATTGTTGTCCGGTATGTCTGGCTTTTTGTAAGGCTACCGCGCGAATCTAGGTACGATTAGCTATTATTCGCGTGAATTAGGATATATAATGATCTATATTTTATTTAAGGCGGATTGTCAGGGTATATTTTCACACGAATTTCGGTACATATTTTTTACACTATGGCCGCGTTTCACCTGCGTTAATTTCCGAGTTTTCGCTGGAATTCCGAGACAAAAAGTGCCCCATCTCCTTTTTGTGCCCTTTACAACGTGTAGGTACGTACAAAATTTTATGACGATTGATTCAGTGGTTAACGCGTAAAAGCGTAACAAACGGATGTACTCACATTCGCATTTGGGATAACTGATTGCTTAATGACTTAATGAATTTTAATCTGATATCGCCAATATCAATATCTTTACAGAATTTTTTATTTTATTGAATTTCAATATTCGCGGACTAAAGAGAATCTTGGTTTTTTATAATCAAGGTTAGATACATATTATAAAACAAAGTACTAAGCTGCGTCTGTCTATCCGTCTTTCTGTCTGTTCGCGATAAACTCAAAAACTACTGAACGGATTTTCACCAATAGATAGAGGGATTCAAGAGGAAGGTTTTATGTACTACGTATATTTTATCCTGGAATTCCTGCAGAAACTCCGAAATTACTGCGGGTGAAACCGCTGGGTTCACTTAGTATAGTTAGTTAAAATAAGTGAGCAACATGAATTTCGTATGAAAACAGACGCTCTTTACCTATACCTATCATAAAAAATGTGACGCCACCCGTACAATAGCCCTCAGTCGCGATATCAATCAATCAGATAAAGAATCTTTATCTATTTCATTTTCCAGCTCAATATGGGAGACATATTTTGAGAGGTGACCGACTCTTGAGTGCTATTTATTGATACTGGCCTTAGGTAAAGTAAACAGAAAAAGTTCAACCCCCACTCATACAAATAACGTGTGATAAAGTCTCTCTAGAATAATCTTTTGTCCCATCTCTCTAATATAAATTAATTACGTCAGGAAATTAAAATAATTTGATAAATCTTGTAAGCTTTGCCATCCTTAGAGAACCGAGCAAACAAAACGGGTGTGGCAAATTTTTACCGTTTAAGTTTGTGACAGTGAAAGAAGAGAACATGGAAACCTTTTATTCAGATTAAGTACATACATATATAACATTAATGATATTAAATAATAACAATATTTGAAATTTATGACACAATCCCACCAAAAACATTTTCATGTAAAAAGTTGCCAAGACGAGATCCTATGACTCGCACTGTCAAAAAGTTATCAGATCTCATGTAGAGCCAAGCTTCTAACTCTACACGCCCTAACTCTACAAGGCCTAACTTCTCAAACTCTATACCTTAGTCAAATATGTGGCTTAGCCATTTCGCCACATTCACATGGGTGAAAAATGTATCCATTGTTCATTACTTTTCTGTTAAGTTCTTGTAGTAACGAAACGGCCAAGCCACATATTTTGACTATGTGCTTTATCGATTTTATGATAAATTTTCAACTTGACTAACCGCCGCACTCAGAGTCGACTTTGATGATTACTTAGTTAAGTATAGATTTTTAAAACATAATTGCCGCAATCAGAGAAGTTCAGTAAATTCATGTTAATTGGCATTTAATAAGTTATAACTTAATTAGTTAAATGCCAATTAACATTAATTTATTAAACTTTGCGGCAGTTTTGTTTAAAAATCTATACTTAACTAAGTAATCACTAAAGTCGACTCTGAGTGCGGCGGTAAGACTTGGCACATCCTAAACTAAGCAGAGTTTTTATGTGAACTAGTTGTGTGGATAAGTGAACCTGACTACTACGCCACGTTTCGCTGGTTCGATCCCCGACTCAGGGTAAATGAATTCAATATTGATTCTCTGTTTACTCTGAGTCTGGGTGGTTTATGTATATAAAATAATTATTAATTTATAACAGCAAAGTATTTAAATAATATTAGACCAGTTGTCTGTAAGCTCTGCTTAGTTCGAGTTCAGATAATCATTAAAAATGCGCAAATGTCAAGGAACAATTAGAACGAAGTTTTCCCATATTAAACTGAGTCCGTTATGTCCATTGTGCATGAAAAGAGGCGAAAAAAAAACCATTTAAAAATTACAGTAGCTTTGTTTTTGCATAGAATAGCCGTATGATGCCGTGACGGAAAAGGAATTTTTACTCCCATCCGTACTGTGCAATAAAGAACTTCGTTCTAAAAATTACGTAGGTATTCCATAATTGGGTATTTTCCAAGGTATGAATATCAAAATTCTAATTAGTCCGTCAGTTAGAAAATAAAAAAATAATAGACACGTATTTTTCGCTTTTTCAATTTAATGAAAATGAACATAGATAAAGCGTATTAAAGTTTAGGGTGGGGGGCTCGTGACGTCAATATTCATTATAAGCGCCATACAAACCGCACTGAATTGTGACGTCACGCGAAATTTCAACTCAATGTATCTCTGTTATTTTTTGAGTACGTAAAAAAAGAAAAAATACGTGTCCAATATTTTTTACTTATCTACACGACGGACTAAAAAAAAATTTTTTGTCAAGTAGCCAATTCTACTATATATTCCACGCAAGTTTAAACTGCTCAATAATGAACCGCTATGAATCCTAATACTTGTGTATCTAGATAGATTCATTCTTTCATTACTCAAGACGTATTGTAATTTAAATGGAAACATAAAACGATAATCATTAAAAGTTTAACGTACTATTCGGTGAGTGTTCTCTCTTTCAGGTAAATTCATAAAGCCGTCGGAAAGTATATTAATTACATCAATTAATTGAACCATCAATTAAATGGTACAGGTTGACTGTTTTAATGCAAAGAATCTCGCAACTTTGTTGTTTTTTTTTTATTATTGTTTTGAACATAATATAATTACGATTTTAAATATACCTAATATAATATATTGTCTATCGATAATTTACTACTTAATAAAGCTTATACAAGTAGGTATATACAAACAAACAGTAGTAGGTATATATACACACCGGCAGAATAAGCGGAACATAAAAAGGCAGAGTATAGAAATATTTACGTATATATATTAAAACAAATAATAATTAGACGTGAATTAATAAATTAATATACATCTTTTAACACTTTAAAAGTTCGTAATTAAATTATTAAATTTTATTTTAAACAATAATACTTAATAAAAAAAAAAACACTTTTTCTCTAATTTGTGGGCACACAAATAATGTTGCAAATTAAAGATTACTGTGATTTTAACACTAAATAAATGAACGATTAATAACGTGTGTTTCCCCTTCGTGATTCAACTTTTATTTGCAACATTGTCTGTGTTCTCACAAACTAGAGATTTTTGTTTTTAATTTTGATTACTTTTAATAAAATTTAACTAAAAACTTCTTAAAGTCGATGTTAAAAGATATATATTAATTTATTACTTCGCGTCTAATTATTATTTGTTTTAATATATATACGTAATTATTACTATACTCTGCCTTTTTATGTTCCGCTAATTCTGCCGGTGTGTATATATTTGTCACCGGTAATTATGTTTAATTACTTGTGATTAAAAAATGGTTATCGCAAAACTTGCGCATTACATTCAACACACTGCTGTTAAATTTAATTTAAAAAACTAAAAAGCTTTTTTAAACAATGTAAGTCAAAATATTAACCTAAATACATGAAATATAGTATCGGTTTAGTTGAAGACACGGGCCTTTATAATAAAAGGCTTCAAACATAGTGGTACTTATCTACTTATATTACTATGTCCAAAAATGTGCGCTTAGTTTCCCCCGTTTCATTAGAGGCATACTTCAAAAGATCGTGACAAGAATATTAAAACAAAATTAATTGTTCATACCCAAACTCAATAGAAGCGAAGCCCTTAAAAGTTTTAACGGCATTCTGTAATTTAGTTTCGAAGGCGTTCGTGGCTATACAATGACTCTATAGAAAAAAAAAATAACTTTTTTAGTGACAAAGTCGTTAGACGGAGATATGATGAAACACATATTTTTAAGAAATAACCAAACGGAACTAAGTTTGTTTCATAGCCGTTGCTAGTTATCAATCCAGATTACTAGAAGTCTTTGATTTAATAAATAAATAATATCTAATGATTTTATTATATTACTAGCTGTCCCGCGCGGTTTCACCCGCGATAATTTCAAGGTTCCCGCGGATTGTTCCATACAAACTTTGCAACTCCTTTTCATCCTCTTAGGGGTTGAATTTTCAAAAATACGTCGTACAAAGAACACCCCCTTCAAGTTTCAAGTCTCTACGATTAGCGGTTTAGGCTGTGCGTTGATCCATCAGTCATTCAGGACAAAGCATTTTATATGTATAGATTATTATTATTTATTTCTTTCTTTATCAAGGTCACCAAAGACCTGTGCAAAAAACAAAAAAAAAACATGAAACTATACATTCACGGCTCCATTTTTTTTGTGGTTTTATAGAACGTTTTTCGAGGCGGTTAAATATTTTTTGTATCTCAATTTCAATTTTAATGATAGACGAGATAAATTAAGCTAAAACTACCTACTCATCTCATCGACTGTAATTGTCTAAATAAACATATAATAATATCATTAGGTAGGTAATTAGTATTTTAAAAGCAGTGTAATTAATCTTTCGTGTTAGTAAAGTAACGAAGCGGCTTATTACCGTCTCCTCTTTTTTTCGCAAAGTCCATTTTTTTTTATTTTAACCTTTTTAATTTTATTTCTATTTAGTCTTTTCGTTTTACAGCTCATTTAAGATCCGAATATAGACGATGGAACGTAATCTTTTTTATCTTTAATTATCGTTAAATTAATACGAAACTCTGATATTTTTTCAACTACGACTGTTTTTATTAACTTATTAGCATTTTTTTTTCATTTAATTTTTTTTTTGCAGAGATACCTATTAGTAGGTATATAGAATATCTTAGTTTTATCTCATTCAATAATGAAATTTAGCTATTTTTTTTTCGAAAATTCACACCAAAATTAATAGTGAAGTTATCCCCTTAAAATAAATATTAATAAACGACTAAGTACATTATTATAATTCCAAACAAATCCTATTTCAAATCCCCAAAGATAACCGGAGGTCAGGACTCAGGGGATCGTTTCCGATCCACCATCTTGTTTGAGCAGGATTACAGCTATAATATCTCATATGAAGTCACAGATAAATTTAAAAGAAAACTGTGTTAAAATTACTACCAACATGTTACAATAAATTTCATGAATAACCAAATACATAAAAAAGTAATGACTATTTAATAATTTTCATCCCCATTATTTGTAACAAGTACCAACAGTTTTAGTCCCCTCTCATAACTTTAATTTTCTTCAATCTCTCCTTTAAATATCAATGCGAATGTGAGTTTGTTTGTTTGTATGTTGCGCTTTCACGCCTCAACTATAATAACTAATCAACTGATCATGGTAAAATTTTACATACACGTTTTAAGGGGTACAGAGAAGACTATAGAGTAGATAGTAGATTTTTATCCCGGAATTTCTGCGGGAACTCCAAAATCTACGCTGGTGAAACCGCGGGGAACAGCTAGTATAATAAAAATCAAATGGAGACAATTTAACTCTCTTTATTACTGACTTCAGATGCAGAGTCACTTTCGCATGGCGACGCGTCGCCACTGCATGCGTCGCCACGCCAAAAGCCGGTCTGACCCTCCGGCATCTAATGAAATCGTATTGTTCATATTTACCGCAACAAACACATCGAGGCTACGGTCACTCATCATAACTTATTCATAAAGCGGTCGGAAAATGCTACATTATGTACCCCGGTAAAGGCTCAATGTTGACATGTAACAAATATTTAATGCCGCATGTATACAATGCCGCGATAGCAACATCACGTGCTTGTATTGATAGAGGACGAAAGGTCACGGTTTCACGCAAGTTTCACGACATCCATCGACATGGGTCGGGCGATAGTTGGACCTTTGTCGTGTATCCGTGATTGTTGTCTCTCTTACTGAAATAACATTTCCTTCCGTCATTGCTAATATAATATTTTTCACTTCTCATGCTCTGAAAGTGCTTATTTGTGCAGAATATAGGCTGCACAAAATTGAATTTTGTGCACAAGTGCATTAACGTATCTACTCATAAATTTATCTTATAAAAGAAAATGAGCCATACAGCCCAAACATAATAAGATCATAGATAGAATTTGTTATTTTATATTATTCACTTTAATTTATTTGCCTTATGTGTTTTTTAAGACAAATACCGTTAATATGCCGGCAAAATCAATTTCCTTCAGTATTCAAAACCGTACTAATTGTACATTGAATTTTAATTAAAGAGATGTTATGTTTTACTACTGTTTTATTTCCTCGCAATCGAAGTGAAAAGTAGAGTTTATAACTCATCCACAAAACCATTTTATCCTCGGCACTACTATCAGCCTTGCCTTCGGCTCGGGCTGCTAAAAGTCTCCGATGAAATTGGTTCGTTTTGTGCACTTTTGTAAAATCTACTATTTACTTATGCAAAATTATGTGGATGAGTTTGTTCTTTACGCTTTCACTGCTTAAGGTAGTTTTTATATCAGAAATTATATATATGAAATTATCTACCGCGGTTGTAACCGTGATGAATAATTAGCTAGTAATATAATAATTATTATCAATGCAAATGAGAGTGAGTTTGTTGGTTTTTTTACGATTTCACGCCTAAGCACCTTACCCGATCGTCATTAAATCTAGGGAACTCTAGATAACGCGGGTGGAACTGCAGGGAACAGCTATTTTTGTTGGAGAATTGTGGAAATATTAGCATATTATATCAGACACAGTTCACACACAAAATATATTTTCATTTCATTCAACATTCAATTTTTTCTTGCGTTTGTAAATCCTTTTAAAGTATTCAATTTTCATGAAATAAAAATAAATCTTATAAACTTTCAAAATAACAAAAGAAATACTATAAATCTGTGCGTTTATTGTGTAGAAACGATTTAATTAAGGCTTTCATGAAAGTTAGGTTTTTTTTTCGCTTCTGTGTTGATAAATTAAAGAATATTTAAATTTGACAACAAACAGACGTATCCTTACTGAATCGAGTACAATTTGATCGCTTTTATTATTCATTTATGCATGACACTCTATATTTGTGATTTGACTAAATAGTGAAATCCCATGTTGAGTGTCTTATTGTCACTCAGGTAAATCCGTAGGGTTATAATATTAAACAGCGTCATTTTCAGCGCCAAACTCTAAGATGAAACAAGGTCTTGTCTCGACCTAATTCCCAACAAAAACACGAGCTCCGAAGGTCGCTAAAGCGTTAACATAACAATTATACGATCGAACTCCATACACATATATTATACGACCACATAAATCCACCAACGCTTGAGGCCATAAAAATAAGGAATTATCAAACGGTGCCGAAATCACCCCTGTAATTTATGGTTCAGGGTTCGGTGATGTAAAGCTGCAATCACTTTTAAGTGTGACTGTTTTTAATGGATTTCAGAGGTACCGTAAAGGTAGTCATTAAACAGATATTTGTACTTAAGTAGGTACCAGTAATATTCTATGTCGGAAATAAATTTGTTTTCAACACATCTGTTCGTAAAATGGCTCTTTTTGCAACACTTTAAGTTCACAGTGCAGCTTATTAACCGCGTACTTTTTACACGCACTAGTGAGATTAGAGCGATAGTAAAATTGCTTCATTAGTGCTTTCAAGATAGAATATTTCATTTTTTAATTTTGTCATCGAAAAAGTGTTGAAAAACGTCAGATGAATTGGTATTTTTTTGTTCCTGATATAGAAGTATGCGCTATACTCTTGTTTAGATTATATAGGAGAATAACACTCTAGTACAGATGAAATTCCAATACGGAATTGATAATTCTTTAAATTGATAAATAATAAATTAGCAAACTGCATTTCCAAACTAAACCGAAGTATCTGTATGCACATTGTAGGTACGCTAATGTTTCAAAGGGGGAAAAGCAAACTAGTTTGGATGTAAGGAGTAATCTCTGGTACCTACTAGTTACCTTATCCTTTAAATCCAAATTTACAAACTTTACTTTTTAATACGTACCTACCTACCTACTTATATTACACAACACAAGATTTTTCATTTCGATTTTAAGTCGCAACGACTTTTGTGAATCCATGATTTTCTTCTTCACAAAATTATATTATAACCCACGTCTTAATTACTGAGATTTTATCACGTGGAGCGTCACTGCTTACCGCTTCTCCTTTTAGAAGCTTTGACATCAAGGGGGATCGATTTTATGATTCATATTTTACGTAAGAATTTCAATTATTTTCTCACCCCACAGCAGTTCATTTAGCCTAGACCTGTTATTGGTAGCCAAGTTTTTTATATATTTTATAGTATCTTAGTTCTCTGATTATAAAATATATAATATATTATATAAATCACGTGTCACGTTGTTTGTCCGCGATGGGCTCCGAAACTACTGAACGGATTTTGATAAAATTTTGCAACCATTTATAATATGGTCCAACTTAAAAGATAGGATAGTTTTTATCCCGGAATTCCCGCGGGAACTCCGAAATCACCGCAGATGAAATCGCGCGAGACAGCTAGTAAAATATAATTATCAAACCATCAAGAATTCAAAAAGCTATTAGTATTATAGTAAAGCTAAGACATTATCACACTGCGCCAGATCTAGTGTTAGTCAAGTGAAGAAATTTTTAAAGATTTTTTTTTTCTTTAAAATTACAGTTTAAATTTACGCATTTTAGTTACATTTTAGTATTAAAATATTTGAATCTGACAGTATGTGTCTCGCTTAACTGACTGAATAGAAATATTCAAAAGGTTTCTTCTTTTTTAAAAGCTTTTTTTATGTATAGTTCGAATGTTTTATTTATATACAATTGTATTGGCACTAAAATTGTCATTTATAGTGACAACACCAAAACTATTAGGTTATTTTTAAATCTTATTACAAATGTATAAGATTTAAAATTAAATGAAGCTTTGCTGATCGTATGGTCAGTAGCAGATGAATATAAAATAAAATTAATTCTTAGATATTTAAAGAAATATACTAATTGCATTTATTATGTATATCAGTTTGAGTATTTCATTGAATTCCTTATTAATGTGCCCCAACAAATTCTCGAACAATCTGAAATTTGTTTCGTTTGTCTGTTACGATTTAACTCAAAAACTACTGGACTGATTTCAAAAATTCTTTCACCATTAGAATGCTATATTATCCCTTAGTAACATAGGCTATATTGTAACCTGTAATTCCTACGGGAACTATGAAATTATCACGGGTATACAATACATGTTTTTGGTTGAATAAATAAATAAATAAATAAATGTTTCATTTCAATTTGACAGTTCGAGTTATAGTGTGTTAACCTACACTGGAGAAATTTTGAGTAAATCTTGTTTTAAAATCATAGCACCATTTTATGTCAACATCTTTTTATGTGTAACCATTTATTGGTATTTAAACAATGTAATAAGGTAAACACATAATTAAAAACGTATAAGTAACTTTCAATGAAGCGTTCTGTATCAATAACTTAATTTTGTAGGTTAACTTGATATTGCTTATCGGCGTCCAATTAAAAGTAAGTAAAAAATTGAATTTTAATATTTCATTAAATTTTTAGTTACAATTGAAGGTAATAAACTCATACGTACAAAGCGTGTAATGTTTGCGTTTTTATTGCTATCACATTAAAATATAAATTACACTGTTAGAGATTTTAGTTACATACAGTACCTACATTAATGTTACAGCCATGAATATCATGTAGTTCCGTTTTCTGATCACGTAACAGACGGTCTTCAGGGGGATGTGGTCACAGTTACGTTCGCTTTAATAGCATTCGAACAACGTACCTACCTAGATATTGCATTAGCCAATTGAATGTTAAGTTGACCCTAATCTAAAAGTGGTCTCGATCAAATATGATAGAACGAGAAAAAATATGGAAAGATATTGTTACGAAATGGTCAAAAACTTCGAAAAAAAAAACGAGATCTCTTCCCCGCTTATAACATAAAACTATAGGCACATAATGGAATGGCACTGTAAATTATACATAAGACCCGTCACCAACCATCTACATAAAAAGAGCACATAGCACAAAAAACCTGTAAAACCATAATTGACGGATCATCGTTGACTTGTGACTACAACCGTCTGCTGCAGTGGGGGCGTTCTTTCGCCATGTGATGCGGGGTATACCTACTTGATACTCACAGTTTCTCCTCCCGATCAAAAGAAGAAATTAAATTCTTCTTCTTCTTCTTTCTTGTTTCTTTGTTTCTTTTTTCTTTTCATTAATGCTATCTTTAGATATCAGAGACTCAGAGAGACTGCGTCTGCGTCTGCATGGCCACATATCTTCGCAGTGTTCTTAAGAGCTTCTTTAGAGTGTGACGTAGTTAATGCATGCTCTTTTAATATATTTGAGATCTAGCTTCTAAGTCTCAAACCTAAACTCAATAATTATAGTGATATCGATACTAAAATGTGATTAAGAAATGAAGTGGGAATCTAAGATGGATGGATAGCTAAGATTCCTCTATTAAAGGATTAGATATTTAACTTAGAGATAAGAGATAATAAGCATGCACCCAAAAAAAGGTATGACTCGCAAATAACCTAGACCTTTTAATCAGCTAATCGCGTGCTCCAAGCTTTTAATCTCGGATTTTTTTTTCTTGGCTAAATAACAGTCTAAGCTTAGGACCCTTCTGGCAGCAATATTTCTTCGAAGCTGACACGATAATTCCCGACCAATAACAAGAAATCCCCCTCGAAATTTTCTTCTTGCTACAATCTATTAGGTATTAGTAGTGACTGGAAATCGATTCTCACACGTAATATCTTGGTTTGCACTCGCGTTATTATGAGTCGGAACGCTTTTAGCTATATCCAATTCAACATTGATTGCGATTTTTCGAACTGCTTTCTATGATGAATTATTTTATTAGAAATTTAAGCATATACAATTCTAAACGTTGATTCTTTTCAATTTCTCTTGCCTTTTTATTTACGCTATATCGTTGTTATTCTGAATTGATTTTTATAATATTGTTTTTATTTATTAAATTTTAAGAAAGTTAGAAGTTAGTTTTTGTTGCTTTTTAAAAGCGGTAGAAAGAGACCGTCCAGCCTCCAGGATTTGTTATAATTGTTATCATTGTAATCAAGAACTCCAATACGAAATCTGAAAAGTTTCGATTCAAATTAAACTAATGAAATTTATCGCAAGCATTTCTCACCAAGTAACGATTTGTAAATTAACTAATCTAATCTTCTCTTCTTCAACTTCGATAGGGACAATTCATAAATCTATTTCCTCAACCGCTGCTTAATATTTAGGGTGGACGTAGATTGAAAAAAAAAATCCATTCAATGTGTAAAAATATACAGTGGACTCAATGGGCAACATAGACAAGTATACCACCTTTTAAAATTTGTAATATTTGTAAAACGTCTGTGACGTTATAAGTTGCCGTTTTTGCAGTTGTAAGTTGTCTTTTTCGCATACAAGCGAAAAAAAAAATAATAATATTAAATAATAATATAATAATAATAATATAATATTGGATTGGATTTCTGGATTTACTGAACCGATTTTAAAAATTCTGTTACCAATATAAAGCCACGTTGTTTATAAATGTCATAGACTATATTGTAACCCGGAATTCCCGCGGGAACTCCGAAATTACCGCTGGTGAAACCGGGGGGGAACAGCTAATATGTATTATTTTAGTTTTCTTGTACCCGTAGTACAAGCTCGCTGCGCCCAGGTGGCGCTGTGTGATGATGTCCAAGCACACATTACTTATATCATATAAAAAATCACGACACCCTTTCTCTTTGTCTACGTTGTACCTTATGTATAGCTCTATTTTCATTGGACACTTATTATTTCAAGGCACGTACAAACCGGGATTCTCTTGTTATGCCACTGGAATGAAAATCAGATTAGATTACGTATACATCATACACACTTGACCTTGTTTTATCGCTGTACAGACAAATTTATTATAATACGAAATATTATGGATGTTGGTGTGAATTTTTTTTTATTACTACTAAACTATTGAAGGTTGTGTGAATGTAAGTCTTCAATACAGGGCATAGGTTTTGTACAGACCCAGCTTATTATTTTGACCAAAATTTGTCCAAATACATACATACATACAGTCTAAGAACGGTACCGGTATATGCATCCAGCTTTTGTCTGTTGGTTTTTATTAATATGCCTTATACTGCAAACACAATTTGGGTACAGGTGGAAAACAGTAAATATTTACATACCTATATGAATTATATGTTGTACGCAATAATATGTTTTGAAAAGTTACCGGTAGAGATATGAAATTGGTAACTAGCAAGTAAAGATTATTTTTTTCTGTTCCCCCGAGGTTTCACCCACATCATTTTCGGTGTTCCCTTAAGAAGTCATCGTATCGAGATGGAAAGTAACTTAAGTCCAATTCCAAGACCTAAGTTATTCGCTATTTTTTTATTGTTATACACCAAATAGTTTTTCTCCGTGATTCGGAAATTTCGAAATATCTTCGGAAATTTTATGTCCCGAGAATAAATAATATTTTATTGACTATGGGCTATATGGCTAGGTATAGCTTCATATTTGTGATAGAATTTTGGAACGCTTTTAATAAATCTTTTATTGAGCTTAAGCTCAGTAGTTACAAAAATTACTCCCTACAAACAAAGAAAGTCAAACATTATCTCTAAAAATATTAGTATATGCAAATCAGCATGTTGTAAAATCAGCGAGAGCGGACGAATCAAAGCTCCAAAATTTGCTTTGTTGTGCCGATTGCACAAATTGTGTTCTGAATACCCTAATCCAATAGATATTTGACTGCTTCCGTGGTTGAGTGCTAACGAGTGTGGATTTAGACCGTAATTTTGAGACACTCATACCATTGGTTTTTGGGGTACTACTTATCCGATTTATTCACGATATACTTTCGCTAGTCCTCGAATTGGGTATTTTTCAGGGTATGAAAAATCAGAATTCTAATTGGTCCGTCATTCAGTTAATAGACAAAAAAATAATAGACATGTTTATGTTTATTTTCATTAATTTTTCAAATTAATGAAAATAAACATAGATAAAGCGCATTAAAGTTTAGGGTGGGGGACTCGTGACGTCATTATCCAGTATAAGCCCCGTACAATCAAACTGCACCGTGTTGTGACGTCACGCGAAATTTCAACTCAATGTATCGCCGTTATTTTTTGATTACGTAAAAAAAGAATTTATTAATCTATACCGACGGACTAAAAAAAATATTATTCAAGTGGCGAATTAGAAAAGATCCTAGTAAGTTATTATTAGACCATCGAAAACATAAAAGAAACAAAATGAAATGAAACAATTTGATGGTTTTAAGGAAATCAATCCATGTGGAGTTGATAATAAGCGAAGTTTTTAAATGATAATGATTTTCAGATTTGATTAAACAAGATGCAGTGTCAAAAATAAACTATCAAATTCATCTATAAAATTAATGCTTCACACTTTTGCCCAATAGAGAAAACGCCATGCAAACGATTAGTGTATGAATTACGAAAAATAATGCTTCACACTTTTGCCCAATAGAGAAAACACCATGCAGTGTATGAAATACGAAAAATAAAATGTAACTAAAAGAAGCTTGCAGAATCGTAATAGTACATTGTTATCCTAGGGGTGAAAGTAACTTATTTAGTCCCTAGACGGGGTTTGGCGCCCGAGCGTAGCGAGGGCGCCAATAGATCGAGGGACTAAATAAGTCTTACTCCCGAGGATAACACTGTGCTTTTCATTACGAATGCAAGGAAAGTCAAAATAAAAATAGGAATTAGCTAAAGAAAAAAATGAGTGAATTTTATTTTACATAAATCAACCATTAGGTGTGCTACTGGCCAGTAAGTATGCCCCCTATGACATAAAAAAAAAACTTGAGTTTCTGCAGTATCCAGCTGTCAGTTGAAAGCGATTCTCCCTAGGGCTGAAAAGGGTTACTTTCAACCCGCTTCTCAGGCAACTTCAGACCTACTTTCAGAGTATGAGTAATGAAAAGTTTATTTTTCTGTGGTAAGTATTTAAGTTTTATTGGAATGTTTCGTATTGTAACTTGTATACTCGTAGTTTTCTTAGTAAATCAATGTAGCTGGCTTGTTGTAATATGCTTGGCGGGCTGCCAGCAACCGACACTTTAATTTATTACGGCGACGTGTACTCATAATGTTATTAAATGCAAAAATTTCGCGTGTAATATGAAGATATTACCTACACGCAAAATTTCCCTAACCAATAACGATCAGTAATCAAAATATACGCTTACCTATAGTTTCTCCCATACCTATGCTTTTATTGTATTTTTAATCTTCGTCACACATCATTCTCAAGTTTATTTTATGATAACCAAGCCAATATAATAATATTCTATCATAGATATCTAATACAATCTTTTTAATATTTGACAGTGGCCTTAGTGAAGCTATTTTGATGTGATTATCCACAAGACTTACAGAGCATTTTAAATCTACACCTCAGACCAAATAAAAACTAAAGACGGAACGCGTAGAACAAACAAGTGAAGCCAGGAAAAAGACACCATCGCCGTGCACGTACACAAAAATACGCACACACTTACAAGAAAAAGACACCGTACCTGGGAATCGTTGTGGCACTTTCCTAAGCACCACATGCATACGCAACCAGCTTCACGTCGTTGTTCGATACGTTCCGTCTTTAGTTTTTATTTGATCTGAGATCTACACACGGTTTATTATTACACACTGTTTATCTTAAGATATCATCAATTGAGAAACAAAAAAAAAAACATTTTAATGGTGATAGAGTACATGAACGTAAGGTGGTCATTACATCAAACTTAAGTTGGAAGAAACCTCTCATGTTAGCTATTTTGAACCGGCATAGGTATAACGTTCTCCCACGTGCTTTTTAGGATTCCTTCAAGAATTTCTTTATTTTATATTGATTTAAAACAATCTATACCTACCATTATTATAAAGAGGTAAAGTTTGTGAGTTTGTCAGGTTGTCGAGGGTTCTTTCACTTGTAAGAAACTACGGTAGTCTTGAGCGACATTGGGTATACTTTTTATCCCAAAATTCCCACGGGAACTCCGAAATTACTGCGGGGAAAACCACGGGGGATAGTGAGATGTAAGGAAAAGATGTCCTCTAGTTAACTATACTTTTATTCTCACTATTATAGTTATTACAACCGCACATATACTATATATACAATAGAATTAGAACACTTATTATGACCACTTCAGTCGAGCAGAGTAACTAGAATTAAGCTCTGACACTAGTATTTATACCTACCCACAACCCCACCAACAATTGGCTACTTGACAAAAAATTTTTTTTAGTCCGTCGTGTAGATTAGTAAAAAATATTGGACACGTATTTTTCTTTTTTTACGTACTCAAAAAATAACAGAGATACATTGAGTTGAAATTTCGCGTGACGTCACAATTTGGTGCGGTTTGTATGGCGCTTATAATGAATATTGACGTCACGAGCCCCCCACCCTAAACTTTAATGCGCTTTATCTATGTTCATTTTAATTAAATTGAAAAAGCAAAAAATACGTGTCTATTATTTTTTTATTTTCTAACTGACGGACTAATTAGAATTTTGATATTCATACCTTGGAGAATACCCAATTGTGGGCGTACACTACTTTAATTTATCAAATGGGAATGAGGGTACCGACTGAATAACAGTGTTGCCATGACATAATGCTAGAATTCCCTGAAATAAGGAACGACTTAATAGAAAACATGACACAAGTCTATTATAAAATCCAAGTTTAATTAATAGAATTTAATGCGTGATGCGCGTTTACCACAAACTATTATCGACCAAAAATTAACACCATGCGCATGCACATTTTTTGCATATAGCATTTAGATGACAAACCATCTTAATAATTGAAAAATAGAATCTACTATCTTTATCTATCTTCATAATAATATAATCTGAATCACGGAAATGGCTCCAACGATTTTCATGAAATTTAGTATGCAATTTGATATTTCAGGGACGATTAATCGATCTAGTTAGGTTTCATTTTTAAAAAAACGTCGTTTTATCTGTGTTTTCATGCAATGAAAAATGAGTGTTTGGCACTGCTTTTCTTCTTAACAACAGATGGCGCTACGAGCGAAGCTCGGTCGCCCAGATACACCAATGCGTATGTTAATATTGTTGAATGGAATTTTATGTTTTGTTTCATTCGCAACATAATATTCAGAATAGAACCTTTGGCAATACGCCAATAGCACACATTTAAGGATAGTGCGCCTCACAGGGCACTTCTGAGCATAACGAAATTTATATACCTACAAAGCTGTTAGACGCAGCCGAGTAGATAAAACATCCTTGTTTTCAACTAAACTTATCCAGCACACTTCGTAGCAGAATTTTTAAAATAGTGTAAAAATGATGTTGTATTATAATACTCATGATATTTACAAATTTTCGCCGACAAATGTGTGCAACAGTAGTGGTATGGTATGGTAGCGGGATATGAGCAGAAATGGAGGTCAATATTATTTCTTGTTTTAAAAATTAGTTTATCGTGGTTCATATTGGTTGTGTGGTGGGATTTCTCATAAAAGTGATCGAATAGTTCGGATACAGTGAAATAAAATCATCAGGTGTCCACCGAGATTTTTGTCGTTTTAGGTACTAGACAACCTTAGAGCGTCCTACTAAAGTTCAACAGTGACGAGTTGCTTTCAAAAGTTCCGGTAGGTAAATGTATTTCGACGTGAATTTACTTAACAAACGGGTTTCTTTTTATTGAAAAACAAAAAGGGTTAATAAAAAGATATGCAAATACTAAAGATAACAAAGTTATAGCTGAGTGATGTGGTTGGTGCGTTCAAATTAAACGCCGCAAGGCGTAGTCAAACCCTAACAATGCTGGAGTTGTCAGTGAAGGAAAACATCGTGAGGAAACCATAGCGTGGTGGTAGGGCGCTCTCTAGGGCCCGGCTGGCTAGCTACCACCTTCAAGTTGTAAATCTGTCGCCAAGCACCTACAGTGTGTTCCGGCAGCCCCACTTGAAAGCCAGTTTCCATCCCAATTCCAGGTCGGCAACGCACCTGCATGCCTTCTGGTGTCGCAGATGTCTATGAACGGCGTTAATCACTTACCATTAGGTGTACCACTTGCCCGTTTGCCGCTATGACATAAAAAAGGTAACTGTAGGTATTTTTTTAATAAAAAATCGAAAACATAGATAGGTACATTAAATTTTTTATCCGTTTTCAGACGCCATTATTAAAGAAGAAAAAGAAGAAATTTTTTATACGTAGGTATATAAAGTCTTAACATCAGTTTCTGTGGAAGTTTCCTATTACCTATTAGGAAAGGATTTGGGTACAGACACAACTGAAAGGGATAAATAGCCCGAAGGGTCGAAGCCACACATTAAGTTTCGGGGTTTGCCTTCTTCAAATAATATTATTGTTATGTTGAGGATCGTGCATATAGGTACACGGTGTACCTGCTTGTCAATTAGGAGGAGGGGGAGATTACTCACTTTGCTTTGAGTCACGTGTCAATAGGGATGTTGACGACTTTTGAAAATCAGAATTCTAATTAGTCGGTCAGTCAGAAAATAAAAAAACAATAGACACGTACTAGACAATTAGTATTAGAAAATTAGACAAAGACCATAAAGACCGACAGAAAAAAAATGTAAAAATTGATTACCTTGTATGCATTTAGAGAAAAGTTGTTAATTTGGAATTAAAAACTGGCACTTCAAATGTATAAAACAAAGTCATCCGCCACATCTGTCTGTCTCTTGCGATAAACTTAAAAACAACTGAACGGATTTTCATGCGATTTTCACTAATAGATAGATTCAAGAGGAAGGTTTATACGTATAGTTTATCCTGGAATTCCCACGGGAACTCCGAAATTACCGTGGGTAAAACCACGGAAGACAGCTAGTGTCTATAATATAATATTGAACTACACGGCTTTTACTAGTAGGTACTTATCTATCTTACAATAATTAATTGAATTGAGCTCATTTTTAATCACCTGATTTTGATATACGGCTTATTCGTCTAATATAGATTTTTAACACTTGTATAATTTTTAACAGATTTGATTGAACTTATTCTCAGGTAGTTTACTAAAGATTGAAAAATTTGCCGGTCAATGCATTTCACTCGAGCTTTCTCCTTACGAGTAAAAACTTAAACTCTGTCATTGTCTGAAACCGCAAGGATTTTCCTAACAAGTCAAACATTAAGACTGCAGATCCGTTGATGATCCTCAAATATCCAGATGGAGCAATTAAACAAGACAATGGCAGACGCTCGCTGGTTGCAGCAACTTTACCTTACCGCGTCTCACTGAGTCTTGGCGTAAAAGGAAGTATAAAAATTAAAGAAAAATTTATACAAGTACATAATTATTTACAATAACATTGACTAGGGAACATTAGTGTAACGTGGTCGTAAGAAGTTTTGGTTGGGTGAGAAATCGAATCCGAGAAATTGACTTTTATATAGAGTTGTTAATTTTCCTCGATAGAACTTGCCACGTCAAATTTGTTCGCGCTTAGACTATCTCACGTTCCTAGTGACTTTTCAAGTTATTTCAAAATTAAAACAATCGAATAGAAGTGGGAAGTGAATTAATTATGAGTAGAAGAGTACACAACGAATTTGAAAAGACTGTAACAGAGATAAGATCATAGAGCAATTAATCAAAGAAATCAAAGAGAAATTTCGATAATTACCTAAATACCTATTAATTTTGAAAATGTATTTTATGAAAGGAACAATGTCCCATTTCCGCTTAAAATTCCTGCCTTGAGTCAGCTTAGCATCTATTGTTAACCCTATTGTTTGGGCAGACATTTCTCGAGTCCTACTTACAATTGAACTTGGAGTCTAAGCAGAGCTAAAGATCCTATAGGACAGGCAACGGAACGTTATTGTCAGAGTGACTTTTGAAAACAATGCTAGATTACCTACTGCAGAAACATATCTTAGTTGGTAAGTATTATCCCCTTAGAGCGATGTGCGAAATTTGTAAGAGCTGACAAACTTAGGAAGGCAATTCAGTGCCTATATTTAGAAACAACTGTTATGTTTGAAGCTACAAAGCAATAGCATCATTGATTTTAATCCTATAAATAAGAAAATGAGTTTGTTTTTTTTTATATGTTACGCTTTCACGCCTCAACCGATCTTCATGAAATTATGGATATAGGGTACTTTTTATCCCGGGATTCCCGCAGGAACTCCGAAATCACCGCGGGCGAAACTGCGGGGAACAGCTAGTAACGTTATTTTCTGAAATAAACTGATCCTTCTCGCCCATTATAATAGGCGAATTACACAATTTGCTTGTCGAAACTGTGCTGTGAAGGGTGGATATTTTATGGGTAATAAATGTAACTTTATTGACGTCAAAAAGAGCCACATTATGGGCCAAATTTGAATAAATTATTTGACTTCGACTTTTGAAATTATGCATTTTGCACTAATAGCCATAGTTTTCGCTTCTAAACATTAAAAGATACCTATCACATTTCACCGTCGTCATTGAAACGACGTGAAGGCATTACAGTGCAATTCTGAATGGGAAATATTGTAATGGCCGACTCAGGAACGCTGGAAAAGGTCGGCAAGAACGATTTTTAGAACCGTATACGAGAAATATTGGCTGCCAGTAGTGCGTTAAAAGTGGGGTGGCTTTTACGTAGAATTTTACCATCGATTCTCCTTTATAGCTTGGATAACAATTGGCGTTTTTAACCTTTCGATGTAAGAATTAAGTTTACATTCGTTCCAAGATATAAAACTTATAGCTTTTCACTGGATGAGATCTGAGTTACCATAATTCTTTTGTTATATCTTATGCTGATATTCTAGTCATTTTATATGCGATGCTCTCATCGATTTTGAATGGAACTACTGAAATGAAGTACTTCCTTAAGAAAGATCATGGAATTTGTTTAACCAAAATCGTCGCATCAGCCAACATACGTTCACTGCTGGCCCGAGGACTCTTCCAAGGATATCGATGACAACCAATCCTGCGACAACTCTGGTCCAGTCAGGCTCCATTATCTTTAACGAGCTTATCGATCCATTTGTCGGATGTCTGTGATCGCCACTGAGCGAAAATCTTTAAGGAAATTAGAAAAAGTACTAAGAAAATTACCTACTCTGAAGACAAGTATTTTAATGTTTCTTTCCATGTACAAATCAGAAAGATGCGCTTGATATTTCTGGACTAGAGAGTTAAAGATATTTTGTTTTTTATGGAACAAAAATGCAGTATCATTGTAAATTCAGTTTTATAGTTCATATTCATATTTGCAAGCAAATATATTTAGAGATCCCTTGATTCATAAGGGAGACACGTAGCATTCGTAAGAGAACCACAAGACATGCTCGTGGAACAAGATGATTACTTTCCAGTGAACGAGACAGCACGTGCGTGCCCTCCTCGGTAGTTTATTCCGACAACATCCAAAGAACAAAAAAAAAACCATAATACAAAGTTCAAAAAAGACTAAAGGATAAAGAAACACAATGATGTAACAATTAATGCTTAATTTAAACATAATTAGTGTTGTCAAAATGGTCCTACCGCAGCATAATGTTATCTCACACATTTTATCTACTCCCATGCTGTAAATCATCCATAACAGTTTCTGAAACAGTTATCTAGCTTATAGCCAACATTAAAGCAGCCAGTATCATAGTAACCATTATATCATCTAAAAGAGTTTTATAATGCTGTACTGAATTTCAGCAACTCGAATTAAAAAAAAGAACATTGTCATGCACGCGCGTCACTACTTAAATTCCTAATTAAAAAAAAAACTTATAGGTTATTCAAATTCACGTCGTATCCCGCCATTTTTGTTCGATATATAGTATACCAGTGAGTACCTATTGCAAAAAATCATTACTTTGTAGTTTACAAAAATGATTGAAACAAGCTTTGATAACACACCACTAGATATTTCTAATGCAGCAAAAAACATTTGTAACCAATTTTTACCAGAAAAGTCAAAAAAAAATATGTAAATGCGTATAGATAACAAGATTTCATGGATCGGAAAATAGTGTAGTACATACACATCATTTTCTGAAGATATGCTATTTCGGAAAACTTTTTATAGGATTCGTATCATGGGTGTAGATAAAGTCTTCTTTGCAACTGTTGTAATTAGGTAGGTATGTGATACTATTATCACACTCGGCTTCGCCTCATTTTATAAATCCACATTCGTGTTTTAATACCCTTCATTATACAACAGTTGCATAAAAAACTATTATTAATAGGCAGCGAAATTTTACCGAACTGAACTGAAACAAAACAGAACTAAAAAATAACTAGGAAGAAGAGCATCTATGGAAATTTTTCACTAAGCAAGCAAATTATTGTAATTTACAAATATAGACTTGCAAAGCCCTATAAATGGGTGAGGAATTTTGCTGCAAAGTGCAAGATTTTACCACATTTTTGACCTTACTTCAGCAAATCACTTATATATTACTGTTACATGCAGACAAACTTATACATACTGAAATTTATTGTAAGCTCCATGCTTAATGTCTTGCTTAAGTGCATCAGACGAAAAACTTAATAGCATAATGTATCAGTTCATTCGTATTCGAACTATAGAAATGTAAAGGCTTAAGTTCACCATATGAACTTGGTTGAGATTAAAGGCATGTTACCTTTGAATTGCTTTATATTATGATGTGTAAGTTTCTTCATTGTCTTTTCTTTCACCTTCCCTCACCGCTCACTAATTATTAATTATTATTAATTTTAATAAACTGCTAGAATAGTGACTGTTAACTAACATAATTATTATTATGAAAAGTTAGTGTTAATCTTCTGGATAGCCACTTTTGAAACGATAAACTCCGGCCGGTTTAATAGTGGAGTCAGGTCGTTAAGACTAATGTTCTTTTGAATAAGACTTTTCCATTGATAATAAACATCTTATCTATCTTGCTTATCCTTTAATTTTTTCAGCTATCTTCCATATTTATCCATATATATGATGTTACAAATTATAAACGGCTGGAATATTGTATGAGTCCGAGAATAGAAAGTACCACCGCCGTTTGCCGCTGACGCGTTGACTAAAAAAAAAAAGAAACCCTCTTTTTTTGTTTGAAAGTTATATTTTCATATAAAGGGTCTTTCAATAAGGACGGGTCGATTTTGACATGAAATAAAAAAGTCCGTGTGTGAGATTTTAACGATTTTTTTTTTTTATTTGAAAGAGCTATATATGCCATTATGTGTGAAAAATCACATCGTTTAAATGTCCGCCGCGGCTTCTCACGGTGGCACGAATTCGAGTTGTCCAATGTTCAACAACTCTGCCGCATAGTTCGGGTTGAAGTTCAGCGATAGCCTGAGCTATGTTGACTTTAAGGGCATCGGTCGATTGTGGCTTATTGGTATAGACCTGCGACTTAAGAAAACCCCACAAAAAAAAGTCTAAAGGTGATAAGTCGAATTTGGCCACCAAACGTTGGAGAGTCGACTTTGAAGGACCACCTCGTCTGCCGTAAAATGGGCGCAATGCACGTAACGTTTGCACTAACGAACACTCATTTTGGTAATACATTTTTAACATTTGGACGTGTTGCTCAACCGTGTAACTTGCCATGGTGATTTGGCATTACTAACTGAATAAAAAAATATAGGTTAGAAAGACGACGTTAAAACAACATGGCCGCCACAGGCTGCCAACATCGACCCGTCCCTATTGAAAGACCCTTTATTTTCTTTTTACTTAAACATAAATAAGCAACTGCTTGGATTTTAACACATTCACTGTCAAGCAAGCTAACTATAACGACCAGTCCACGTATACTTTTTGAGTCGTGTTTCTTCTTTGACTTTCATCCTCACTTCCCTTATTATAATAATTTCATCTTTATATTACATCCATTCTTATAAATGTGAAAGTAAGTTTGTTTGTAGATACCAAAATTAATAGTTTCAACAGCAAAAAATATATTGGTCTTTGGGATAGAAATACAAAATCTCTATTTGACAGTAAACGTGTTAAACGAGGAATGTTACACTGCACACTGTGTATAATATAATTATGTAGCTTAAAGTTGGGCAACTACAAGGTGTTACGAAAGGATGTAGTCATATTTTAAGATGGTGATCTGGCAATAATTTTAGCCAAAAGTTTATTTCATGTTATCGGTTCAGTTACTAGTGTCAATCATTGCTGACGATAACGTGACCACGATCGGCAAATATGACTTTACCTCTCTGAAACATCCTGTATATTGAAAGTTTCTCAAGAAAAAAATTAGACTCCATTGTTATCGAAGGCTCTGTACACGTAAACTTTGCGCCGCTCCAAACCACGCCCAGTGTTTTCGTGACTCACTTAAACTTCTACAAACTTAAGATACTTAGATGTAAAAGTTCCTCTTTTGTAAGAGCTCAGTACCAACTGTGTGTCACTTTGTGGCTCGGTTACTATATGAATCTAGGAAAATTTGGGCATTGTTTTACCGAAACTGGCCACAAAATGTTTTGCTTTTTTTTTGTGTACGTAGCTACGTACATTCGAAATAATGTAATAGTATGTTTTATTGTCGGACATACAAGTCGTTGAATCTAGTATTAGTAGCAAATAGTAATAAAATTAACTTAGACACACAACAATGTCAAGAGATTTTTCTCAGGGAAGATTTCGAGCCTGGATCATGTTTTTTCCTTTTTTTCTTCCATATTAGTATAACAAGTTTGTGAAGATATTTGGATGTTTGTTAGTCAGATATCCAAATTGTACAACCCTTCTTGTCTTTTTAAATCTTGCTTTAAATATAGCTACATATTATTTATTCACAAACTATGAACCGTTGGGTACACTTCTTTCGCTTCATATACATTTAGAACTTTCAGCATACACAATGCACCGTTTTGAGCTCATCTTTATCCCCTTATACAAAAAGAGTTTTTACCATACTAATATTATAAATGTGAAAGTAACTCTGCTCGTCTGTCTTTTCATGCCTTAACTTTTGATCGATCATCATGAAGTTTTATACAAACGCACACGAGTACGAAAAAGTATATACAAAAAATCCGAAATTTCTGCGAGAACCCTAAAAATAATGCGAATGACACGGCAAAAAATAGCTAGTAGTTGAATAATATAAAGTTTGTGCAATCCCCATCTGTCAAGTTGTATGTTATAGTGTCGTGGCGCTAAAACCACAATTATGAAATATTGCTAAACACACACGGGCTATCCAAATATAAAGCGGAGCAGACGGGGGTCCCCGGCGGGAGCGGGTGACGAATAGTCGTGAGCAAATATCATATATATTTTGCCAAATAAAAAAATGACAAACAAATATTATTTTAGGGTTTCGGCCTTTCGGCATCGAGTAGCTTAACACTTTGACATATTATGTGGGCGTCCATGCAAAAAGGGTACTAGTTCTCGGCATTTAGTTTCCGAGATATATAAAATTTTGTAAAGTTAGGTGAAAGAATTGCGTTCGCGATTTTAATGATCAATTTGGTAAAAACCTGAATAAATGGTAAATTTTCTACAATTTCATAATATATCTTAATCTACAATAATAATATATAAAAATCTATGTAACAAGCAAGTAGACGTGTATTTTTTTCACTTAAAAATAGGTCACGAGTAGCTCACGCTGAATCACTTCCTTTTGCCTAGAATAATTGACTAAGTTTAATTTTTATTTTTTTTTTGTACACCTTCTTGATGGCAATAAACAATTTTATTATTATTATTATTATTAAACTTTTAAAATTATTTTTGTCGAATCAAGCTTTTTCAGAATTTCAACTTCAAATGCCTGATAAAAAAAATAGTAGTTTTTCAATATTTTTTCAATACATACCGTGCCATGGGATACCTACTTTAATCCCGGAATTCCCGCGATAACTCCGTTACTGACGCGGGTGAAATCGCAGGTAACGGCTAGTACCTAATTCGATTTAAACTGAAACCTTTATCAAGAGCGCCCACCATTATTGCGAAACAAGAAAAAGAAGCAATCTAAATAGGAGACCCCAATTATCCGAAACAATCTGAGGCCCCTCATAAAATCTCCGTTAAACATTATAATGTCGTTAAAAATCTTGTTCAACCCACTGAAGAGCACTCATGCAAACGCTCGGAAGATTAAGCGGTAATAACATGTAAATTAGTTCTTTGCAAGTTAGGCACCTATGAGTCGCTGACGGGCGGGCAGCGAGCGTATAGAAATTACTTAAGCGATCTATACGAACCCAAAATCAATGAGATCTCAAAGGGAAATTCCAGCTAAGTAACTTTCTCTCTTAAAGTATAATAAAATTACGGCTTATAACGATGTTATTTGTCATTCTTGTGTTTGTTTGATGTGAAACCGTTATAAAAAGTTATTATAGATAAAAAAAAAACTCAAAACAACCAAAAAAGTATATTATAGGAAAAAAACCTACAAAATAATTAATTTTATTGTAAAATAGAATTAAGTGCAGCTTGATATAAAATGTTACTAATGATTCACTAGAATTCTTAGTAAGTAAATGCGAATGTGGGTTTGTTTGTTACGCTTTCACGCCTTAATAGCTCAATCGATCTTCATGAAATCGATTGATTGCATGCAGGTAGGTACAGAAAAGGATATATTACAGAGCACTTTTATCTCGAAATTTCCGCGGGAACTCTCAAATTCCCCACGGTTTCACCCACGTAATTTTGGAGTTCCTACGGGAATTCCAGGACAAAAAGTAAAGTACCCTATGTCTTTCTATGTATCCCTAACAATGTGTATGCTATGTTTTATGATGATCAGTTGAGCAGTTAAGGCGTGAAAGCGTAACAGACAAGAGATAGACAGACAAACATACAGACAGACAGACATTCAGACAGACAGACAGAAAGACAGACAGACAGACATACAGACAGACAGACAGTCGGACAGACAGACAGACGGACGGACGGACGGATGGCCGGACGGACGGACGGACGGCCAGACGGACGGACGGACGGACGGACCGACGTACGGACGGACGGACGGACGGACGGACGGACGGACAGACAGACAGACAGACAGAGTAACTTTCGCATTTATTATATTAGTAGGGCGTTTTAAAGTTCAAACTCACTCGTCGCCCGTACCGCTTTATTTGCCACCTTGAATTATTCATGGCCTGGAAGTTTAAGTTGTACCGGTACACAAGGCATGTTGCCTTTAGCCTACACCTTAAATTGTTGCCTATTGGTATGTACGTATATATGGGAAAACACCCTTACCTATATTCACACAACACATATATACAAACAATACAAATCACAGTTTGGTTTTCGCTGGTTCAATTCGTAAACGATATTTGCATATATTTTTTTAGGATACAATCTATATGAATATCAAATTAGTTTCGACTAGCTGTGGTTTCACCCGCGTGAGTTTCGGAATTCCCACAGGAACATTTTTTTTTCTTCAATAAATTAGGAAAGACTCGTCAAAATCGGTCCAGCTGTTTCGGAGATTAGCCGGATAAACTGACAGATAGACCAAAATTACAATTTTTTTTTTTACGTAAGTACCGTATACAGGCTGTTGTTTTGGTCAACAACGCCCGTCACAGAGGTGGTTGTACTAACGATACTGATGTCAAAAAAAATATAAAAAAAAATAATTATTTTTTCAAGGAAAATCCGAAAAAATTATTTATTTTGTTTATACAAGCGGGCGAGCCTACGCTACCGGTCGTTGACCGCGCGCGCGGCGCGCATCATATGGGATGCAATAGTACCTACGTACATAGTACCTACATACACCCCGCCTCGGTGGGAACGCGGGCGAATGCGGCGGGGCGGCCGGGCGGCGGGGGCCGGGGCGCGCGGTGGCACATACCCCCGCCCGCCGGCGCTAGCGCCAGTGCAGCGGCCAGGCGACAGCCAGTCTGCCTATCACAGCCGCGGCTATTGCGCGTGCGTTGTTTCTGTGCTAAAATGACTCGATCGTTCGCAGGATTAACCAATAGTGAAATTTACGATTTATTGAGTATTTAGTAATAGCGAAGATGAAGCGAATAGTGTGGCCGAGTGGAGTGCGACGTTTTCAACTCGTCCAAGTGAAACTCGTTACACCATAAGGACTGTTGTTTTTAGTCTCAGGGAATGGGTAACATTCGCTACACCTCGTCACACAACAGGTAGAGGTCAATCTGGGCTCCCTGTTAATGTTCAAGATGCAGTCCTTGAATACCTACTTTCGTGCGCAGCCGCGCGCGAATACCTACCTGGGATGCTGGGCGAAGCTTTGGCATTGACCATTTAACATCGGAGTTTGGTGATCGTTGGATAGGAAGAGGTGGACCCATACCGTGGCCACCACGTTCACCCGATCTAACTCAATTGGACTTTTATTTGTGGGGTGACGTAAAGTGGTACGCATGACGAATACGACACATTAAAACAAGAGATACTGAACGCTTTAGAAGTGATTACGAAGAATGAAACTGTTTTATCGCGATTAAAAGACAATTTGCGATGTCGTGCTTCTGTGTGCGTCGCGCAACGCGGTACACACTGAACAGATAAACCGTTAACGTAAAATCAGTGTAAATAAAAAAAACTTTTAGAAGACTTCGTGTTATGTGTAATCAATAATTTGTAAATCACGTTTAATGATTGTAAATAAGTTCGTTCACCTTTTTAAATACGCCAAAGGTACTTAATAACAGCGCCATAGAACTTTAATGGATATTATTAATGGATAAAAATGTCATTTCTAATTAAATAATTTCTAAATTATTCAGTTCCTTTGCCGGTCCTAAGCCCAGTAAAGTATGGAGGGAAAGAGAGTCTAAAATGTTTTGTTTACTTACCGTGATCTAAATAGGTAAAACGTTTGTGCAAAAGTAGGTAGGTACCGGCGACGACGCGACGCGCGATGTAGCTGCTCGTAGCGCGTAGAATTTACGATGTCGTAGCTCTAGTCTACGCGCTAAGGCTTTACCAATTACCATTTAATGTAAACATTTTTAGATATCTTGTGCAGAGATTTTCTTTTAAATAATGTTCCGAATTATAAAAAATATTTTTTTTTTATATTTTTTTTAGAACCCATATTAGTTATATTACTACCTCCGTTACGCGCGTTGCTGACCAAAACAACATTCTGTATACTTTCATATGCATTTAGTGAAAAGTTATTTATATGTAGGTATAGTAGCTGTATCTAGATGAAACCGTTTCGGAATTACAAAGTAAAATAAACCATAACCCTGAATGGCATTTTATCCGAGATACATAATTATTTATCCACTCGAACCTAACACCCGAGATATTTTAACACTGCTCTTTACTTCGATTGCGAGGAAATTAAACAGAAATAGGTACTTTAAGAAAAAAAATATTGACAACCCAAATACATATTTTCACAAAAAATTCCTTTTCGCTATTAGACCGTATGTTTTAGTAAAAAAAAAATTTAATTTTTTTTTGTGTAGTTCTTTGTACATTTATATAAGACAATACTTACTGCCCGTAGTAAAACAACAATTTTGCCGTGAATATTTTACTCACAGTAATATGTACCAAAAATGGAAGTAAAATAACAAAAATAAACTTAAAAAAACTAATATCAAATTATTATATGTAAAATATTTAGCAACGACCAAAGTTTCGGGCTATACCCAAAAAGGCGCATACATCAATCACGCGAATTTGTTTGCTTAACAAAGTGAGTAAAACTAAAATGGAATACAGTTGTAAAACACCTATTTGTGTTTAACCAATATTCGCTTGCTAACAAATCGATGATGGTTATATTAAACAAGTTCGGCGTATTAAAACTTCGTTGAACACACATTAACTACGTAGTCCGTTATTGGTGGCTTTTTGAAGTTTATTACAGCAACTTTTTCAACTTTATCTCATTCAACTTTAAATACAGACAGATGATAGATAAAACCAATGGCTTTGGATAAAACCATCACTAGGTATCTAACTTTGATTGAGACAGAAAAAACATGATTTGAAAATCAAAAAATTTCGTCTTCCTTGACTTTTTGGCAAATTCTTAATCCACTAAGCTTTTACAGCACCACAGTAAATCAGGTATTAGTTAAGTTTTAAAAAGTATGATTACTTTTAGGATTTCGTACCTCAAAAGGCAAAAAGGAACCCATATAGGATCACTTCATTGTCTAGGTACGCGTGGAGGTACCAAGTTGTATTTTTTTTTCTCAGAATAGCGAACCTCAATCTTTGATATTTCAAATATTGTGGTCTGCAATATAAAAAAACAAACAAACTTTTAAGTCAACGCCGTAAAAAGTTACGTACGATTGTTTATGTATGGTTTATGCTGCATATTTTGAAAATAATCACTAGGGAATCAGCGGTAATTTCGGAGTTCCCGCGGGAATTCCGGGATAAAAAGTACCCTATGTTCTTCTCTGTACCCTTGAAAACCTGCATGCCAAATTTCAACTAAATCCGTTCAGCCGCTTTTTGCGTGATTGAGTAACAAACTTTCAAACATCCACACTTTCACATTTATAATATTAGTAGGATTATTTTAGCTCCAGAAATCCTAAGGAACATTCTCAATCTTTAATGGAGATGGTTCTCGCCGGTGCACGGTGGTTACAAGGATGCTGTACCTCTGTCTCGCCCAGCTTCAAATGCAATTAAAGCGAAACCGTCCTGTAATTTCTCACTCGAGACGTTTCCACCGACCGAAGCCACATAATTATGTTGCTTGGTCAACACCCGTTAGGTACATTTACTATCTAAATATGTCAGGGTTACCTAGTTATTATCGAATTGCATTTCGATTTAAACGTAAAATTTTAAAAGGGAGGGATTTCCGTCGATTCCGGAGTTCCTGCAGGAATTCCAGGACACTAATTACCCTATGTCCTTTTGACGACGTGTATGCCAAATTTAGTGAAAATTCACCGGCATTAATTCCGCAGTTCCTGCGGGAATTCCGTGATCAAAAGTATAACCCTATGTCCTTTGCTGTACTCCAGACAACGTGTATGCAAAATTCATTATGATCGGTTGAGCCGTTAAGGTGTGAAAGCGAAACAAACAAGCAAAAAACTTACATCCGCATTTATTTATGGATTTATGGTATCGAATTTTTTTTTTACAATGTCTAATTAATTATTTCAATTAAATGTACTTAATCAGTAAAAAACGACAGCGCTTTTATGGACCTATGGATACCAGAATAAAAAAAAATATGGAATTGCCACTAAGATCGCTTCTAATAGTAGTTTACTATCAGAAGTTATACTCTTTGCTTTGAGACTTTGCCAAGGAGGAAACTTCACAAACTGCTACAGCTTGACATTAAGTAGCTACTGAGGTATAGTTACTCCTTAGGGTGCATAAGTTATTTCTTACTTACTTCGTTTTAGTTTATTAGTTTCGTTTGACCCTCTTGCACGTTTCTTTTAGCTCGATAACCCCATTTTCATATTCTGACAAACCTCACTATGTCTCTTCCTGCACGCCGAAGTGGGAGGAAATTTAGTGAGAAGTGAGGGACAAATTCTACTTACAATATTATGTAATTTGTAAATTAATATAGGAAATAAGGAGTACAAAAATTGGGAACCGCTAAAAGAGCTTAGTCAGCCCCAGTTTCTTTTTGGAAATCCCGTAGAAATTAAGGGGATAAAAAGTACCTTAAGTTGTTGCTTAGGAACACTAGATTTTTATTTTTATTTTTAAAACAAACATAATCAAATCAAATCTTTGTTCTTCATAATATAAGCCCATTAAATATGTAGGTATAGTCAACCGAGGGAATTGCGTCCATGCATGGGGGTAATAGCGTCTATCAAAGATTACTCAAAAACTGTTAGGAGTAAAACGACTACTTCCATCTAGGTTTGTTTGTTTTATATCAAGAAAAAAAAACAAAACTAGATGTAGTCATTTTACTCCTAATAGTTTTGGAGTAATCTTTGATAGACGCTATTACTATTACTGGTTATGGCCGTAATTCCCCCGGTTGACCTTATATTATTATTAGATATACCTAAAATTACTAAATAAAATTATTACCTAGAGTTCATAAAATAAAATAATATATATATAAATAAAATAATATGACGATAAAAGATGAAAATTTACTACTAACATAGGTATAAAATTAAAATATATGTACCTACGTATAAGTATCCTTGTAAATGGAATAATGGAAATACTTAATTGTATCCACATAAGACGATATAATTAGATTTACGTTTATTGATAGAAAATATAATATTATAGAACAAAATTCCTTTACACCTACCTGTAGAGTGTAGGCGGTACCTAGGTACTTATACGTTCTACATTTCTACCTATTTGAGAGCTTCGAAGATCGGTACACGCATTGTGCTTGAACCATAGAAACTAAAGTGGTAATCCATTAAGGAAGGTATATCTACTCAAATATGAATACGGGAACCCTTCAAATTTGATAACAGATCGGATGTGAGCAACAATTTTTCCTTTCAAATGCGCTCAAGGTAAGGAAATATACGAAAGAGGCGGGTTATCATAAAATTAGACTCGACGCAGCCTACGTAATTTCATACAGCTATCACTAACAAGCGCTATTCTGCAATGCTGCAAGAAAAAAATATCGTGTTGGTTTTAAGATTATATCGAGTAACCATATTAATTTACATAATATCTAGCTTTCGGCTGCACTCACAGAGTCTTTTTAATGATTACTTAATTTTAAGTAAAGATTTTTAAAACACAATTAGTACCTAGGTGGAATGTGTAAAAGGTGTATTAAAAACTTTAAGTAAAGATTTTAAAACGAAATTGCCGCAATCAGAGACGTTCATTAAATTAACGTTACTTGGCAATAAACTAAGTTTAAGTTAATTAGTACCTAGGTAAAATGTGTAAAAGAAGTTAAACTTAGATTGATTGAGTTTTAAAAGAAGTTAAACTTAGACTGATTGAGAAAGAAGTTAAACTTAGTTGATTTAGATCGATTGAGTTGAAATTAATAATAATAATCCTCAATTTAAATGCCCTTGACTTGCCTTTTGAAGAAAGTAGTGTAATCCTTACTAATATTATAAATGTGACAGTAAAGTCTGTCTGTCACGGTTTCACGGGTTTCACGCCTCAACGGCTAAACGGATCACCACGAAATTTTGCATACACGTTATCAGGGATACATAAAAGGATATAACTTCCCGGAATTCCCGCGGGAACTCCGAAATTACCTATTAGCTAAACGATCAGCGTTTTAGACTATGCGTTGATCCATCAGTCATTCAGGACAAAGCTTTTTATATGTATAGATGTATGTATGTACGTAAAGAAAATATAAAATTCACGTTTTAGCAAATTCACAAATTCCCAATCCAGAGCTTTTCGTATCAAAGGATTTACGTAACTATTTTTGGGTGGTGGTATTATTCCGGTTTGACGCCCTAGCAATCCTTGGAGGCGTCATTTGGATATAATTTATGACATCCGCACGTGCGTAGTGAGTCTTTGTCAGGTTTATATACAGGATGTAAGCTTAAACGACGGACGTATTCACTGGGTCGACAGCCGGTGGGACCACGGGTCGTGAGTTGATATAATATATTTGTCGTGGCCACATCAGTGAACTGATTACAAGCACTTTTTGACTTTAGGTAGAGCGTAGAGCACCCCGACATTCTTGGTTGGGTTAGGTTAGTGCTGGTTTGTACTGGCGCCAAAGACAAAATATGGTGGCATTCGATAGGTGGTTTATGAGGTCATGAATCGATCAATTCTTAGATGCGGCCAAGACAACGATAACTCATACTTACATGTAACAAAAAAAAAAAAACAGAAGAAAAATTAAGTAAAAACGTGGATTTTTTCCGGAGAGAGACATTTATATTCGATTTGTCGGTAAGTCACTGCAACACAAAGAAAAAGAGAAGAAAAGAAGCATTGAATGTCTTTTACCGCCGCACTCAGATACGACTTTAATGATTACTTAGTTAAGTATAGATTTTTAAAACAAAATTGCCGCAATCAGAGACGATCAGTAAATTAATGTTAATTGGCATTTAATGAGGTGTAACTTAATTAGTTAAATGCTAACTAACAATAATTTACTGAACGTCTCTGATTGCGGCAGTTTTGTTTTAAAAATTTATACTTAACTAAGTAATCATTAAAGTCGACTCTGAGTGCGGCGGTTAGAGTATTATAAGTCAGCGCGCCATGAATTTTTTTCTATGTCAATTTTTTTTTGTTTTTTTTTTCCGATATTGGAGATAAAAATTGGGTATACTATAGAAGGGACCCTTCAATATTTGGTTAACCTTACATCCTGTATAAGATAAACTATTCATGTCGTGTTCGAGATAATATTATTAACATATCGTTTGAGGGATATTTGAATTAGAGAGTACTAGCTGTTCCCCGCGGTTATATGGCATATGCTAATTTCTGGATTCTTTCAGAAACCCTTTGTTCAAGAATAAATAAGTAGCTAGAGCTTACCTTAACTAAAATGACGCACCCCACTACTTCAATAGCAGTTTTAGATGTGCGGGATGATGTATCAGATAATATTTATTTAATAGTGTGAGTGCGGCGACAGTGATTGCGCACTTGTGATGAATAACGGCCGCACTCAGAGTCAACTTTAATGATTACTTAGTTAAGTATAGATTTTTAAAACCAAACTGCCGCGATCAGAGACGTTCAGTAAATTTATGTTAATTAGCATTTAATGAGGTGTAACTTAATTAGTTAAATGCCAATTAACATTAATTTATTAAACTTGTCTAATTGCGGCAGTTTTGTTTTAAAAATCTATACTTAACTAAGTAATCATTAAAGTCGACTCTGAGTGCGGCGGTTAGACCCGATGTGTATGAGTCGTATCCACATTTTAACGGTTATGCGTGTGCGTATACCCGATGGAGGGACGCGTCATCTTAGCTTAGATGATCTCTACCAAAATAATCGTCAAAATTGGTTCAGTTAATTTTTTGTGTTTTTACGAAAATAATCACGAATTGATAATATTTCACGTTTGTTTTCAAAATAAATAATTTAAAAAGCTTTTCGTACACATAATTTCTTAAAGAGTGACCGAATGATTCATTGTACTTTTGAGAAAAGAAATCTCTTGAGGGATTTAAGTATGAAGAACATGTTTTTAAAAATAATCGTTTAAAAATGTAAAATAAAATAATATTTATTATGTTGTTATATTTAAAGTTTTTCCTTTGAAATTTATTTTATTTTTTTAAGAAAACTAAATCTTGCGTTTTAATAACTTTCGATTATCACGTCAAAAATCACTTCTAACTTGGAAAAGAAAAAACACACTGGGCTCCCTAAATTTGTCATCCAAGTTTTTGACATGAACGAAACAAAGTTTGTAAGTTTTCTATAACTAATTTCGTTTTTATCGCGTAAACTACACGCAAACTTGCTTATAACAGCGTTTTAATATGAAATTCGGCTTTCTTAAATTATTATGAATTTGAAAAGTGACGTTTTTCGTTATGATAATATACAAGGTATGAAAAAAGCCTTTTCACACCACATGCTCGACAATGCCGAATTATATGTCATGTAAACCTTACCGAAAGCAAGACATTATATCTCTTGGCTTTAGCCGGGTTATAATGTTCTATTGAATTTCATTATAACCCGCTGGTCAATAATGTGATTTTCACTTTCATAATTCTTATTGCTATGTCCATAACGTCTCATTTCGCTAAACAGAATGTGTTCTCAGCGGGCGCGGCCAACTCGATTTTCGAAGACCGAAGCCGTGGCCCACTAGATTCGCAGTGAGACGAACTTCATTTATTTGTCAAATCGAGTAGGCCACGCCAGCTGAAAGAAGTGGCTATATAGGATCTACTAAGCCTGGTTTTTTATTGTCTCGCATTATGTGAGAAAAGTAGAGTATACACCACAGGGATAAAACTGTTTTTTTCTTGGGCGCTTGAATCCCTCACTGCACTCAGGACTCAATCTTAATTCCCTCCCTTTGGTCGGGAATTAACTTATAACACCCTCGCTGCGCTCGGGAGTTAAATTTGGAGTCCTTCGTTATGTTCAGGATTCAATGTAGCGCCCGTGACATAAAACAGTGCTTTATCCCCTTGGTGTATAATCTACTATTATTAAACAATTTTTTATTACCTTTCTATAGTATTTCAAAAAGCCAAATCAGCGCTAGTAACAACCTAAAACACTACGTAGGTACCTATACATACATACATATATACATACTTATGCTGTATCACTTCTTTTTGCAATGTTTTTGTTCTTTTTTATCCTTCTCACGATATATATTATTATTATTAAATAAGCATTATATTATAAAAGTATGTAAGAGAAAAATATACATAGGTATATATGTAGAAGTCTAAAAACATAAATAACATTCGTATGAAGAAGTATTAAAATATATATATATATATATATAGGATGGAACAGAATTGTTACGAAATTTCCCTAGATACAAAAAAATATTTTAGTGAAAAAATTTCCAGTCATATCAATAAATAAAACATTGTTCACTTCATGTAGGCAGGTACCTAGACAAAAGAGAACAAAACAGAACAGCAAATCTCCACATGAAGTAAAAATAAAGTTTATGATAATACGGCACCATACTGTTCAAATTTATCTACGAGTATAACCATAATAATATTAGGTTCTTGTTATATATAAACTTACTTTAACTTATTTATACGGCTTTCAAACAAACTCTGCCGGCAAACTTTCCAACTTTGTAAAAGTTATAGAGTACCTACCTACCTAGTGTACGCAATTTTTCTCCTTGTCCATCTTGTATACACATTACACATTGTACTATGTACCTAGATTTAGTATTCTTGAAGGCGGCAAATAAATTTGAAAATTGGGAAATGCCAATTAAATCTATAAGTATTTCTTTCCTAAACGCACAAAACAACCCACCAAATATTGCAAGCGGACTAACCAACGGAAGATATAAGAGCGCATAGAGGACAAACAAACACAAATTCATTATATTAAATAGAATTAGGAATAGGTACAATGAAAACCATCAGTTAAGTGCGAATCTGACTCTCGGGCCTAGGATTCACTACAAAATTGAAGGCATCTAATGTGAACTTATAGGAGAAACTATGTCTATCACAGGAATCAAATCACAAGATGTAGATATATTTTTTTAAACTTATTTCTTGTGATATAACTAAAAGGTTTTCGACCTTTGGGTACTGTTGTTATCAAACAATAGATACTTCTTGCCAAACATGTTTCCAAGTCAACGCGAAGTCCCGTTGCACAAAGAAGTTTGATTTATTTCACAGCTCAAAAGTCTAAAAGCATTTCATATTTCATACCTCCTTTACTATAGAATCCTTTAAAAAATTGAAATATAAAAATCGATCGTTTCAGATTTAATATGTACTTATCTACAATATTCCTACTTAGTCAATGCTAATAAATATAAGAGAAGAAAAAAATCAAAATAACAAAACTTAGTAAAATTTAATTAATATTAGTTGTTTACAGGACGTATAATTAAAGCTTGTCTAAACGTCGTAAACCATCTTTCGCCAAATTAAAGTTTGTTTAGGTTCCAATTTCACCAATCTGATATTTTCTCAAAGCCGATTATATAAAGGCGTAAATTTATTTTAACAAACTTTGCTACCTACTCGGAACGGAACAACAATTTATTTTAAAAACTTAATCTGGGTTATAACACAGACATTAATTAATTAATTAATAGGTAATTAATACGAAGAATCAAAGTATTAATTTGGTGTAAAAATTACTTTACAACAATAATAATACCAACAGAAAACAAAATTAGATTTCGTCTAAAAAGTCTGTTTCAAAGAAAAATTGTCGAACAGCTGTAGTTCAAAATCACAAACTATACAAAATGTAAAATTGTACCTCAGTTTCAGAACAGCTGCTAGAACAGCTAGTAACTACATAAATATTATTTAAAAAAAACATAATATTTTGCTATAATTCCGTCGATGGAGGACTGTTGTTTGTAATCTCCTTGAAGCGAAATTTTTATATTTCAGTTTTCTTTTCCTTAGTCAGTCTCGTTAAGGATTAATTTATTCTATTAATCCATGATCCAATAGAGCGTATCAAAAAACGAATAACTAAATCTACCTTTTGCTTATTCTATTAAATTTAAAAATTATTTTATTGCAAACCTCTTTTACTTGAATATTTTCCTTTCGGGATATTTTCATTTCAAAAGCTTATACCTACCTAAGATTAGTAGAAATAGCTTACTAAAATAGAATTTTGCATATCCGTCTATAGATATGGATATAACGGAGTTATGCCCGAACATACATAAAAAAATATATATGTAGGTATTTAGATAAACATCTGAATTTATAACCTCCTTTTTTTGAAGTCGGTTAAAAATAAAACAACTAACGTAAAGACAGACATAAATTACTTGAAGGTGGTAGCTACTAGCTAGCCAGCCGGGCACTAGAAAGTGCCTTACCACCATGCTATGGTTTCCTCACAATATTTTACTTCACAGATAGGTAGCTCAAGCTTTATAATTCTGCTGCACTTGATATCAATAATTTTTGAACAAAATGTTTCAATAACTTTTGACGGTTTGCTATTAAACATTTTTATATAATATTAAGTTGAAATACTACAGATTTGTAATCAAATAGTATTAATCATAGGTCACATAATATTCCATCGAATCTTTTTAAATTAAATAACTTAGAAATAGGTATATGATTTTTTTATAGCGAGTGACGCTGGTTGTAAGATTTTATTTTTCCAACGGATTATTACCGGCGGACTCTTGTCAAGATGTCAATATATAATCTAAAAGAAGCCTTTTTTGAAACGGTGCGAGGAGAAAATAATTTATAAATCAAATAACGTCTTTTTATTTCATTTTCAATTCGCAGCTGTGTGAGCAAAGTGTCCATCTGTAGAGTTGCTAGTTAATCCACTTAGTTGCTCCTAAAAGGTATTAGAAATGATTTTCTATGTCGTTATACAAGATAAGTTGGAAGAAAATACCTAGGTACTAAACCATGCAAATATATGTACTTAAAATTCATGTGAAAGTCCCGTTAAAATCGGTCCAGCCGTTTCAGAGATCACAGATTAGACAAACAGCCTGACAGAAAGACAGACCAAAATTTTAAAAATTGTTTTTTTTTTTTAATGTAAATGCCGTAATATATACTTTCATATTATGCATTTAGTGAAAAGCTGTTAATTTGGAATTACAAACAGACACTTCAATTTTATTTATATGTACTTATAGATTTGAAGTCGAATAAGTAGAACAAGTGGCTTCGAATACTTGACTATCGATTATCGATAACTACAGTGTAATTGTGTCAACGAGTCATGAATAATTGCTATGTAAGCTATTATTAACCAGCTATTCCATATCTATATAGTAAAAATGAATCGCCAAATGTGTTGCTAAGCGCATAACTTCCAAACGACTGCACCAAATCGGATAATTGTTTTTTTTTGTGTTCGTTATTGTCGGGACAAAGTTTTTATAAAAGAAGTTTGGAGTTCCTGCGGATATTCCGAAACTCGCGCGGGTGAATTTCGAAACGGTTGGACCGATATTGACGGGACTTTCACTGCTATTCAGTTGTTGTTTTAAGGAGTAAATTAGACTGCATTGGAGTTACTGCGGGAATTCTGAAACTCACGCGGGTGAAACCGCGGGGCGCAGCTAGTTTTATATAGTTTATTTGAATGATTTAGTTCATTATCTTTGTCTATATTATCACTTTGCTTGTCAGCTGAGGTACCTATAAGATTATAAAATTAATTGTGTAGATATTATAATCAAAGAAAACGTCAGGATATCTTGCTGTCGTTTTTGTTAAGATCCTAGTCTTAATAGCCAAAGATAAACTATGTATTCAGTTGAATTAATATTTAGCTAATTAGATGTTTATTACGGTGCTTAACGGCTATTTAATGATAAAATAAATAAACCGTTGAGACAACATGTGATACTGGGTAAATAATATTTTATATGATAATTTGCAGGAATTTTAACTAAAAAGTGCCAAAAACGGTTTTTCAAAAACTACTTTCCATTTTTCAGTTAATCCATTAACACGTTGTATATATAATACTAGCTGTCCCCCGCGATTTCATCCGCGGTAATTTCGGAGTTCCCGCGGAGGTTGCGGGAAAAAAGTACTCTATGTCCTTCAGTTCCCGAGGGAATTCCGTGATAAAAACTATCCTATCTTTCAAGTTGGACTATATTATACATGGTTACAAAATCTTATCAAAATCCGTTCAGTAGTTTCGGAGTCCATCGCGGACAAACAACGTGACACGTGATTTATATATATTAAGATATTAGGTTACCTTTGCGTACATTTTCATACATGTTTGTTGTACGGCTTGAACATGTATACGTACTTTACCTACAGTATTTTCAGTCAGTAAATAATAATTAAACATGGTTTATTTTCAGGAGAAAATGAAATGGCAAAAACGTAAATTAGGCAAAGTACCTACTATGTCGTCGAGATACCCGGGTAGTGTACATAACGTACAATCAAGCGATGAATGACTCTGCTAATTTGCTTTACATTAGGACTGTACAATGTACATATATACCTAACTAGCTGTTCCCCACGGTTTCACCCACGGTAATTTAGAAGTCCCGCGGGAATTCCGGGTTACAATAAAGCTGATGACTTATTGTTTTATGATTACGTATATGATGTTATCATAGTTTGTATAAAACATTTCTAATCTTGGAATAAGTGCTTGTTCTAGGTTGTTCGTAATAAAACAAGAAATAATTTCATATTATAATACAATTCGATTTATTATCCGACATTCATACTCCAGTTTCCTAGACACGCGATAACATGAAACGAGTTCATCTCTGTAAAACCGAACGAAAAAAATATTCGTAAATAACATTAAACCTCTCATCTTTATTTACAACATACGAATTAGGTACATTCAAAATATTCACGTGGAAACACTTTTTTTTTTTTCAATCTTAAAATACATCGTCAGATGGAATTAAGTGTCACACTCTCATTTCGTCGATGGCTGCTTGCGGGAGGTTTGTAGCATGCAGGGAGGCTTTTCCTCTTCTAAGGGTAGCGTGGGGTGGCGCCCTCGCCGCCCCCTCCCTGCCCCCCGGAGAGCCCTGCGCCGCCGAGCCATTCGGAGGCAGGAATTTCGACTGCCTCAACTCCTGCAGGGGTGGCGAGTTATTAAACTGGTTTAAATTCCTAGGCACAGTCGCATACCCGCCCGTTTGCGGGTAGCTCACGTTCGGCAGTCTAAAACTACTGTTCCTGCTCGCAAGTTTCCCCGGCAACATCATGTTCTCTATGCTCAAAGTTGGACTCGGCGGTGATTTCGGTCCGTCCAGTGGCCCTTTGAAATTCAAACTCACAATGTGCGGATCGCTGCCCATCAGATGTTTCTTGCGATTCTGTCGCTCAATGTCTACCACCAAACTGGGCGCGTGTGTCGGGTCCATGTGATAGTGTGAATGTTTCCCCGATATAGTTTCGAAGTGTTTCTCATTGAAACGTTGACGCTTGCCGCCGCGCGACCTCGATTTGTCCCTTTGATAGTACACCCCGGCGAATATCAATACGTTGAGTATCAATAGCGAGCACCCTATGGCTATGGTTACACTGAGTGCGGTTGAATAGGCCGCGTACCCGGCCGCCTCTAAATTAGCCAAAGTGTTCTCTGTTGCGTTGAATGTTTGCACGTCTCTACCGTTGGGCAGTATCGTTACACACGTGGCGAGTGTATTGTCGGTCGTTGTGAGTGCTGTATCGACGTATACTGAGCCGTTAGCCCTCCTTATTTGATCGTTGTCGTTGTGACGCGCTAGAGGGTCGGGGCGGACGATCCCTTCGTAGAGGTCTTGCTCGTTATAGTTTTTGAAAAGGTTATGTCGCGACGCTACGTCCTCCATCCCAGCTCTGTGGAGCTCCGGCACGAGACGCAGCCAGACGGAAAGCTGATGAGCACGAAAGTGATTCTTCAAGCGCGGTTTCACTCCTGCACAAAAGAAAATGGCGTTTTAGGTTAAATTCTAACAAAAATATATTTTTTCATGTGTTTACCAGGAGTTTTAACTCTCATTTTAAAGGTGCTCTTGGAGGGTTTCATTCCCATCGAGAAAAAAAAAACAGATCGACCCTTTGATGCCACTTTGTCAATCTTTCTAATATTATAAAAGTGGAATGTTTGTGAATCAATCACATATTTATAGCTGAACAGATTTGGTTGTAATTTAACTTTAGCATACTCGATACGTTTTGGAGTGGAAAGAGTTCCCGAGGAAATACCGAAATGCACACGATTGAACGGTGGCGGAGAAAAGAAAGTTTTTTTTTTGGTGTAATTTACGTTTTTTTTTTTTTAAAAATCGAATAGCTTGAGGAATGTATAATAAAATATTATGTCCATTTTTATTATATTCCTGGTGAAACCTTTTTAAGCGAGTCGGAGAAATTCTCGCCTAAAAAAAGTGTCATGTAAAATGGATTCCAGCAAACGCAGACTATTAAGGAAGAAAAATGTACGTATCTACTGATGTGATGTGACAATCCAGGGGCGTGTTACGTCATATTTCTATCGCCCATATCAGTAATGTTGCAGTTAAACATCGAAATCAAACATCGTGCAAAATGGAGGTTTACTTCTCTTCATAATTATAATTTATCAGTACCATAGGCATACCAAAACATTGAAAATGACATTTTAGAAAAAAACTTCGTACAATTTAATGTGTGTCGTTACAAGTGCTAGAGTTCACGAAGTATTTTTTTAAGCTTGACTAACATGTTTTTTTTTTATTTTTAAAACAGCTGTTGAGGTCATCTACCATAATTATATGTTTCTGGTCACAAACTGTTTTAAGTCGTTTTATAAAATCAGTGTATGTCCTGCGGGAATTCCAAAGTTCACGCGAGCGATGACTGGGGGATGGTTAAGTAAAAAATGGATGTCGCGATGAAATGAAATAAAAAGAAATAACTTTATTGTATAACCTGAAACATAAAGTACAGCTACTATGAAAACTATAAAAATGGGGCTACAATGAGCCTCTTTATCACTACTACCACACGTAGCCTCTACCAGCGGAGCTAGGATGCGCAACATGATATGTTTATCGAACGAAAGATAAAATTGTCGACACGACAAATATTTGTGGGCGTCCAAGCAAAAAAGTGCAGTAGTGGGGTATTGAGTTAAGACTAGATTCGGTTAAACATTTTTACCACTGGTAGACAAAACGATATATTATGTCGACGAGAATCGATAAAATGGCTCGATAAAATTTTATCATGTTGCGCATCCTAGCTCCACAGGGCTACCCTAGGTTAGACAAATAAAACTTATCATATTATGAAGATTTCGTATTGATTTCGGTGTTCCACCGCAACATGAGCAACAAACAAACACATCCCACTGACCTATTTCCAAATACTTCTGGTGTGTCGCGTCGTATTCCTCCCAGACGAGGCCGCGGAACTTGTTCCGCTCCCGCGACGCCGGCAACAGGATCTCCTGGCGGGCGTTGTCGTTCGGATCTCTGGCGAGCAAACGGGTCCGGTGACGTCAATTAATACGGTGCACTTGATTGGTGTACGTCTGTTCATCATCTTAATGGGCATGTTGACTAATTTTTATTTTTTAGTCCGTCTTGTAGATTATTAAAAAATATTGGACACGTATTTTTTCTTTTTTTACGTAATCAAAAAATAACGGCGACATATTGAGTTGAAATTTCGCGTGACGTCACTATTCTGACAGTTTGTATGGCTGTTTTGCGGTTAGTGACGTCACGACCTCCTCATCCTAAACTTTAATGCGCTTTATCTGTGAATATTTTAATTTATTTAAAAAAGCAAAAAATACGTGTCTATTGTTTTTTTATTTTCTAACTGACGGACTAATTAGAATTTTGATTTTCAAAAGTAGTCAACATCCCTATTGGGTAATCTCCAGGGTATGAAAATTAAAATTCTAATTAGTCCGTCAGTTAGAAAATAAAAAAGTATATAATAATATTTATTGATTTTCAAATTAATGAAAATAAACATGGATAATGCATTAAAGTTTAGGGTGGGGGACTAGTGACGTCAATACTCAGTATAAGCTCCATACAAACTGCACCAAGTTGTGACGTCACGCGAAATTTCAACTCAATGTATCGCCGTTATTTTTTGATTACGTAAAAAAAGAAAAATACATGTCCAATATTTTTTACTAATCTACAAGACGGACCAAAAAAAAATTTTGTCAAGTAGCCAATTGTATGGCAAGCAATTTATTATTATTAAACGACCGGATTGGCGCAGTTGTGTGGTTTTTTATTTTTTTTATGTCATAGGGGGCAAACGGGCAAGTGGTACACCTGATGGTAAGTGATTACCGCCGCCCATAGACATCTGTAACACCAGAAGGCATGCAGGTCCATTGCCGACCTGGAATGGGGATGGGTTCCTGCCTGCGCACTAACCAAGAGGTTCCGGGTACAAAGAAATATTCACTTTTATAAAAATAACTAATTAAACTTTAGCAATTACAAAAATATAATGAAAACAATAGTTTGTTTAACATCATGAAAATAACAGAGTTATTAAAAAACCTTTTTTTCATTTGTAGGTCGTTTAAAGAGACAGTGATTAAAAAATACGCTACTGACTGAGAAATCGACTTATTTTAGTGCAGTTATTTAAATACATTTATATAATCTTATCTTTCTCTTGTATTTATTAACAAAAGATAATTATGTTTAATAATTCATTAAATAGGTAATGCATATTTTCTTTACACTAATTATTTTTTAAGATTTAATTTAATTTAAACTACTTGTTTTTGTGGTCTAGTTTGCGTCACGTCTGACTCATCAAAAAAGAAAATAACAGATTCTATTGCGTCTACGTTACAGTTTTCAAACTATATGCAAAAATACATTTGCAAGTATAAGCTTTGTCCCAACGATGTTCTATTCGAGTTTAATTTAATACAGCCAAAGCAAGTTTTGCTAGGCCACCATTGTGCCTTGATTAACTTAGTTTACATGGAAAGGAACAACTTTCATATAAATTCCTCGTTCACTTTGCAGTTACACTAACTTTAGTTTAATTAGGTGTTTGAATATTAATAAACTTGAAATATATCTACTAACAATTTTTTAATTCAAGAAAGATAGTTCTATAACATAAATAATTCAGGAAAATGAAACTATAGTGACGTTTTCACAGTAGGTAACTTCCGACCGAAATATTTAAACTAGCTTTTTAAATGATTGAATTAACAGAACATTTTAAACTGTTATAGTTAATTTTATAACAGTACCTATAAGAAAGCATTTACTTGACCTATTTATGTATTTGAGATGTAAATCGCGATGACAGTAAAATGAAATAAAACTCACCCGTTTCTTGCAAAACTGGCTACAAATAGCATCATGGACTCGGAAAGCGCTACTTCGGACTTTGTATAATTCTGAGGGAAATGACCAAAGCCATCGACCAGGGGGGCGCCAAATATATAAGGCAGTTCTTCACCGTGTATAGCTCCCATTCTCTAGACAAAAGCAAACAGAGAAAATGTCATCACAATAACTATAATTAATTCACTGAGAATTCAACTTTTATTTCCCACAAGGATTCAACGTTAAATGCGACGTTTTTTGTTACAATAAACACAATGACGTGTAAGAGATAGCATCTAATTTCTTTATTAACATAATGACACAGCTGATACTATCGAGCTAGGGGCGTAATGTAAACGAGGCTGTTCAATTTGAGCATAGGAAAGTGTATTGTGCTCTGAAAGGATGGAAGAGAAAAATGTTTTGCATTTTAGCGGCACAAAAGAGGAATCTTAAATAAGTTTTTTCTTGAAGTCGTCGAAGAACAAAACACCATTCAACTTGGGGCTAGACGAAACAATAAAGTCGTAAACCGAATATTAATTAAACGGAGACCCATACCGTAGGTACAGAGAAAAATTTTTAACCGTTTGTTAACTACAATAACCTAATAGAAATATTGTCTATACATTTAATAAAATTGTAACAGGTAGATGTCTGTACATAGGAGATAAATAAGAAAAAATAAATTTAGGCGACTCTATGAGTGATATAGAAGCCAAAAATACAATTTTTAGAATTTTTGTCTGTCTGTCTGTATGTTTGTATTCGTGCTACGCAAAAACTGCTGCACCAAATTGAATGCGTTTTTTTGTTGTATTGTTTAGTCCAACTTAGATACTCATGTTTTGTTTTTTTTTAAATTCCATTTGGAACTCGAGATATTAAAAAAAAACGCTGGTCATCCTACCAATATTATAAATGTCAAAGTGTGGAAGTTTGGATGTGTGGATGTTTGTTACTTAATCTCGCAAAAACGGCTGAATGGATTTGGATGAAATTTGCCATGCACGTTGTCAGGGGTACAGAGAAGGACATAAGGTACTATTATCCCGGAATTCCCGCGGGAACTCCGAAATTACCGCGGGAATTGAAATAAGATTTTAATCTGAAGGAAGTCTCGATATCCACACGAATGAAGTTTCCGGAAACAAATTTTTGGTATATCATTACATAATATGTCTCTGTTTGTTTGTCTGTCTATTTGTTCGCAATAAACTCAAAAACTACTGAACGGATTTTCATGCGCTTTTCACCAATATATAGAGTGATTCAAGAGGAAGGTTTTTATGAGTGGTTTAGCTCTTAAAAAAAAGACAGGGTACTTTTCATAAGGATACAAAGAGTACCTGAAGGAATACCGAATTGAAAGTGAGCGAAATCGCGTGGCGAACTACTATTAAGTACGTATAATATAAACTGTTCATCTATATTAATTAATATTATAGAAAAAAGCAGGTACGTAACTACTTTAATAATAATTTCATAATTCTATATACCTACCTATTTTATACATATTATTATATACAAATAACGACGGATGTGTCGGTGCACGGAAAAACCTAAAAAGGTTTATGTAGCACTGCCAAGTTGTTACAATGTTTGTAAATTAGTAAATAAATAAATAAATAAAAAATAATAATAATAAAGAGGTAAAGTTTATGAGTTTGTGACGTTGTACGTGGTAATCTATGGATCTAATGAACTGATTTTGAAAATACTTTCACTTATAGGAAGCTACGTTAGTCTTGAGTGACATAGCATACTTTTTATCCCGAAATTCCCACGGGAACCCCATATTATCGAGCGGGGACACCTAGTTGTTAATATTGAAAAAACCCATCTCTTTCATAACGAAACCATAGATAAATGAATTGAGATTTCTTTAATAAAACTATGATATACGCTTACATTCATTTCCTATTATTTTCAAATTGCAATTCAACACAAAAAGACTCTAGGTATCCGACGGTTACACGAAAAAAAAAATAGATTTGCAATAGAACACAATGTGTGTAGCGCACCTGAGGATAAAACCCTTCTTTTGTCTGATAATCGAATACATAAAAAAACGTTTTCGTCGGCCTGCGAGGATCGTCTTCGTCATTAGGTGCCGGCTTAGGGCCTCCACTCAACAAATCCCCACTTTGTACCAAAGGGGCGACATACTGAGCGTCGGATAATGCTGCTACCGTCGCATCTCTTGTGTTTATTGGACTCTGCAACAATGAGGAATACTATCACTTCCAAACATTCGATGTCTTATACCCTATATATACAGGATGTATTGAAGGAGAGTAATCAGTTCTCGGAAGTAAGACACAAAAAAATCTTTTGAAAATACACCTTGTATGTACATATGTATTACATCTTGGACCAAATAACGATAAAACGATCCAATCAATTTAAATTCACTATTTGTTTGAATTTCTAAGGAGAAATCGGTGATTTGTCCATCACAAGTGACCATATTTTTTTGCAAATGTTTATGGTTTGTTTACAAATAAATACGAAAACTAATTATTTCAAGTAAAGTTATCCGATATTCACAGTTACGTCAAATTTTATTACCCACACAAATCCTTGTTTAATCAACGCTAATGAACGTTTTACTGTATTTCACAATAGTATCCTATTCATTTTAGAAACTACCTACTATCAACGTATTCTACCATTTCTGACGTCAAATTAAAACGAAATTTGTGAAAACTCTTTAATTGTCAGTTTTATCGAATTATCTCTTCATATTGGCATGATTTTTCAGTTCAGTTTTTAAATTGAACTGGGGGGGGGGGGGAATTTTAGCATCATTGGATGACTGAAGGCTAATTTAAATTTTAAATGATTATGTTTTGTTTGGGGATAAAATTTTAAATGATTATGTTTTGTTGTTTTATTTGGAGATAGACCGTAAGTATGTGTTCGAAATTCAGACTACACTCTTTAGTAGTCTTTTCCGTTCTACGTTAAATAAAGACAAACCTCTACCGTTTTTTCCCAATCGGTGTATTCATTGACGATCGTGTAAAAGATCTCGCTCAAATGGTAGGTGTAGGCGTTCCTGACATATGTCCTGAAAATTAAATTTCATCAGTTTTATGAATTAATTAGCTTCACCCCGGTTAATTCCGGAGTTCAAGCTGGAATTCTCAGACAGAACGTATTTTATTTGCTTATTTTTACCCCTGACAACGTGTATGAAGAATTTCATGATGATCGGTTGAGTAGTTTAGGCTTGAAGAGGTAACAGAAAGATCGACAGAGTTACTTTGATATATGAAAAACGTAAAAATTATTAACGTGGGTGAAACCGCAGGAACAGATGGTACCTAAATAAATTACTTCAAATAGGTATATCAATACTCTACAATCAACAGATAGCCCATATAATACTTTTCCCATCTTAACCTCAAGTTAACATTTGTTTGAGGATTCCAAAAAATCTTTGTGCATTTTTTTTTTATTTTCTTTTTATTTATTTAACATAATCCATAGCACTTAACTATACTATACTATGTACATATTGAATGACATTAATACACTATTTTTTACCTCAGCATACGATCTCTTTTATCCGGCTCAATACCGTTCTGCACATCACTAGCGGAGAACTTCCAGAGGGCCTCGCTGGTCACCACGCCGAATAACAAATCGTATTTATTTTGAAACAGTCTCCTTCCACTGTCGCTCCTTTTTTTATAAACATTGTTGAAATTCCTGTTCATATTGTTCAAAGGCCCGAAGCTAGGGAAGTCGCCCGTCGGATACATGGTGAGGAAATCTTTTGAGAAATCTGTCTTTATAACAACACCATCGATCGACGGGCCGAACGCCGTGAGGAAATTCGGTGGAGATATGTCTATAGATAGCAGTTCTTCTATCGTGGCGTCTCTGAGGCAATCGACTATGACTTCGTGGTCCTTCGATAGATCCTCGGGTATACTGCAGTTCATGTGTTTTGCTAATTTTAACGAGTAGTGGACCGGATCGTCAACAATTGCCCAGGAACTAAGCGCCGATCCAGAGAGTAATAACGCTCTATGGAATAGACCTGCGAAAATGTTAGGGTCAATACGATTTAGTTTTTTGATTTTACGCGAGATGAAGTTTGCATGGAAGTACCTTACAGTATTGAAGTGAGAGTCATGAAAATCGTAGTAAAACTTATCTAAGCTTAAATGATGCGCCCCTCCATCGGGCATACGCACACACACAACCGTTAAAATATCAATACGACACATATAAATCTGGTCTTGCCATTCGTCCTCAGTTGCCGCATAGTGTCGCCGCACTCACACTATTAAAGAGATATTATTAATACATGATATCGCACATCTAAAACTGCTTATTGAGTAGTAGGGTGTGTCATTTTAGTTTAGATAAGCTCTAAAAGTATTTAACTATTCTTTCTCTCAGGACTTTGAAAAAAAAACAATCTCTAAGGAAATAAAAGTTGAAACAGGAGTAAAATTGTGAATTAGCTAGTATCACTAGGTATATTCCTGCAAATAAATTAATGGATGGAACCTAATGGAACATAAAAATTTTATTCAATGTTATATACAACAGTATATACTATGTTTAGAAATAAGTGTCACGAGCTACTTACGTATATAACGTGTTAATGAATTAACTGAAATCTAGAAAGTAATTTGCTCAGAATCAACTAGCGAATAGATCGCACGATCGCGATGTTTTAATATAGGTTATATTTTTTCATTTTTACTAGCCCATGTCTAAATTATTAATAATACAATATTGGGCGCGTACGCCGCCCACACAAAAAAAATTCGAACCGGTAGGCGCGGGCGTAGCGCTTGGATTTCGTAGATAGGTCACCTCCAAACTAATGTTGAATAACTTTTAAAGTATAAATATTTTTGACCTAAAATATATTTTAATCATATTGTATTGTAATATGTTTATTTTTTAAATGGAGTGAATCAGGTTTACAGTTAATTCATTAACACGTTGTATATAGATACCATATTGACATTAAATACTAAATTACTTTTTTTTAATATGATTGGCTGTTCTTATTTATAAAAAGCTTTGTACTCTATTTCCCTATATTAAATAATAATCTTAGATATGCTAAAAGCGTCACCCAATTATTCTCCTATTCACAACCTTTCATCATACAGATATTTCTTACACCATTTGAAACGTGATCATTATTATTTTGCTAGCTATACTTTATGTAAATAGCCTTCAGTGAAATATTGGCGCTTGTAATTTGATTTATTTCTAAACGCGTCCACTCAATACAACACATCGCAATCTTATTACCATAATGTTGTTTTTATCAAAAAAACCTGTATAAAATCTTTATTGAAATAAAAAATGTAAGATTTTTCTTTGGAATCAAAATATTAGTGTTCTATGTTTATCTTCTATTTAAATAATTTATCAGATAAATTTGTTTACATTCGATCCGTTCACGTTTTTGACTTGAAAAAACCTAATGGCTACATACATTATTTATCAAAGCTAAAATACACTTCATACTGTTATTAAACCCTTGTATTTTCTCTGACAGTAACGGAGATAACAATATCTACATATACGGGTACATGTTTGATTCAGTATTTCGATATATAATAAGGACGTTTTAATAGATGAAGGTATAAAAAATATTTTATGTAAGTACTCATATGAAAATACAAAATCGGCTGAAAGACCTTCAACCACAAAAAAGAAAACCTTAAATTACCTAAGGCATTTTGTGATATCTACAGCTCAATAAATGCATTAAACACTATCATCATGATTCCACTATGAAAGAAGAAGAAAAGGACAAAATTTACAAATACAAACCCGGTGTAACAGTTGGTGATATCATGAGAAAATTGATACAGGCAGCTCCTGAGCCGTGACCCATCAGCGTTATGTTCGTTGGGTCGCCTCCAAACAGCGCAATGTTCTGTTGTACCCAGTGTAGAGCTGCTATCTGATCCATCAAACCATAGTTGGCCACTCGAGCTTTCAGATGCGGTGCTGGATTAGCGTTCAGAAAACCTGCGAGGGTTAAACAAAGGTGACGTGTCAATGATCCTTTCCAAATGCCGTCGACAATTTGTGTTTGGAATTTCGCTGGCGTGATATTTTATATGATAGGGATGTTCGACTTTTGAAAATCAAAATTCTAATTAGTCCGTCAGTTGGAAAATAAAAAAAAAACAATAGACATGAATTTTTTGATTTTTCAAATAAATGAAAATGTACAGAGATAAAGCACATTAAAGTTTAGGGTGAGGGGGTCGTGACGTCACTAACCGCTAAAACCGCCATACAAACTGTCAGAATAGTGACGTCACGCGAAATTTCAACTCAACGTATCGCTGTTATTTTTTGATAACGTAAAAAAATAAATAATACGTGTCCAATATTTTTTATTAATCTACAAGATGGATAAAAAAAAATGTCAACAGAAGACAAACCGGGACACCAAGTCATCCAGTTTGAGTGGCGTACGATTATAAATATGGGCCTTAATTTAAACTGTCTTCTGGCAATAATAATATAAATCGATATACGAAAAATAAATCGAGATGAGTATACGTGGGTTCCATAATATGTATAACCATCTAGAAAAGAGGATAGCTATCAAAACATACAGGATCGATGTGGAAACTTTTGAAACATTATGTCCTGAAATAATATTTTCTATAAATTCATTTATGGAAATAATATATATATGTATAGAAAATATTGTTTGTTTATCATTTCATCTATCTAGAAAATTTTAGTAATTACCTGCTATAGAGCCGTTTTAAGAAATAATATTTAAAATAGTATGTATACAGTACCTTTTATGTTAATTATCTAATAGCTTACTAACTTTACAATATTATAACTAGGTATTTTTATTCTTGTCCTTATTAATCGGTTAAAATAAGATGTATAAATTAAAATATTAATGACTCGAAGGTTTCGCAATTCTAATTTACTTTCCATTTGTATTCAGACATTGCTTTGAAATCCTAAATCTCTCTTGGGGTGACTTTTATTTGAAATGTGGTTTGATCACAATTAAAATGAACGAATATATTATAAAGGTATAAATAGATATAATTTAAAAAGATTTTTTATTGAGCCTAGCGAAAAATTATTATGAAAGAGATGATGAAATTCATAAAGAAAATCTGAAAAATTATTAAACCCATGACTCCTGGCGTATAGCATTCAGGTTTTCTTAATACAGGACCAACAGTGCTGTCAAGATAAACTGACTGACTGTCAATCAGTGCACAGCCCGAACCAGTGGGTCAAAAAACTTACTCATTAGCACAAGGATCTCCAATATCTCTATATTATTGCACTGAAGACATTTTCGGAAAATAAACCCTAAGAACGTGAAATCGGAGTAATATACCAAAGAAAATGGCTTGTCTACACTTAAGTAAATTTAAAAAAAAGTAGGTTTGTTTCTAGAGGATACATTTAATAAGAAATACTGAATCTGTTTATAAAAATTCACTGATAAGAAGGTATAGTGCCCCTAAGAATCATAAGATACTTTTTATCATGAAACAAAAGGTTCCTGAGGGAATTACTTATTACACGTGACTGGGACTGCCTGAAACAGCTATTTATTTATTTATTTATTTTAAGAACTTTATTGGATTATTTGTTGAAATTTAGACCTCGGAATAGAATTTAGGTTGCTTTCATCACAATATAAAGTGGTGATTCTAACACTGACACCGGGTTTTTATATAAATCTTTTGCGAAAACTTAGATTCTTTGAATGGGCTTGTAAACCAAATTTTATTTTTTAGTCCGTCTTGTAGATTGATAAAAAAATATTGGACAAGTTTTTTTTTCATTTTTTACGTTATCAAAAATAATGGAGATACATTAAGTCAAAATGTCGGAATTAATCGACAAGACGGACTGAATAGAATTTTTGTTTTCATACCCCGGAAACAAGCCTTTTATACAACTTGTTAATGAATTGACTGAAAACCTGATATACCCTATTTAAAAAAAAATAATAATAATAGGAGTAAAATATATTTTATGTAAAAAAAATAAATCCTTTAAAAGTTATTTAACATTAGTTTGGAGGTGACCTATCTACGAAATTCCAAGCCATACGCCCGCACCTATCGGTTCGAATTTTTTTGCTGCGGGCGGCGTACGCGCCAAATATTGTATTATAAATATTTAGACATGGGCTAATAAAAGTGAAAAAATCTAACCTATATTAAAACATAGTGCGATCGATTCCTTAGTTGTTTCTGAGAAACTAATTTCTAGTTTTCAGTTAATTCATTAACACGATGTTTTTTGAAATTGCTACAGAATAGAGAACGTGCTGTATAAAAATTGCAAAAAGCAATTTAACCATTACAAAAATGCGTGAAGCTTCATATGTCAATGACACTGTTAATATGACCGTAGATGCAGGAGTAAAATATATGTTAACAGGACAGCATAAGTTGACATCGTTACCTAGAACACCCAGTCTGAAGTTGAGCGTGACGACAATGAGATCTGTGTAGCTTGCCAACACGGCGCCGTCGTAGGAATTGCTGGCGCTTGATGAATACGTCTCACCGTGTATGTAAACGAGCACCGGCAGAGATTGTTTAGTTTCGTCCACTTAGAAACAGAGTGAAACATGATACACGATATTATGTATACGCCATGTCTTTCGTTCCAGTTTCTTAAGCATATAAAATTGTTTGAAACACGTTGCTAAACAGCAATACATTATGAAAACATACTTTTGTCTAAGTGACATTTGTGACATGGTAACTAAAATCATACAGTAAGTACCTATGGGACTGTTTAAAATTCAAATTATGATTTTCTGATTAGACACTAAAAATGTTTTTTAAAGTTTTGGATGCTTATCTAAATTTGTTTCAGAAGAAAGCGTAAATCATATTGTAGAAAAATATAACGGACTTAAATAATTTTTAAAATAAAATTGGCCGAGGAAAATCGTCGACATAATACAGCTGTTGGTCCATACTACATATTTCATAAAATTGCGTATGTTTATTGCCTATGATACTGACTGAACATAAAAATTTACAGGCTACTAAAATTTAAAGGACACTTACTTTGTAGGGGTGCGAATATGTTCAAATACAAACAATCTTCACTTTGTTTCTTAAGATACGGCATCAGTCTTTTTATATATTCTAATCTGCCTTTAGGCATTTTCTCTAATATGGTCCTCTCGTCGTCGAGATCTGGCAACTTTTGTGGGCAAACTGGACCTGGCCTATCCGAAACCCTGACGCCATCCCACGGGGACGGAGTTCTTGTCGGGCTAAACCTAAAAAGAAACACCTACGTAAATATTAAACGATTTACTGCTCCCAAAGCAGACCCTTCTTTACCTTAAATGTTGCTTGACATTTGGCATATTTGGACATAGATAAGCAATAGTGTGTTAACCCACACTGGAGAAATTTTGAGTAAATTAAAGTTTTTAAATTATAGTGCTATTTTGTGTCAAATTTTTTATGTTTAATATTTAGTCAAATATTTAAACAATGTAATAAGATGAACACATAATTAAAAAACGTTCTCTAACTTTCAATAAATCGTTCTGAATCAATAACTTCATTTTGTGCGTTAACATGTTATTGCTTATCTGCGTCCATTTATCCCTTCAGATAAACTACCCCTAACGTTTATTAGAGCGTTTACTGAACTATTTTTTTTTGCCAACCAGCTAACGATTCGGTGGACACAAACGAAAAACAAGCCCATAATTTTTTGACGTAGCGATGTTTATGAAAAACTGTGCGAAAAATCTAATAGGTATAACAATATTACAAACACTTTGTGACGTACGCGTGAGGATAACAATTAACATTTTACGACCAAACTACGAACATTTCTAAGTTAAGATTAAGTGACTAAGGTCATAAAAAAACAAACCGTACGTTCTGAACCAAATCCATAGTCTATGAAGAACAAACCAAAATTGGACAATCTTTCTACGATAGAGGCAGTTAAAAAAAAAAAAAACGAAACAATATCAATTGAAAAAGGCGGTTCTTCAGATTCCCATCAATTTTTGTTTTTCCTGATGTAACCTACATCGATATATAGAAAGGATAAACGTTTATTTTTTTAAAAAGGAATCTTTGGATCAACTAAACTAATTCTAAATTTTTTTAGGAAAATACAGAACCATTGTGTTACATAGAATACCGGGAATATCGAGTATCTGATAATAATTTAATTAATCAGCCAGTAAAATTATTCAAGCGTGGATTCATTCAAAGTGGCTAGACACTCGAACTAATCAAAATCACTCAAATAATTTGTAATCAGCTCCTGCTCTTGATTGAACTCAATCACTGCTCCATTAACTCTAAGTACTTCAGATTGCGTAAATATATACACATAATTCCCTAGTTGGGAAATATTTAGATCTTTGCCTTTTGGCATCTGTCCAGGGTCTTTATTCACTATGACCATAACACGCCGCGTTGAGATAACGCGCCACAAAAATCGTACACGTTGTATTTATGTATTTTTTCGAAGTAGTTTCACTTCGAAAAAATACATTTACAGCGTGTATAATTTAATTTCTATTTAATCCTTCCTAATATTATATTAGCGAAAGTGAGTTTGTTTTTTGTTTGTTTGTAACGCTTTCACGCCTTAACGGCCAACCGATCATCACGAAATTTTGTATACACGTTGTCAGCGTTACAGAGAAGCACATAGGGTACTTTTTATCCCGGAATTCCCGCGGGAACTTTGAAATTACCGCGGGTGAATCCGCAGGGAACAGCTAGTTTCTAATATTTTGCCATCCGGAGCGTTTGGGATTGTGTTTTTGGTATGCGTGTTATAGGCGAAGAATGTTGTTGGGCATAGTGAATAAGAGTCAAGTAGCAGACGGTTGGTATGATGAACATGAAACAACGCTTGATGATTAAAATCTTACCTGTTCGATCCAACAGGAGGCGTAGCGTAAGGTACACCTAAAAAAACTTCAACTGGACTCAAATATCTATGTTCATCCATATTCAAAACAATGCCCTGTAATTTCCCATATTTAGTTTGAACTATTCTACTGCTTATTTTAAATTTAACGTTTGGTTTGGGCAGTGTGCTAGATGGGTTCAGGTAAAACATTTTATAATCGTCGTAGTTGCTGTACGCATTGTTTTCACTATGAAATTCATTTTTTAAATGTAGAAAATCTTCATTACTGTAATAAGGATTGTGGTGTTCGAAATTGACTTTTGTGTAATCTGTATTTTCATTTGTGGTATCGTGGTCGTCGTAGTTTTCGTCGTTCGGTGCATCATTCTGATGCTCGCCAGTGTTGAATTTGAAATCTTTATTTACACCGCTTACATTATTGATGTGTCTATTCATACTTGTCGTATTAGAGTTTACGGGTTCGATAGATAAACATACAAATACGAGAGCACAATATAAATTGAAATGAGCTAAGCTACGTTTGAGTCTTCTATTTATTTTATTCTTTTTGACACTTGCATTAACGTCACCACAATCACACATAGTACTTGTACTGTATATTTTACTCCGCGATCTGTGGAATAGTCCTTTCTGATGCATATTTCGTCAGGTGATCATTTTTTTGTTTTGTGTCTATCTTTCCGATCCAATTTTTCTGTTTGACTGTTTACTCGACATCTGAAACAAAACAAAAATAGTTATAATTTGCATAAATGTTGTTGATCAAGCATCGATGAAGCTTTGTGCGGATATCCGATATTATACTGTTTTGACTAATTGATGTTTACAAATTATGTATACTGTATCGATTGGCTCATCGCGATTAACCGCGGTGTGGAGCTTGCGGTATACAATAACAAGTTTTAACCACTTCGATATATATAGATATCGGGAAATAATTATAGTATACATTTTCAATGGTTATTAAACAAATAATTGGGACAGAGTGATCCACGAAAACACAAATGTGAAAACAAGGCCACAAAAACCCGGTAAAACTCAGTTTTACCCCATAAAACTCTCTGGTTACATATTTCCTTATTTACGGCTGGGCACGTGTTATGTACGTGTTAAAAGCAAAAAATTCTAAATAGAAGAAAACATCACGCCCAGCTTCAAAAGTCTACCTAGTGTTTATTAATATCACTGAGGAAATGAGTCATAAGGAAAAACAGCACTTCCTAAACCATCATATTATGTAACCGTCTAATGTAACATAAAAACGTATCCATATGGTTGGACACAAATAGCTTCATGGCTTCATCCACCTAATCAAAATACGAAATTTTATTCCTTTTAATACACATATTTCCTGCATTTTTCATTCCTTAACTTTCCATTACAAAATTGTAATAATTAGACAATGTAAATGAAAAAGGTTAAATTTAACCAATGCAATGTATGATGTTTTATTTAATTGTGGTCGTTATTTAATTGTGTTCATAACTAATAAACTTCATTTCATTTCATTTCATTTCATTTCATTTCATTTCATTTCATTTCATTTCATTTCATTTCATTTCATTTCATTTCATTTCATTTCATTTCATTTCATTTCATTTCATTTCATTTCATTTCATTTCATTTCATTTCATTTCATTTCATTTCATTTCATTTCATTTCATTTCATTTCATTTCATTTCATTTCATTTCATTTCATTTCATTTCATTTCATTTCATTTCATTTCATTTCATTTCATTTCATTTCATTTCATTTCATTTCATTTCATTTCATTTCATTTCATTTCATTTCATTTCATTTCATTTCATTTCATTTCATTTCATTTCATTTCATTTCATTTCATTTCATTTCATTTCATTTCATTTCATTTCATTTCATTTCATTTCATTTCATTTCATTTCATTTCATTTCATTTCATTTCATTTCATTTCATTTCATTTCATTTCATTTCATTTCATTTCATTTCATTTCATTTCATTTCATTTCATTTCATTTCATTTCATTTCATTTCATTTCATTTCATTTCATTTCATTTCATTTCATTTCATTTCATTTCATTTCATTTCATTTCATTTCATTTCATTTCATGTCATATAAACAAGTATCGTGGCCAGCTTGAGGATAATATCCGAACTGCATCGGATGAAACCAAATGTCTCTATTTGAAGGGGAATAATATTGGTCGGTGTAACGTATGACGACTTTTGCTAGTTAACTCCCACTGCTGAGGAACGTCGTTCCAAAAGATCGAACATAGTATGCAGCCGAGCAATCAGCAAGATATAAAATAGATATCATATTTTTTTTCTAAATGACAGAGAAGTTATGTAAATGATAAATATGGCAAATTATGTGCGATGACCAGAAGTTGGCCTGTAGTAATAATAATAATAATATAATAATAATCCACTTCACAACACACAGATCTACTTGATTCCACACAAGCTATAAGCTTGTGTCGTGGAAACCAAGCAAACGTGGTATATACTACACATATTATTACATATATATTATACTATAGATATATATATACATATATACACCCAGACTGGAAAATGGAACCCTGTGTTAATACACAAAGTCCACCCCCACCGGGAATCGAACCCGGAACCTCTTGATTAACATTAGGCATGGTGACCATTGCGCCAATCGGGTCGTCTTTGGGTTAACTAGATTTTACCAAGTTTTACTATACCGACCACATACGAATACACAGATCCGTGATACCGACTTTATTGGTACGTATAGGTACTAATAAAAATTCAGGGTTATAAAACAAATATGACAGAATTTCAACCCACGTTTATATATTTTTTCATTAATTTTTTTACTCCTTTACCCTTAAGCGCTTCAGAAATAAGCAATGTTAATAAAAAAAAACTATATTTAATAACGTCCGTCGATAAATAAAATGATTGAAGGAAAAACTATTTCCAATAAAGTCCGCACTTACTACGTTATCTCGCGTACAAAAAGCGGACATCGACGATGTCGTGTTACAACGCTCCTTTGGTAGCAGATTTCTGTTTTCAACCCTCTAGCAACACATCGATGGCTAACTCCATGCCTAAACCGGTCACCCCCATTTTAATTTTACCTATTTCTGCTACTGGCAAACTGTAATAGCCTCGACCCAAAAGGGGTCGAATTGACCCAGTATTTGCTTGTTAGTTATGTACATAATTAGAAGGGCTGGATATTAATGTTTTTATGGAGGGTTAACTAGTGTGTTTAATGTGGTTGGAATGGGGGGTTGTTAAATCATAATGGCCATTGAAACAAAGCTTTCGCAGGGTTAAACCAAAGCAATTCCGAATAAAATTGTGAGTATTGTACCTACTGATAATGTATCATCACTCTATTCATGTAATGTCCAAAATATTACAGATTTTAGATAATTGTTAAATACCTACTACGTCGATATTGAGGGGTATCCTAGTCCCATTATAATGAGTCGAGTTAGTTTAGGTAAATCCACACTAATATAACAAACAGGTAAAGTGTGTAAGTTTGAGTTTGCACTCATATTATAATACTAGCTGTTCCCCGAGGTTTCACACGTGTTAATTTCAGAGATCTCGCGGGAATTCTGGGATAAAAAGTAGCGTAAGTTACACCTCATAGCATCAGCTATCTGCCAGTGAAAGTCCCGTTAAAATCCCGAAAGACAGAGAGACAAAATTTTTTTAAATTTGATTTTTTTATGTTGATACCGTATATATTTTCATATGCATTTAGTGAAAAGCTGTTAATTAAAAATTACAAACAGACACTTCAATTTTATTTATTCTAGATTAGGTATAAATAGGTTCGTAGTTTTGATATGGATTTCATCGCTGTTAATTAAAAATAAAACATTCAGATTCATATATCTAAGATAAGTAGGCATTTTCAGAAACAACGGGCTTTGTGTGAGTTGGATTCGCTCACTAAGGGTATCATACAAACAAAGGTAGGTATGTTTTTTTATGATGTAATCTCAAGCTTTCAAGTTTTCCTTTTGAGGTATGGAATTCTAAAATTTGATATCGGTTGCTTCGAATAGATAACTCTCGTAGGTACCCATTACACAAGTTCTGCTTAGTTGGGGATCAGGTGGCGCTGTGTGATAATGTCCACTGGACATTGTTCAGGCATTATTATTATTATTTTATTTATAATGATGCTGTAATGTCCTATATCAGTCTTAATGCCTTAATAACCGTTAAAGGGACGTGCAGTCGTGACAATAAAATACCCATATTTACCACCCTAAGATCAGGTATATGTAAGGTGATATACAACGTGTTAATGAATAGGGTACTTGCATGATTTTTTTTTAGTCTTTTTTAAAGATATATGGCCTACTTAAATAAAGCAAGAAAAAGAAAAAAAAATATGCATAAATTAATTAAATAGCCTATGTGTTATTCTGATATATAAGCTATATTATTGTGAAGTTTCATTAAAATCCTAGGTAAAAAAAGTTATTACGTGCGATCTGAGAAAGGAAATACATAGGTTTAAAATTAACAAGATGTGTCGTAAATCGTGGCACTATTGAAGCTTCGTACGCTTCGTAATAGCATAAAATCCTATATTTATTGGTAGGTACATAATTATATAATGTACTGATATTATAAATGGAAAAGCTTATCTTTTTTATGTATTTTTGTTTGTGCTCAATAACTTAAGTACTTAAGTTTATTTGTAACCAAACTTATATTCAAAATCCTTTCACTTATAGAAAGCTAGAGCGTTCTTGTTTCATAGGGTACTTTAAACCCACGGGAGCTCTGAAAATAGTGCGAGTAAAACCGTGGAGAATCGGCTAGTAGCTAGTAAAAATTAGAATTTGGCTAAATTACATTGAATACCTATATTAACCAAAAGTTAAGAGGAGACGATAAAGGATTTTGTGATGATGTTAAAAAAGGGAAAAAAATACGTTTTTATAATTTAGATAAATGTCAGAATAAAATTAGTCACCTAGCCTAGATGTGAATGTACCTGCCATTTTAATGAACTACTTACCTATATACACGCGTTGCCGTGTAAATTATTCAGATCGAGTGTTATTGCGAGCTTAATTAAAGTGAGTACAGTCAGCGCCGAAGGTCGCTAAGCACAAGTGACAGACAGCACTTACTATCACCGGTATAAGATTCAACATCAGATGTGTTCGGCTTTGCCGAAGACTGTACCATCCGGTATTTGAGAAGTAATTACTCATTCCAAATGACAACTCTTTACCCAATTCGGTTTAATTTACTCCTAGTTTGCATACGAGAGAACGTCGGGATTATCTTTTGAATTATTAATTACACCTATATCTCATATACTTACATAAAACGTCCTTAACATTATCTATTGTATAATTATTCTCAGCAAGCCCTTTCATTTGATACCCATTATGTAGGAAAGCATAAAAAAATTAATCCGTCATCTCTAGAAGTCCGCCATTTTGGATTTACAGTGACTTCACTTTATTCTTCCATTTATTCTCAGCAAGCCCTTTCATTTGATACCCATATTGTAGGACTTGCATAAAAATAACTAATGCAACATCTTGGGTATTCCGCCCGCCATGTTGGATTTAGAATGACGTCACACAGCTAACTATGCATTTTCATCCAAACTACTTTTGTGTATACAATTAAAATGATAAATACTAAACATTGGCGAATTTTTTTTCGCGTGTCCGCGAAGTTTCTAGCTGACGGAACAAATTCAAAATAAATTTATTTCGAATTTGTTCTGAGGCATCGTGAAAAAAAATTTACTCATATGTATTTAATTCTGCAAAAGTGTGAATGGAGGACGTTAATGAATGAAACGCGTCGGAGCGAAAACGTACCTACTTGAATTTATGAATTAAAAAAAAACCTCTACATAAAACCTTTTTATGGATAAAACTCTCTAGATAATTATTTATAACACAACTCAACTCATCAACTCGACAATTTCAGTATTCCTCCATAAGCAATCTTTAATCTTTACCATTATAGAGGCGAATGTAAGTTTATTTGTTCGTTTGTTACGTTTCACGCTTTACCTACTCAATCGATAATCATGTAATTTTGCATACACGTTTTCAGAGAAGGATATAGAGGGAACGGCGATATCAAAGCGGGTGGTAACGCGTGAACTGCTAGTCTCGTATAAATCGTAAGGAATTCACCCCATTCGCCAGCGGTGTTTATATTGCAATATTGATTTCACTCACTCCCGGAGCAATCTAAACTGTTTTCGCTTCGATGCAAGTTATTGCAGTGGGTTTTTATTTTTTCACTTGCTGTCCCCCGCGGTTTCACCCGCAGTAATTTTGGAGTTCGCGTGGAAATTCCAGGATAAACTATAAGTATAAACCTTCCTTGGATAAACTATAAGTGAAACCTTTCTTGAATCACTCTACCTTTTGATGGAAACCACATGAAATCGCGTCTTTGACTTTATCGCAAACAGACATGACTTGTCTGTCTGTATTTTCGCGATGAACAGACAGACATACGCGGCAGGAGTCTTGGTTATATATCCTATTATAATTATAAATGTGAAAGTGTGGATGTTTGTTGTGCGGGTGAAATGTGTAAGGATTTTTAAACCAATCAATATAAGTTAATAGTAATTTCAGAGTTCCCGCGAGAATTCCGGGATAAAAAGTACCCTATGCATGCCAAATTTAATCCAAATCCGTTCAGCCGTTTTTGCGTGATTGAGAAACAAACATCCAAACATCCACACTTTCACATTTATAATATTAGTAGGATTGTAGATTGAGATAAAATATGAAATTGTACAAAACTGAGCATTATTAATAACCAATTCAAATCATGGACGCCAGTTTTTCACCCGACTTTACAAAAACTGGTATATCTCGGTCCTCGGAAACTAAAAAAACGGGAACTGGTAGGTACTTTTAGCTTGGACGCCCACATTTATAAATTAGTTGCTGTATATATTATGTCTCAAACTAAACACCTTTTATATTCATTTAAAATGTCAATTTACGCTTTAAAGTTCCAAACGGGTCGACTCACACCGATTTCATTTTTTTTTTTGACCGAAGGCCTCTTTTTCCATCGTTTACTGTGGATTTTCCAATTTTCACATTTGAATTCAAACATTTCCGGCTCGCTTTCGCACAGGTTAAGCGGATAATCCCGCGGATTAATTTTAATCCGATTTCGGTCCGGATTATCCTTTGGAACTACAACTGAGGAACATCGGTGAGGGATCGCAACGGCGTATTGTATTTACAACTCGTTAAAACTTTTCAACTTTCATTTTCGTTACAAGTTTCATTGCGGCGCGGCGTTCGCAAAAACTTAACGAAACTGTGTCATTTCATGTAGACAAGCAAAAAACATTGGTTTGTCTTGTTTTTTCGATTTCTTGCGTGATAAAAGTTGTCATCTACAGGTTTATTACAACGTTCTCTCGAAGGTGTAGTTTGTGATTACTCCTCAGAGTAGGTAGAGGTAGGGTAGAAACTATATCATTAGTAAATACTCTTGAATAATAATAATAATAATAATCCACTTCATAACACACAGATCTACTTGATCCCTCCACACTAATCTATAAGCTTGTGTCGTGGAACCCAAGCAAACATTGTCTATACCACATATATATATTATACTATAGATATAATATATTCACGCCCAGACTGGAAATTGGAACCCTGTATTCATCACACATAGTCCACCCCCATCGGGAATCGAACCCGGAATCCCTTGATTAGCAGATAGACATGGTGACCTACAGTGCCAATCGGGTAGTAATATCAATGGTAATTTAACCTCAATTTAATATAGTAAGTACACAGCCTCCTTTCCGACGATTTCGATTAAATTCTTCCTGTTATTTTACTTATTCCAATGTTGCCGTCCTTTTGTCTTAATTCGAGCGATATTAAAAATGCGTCTTTACCGCTCTGTGAATTTTCTAATAGCAAAAACAAAATTATTTCACAAAGCAAGAAGTTATTGCAAAATACAAAGCGCTACGTAGTACAGGTACGAATAAATTCACGAAAGAGGTAGCAGAAATTCAAATAGTTTCTTGAGAAAAACTATATTGAATTCTACGACCGGCACGATTTAACGCTGATATTTCAGTGGTAGATTTTTCACAAGTTGCACAGCCAAGTGAAAACCAGAAAGGCGCATGCATAAAGTATTTTGTTTTAACAAGTGTACAGTGTATACCACCATAGACTTTAAAGAATAGATATAGCATGCTGTGAAGAATTATACATTTTTATTATTATTATGCATTTATTTTTCGGTACTGTAACTAGTGTTACACTTTTTATTGAATTCACTTATTCAATTTTATTAATTACTAGCTGTGCCCCGCGGTTTCACCCGCGGTAATTACGGAGTTCCCGCGGGAATTCCGGGATAAAAAGTACCCTATGTCCTTCTCTGTACCCCTGACAACATGCATGCCGAATTCCATCCAAATCCGTTCAGCCGTTTTTGCGTGATTGAGTAACAAACATCCAAATATCCACTTCCACACATTCACATTTATAATATTAGTAGGATTATTATTATTATGATCACCTTTACTCAAATTTTATGTATATTACCTAATCTTTTTTGTAAAAGTTAAATAAATAAATCTAATCTAGTCTACAATTTGCTAATTTGAAGGTGATTTCTTTGAAGCTGATTTTGAACCAGCTATACTATATATGGACATAGATAAGCAATAGTGTGTTAACCCACACTGGAGAAATTTTGAGTAAATCGTGTTTTAAAAGTATAGCGCCATTTTGTGTCAACATCTTTTATATTAAATATTTAGTTACATATTTAAGCAATGTAATAAGATAAACACATAATTAAAAACGTTCCCTAACTCTCAATAAATTGTTCTGAATTAATAACTTAAGTTTGTGGGTTAACATGTTATTGCTTATCTGCGTCCATATAAGACGTGGTAAAATTAGCAAACTATAAGCCCGAGTGAAATGTTTTTATGAAATTGGTAAATGTAAAAAAACGCACCCTGATTCTTTTGATATTGCTGTGTCTATTCACTCCAGTCTATGGTGCACACATCTTTTGATAGGGCCAAATGCAAATACGACGAATTCTATATGATAACACAGACAATAGAGGTGTTCGCAGTTCGCACCCCGTCATAACACTTCCATTGGGGAATGGAGTACGATGTTTTGATGAATAATAATTAATTAATTAATGTTTTGTTTGGAATGCCGACGCCAGTTTAGCATAGGGATAAGTCTTGATGCTATTAAGAGAAACAAACGTGTTGTGATCTGCCTTAATTAACAGAACTGTACAGCCAATTGTATAGCTGAAAGTTCTCTCAGTGTTTTGAATTTTAAACACTACTAGCTGTCCCCCGCGATTTCATCCGCGGTAATTTCGGAGTTCCCGCGGGAATTGCGGGGAAAAGTTCTTTGTACCCCTGACAGTAGTTTACGGTGATTAGCTGTTTCCCGCATTAGTGCCGGAGTTCCCGCGGGAATTCCGGCACAAAAACTATCCTATCTTTTAAGTTGGACCATATTATAAATGGTTGCAAAATTTTATCAAAATCCGTTCAGTAGTTTCGGAGTCCATCGCGGACAAACAACGTGACACGTGATTCATATATATTAAGATACTAGCTGTGCCCCGCGATTTCATCCGCGGTAATTTCGGAGTTCCCGCGGAGGTCGCGGGAAAAAAGTACTCTATGACCTTCAGTTCCCGAGGGAATTCCGGAATAAAAACTATCCTATCTTTTAAGTTGGACCATATTATAAATGGTTGCAAAATTTTATCAAAATCCGTTCAGTAGTTTCGGAGTCCATCGCGGACAAACAACGTGACACGTGATTCATATATATTAAGATATTTACTAATTCGTATGTTATTTGAATATTATTTGAAATTTTGCACAGCCAAATCACTAACTTTTTCCTGTTTACGTAATATTATTATCTATATATCTGATTTATTAAATTTATAAAAAAATATTTTAATATAGATACGTATTTATTGTTTATTTACAATTTGATTCCATCATATCATTGATGGTATGATCAGTAAGATTTTAAATCAAAGATCGATATATTTGCCAATCAATCGACATCAACACTATATAAATAATAAAAAAATTTAACTAAACATAATAATTTTTTATGATGTATATTTGAACTAATAAGGTGTTCAGATCTCCCCCCCCGAAATTGTCTATAATAGACTGGCATTTTTGAGGCATGCTTTTTACTATTTTTTTCGCGTAGTCGCGAAAATCCGCGTAGTATTTTACGAGTTACAACGAGTTTTAGCCGACTTCCAAAAACCATTTTTAATCGCCGACACACGTCAAAGGGAATCTTTGTTAATTTAATAGTTATATGCCACAATTTTTCATTGCAAGTAGATATAGGTACAATTATCATAAATTACTAAATAAACACAACGTAAATTACAAAACTTGAATAAAATTTTTCTTTACGTAATACCACGCTAATACCTAATTGTTATTTAATTCTATGATATCTAACGGCTCGCTGAAAGTGATTCATAGCAAATAAGATTTTAGCTTTTTAAAAGAATTAAATGTTAAATGTACAATCTTAAATGGTTCAACCGCAGTGTTCACTCAAGAAAAGATAAAAGAAAACAGAAATGGGGGAAAAAGGGAGAGTGGAAAGTGTAAAATGGAAAATTTATTCATCGTTAGCCCTTGAGGCGTGGCAGTATTGCGAGATAAAGGCACGACAGGCCATTGGGTAGCTCTAAAAGGGACACCGAACTAAAAATAAAAGAAACGATACTCGATTACCACTAGATAAAGACAACAGTGTGTTCCCGAAATGATATATAGGAACCGGGATGTTAGTGTCAAGTCAGAACTCTGCAGTAAAATAATAGTATATTTCATTATAAGTGCGGAAAGCCTGTCATTGCAAAGAGTTCCGACATATGTCTACCCGAGCCGAGGCGCAGCCGAAGGTGAGGGTTGACAGTCGGAACTAGTTGCAATGACGGTTCCGCACGTGTACTGAACAACTATTTTTAATACAGTTGCGAAAAAAATGAAGAAATTTAATAAAATATCAAAAACACAACAAACTCAACTAAGTTCCAACTGTGATCAAGAGATGGCGCTAGTCGTATTAGTAATGCGAAACGTACGTTTCGCAATGCAAAAAAGTGTGTCAAAGTCGTGTCGCCATTTGACAGTTGGCAAAGAGAACGCACGAGTTCGGGAAAGGTAAACAAAAAGCTCGAGTATGTAATAGCCCACATCCCGAACGCTAAACGTCCCTGCAATACGCCACTTTTTGAGCAACTGTATTAAAAAATATTTATCAAATCTTAATGGTAAAGTCCAAATAGTTCGGTCATCATCGATAACTTCGAACTTTTCGACTTGATGAATCTTAGTATTTACTATTTACTCTGAGGTATTTACCATAGGTACTGCTTTTCTTTGGTGCATCTCCGGCCGCTGCCGATTGCCGAACATCCTTTTTATTTATCTCAATATTTACTAATTTCATTCTGTCTTTTATAGTAACAAATATAACTCTTTCGAGAACAAATCTTACTAAATTTAGTACTGAAAGAGAGATATTTGTAAAAACAGTGATTTTTGCAAACTAGACTAGGTACTACAAGGAAAACACATCAGTAATCCATAAACTCTATGACCACTGTTTACTACAATAGGCTAGTTTCTTGGGTAAAAAAATCAAAATTCTATTTAGTCCGTCAGTTAGATAATAAAAAAATAAAAGACACGTATTTTTTGCTTTTTAAAATAATGGAAATATGCATAGATAAAGCGCATTAAAGTTTAGGGTGGGGGACTCGTGACTTCACAGCTCGCTATAACGTGCGAACAAACTGTAGCGAGGCGTGACGTCATGTGAAATTTCGACTTGATATATCTCCGTTATTTTTTGGTTACATAAAACAAAAAAAAATACGTGTCCAATATTTTTTAATAATCTACAAAACGGACTAAAAAAAAATTTAGGAAACTAGCCTATTAGAGTAATATTTAGCCTTTCCAGTGAAGGTTGTAATTCACTGTCTCAAGAGATCGTTCTATCGTCACTAAACAAACGTTTGTATGCTAACCGGACAGTTAAAGACAATATAGCCTCGGGCGGGTCCATGATGTTGTTTAATAAAGAAATGGTAGTGGATCCCTCTCGTGGTATTACAAACGGTATTATTTATTGCTGCGTTTTCTATGATTATGACTATGGATACCCATAGTCATAATGGTGGTCATAATAGTGTCTATGATTTTTTTCTTGAAATAGGTAGATCGGAATTTACAAAAATATATTTTCAACTAGATTCGCCCTGTGCGCGAGCTGCGAGCAGCTCGCGAGGCTTGGTCGCCCTGTGCCCGGTTGCCCCCCATTGACCTCTATTTGTTCGAGCACCCCCCACCTGATTCTTTTAGTTTCGGAGATAATCGAGTTTGAATTTTGTTCGGCGGCCATGATTTTTTCCGCCATTTTGAAAAAAAAGTTTCACTATTGAAATTTGCCCAAGGTGTGGATCAAACTTTGTAAGTAACAGTTTTACTTTTGATGGATAGTTTCGGCGGGCAGTCAACTCACTACCTGATGAGGAGCAGGAATCGAAGATGTCAAGGTTACAGAAACCTCCTTTCCACATCTTAAATACATTATATCGACCTAGAGATGCTCCTTCTGGGAGAAACATTATGCTTAACTTTTTTTCGCCAGCCGTTTCGAATCCGTCCGCCATCTTGGAATTATTTATATCCCGATAGAAGAAGATAGTGCACCACCAACTGTACAAATTTTTTTTCAATACCCACGGCCGATAGTTTCCGAGCCAGGGCCGAAACAATTTCCCCATACAAACAACTAATGTTCGGCGGCCATCTTGAAAAATGACGCAATCGAAAAACTGATTCGATATTCGGCATCAGCGATCGCAAAAACCCCCGGATGCCGAACCTCACTCGGATCGGATCAACTTTTTTTCGGCCGCCATTTTGAATCCGCCATTTTGGATTTTTACCACGCCAGGCGGTTGTCCCCCATTGACCTCTATGACATTTGTTTGAGCACCCCCCACCTGACTCCTATAGTTTCGGAGATAATCGAGTTTGAATTTTGTTCGGCGGCCATGTTTTTTTCCGCCATTTTGAAAAAAAAGTTACACTATTGAAATTTGCCCAAGGTGTGGATCAAACTTTGTAAGTAACAGTTTTACTTTCGATGGATAGTTTCGGCGGGCAGTCGACTCACTACCTGATGAGGAGCAGGAATCGAAGATGTCAAGGTTTTCCCACAATCACAGAAACCTCTTTTCCACATCTTAGATACATTATATCGACCTAGAGATGCTCCTTCTGGGAGAACAATTATGCTTAACTTTTTTTCGCCAGCCATTTCGAATCCGTCCGCCATCTTGGAATTATTTATATCCCGATAGAAGAAGATAGTGCACCACCAACTGTACAAATTTTTTTTCAATACCCACGGCCGATAGTTTCCGAGCCAGGGCCGAAACAATTTCCCCATACAAACAACTAATGTTCGGCGGCCATCTTGAAAAATGACGCAATCGAAAAACTGATTCGATATTCGGCATCAGCGACCCCAAAAACCCCCGGACGCCGAACCTCACCCGGATCGGATCAACTTTTTTTTCGGCCGCCATTTTGAATCCGCCATTTTGGATTTTTACCACGCCAGGCGGTTGCCCCCCATCGACCTCTATGACATTTGTTTGAGCACCCCCCATCAGACTCCTATAGTTTCGGAGATAATCGAGTTTGAATTTTGTTCGGCGGCCATGTTTTTTTCCGCCATTTTGAAAAAAAAGTTACACTATTGAAATTCGCCCAAGGTGTGGATGAAATTTAGTTAGAAACGTTTTCACTTTCGATGGATAGTTTCGGCGGGCAGTCGACTCGCTACCTGATGAGAAGCAGGAATCGAAGATGTCGAGGTTTTCCCATAATCACCGAAACGTCCCCTCTACATGTTCCATACATTGTATCAACCTAGAGATGCTCCTTCTGGGAGAACAATTATGTCAATGAGTGAGTGGCAATCCAGCTTTATATATTATAATCCAGCTTTATATATTATAATTTATCCTTTGCTGTTGCACGAATATAATAACTATGTTTTACAATGATCTAACAAAGAACAACTTTGTCATACTTGGTAGTAGACCATATTATGTAAAATCATTAGGTACATGAGTTGCGAAATAAGACATCAAGCGAGCAAGTCATAATATAAAATGACAATTCGATATAGGTAGGTAATAATAAAATGAATGGCTTCAACCGAAGCACTTTGACGAAGAAATATCGAAATGCAAAAGTCACCTAATTCTTTCAAAACCATCAGAACTCCTAAATTGTATCAACTTGTCAAATATAAGTTAGATTGATGGATATAACAAAATGTTGTCACGGAGGCTAAAGTGGCTAAAATAGAAGGAACATTATTGATTCGTATGAAGACATCGACTGATGTAATATTGACAGTATCCATCGAAGGGCAACAATAATCAATAATGAAGGACAACATAATCAGGAAGAGGAAAATGTTGAGAACAAGGGAAAACTAATGAAGCGCGAAACGGCACGCGTCGGGAGGATTCTGTATATTGGATAAATATTTTTTAATACAGTTGCTCAAAAAGTGGCGTATTGCAGGGACGTTTAGCGTTCGGGATGTGGGCTATTACATACTCGAGCTTTTTGTTTACCTTTCCCGAACTCGTGCGTTCTCTTTGCCAACTGTCAAACATGGCGACACGACTTTGACACACTTTTTGCATTGCGAAACGTAGGTTTCGCATTACTAATACGACTAGCGCCATCTCTTGATCACAGTTGGAACTTAGTTGAGTTTGTTGTGTTTTTGATATTTTATTAAATTGCTTAATTTTTTCGTAACTGTATTAAAAATAGTTGTTCAGTACACGTGTGGAACCGTCATTGCAACTAGTTCCGACTGTCAACCCTCACCTTCGGCTGCGCCTCGGCTCGGGTAGACATTTGTCGGAACTCTTTGCAATGACAGGCTTTCCGCACTTATAATGAAATATACTATACTTGTTGTCTTAAGATTTGTGTAATATCGCGTGTAAATCTATAATATTATTATTTAAATAATAGATAATATTACCGACATATTTTCTTTGTTAAAACAAACAATCCTGGATTTTAACAGACAAGATGGAATACATAAACACAGTTCAGTTGAGTAGATGTAGCAATAAATCAGAATCAGAAATGTTATTTATAAGAAAACCTAAGTACCTACACCACATATTTTTTGTATTTAGTATACAGGTGTAGTCTTTTACTAGCGGTGGAGGTAAGTAGGAAGCTAATGACGATGATTAGAAATAAACACAATGTCTAGGATTAAGTAGATAATAAACTTTCTAATTAAGTAACAGCAAGATCAGAATCATTATACAGTATTTCTACTATTCATTATTTAAGTTTACTGTTTAATAGAATTTTATGGTTGAGCCAATTTGAATTTTGTGTTTCGAGCTAGTTACGAGGGAAACATTCGTTTGAGAGCGGTAAAGGATCTCTAAAAAGGCCAACAGGAAAACGCAAACGAAATTTCGTATTACTTATACAAATTAAAGTTCTTTTGTCTAAGACCTTGGGTCAATGAAGTCGGGGCAATTTACGGGATGGTCTCCGGAGAGTCGTTTTCTAGTTTGAATGGATATGGATACATTTAAAGTGGACATTAAATGGGCACACGGAATTAGACTGGGGTCGCCACCTTTTTTTGGAAAAAGTATAGTTAGTATTTTTCCGAAAAAAGGTGCAAAAATATAGTACTTTTGGGAAATGCAGGGAGCAAAATAGTACCTATTTTTTACTCGTTATGTATCGGGCAGCATTTTTGACAGTTGACGTTTTTTGCCGCGTAGGTACCTACCTATATGCATTTCGTTCTAAAATTCCCCGAGCTGCGCTGCGGGTGCGTTCTAGACCAGCCACATCCCTATTAGGGATGTTGACTACTATTGAAAATCAAAATTCTAATTAGTCCGTCAGTTAGAAAATAAAAAAACAATAGACACGTATTTTTTTCTTTTTTAAATAAATTAAAATATACAGAGATAAAGCGCATTAAAGTTTAGGATGAGGAGGTCGTGACGTCACTAACCGCAAAACAGCCATACAAATTGTCAGAATAGTGACGTCACGCGAAATTTCAACTCAATATATCGCCGTTATTTTTTGATTGCGTAAAAAAAGAAAAAATACGTGTCCAATATTTTTTAAGAATCTACAAGACGGACTAAAAAATAAAAATTAGTCAACATGCCCATTCAAAAAGCGCGTCAGTTGAATTAGGCATAAAAATATAGTATGCTCGTACTATATCATTTTTCTATAATATATAGTACAATTGACTGAAATATAGTACGATACTATATAATACATGTAGTACGGGTGGCAACCCTAAATTAGACAGAGTCCATTACAAAGTGAGTAGAGATTTTAGTTTTGTCGCCTGAGTTCTTATCGATCACGTTATAAATTGTTTGTTTTGGAGCGCCACGGTTTTCCCCTAAAATAATTTGGCATGAACTTCGCAAGATCGTCTTTACCGAAGTTGTATAAATTTATGGTGAAAACTAATGTATTTTTTTTCCATACCTACTAATATTATAAATACGAGAGTTACTCTGTCCGTCTGTCTATAACATTTTCACGCTTTAACCGACGCTTTAACCGATCATCATGAAACTTTATATACACGTTGTCAGAGGTAGGTAAGGAACAGCCGGATTACTCTTGACGCAATCGAGTAAGGGTCATACTCTTGAGGTAATCGTGTGAAGCGAAATGAGATCGACATCGACATCGAGGTAAAATCAAATCGAAGTCAAATCAAAATCGAAATCCGCCTCAATTCATTTTCAAAAGTAGGACCTCTGGACAAAATGCGCTTTTTGTCTCGGAATTCTTGCGGTCATTCCAAAATAAACGCGTGTGAAACCGCAGGGAACTGCTAGTGACAAATAAACCATAGGTAGGATTTAACTGAAAGTCTTGAATTGAAGAAACGTGAATATTTTTTTATCTGAAATAGCTTGTTATAGAAAACTCTGTGTAAATCTCATGACCTCAACGCACAAAGTCACCGAGACGTTATCGTAAAACGCTCCAAGAGAAGGTTTCCTAAGCAAATACATAAACCTCTTTATTTTATTACCTCTTCCACCGTTTTGCGTGATAGAATTTTTTTTGCGTATTTATGACGAACACTTTGCCCAGTTGTATGATAGGAACAAAAAATACCGTCGTAATATAACGTAAGGAGGCATGTGTAACAAGCCGTGCTTCGCGTTTTCGTCCGCGTGAGTTTCGAAATTCTCGCAGGAACTTAATCTAAAAGTAGTCTGAGTAAGCATTTATAACATCAGCTATCTGCCAGTGGAAGTCCCGTCAAAATCGGTCCAACCGTTTCGGTAATAAGTTGGGAGAGACAGACCCAAATTTTAGTGATTGGTTTTTTTGCTCAACTACGTCATATTATACACATATTGCATATAGTCACAGTACAAACGGACATCTCGATTTTATTTATATGTAGGCCACTCGGTGTAGAAAAATGGATCCAGACTTTAGATATTCGGTAGTTACTAAGGTAGCATACGCTCAAAATATTGATTGCCTCTTACTTTTTCGTTCACTGTTCGATTTTGCAGTGACAGTACGACGCGACGGCTCAGTTGAAAATTAATATGAACATTCTGACTGTAATGTTTGTCTGTTCGTTTGTTTTTTATCTTATTGTTAGATGTAAGTAAATAAAAAACTGCCAGTAAATTACATAGATTATTTATCAACAAGTTTATGTACTATAATAAAATAGTAGAATCTGCGTGTCTGTATATCCTAACTTAATATAAAAATGAGAATGTGAGTTATTTTTTGTTTTTCCCTGATAAAAATTAATATTTATACTGTGTCCTTTTCTGTACTCTTGACGTGTATGAAAAAATTTATAAAGATCGGTTAAGTAGGTATTAAAGACGTGGAAGCGTAACAAACAAACAAACAAAGGCAGATTCGATTGATAATAATAGTAGTTAGGATTGAAAAGAAAGAAAAGAGAGAAATTACCTTATTCCTTAAGAACAATTTCTTCCGGGTAACCATAACCAAACAGTCACTAAAAACAATGAAATATTCTTTTAAGAGTTGTAAGAACAATAGCGTTATGTCGCTTTAAAAAAAGAAATAATAATTTAAACACTTTAAAAACAGGATTAGGCAACAAAAAAATACCACCATCGAAATTCGTTAGTAAAAATTTGTTCCGGATGTACCTACGTATTTGACCATTTCAGAAAGCTTTTCTTGTCTCATCTGTTGTACTGGAAAAAATGTGTTTTATTTCTTTTTCTCACCCGAAGACATGATATTGTAACCGAACAATATTAATATTGGAACAACTCGATAGATGGCGCGCGTTGTAATCCTTCTTCGCGTCTTATTACGAAAATTGGTGCGAAAATGAATTCGATACCCGGGTCACGTAGCCATGTGTCGGCGCGTGTGTTCACCCGCTAGTGAACAAGATTTAGCCGACGTATTCTTTAAGCCGAAACGAATTTCACATCGCATTCCACTCTCACTTCTAATAACGAAACGTATTAATCCTAACATTATAAATGCGAATGCGATTTTATTTGTCATGAATTTCACCAAATTTTGTATGCATGTTGTCAGGGGTATAGAAAAGGACAAAAAGTACAGTTGAAACCATAGGGAACAGCTAGTATTTTTTAAGCATGATAAGGTACAATTAGGTTACTTAATGCTTACTTAATCTTATGAAAACAGAACTTTAGGTACCTACTTACTACTTAATATCCCTGAACCTCTTTCACCATCTTTAAATTCATCAGAATCAAGTTCATCTGCTTAGACTTCCTTGTTGTTCTTACCTGTAAAGTACCCCGTGTCCGTCTCTGTAGGTATCCCTGACAACGTGTCTGTAAAATTTCATGACAAAATACAAACAAAGAAACTAACAAACAAACAAACAAACTCACTTTCACTTTTTAGTAATAAATAGTACAACATCAAAAGTTATCGTTCACGCGCGTATCACGTGAAATATTCGTAATTTAATTATTTCATTATCACAAATTGCCATAGATGACCCCTGGGGAATTTCGAGTCAGCGTTGCACGACATCTCGGCATGATTTCATTCCTAACGTTGACAATTTAAGAGGCTTGCGAAATAAGATTATAGGCATTTTTTGCACCTTCCCACCATTGCAGAAAGGTAGGAACAGGTGTGGCTGAAGCCACGCTTTTAGCCGTCCGCTGTCACCTCCTTAATTTCGAGACATTTTTCCTTTTTTCCTTATAGTTAATTCACCTTTTTTCATTCCATGGTTTTTGTCGCCCCTCAAAAGACGTTTACCAAATATCGAATAACCTTTATCATTGAGAGTGAATAATACTGGCTATTTACGGCGGTTTTGATCGAGTGAATAAATTGAAATTCGAATTAATGGATTCCATTTTTGTTTGTATTAGAGTAAGTTATTCTACTGAGAGTAGAAAGTATCCTATGTGTTATGCAAAATTTCCGCTAGCTAAGTTACTGCCAAATAATGTATTATTAGTATTTTAATCATTTTTATATTATATTCTGAAAAAAAAAAATATAAAACCGGCCAAGTGCGTGTCGGACGCGTGCACGAAGAGTTCTGACTTCCGTCACAGAATAAATACTAGTACTTGCTTCCGTACCTACCATTATCTATATAAAAACGGCAAAAAAGTAGTATTTTATTCTGTTTTTTTGGTATTTGTTGTTATAGAGGCAACAGATATAGGTACACCATCTGTGACAGAGGGCCGACAGACAGACGGACGGATGGACAGCGGAGTCTTAGTAATAGAGTCCCGTTTTACCCTTTGGGAACCATAAAAAGGAAAACTTTCTCTTAAGTAAAGTAATATTAACTTTTTAACGTATGGTTTCAGCTTCAGAATCGTTGCAAAATTCAGTTTGTATGTTTGTTATGCTTTCAGACATTTCTATTCAACCGACCACCATGAAATTTAAAATAGGAACAGACATGGGGTGAAATTTATCTCGCTATATTTCCGAAGAATTAATAATTTAGATATGTCTTGGAATGTGACAACAAAGACTAAGTCCTGACACAAAGAGTTCTGGAAGGAATTCCAAAAGAGACGCAGGCGAAACCGGGGAGAGAACAGCACTCATTAATGTATGTATGTATAATATGTAATATATTTATTCAGAAAAGGTTATCACACTTTCATTGAGACCATGCCCCGCAAAACTGCTTACGCAGTTTGACTGCAGGTAACTCGCTTTATGTAAACATAGAGTATAAATTATTAAACTAGGATATCTTAAAACAGTTAATTTACATAAGTAAATGGTTACAACGTGCTTAACAAGTGTTGTTTTAATAATCTTTTAAATTTAGCAGGTGTAGGCTCACGTCTTAAGTCCTCGGGTAAACTATTGAGTAAATATGGAACTCGTTTTTTTAACGTTCTATCTCCATAATAATTTTTTACCATTGGTATTTCAAATTTACCTTACCCACCTAATATACGAGTCTGTTTCAAATTATTATACTTTTGCAAGTAAATAGACTAAAGTAATAAACTCACGTCTAACTTAGGTACCTTTATGCTTCCAAAGCTTTATATCGTTTGATATGAATCTCACATATTCGATATTAGGTAACCAAGGTTTAGCAGAAACACACGCGTCGTGAACTCAAAGGGCAATAAAGACGGAAATCTTATTCATGCCGCAAAAAACACACGAGCCCCGGTAATATTGCACAGTGATATTTATAAGTTGCAAAGGAGGTAAGGGCTAAGAGAAATGTTCAGAACGCGATTCCTTACTTTCCGTTCGTTCATATCTTGAGCACACAAATCATTTCTGCATTATTGAATCATGAGATACCGTGGGAGAAAGAAAAAAATTTCACCGCCCGGAAAATTCCGTTACGCACAATCCTCCTCGAGCCGGTTAGATAATGACATCTGTAGGTGCCAGGAAATGTGTTTCACGTTTCATTTTGCACAATTTAACTCGTTTATCATTATGTGTCACATTATCATACGCATTGCACGCGACAACCCGATTGGCGTAGTAAGTCACCATGCTTGCCCGCTAATCAAGAGGTTCCGGGTTCGATTCCCGGTAGGGGCGCACTTTGCGGGATGAACACAGGGTTCCACTTTCCAGGCTGGGCGTGTTTATATATCTATAGTATAGTAATATATGTAATTCTATGTAGTGTATACCACGTTTGCTTGGTTTCCACGACACAAGCTTAAAGCTTAGTGTGGGATCAAGTAGATCTGTGTGTTGTGAAGTGAATTATATTATTATTTTTATTATTAATTGCAGTACGTTGAGTTATTTTCAATCTACTAGCAACTATACAGTATCAGTATCGATGTCTGGAACAACTAAAATATACGTAGTCCTAAAAATTAGTTCACTTCTAAAAAGAGAATTCACGAGGGAGCCTCAAGATTCAGGGAGGTAATAATTACGGTTTTAAGCTTCCTGAAACACAACATAAACAATAATATGCTGGCAACTTTTCAGTCCCAACTAAAATTATAAATGCGTGAGTTTATTTGTTTTCACACCACATGCTCGACAATGCCGAATTATATGTCATGTAAACCTTACCGAAAGCAAGACATTATATCTCTTGGCTTTAGCCGGGTTATAATGTTCTATTGAATTTCATTATAACCCGCTGGTCAATAATGTGATTTTCACTTTCATAATTCTTATTGCTATGTCCATAACGTCTCATTTCGCTAAACAGATTGTGTTCTCAGCGGGCGCGGCCAACTCGATTTTCGAAGACCGAAGCCGTGGCCCACTAGATTCGCAGTGAGACGAACTTCATTTGTTTGTCAAATCGAGTAGGCCACGCCAGCTGAAAGAAGTGGCTATATAGGATCTACTAAGCTTGGTTTTTTATTGTCTCGCATTATGTGAGAAAAGTAGAGTATACACCACAGGGATAAAACTGTTTTTTTCTTGGGCGCTTGAATCCCTCACTGCACTCAGGACTCAATCTTAATTCCCTCCCTTTGGTCGGGAATTAACTTATAACACCCTCGCTGCGCTCGGGAGTTAAATTTGGAGTCCTTCGTTATGTTCAGGATTCAATGTAGCGCCCGTGACATAAAACAGTGCTTTATCCCCTTGGTGTATAATCTACTATTGTTTGATACGCTTTCACGCTCAACAGCTCAACCGATCATCATGAAATTAAGTATGAACGTTGTCAAGTGTACAGAAAAGGAAATAGGGTACTCTTATCCCGGGATTCCCACAGGATTTTCGAAATTAACGTGGGGAACTGCTAGTACATAAATAAATAAAGATTGCAACTTATTTCATTATAAACAACAAAAGTTTTATTTATATCTATCTCATTGGTGATTGCTGGGAGATTGTGGGGTAATAAAATTTCATTTGCAAATCAAATATTAATTCCCGTTGCGCCGGTCGCTCTTTTGTTTTTGTATCGGCGAAAGGAAATTGCCGCGTGCGCCATCCGGCTCATATTTTAAGGACTCCTACACAATCGCCCGCAGCTACGCCGCGACTCAGCGCAAAAACGCAAACGAAACGGTTTTTTTTTCATTTAAATCAAATCGTCGGTCGGTAGATATCTATTGGAGTTGTAACACAAAAAGTTATTGCGTGTGAAAACTCAGATCCGCTGATTCGTTTTACATACAAATAAAAAAAAAATAAGCGTAAGGTCTTCGGGCACGGAAGGAAAAACTTTTGATGACAGCTGCGTCATTCAACATAAATCAAAACTTTATAGGCCTATTTCACATCCTAATATTATAAATCCGAATAAGAGTTTGTTTGTTACGCTTTCACCCCCCAGCTTAATCGATCATCATGGATATTCATGGACATATTTTTCAGGGATACGGAAAATGGAGGGTGCATTTCTCCAAAAAAAAGTTCTGTTCCCGAGGGACAGAAAATTGATTGGCTAAATCTCCAGTAACGCAAGCAAGCAGCTGTTCGTGATCAAATATTAATAGACACGTCGTCGTCGGTTAAAACTCAAATTCATTTATAAAAAGATCGTTTAGTAAAAACGTTTTTATTTAAAAAATTCAGACAGTTATTCGTGTAAAAATTTTGCATAATTGAGTAGAAAGTGGCTGGAAAACTAATTCTAAATTTGAACGGGAAAAGAAGTTAAAAATGCATAGTTACTAAAACGTTGACATCACGTAGTGATTACCTTCTCTCTGGTTGACATTAATCAAATTGTGGATAGAATATAGGCGATTTCTTTTGTCTATGTACAAGGACCCTTTTAGTTCCTGATTTATAAATTAATGAAATGATTCCAATAAATTAAGTCACCCAGCACTGCCTTCATAATGAACCTCCGGCCAATATTTTGTGAGAAAACCGAGAAATATTCCAGATCTGTCGTTCTCTTATTTTAATTAAGTTTTCTGTAATACTATATCTACAATAATATTTTCTTGAGCTTCAATTACTGTAGTCATTTCCTTGCTATAGAAATTTCCCATTGAATTGGTTACTCGGTTGACATTCATTCATAAGAGATTCGGTCTAACTTTGCTCGATTAGCTATAGCGATTCTATTGGAGCTAAAATTTGATAATTAATATTTTATGAATAAAATATTTTTAGAATTACTGGATTAACACCTATACATATAAATAAAATTGAAGTTTGTTTGTAATTCCAAATTAACAGCTTTTCACTAAATGCATAATTATGCAAGTATATAATATGGTACTTACATAAGAAAATCATTTTTTTTTTAATTTTTATCTGTCTATCTGTCTGTTCGTTTCGGCGAATTTCTTAAACAACTGGACCATTTTAACGGGACTTTCACTGGCAGATAGATGTTATAGTAGTTAATTAACTTAAGTTCTTGCGGGGATTCCGAAACTCACGCGGGTGAAACCACGGGGCACAGCTAGTAAATAATATAATTTGAAAAATGTTTAACGACGAAGATCGAATAAGGATCAATAAGTTAGAAGAATACATAATTATGATTCTGTTGCTTATCTAAAAGTTAGATTGGTAAGTTCTTACCTATATTAATTAACTGGAACTTTTATTGTAAGGTATCACTCTTGCCAAAGTTCACTTTACGAGTCAAAAGTTTTTTTTATGCCTAAGTGTCTGGCGCCTTCAAGTTTGCGTGAGCATCACTCAGGAGCTAGAGGACCAATTCGACGGCCGCGGGGAATAAACCAGTAATGTTAAAATTCAAATTTTACAGGAAAATTAAAAACAAAAAACATTTTTCTTTTATAACTTTTTTGAAATAAGTTTAAGGGGTTAAGCCCCGTTTTTGAGATGAATACTATAACAATATAATAACATAACGAATAATATGGTTCTTATTTGATACCTATTTAAATTATTCATTAAAATTAAAGTATTAAAAAACCCTATTCTTCGTATCTTTCTTAATTTCAATAGAAAATTCTAGAAAAACTTTACAAAGTGTATTCCAACCTCTAGATACAGAATCTGGGATAACATGAAGAACCCCGTAATAGCGTTTTACCGGTTTATTCTTTGGGGGCGTCGAATTTCTCATAATATAAAAGACACCAAAGTTTTTGTAGTAAAAGCGACAGTAGAAAATAAAAAGATTCAGGGTTTTTACTTTGTTACGGTTAGGTGGTACCTATCTGCCTTAATCAAATTTTTTGCCATCCCTTCTAATAATATTATAAATGCGAAAGTAACTCTATCTGTCTGCTACGCTTTCAGGCTTCAGCGACTCAACCGATCATCATGAAATTTTGCATACACGTTGTCAGGGGTACAGAGTACCCTATACTTTATTCTTCTAATGGTAGTAAACTTTGTCCTGGTATTTATTATTACGAAGTTTCGCGTTATCGTATTTGTGCAGGCTTTTCTGTTCCGCCATAGTATATGAAAGTATTGAATTACGAGTGACTAAAAGTTTAAGAAGAAAAGAAGTATAAAAAATAAATATTATGTAAAAAGTTATTATATTTTGTTGAAACTTGTTGTCCTACTCATAAAGTTCAATAACTGATAAAATTGTTTACATAATATTGTTATTACTGATAGTCTTCCTTTACTACTTTTAATATAATTGCTAATAAACCTATAGTACACAAGGCATTTTAGTCCAACTATAAAAAAAAAGATATATTCAGTCTATGCCCTTTCATTTACTGAATAATAGCTGACACATCACACAAGCTTTCTCTATCTTTTTATTTTTACAATATACATATATCGGTCAGATATACCGGAGACAGCAAGGGACGGCCGATTAACCTTATTCGCTAATCCCTAACTCGAAGGTTTACGTCCTTTGCCATAACGGCACTAACGAATGTCTTTGATCGGAATATCCGCCCTTATTTTATAGGAGTCAAATATCCTTACAAATCCCTTAAGGCGGCAGATCGGAGCTTTATGATATTGTCAGTACATAAAATGAGAGTTGAGATAGCGTTATCTGTGGAGGGCTTACGTCCATGGATTGTTGTTTGCTTCACTGGCAATAGTGGCCAAATGAGGCAGTTTGGTAAAAACATATTGAGGCATTTTTTTTTTAATAGGAATCTATAACAACTATTGACACAGTCAAACACATTTTACAAACCATTATTTTCTTTTCCAAAATTCAAATAGCTTGATAGTGTTGTAAATTTCGAGCACCATTGCTTCCTTGGTAAGCGAAACGAATCCTACGCCAAGGTGTCCTGGGTTCTATCTAAATCAGTTAAACGTAAAGGTGATACAAATATTATTATTTTGTTTTCATCCCTAGTAAGAATGCAGTCGTACATAATATGTACTTACTAAGAAAAGGATGATACGAGTATAGGTATTTATTTTTTATTAGTTTTTTGTTAACCACAGTATACCTAGAAGTGTGATAATAATGCACAGTGTGATAAAGCCCAAGCTGAATCATTAATAATGTCAATCTCAGGGGTTTACGACACAAGATATTTAATAATTTGATAATTAAGTCGGTAAATATTTTATAACAGTTTTGATAAATAGAAAAGAAAAATTTCAAATAGATAATTTAATAATTAAATAAGAAAAATTAATAAAAAGGAAAATTTCAAATAGATCTGAACTTAATTAAACTCGAATGAAATACTCAGTACCCTAATCTTATAACAAACACCACGTTCAAAGGATATGGACAAAGCTTTTGTTTTTTAAGTTAAAATATCCTATTTTTACTGAGAATTCCATCCTAAACCCGTGTCGGTTTCGGATCGAAAATTACCTTTGGCAACGCAATATTTCTTGCTCGAAAAGAGGCAAAGAAAGTAGTTCGGGGCGAACACAACACCTGCTCTCTAAGGGTGGGTTTATTAAAACGACGTATATATTTTCAGAGCTACCTATAGAAACCAGAAGTGTCGATCCTTATTTCCTATGACTCTCCCTCTAAAATCGCAGATATGAGCTAGTTTTTTACGATCGTGGTGTAAAGTATAGAAAGTTTACTAGACAAAATATATACCGTTGATTTCTAATTAAAATGCGATTTATCTGTATGCTTGATCGAATATTTTAATGTTAAAAGCTGGATACCTTCGAATCACTGTTTGATATTAAATTTATTAAGCTTGATTACCTAATTAGTAATTACATAACATGCTAACTATAGTTTTGAAGTATGCAGAACAGTAAAACAACGTAATTATAGCCAGCTTGCCCGTAATTTCATCTGTGTAAATTTAACGAAAAAGGTCACTTACCCGTAAATTCACGTTTTTTTTTATTTATCAGTTATTTAGATTTTTTTAGGTTACATATTATGCGCATCAGTTATCAAAGGTTTGAATAAGTCCCTCGTTGAATCTTACAACATGTATAAAGGAAAATACTGCAGTCATTTTTTTGACATCAATGGATGCCGAGCGATTTTTTCTTCAATATATTATATTGAAAACCTTTTCAATGACTTTCAATAAAATTAGATAATACTTAATGTTTTTTTGTGAATGTGTTATGCCTATAGCTTAGATAGTACACTACGTACAAACCAAGCTTCTTTCAAATCCTTCCAGGTGGCTGACCCAAGCGAGTCAGTCATTACAATTTTACTACAGCAAAATCAATTTCCATAAAATTTTTATAACTAATTCACTTATTAGCGTTATTATTGTCACCAGAAAACAAAATATACACTTTCTTACACTCTATTGAGCAAGCAAGCACTCAAGTAAATTCACAAATTCAATTATCTCCAAAAAGGGGCTCACTTGAAGTGATTAAAAAGGCACTCCCGCGACGTCTCAGCGTAAGACGGATGATGGTAAGAAATGTTTTGTTTATATACTTTATAGTTATTTTGGGGTACCCTTAAGCTTATAGGAGCTTTAAGAGGCTTTGTTGTTTTTGTGTTATGGTTCCTTTCTTCTAAGTCTTTTACAGACTATTCGTTTCACCAATCGATAAGACATAAATAATATATACAAGGGATGTTATGGATGCCGATTTTTTCACGTTGCGGATGCGGATTTTTAAGATCTTATATAGATATAGTTTATGAATAAAGAATTAAAACAATGATAAAGTTATTACTTTATCATTAACGTTTCTATTAATGAAAATTTGTATACAGAATAATGCTCCTACTTTTTTAACTTCACTTACTATTTTTTTCATTTGCCGGTCCCGCCAAATTTATTTCACTCACTCTTAGGAAACTTTTTACTCAACAAATACGTTTTATAACAACGTAACAGTAAACATTATTATTGCAAATTAATGAAAGACAAACATGAATTGTTTACAAACGTGACTTATCTTCCGAAAAGACGCGTGATGAAAATATGTTGATGAGGTGTTTGTTCAAAACATTAATGGGGATGTGGACTACTTTTGAAAATCGAAATTCTAATTAGTCCGTCAGTTAGAAAATAAAAAAAAACAATAGACACAATTTTTTTGTTTTTTCAAATACATTAAAATATACAGAGATAAAGCACATCAAAGATTAGGGTGAGGGGGTCGTGACGTCACTAACCGCTAAAACCGCCATAAAAACTGTCAGAATAGTGACGTCACGCGAAATATATCGCCATTATTTTTTGATTACGTAAAAAAAGAAAAAATACGTGTCCAATATTTTTTAATAATATACAAACCGGACTAAAAAATAAAAATTAGTCAACATGCCCATTGTAGATCGATAGGTAGGTATTAATTACTCTTTAATATAATATGTTGTATCATAAAAATACGCAGTTTCCAGTTTTATGGTAAAGAAATTGAAAACAAAAAGGTACATCATTATAAGATATTATGTAACAGGTCACTCATTAAGTTTTGAAGGTAACTATTAAATAAGTCTCTATAGAAAATCTTTTAAAAAACTTTTTTATAAAACAAGCTTTTATTCAAATGCGCTAAAAATAATAAACCATGCATTGTCATCCAAACTAAACGTGTATACTAAGTTTCAGCTCAATCGCTTGAAGATGTGCTTCAAAAATATGTTGCAAGATTCCACCCGTATAAACATAGTTACATACATACATTGCAAGTTAGATAAAGGCTTTTAAAAAAATAGCGTGTCAAGTAACACCATAATTATCACTGGTAAATTCTAGTTATAAGAATCAATAATAATTACTGCAAAAAAAAAAACAACTATGTATTTGCAAGGCAGATTCTAATCAATTTCATCAAATAGTTTAGTTTTTGCGTGATGTGAAATTTTCCTTTTTAATTCCTCTAGTGATGTTAGGCTAGACAAATTACGCTAATCCTAAAAATTATTTTCTTTAAAAATAAAGAAATAAACCATGCATTTATTTTAGCATCAAACAAGAAAAACAAACAAAAATTAAACGAGTGCCTAATCTAAACTCATAGGTCATCTTATATGCTCTGCGAAAAGGGACACCAATGGTTGGCACTGGTTTTTAGTTTAAATACTTAAGGTGGGTCTAAAGGTCTAGTTTTCATACAAACTGCCGTAGCTATATTAAAGGCATTCCGCCTGTTTTTATTTATTAGACTTCATTTAATAAAATACTACTACTTGTTACGATAACGCACAGCCCAAAATCTTTGCATATAGTGAAGAAATAACATAATTACAATCATTTCAAAATGAATTAAATTTCGGTCGAACCTTTGCTTGTGTGAGAGAACGAATACACTATAAGTGTACGAAAATGGCGGCCCGGTCTATAAACAGCTGTAGTTTGGCTGTAGACTGACAAGTCCCCCGAATGCAGTAGTTTGTAGTGAATTCCAAAAAGATCACAAGGTGGCGCGGCGTTGAGCCGTGAGTTTTGACAATTTTACCTAACAAGATAATTTAGAATTGTATTTGAAAATATACCTATTACTGATGTAGTAGGTAGTAGGTACCTATTAGTAGCCGAAGCGAATACAAATAACTTGTGGAAAGTTGGAAAAGACGTTTTGGTTCTGAGGTATAACTTACGGGTACAAGTATTTTTACATTTTTGTGTTGAATAAATTCTTGCTATCTCTTTCTTGTTTTCACGATGAGTAAAAGAGAGAGACCATATTTTCGAAAGGTTGTAACTCACCACGGCCCGGGGTGATAAAATTCAGCGTTTATCTCCAAATTCTCCGATGCAATGAAAAGAATATTTTTATTGTGTCTTATGTGACCACGTGATGCAATTTTTTCATACCTTCAATTTTTTTTTTGTAAAGCTTATATCTCGGAACTACAAGTTACAGACCCATCGTGTTGGTACTCAAACTTCATGTTTTCGTGATATCTATGTGATCACGTGATCAAATATTCGATAGGCTATATCTCGGAAACTACAAGTTACAGACCAATCGTGTTGGTACTCAAACTTCATGTTTTCGTGATATCTATGTGATCACGTGATCAAATATTCGATAGGCTATATCTCGGAAACTACAAGTTACAGACCAATCGTGTTGGTACTCAAACTTTATGTTTTCGTGATATCTATGTGATCACGTGATCAAATATTCGATAGGCTATATCTCGGAAACTACAGGTTACAGACCCATCGTGTTGGTACTCAAACTTCATGTTTTCGTCATATCTATGTGATCACGTGATTAAATATTCGATAGGCTATATCTCGGAAACTACAAGTTACAGACCCATCGTGTTGGTACTCAAACTTCATGTTTTCGTCATATCTATGTGATCAGGTGGTCAAATTTTCGATAGCCAATATCTCGGAAACTACAAGTTACAGACCCATCGTGTTGGTACTCAAACTTCATGTTTTCGTGATATCTATGTGATCACGTGGTCAAATTTTCGATAGCCAATATCTCGGAAACTACAAGTTACAGACCCATCGTGTTGGTACTCAAACTTCATGTTTTCGTGATATCTATGTGATCACGTGGTCAAATTTTCGATAGCCAATATCTCGGAAACTACAAGTTACAGACCCATCGTGTTGGTACTCAAACTTCATGTTTTCGTCATATCTATGTGATCACGTGGTCAAATTTTTGATAGCCAATATCTCGGAAACTACAAGTTACAGACCCATCGTGTTGGTACTCAAACTTCATGTTTTCGTGATATCTATGTGATCACGTGGTCAAATTTTCGATAGCCAATATCTCGGAAACTACAAGTTACAGACCCATCGTGTTGGTACTTAAACTTCATGTTTTCGTCATATCTATGTGATCACGTGGTCAAATTTTCGATAGCCAATATCTCGGAAACTACAAGTTACAGACCCATCGTGTTGGTACTCAAACTTCATGTTTTCGTGATATCTATGTGATCACGTGGTCAAATTTTCGATAGCCGATTCTGAGTTGGATGAAATTTTGCATGCACGGAATTCCCGCGGGAACTCCAAAATTACCGCGGGTGAAACCGCGGGGCACAGCTAGTGTTAAATATTTTTACCAAAATAAAAGAAGAGTAACCAACTAAAAAAAAAGTTTAAAATAATTTTAAGTCGTTTTCACAGATAGATTAAGCTTAGCCTGGAGCTACATATGTATATATAGGCTTTTTTTCATTGAAATCGGATGTCGGAAAAAAAGTTGTTGTATAAAAACCTTTCGCGCGGGTGAAACCGCGGGGCACAGCTAGTCTTAAATATTGTTGTTCTATACCCTAGAATTTTTTTTCATTACAGTTTAAAATCCTAGAAAGAACGAAAAATAAATCGTTTATAAATAAGTGTGTATAAATAAGTTTGACAAAATAGTTACAAAAAGTGGAATCAAATTCTAAGGTTTGAACACAAGATTTTCACGATTCATAGTTTACAAAAAGAGACGCATTACATCACAGCGCCACCGAGACTCTTGTTGAAATGGCCAAATTACGAATCTTATTCGTCTAGTATTAATCGATTTGCATGTGTGTGTGACTACGTTTCGGCCGGTTATTCGATATTTTCGTGTAGTTAAAGGATAATAATGCGCGTAAAGCCATATAAAAATTTTAAATCAAAGATGTATTAAACACTCATCCTCTCGCACCCATCATCAAAATCTATTTTTTAACCTTGTGATTCTCTGTAAATTGAGAAAACTCTTTTATGGCGCCGTCCGCGGCCTCTATCGGAAGGGAGCTGCGTCATATGGTAGAGCGCACCCTTAATTACGTATAATATATAGACTTCATTGTATACATATGGATTTCATTATACATATTACATATGTATGATATATACTCATGGCGAGAAGCGGTATTTTTTGTATCAGATTGTGTTTCCCATCTACTTCCACCTTCATCTGCGTCTTTTTGGATTAAACGCAAGGAATGTTATATGATTGATTGAAGGAAGCTTTGGTAAATAACAAGGAGAGAGGAATGCAAACGAATGTGGATTACCTCAGAGGCTGTCAATTAGACTGACGGATGGGTGTAGAATTTATTGTAGAACCATCATCAATTATACGTGAACACAAAATATATTATTTACTAGCTGTGCCCCGCGGTTTTGTAGTAGGTATACTACCTGTATGTCAATAATATAGATATTTAGTTTTTTTGTAAAAAAAGAAGTGATTGACAAATAAAGGATTTTGATGATTTTTCTTAATAGTCAAAAAAGATGAAAAAGATTTTTATTTAAAATTATTATGATACGTATAAAATATATATTTCAAAGAGTCTAATTGGTATAATAAATTGTGGTCTATTAGTGGCCACAGTTTCCCCCTCGGTAATTTCGGAGTACCCGCGGGAATTCCGGGATAAAAGTACCCTATGTGTTAATCTGATGTATAAGCTATATTGTTGTAAAGTTTCATTTAAATCCATCCAGTAATTTTTGCGTGAAAGAGTAACTAACATCCATCCATCCATCCATCCATCCAGCCATACATACTTACAAACTTTCGCGTTTATAATATTAGTAGGATGTAAGGATGTAGGGACTCAAAGATGTATAAACATTGAAAGTATCAATGTTTTCTCATTCCGATACAGAGCGTTGTCGAGGGAATCACAGAATCGACGATATCATTTTTCTGTTACGATGCGTTCAGTAAATTCTACAGGGCAAATAAATTAACTATAGAGAGGACATGAGGCGGGGCAGGCGCGCCACCGTTGCAAAGGAAGTTAGAGCAAATGCTCTAACTTGCCCAGAAATTCTTTTGCTACCATCCCAAGTTTATTTACCACAATATTTCCAAAACTGAATTTTGAAAACAGCGACTCAGTAAAAACATAACCATATAGCGTTTAATACATTTCTTTACGTTAATGAATGTTTTAGTGCGTGATAAATACATAAATAGTTTTGTGTGCGAAAATCACCCGGCGACACTGGTTTTCATGTTTTGTTTTCATACTAAACTAAGTTGATGTCCCTTCTATCTGTTATTTTCTGTTCTGTGGTAAATTCCTACTAAATTGGTTGATTTTCAGCTACTTTGATGCTACGATAACTTTAAGTAACAAGGCGATAAACAAGTTTTTGTAAACAAAGTTCAAATCTGATTTGATTCTGATTCGAATCATATCTTTATTTATTTTTAACACGGTGCCTTTATATTTTTATTGAAGACTTATGATAGATTGCTAGATGGTGCTATAAAACATAAGTTAGAAACTAGTGTGATTATAAACTCCTTTTTTTTCTATATCGTTTTAATTTATTGGTGTCTGAAATCCAGCTTCAAATATTGCAGTTTAAATGTTAAACTCTAGATAAGATATGTCGTACCAGTTCGAGTTTTTGTTATGTGTAATTATCATAGAAATTTCCCTTTTTTACCACTTATAGCATATTGATTTCTACAGTACCATTCACAAATCTTAATTCGCCTTCGAACGTGGTTCACAACGATACGGCAGTGTTCAATATTGAAAAAAGCAATATAAATTCTAATACAACAATACGTAACGATCGACCCATGTAATACGCAATAACGTTGGATTGTTGTTCAACGAATACAAATAATCGTTGATTGGCTCGCAAAAGTTATTCTTGCAATGTACCTACTCTTTCTTCCACACATCTACGTTGAGGTCGTCAACGGAAAAGCCTAACACAACTTTTCTTAGGTGACCCATTTCAAATTAAATAATAATATTCTTTGAAACTATAAATAAATGACGCTTAACCCAGAAACATGTAAATACGTACAATTAGGTGACCTATTAATATTGCTAAAAGCAATCTTTTCATAGAACCTAGGGTAGAGAAAGATAGGAAAGACTAAAGATAATATTATGTAGAATGTAGGTACGGCATTTAATTAGATGAACTTAATTAAATTTAAAAACGCATATGCACGCATCATCGAAAAAGTAATGCATGCACAAGTAAAACTCGTTATGTAGTGGATCAAGTTATAACGAAGGCATTTTTCATTAAATTACAACGATGAATTCCCAAAGGAATTTAAAATTCACGAAACTCAAACAGAGGACTCCAGCGCATCATGTGAAAAATAGTTTACCAGTGGGTAGGTACGTCAAAAATATATCATCTCTGAAATCACATCAGGAATCAGTAACTCATTTCACCTGTCTGTGCAATCACAAGGAAGGTTTTAGCCTCGTGCCTCACTAAAATGTATTCCCGGGGCAGGTTTTTGGGGTTGAGTGCTTTAGAGGTCTTAGAGACGTCGCTATCGGATCTCTCCAAGTAAAAGGTACAGCATAAATAATTTGTTTACAAAAGTAAATACCTTCAAGACCTTTTCCTGCTGCGTAAATATTCACATACGACTTGGTACGTCCGTAAATGTAACGATTGGTGAAAGAGGCATCAAAGAGGCATCCGAGCGTGAGTGGCTTGTGATATTTGTCATATAAAGTGCCGGGTTATACTCGGGTTGAACTCGACGCTTGCTTGTTTTATAGTTCTTACTAAGTTGTTTTATAAAGCGACTGCGTCGAGTTTTACTTCGTATACTTCACATCGGTTGAACTGTGTTAAAACTGTAGACATAGTTTAGATTAAATTAATGAATGAAAAACACTTTATTGAGAACCGCAATCAGTAAAATGAGAAAAAAACTTATAAAACAGAACGTAAAGTGACTTCAAAGGAAGCCTTATCACTATAAAGCGATCTCTTCCAGGCTACCAGGTGGAGTAGTTATAACAGTCAAGTCCACAAAATTGTCGTGTCACAACCCCATCTACGGAATAAAACTTTCAGGTAGTTTACAGTAGTTTTTGAACTCTTTTAGGCACTATAGAAAAAAAAATGTTGAGTTAAGCTTAACATAACATGTAATATACTACCTACATATATAATTACCATTCGAGAGTTTTCCACTAGATGACTTAATTAGTTTAGTTGTTAACAGACGGCGGTTTCAGAGTAAAAGTATCCTAACGTGTGTGCAAATTTTCACGATGATCGGTTAAGTCGTTAAGGAGTGAAAGTGTAACAAACAAATAAATAAAGTCACATTCACATTTACAATAAAAAAGATTTTACTTAATTCTCTTTTCAAGGCTTTTAATAGTTAAAGTGCTTTAGATATTTTGATGTTTAATTTAAGTCGTGCTACTGTTTGGTTAACGATATGTGGGTCCCTACGAAATTGTCCGCAATGGGAGTGAAGTGTCCCTGAGTTCTATGATACAAGTTCAGTTAGTTTAGAACCCAGGTGACCAACTCATTGCTGTACCGCCTCTGTGATGCTACAATGTGGTGTTCACATTATGGTGTATTATGATCTAGGTAGGCATAGGTTAAGAACAATTAATTATATATTACTAGCTGTTCCCCGCGGTTTTACCCGCGGTAAGTTAGGAGTTTCAGCGGGAATTCCAGGATAAAAATAATAATAATAATAAAGTATCCTATGTCCTTCTCTGTACCCCTGACAACGTGTACGCAAAATTTCATGACGATCGGTTGAGCCGTTAAGGCGTGAAAGCGTAACATACAGACAGACAGACCGACAGACAGAGTTACTTTCGCATTTATAATATTAGTAGGGATTTAATCGAATAAACACATTTTTCATTTTTCACTTATTTAGTAAGTTAGTTATTTCTGCTTTTTTTCCCCCATGGCAATAATAAAGAACATAATATTATGAGAGAATTTATTACGCCCTATCAATGTTTACAAATGATAACCTAATGTGCATTGAAATACTTTTAAACGGACTTAATTACTCTAATTTTGAATATTAAATGTAGAGCTTAATATGAATTTCAGGAAATGATGTTAATGAATGTAACACGAGCGCTTATTACTCGTTAGTATCGGCTGAAAATACTCGCTGATGATCTATATAGAATTGATAATTATTTGCTGATATTAATAAATAATTATGAATTTGCAATTATCATTTGAGTAAAATGGGTTTTCCGATAAGAGCACCTGAACTTTGGCTAATAGATATTTCACACATACCACATTAAATAGGAAAGTATGAGTAGTTATGAGTACTGTACCGCAAAATATGTAACTTTGTGAAGAGACAAATCTGTTAATGTAGAGCAAGTGCGATCCACCTACCTACCTGATCTACCGGACAAGGTAAAGAGTGCCCGAGTCAGTCTTATATATAAACTAGCTGTCCCCCACGATTTCATCCGCGGTAATTTCGGAGTTCCCACGGGAATTTCGGGATAAAAACTATTTTAAGTTGGACCATATTATAAATGGTTGCAAAATTTTATCAAAATCCGTTCAGTAGTTTCGGAGTCCATCGCGGACAAACAACGTGACACGTGATTTATATATACTAAGATTAACTAAATATCCCGGGATAAAGGTAGGTATATACCTAATTTACCTACTATACCTACTTTACCTACTACCTACCTACTGCACCCCATCGATAGAACGTGTATGCAAAATTTCATGAGCTAAGCCGTGGAAAGGTAACAAATAGACTGAGTCACGATACTTTCGCTTTTATAATATACGCTTGAATGAAACAATTTTTAAGAAATAAATATCTTTTGTGAGACATAAATAACTATAAAGGGCATGTTGAGTAATTTTTATTTTTTAGTCCGTCTTATAGATTATAAAAAAATATTGGACACGTATTTTTTCTTTTTTTACGTAATCCAAAAATAACGGCGATATATTGAGTTTAAATTTCGCGTGACGTCACTATTCTGACAGTTTGTATGGCGGTTTTAGCGGTTAGTGACGTCACGACCCCCTCATCCTAAACTTTAATGCGCTTTATCTATGTATATTCTAATTTATTTGAAAAAGCAAAAAATAGAATAGAATAGAATAGAATAGAATAGAATAGAATAAAATTTATTTCTGCAAAACACACAAGAATAATAAACAATACGTGTCTATTGTTTTTTTATTTTCTAACTGACGGACTAATTAGAATTTTGATTTTCAAAAGTAGTCCACATCCCTAATATCTTTCGCGAACAGTTGTTTGTATTAATGGAGTACCTATATACCTTGAATAGTTTATAATAATTATAAATTGAAATTTAGTTAAGTTTTCATTTCACCGATCCAATCTACAGTGCCTTGCCTTCGTTGTGCGCTGTTTCATTACAGAATATAAGAGCTTATATACTCATCAAGAACCCACACTTTCAGCTACAATAAAGGTCGAAATTAGCTTAACACTACATACTAGATAGTCGTCTATTCTCTGTGAGATTCAAAATATTTTATAAAAGTTTTAAAACTACGTGAGGCGCAAACCAAACAATCTTTCCATATAAATAAAATTAAAGTGTCTATTTGTAATTGCTGTTTGTAAATAATTCATTATTAGATTGGTATTGTTTCTTGTGATAATCATAGCCTAGCCTAAGTCGACGTTAATTACAAAATCAAAAGTGTCGGTCTATTGTATTTTGAGCTGTGTTAATAGCATATCATAGCAAGCAGGTAACTAGTTCTAACATTTAATTTCATGTTAGGAATAAATACGCAAAAATTAAAACATAGGTTTTACTTTTAAAAAAAAGCTCTTTTCGTGTTCTGCCTACGTTATAAGAGGAATAATTTCAGATCCACTGACATTGATGCAAGTAATGATGAAGTTTTAAATGTATCAACGTATACCTAGATCTGGTGCTTTCACAAAATCAGCAGGGCAATTATGTAACTTATGTTATATCATATTATTTCAGTTTCAATCAGAAAAATTGCGATTTTGTGATTAATTAATCATGTTTAGACAGCTTTAACTTTGAAGTGTGTTTATTTTTGATGCTAGATGTTGTAGGTGTCATAACGTCCATATTGTAATCTCAAAACCACCATGCTTTTGATTGAAACCGAAAAATTATAGAAACAAAAGTTACATAATAGCCCCTCTGATCACGTTATTATTAACGCGTATAACATTAACTAGTGGTTCCCCGCAGTTTCACGCGCGGTAATTTTAAAGTTCTCGAGGGAATTCCTGGATAAAAAGTACCCTATGTCCTTCTCTGTACCCCTAAAAACGTGCATGCAAAATTTCTTGATGATCGGTGGAGCCGTTAAGGCGTAAAAGCGTTACAAACTAACGAACAAACTCACTTTCGCATTTATAATATTAGTAAAGGATTTTTATACATCTATTTTTGGTATTAAAAGTAGGTGTGTAGGTACCTATTTTAAAAGTAATGGCTTCACATACGGTAAGAATTTGGAGAATAGGTACCTTCATATTTTACCTGTACTTCATTCGTATTAAAAGAAGATAATTTTCTATTACCCATCTCATCTACAAAAGACCTACAAAAGTCCAAGTAATTAATTCCTTATTGTCAAAGAGGAATGAATGCACGCTAGTAATTAAAAATATCCAATTAAGAATTCTCATGTCATTACCCCGAAAGGCTTATTGTATTAGAGAACCCAATATTGTGATGTTTTTCATACGGATGCGGGATGCTAACGGTTTTACTCGTGCGTTTATCCAACCTTTAAAAATTAAGAAGATAACAGAAGATCGAGTACTTTACCTTTTAGTGAACATGATGAACTTTTAACATAAAAGACATTGTGCATCATGCTACCAGCGAATTTAATGACACTAATTTTAGTTATTAATAAAACATGCACTTATTAAACACAAACACAGCCTATCCGCGTTTATCCGCTCAAAAAAATATTCAAAACAAATCCGATTCATAAAAAATTAAATAAAATCGACACGGTAATTTTTAATCATATTTTATCAGATTAATTTAAAATTAAGTCCGAAACACGTCCGCACGGGAGCTTGACCGCGCGGTGACTGAAAATGAAAATGTTTTTCGAATTTCGAACCTTATTTATATACATACCTACTTACTGTTTTCAGAGCAGATTGTATGTGGCGCTCCAGGCAGTGCTTCCACTTGTTCATAGATGGCACTGTTCGTAAATTCTTGCACGTCCTGTGAAAAAATAAGGATTTTTTTCATCTGATGTGGACAATGGAGTGCTAAAGGCTATTTTATCCCAATACGTAGCGGAGGTCCCGAGATTTCGGCCAACAACAAGCACCTAGTAAAAAACACAGACTTATACCGAGAAAATTTTTAAAATATTTCTAAACTTATCGAAGTGAATAATGTGAATGTAGAAAAGATTTGGGAATGCTTTCCAAAAAGCTTTTGAAACCAAATCTTTTAATCTGTATGTACCTAATCCGAACATACATAAAAGCTTTATAATTTTAATGTTATTTTTATTAGAACCCTCTCTATTGAGATTAAGTATTTATATTTAAAATATTTATTTAAAAAGAAATTTGCTGTTTACTATTAAATAAAATTTTGAAAGAAGACAATTATGAGAAATGCGGCGAAATGATTATAATTATTGCAAAGGGCTACGAGTGTGCTACGAACGTGCTACGAGGGTGCTACGAATATTTTTAAAGTTCTTGAAAGAAAATAAAGGTTATAAAAAGTAGTACCTACTATTCGGTTATCCGTAATAATTCTATATATAATGTAAACGTAAAATTGCATAAGTAAACGTTACTTTGTAAAATAACGGTAATGTTGAAAAAAATCTGAAAATCGAATATATGGAAGATAAATCGGTAGTATCAGTACCATTCTACTCTGCTGTGCCAACAGTTTCGTCAGGGCCAACCTCTTCAACGCCAATCGTTTACAATCGAACGGTTTTTACAATTTTACGGTGACATAATATTATAAAGAGTTAAAGTTTTTAGTTTGTGACGTTGTAGGGTAGGGGATAATCTCTGGATCTACTGAACCGGTTTTTAATATTTATTTTTTTGCATTCACGTTTTTAGTGGTACAGACAAGGACAAACCTAGTACCTAGGGTCCATTTTCACGAAATTTCCGCGGGAACTCCGAAATTGACGTGGGTAAAACCGCATAAAATCTTGCGTTGTTAAGAGGTTCAGAAAATTAACATAAATACTTACTTTTACTACTACTTACTTCACTTTACTTTACTTTTTTTACTTTTACTTTTACTTTTTTGGTACTTTTTATCCCGGAGTTTCCGCGGGAACTCCGAAATTAATTCGAGTGGAACAGCTGCAGCTGGTTGATAAGTTTAATCTTATAAATGAAAACATAGGTAGCATCATAATTGTAATAACCTACATTAAACATTTTACGACTGAACTCAATTTGCAAAAGTAATTAAGATTATTTTAAGAGCAAAAATTGTTATTTATTTTTAATTACAAAATTGGTTCCACTGCGCACTTCGACACTTTAAACAAATATAGTCCATAGCGCTTGCCATTTGTAATAATACAGAACTGGAAGAAAAGCTATCTATCTTTCGACAAGCCGGCAATGTTGCTAGCAGCACTCCTGAGTCTAGTCTAGTGCTTGCCTAGTTCTTAGTTCGTCCAACTTCGAGCCATAATGGTAACACGTTGGCATTAATTGGAAATTTCTTCGTCTGGAAATTCTTCGAAGTTTCCCGTTTCATCGGTTTTTGGTGCAATTGTTTTTTAATTGAAACGCCAATTATAAGATGAGTATATGAATTCCGCATATGTATTTTTAAACTATTATTACCATTAAAATAATAATCAAAAGAATTTGGCGCTTTTTATTTAGAGAATTAGCTCTATTTTTTTCTGCGTTTTTGAAATGCAGTTGTTTTGATTTTATTTTTAATATGACGTGTAAAAATGATGAGAGTTTTAGTTATGATTAAATATTCTTGATTAATAATATAGAATCCATACCTACTAACAGTTAATATAGGTAACACTGTCTGTTTGGTATCTTTTCACGCCATAACTAGGTACTCGACCGATATAATCAACAAATTTTGCATACACGTACAGAAAAGGACATAGGGTAAGTACTTTTTGTCCCGTAACTCCGACGAGAACTTCAAAATTAACGCGGATGAAACCATGAGGAGCAGCTAGTATAAAATATATAACTTTTGCTTTCCGAATATTTTATTTGATAAATAACTTCTATTTTAACCAACACCGCGTTCCAGGGTTTTCAGTGGCGCCGTAAATCAAAGTTCAACAATACGATAGTGGATCTTCCCCTCACAATACTCGAGGTGCTGACGTGGAACCGAATTCTGGCATCATCTTTATTGGGTACAAGTTACAAGAGTACGCGGTAAACTTCTAAAGTAACCCACTAATTAGTATTTTGTGGATAGCCACCGTAATGTTAACAATGAAAGCTAAACTACGTCCGAACCTTACTGTACTGTACTGTAACTTCTGCACCTATAAAGACTTCATTTGGTTTTTGAAACTAAATAACATATTTTTGTATGACTTGTTGTCGATTTAATCAATAATAATGTAAAACTTCATACCCTGTTATTATTATGATAACCTCAAAAGAAATCCACATAAAGAGTTAGGAGGGAGCTCAGATATTAACGCGCCACACCATTTTTTTGTGTATTTTTCAAAGTTCATTAACAATTACAACTGAGCCTACACGTCGGTTTCACTGACATCTTTAGAAGCTAGAGTTTTATTAGTCTTAAAAATTACGTATTTTTCTTCCCTGTTGGTCGGTTATAAAAGTATCGCTTCAGCTTATATTCTGCAACATGACAAAGCTCACAAAATTACACAGTTCACTCGTTTATAGTGAAACTAACCTTATCACTCTAAGAATAACATTCAAAAACGTGGTTGCGGTAAAATTTGTGCGGCCAAAATGGATTTCACACGAGTTATCTCGCGACAGAGGTGTGAGATATATGGAATATGTAAATAACAGTGATTACAAGATTACTGATGCCCGCGCTTTCAAGAACGATAAAGGTAATTTCCATTATACTTAGAAAATGAGCAGACATTTTTGTTTATATATAGTTTCAATAGTATAAAAAAAGTTATAGTATAAAAATGGGACCATGGGACCTACAAAAAAAAATATAGGTACCACGTTAAAATTAATGCTTCTATTCGTCACAGACTCATAGCGCAATTTGACAGTACAATTTTGCTGTGAATGTTGAATTCTAACACCGACCGCCACTAAGCACAGTGGCCGGCTCCAGCGGGTGAGGTCGCACCCTGTGACGTCACGCGACAGGTCCCCATTTATCAATGTTATTTGCGAGCATTTGAACAACCGCTCATTCGGATTATTAGCGATAAATTTTGTAGTGTGCTAGGTAACCCCTTTTTTGATGAATAGCGTGTAGTGTGCTGATATATTATGTTAAATCATTCATAAACAGACAACATTCTGTTACCTACCTTGTAGAAAATCTATAATTATTGAAAATTTAAATTCAGTAAACATCAGAAAATACACTGTGGTAGATAAAATGCTATTGAGTACATTCGCCGATCATAATTATAATGCTATAACTTTGCTGCAATAAATAAAAACATCTTTATCTTTCCAGAATTTACATTATCACAGTTTTTATTTAAACATAGATAGTTATTAAATACAGATGACTGACCATAAGTTTGTATAAAGATAACATTATAAAACTAGATAATATGTACGATGCGTAACTTCTCTTTTCCGAAATTTCTTAATTCTGTTTTGTTTTATCAGCTACCTATAGGAGAGCATAATTTTTAAAACTCTGAACTGCTAACTGCTAACCTGAGTTCAATTTTGAAATTGAAACAACTTTTATCTGGACTAACATATATGTTTATAAAAAATTCTGCACTTAATTCACAATTTTATTTTTTACTTTCAAGCTATAAAATATTTAGGGTAAAACCAGGATAGTTGCCCTGGGGGTATAGTTGCCCCGATCGTAATTACTCAAGTTTCGCAGATGAATCGCGTGCTATTTTATTTATCTATCAAAAGACTTTCCAACTACTATTAAGTGGACCGCGTCTCATGTCTCTGTGCGATTGCATGGGAACGCAAGGTGCGATCAAAGATTTTTCGGGTAGATGCCTTGTTTCCCGTCGGGTCGTCCATCCTAAACGTAATTTATATGGACTTGGCAACTATCCCATATATGGGATAGATGTCACAAAAAGTAGAGGTCCGTAGAAATTGCTAATACTCTGGAAATTTCAAAGATAATGTCTTTTAAATTTAATAAATTCGTAGATAAAGAACCAAAGTACTTGCCAGTTTAAAAAATAAGATATTTTGATTTTTGTACTGGGAGATATAAAATGATTTCAAAAAGTGTGGCAACTATCCGGGTTTTACCCTAGTGTTTTAGTTCCCCTACTGGAAATCAAACCCACAAGTTGGGCACGGAAACCAGTCGTTTTATTTTTTTACTGTCAGATAAACAGCTGTTAGTCCACTCAGACCAAATAAAAACTAAAGACGGGACGTCTCGAACAACGAAGTGAAGCCGGTTGCGTATGCACTATGCATGTGGTGCTTAGGAAAGTGCCACGACGATTCCCAGGTATGGTGTCTTTTTCTTGTAAGTGTGTGCGTGTTTCTGTGTACGTGCACGGCGTGTTGTCTTTTTTCTGGCTTCACTTGTTTGTTCAACGCGTTCCGTCGTTAGTTTTTATTTGGTCTGAGTTAAAGTCCAGATGAAAGTTGTTTCAAACGACCAATCTGTAAGCGCCTCTACACATTGCACTAATTGCACTAATTACGTACCGTTAGCGCTAATGTCTCGAAAGCTCAAACCGGCTTACACTCATGCCCCATAGGACGCAGCACTCTCCTAACACAATTATAAATGTACAACACAAAAGCAAAACATCCTAATACACATGGGATATAACGTTAATTACCCAAACTCACTTGTTTGATTTATACGGATTGTTATCAGTAATTTAGTAACAAAACATCCCCCTAATGTCATATAAACACGGTAGCTGAAAGCAAACATCGTATGACGTCACAACACGTGAGCAAAAATAACACGACATTAGTAGCGAGAATTTCCAAGCGACGCCTTACAACCCTTAATTTCTCTCCCCTAATGTGCCAGCGTCACCTTGTACATTTTTCAATTCAATAACCATCGCTAATTCTAAGACGTGAAGATTTAAATTGCACTGCAGTTTGTAAGTTGAAAAACTTTATATTGAAATTGAAGTTTTATTTGCTTATGCTTAAGGTGTAAATTGAATTGAACAATGTTGCAACAGAGCCGTCGCACTCGCACTTTGCTATTGGTATTTGCATATTAAATTATCGCAATGGAACTATAAGTAGGTAGGTAATTAATCCTGCTAATATTATAAATGTGAAGGGGTACAGAGAAGGACATAGGGTACTTTTTATCCCGGAATTACTGCGGAAACTCCAAAATTACCGCGGGTGAAACCGCGGGGCACAGCTAGTTATAAATAAACCTGAATTTTGTGACGGACTATAAGATTTGATGGTTGATGGCCTTTGTGTAGGCAGGTAATTCTTTTTTAATAACGCTTCACAAAACACAGATCTACTTGATCTCACAACTAAGCTATGAGCTATGAGCTTATGCTCATAGCAAATAAATAATAAATAAATAATAATAATAATCCACATCACAACACACAGATCTACTTGATCCCACAGTAAGCTATTATTAGCTCGTGTCGTGGAAACCAAGCAAACGTGGTATATACTACATAGAATTACTTATATATTATACTATAGATATACGTATATATAAACACACCCAGACTGGAAAATGGAACCCTGAGTTCATCACACAAAGTTCACCCCCACCGGGATCGAACCCGGAACCCCTTGATTAGCGGGCAGGCATGGTGACCTCTGCGCCAAATGGGTCGTCAATAAACGCATAGTTTAGATATTATAGAATACTAGCTGTGCCCCGCGGTTTCACCCGCGGTAATTTCGGAGTTCCCGCGGGGATTTTGGGGTAAAAAGTAGCCTATATCCTTCTCTGTACCCCTGACAACGTGCATGCCAAATTTCATCCAAATCCGTTCAGCCGTTTTTGCTTGATTGAGTAACAAACATCCACACTTTCACATTTATAATACTAGTCGGATATAGGTCTACACGCCCAGACTTGAAATTGTTCATCACACTAAATCCACTCCCACCGTTAATCGAACCCGGAACCTCTTTATTAGCGGTGACTAGTTCTTATTTTGACTGGTGTTTCGGTGATACACACAATAGGGATGTTGACTACTTTTAAAAATCAAAATTCTAATTAGTCCGTCAGTTAGAAAATAAAAAAACAATAGACACGTATTTTTTGCTTTTTTAAATAAATTAAAATATACAGAGATAAAGCGCATTAAAGTTTAGGATGAGGAGGTCGTGACGTCACTAACCACAAAACCGCCATACAAACTGTCAGAATAGTGACGTCACGCGAAATTTCAACTCAATATATCGCCGTTATTTTTTGATTACGTAAAAAAAGAAAAAATACGTGTCCAATATTTTTTAATAATCTACAAGACGGACTAAAAAATAAAAATTAGTCAACATGCCCATTGCAGGTTTGGGTGGTTACTGTACTAACGCAAAGCTCTTCTGTCAATTGATGTTCGTCTTTCTCCCTAAAACTCGAGAATGGCTGGACCGATGTGGCTAATTTTGATGTTGAAATTCAGGGAATTTGTGGAAGTTTAGGGGAGGTTTAAGTAGGTAGTAAATTAGGCTACTTATAGTATTTAGTCGATTGCCAATTCTGTGACAAATTTAAAATCGCGAAAGACATGATACTATTTTCTATAGCAGGTTTAGTTTATGTTTATTAAAATTTGTATACAAAAGCTAACTGTTAAAACAGTTTATATAAATTACAAAAGTTTGCGTGTCTCTACATATAGATCTACGTACTCTGTGTTTTGCACAACTTTAACATGTCAATTCAATTTTAATCGTTTAACGTCATGTGTCTATGAGAGTTGAATAACTGTTCTCTCATCGAAAATTACTGTTAACATCGACAAAATGTATGCATTCCAATTAAACGAACAGCTGTAAATATTTCACTGCATTGCGCACTATTCATTAGTACACTGAAGTTATGGATTGTTGAATATGAACAACTTTCAATATCATTGTAATATTGAATTTGTTTTACTGTACTAAATTGAATTTGATCAACTAAGCTAAGAAAAAAAAAACATTTATTTGTTTATTTATCAGAAGCAGCAGTGTTAATAAACCTTTAGTAGTACCTCGTAGTACCTACACCAGGTGTCCCTGCAGGTTCGATCCCTTCATTAGGGTAAACTTTTAATGGACGAACATTTCAGTTTAATTGATTTACATAATATATGACTCTATCAGTGTTTTATAGAACTTTCAAAATTATTGTCTCAATATGTACTTATTGAACGCCGCACCATTGCAGTTAAACTGAAGTTAATATTGTTATTTTTTAATATAACTGTAATTATGTCCTCCTCTGTGCCCCTGACAACGCGTGTGCACAATTTAGTGGTGATCGGTTCAGCCGTTAAGGCGTGAAAGGGAAACAAACAAACAAACTCACTTTCGCTTTTATAATAGTAAGGATTATTACACAACATCACGTCCTTGTGTCATTTTCTGTTGAAAATAAAATTAACCAATGCCTAATAATAATATTAAAGGTTCTATAAAACACAAAACGTAGACTGTAAATAGTAAAGTGTAGCTACCTACTCAAAAGCCCTCCGGTAAAACAAATAAAAAACTACGAAAAAAGAATTTCCTAATTAATTTACCTCCTTTGAATTTCCCTTATGCCATCAAAGTCACTCGTTTAAACCCCTAGGCAGCGTTCCCCGAAGAAATATAAAACCGGAACGTTAAAGATAAATTGGGTTTCTGGATTTACAGCGCTTGACCGCTGTATAATTAAGATTAACTCGACGAGTTAAATGCGAATCGAAAGTTTATAAACTGTACAGGGAGGATCTGTAGCCTGTATGCCTGTACTGATACTGGGTGTCAGTGTTGCAGTCGAATCCTTACTACCTATTATAAATGTGAAAGTGAGTTCGTTTGTTTATTTGTTACACTTTCAAGCCTCAACGGCTCAATCGGTCACCATGAAATTTTGCCTACATCTTATCAGGAATACAAAGAAGGACATAGGGTACTTTTTGCTCCGGAATAGGGTACTTGCATGAATTTTTTTTTCAGTCTATTTTAAAGATATAATGGCCTACTTAAACAAAGCAAGAAAAAGAAAAAAATATATGCATAAATTAATTAAATAGAACGTTTCAAAATTCATACTTTAGACCTTACCGCCGAAACGCGGAATGACGTCACTTGTTCAAAATTACGCCTTATTATAATCTGTGATAGAAATGTTACTGTCGTATTGACAAGGTCATGTAACTCTGACAGATATAACTTCAATATCCGAAAGCGAAATTAAGGTTGAACTGTGTCGATTTACTTCCAAAAGTTCCAGTAAAGAATCGAAATGCATCTTACCGATGCATTTTAAAGTAAAAAAATTCAGAAAATGGAAAATATGCGTTGACTGTATGCACTTAGTTTCCTTTGCCCTCTCTGAAAGAGGTAAATGTTTCCTAAAAAAATAAAAGTGACGTCATGTGTCAAGCTTGGCTGTGATTGGTGTTTCGTTGCAACGTTCCGTTTCACAAAATTAAAAGTTGAATATTTTGGAAACTATTGAATTTTTTTTAGTAAATCTTTCACGATAACGCTTTTCTAAGGCTCTATTTTTGAAATATTGACACAATTTCTTATTATAAATTTCATGCAAGTACCCTATTGCCGTGGGAACTTCAAAATTTACGCGGGTGTTCGCCTTTTTACAAAATAGAATTAGAAAGAGAACAAAACACGTTGATGGTTTTGTGTATTCGCAAGCACCCCGACGCGCTAAATTAGATTAAGTCTGAACTCTGACCGCAACAAAGACAAATGGTAACGATTTCCGATGCGGGAGCATCCACCACATCGCATTTTCTGTCTTTAGTAGGTTGGTATTGTACAAAATGGCGGCCGGCTAAATTTATAAATGAGCGAATTATGCAATATTATGGCGACCTTATTCGTTTCATCTCGCGAGAAATGGGCTGTTTACGTAACAAAACAAGACTCGTATCGTTAAGAAAAACCGTTTGAAATTTTTTAAAAGAAGTTTTCTTTGTCAATATGAATGGTTTCTTGAAATTATTTATCAAGCTATTGTAACAAATGCTGTTCCCCGCGATAATGTAGGAGTTCCTGCGGGAATTCCCGGATAAAAGTACCCTATGTCCTTCTTTGTAGGTACCTCTGACAACGTGCATGCAAAATTTCAGGGCTATCGCGATCGGTTGAGCCGTTAAGGCATGAAAGCGTAGCAAACAAACAAACTCACTTTCGCATTTATAACATTAATAAGGATTTTGTTCTTGTAAGTAACATTGTTCAACTTTACCCCTATACTTTAGAGTTTAGACTAACGGCCGCACTCAGAGTCGACTTTAATGATTCATTAAAGTCGACTCTGAGTGCGGCGGTAAGAGTTCCTATATTTTTTGTAACACAACTTTCTCCTAAAATAAAGTTTTTAGGAGAACAAAGCTTCTTCATAAATTACCAGCTGAAACTAAACTATATGTTCTTCTCTTTTTCCTTGACAACGTGTATGCTGTATTTCACGGTGATCGGTCGAAAAGATATGGCGTGAAAGCTTAACAAACAAATAAACAAATAAAATAAAAAATGCGCGTTTAAAATAGTACCTAGCCACAGATAATAGGTATAATACTATACTTAGCGAACTGCTTGAACGGTTTTTAAAACCTTTCACTTAATTTGCAATGTATGTATGTATATCTATGTTTGTACGGGTAGAAACTTACTTGCAACTCAATTTTGAAGCAGATATCTTTAACCGATTAAGCTGAAATTTTGTATACAAGTTTAATTTGGAGGACAATGCATGGTTTGTTCTTTTTAGCGCATTTTAATAACCCTTCTAAGCTAATACTAACCCTAATAAGCTAAGCTTATTTTATAAAAAAGTTTTTTTTTTTTCGAGACTTCACTAATGCTTTCTTTGAGTACCTAATACTGCTAGGTTTTCTTTTTTCAACTTTCGCTCCTTGCACTGATATACGAAATCATGTTTTCTTTTTTTTTATATTCTCTTTGGCTTCTTTAATTAAATAACTTTTTCATTACTCATACTCGGAAAGTAGGTCGAAGTTGCCTGAGAAGCGGGTTGAAAGTAACCCTTTTCAGCCCTAGGGAGAATCGCTTTCAACTGACAGCTGGATACTGCAGAAACTCAAGTTTTTTTTTATGTCATAGGGGGCATACTTACTGGCCAGTAGCACACCTAATGGTTGATTTATGTAAAATAAAATTCACTCATTTTTTCTTTAGTTAATTCCTATTTTTATTTTAACTTTCCTTGCATTCGTAATGAAAAGCACAGTGTTATCCTCGGGAGAAAGACTTACTTTCACCCCTAGGATAACAGTGTACTATTTCATTGAGTCAAAGTAAAATTGCGTGCGCTATTTACGGTAGTAAAAAATTAGTGTAGTATTGAAAAAGAAATCTTTTTACATCTCTTTAAAGCTGTCGTCGCCCGCTTTAATGTTACAGGAAAAGCACGAGTGTCCTTTGGAATAAACGTCGCGTACATAAAACACTTGACAAAGGTCGAGTGGGAACGGTTTTAACTTTTACACACTCCAAAACGTCCACTTTCTTGCACGTTACCTACTCTCTTTTAGGACATTCGAGAAGTACACTTCTCGGGTGGAGTTGGGCGGGATTGGTTTTATGATAATAAGATCTTACTATCTACTACCTAATAATCCTTGGTCATTTTTATACAGTGCCATCTGGTCCCAAACTAAGCAAAGCTTGATGCGATGGGTGCCAGGCAACTATACTAAAATACTATTTTTTTGAAAAAAAAAAAAAAAACATTAGACTCGGTATTATATCCCAGAGTTTGAGTAAGAAATACACATTTTAAACACATAATTGGACGCAGATAAGCAATAACATGTTAACCCACAAAATTAAGTTACCCATTCAGAACGATTTATTGAGAGTTAGGGAACGTTTTTAAACTATGTTTTTACCTTATTACCTTGTTTAAGTATGTAACTAAATATTGAACATAAAAAATGTTGACAGAAAATGGCGCTATAATTTTAAAACACGATTTACTCAAAATTTCTCCAGTGTGGGTTAACACACTATTGCTTATCTATGTCCAATTAATATCTGATATAGGAATCGAACCCGTAACACCTAGAGTAGCAGTTAGGTTGACCAGCCGCTTTACCAACGATACTGGCGACTATAGTATTTATGGGTTGAAAAACAAAAACTTTGCGAGGTTTATTTTACCACCATCAAAGATGGCGGTTCGGTCATTTATTTTCATGTCGATAAAAAATGGTTAAAAATGAATTTTTTTGTGTTATAAGGTGCTGTATTGGACAATAATTTTCAGTGACGGTTTTTTATGCGCTCAAGAAGATAGGTATATGACATTTCGAGCTGATTTCTTCGGTTTCCTCCAAGAGCTCAGAGAAAGTTTTTGCAAGGTATACCTAGCACCGTGGATTGCAATTTCAAACCGTACAACGTAGCATTTTAATAGCAAATACATTGATCTAATTAATTTTACTTGAAACTGGCTAAATGCATTATATGCGAAAGTCCATAGAAAAAAAGAAGAAATAAAGGTACAAGAATTAGCACTATACATAGTATAGTAGGTAGTTAAATAGATCACTGTCTAGATAAAGTCTTCTTTATATAGATAAAGCTTTCATCAAATTACAACCAAATATACACACCGGCAGAATTAGCGGAACATAAAAAGGGAGAGTATAGAAATAATTACGTATATATATTAAAACAAATTATTATTAAAGCTTATAATATTTAAATAAAATATAAACATTTAATACAACAATTATTTATTATTAACATTGGTCAACTCTCAAAGACATCGCTTATTTTTTTTTCGATTTCTGTTAAACGCCATTTTGAAGAAAAACTATTTTGGAAACGATTTTTATAAAATCTCAAAGGCTTTTTAATTCACTATCGGTCAGTGTCGAAAGCTTATTTTCAAAATAACAACTGACATTTGATATTTTCGTTTATTTTCAAGACTCCCCGTAAACAAAAGTGACTGAGCACATTTTGATAAACATAATTACATACGTATTATGTTACAGCGTAAGGTTTTGTGCACTAAAAGCCTGCAGAGTGCTCTTAACGCGTACTCTGACAATTAGCAAAGCTCTATGCAACAGCCAACAACCCATATAAAATTCATTCATTACTTTAGCTCATTGAATCACACGAAACCGAAATGAAATTCTGTATTAACCATCCCACGGTTCAAATTGCGATAAAAACTCATTCATACACATTACCATAACTCTCTAAGTATCCATCGTTCAATGGGACAATTAAAATTGATTCTTATTTAGTAAATAATAGCTTTCATTATGCAAACGAACCCAAAATTTGGCTTAGTGAGGAAATTACAAGCGTAGGAAACTTAATCCTATCACCTGGGAAAAAAGGTGAATTTTTGACTAAGAGTTTAAATGTTACAAAAATGTTCAGTAAATTTTAGGGAAATTGTATCTTATGCTGTAAAAGTTAAGGCATATACTTATAAATTTTCTGGGAGGAAAATATTGAGCTGTGACGAGTGAGCATCAAAGTTCGAGGATTCAGGATGAAAAAATGTTTAGCGTATTAACTACTTGAAAAATTTTATCATAATGTATTTAAAATATTTTATTACTTGTTCTACTGTAAGTATATAAACTAACTGTAATTGTGTTGTGTCTCTATTTCCAAATAAATGCCTTTTCTTCTTCTTCTTCTTCTTCTTCTAAAAAATATTTTAAGGAATAATTGTCACAATAGAACTAACTACCCATGGCCATATTAGGATTATCTTTTAGTCCATCTATATATAATAGAATAGCAAAGAATAGAATGCTTTTTTTGAATGCCAACGAACTGAACCCTATAACACCGATAAATATTATAAAATATTATGTTCCATGAAAAAAAGGCTTTGATAAATACCAAGAAAATTTTCTACATAAATAGCTATGGATGGCATTTTGCTGGTTATATTCAAGTAAGAAGTATATACATATTAACTACTAGCTGTTCCCGCGGTTTCACTCTCGTTATTTTTGGCGTTCCCACGGGAATTCCTGGACAAAAGTGCCCTATGTCCTTCTTTGTACTCCTGATAACGTGTATGCAAAAAATGCCCTTTTTCCGACACTTCCCCAATTTACATAAAACCTTAACTTTTTTATGAACCTAAACCTTTCTCATGAATGTATCTATTGATGAAAACCGCATCAGAATCCATTCATTAGTTCTCGAATGTATCGCGAACAGACTGACGGACAAACGCAGTGGAGGGCTTTATTTCATAATATTAGTGATTGTTTGATTCTAAAATTCTGCAATGTTTTTCTGCAGTTTTATAAAAATTTGAATTTGAATAGTAAAACTGCAGGTTTTATGTGCGGGGAATGATTATAATGCTTTGATATATCGGTATACAATGTAACCTATTCAGAAGTTTTTGAGTTCATTCATAATAAACAAATAAACGCAAAATCAAATCTTTTTTCATATAGTATAGATACCTACCTAATATAAATAATAATGGCTACAATAGGGTACTTGCATCAAATTTATAATAAGTTATTGTGTCAATATTTCAAAAGTAGAGCCTTAGAAAAGCATTATCGTGAAAGATTTACCAAAAAATTTATCAATAGTTTCCAAAATATTCAACATTTAATTTTGTAAAACGGAACGTTGCAACGAAACACCAATCACAGTCACGCTTAACATATTACGTCACTTTAATTTTTTTAGGAAACATTTACCTCTTTCAGGGAAGGCAAAAGAAAGTAAATGCATACAGTCAACACATATTTTATTTTTTATGAAGTTTTTTACTTTGAAATGCATCGGTAAGATGCATTTCGATTCTTTTCTGGAACTTTTGGAATTAACTCGACACAGTTCAACCTATACCTATACGGGTCTATGATTTTTTATTAATCTATACGACGGACTAAATACAATTTTGATTTTCAAACCCCGGATACAAGCCTATTATTAATGTAGGGTATAGGTAGGTACTGCAGAAATTTGCGTCTCCAAAAAAAGAGATAAAATTCACTTCCCACTTGTTGCCTAAAAGATTTTCGGGTTGGATCAAAGTATGTCGTCTATCTACTTTATAATAGAAATGCCAGCAGCGTGCCTCGAATAACTTTTATTTTTATGTGACAAAAGTAGCACCTTTTATTTTCATTATATCTACTCATAGATAATTAGATAGACATAGATAGATAGATCTTTTATTATCTCTTTAAAAAAATACATTTAAATTTTATGTCAAAATATAAATAAATTCACAAAAGAGATTGTCATTAATAATTATTTTACAAATACTATCATAAAATAGTGAAAGCTGATAATAGCGACAGTAAAAAATGTCAAGTGTAAAAATTTGACCAAAATATACAATTAAAATAAATAAAAATATGTCATGAATACTCTTTTACAGAGTACCTATAATGATTTATCCAATAAAAGGTTTTTCAGTCGACGCGCAAATGTTTTGTCCGAGGTTTCATTTTTAATGTCTACAGGTAGTTTTTCATATGGACATAGATAAGCAATAGTGTGTTAACTCACATTGGAGAAATTTTGAGTAAATCGTGTTTTAAAAGTATAGCGCCTTTTTGTGTCAACATTTTTTTTGTCAAATATTTAGTTACATATTTAAGCAATGTAATAAGGTAAAGACATAATTAAAAAACGTTCCCTAACGGCCGCACTCAGAGTCGACTTTAATGATTACTTAGTTAAGTATAGACTTTTAAAACAAAACTGCCGCAATCAGAGACGTTCATTAAATTAATGTCAATTGGCATTTAATGAGATGTAATTTAATTCATTATATGCCAACTAACATTAATTTATTAACCTGGTCTGATTGCGGCAGTTTTGTTTTAAAAATCTATAGGTACTTAACTAAGTAATCATTAAAGACGACTCTGAGTTCGGCGGTAACTCTCAATAAATCGTTCCGAATAGATAACAAGTTTGTGGGTTAACATGTTATTGCTTATCTGCGTCCAATTATTTCATGAAATCGCTTAATCTTTTGACATCTTAACATCATGAGCCGTAATTTCAAGGATTAGATAATCGAAAAATAGTTTGTTTTATAATAATATACCTAATATTTTATGTTCTTTTGGTCGGTTGGTTGGTTTTTTTCTAAGAATGTTTTTGCCTCTCTAATTCTGTATCTTGATTATTTAGTAAAATGTGAGTGAGAGGTTGTTTTTTGTTTGTTTGGTACGCTTTCACGCCTTAACTACTCAAGCGATCATCATGAAATTTTGCATACACGGTGTCAGTAGTACAAAAGAGGGTGCACATAGGGTGCTTTCAACCCGGGATTTCCGCGGGAACTCCGAAATTAACGTGGGTGAAACCGTGCGGAACAGCTAGTATTTAAATACAGGCAAAATTTTTTAACATGCAGCAGAAATTGCTTTCGTATAATCCCTTAATTCGACATAATCCCTTCGATGATGCACGCTGAGCTGCGACGACAAAAGAGCTCGCGTGAAAACTCCGCCGGGGAACAGCGCGAAAATGAAAATTCACTTTCCAACCGCGCCCCGGTCTCCCCACTCGTCAATGTCACAACTCGAATTTCACTTGAAACACATATAGTTTTTGGGGATTATTCGAAGCGACACGACTCGTACAAATGGCTGAGTTTCGTGTTTGTGAAGCTGAAAAATGCCACTGAAACGGACAATTTTGTGTTGGCTATACATAAGTTGAGAACACACAGTAACCGCTCGCAGTAGTCACTGGCCAGTAACAGTTCTGTATGAAACTTTTTAAAGTTTAGAATGCTTTTAAAAAAAATCTGAAACGGACGAGTAGTAGGTACCTATGGTAACACTATCTGTTCCCCGCGGTTTTACTCGCGTTAGTTTCGGAGTTCCCGCGGGTATTCCGAGATAAAAGTACATACTACCCTATATTTTCTCTGTACCTACCCTTGACGTGTAGGTAGTATGCAAAATTTAATGTGTTTCTTCCGCGTTAATTTCAGAGTTCCCGTGAGAATTTCGGTATAAAAAGTAGCCTATGTCCTCAGACGAAATAAAAAGTCAAGACGGAGCGCTGTGAACAAAGAAGTGATGCCGATAAAACTACGCCTCGGCGTGTACATGCACAGTTACACGCACACACATACATATAACGAAACTACGCCGTACCTCGTCAGTCGAGCTATTCCGACGCGTCACACTGTAATAATTCCTATTTTTCAAAGAAAAAATACTGAATTTTGTAGTGAGAGGGTGTAAAAACCAATCTTCGAAAAATAAAAAGCAGGATAGAACCACATTTTTAATAAAATATCAATTTTATTAATTTATGACAACTTGGAACACAAAACTTCCACAACTTTCATAAGTGTTGCTACTAGTGAGCGTCACAATAGTCCCCGTTTTTTGGGTAAGTTAATGTGACCTGGAACGTAATGTAACACGTTCATTTACCTATTTCAATTTTAACTTTTATTATTCATTAAATTCATGTTAGTGTAAATAGGCATTAATTTTTATTTTCCATGTTTTAACATAACTTCGAAACCTATATTTTTAAGGTTCTCGAACATACAACCGAGGTATACAACCTAAAAAAATACTAATTATATATTTACTTATCCATTCATCTTTCTAGAACTTAACAATTTTGGGTAAGAAGTTTTCACTGCACGGCAACACTCACTAAATGCCCACATGTTTATGAAACCGGCTTCACTTTTTTGTTGACAACGCTCTGTCTTGAGTTTTTATTTCGTCTGAGCCTATGTCCTTCTCTGTACCCCTGACAACGTGTATGCAAAATTTCGTGGCGATCGGTTGAGCAGTTTAGCCTTGAAAGCGTAACAAACAGACTCACTTTCGCATTTATAATATTACTACACTATATCTAAAATAACCAATCAATGAAGTACTTTCGGAAATTTAAGTTTTTAAACAAACAAACTTTTACTCTATTATTAATATATAGGTACCTAATATTAAATTGAGAACTTTTACAAAGTGTACATACTTACTAAAATATATATTATGCCAAAATTTCATGTTTTATCCGCTACTCAAACGAAATGCTACAATATTCCATGGACAAAACTGATGTCCGTTTAGCTTTTCTACGACATTATCACTCTTTCAGGGAAAAACAATAAAATTAAAAAGCATGTTCAACATTTAAGTTGGTCAAAGCATTTAATACTTTCCTCCCATTCATGGAACATGGCAGAATACAATGCATAAAAACTTTTACTGGGGTGATATATTTTATAAATCACACACAATAGTCGGATTATCATTCCTGTAGGTACTATAATAGTCTTGCCGCGGTGAGCTTTTTGTTTATGCGTACACATGAGGTGCACAAAATGGCGCAACATAATAAAAATCATCGACCACACAGTGGTCGATGATAAAAATGGATGCATGTATTATCCTACTAATATTATAAATGTGAAAGTGTGGATATTTGGATGTTTGTTACTCAATCGCGCAAAAACGTCTGAACGGATTTGGATAAAATTTGGCAAGCACGTTTTTAAGAGTACAGAAAAGGACATAGGATACTTTTTATCCCGGAATTCCCGCGGGAACTCCGAAATTACCGTGAGTGAAACCGCGGGGCACAGCTAGTAGTAAATAACAGCAAAACCGGCTGTTTGTGCGATATAATAAATATCTACCTATTTTTAACCGACTTCCAAAAAAGAGAAGGTTCTGCATTCGGCTGTATGTATGTTTGTGATTGTGTTGACTTTAATTTAATTTTTGGAAAAGAATTTCAAACTTTGTTTATTTGTTATGCTTTCACTTAAATACTCAACCGATCATCATGAAAGGACATAGGGTACTTATTATCCCAGAATTCCCGCAGGAACTCCGAAATCAATGCGGGTGTAACCGCAGAGAATAACATGATTGCTTTACCTATATGTATTTGGTGGTCAGAATACCTCAGAAAATCAAAAAAGATTTGAATCAGCTATTTTCTAGAAGTTATCATTATTATGATGTGACATAGCACATTTGTGTTATGGACTGTGAACTTATTGTTCCGATAGATAATAAAACAAATATGCTTCGGGTTTCTCAAATCAATAAAACGGGGAAAAAACGCACAGACATATTATTATGGTTCACTTTATTTGACCATAAGTGCACGTTTTCATTTTAAGTTGAAAACACAATAAAAATAATAATAAATTTCTCCTGTGCGAAAGCAAAGCCAAGAGTTGGCTTGTTTTGTGCGATGAAAAAAATTCAAATAAAAAGTTTTAATTAAAACCTCCTCCTGAAAAGAAAACAAAATATTATTTAGGTACCTACCTATATTTTTTTATATCTAGTTAGATTTTACATAAGTCACTGCGCTTGAAATGTATTATTTATGTATAATGACTCCAAACTAAGTTAGCTGTTCCCTGCGGTTTCACCCGCATTAATTTCGGAGTTCCCGCGGGAATTCCGGGATCCAAAGTATTCTATGTCCTTCTCTGTAGCCCTGACAACGTGCATGCAAAATTTCAGGATGATCGATTGAGCCGTTAAGGTGTAAAAGCGTAACAAACAAACAAACACACTCACTTTCGCATTTATAATAGCAAGGATTCACCATTTATTTTTTCTATAATATTTGTAATTCCGAGATAAAAAGTACCCTGTCCTTTTTGTATCCTTGACAGCGCGTATGCAAAATTTCATGATGATCAGCCGAGCCATTAGAGCGTGAAAGCGTAACAAACATACATACTCACTTTCGCATTTATAAGAATAGTAAGGATTACGAAAAGTTATACGTCTTCACTGAATAGTGATTCAGATTATTAGTGTTTATTGAGTACACTGGTTGTGCACCGAGGTTTCACCCGCGTGAAAAGTTTTTATGTAGCAACTGTTTTTCCCGACATCCGATTTGGATGAAACAAAGCCTATATGTAGCTCCAGGGTAAGCTTAATCTACCTGTGAAAACCGCATGACACTCCGTTCAGTAGATTCGGAGATTATCGCGAACAGACAGACAGACAGAAAAGAATTTTAAAAACTCTTTTTTTGTGGTTGGTTAGGTACTTTTCTTTTATCGCTCCTCGTCAATTTTTCTTAAAAATATTCAATGTACAGAATCGCGGATTCTATTCTTTTAGTATAGTATAGATATTATATTTTTCGAGGGAATTTAGGTAGGTATAAATGAAACTTTTTGGTTACGTCCGCACGGTACATTGGATTGTGACGTACATGGACACGTCTTAATTTTTTTTACTACCTATAAATACCAACGCCATCTACAAAAAGAATTAAAAAGATTGTGATGACAAGCCTAAAATTTTATAATATTTCAGCGCCACCTTCCTCTTACTCAATACAACCACATCGAGCTGAAGCCACGGAAGTGATGCACGCATCTCTGCTGAAACTGAATAGAACTCTCCAAAAGACGTTTACAGACCAAGGTAAAGGTGGCATTCATGTCGCAAAAGAGCTAACCACCGTACTCAGAGTCGAGAAAACAAAACTGCCCCAATCAGAGACGTTCAGTAAATTATTGTTAATTGGCATTTAATGAGATGTAACTTAATTAGTTAAATGCCAATTAACATTAATTTATTAAACTTGTCTGATTGCGGCAGTTTTGCTTTGAAAATCTATACTTAACTAAGTAATCATTAAAGTCGACTCTGAGTGCGGTCGTAAATGTGATTTTGAAATTATCAAAAAGACATCGAGAGGTCAGCCATTTTACGAAGGTATCTACCTACGTCGAAGGATTTTTTTTGTTAAATTATTGCGTTAAATAATTAAAACTAATAATAAATTCGTAATATCATTGCACTGCAATAATTCTATACAAACGTAATTTTTTTTAAAGGCACAGAAACGAACTGTCGATGTCGAAAGCTGTTTTAAAAAAAAATACAGTTGGTTTCGATCTCGTTTCGATGCATCCGTAGTGATTACCTTCTCTCTGGATGCATCTTTTGCTTATAGAACTGAAAATCCTGTAAATCTGAGTAAAATGTCAACAAATGCATCAAAGTTTACAAATGACCAAGTTATCTACGCATTCTTCAACTTGTTATCATTCCTGAGGGTTCATTATTTATTTTGATGGAAAAATATCCGGGTTTGTCGAGTTTTCTCAAGAAAGGTTCCGGGTCCGTATCCGGGTTTTGTTTGTTTGGGAAACGGTGGGATAAATTCGTGGATGATTTCGAAGAATTGAGACCGTCTCGAAGTGAGATATTAGTTTAATTAGAAAAAAGTTATGTAAAAGTTAGGTACCTATAGGTACGTTGTCGCGTCGCTGTTTGTATAATTATAATATCTTGGTCATTTATGGTCATTTGTGCCCCGCGGTGTCACCCGCGCGAAAGGTTTTTATACAACAACTCTATTCCACGACATCCGATTTCAATGAAACAAAGCCTATATGTAGCTCCAGGCTAAGCTTAATCTACCTGTGAAAACCGCATGACAATCCGTTCAGTACATTCGGAGATTATCGCGAACAGATAGACAGACAGAAAAGAATTTTAAAAACTTTTTTTTTGTGCTTGGTTACTCTTCTTTTATCACCCCTCTCAATTCTAGGTAAAAATATTCAATGTACAGAATCGCGGATTCTATTCTTTTATTATAGCATAGATAGATAGATATTATCAGTGATTGACTGACATAATTTACCAGATACGGCAAATACAAGCGTTGTAGTTTGCGTGACACTTAATAGCTTAAAGTCGAGATGGAACTTACCATCCTTTAATTAATATAAGACTCCCCAAGGAGAACCGCAATAATCCGGCGGAAATCTCGACTGTAACTCAAAACATAGCCTCAGGCATTCTCGGATTGCAGGCTATTTCCAAACATTATTTTCACAGATTAACATCAATTACAATTACTTTGCATATCTTTAATGAAACACGACGATTATCATACAACATAGCGGTTACGTCTCATGGGATAGACCCGGCGCTATAGAAGGGAAGTTACCTTGACAGTTCTTATCTGTCTAAGTAATAGGCGACACAGCTTTTCAAACGAGTGAAAGCCGTACCGAAAACACGCGTGTCACGTTGTCTTCGTTATTTCAGTCACTTTTCAGCATCTATTTTGGACCCTGGACCCTGGACCACTTTCAAATTTTCATCCCTTTTATATTAGAAATTTGTTACATCAATACGTGCGCTTGTGAATCGAACCATAGTTTGTACAGTATTAAATGTGTACCGAGGTATCACACTCTCAAGGGAAATGCGTCTTAATTGAGTTTAATCTGGAACAAAGTCCCGTTAGATTTTGTAAGCGGACCTTTTTTTGTTCACCGTTACCCTTTTGTAATGAGTTTAAATACTATCTTATTTATGGTTTTCCTTATTATTCAGATTATTATATTTAATTTACCGGTTTTTTTTTCTGCATTTTCAACCCGCGTTAATTTTGAAGTTCCTGCGGGAATTTTGGCACAAAACATACCTCGTAATCTTTTCTGAACTTCTGACTACGTGTATGCAAAATTTCATGACGATCGGTCGAGTAGTTGAGGCGTAAAAGCGTAAAAGACATATAAACAAACTCGCATTCGAAGTCATTGTACATTAATAAAGGTATGATTTTCCAATTTGTCTCTGTATTAATATTATATAATGATTTTATTATTTGTATGTACACACCCATGTGGTACATAATATGTAAAAATCCCATAGGTATATTTTAACATTTGCGAATATTTTTCTTTTTAGTGTTAGTTCTTTCTTCTTTAATTACTAATGTGTATACAAGTTGTGGTAACGTAATTTATTCCATAATGGCCTAAGTATGGTTTTATAAAAGTTGTCTGATATTGTGTCATATGCTTTGGAATGTTGTTGAATAAATAAAAGAAAATAAATGTGAAGAATAACAATTTATCTCTAAACTTCGTTAACAACATCGTAACTCATTAGGTAAAGAGAATTAGTTTCTGAATGTTGCCCTATGTCCGGGGTCCGGACGGTTTTGTGGTTTGCGACCGTGGCGTCGTACATGCCATGTAATGGCATCCCATTTTAGTTAAGCGATCCGGTTGCATTTTCTGCGTGGCTACACCGTCAAGTAGGTATGTAGATTCTTAGACTTTGGAAAATATTCAAAGGGCATGTTGACTAAAATTTTTTTTAGTCCGTCTTGTAAATTAATAAAAAATATTAGACACGTATTTTTTCTTTCTTTACGTACCTAATCAAAAAATAACGGCGATACATTGATTTGAAATTTCTCGTGACGTCACTAACTGGTGCAGTTTGTATGACAGCTTATAGTGGTTAGTGACGTCACGAGCCCCCACCCTAAACTTAATGCGCTTTATCTCTATATATTTTCATTTATTTGAAAAAGCAAAAAATACGTGTCCATTTTTTTTTATTATTTTCTGAGTGACGCACTAATTAGAATTTTGATTTTCAAAAGTCGTCAACATCCCTGGCTGTTTGTAAACTGTTTAGTTTTACTCACTCATAGCTTCTTTTCTCTTGAGGGTAGCGAACTTAACCGCTACGCAGATGTCGCGGGCTCGATATCCTCATCAGGGTGATTCACTTCGAGACTAGATGTTAAGACTTCAGTAGCTGTTCCCCGTACTTTCAGCCGTCTTAATTTCGGAGTTCCTCCGGGAATTCCTAGATCCTTCCAGGTGATTTCCTTTAGCGAAAAGCTTTTGCTAATTGTTTGGATTCGTACGTAGATCAGAATTCGTAATGTACCTACCCAAGCTACAGAATAGTACTGGATATCTAAGAGCTGAAAATTACACCACTAAGCTACCCCGTGAAATCTTACAACTGAATTTAAGTTTCTACAAAACTTTAGGTACCTAAATCTGGTGAAATTGAATTCGTCTTAGATCCAAGAAGTCATAAGAGAGATATATACCTACCCTCAACATAACTGTTTGTCCTCTCAAATAACTTTTTCCACCGGTGCACTGTGACTGCTACGTGACTTTCGTACTGGCGACTGAAGAAGTAATAATCGTGAAAGTTCTTTGCAGACAATTTGCAGAGATTGTTGTCCTCTCCTAAGAAACTATATAGTTACCTACTACTAGGTATATATTTTATATTATTTCATCACAAAATTCAATTAACAATTTGCAAACTTCTAATGAGAAAATCTTATCAAAAGGAGCATTAAATATACCTAGTTTTTATTTTTTGGTATTTTCAGCGTTATTTCAATCCGATTTTTGCCTATTGTGACCTACAATTTAATAGGTACTGTGATGAAATATTGTAGCTAGATATAATAGTTTACCTAACGTAATTTTATATGTCCATTAAGCTTAAATTAGCAACGTACATCCAATTACGACGTCAAAGATAATTTGATTGCAAAGGTCAATCATTCAAAAAAGATCAATAATGGGACAAAATCAATTAGCAAAGTCGCTTTCCAATAAAGTTGGTAATAATGAGAGCTTTTGACGAAGAAGGTCGCTTTTACTGAGAATATCAGACACTCTATCGGAGATAGGTAGGTACTCGATTTATTGTTGACTAGCTATTCCCTATAGTTCCACTCGGGATTTCTGGATTCCCTGTGCGCTATTTATTTATTTATTTATTGAATTTAGAAAGCATGACAGCATAAGATATATTAAATATAAATATATTCAAAGATAAATATATTCAAAGATACAGACAGACAGGTATAAATGCGATAAATATCTAAATGTAGAGAGTTACCTTAAAACACAGTCATGTTTATGATCGACACGTGTATAGAAAAGAAGGTTTATATTTAGTAGCTTAGGCTGCTCTTTAAATTGACTCATTGTTTTCTTGCGCGAAAAGCGCCCTTGTGAGTGGTTTTTAAAGGAACAATTGCTGCTAAAAATTATTGTGAAATTTGTTTAGTCATTGCGTAGCCGTGGTTCCTGGAAGAAAATATTGACTGACATAATTTTGTAGATACGTTTCTTATCATGTCTTATTAATATGTGTATAATGTTAGCTTAATTAAGTCATAATATTAAATACTTCCAATAAAATACAAAAATATTTATATTCTCTCAAGATTCAATTTATGTAGGTATTCTATATCTATTAGGTACAATTTTTACTTAAATTGACTTGTTATTTTATAGTATACATTTAAATTGTCGACTTTAATTGGACGTAGATAAGCAATAACATGTTAACCCACAAAATAAAGTTACTGATACAGAACGCTTTTTTGAGAGTTACAGAACGTTTTTTAATTAAGTGTTCACCTTATTACATTGTTTAAATATGTAACAAAATGTTGAACATAAAAAAATATTGAAAAAAATTGGCGCTATAATTTTAAAACATGATATACTCAAAAAAATTCCAGTGTGGGTTAACACACTATTGCTTATCTATGTCCAATTATTTATTTTTGACTTTCGGTAGATGGAGTGGCGACCACGAACTGGAAAATACACAAGGTGGATCTACAACTATGTACTTGGTGAAGGTCGCGGGACGCCTTTGGATGCGGGAAGCGCAGAACCGTTAATAGACTTGTTTCTGGGCTATGAAAATCAAAATTCTATTTATTCCATTTTGTAGATAAATAAAAAATAATAGACACGGATTTTTTTGCTTTTCCAAATTATTGAATAAAATACCTACTAGGATAAAACGCATTAAAGTTTAGGAGTGGGGGCTCTTGACGTCATAACGTGCCGTCAACTGTAGGCTGTAGCACGGCATGACGTCACGTGACATTTTAAATTAAGTATCTCCGTTATTTTTTGATAACATAAAAAATGAAAAAATACGTGTCCAATATTTTTTATTAATCTACAAGACGGACTTAAATTTACAGCCCATTGTGGTGATCCTTGGAGGAGGCTTATATATCCAGCAGTGGACGTCTTTCTGCTGATACAGTCACTGAGTGATTGGAAATAAATAAATGGTATGTTATATTGTTATTACTCATTATTTGACTCCATTACAGTGCATTAGTGCATGAAAATTTCTAGTTTCCAGTTTGGTATTATTTATTTGAAAAAGTTTGGGTTCTTTGTATGATATCCATTGAAAATATTCAACTTTGAGAAGAGCGCTTGAAAATGTGACCATCTACGAAAACTTTCGCGCATTTAATTCATACCGTATTATACAAGTTTTCAAGTTAGTTATACCTTCTCGGAGATTTCGTTGCATTCAAATACACGTACAAACTTTGGTTCGGATCCATTGTTAAAATTGGAAATGCCGTAGCACCTGCTTACGTGGAGTTGAAAGCATGTACGCTCTTAAAGCCGATTTTCAACTGGCAACGTTCTCAACATTGTTGTGTTTACTTTGAATTCATATACAGGATGATTTTTTACTATCGCTCATAGTTTCGGATTTTGATAAAAACTAGAACTGTGGGCCTATACTCAGATTTTTTCAAATAATTTTTTTAGCCGGGCGTCGAACCGAACCGAATGAAAATTCAGACTTCTATATAGTTAGCGAGGTTTCTTTTATATACTCAAATGTATAACAAGAAAAAGACAAGGCTTTCATTCTGATTATATCCACGGTAACAGATAAACAGATATTGAATTTTGTTCTCACATAATCTACTAAAAATACGGTGCTGCTCTACTAAAATCTACTAAATCTACTAAATCTACTAAATCTACTAAATCTACTAAATCTACTAAATCTACTAAATCTACTAAATCTACTAAATCTACTAAATCTACTAAATCTAGTAAATCTACTAAATCTACTAAATCTACTAAAATAAGGATTTCATTCTTCTCGCAGCTTCTCTCGGGCCACAGCACTTTTTTGGTTTTCTTTTGGTGTAGTGTGATAGTGTGAAATGTATACATTCCTGAGTCCTACTTAGTTATAACCCTACCAACTTAAAGGGCTTCAACCACAGAACAAAAAATAACAGATATAAGGGACATCAACTTCGTTTAGTATGAAAACAGATGAAAACCAGTGTCGCGGGGTCATTTTCGCACACAAAACTATTCATCACGCACTAAAACTTATCATTCACTATCGTAATGAAATGTATTCAACGCTAGGTTATGTTTTACTTAGTCACTGTTTTCAAATGGGAATATTGTGTTAAAATACTTGAGATGGCACAGAAAGAAGTTTTGGGCAAGAACTTTGCAACGGTAGCGCGCCTACCCCGCCTGCATGCCCTCTCTAATGTATTTGCTCTGTAGCTTCAACCATTCCATATTATTCAGACATACCTACATAATCTACCTAAGACGTATCACGAGAAGAGATAAATAAGTTTTTATAATTTTATAAATTTATTATAATATTAAGGATTTATTTATCTAAATTGTAGGAATATTATTATTTATCCCATTCAACAATTGGAGAATTGTTAGTAGCAGTTGTTTCGGTAACAAAAAAGAAACTTTGAATAAATTTTCTTGTTAGAAGCAAAAGCTGTATTTAAGAGCCAGTAAAGTGTGATTTTCGAGTCTGCAGCTGAACGGTGTGGTATGTAACGTGACACACGGCACGAAAAAATGATAATTATACAAAATCAAAATAAATTGTCATCTACATATAGACTATGTTTGTTTTATCTGCGTAAATGTACACTGGCAACATTCTCTCCCTCTTTGCCTTTGAAGCTTAACGAGTGAAACATATCCGCTGTGTACTCTGTCTAATCTAATGGGGATGTGGACTACTTTTGAAAATCAAAATTCTAATTAGTCCGTCAGTTAGAAAATAAAAAAAACAGTAGACACGTATTTTTTGTTTTTTCAAATAAATTAAAGTATACAGAGATAAAGCGCATTAAAGTTTAGGGTAAGGGGGTCGTGACGTCACTAACCGCTAAAACCGCCATACAAACTGTCAGAATAGTGACGTCACGCGAAATTTCAACTAAATAAATCGGCGTTATTTTTTGATTACGTAAAAAAAGAAAAAATACGTGTCCAATATTTTTTAATAATCTACAAGACGGACTAAAAAATAAAAATTAGTCAACATGCATTTAATAAAAACCATTCGAACCACATAACTATTTTTTTACAATAATAACCGAAAGACGTCCACACAGGCCTCCCCCAAGGATCGCCACAATGACCGGTCTCGCGATTCCGCATCCACGCGACCTTCACCAAGTCGTCGGTCCATCTTTTAGCAGGCCTACCTAAGCCGCGCCTTCCGGTCCGTGGTCATTATAATTTGCTGGTGGTTATTATTATTAATAAACACTAACCTTATCTTGCTTCGCATCAGCACGTTTGACAACACACACGCTGAGGCCTACCAGGGTCCGCGCATCGCCTACCAGCGCGTAGCACGCCAAGCTCGTCCGTTGTTTCAGACGATTGCGCCAGATATCGCGCATGCTCTTCATGCATATCGGATCATTGCAAAATCCTAGTGAAGATATCAATGAAATGTCCTCGCTCAGCCTCGTAGCGGGCACCCACATCACGTCTTGCGGTTCGCCGTCGTATGTTTTGTTTGACGCATATTTAGGCAATGTGTCGCGACAACGGTAACCATACGTTCCGTTTTGAAAGTTCCAAACTTAACTTTAATCCTGACCAACGTAATTGCTAAAGTTGGAACGCAAAACCTTGTTCGCGGTTCCCGCGATTTACTGTCAGACATTTTGTAAGTAATACTGCAGCTTTGAGACATTAACAGTAGGTAGGTACATGTGATGGCATTGGACGATGTAAAATCAAGCGCGTTATTTCGAAACGTTATAGGTAATACCAGAACGAAGAACGAATCATTTGTTTTAATTTCGGTTCTGACGTGGTTTCACCCACGGTAATTACGGAGTTCCCGCGGGAATTCTCGGATAAAAGTACCCTGTGTCGTTCAGTGTACCCTTGACAACGTGTATGCAAACTGAACTCTGAAATGTTTACGGGGGAATTCTAATTTGAAGCAAAAACAAACATCCTTTCCCCGATCGCTCGTAAACCATTCCACAGTCGCTCGCTGAATTGGTTCATCTACATATTTTCAAATTTTACCCACCATAAAATAGTAGTAGCTGTGTATTTACGTACTTACCGTACGTACCAGTTTCGGGTCAAAATGCACCCTTGGGATGGTCGATAAAAAATTACGATGCAACAGAGGCTCGCGTTTAAAGAATTCAATAGGCACTTCCTATTCCAGTTTTTTTTTTTTTTTTTTTTTTTTACAACGCACCGAGCGTCAAGTCAATTTGCAAAAGCGAGTGGAATTCGGAACAGGTGTGTGACGGGACGCTCAAAAATTCAACGCTGTCAAGTATGTCGTTTTCGCAATAAAGTTTATCATGGGACGGTTAGAATTTTTTACTGTTTTTTTTTTTAACAAAACATGACCGTGTCGTACTTACCCTCGTTTTGCTACTGGCAGTCTGTGGTTTTTTTTTATTCAATATTTTAAAAGAGTGCGATAAGTTGTCATCATTTTTTTCTTTCTCTACATAATTTATACCGGAGAGTTTGTTTTGTTTTGTTTTTGACGTCAGTTTTATTTTTTGTTTTACGAATTAGTTTATCGAGGTTGACATTGTGTAACTTGTGTAAGCGTGATGGAATTTATATAATAGTGATCCATTAGTGATGAACAGTGAGTGGAAACAGTAAAATACAATGAAATAGGGTGTTCGCTGGGAGGTTATCGTTTTACCTACATATAATGTTAGTCCGTAATTGGCAGTAAGTAATGTATAAAAGTACTGTTAATTAGTTTTTAAGTTCTGTGGATTAAAGTAAATAAATAAATAAATAATAAATAAATAAATAAATAACTTCCTACAAAGCATCCCACAAGTGCACCTTACTTGTGAAGAATTGCTTCCAGATGTCCCGATAAAGCATCGAAATGTATCGTAAATAACTACAGAATAGAAAGACATCTGAATTGGCTGTAATTGACTTAGATTCCTTTGCCTTCTCCAAACGGAGTAAATTAAAAAAACAGTTTTTGGTTGGTTTGTTTTCGTAGGGTGTGATTTTTTCAACTGCTCAACCGTTTGTAAGAAATCTTTCAATGATAGGAAGCAACAGCTACTCACTAAAATACATCTAAGTACCTAATACGGTCTGTGGGCAGTTTCAAATTCATACAAGTAGAATTACGGGAAAAGCTATTTGGTATCTTTTTTTATGTCATAGGAGGCGAACGGGCAAGTGGTATACCTTATGGGAAGTGATTACCGCCGCCCATGGACATCTGCAACAACAGAAGGCATGCAGGTGCATTGCCAACCTGGAATGGGGATGGGAATGGTATATTACATAGTTACGAGTAATTTATTAGGTCTAGAAATAGGACACAGGGCTTCATACCTATATAAAGATTGATGCGGGTGAAACAGCGAAGGGAAAAGCAACTAGCTTATCCATAAAACAAGCGGCTCCCAAGTGTCCCATTGGTAATTAAAAGCAGAATATCAAACCCGAGTTTTGTAGGTCGAGGCTCGAGAGCGCCGTCTATTGTGGAACACGTACCGGGCAATCATAATTCCCAAAGAACAATGCGTTCCAAATAGACGATGCCGGTGCAAAGCGCTGTACTGTTGTAAATCATTTTGCATGAACAAAGTGCGTCCGTTGCCGCCGCGATAACAATTTGTCAAAGGACTTTCCCATCGTAAATCCTTCTAGTATTATTAACTAGCGAATTGCTTACGGTTTCGTGTTCACTCGATTTTCTTAAGTTATCTTATTTATTGTTGTTATAAACATGTTCCATCATCAGTGATGAAGCGTTTCCTATTTGCTTCGATAGCCGGGAGAAACATTCTTCCATGTTTTTTAAATACGTATCAAAAATTCGCCTTTTATCTCATTTTTTTTCTATTGCGGGTTCTAAAATAAAATAGAACGACAAAATCTACAGATTCTAACCGGAACTTTCTTATACTTAATATTCACCACGTGTATTCCAACCAGACGTACCTATTCCAACTGTAATTTTAACCTGTAGAAAATCTTTGGTGAAGCGTCGAGTTACACAGATTACAGTTTCAAAAAGAAGAGAACTGCTGACAGAAATAGTTAATACAATTTCTTTTACACGAAGATATCATAAAATTACGCAATAAAGTAGTTTATTATTAAAATTAATATGTTTATTTTATAGTTGATGTAAGTTGATCATCAAATTATTCGAAAAAAATATCATCTTTAGTGTCCTGTGTACATATTTGTCTTTATAGAGTGGAATTGTAGGTACAAAAGATAGTGGTAGGTATGTTGTTCTATTTCACGAAGTCCGCTCTGCCCCTGGTTTATTAGTAGTGACGTGTAGCAACGCAGATAAGCAATAACATGTTAACCCACAAAATTAAGTTATTGATTCAGAACGAGTTATTGAGAGCTAGATAACGTTTTTTTAATTATGTGTTTACCTTATTACATTTTTTAAATATGTAACTAAATATTGAACGTAAAAAATGTTGACGAAAAATGGCGCTATAATTTTAAAACACGATTTACTCAAAATTTCTCCAGTGTGGGTCAACACACTATTGCTTATCTATGTCCATTTGTGTGTGTAAACTTTTTTATAAAACAAGCTTTTATTCAGATGCACTAAAAAGAATAAACCATGCATTGTCATCCAAACTAAACGTGTGTACAAAATTTCAGCTCAATCGGTTGAAGATATCTTATTGAAAATTGAGTTGCAAGATTCCACCCGTACAAATATAGTTATAAATTAAATAAAAGCCTTTATAACAGGTTACCGTCTAAAGGTTTTTATAATTAATTTTTTGTTATTAAGCGAGTGGATTAAACCGAAATTAGAGTCCGAAGTAAAGCACATAATTCATTTAACGGAATTATTTAATTTGGTCCGTTTTATCTATCTTAGGTCAAGTTCTGCTCATCTCTTTGTGTATAACATGACCTCATTTAGGTTGTTTTTGTCACCTACATTGCCTTGTCATATTTGCTAAACATAATAATTATAATATTGGTATAATATGTACTTTAATTATAATTATAATATTTTTAGATTTGACAGATTAAGAAGCTTAGGTATTGAAAGTTGTAGCTTGAACAGTCATTTAAATAAATAGGGGTTCAAAAAGAGCAAAATTTACTACTGACTGATTGGCTGAATGATCGATATTATAAAGCACTTCTTTATTTTGGATGAGACATAGTGCTAACGGGTCTCTAAATTTTTAGGCTGTTACTTGGTCTATGTTTTTTGTGGATTGTTTATCTCTTAAATACATTATAATTCCGAACTGATGGTCAGATTCAATTAATTATGCAAGAAGAATTTCAAAATTCCAACAAAGTCATCTTGCATTACTGACCCAAATGTTTGACTGAGTACTGAGCAGTAGGTAATAAAACTAACGTATTTGGTCAATAATCATCTACCAAATCCGTAAAAGGGTCTGAAAAGGTCGGCTGGTATAATTGGAGCGTATCCTCATTAATATTTATTTATTTCCATAAAATATCCTATATGTGGATCTATTTAATCAATAGATATTACAGATTACTTATCTCATGAGAAATATGTAATTAATCGGTAAATACGTAGATTGTCGTAGATATGTAATCAACTGCGGATATCCTTTTGGGAAATTGTATTTTTCTTTGGCAACATTTAGCAAGTGTAAGAAAATAAGAAGCACAGTTATCTTAACTACTTCATTGGCTATATATTCTCAGTAGTACAATATCAATAGAAACCTTTAAGTATCATTAGTTCATTAAAATTTTATAAAATTATCAATAGTAGATACAATGATAGCAATATTTTCTTCAAAATTCTTATAAAGATTCCATAGGCTTAGCTCAGATACTTGCTAAGATTACCCAATTAAAATTATTAATGAACTAATGAAACTCAAAAGTTGCAGAAGCACAATCAATTGGTCTTTTGATTGAACTACTGAGAATAGACCCAATTAATTTAAAAATAAAAGCTTTGAATAGTTCTAGATGGATTTATTAACATAGAATAGATTTAGAACTCAAGTTGGGTAACAAACCGCACCCTTATAATTAAAGTGACCTTACTCAAAATTTCTGTAACTGCTGATATTGATATGAATTTTATTAAAAATAACTCCAAAATCATGTGCCGAAAAAGAGCCTGAGTAGTAAGGGACAGCCTATATCCATCGGTCATTTTTTATGTTCGCATTATTCACCAACGCATAAAGACATTTCTGTTCATTTCCCACAAATTGCAATTTTAGAGTTAGGTCACTTTAATTCTAAAGGTGCGAAATGAAAATTGTAGAGATTACCTACTCAACTGGCCACAAATAATACAATTTAATCATCGGCACTGTGTTCTAAAGTGGTCTGAATAGTTGTTTTCAATTTTGAACTAAATGAAATTCGAATTTGAAGGTTTTCTAAAGCTAAAAAGGTGTCGATATGTCAACACAACAAATTGAGAGAATGCACAATATTATAATATCAGCATATCTTATTGCAGTTTTTCCTCCTTTAATACTTATAATATCATTGAATTTTTCAGTGTGTAGGTTTATTTCCTCTTTTACTTCTTTTACCACTTATCAACGAGCATCCGAACCATGAAAGAGAAATATTCGCAATTGAGGTCAGTTTTTTTTTCAGAAAACATTTCCAATATGTTTACATTTAGCTGCAAATTAATATTTTGAATTAAAAGAAACAGTCTATGTTACTATAAAAAAGTACTTACCTATTAACTCTGCTGTTGATTTTGTTTGAACGCTTTCAAAACTTACATACAGAGTAGAACATGGTAGTGATTATATACTTACCTGCTTTACATGATTTAAAAAAAAACTATTGAGATAAAGCCTTTTTATTAAAATTAGTATTTAAAATAAGCTTACTGACTGCAAATGAAACTGTATACGAGACGGTACTTGTATAATCGTATTAGAAAAAGGAACATACGTATAATATTATAGCATCGAAAAAGGTGAGAGAGAACTCCCTACACACACCTCTGCGTCCGACATGACTTTGATAAATTACTTTTATTGGTACATTTGTCATAGATGTCATCAATCATCCCCGTCCTATAACGACTCTACAAGGAGATTCTTATCTCTCATATTAAATCGGTATTATACCAATGGTAATTGAACGTCGATTTGTGTGTAGACGTTATCGGTAGTAGTGATTTGTCAAATGCAAACATCTGTTTGTTAGTAACGATATTAAAACGATATTGTCCAAAGTCAATAGTTAATAGAAAAAAAAGAAAGAAAGAAAGAAAGAAAATACATTTATTTCAGTACAACACACAAGAAAAAGAAACAAACATAAACAGTGCCTAGTCTAAAAAAGACATAATATCTAAAACGGTGTGTTCCGGCAGCCCCACTTGAAAGCCAGTATCCATCCCCATTCCATGTCGGCAACGCACCTGCATGCCTTCTGGTGTTGTAGATGTCCATGGGCGGCGGTAATCACTTACCATCAGGTGTACCACTTGCCCGCCCCCTGACATAAAAAAAATTGTAAAACAATGTTTCTTTTCCCCTTATGTATACCTTTATTTTGATGTTTTTTTTTTTGAACAGGCCACAGCTCATCTCGGTGTGGTCGAAGATTTTAAACACACCGGGCCTCAAATCAGAATTCAGAATATCTTGATGGACGAAAGATTTGCTAGCAAAAAAGGGCAAACAAACCGTGTAGGTAATGTTTTAATGAATTTTATATACTTAATACAAGAATTTTATATAAGAACGAAACATTTTTTTCAACATACTCAAAAAATTAAACTTTATTGCGAAACAAGAAGTCTACAATTGGTGAGTATTTCGTCGTATATGAGACTTGAAGAACGCAACGAAAAATAACGAGCCTGTCAACAGGATTAATATGAAATGTTTTCTCTTCTTTTTCCAAACTTTTACTAATGCGTTATATTATTTTCGCTTGGATATGTGCCTTAAGGCACCATAAATAAAACCATATGCAATGAATCTAACTTATTTTTTCTCATTCAAATCAATCTTATACCTTACCAGGAGTTCCCGCGGGAGTTCTGGGATACAAAGCTTCATTTTGTGCCCCTGAAAAACGTGTATGTAAAATGTAAAGTTTCGCGATGATCAGTTGAGTACCTACCAATTCAGTTAAGGTGTGAGATGTTAACAGACAGACATTCGCGTTTATAATAGGACGCAGATAAGCAATAACATGTTAACCCACAAAATTAAGTTATTTATTCAGAACGATTTATTGAGAGTTAGGGAACGTTTTTTAATTATGTATTGTTGTATATATGTATTAATTATTACCTTATTACATTGCTTAAATATGTAACTAAATATTGAACATAAAAAATGTTGACAGAAATGGCGCTCCTACTTTTAAAACACGATTTACTCAAAATTTCTCCAGTGTGGGTTAACACACTATTGCTTATTTCTGTCCAATATTAGTAGGTATTATATACATTTATAAGATCTTACTTCATTCCATTTTTATTTCAGTGTGTTTTCATACAACTTTTATGATAAAAAAAAACAACTTTTGTTAATTAATTTTATCTCCAGTTTATTATAATAAGATTACAATATAAATTACGCAGATTATTTATTTTCTTATTTATGCTAACATATATTTTATTGAAAGAACCAGTGGTGGATTTAGGTGCACATTTGGAGCCCGTAGATAATTATTTAAATTTAGCTCCTACCGACTTGTAAATGTCGATACCCTAGTTCAAAATCATGTTGATTGGATTTTTTTTATCATTAAAATTATAACTTAATGATTTGTATACTAGTGGATCAATGTGTCAGTTCCTAGATTTTTTTGACAACCAAAGAGAAGTTATGATTGCACAAGAAATAGTTTTTTTTGGTTAAAATTTGACCCCAAATTTGCAGCCCCCAAAATCTGCCACCCTATGCTCCTGGCTATTCAGCCTGATGGTCAATCCGCCACTGCATAGAACCTCTACAAAAATACACTATTTCACAAGAGTCTAGATTATGAATATGGTATATACTTATACGTACATCGAGCTTAACTTATGATATGTAGGTAGTAGTAGTACATACCTACATTTACCGTAGTAGGTACCTAAACAATATATCACAATAGCTAAACATGAATGCTGAAAACGAAATAATTAATCACTAATAAAATAGCCAATAGCAATCCGGATTATTCATCACTACCTATACCAAGGCTGCTATTAAATGTCACGTCATTATTTCACATATTTGCTGCTATCTCCGTGATTATTAAAATTATCTCAAATCAAATCAAATATGCTTTATTGCCCCAGAAGAGAAAATAAAAACTAACCGCCGCACTCAGAGTCGACTTTAATGATTACTTAGTTAAGTATAGATTTTTAAAACAAAACTGCCGCAATCAGACAAGTTTGATAAATTATTGTTAATTGGCATTTAACTAATTAGTTACATCTCATTAAATGCCAATTAACATTAATTTACTGAACGTCTCTGATTGGGGCAGTTTTGTTTTAAAAATCTATACTTAACTAAGTAATCATTAAAGTCGACTCTGAGTGCGGCCGTTAGACAGATAAAAAGTAAATACAGAGCAAAAGGCGGCCTTATTGCTAGAGGCAATCTTTTCAAGGCAACCTTAAGGTGATAGAGAGCTGTAAATAGAAATCTCATCTACTAGTACTACAGGACTTATATAAGTAATGGCTACTATATTACTTATCTGCAATCTGAGAAGTAATTACATTAATTTACTTCGCCCAAAAACGGAGTCGGTCCCGTCCAAGAGATTTTCGCATCTTGCCACCTGTAAATTAATTAATGGTGACTTCACTGGCGATTCAATTATCAACTCTATATTAAGTTAGGTTGATACTTGCGATGTTGTTAACTTAGCGAGCACTGGCTTAATTAAGATATTTTCTACTTGCAGTTCCCCGCGGTTTCACCCGCATTCATTTCCTTCCTGTGTACACGAATCCGCGTAAGAGCAACTTGTAAAGACCGCGTATTTGCTTTTTTACAGGAGGCGAAAAAAAAACTTAATATCGCAGTGATTTCAATTCTTATTACCGACTGAACATAACAGCTTGATCTTTACAACTTTCATTATTGGAAAATAACGTAAATTACTCGCAGTTGGCTCAGATTTTGTACAAAAATACCTACTTGAATTTTACACGTTTTGCTGTTACGCGGTATTTACAAACTGCGCTATGTCCTTTTCTGCATCCCTGCCATGATGATCAGTTGAGTCGTCAATGCGTGAAAGCGTAGTGAACAAACAAACATACTCACTTTCGTATAATAGTAAAGAAGTCCTAAGGATAAGAGTTGAAATACCTTGGAATATTATGATGAAAAAGTGAATTGTATCAAGTTTTATATAAGTAAGAACTTGTCAATAAGCATTAATTCCCGTTCTGAGGAAATTATAATATTTCGGTCGTTTCGTTCAAACAGGAAAGAAGAAGAAACCGACAAAAAACAAGAATGAGTAGAAAGGAACGAAAAAGTGGTCAAAGGTTCTCAACCGGTTCATTCTCCTGTGTCGATTTTTTTATGAAATGAAACAAAAATATAACCTATACCTACTAATATTATAAAGAGGTATTTATTTTTTATTTTATTTAAGTAAATATTATACTATATTTTTTCGTTAAAATTTTTTTAAAGGTGTTAAAAAAACTTTTTCATTACTCATACTCGGAAAGTAGGTCTGAAGTTGCCTGAGAAGCGGGTTGAAAGTAACCCTTTTCAGACCTAGGGAGAATCGCTTTCAACTGACAACTGTCAAATTATTAAAAAAAAACTAGGTCTATTTTCACATTTCTATTGAACCATGTTTCAACTTTCTATACAGCAGCTATATATTTATATTTTTTTATTTTCTTTAATTAATACTTAATAATTAAAGATAATATTTTTTTTAGGTCGCCACAATGTAAATAAAAAATACTGGCTGAATAGCTAGCCGGCCAAAGAAAAAGAAATAGGTGGGAAAGTGTCAAGCGACTATCCGATCTTCACTAATTTTTTCTTTAGCTAATTCCTATTTTTATTTTGACTTTCCTTGCATTCGTAATGAAAAGCACAGTGTTATCCTCGGGAGAAAGACTTATTTAGTCCCTCGATCTATTGGCGCCCTCGCTACGCTCGGGCGCCAAACCCCGTCTCGGGACTAAATAAATTACTTTCACCCCTAGGATAACAATGTACATTTCATTACTCATACTCGGAAAGTAGGTCTGAAGTTACTTTTCAGCCCTTGGGATCGCTTTCAACTGACAGCTGGATACTGCAGAAACTCAAGTTTTTTTTTATGTCATAGGGGGCATACTTACTGGCCAGTAGCACACCTAATAGGTAGTTGATTTATGTAAAATAAAATTCACTCATTTTTTCTTTAGCTAATTCCTATTTTTAACCGACTTCCAAAAAGTATCTTTTTTTTTATTTGACTTTCCTTGCATTCGTAATGAAAAGCACAGTGTTATCCTCGGGAGAAAGACTTATTTAGTCCCTCGATCTATTGGCGAAACCCCGTCTCGGGACTAAATAAATTACTTTCATCCCTAGGATAACAATGTACTATTACAGGTTTATCTAAATACTGACACTCGTCAACGACACTAGTTCATCGACAGTAAAATTTGTGAACTGTGCGTTTGTGACGTTGTAGGGGGTAATTTTTAAGTTTTTGAATATTCTGTAACATAAGAAGCTACGGTAATCCTGAGTGACATTGGGATACTTTTTATCGCGAAGTTTCCACAGGAACTCCGAAATTAACACGGTTGAACCGCGGGGGCAATAGTAATACAAATAATACAAGCTGTGCCTCGCGGCTTCACCCGCGGTAATTTCGGAGTTCCCGCGGGAAGTCCGGGATAAAAAGTACCCCTTGTCCTTCTCTGTACCCCTGAGAACGTGCATGCCAAATTTCATCCAAATCCGTTCAGCCGTTTTTGCGTCATTGAGTAACAAACATCCAAACATCCAAACATCCACACTTTCTCATTTATAATATTAGTAGGATAAAAAAAACTCACTTGGTGTGAATGAGTTTTTCAAGTGGCGTAGCTGAGATGTCATCTGTCCTCATCGAACCGACCGCCTCATCATGAGCCCTGGTGTCTACATTGAGCAAGACGTGGCAGCCGCCGCACGTGTAGTAGTGGATGTCGAACCTGATGAAGTAAAATCATAAAAGTTAAAATTAAAAATCTCTGTCGGTTACCTGCGGTTCTGTAACTAAATATCAAGGTTCATTCAAATCAATTCATAATACAAAAATATTATGAATACGAAAATGACTTCAATATATGAGATTGTGTTTTCATTATCAAAATTCAAATTTTAATAAAAACAATATCTTCCATTCACACATTAAAAATAATATTTAATATAGTTTCGAAAAAACGAATGAGAGAATGGATTTATATCAAATGTTCTCCATAATATTTTGTTAGCACATGATTGACTTAAAAACTAGACTAGACAATTTAGAAAGTAAAAAAATAAAATAGAGGAACGTAAAAAAATAAAAAATATTATTTATAGCTACCTTCGCTCGGCGTGGTAGTTCCTCAACAATTCCCGATTGGTATTGAACAACACACCGTAATGTCCTGAACAACTGGTCACCTGAAATGGTAAACATAAAATCAATATTAACTTTTGCCTTACCATGGTGGATGCCATAAACTTATCTCGCTCTGTGAATTCAGATCTGGTTAATATTATATATGTACCGGGTATATATTTTCATATGCATTCAGTAAAATGCTGTTATTTCATATGTTTGTATATCTATACAAATAAAATGCTTTGTCCTGAAAGACTGGATCTCGACTGGATCTGGACTGGACAACGCACAGCCTAAACCGCTGATCGTAGAGATCTGAAACTTGGAGGGTGTATTCTTTGTATGACGTAAGCATCGGAAAAGAAAGGATTTTTGAAAATCCAACCCCTAAGGGGATGAAAAGGGGTTGTAAAGTTTGTATGGAACAATTCCGCGGGAACTTCGAAATTATCGCAGGTGAAACCGCGTGGGGCAGCTAGTATATAGTAAAATTTAAGTGTCTGCAACGAGCATCAGGTCCAAAGATTGGAACATTCGTTCTTCATTTAAGTCGTTAGCGGTTTAGCTGCACGAAATTAGTGCAAAAAACAAACGCCGAGCGCATTTTGCTGATTGCGTTAAAGAACGGAAAAAGCATGCAAAATTCTAATGTAATATTCTGTAACAGTCTCCGTTAGTATGCTAAGTGCATGTTATGAATTCTTAGCACCTGCTACCACCTCACACAACACGACCTAAGCGGGACGTTACGCGAATAATCTTGTTATAGAGCAAAGCGTCTGTGCTCTATGTGTCACTGGAATTTGCAAAAAGAATTGCGCTTTATTTGGAACTAGCTGTCCCCCGCGGTTTCACTGAATTTCGGAGTTCAGCGGGAATTCGGAATAAAAGTACCCAATATCCTTTTCTGTACCCGTGACTACTGGTAGTACCTATGCAAAAGTGCAGTTTCACCCGCGTCAATTTCCGAGTTCCCGCGGGAATTCCGGGATAAAAAGTAGCGTATGTCCTTCTCTGTACCCCTGATAATGTATATGCAACATTTCATGAAAGCCTAACCGACAGACGGACAGACTTATTTTCACATTTATAATATTAAGCAGGGATTTGTCTAGACACATTATGATCCGACAAACTAAACTGATTGAATCAACACATAAAGCACTGAATTAATCTTATAAACGGATCTAGATTAAAAATAAAGGAAACATTTTGCTTTAATAAAAACAATTTCTTATCTAATCCTACGACAAAAAACTGTTAAAACAACGGTCTTTTAATTAATTTATTTATTTAAGCTTATTGAACAACATGGAACAAAAGGCCGACTTAATGCCGCAGTGGCATTCTCTACCAGTCAACCTTCACGGTTTTCAGAAAGTGTGCTTGGTGGTGCTTGAGACTGAGTTAAATACAATGTCTTAGTACAATACAAAATAGTAAAATACATAATACATATAAATTATAAATAAATATTAACAGAAAAGTCTGCACATTCTGCATAGATTTTCAATTTTCTTGTTCTTTTTTTGAGTAGGTTTGTTAACTTAGTGGAGACGAAACGAAAATTTTAAGTTTGTGTTTTTTTTTTTTTTTTTTAACTTGAATTTGAAGTGATAATCTAGATGTAATTCGATTTATTATCACTTGTATGATTATGTTACCCATATCGGCATGGCCGGTGTCTTGAGCCTCGAACCTGGATACTGTCTGGTGACGTTACTCTTCGAGTTATCGTCTCCCCCACAAATTACCAGGAGCCCAATCGGACTCCGCGATAACACGCCAAATTGCGGCATAGCCTGTAACGAAATCAAATATCTGTTCAATTCGGATTCCCAATTTTTGTTAATCTCACGTTGTGAAACATTTTATATCTTTTTAAACGTATGAGTGATACGCGAAAGTCCATAGAGAGAAAAAAAAAAAAATTGGATGAAATATTTCGTAGGATTTCAAAAGTCAAAAAAGAAATTTGAAAACGTTTAATAATTAAAAGAATGAAATAAATTTTAGTGTTATATGGAAATCCTACTAATATTATAAATGTGAAAGTGTGGATGTTTGGGTGTTTGGATGTTTGGATGTTTGTTACTCAATCACGCAAAAACGACTGAACAGATTTGGATGAAATTAGGCATGCGTGTTGTTAGGGGTACAGAGAAGGATATAGGGTACTTTTTATCCCGGAATTCCCACGGGAACTCTAAAATTACCACGGGTAAAACTTATATTGTATGTGTTTAAAATGTTGAGCTTATCAGTCTAACGAAAATATGCAGTTGAAAAATTGAAAGTAAAAGTGAGTGTATATTGACATCGGTGAGGAGAAGAATACACATAACTCTAGTAGTCTCACGCCTACACGTTTACGCACACATGATATGTCGTTGAACGTGTGCGTCGCTAGACACTAGCGTGTCTTCTGATTAGATCGTTAAGTCGCGTGGTCACGAAAATCGTAGTAAATTTTTCATGACCACTTAACATTACGATAAGTTCTTAGTTTTCTTTAGCGATACCGATTAAAGATCTCTAATTTTGCCAAGACCGCTGGTCTCAGTTAAGTCGTTTCAATCATAATAAATGTAAGCTCTTTTTCATGTTATGATTTTCATTCAGCCACCTACCGCTGCCAATCACCTCGTTCAAAACTCAAGAAGCGAAAAACACTATGATTAATACAAGCTGTCCCCGCGGTTTCACCCGCGTCAGCTTCGGAGATTCCGCGGGTATTCCGAGATAAAAATAGCTGGTACTTATGATACCCTATATTTTTTTCTGCACCTACCCTTGACAACGTGTAGGTAGCATGCAACATTTACCGCCGCACTCAGAGTCAACTTTAACGATTACTTAGTTAAGTATAGATTTTTAAAACAAAACTGCCGCAATCAGACAAGTTTAATAAATTAATATTAATCTGCATTTAACTAATTAAGTTACATCTCATTAAATGCCAATTAACATTAATTTACTAAACATCTCTGATTGCGGCAATTTTGTTTTAAAAATCCATTACTTAACTAAGTAATCATTAAAGTCGACTCTGAGTGCGGCGGTTAATATAGTTTCCTCTGCGTTAATTTCGGAATTCCCATGGGAATTCCGTGATAAAAAGTAGCTTATCGTGGTGATCTGTTGAGCGGTTTGGCCGTGAAAGCGTAACAAACAAACTCACTTTCGCATTTATAATATTATTAAGGATTTGTAGGACAAACAAGAGTCGCATGTCGCAGAGCAGTGATAATTAAAAAATAATGAACAATTAAAACAACAGAGCATTTAGAAGGATTCTTAAAACGTTGTTTATTATTTTGTAACACGCATGGCACACTGATTCAAAGAAAGCATGAAAGAAAGAGATTAACAGGAGCCTGCATTGTTAGTATATTTGTGAAATTATCACCTTAATAGTATCTAATGGTCTACTGTAATTTACGGACAAAGTATTGTTAGTTATTTCTCCTGAAATTTTATAAAGATAACTCTTTTCAGGCGCATTGAGAATCAAACAAGCTCAAATTTAAGACACTGAGCAAATAATCACTAGGTACGTTTTAAGAGTCGGCATTTTCATACTAATCGCTGAAACGATTTACGAAAGCATTTTGTGCCAACCTTAACCTTGCCAATGTAAGACGCGGTCAGGGGGATTTGTTTAGGTATTCTATAGTTGGTATGGAAGTTATTGCATAGATCCATAGTAACTTTTGCTTCAACGCAGATGGGCTGATTTGAGCAAAACGTTTTCACTCCTATCACGTGTATTGATTTTCGGGCGCTCCTTATTTATATTCTAAATTCAAATTAATGTAAAAAAATAGTATATTTCATTATAAGTGCGGAAAGCCTGTCATTGCAAAGAGTTCCGACAAATGTCTACCCGAGCCGAGGCGCAGCCGAAGGTGAGGGTTGACAGTCGGAACTAGTTGCAATGACGGTTCCGCACGTGTACTGAACAACTATTTTTAATACAGTTGCGAAAAAAATGAAGAAATTTAATAAAATATCAAAAACACAACAAACTCAACTAAGTTCCAACTGTGATCAAGAGATGGCGCTAGTCGTATTAGTAATGCGAAACGTACGTTTCGCAATGCAAAAAAGTGTGTCAAAGTCGTGTCGCCATTTGACAGTTGGCAAAGAGAACGCACGAGTTCGGGAAAGGTAAACAAAAAGCTCGAGTATGTAATAGCCCACATCCCGAACGCTAAACGTCCCTGCAATACGCCACTTTTTGAGCAACTGTATTAAAAAAAATATTACGAGCAAATTAAGGCGTGCAAATAACCAAATGCAAAAACTATTATCTATTAACCACTCTTATGCAATTTTTTAACGGTTAGATACAAACGGGAGACTACAAAAGATCTGTTTGTTAATAAACCAAAACTTCGTCTGTCTGAAAGAGATGAGTGACAAATAGTTTTGGCCATATCCCTCGACTCACATAGTGATCTTCATCGCCGACGTACATGACACCATTGTGGAGGTACGGCGTGGCACGGCCGGTCAGCAAGAGCGTCACTATGTTCAACGAACCCTCGACTTGAGACGAGACGAGGTAAGGAAGCTTACCGTCCAGATCCTTCTTGATACTGTAATCACAACGTCTAAGATATCACTCTTTTCTAGGGACTTCTATCAATGAACTGTTTTTAATCTACATACTAAGTACTGTAAACAATGATTTTTATAAATATTAATAAAAGTTTTTTATAGGGGTAATCTCTGAAACTAAAGAACACATTAAAAAAATCATTTACTGCTAGAAAGCTATAGCATTCCTGAGTGAAATAGGACACTTATTATTTAGAAACGCAGAAATTCTAAGGAAAGAGAAGAACGTTGGAGAACAACTATATGATAATTATATATCATGAGTTAATCAAGTTGGAATAGGACGAAACAAAGAGTTTCTTAGGAAATCTCGAAATTGAAACTGCTGGCTAGTAACAAATAAAGAAAAAGGAAATACGCTTCTCTTGACATACTGTTTTAACGTATTTGATAAGGTTCAGAAAAAGTTCTTATTACCAAAAGAATTTCACTCACTTATCACATCCTCTGGATAAAACTACAGCGTATAACAATAGCAATGCCCCAGCTCCATCTTCTGCTTGAAACTAAAGAAGATACAATATAAAATATTATACATTAAACCTAAATAACATATAACTTCACAAGCTTAGAGTTTTTGAACACTTACCAAATAGAGGTAGCGTTTGACAAAAATTTGTAGGTCCTCCAAATTATTGAATTCGTAAATATGCAGCTTGAAATCGAAATTCGAATTTAACAAATCTGTTGAGAATGCAACCAGATTAACATTCATTAGATAGGTGGTTTTCAAAGTTTAAACCTCTAGTTTAATTTTACAGGGTTACGAGAGACCTATGGAATGATGGTGTTTAGTATCTAGGTGTGTATCTCAAATATATATAAAAAAATTAAATAAACAAATATCTTTTGACACAGCAGAAATTATTTACGAAAATTGAGTGCACAAGTTGACGAATGCCTTTTTCTTTGTATTGCCGCTGGCGCGCCGATGAATCTAATGTAAAGTCATTGACCCGCGTAAACCCACGTATCAAGTTGACGAATGCCTTTTTCTTTGTATTGCCGCTGGCGCGCCGATGAATCTAATGTAAAGTCATTGACCCGCGTAAACCCACGTATCAAGTTGACGAATGCCTTTTCTTTGTATTGCCGCTGGCGCGCCGATGAATCTAATGTAAATTCATTGATCCGCGTAAACCCACGTATTTTATTTTAAGGTTTCCTTGTTACTGTTAGCGTTATTTTTTAATTAATATTTTTTATAGGGTTTTAGGGAGGGTTTGAATAAGTCTTTCGTGTAACACCATTATTATTTATTTATTTGTCAATGTATGTAAAATATGCTGCATCGGTGTAGGTATGTAGTGATTTTATATGTTTAAGTAGGTATTATATAGTTTATGTATGTATGTATTGTATATATAGTATATTATTATATGGAACGCGTTGCCCAACCACCGGTTTCTATGTATTTTTGTTCTTCCTTTCACGTCATTAGTTGTCTGGAAGAGATTGCAACTGTGATATAAGACTGCTATTTGGATTTTCCTTTTTTTAGGTATTGTCATACTGTTATTTTATGTGCAATAAAGGATTAAATAAATAAACACCCAGTACAGAGGTGATCATTTTCATTACAAACTAAAAGAATAAAAACAAGGGAGGGAGAATGATTGTTGAAGTTATTTCTTACTTTTTCGGTGACACCGTCTTGAAAGTAATGGGAGCTGTGCTGCACGTATATATTGTCGCTTGGCAGAGCGACAATTGCCACGGCGTCCACCCCAGCCTGCGGGCTACAGCCGCCTGCGCACCGCCATATCACTTCACTGCAGGAATGCCAAAGTGCATCCTCTTGACGGTCTTCCGATGGACGTAAATAGCTGAAAAATCCTTATATTGTATTATAAACGCGAACGTGAGTTTGTTATGCTTGTACGCTTTAACTACTAAACCGATTATAGTGAAATTTTGAATAAAAAGTACCTACCCTATGTCCTTTTCTGTACCTACCCCTGACACCGTGTATAGGTACAAAATGTCATGATAATCGATTTAGTAGTTAAGGTGTGAAAGGGTAACAAACTCACATTTGCATTTATATAATTATTATCTGAATGGAATCGTTTGAATTATTTTGCTACCTGCATTATCAAGTAATGGTATTAGACCAAAAAGATTTGATCAAAATAATGGTATAGCTTTCAACAATATTACTATAGCTGCTGATGTGTTTCTGTCCGTCTTTAAATTTATAGAATATATTAAAAATAAATAAAGATATACATAAGTGCCGATCGTATAATAATGCTCTCACGAGTTATACATATACGCGTTGAGGCACGATAGCGTAACTTGGTCATAACTCCTGAACTTGCCACGTGCTCTAGCATAAATCTGAAGCATACTCGTACCATCGAATAAACTTCGAATGGACCATTTCATGGTTCAAAAATTTTATATTTTTCATATTTCGAAGAATGTGACCCATTTTGAAAGTGTCACTTTATGATTTCAAAATATTATAGACATCGGTTTATGAATTTGGAAACGAGGTTTTCCGTAACGAGCCGCACTCCTAAACTTTGCGCTTTATGTTAATGATTTTTCATTAATTTAAAAAATAAAATATACCTACGTTTCCTTTATTTTTTTACTATCTAACTGATGATGTGCTAAATATAATTTTGATTTTCATACTCCACGCACATGCCTATTCAACATGCTTATCTCCCTGAAGCTGATCAAACTGACATATTTTGTGTACCTACGCTGCAAATAATAAATAATTAGCCGCTGACGTGTTGGCTAACAAGAAAAAAAAAGAAAGCCTTGAGTTTACCTAATGTGACAACGCCTTTAGGAAGCGCTAGTAATTTTTGTACTGTCGCCCGTCGCCCCTGGGTTCGAACAATATTGCACGGATAACGCTACAAACAAACATTGTTTTGATATATTGATGATCCGGATACCCGCTAGTGCTGTGCGCTAGCGGAAAACATGCTGTATACAATATTTTCTAACACGTACTACATAATTTTTTTGTCGGATAAACATTTATCATGTTACAACGCTTGATTTAGCTATACTGCATGGTTTTTTGTGATAGCAAAATACAGTGAACGGTACAGCACTACTTTTCACAACAATGTGTTAAGCCTATTTAACTAAAACAGCAAAAGTTGTTGTTAAAATTAATGTTAGGTCTTGACAGTGAATTTCGAAACTGGCTGTTAATTAACTTCAAAACTGTATTGTTTTGTATTATTATAAAAACCTGCTAACGATTAGGTATTATTATTATTATAAGTGATTGTAACAACCAATCCAAAGTCTTTTTTTTATTAAATACTTTCATTCATATAAATAAAGGTTTATACATACATAACTTAATAACAGCTATATAACCACATAAATATTTATAAATTACTTACAGGCTGAGCACCTTTTAAAGTTTATTACATTAAAATATAACACGTATCTTTACTGCAATATTTTTTTTTTACTTAACATACTTCATGTCAGGATTTTAATAAGTTTGCTATTTTATTGTGACTAAAATTAGCTTTTTACATATACTGTTACAATAAATTAGTTGCACATACAGTGATAATGCATCGCAATCCAAAGTAATAAAGTACTTATGAATTAAATTGAATTGAGTATGAATTGAGTATGTATCAACAAGTATATTTTTTAGTGTTGTTGATACATCTATTTAAGTATAAGAAAATAAAAATAAAAACCTTTTAAAGCCTACATTAGTACTTACTAAGGCAGACTTTTATGTTAATGTAAATAACTAGATTTTGCGTGATGTAAAAGAGATTCTAAATAAGCTAATAATGTGTAAGTAATGGCTTTCGCCAGGGCTTAAATGTACATTATTTCCAAGAGTGTTTCGCATTACAAAGCTTTCCATTAGATTTTTAAGTGCTGTACCCACTCAAGAGTGCTTATGAAGGTGAGCAACTGAATTTTCAGTTTTCCATATACTTAGTGTATTATTGGTGCTAGCCCGCTGTTTCATCCGCGTACGTTTCAGAGTTTCCGCAGGAATTCCGGAATAAAAATTAGGTACCTTATGTCCTTTTATATATCCTTGTCAACAGGTATGCAAAATTTCATGATGATTGGTTGGGTGAGTATCGTTAAGGCGTAAAACTAACAGACCGACAAGATTACTTTGGCATTTATAATATTCGTATAGATACGAGTAAATTTCAAATATTTTCGTGTTTTTTTTTTATTGGGTATATTTTATATTATGACAAACTAATTATTATCCAATCCATAATTACTACCAAATTTTATTCCAGCGATATAACTTCACTATGCTCCTGACAACGTGTATCTACCTACCTATAGAAAAAATCATCTTGATCGGTTTATTAGCGTCAAAGGTAACAGACAGACATGCGAGGCGTAGTTTTAAACCCTAACAATTAGCTTGAGCTGTCGCTGAAGAAAAACATCGTGAGGAAACTATAGCATGGTGATAGGACACTTTCTAGTGCCTGGCTAGCTACCACCTTCAAGTTGCAAATCTGTCGTTGAGCACCTAATGGTGTGTTCCGGCAGCCCCGCTTGAAAGCCAGTTCCCGTCCCCATTCCAGGTCTGCAACCCACCGACATGCCTTCTGGTGTTGCAGATGTCCATGGGCGGCGGTAATCACTTACCATCAGGTGTACCACTTGCCCGTTTGCCCCCTATGATATAAAAAAAAAGCATTTATATTCATAGCTTACGTATCTGGCGGCTCGATTGATTTATTATCCTTCGTCATTGGTCTCGTTTCGAATAGAAGCCACTTAATAATGTGGGCTTGGAGGGCTGACAGGAGAGCTCTGGCGCCATTCCTCGGAGCTACTAGGCCGTATCCTTGTGGCTGGTCCGCTGGCCTCATGACTAGGGGCGACCTGATCCATTCCCCTCTTGGAGGGCACGACGCCGTGCCGAATGTGATGACGCGTAGTTGCTGAAATTGGAGCGCAGATTTTTAATGCTATAGTGAAAGTTGGTTGCCCAGTTTTTTCTTTCTGGCTATAGCACTAGTAAGCAGTGGAGAACTGTGCTTTTATTTATGTTGTACGCAGTGGTATATTTTGCCTTATTTTAACCTATTTGGTGGGTTTTTTAGGACCCTTTTAGTGTGGAGTCATAGCTTCTAGGTACATTGAACAATTTTTTTTTGTTTGCAAGGAGAAGTTATAATTTCAGATAAATTCTTTGAATAATTTCTTGTATCATAACTATTAGATAGAGTCAGGCTTTTAAAGCTCGATTGAGTATCATTAGTATCATAGTTAATTTTTGAAAGCAGCATAGAATAAACGTGTAGGTATGTTTTAAAGAGCCAAATATATAATTGACGATTTCAAATATTTTCTTTATTACTTTATAATAATTTAAAAAAATAATTAACAAAAAGCTTTCTTTCAAGTTTTTTTTTTATATTTTCTAATCTAATACAGGACAATATTAGAAAGGGAATATCAAACCGAATTTCAGAAAGAACTTACGCTTGCTAATTCTTCGGTAATTATAGTTCCTCCCACCACAGGAGGTTTGGCTCCCGGTGGCAACTTATTCCGAGGATAAATGACGCGCTCTGGAATAAGAAAAACAAAAACATATATTCATCTCCACACTAAGGTGAACTTACGCCTTATTTCTTTTTAGGGTTCCGTAACCAAAGGGGCCCCCTATCACCAAGACTTCGCTGTCCGTCCGTCCGTCACAGAGAGTTGAAATTTTCACAGATGATGTATTTCTGTTGCTCGTATTTGCTCGATATTGATAAAGGCAACAGGTAGGTAGATGCTTGAAATATTCACAGAATATTTAATATATTCACTTTAAAAATAAATAATTAAATTAAAATAAAACAAATAGTAAAGGGGGGCTCAAATACAACAGACAATGATTTTTTGCCGTTTTTATTAATAATGGTACGGAACCGTTCGTGCGCGAGTCCGACTCGCATTTGACCGGTTTTTTAAATTATCGAAACGTAGAGCAATAATTGAACTGTGGCAACATTTAAACTAAATAGCTGTCAAAGTTAGTTCACTTATTTTGGTGTCGAGTTTACGAAGTTGAATTTTTTTATGTGATAAAGAAACTACGAAACTGCAATGCCATCCTTTGATCAGTAGTTATTTCTTTTTATATTTTACATTAATATTTAATATTAATTAAAGTTATTATAAAAAAAAAATAAGAAAAATAATCTCAAACCAAAAAATTCCTCTTGCGATGTACCAAGAACGTTTTTCCTCAGCATTTTGTCATGGAAGATTTTTATTTTATTTTTTTATAATTATTTATAATTTTTTTTAGCCGGCCATTCACTAGTTTAAATAACACAGTCAAGAGTATTCGTTTATCTTTGAGTTATTCCAATAAAAAACTACTTTGTACTTGTTTTCTTTACTTTCAGTCAAACTACCGGTTTTGGTCGTCAAGAAATATGTTTTCCCTCACTGTTCATATTCACTCAACTCAACCAACTGTCGCAAATAAGGTTTCTGGTAAGGAGTTGTAGTGTTCATACTGTACTATGTTGACGGAACGTATAATTGCATTCGTGCCACACGCCTGTGGTGTCAAGTCGTGGACTCAAACCGAGACACCAGCTGTTCTTGCGATATCAACACGATTTTCCGAAGCTTTCGTTGCTCGCGTGGAAATCGCAAATATACGTACTATTTTGAAGCCGCCGCACCCATTCAATATCAAAATATCTTGGATTTGGAGCAAATGAGTTGTAACGGTCATTCATACTGGATATTCTATTTTAGATGTTAGATTCCCATCAAAATATCACCTGCGGGTATAGAGTGACTAAAGAGCCTACCCAATAAAATACTTTTTGATCCTTTTTGGTAAATTTGGTCGATTGGTTTGAAAGCGCATCGCAAAAAAACTTCTTGACCGATTTGAATGAAACTTGGCACCTAAGTAGCTCATACCTTATATGTACTTTTTATAGAATACTAGATGTGCCCCGCGGTTTCTCCCGCGCGAGTTTTGGGATCAGAAACCTTTGCGGACGCAGGCAGAACAACCCGCCAAAGTTTCATCACAATCGGACCAATGGTTTCGAAACGAATAGAGGACAGATATACAAACATTAATTTTTATTTACAAAGAAAGAAGATGTATATTGTACCTAGGAAAAAGAGTTCCCGAAGGGATCCCGCAACTCAAACGTGCGGAACCGCGCAGAACAGCTTATTCAGCGCTTTATTTACTGTATACATGGTAATATTATTTATATTAACTTTATATATATATATATATATTCCGGTTCTATGTAATGCCATTTAACTATCCCCTAGCCAAAAGGTTGACTGGTAGAGAAAGCCTTAGGCAATAAGTCCGTCTTTTGTACATAAATGTGCAATAAAGTTCTTTAAATAAAATAAATAAATAAACAGCTCACGCAATTTCACGCGGGTGAAAGCGCTAGTTGTGAATAATCCAAGTCAACGTACCTTCGCCCTGCTTTGCTCCTACGTGCGGAATTCGCAACATTATTAGAACTTGAAACAATATTATTTTTTTGAGACCTTCGACGGTTTAGTGTCAGAGGTGTCTGAATCGTTCGATTCTACTGAAGTGAATATCACTCATACGTAGATACGTCGATCACAAAACCGCGGGCGAAATCACACGCGAAATTGCACTTGTGGGCGATTGAAATGAAATTGACTCTTATTCGGCTGAAGGTAAGGTTAAATTTGATTGGGTCTGATCTACTAATGGGGCACGTCAGGCCATCGTAGGTGATTGTTTCGAAATGGATGCAGTTTTAGCCAAGTACGTAACTAGTATGTGGTGTAGCGACCTCGATTCCGTGATAAAAGGTTTACATATTGCGTGTGAAGAATTTGAAATGGATGAGGCACTATGCACAAAACAGTATACAATATTTTTTTTTAATTAATTTGCATTCAAAGTAGTAGCGAAGTAGGTACCTACCAGTCCTACATAACCAATATAATATTATGTTATACTTGTATTTCGGTATGTATATACCGAAATAGGTTTAATTTTGGTTATTCATTATCTTCTTTATAAATAAAAATGAATGTTTGTATGTTTGTCCTCTATACATTTCTAAACCATTAAATTATCTAAACGATTGAACCAATTTTGAAGGGACTTTTACTGCTAATTAGCTGATTTTATAAGGAATACCTTAGGCTACTTTGGAGTTCGTGTGGGAATTCCGAAACTCACGCGGGTGAAACCGTGGGGCACAGCTATACTTTATTTATGAATTTTTCTCATGCTTTCACCTTTTTCACCCCTTAGAGGTTGGATTTCCTATAAAGGCCTTCCTATTATTTGTGTTAATTTATAGGTATCGACAATTTGTGCCAATAATAATTACCTACCTTTAAACGGTATTAAGCATTTGTGTAAATAAAAAATACGCCACATCAAAAAAAAGTTCACTATAGCTTTCTAGACCGAAGTCAAGCAAGCGGCATGACCTTATAGGAAATTAATCATTTATTTTTAGAACCAATAGTTATCAGCGAGCAGTGAGCGTGGGAGCGTTCGTGTATCGTTGCAATCCGCACACCTACGGGCGCCGCCATTGCGATTAGATATTCCAAAATGGCGTTCAAATTTAAAAAATCCAAAATGGCAGAGTTTTGTAGATTATAAGATTAATAAAAATGGCGGTGATGCAATCTGTCACACTTTCAAGTCGAAACTCTGGATGAAAATCAAAACGTTGTTGATGATTTTATTTTTTGAAGTGAAAAGCAACTTGGACTAAAATAAGATTTGATCAAAATACGACTATGAGTTAGGCTATGAATCCAATATTTCCTTTGGGCGCAATAATATTCAAATTCCCATCATTAGATACTTAATACCGCTCTGTTCCCCCATTAATTTCGGAGTTTCCGGGGAAATTCCGAATGAAAGGTCTATTCTATCCAGTTTTATCAATAATAATCCTACTGGGTAGAACAACTTCTGTACCTGTGAAATTTCACGACGGTCAGTTGCGTCGGTAGTTAGGGAGTAAACGCGTATCAAGCAAAGAAACAAAACAAACATTAGCATTTACAATAATAATAAAATATTAAGATGAATCCAAATACAGACTGCATACATTGTAAAACATCATTTACATCATTACACAATATATTATCTTAATCAAATACAATTTATTTTTCAAATATTATCATATTTTTTAATAACATTATTCTAGAAAAAATATTTACCTCCTTTCTTATTCCTTATTTCACGGTCGTCCATTATGAAGCTATAGCAAGTTCAAATAGCTATTTAAATTTTTAGAGTCGTTTTTGTTCTCTCTACAAAACATGCAACACAAGTGTGCACTCTCTGAGAAGTCAGTTTTCTACTAAATAGATCTTCTAATTTATAACTAGCACGCTGCCCTAAGATTATTAGGTAACTTTAAGTTTTAAGCAGATTCAGATTGAGCAAATAATATACATCATTATATTGTACCTAATAACATTAAGTGTTTAGAACAATATGTTGCTTGTTATTGTAACAAATTAGTTCGAAGCCTAATTGATATTGTGTATTGAGATAGCGACATGCTAATCTCGGGCTTAGATTTCAACATGTCAATGGAAATTCGTGTAAATTACATTGGTATTAAATAAATAGATGACGATGTTTGGTATAATGTAGGTTGAACCATGCCGTATACAAATGCAGGTAAAATATTTTTGGACATTCAATCCCTGATGGAGTGAAATAAGACGGGAAAGGTTGTTTAAAGAGTCATTAATTATGATGTTAGTGACATGGAAAATATGACGTGGATTCTTTTATTTTTTCAATAAAGAAACACGCTGATACTTCAACTCGGTATTTCAACCTCTAAGGGAAAGCACCTGAAAGGCAGGTAAAACCGCTAGGATCATTTAGTTTACATCACACAACGTCACCAAAAATTTATTTATGGACCTCTTTGTAGCAACCTCTTTTTAGTATTATCTTTAAGGTTTGAGACATTATTCCTATCATGTTTCAGGCCCTAAAATCCGATTGTCAGATTAAACCTGTATTTCGTTCCCTTTTCGAATCAAAATTAAAAAAAAAATCATCCCATTCTCTGGTCGGCAACGCACCTACATGCCTTCTGGTGTTGCAGATGTCCACGGGCAGCGGTAATCACTTACCATCAGGTGTACCACTTGCTCGTTTGCCCTCTATTACATAAAGAAAACAAAATCTATTCAAGCAAGAACTCTTTTGGCTTGTTACTTAGACTAACACCAACAGCTAAATGCATCGTTACCCATTAATCAAACTATTCGACGTGATAAGCGGAAGCGCTAACTGCAATGCGAAATCTTGACTTATCATTTTGCAGCTGAAGGAAAATACAAGTTCATAATACATGAAGCATCAGGAAGTCACGAAATTAGAAGTGAACTATCATAAAAAGTCTTACATCTCTCCCTACCGGAGGAGGCTGCCTATGAAAAAATTGCTTTCAGCAATATAGGTCGCCTCATTGTACGTATCCATATGTTTCTGTGTTTTGTAAATATTGTGTTTTCTACTGTGTGTGCAATAGAGTATATTTGATTTGATTGATTTGATTTGATAAAAAGATCGACATTAATATAAATTAAATAATAATAGTAATCATAACAATAATAATCCACTTCACAACACACAGATCTACTTGATCCCACACTAAGCTATAAGCTTGTGTCGTGGAAACCAAGCAAACGTGGTATATACTACACATATTATTACATATATATTATACTATAGATATATATATACAGACTGGAAAATGGAACCCTGCGTTCATCACACAAAGTTCACCCCCACCGGGAATCGAACCCGGAACCTCTTGATTAGCGGGCAGGCATGGCGATTGGTGACCAATGCGCCAATCGGGTCGTACAAATATTATGCCACCAAAGAAATCTACTTCCCGGAAAATTTTAATAAACAATTAGATATAGCACCATCCTACGGGTAGGTCCTTTTAAATCCTAAACGATATTATGAAGTCACTGCAGTGAGTCGGTTCGTTTGTTACGCTTTCACGCCGTAACGCTACGCTCGCTCAGCTCGGCTCGGCTACAGTACAAACCTTTTTTTTTTTTTTTTTTTTTTTTTTTTTTTTTTTTTTTTTTTTTTGACCCAGGGAAAATGCTTTATGCATACCACCGCCATGAGGCGGGCGGTGGTTATGTGGGACTCCGCCCTGAAAAGGGCGACCCGCCCTGAGAAGGGCGGGAATACTACCCACTAAAAACCCTGGGGTGTTCCTCCTCGGCGCCTTGCGTCAGGGCCGCGGGATTCGCTCTCGCATGCTCCGCGGCCCCGACGGCGCTGGCCCGCTTTTAGGCGGGCCCCTCTGCTAAGGGACTTAGTCCCCGCAGGAACTAAGTCCCTCTCTCCCACTAACTGCTAAAAATAAGTAATTAAAGTGGCGCGCCGGAACACCTAACGCGCCACTTGTCCACCCGAGGTCCTTACTCCCTCGGACGGTAGAGTGCCTCGCTCTACCGCCCGGAGGACCTCACTATGGGGGTTGGAGGCCTACTACATCCTGCCTCCTACCCCTTCTTCTGGGGCGGCGGTTGGGAGGGGCGGACGCTGCCTGCTCCCTTTCCCGCTCCGCGGTCTCCTTCTGCGAGATGACGTCCTCGCAGAAGGAGAGAACCGCCGCCCATACGCTTTCGCTACCCACCATGGCTGAAGCTACGGTGGGCAGCGAAAGGTCGCTTCCTATTGCCGAGGTGAGGACACGGCGCTGCTCGGCCCAGGCCGAGCACTCTTCGAGAGTGTGCTGCGCCGTGTCCTCACCGCAGGTTCCACAATGGTGGCACGAGGCCGTCGGTTCCCTCCCGAGCTGACACAGGTACTTTCCGAAGCAACCATGCCCGGAAAGCACCTGCGTCACCCGGAAGGTGATGATGCCCAGCCGCCTGTCCGCCCATTCTCGCAGGACTGGACGGACAGCTTCGACAGTCCGCAGGCCGGCGGAAGGTGTTGCCAGCCTGCTCTCCCATACAGTACAAACCTAACCTAACCATAATTGGACGCAGATAAGCAATAACATGTTAACCCACAAAACAAAGTTATTGATTCAGAACGATTTGTTGAGAGTTAGAGAACGTTTTTTTATTATGTGTTTACCTTATTACATTTTTTAAATATGTAACTAAATATTGAACATAAAAATGTTGAGACTAAATGGCGCTATAATTTTAAAAACTTTAATTTACTCAAAATTTCTCCAGTGTGGGTTAACTCACTATTGCTTATCTATGTCCAATTATAATCTACCCAAAAATGATGCGTTAAATGCATTAAATCTTAAGCAGTATGTTATACGGTTCATAATCTTCTGACAGTTAAATTCTGGTAAATTGACAACTACTTTTGTGAATTTATGTAGTTTAGTAGGCCGTGGACGACTAATAAATACCTAATCCGTTTAGTGGACGACTAGACACTTCGGAGTATTACCCCTTTACAAAATTTCATGACGTTCGGTTAAGTGAGTAAAGCAACAGACATAGTTTCTTTTGCATTTATAATATTAAGTGGTATGAGCATATCGTCTGCGAAAGTAGAAATGTTATTGAATTTATAAGCAGGTACAGAATTCATTTAAAAACCTTTAGGCGACGCACGTTTTTCAAGTGAAATTCGATATGTTTAAGACGGAGTCTAGACTAAGACTCAATATTTCAAGGTCAGCGCATTTTTCAGTTTGTAGGTAGGTTAATTATGAGCCAACTTAGTCTCTCTATTTAGACATAGACATCGTTACTACAAGAACTATTGTATAACAGAAAAGTAATTAACATTTGGTAATTTTTTTTACCTTACGCTATGTGAATGGAGCGAAACGGCCAAGCCACACATTCTGACTAAGGTGTAGAGTTTGAGAAGTTAGGCCTTGTAGAGTTAGGGTGTGTAGAGTTATAAGCTTGGCTCTACATGAGATCTAATAACTTTTTGACAGTGCCTGTCATATGGACTCGTCTTGGCATCATTTTACATGAAAATATTTTTGGTGGGATTTGAATTTAAATGATCGGGGGGCACGGCAGTGCCTCCACCAAGTCGAGCGCGAAGCAAACACTGCCGTACCATCCTTTACTGGAACCATTTCGCCGCATTTTCAGGCCCCTATTTGAGAACCTCTGGATAAGACCAGAACGCAGAAATTTTCGTCATCCAGTAAGCTATAATCATATACTTAATATGTTTTAATATAATTGGCGTAGGTATTTATGTTAAATTTTCTACGGTGCCTATATCGACTTATATTAGAATTAATTTACTCGTTTTAGGTACCTAGTCGATGAAATTAGCAACCTCACCAAAAAAATTGTTTTATTTCATTGTCATGTTCTTTACTGTTAGGTACAATAATTATATTTTATTTAATATATTATGAAAAGTATATTGAAATTACTAATTCTCATAAATCTGATCGCTGAAAACCTTAACTCTTACCTTCTGTTTTTCTTTCTAATTCCGGTGACATGAGCAATAATCTTTTATCAATGGAACCTCCTATATCTTTATTCTCTTTCTTTTCAGTTTTAATCTCTTCATAATTCATATTATCCCGACATTTTGGTGTCTTGTTGTATAGCAAATATTTAGTCAGTGAGTCCATTATTGGTTTTGATCGTTGATAAATTTCAATATAAAACTCTTATGCCAGTAAATTTCTTTTCATTTCTAGTCTTTGAAGGCTAAGTGCATTATTAAGTATATTATACTAAAAGGTTGATTTTTTTGCTCAAAAGGTTATCAAAACAGTCTCTCTATATAATTTTTACTAGGTAATATAATTTAAAAAAAACCATTTCAAAATGTAACTTTTCACGAAATAAATTATCGTAGATACGAACGACCAATTTTAAAAGTTAAATCAGAAAATTTGAACGCTAAAATAATTTTCATGTAGGTACATACAGATGCTAACACATTTCGCGGGTGGAAGCTGCAAAATGTTTTATGCAAATCGTACAAATTAACATAATTCAAATTAGAGTAGGTATCTTTGATTGTGCAACTTGGTATAGACTTTCTACAAGCAGAATAATCTGTATTCTGTAATATACCTATTTCAATTATCGTCAGAAATAGAGCAAAAATTGAGTAAGTTTTTTTTGCACAACCGTCGTAAAATTAATTGTAAGGTCCGTTTCCACTTGTTCCAATTAACAGACGCTTAAAGACGTCGTTTCAGTAGTTGAAGGGGTTATGTTCAGTGGGAGACGTGTATAGGCTGAAATAGAAGAAGTTCTAAAGTTACACGCAAAATTGTAAAGTTCTACCTACGTAACTGGGGCACTATTGATCAACTTGTGGTTTTCTTTACATGTTTACATTTACATTACACATTTCATGTTTTTTGGTGAACGCCTGCTCTTGCGAGTAAGCATTGACTAAGGAATTACCGCTTGCAAAGGCCCTTCACCTCTTCCGCGTACTAAAGTCATACGCATACACACACCTGTGTTTGGAGTACTCCCTGATAATTTTATGTTTTCCTAAGACGTCCTTTCAGATCAGTATACGTGTGTACATACGTACACAATAGGTAAAGGACTCCTACCTCTTTTGTATCCCTTCCGACACGCCCAGCCACAATGAAATTTTGTAACAGGTTGGCTAATTTAAATTCGTCCACCCATTCCTCATGACAATTCCCTTTAATAAGTTAATAGGTATGTTGTAGCTGTAGTAATATTTTGCTCACTCCATTTTTGTATGTATATATATTTTACTGACTTTCATAAATCAGCTAAAAACTAATTTAGTTATAGCTATAATAATATAATTTTTAGTCCAGTGATTTTTGAAGGATAAGACAAGTTTATATGTCTCAGTTTGGATTATTTTGTGTAATTTTTATATTTCTCAGTAAAATTTAATATTAAAAGTAAGTTTCGTATTTTTGCAAAGTTGTATTCTAGGAATTTTTATGGATAACAATGAGCATAGTCAAGAAAATAATTAAGCTTCGTTCTTCAATTATTTAAGATTATTTAGCATTTTAGAGATTTCTTTTATTATAGTTAAAATAAAGCAAGAGATGACAGTTAAAACAACAATTTATCCTTTAAACTAAATAATAAAAAAAACAAAAATCTACACAAATGGAATGAATATACGTGAAAGTGGTGAAAATGGATAAAAATATTTTATCACTAATGGACCTTCGTTAATGAAGCTACAAAGGCATCAACACAACAGAACCGCAGGCGAACCAACCGCTCCGAACTTAATTCATTTTAAAATAATGATTTTTAGAGGATACAGGGAGTTTATTAAAAACAAAGACAAATTGAGTATTTAATTGAAATATTTTCGTCTAGACGAAAGTACCTAACACTGAAATATTATCTCCTTGAGAGGTGAAACAGTCATGAACAAAGAAAGAAGTTCTAACATCAAAGTCTTATTGTGCATAATATGTAGTTGGGCTGAATCACATTTTAACAATTCTCCCAATGTCTTATTCTGTCTTTTTTTTACTTCAATCGCGTTGCTTTGTCTATCAAGTCACACATTGTCATTGGCACAATTACCTAAAAGTTGCCGTTTAATAAAAAAGAAGAAGAAGAAGAAGACTTTCAACTTTTAGAAGTTTTGACGATATGTTCCAATTACTCTTTGATCACGCTATTTTATAACGACATTACCAAACAAAACCAAACGTTAAAAAAAATATTTTAAGCGTATTTCATATCCCGCCAATAACCTACTTTAAAGATGACGATTCAATTCTTATGAATTTGAACGAACGTCAGGATCTAAAAAAATCTAAAAACAAATATATTTTGACATTTCACAATTCTGTTTTGGTAATATCAATGTAATATCGTTACAAAATACTGCGATCGGGCCCCTGATCTCTTCAAGATTTTTTTTAATAATGCAATGGTTATGAACTTCATTGTAACCATGAACAGCTTATAATGTCATTGACCATAAAGCATGATTTTAAGTGGTATACAATTAAAAATATCTGTATAAGACCGAGTTTATTAATGTGATTATGTACGGATGTATACTATTATGGTAGGTACTTGTTTGCGGGCTTACCTTTATCTTTACCTGCAACTTTAATCTGAGACGTCTTTTCATCTCCATCTTTACTAACTTTATTTTCATTTAAATTGATATTAGATTTTAAATTTTCCCAAAGATTAATTTTGTCTTTGTTCATATTTATTTTGTTTTGTTTAAAATTTATTTATTTTACGAACAATTTCTTCGCACGATCTAAGTCCACATTTTAACAACGTTCCGAGTTGAATAGCAGCTGATAAATGTTTCACGATCTATTGTTAAAGTGTTCCTTGAAAGTGTTTAATGGATTCGTTTATAATTTTTTATAGTTGACTTTGAACAACTTGATATTTGGTCACTAAAGTACATTGAAACTATTATCAGTTAAGTTCGTATGTTACATACAATTAACACGGTCATGTTATGAGTGATATAATCCCCACAGCTTCATCCACGAGTCAAAACTACATAATAATTTCCGAAAGCACCTTCATAGTACTTGCCAAGTGCTTGCCATTATTTAGAAAGGAAATCTCTTGCAAACTTTCAAATTTCTCAATTACCTAAATGTTTTCTTCTCTGCATTGTCAGTCAGTTATTCAGTCAACAAAAGAAGTGATAAAGAACCCACGTATGCAACTTCTATTAGCATTTTACTTTCTTATCATCTGTACATAAATACAATAAAATAGAGATTACAAAAATATCGTTTAAATCATAAAATTCTGGAAGTGAATCGTCTTAGAAGTGAAACTTTTGTAAGAAAACCACAAAAAACCCAAGTGATACCCAAATGTTTAGGTACTATACGTATTTCCAACCATTCGGCCATACACGGAGAGAAATCAATCAGACCGAAGAGGTTTCGGTCGCCCTTCGTCGCTTGAAGAATATGTTGGCGACACAATATCAGTGACCAGCAGGGACAGTGACCGACCCGCATGGTGTCAATAATGTGCAAACTATGGGAGAGTATACTGACCAAATATGGTGCCCAACCGAACATCGGTAGCAGAAATACCTACTGTTGACCAATCTTCGGTGGGGAACTTTTCGGTCGCAAATTTTACCGAAAAAGCCCCCATTTTTCTCTCAGGGTCGAAAAAAACAAAATCCTCAACAGCACGCTCTAAGAAGTTTTACTTAGAATATACTAGCTGTTCCCCGCGTCAATTTCGGAGTTCCCGCGGGAATTCCGGGACAAAAAGCATCCTATGTCCTTCGTGGTACCTATAAATGTGTGTGCAAAATTTCATGACGATCGGTTGAGTCGTTAAGGCGTGAAAGCGTAACAGACAGAGTTACTTTCGCATTCATAATACGTATATTAAGTAGGGATTAATTTCCATAAAAGAATAAACCATTTTTATGGGAATCAAGATTATAATCCTCGTACGTACCTACCTACATACTTAAACAACCGAAATTGGAAATCGATTTGTGTCCTTTTAGTGAGTGTGTGGAAGAATTTATTGTCGAACAGAACCCACGACTCACGATCACGCCGGCCATTATCGGCTTCCACAAATTGGATACTCGTCACGTTTAGAAATCTATTATGTGCGACATAATGCCGTTTCAGTGGTGTATTCTTCGCTGGGACTGAGCGGCAACGGCTTTGTGGAAACAAATTCGTATAAAATATTAAGTTATATTTTTTATTTTTCATTCATCGCGTTCTATAATATTGCTGAATTGAGTTTATAGATGAATGTTCGCGTGGCTATCTGGATTATATTCGGAACTTTTTGTTTCGGTATGAACGATGGAGCCTGAAAATTATTTTCAAACTGAAATTCCAAACTGTCAGATGTGTTGTATGGAGTATCAGACCATCAGATTGTTTATCTGGTGATTGAAAAGCCGGATTTATTACAATAATCTTAATTAGGAACCTATATACCTACAATATTATAACATAGGTATTAGGTAACTAAAATTAAAAACGCAAATGTGGGTTTATTTGTTTGAATGTCACAATTTCACTCTTTAACTAATCAATCGATTATTATGTAATTTTGCATTACTACACGTCGTCAGGAGCAAAAAAAAAGACATAGGGTAGGTACTTTTATCCCGGAATTCTCGGGAACTCCTAAATTAACGCGTGTAAAACCACAGGGAACAGCAAGTGGAAGATAAGTTTTAGTATCAGTAGCATAAAATTCACAAACTGTAAATTCCTACATCGATTTTAAATACTTTCCTTATATTTTTAAGAATAAGCTTCTGTCTTTCTTTCTGTCAAAACGATACTGCGCTTTTTTATTCATACTACAAAAACTTATTTTTAGTATTTAGATTGTTATTTTGTTACTAAATTTTGTAACTAAAATTTTTAACAAAAAAATTAAAACCGACTTCCAAAAACACAAAACTAAAAAACTAAAAATAAAAAACTAAAAATAACAAAATACCGATTTAATCCAAAAGACAAAAACACACGTAATATTATTATTGGTTTGTGCTACCACTGATCGGTTTGAATTCGGTGACAAGCCCGCTGGGCAGCCACTTGGGTTGTTCTGCTCACGAAGAGCTGGTGGCGGGAGTCGACTTAGCCCATCTTCCCCCTCCATATTTGGCTTGTCACCGACTTCATACCGATCAGTGGTAGCACAAACCAATAATAATATTACGTGTGTTTTTGTCTTTTGGATTAAATCGGTATTTTGTTATTTTTAGTTTTTTATTTTTAGTTTTTTAGTTTTGTGTTTTTGGAAGTCGGTTTTAATTTTTTTGTTAAAAATTTGTTTATTTCTCACTTTTAAGTGACTTGGTTCGTAATTTCTCTAAGTTACAATAGCCTAATGTCATCTGCTCATCACCTTTTATAAAATATTGCTTTTCTCGAAGCAGGGACGTTAATTGTTGAGGAGTTCTCCTGGTACATCACCATCAGTTCCACTTCACCAAATACATTGTGACGGGCATAAATTGTTTAGAAACCATATTAAAGTTAACGATTCGGAACTCGTGAAATACCCATTATTAAGTAGTTCCGATGACCATCTGTGGTCTTCATCATCAGTTCCTCTTCTTCAAATTTTGCTTTCCGAAAGCAAAGAAACGTTTTACTATAAAAAATACAAAAATCGCTATAAGTGTTCTCATAATTTTTGAAGAGTTCCCTCGATTACTCCAAGATCCCATCATCAGATCTCGACTTGGTGACAATGGAATCAATTTGGGAGTATCCCCTTTCAAACAAAAAAACAAGTTTTGAAATCGCTTCAATCGGAACCCGTGAAATACGTATTATTGTTGAGTAGTTCCGATGACCATCTCTGGTCTTCATCATCAGTTCCACTTCTTAAAATTTTGCTTTTCAAATGCAAATGAATGATTTACTATAAAAAATACCCAAATCGCTATAGGTGTGCCTATAATTTTTGAAGAGTTCCCTCGATTTCTCCAAGATCCCATCATCAGATCCCGACTTGGTGGCAATGGGACCTAATTGGGAGTATACCCTTTCAAACAAAAAAAGAATTTTCCAAATCGGTCCAACCGTCTTCGAGTAATCGGTGAACATACATAAAAAAAAAAAAAAAAAAAAAAAAACATACATACAATCGAACATAGAACCTCCTCCTTTTTGGAAGTCGGTTAAAAAGGGACATCTTCATTAGTGCCTGCGCACACCATGCGATTCGTCGGTGCGTCATGACGCAACGACTTGTCGGCGACGCAAGCGACAGCTCTGCGTCTTGTGGCCGTGACTTGACGCGAGCTACCCTAGAGTATTCGAGAAAGACGGCCGTGTTGTTCATCTTGTGAGTGAATATGGAGCGCTTGCCTTGGTGCTTAGCGCTCAAAGCAAAGCTGACGCTGCGCTGACGCACGACTGTCGTCTAGACGCAGCGACAAGTAACGAGCGCGCACCGTCTCCCCTAGCTTGTCGTTTGCGACTCTACGCCTCTGATACCGAGTGTGCGGAGCTTTGAACAAAATATGTGTATGAAAATTTAAGGCCGCAGCCTGTCGTCGCGTCTAGTCGTCGAGCTGTAGGTAGCTATCGCATGTCGCACAGTGTGCGCTGGCTCTTAAATGCAACGCAGTGCTAACTTAGTACCGAACTTACACTCGCAAATAGGCATGTTGACTAATTTTTATTTTTTAGTCCGTCTTGTAGATTACTAAAAAATATTGGACACGTATTTTTTCTTTTTTTACGTAATCAAAAAATAACGGCGATATATTGAGTTGAAGTTTCGCGTGACGTCATTATTCTGACAGTTTGTATGGCGGTTTTAGCGGTTAGTGACGACATTCTCTGTATATTTTAATTTATTTGAAAAAGCAAAAAATACGTGTCTATTGTTTTTTTATTTTCTAACTGACGGACTGATTAGAATTTTGATTTTCAAAAGTAATCCACATCCCCATTGTTAAAGCTGCGACAGTGAATATAAATTATTGCAAGCGTTCCTCCCAAAACATATAGCTTACACAACCTGTGAATGCGAGTGCGACGAGATTAAATCGGAAAGATCGACGTATTCCTTTTAATCTTCCCGTAAATCCAATACAGATACGTAACGCTTCACGGCCGGTAATAAAGCCAGTATTATGTGTACTGAATCGTTGAGTGTGCACCGGATAAATGTATCGCTTCAATCAATGTCTGGACGGACGTCGCGAGTATTTGTTATCGCGCTTTTTACCTGGTACCGGGACAGAGGTGCTGTGGAGTGGAACTATCATTTTTATTTAACCTTTAACTAGTGACGTGTAGTCTGACAGGCGTCCCGGTTTTGCAAATTCTTAGAATTGGCCGCCACTTCCCCTCGCTTGCTGCGACCTCGCGTCTCAGTAGCTTTTGTTTTAGTGCTAAAACATCCGTGGAAGAAGGCAGACCCGTCATCGGTTGTATAACACGTAAGTAATATTAATGCTAATTAGAAAGTCGGCCGCCGCCTGGGAAGCCTGGGTTAGGGTCTATTAAAATGCTAAGAAAAGGATCTCATGTCAATTAGGGCCAATTATTAATCACCGTTTATTTTCTAAATAAATAAGAAAAGATGATTGAATTTATTTAAATTTGTTTTATTACATACCAAATAGTTAAATATCAATCTAATTTTATAACATCCAAATGCAATTTTATGAAAATAATGACTTTGAAAGTATAGTTGCCTGTGCGACGTCATGTACCTCTTTATCATGTCACTAGTTAAAGGCCAGCGACACTCCCTTGTACCAAAAGTTACTATGGATTTATGCGCGAACTTCTTTACCAACTTTGGAATACTTAACCAAATTTCTATGACCGCGTCGTACATTGCATTGGTATGGTTGGCACAAAATGCTTTCATAGATCGGTTCAGCGAATAGTATGGAAGTCACATCACATCACCAGCCCATAGTAGTCCACTGCTGGACATAGGCCTCTCCAATTGCCTGCCACTTAGCACGACTCTCAGCCTCCCGCATCCAGCCACCACCAGCCATCCTGCGAAGGTCATCACTCCACCTAGCATGTGGGCGTCCTACACTGCGTTTGCCTATCCGCGGTCTCCACTCCAGAACCCGACGGCCCCAACGGTTATCGGTTCTGCGGATAATATGGCCAGCCCACTGCCACTTCAACTTACTAATTCTGTGGGCTATGTCGATAACTTTGGTTCTCTGCCGAATCACCTCATTTCTGATGTGATCCTTCAGAGAGACTCCGAGCATAGCCCTTTCCATAGCACGTTGAGCAACTTTAAATTTGTGAACCAGTCGTACCGTGAGTGTCCAGTATGGAAGTGCCTACTCTTAAAACGTAGTGATTATTTGCTCAGTGTTTAACACTATAGTCGATGCACTGCGATTACACTCGCAAAAATTTTCAGAGTTCCCTTAGGAATTTCGTTATAAAAGTAGCCTATATTACTCAGGTACACTGTGGCTTCTTTCAAGTCAAAGATTTCAAAAATTGGTATTTTCGGAAATCAAAGCTCTTCTCTTTATAATTTAAAATTTAAATTAGCATAGAGATAATAACAACAGTATCGCATTATAATACACTTTATTTCAATGGGAATTTCAAAGTTCCCACGGAAATTCCAGGATAAAAATTACTCTATATCCTTTTCTGTATACTTCACAACGTATATGCAAATTTTTGTGATGATCAGGTGAGTAGATAAGCCTTAAAAAGGTATCCAACATTAAAAAAAGACAGGCACACAGAGTTATTTTGCATTTATAATATAAATTAATTTTATTCTTGCTCATTATTTTTAGATATTATGAATGTCTGAATTTAGAGCAAAACTTATGTATTTAACTCATTAATTAAATACGTTCTGAATAACAAATCTATACTAATATTAGGTATAAAGAACGAATGATTTGTTTTTTTTTTGTTTTTTTTTAAAAATTCTTTCGTCATTAGAATACTATATTGTCGCTGAGTAACCCGGAATCCCTGCGGGAACTCCGAAATTACCGCGAGTGAAACCTTGGGAACAGCTGGTATCGCCACTTGATTTGCGATTATTTGCCAACATTAAAAATCCAAAACGTCTCCCAAAAGTTTTGTTCTATCTGTTTCATAAGCCCCACTGGAGCGAATTGCATTGAACGTACCTCAATTTACTGCAAATACACAGAATGTAACGGTATATTGATTAACAAAATTGCTTGTTAAAATTACCACACGGGGTCCAGCTAGATAAAATAATAAAAAAAACAGAAACCTGACATCTGTGAGACTCTGCATAGGATCACGCCTTTTTTCCGGATAGGTAGACAAAAACTATTGAGTTAAAATCCTTATACGTCTTACTTTACTTTCACATCGCCCATATTCATAGCCCACTTGTTTTCTTGAATTTCGTTTCATAAAACTCTAAAAGCTCGAAATGAAGGCGGTCTAATAAAATTGGGAAAAATATGATATTATCATCTCCAAATATGATAAAGAAATTCAATCACATAAAATTATCGTAATATCCATAAGCGCTTATCGAAATATTTTCAAACCCTCATTTAATTTTAAGTCAAGTAGAAAAAGCAGAAAGGCAATTTTGAATTTTGACATATTCTATCTCAAAAATTATTTAAATATAATCAAATTTTCAAACTTTCCTGCAATTAATTCAGTTGAGTGAACAGGGTAAGATATTAAAAGAGTTCCAACTCGAAGTTACGGTTGGTTTTATGAATTGTTTCTACGAATATTAAGCAATTTAAATATGATTTATAAAGCGACTGTCACCCGTGGATTTGGAAAGCACCGCGGGATCTCCGTATTCACCTTCCTATGACTTTCTCCAAAGTTTAACGGCCGCACTCAGAGTCGACTTTAATGATTACTTAGTTAAGTATAGATTTTTAAAACAAAACTGCCGCAATCAGTGACGTTCAGTAAATTAATGTTAACTGGCATTTAATGAGATGTAACTTAATTAGTTAAATGCCAATTAACATTAATTTATTAAACTTGTCTGATTGCGGCAATTTTGTTTAAAAAATCTATACTTAACTAAGTAATCATTAAAATCGACTCTGAGTGCGGCGGTTAGACTTTTATACTTTCTGTGAAAAAGGTACTAAGTATATAACATAAGAGATAGAAGAGACACACAATACACACACAAAAGAGTTTCACGGACATTTTAAATCTAAGGAAATTTTGCTGTACACAAACGAACCCCCGCTCGTGTCTATAACTCTATACACGAACGCGAACGGGTCCGTTTTTATATTTGGTGCGTTGAACTTATATTATTGTGGGGGAAGTGACATACCTACATAAAGACAACAATCGCCACATCCGGTACCTGTTGGACTAGTCAGTAGTCAGTATATTATTATTTTGAACAAGAATAGTATACATACAGGAATAGTATTAACTATATTATCTGTAGTTTGACAGTGCCATCTATGAAATTCACCTACTAATCTGTACTAATATTTAAAAAAAAGTGGATAGAAAGCTTCAGTATCCTGGAGTAAATTAAGATATTTTCCATTGTACAAAAAAGAGTTTACTAGCGTCACTCGGATAAAATTAGTTTAGAATATGTGTAGAGAACAATATTATAATGGGTAGAATTATCTTCTTAAGTCAAGCATTATTTTAGTTATTTAGGTACGTCAAGGAAGTTCATCTTATACACATGTAAGCACACGCATACTTGTACGTACCTAACGTCAAGCTGAAAGTAAAACAGAAAAGTATAACACTCGTATAAGAGCAAAGTCATTTTGAAAAATCAATTGCATGATGCAGAGTAAAAAGGTAGGTATGAATTATGAATATGGAGAATGGAGAGGAAAGAGGTTTTCTGTGTAAAATGACGGGTGACCGTGGAAGGTTAAATCACTATGTCGCTGAAGTAACGAAAACAGTAAAGTGACGATGAGTGAAATGTGTAGATAAAATTATATGGATGTGGTATTTATTATACGTGTATACGCCCTACCACCATGCTTATGGTTTCCTCACAAAAACTATGGTTAAAAAACAAAAACTAAAGTACCTATTATTAACAATTTAAATATGACATTTTTATAATATTTTATGTCTCCCTGCTCAAAATGGACCTTGACTCAGCAATATGTCGTGAATCGGGGGACACTCGCGACGCTGGTTTTCAGTCAATCCGTCTAAATTTCTAGCGAAAAGTATAACTAAAAATATTATCCATAATAAACGCATCCAAAATGTTCCTTCTCGAATTAGTGGTTGTGAGCATATTCTACGAGCACTGCACGAAATATGCGGGCTCCTTTGTTTCGGAATAAATGGGTTGCGAAGACGTTGAAATTTCTGGAAACAGCAATTTCGGTTGGCTTATAACACTTTTTGTTCTGTTGTTTTCGCTCTGGTTTCGTGTTATCATAACTTTTCTATCAAAAATCAACAACTGGAAAGTTATAGGTAATGGAAACAACAATGAATCAATTTTAATTAATAGTACATTTCACAACAAGTTCACAAAACGAACCATTTTTATCCGAGACTTTTAGCAGCCCGAGCCGAAGACGAGGGTTGATAGTAATGTCGAGGATAAAATGGTTTTGTGCACTTGTTATAAACTCTGCTTTTCATTTCGATTGCGAAAAAATAAAACAATAGTTTAATATAACATTTCTTTCATTAAAATTCAAAGTAAATTAGTACAGTTTTGAATACTGAAGAAAATTGTTTTTCCCAGCATATTGACAGTATTTATATATTAAAAAACACATTAGGCAAGTTAGTAAATTAAAGTAAATATTATAAAATAAGAAATTTTATCTATGAACTTCTTTTGTGTTTGGCTGTATGGCTCATTTTCTTTGCCTTAATATAGATAAATTTATGAGTAGATACGTTAAGGCACTTGTGCACAAAATTCGATTTTTTGCAGCCTACATCCTGCACAAACAAGCACTTTCAGAGCGTGAGAAGTGAAAACATTATTTTCTCATACATTTTTATTCGTTTTTAAGCTGGTAATAAGTTCGATTGCATAAAACTTTTTTTATTTTGTCTAGTTCCGTGTCTTTAAATTTAGTGATTATATTCTCTTTGGACTGCTTTCTTCATCAACATTGTGTCTGTTTGTCAATGTCAAAAACAGAAGTTTGTAATTAGTAAAGAACCTTAAATTAACATATTTGAGGTGTTCTAATTGTATTCATATCTAATTAATTAAAGCAATTTGGGTAATTGTAACACTACCTGATGTGTATAGCTTTATGATGATACTTAGGTGTAGTTCACAATTTCATAAGTAATCTCTGCATAGGTATGAAGATATGATGGAATACACGCTCTAATTTATTGGACAGAGAAACTTCAAAAGAATTTCCATAAGCTATGGAAGGTTTATCCGAACACAGTTTGAATTCAATAGAATATGGCGAAGAAAACGAAGGTGCATCCAAATCGGATTCGAGTTCGTCTCGTCTGCGCTCCCTGTCCGCATTTAATACTGATGCGTCTAGTGTTAAATTGATCAGACGTAATTTCCATCTGCAATTCATTCCTGAGGTATTGTTTTAGCCTTGAATATTAAAGTCCAAATATTTTGATCCCTCTACGAGTTTTTGATGAGCCTAGGCGTGTCTATACAGGGTAGAATTTAAGTCATTGCCTATAAATAAATAATAATCAGTGTAGTATTGCTTTTCGTGGTACCAGCTTTAAGCTTAATTAGGCTTTCAATAGATATTTCATAGCATTACGGCTGTTTTTCTATGTTATTATAAGTACCTTAATTATTATAATATCATGATATACTTACAATAATTTATTTCTGCTTAGATTGGCGATATCGAAAGAGTACATATGGGGGATCAACACTTAATATGGAACTGTCTATTGTAATTATTTCCCCACGGTTTCAGCCACGATAAGATGGGAGTTACCGCGGGAATTCCGGAATAAAAAGTATTTTATGTCTTTCTCTGTACCCGTGACAACGTTTTGGCAAAATTTCGTGATAATAGGTTGAGCCATTAAGGCGTGAAAGCGTAACAAACAAACTCACTTTCGGATTTATAATAGTAAAAATATTAATATTATTCTTTACCGTAATGGCTTTGGGCCTCGACGGACATAGGCCTGCCCAAATTTTTTTTAGGTTCAGTGGTGTTAAGTGTTTTATCGCCATCTAGTCCCAACTTCCATGTGGCTTAAACCATATTTTAAAATTAATAATAATTAATTAATTATGAAATCGGATCTTCCAGGCACAGGTATGCTTTATGCACTTATGGAAATTTCAACTACCATGGTGCCATTTGTTAAATTTCAGAAAAAAACTGTAACCAACCGTCCAATGATTCCGGCGAAGAAATGTGAGAAGCTCACATTTTTCCGCTCATACATTTCATCTTCGTGCAAAACTGAGATAATTTCCACATTACATTTGAATTTTAATGAGTATGTTACTTTCTAAGCCGGCGTTATTAAGTTTTGGCTCCGTGATGGTGTAATGTTTGTTTTTCCGCACAGTTTTGTATTTAATTACGTGCGTAATGCATTCTTCAAGAGTCTACCGACGTCTTACATCTACATTTTCCTCGGCGCGTACGCACCCAATCATCATTTGTACTTAAACAAAATGATACCGTTCAGCTACGGTAAGTATTTACCTTTAATCACAGAACAGAAAATAACATATAGAAGAGACCTCAACTTAGTTTATTATGAAAACAGATGAAAACCAGTGTTGCCGGGTGATTTTCGCCCACAAAACTATTCATAACGCACTAAAACATTCATTAATTAACGTAAAGAAATCTCTTAAACGCTTTATGGTTATGTTTTTACTTAGGTCCGTATTCCAAAAGATTACTCAAGTCATGAATCTTGTTTTAAAACTAATTTCAAGTAATGCTTTAATTTTAGAACCTTACTTGAAACGCGACAAATAGCTGAGTTATTTCCTTATTCTAGAACGACGCTTGAGTACTAATCTATACTCAAGCAAAGATTTGATCTTTGTTTACGACTGTCATGTCAAGACCATTCAACCAATCAGAGTTCAAAATCTCCACTCAAGACTAGTTTCAAGTGATTAGAACTTAAAACGTATTCTATAATAAGATGTACGCTCGAGTTACGATCTGAGCTTAAATCTAATCTCAAGTGGAACGTGATCTGAGTCACCTTCTGGAATGCGGAACTTACCTTTTTTCAAAATTAACAGTTTTGGGAATATTGTGGTAAATATACCTACTTGGGATGGCGGTAAAAGAAGTTTTGGACAAGTTAGAGCATTTTTTAGTAACTCCCTTTGCAACGGTGGCGCGCCTGCCCCGCCTACATGTCCTCTCTAGTTAATTTATTTGCTCTGTGCCTTTAACCTTCACCTGTTATTACCTTTGACTCTTGACTACATAGTATAAAACAAAGTCGCTTCTCGCTGTTTGTCCCATGTATGCTTAGACCTTTAAAATTACGCAACGGATTTTCATGCGGTTTTCACCAATAGTTAGAGTGATTCATGAGGCAGGTTTATATCTATAATTTACCCTGGAATTCCTGCGGGAACCCCGAAATTACCGCGGGTGAGACCGCGGGGGACAGCTAGTTGAATATATTTTCATCACGATCCAATGAACAGTCGAGAGCTAATATTGCCGTACGTGCTAGAACCAGCATAGAGTTGAATTCAATAGAATTATATTACAAAAGACAGCATTGTTAACGAAAACCAAATCCAAGAACTCTTCGTCTTAAGATTATATTGAATGAAAACTAAACGCGTACCCAGTGTTGGTAGTTTTATATTCAAAACTAAATTCATTTTTGTAAATTAAATAAGATAATATTTAACAAAATAATATAATATAAGAACTCGTCTTATGATGAATAAAAATTGATTGAGTATTTCGTATTCCATTATACGAGCTCAGATAACGAGTTAATGTATGTTTTCTAAATAATAAAATATGTTTACCTGTTTTATTTTTCAGGTTGTAAATTTGTCTTTATCGCACTTGGACTTCTTGATTTAATCGCATTCAGTGATACAAGTGTTCTGTTGATCGATTACTTTTTATTTGGACTTTTTAAAAGGAATCCTTGGAACAGGTATTTCTAACACAATATCCTAAGCATAGTATATTTTAAAATAAAAATAAAATTATAATTTACATAATATAAAAATAAAATGTTTCTTATACCTAAGGATCAAAAGTCTCTACTGGACCCACAGTTTTTTTGCGATTTCTTACATTTCTAGGACTCAAACCTCAGTCGGCCCATTAGAGACTTTTGCTCCTTATAAGAAACAGAATCGATAGACATTAAAAAAAAAAATTGCTGACTGTACATTTTTTCCAAAATCTGTAAATGCAGTTCAGAATATCTTAAAAATTTATGGATAGTCTCTTAAAAGCGTTTTCCTGTAAATATACTGGTTAAGGTACCTGTCCTTATCGTCTCGTCTCAAAAATTCACCCCGTATAAGTTGTCTGGTACCAAAATCCATAGTACAAGCTTAGTACATAGTTTGGGACCAAGTGGCGCTGTGGTAATGTTCAAGGATTATCGTTGCTACTATAATAATATTATTATTATAATTTCAGATGCTCCAAAAGTGTGACTCAAATTCGCAACCTAACAGTGAAATGTTACAACTTCACCGAGTTCATTAAACAATTTCAAAATGAAAAACCTAAATTAAGCATGCTAGGTTATAAACTCAACGATGAAATATTTGAATTGTCGCACGTAATTTACTATCAGTAAGTTTACTCTAAGTTTATTATGATATCGAAATATTTATGAGATACTAGCTGTGCCCCGCGGTTTCACCCACGCTAAATTCGGAGTTTCTGCGGGAATTCCGGGATAAAAAGTAGCCTATGTCCTTCTCTGTACCCCTGACAATGTGCATGCCAAATTTCATTCAAATCCGTTCAGCCATTTTTGCGTGATTGAGCAACAAACATCTAAATATCTAGACATCCAAACATCCACAATACATGAAATTTATAATATTAGTAGGATAGGCAATTGTCACTATAAGATAATAGGAACCACGGAACAGCTTTAGTAGGTACATAAAGAGAAAAGATTTAATTTTTTGTACCTACTATTTTATTTTAAAATTTTTTTGTTTGTTTGTAATGGGTAAACTCCGAAAATTCCAAACCGATTTTAAAATTAGTCCATTTATAGGAAGGTACAGTATTTCTAAGTGATAAAGGGTACCTTTTGTCCTGGAATTTCCATGTTAAAATTTGCTAATTACGAATAAATGGCTGAACGAGTTGGGCACATAATTTACATAGGTAGGTAGGTACGTGTAGAATGTTCCGCACTAACCCATAGAATATTTTTATCCCGAGAGAATGGGGATGTGGACTACTTCTGAAAATCAAAATTCTAATTAGTCCGTCAGTTAGAAAATAAAAAAACAATAGACACGTATTTTTTGCTTTTTCAAATAAATTAAAATATACAGAGATAAAGCGCATTAAAGTTTAGGGTGAGGGGGTCGTGACGTCACTAACCGCTAAAACCGCCATACAAACTGTCAGAATAGTGACGTCACGCGAAATTTCAACTCAATATATCGCCGTTATTTTTTATTACGTAAAAAAAGAAAAAATACGTGTCCAATATTTTTTAATAATCTACAAGACGGACTAAAAAATAGAAATTAGTGCAACATGCCCATTGACAAATGAATGGGGGTGCAACCGCGGGGAAAGCTAGTAATGAAATTTTTCCTTGCCTCTCTAAACCGCAAAATATTGTTTTCCTTCCCAGAAACCGCATACGTCTAATGACAGGCATGCGACATTTCCAATCATACTTTATTGTTTATTTCATTCTTATGTGGATGTTAGCTGCTTTACATTACAAGCAAATCTATAAATGCTATATTTGGAAGGTACGGTCTACTTCATATTCATTGAATATGCTTGGTTTCCACGACACAAGCTAATAATAGCTTACTGTGGGATCAAGTAGATCTGTGTGTTGTGATGTGGATTATTATTATTATTGAGGTCTCTAATTAAAATTCAAATTTTATCAATAATATTTCATTCTGAATTTCTTCTTATTTTTCTTTATTTTGGATTAGTCCATACAGGCTATTATTAATATTTTCTTTTATTATTGCCTCTATTTAAATTTTATCACACAATGCCACTTTGTTTCAAACCAAGCAAAACTTGTAGATAATATGGTACAAATTACAATAATATGGTTATCAACTTACCAGACAGCTGATATTGTAATACTAATTGTTTTGTTTGCTTGGCAGTGCCTACACCAACGATGCTGTGTTTATATATTCTGTTTTCCTTAAATTTGATGTACCTATTATCACAACTTTTTCATTTATATATTATTTTCATATATTTTTTTATTTATATCATATTTTTATAATTTTCTATCAATATATTTTCAGACTTTGCATAAAGTGCATATGTTTTTGAACATTATACTTGTTATTGCGTTTTTACATCTGATAATGGCATATTATGATAAAAAATTTAGATATATACCGGAAATCAGTGGATTGCCAACGGAAACTGATAGAATTCTTTGGGTGAGTTGTCTAAAGTCCTTAATAATTATCTACACACATAAAATGCTTTGTCCTGAATGACTGATGGATTAACGCACAGCCTAAACCGCTGATCGTAGAGACCTGAAACTTGGAGGGTGTGTTCTTTATATGACGTAGGCATCTGATAATGGATTTTTTTAAATTCAACCCTTAAGGGGATGAAAAGGGGTTGCAAAGTTTGTATGAAACAATTCCGCGGGAACTTCGAAATTATCGCGGGTGAAACCGCGCGGGACAGCTAGTTATCTATAAATCTGAATGTGAGTTTATCTGTTTGTTTGTAACGCTTTCATGCCTTAATTACTCAATATCATGAAATTTCGCATTCAGTTTGTTAGAGGTACAGAAAAGGATCCCGGAATAAATACGGGTAAAACCGCGTGAGACAGCTTGTTAAATTACTATTAGCTTGTTCATTTGTTTGTTACGATTTTACGTCTTAATTATACTCAACGGACCATTATAAGATTTCGCATAGAAACTGTAAGGAGTATAGAATGGGACGTAGGGTACTTTTTGTCACGGAATTCCCGTGGGAACTCCACAAATAACGCGAATGAAACCGCGGCGAACAACAAACGAGAAACATGACATGCCTAGAGTTATTTGAAAAGTTTTCCTGTTTAAGTTTTTCCTGAGCATAATAAATAGGCATGTTAAGGAAACTCAAGATCATTCAAAAGGCAATAGAGAGCAATGGCCCGCAAGATCAAAGTACAACGAAGAAAATCTAAATTAACCGGCATAACTCAAAGTATGGTATTGCAAAAGAATGGTAATTATTACTACTAAAAAAAGCGACACGACAAGGGAGACAAACCCTTCGACTTTAAGCCACAACGAAGTAGTAGACCTAAAAGTGATATACTTACCGTTGTAGGCTGTTACTGCTGTGTGTTGGACAACATCAACTTTAATTTTGAACCCAAAGTCCATCGCTAAACAGATAAATTAGATATTGTAATTAATTTCAGACTGCTGATCTAGACTTGGTGGCCGAGTCGATGATGGCTCCACCAATCCTACAGTTGATAACAGCGAGAAGTGAAGAAGAGGCAAGTATTAAATGTTAAATATGTATCTATATTTAATTGATTACCTTGACTTATAATTTAAACAGCTATAAAAAATATCAGAAAACACTTATAAAAACTCCCTTGTGTGGAGTTTACTTGGTATTATCGATTAAAAAACGCTAGTCTTGTCTTTTTCCTTAAAGTATTACTTTTGTTCATGTTACAGGTCAATATAGCAAGCGATAGCACACAACTGGTGGTTTCGAATACCATTTACTACATATTCAAAGGATTTGTAATGCACAAGCTTAAACAATACATCGATTCGTATGCCGGAGTTTATATCCAATACACAAAATTCAGTTAGTTAATCATTAACATAATAATCAATCACAAATAATAATAATAAAAAAACAAAAACAAAATTATAATGTTCTTTAGAATTAATATTAAGATTTCTGAGTTGGAAAGTCATAATACTTATGTAAATTCATAATATTGCAGATCAGCACGGTTGGTTTTATTTTTGGCCAATATATTTCTCAACTTTCTACTTTGGTGATTTATACTCCATAGTGTTCATATTTTTGAATTGCTGCCAAGAACTTATGACTTTTGTGAGTTCCTTTTTCTCTGCCTTTTTCTTTCTATGGACATTATTTATGATAATTTGTTGGTCATTAGAAAATTACGAGGCTCTTGAGAGATTACGAGAACCCGGCTTAATTTGTTTTTATTGTACTATTTATAGCAATTTTCTTCATTAAACTGTAGTATTTTAACATAAATTCATCTGTTTATATTATGTATGTAGATATGGAAGCTAAAGTTGTTAAATAAGCAATAGCAAATAAACATCTAAAAGTGAATTCATAATTGTTAGGTGTCATTAAGTGTGATAAGGCTGTAATAAGGCTAACAGGCAAGTCTCTCTGTTGACACATTGATAGAAAGTGTAATATCGTTGTATACCATCAAGTATGATAAAAATTCAGGCGAAGCAATGCATGTGATAAAATATTGTTCAGTATTATTAAAAAACACTGACATATTATTCTTAAAAACTGATCTGTATTCATCAGATCTGCAGTGATCTTCAATTTTGCTTATTTGTACCACAGTAGTAGGTAACTCAGTAAAAGAACATTTAAAAAACTTGTCAAACAGATAGTAAAGGCAAAGACGCATCAAACGCGTGATGGGGATTTTGCTTTGTGTACTGGTACCAGATGAACCTAGTCACATAGAGAAAATCGAAATCAAACCGTTTCTTTGGAGGAAAAAAACGCCTCGTCCTGCAATCGGTTTTAATTTACCGTCTGCTTGATTAACATTAGGTGCGATGTACAAATAGCTAGCTAGCTATTTTTGAAATTGATTAGGTACCATTGCAATGACATGGAACGTCAAAACTTTCTAGTGCCCGGCTGGCTACCACCGCCACCTTCAAGTTCAAAATCTGTTCCCAAGCGCACAACGGTGTGTTCCAGCAGCCTCACTTAAGCCTGTTCTCATTCCAGGCTAGGTGTGTTTACAATATTCGACCACGCTCACTTAACCTGGTGAGCTGTGGTCAAACGCCTAGCCGGTTCACAATAAACAGAATTTTTTGGAGCCGGCTGTGTTTTGTTTCTGACTCTAAGCCAAAACCAGTTTGATGCTCGGAGAAACAAAATGGCTGCTATGCGTTAGTTGAAGTAGCGACTTGCTGCAACCATCTGCTAGACCTGGACCAATCTGTTCCAGATAATAACATTCCAATGTCTCGTCGAAGCGATAGTGTGCGAGTGGCGTTTGGCTAACAGGATCATTACCAGCGTACTGCTGGTCTTGACTGGTGTGCTTATCGTCACATTAACTGGATTCACGGTTAGTATTAAAATTGATTGTACCAATAATTAACAATAAGACAACGCTGCTGAGTTTCTTAACAGTTCTTCTCAGTAGAGCGTGCGTTCCGAACTGACAGTAGTTCATCAACTTAATTATAAGAACCGCTTGCTGGCGATTATAAGTGATTGTACTGATCCTAAGTAATAAATATATTTTGAATTTTGAATTTTTGAAAAATTGAAAATAGGAATGAATGTGTTATTAAATTTTATCCATAATATTATGGCATCTTTTTGACAAATATTCTTTGATACTCGTTTGCACTGAATAAACATGCCAACTTTCTAATCAAAGTAAATCAAAACCATAATCAATGGAAATAACGCAATCTGCTTGTGTAATTCGTAATAATCAAATATTTTTGCGAATTCAAAAGCTCCCCAAGTCATTATCAAGGCGATGAATATTTCAAACTACTATGTACCTATTTATTTTGTTCATCTTTAACAATAACTTTATCTAACTTTCAGAATCGTGTAATAGGAACAATACTGGCAAAATGTGCTTTAATCTTGCTAGAAATAATAGTTTTGTATCTGCTGTATCCGTTTCGGCGATTGGTGGACGATATCACGTTCCATCATGGAATAGCTCCTGCTGCCATCAGAGTGTGCAACTTGAGGTTCGCAGGCGTGTACTATTCTGTAAGTCACGACTTTTATTAGTTGTGTCCCGCGGTTTCACCCGCGTTAATTTCATAGTTCCCGCGGGAATTCCGGGATAAAAAGTACCCTATGTGTTAATCTGATGTATAAGCTATATCATTGTAAAATTTCATATAAATCTATTCAGTAGTTTTTGCGTGAAAGAGTAACAAACATCCATCCATCCATCCATACATACTTACAAACTTTCGCGTTTATAATATTAGTAGGATAACTAACTAACCTTGTAAAAAAATATATTTTAAATATTTGGAACGAAGATATTTTTGTGGAGTGTTATAGTAGCGCGATAGGATGAGCATAATAAAATTATAAATAATATCTATAATTTGTGACCGTATGTATCGTTTCAGTTCAAATTTTTTGCAATGTCAACAATGTTTATGAAAGTATTGTATACGACTTCAATCAGACTATACAACGAGATATACAACATGCTATGCAACGTATTTACCGTTCTTGCGCTGCCGATCATAATGGGAATGATCTACATAACGATTATATTTCTTTATCGACACAAAAAGGTCAGTACATTTTGAAAACGTGGAATAATTCAGTCGCTTCCACTCAAATATAGTAATTTGCTCAACAGAAAACAATGCTTTTGTCATACTTACATTATTTTCAGTATAGATCGGAAATAATTTATCAAAATTGGCACATTATATTGGAAATAGTTTTAATTAATATAATTTTAATTATTTAAAATCTATGCTAATATTTTATGATGTAAGTTTTTTCGATTTAACGGGTAATCTCCAGAGAACTAACCACTAAAACGATTTTGAAATTTCTTCCATTGATAAAAAGCTATCTAAGTGTCGTAGGATATTTTTAGAGAACCCGAGGAAGTCGCGTTGTTGGATGAAACGGTGAGAGAATAGCAGCTTATTGATAAATTAAAGAAAACAATTAATTTTACTATAACACAAAAACACTTATTTGACTAGCGTTTTTAAATTTGTATGCATCTAGGTCTACCTCTTTAGTTTATTTAATTTGACGAAGTATTTTCAAATGTACTCTTTCTAAATGTAGAGTTGGGTCGATTTGTTTCGACCCTACCCCGACTGGGGACCACTGGATGCTACGACAAAACGGTTGAGGAAAAAATTCGACTCGCGGGAGGTGAGCAGATCTTTAGAGCCAACGCACACTATGCGACTCGCAACAGCGACGGCTCGACGACTAAACGCGTGACGACAGGCTACGGCCTACAATTTTCATATATTTTGTTCAAAGCTCCGCACACTTAGCGTCATAGTCGCAGAGTCGCAACTACAGGCGAGGAGAATCGGAGCTCGCAGACTTGAGACGCTGAGCTGTCGCTGGCGTCGACGACAAGTTGTTGCGATAAGATGCAACGACGATTTCCATAGTTTGCATAGGCACTTAGATAATAGAAATATACCTAGGTCTTGAAAGTCTTCTTTAGGTAGGTAAATACATAACAGTTACCATTGAAAATATTGCTACACTTTTCACAGTCGACAAATCATAACGCAGTAAAGTCAACACGTCTCGTAATGGTCAATGCTTTTTATTACAATCTAATCGTATCTGAATTGGGTATTTTCCAGGTTATGATAATCAAAATCAAAATCCTTTTTTAAATTAATGAAAATAAACACAGATTAATCGCATTAAAGCTTAGGGTGGGCGTCTCGTGACGTCAGTATTCGGCATAAGCCCCGTACAAATTGCACCGGGTTGTGACGTCACGCGAAATTTTAACTCAATGTATCGCCGTTATTTTTTGATTACGTAAAAAATAAAAATACGTGTCCAATATTTTTTATTGACCTACACGACGGACTAAAAATAAATTGTTAAATAGCCAATTCCATAAATGAAATTTAATTACGGATTTATTTCATTTTATTGATTGTTTGGCATTGTATTAATAAATTGTATACTTTAATATGCACGGTTTTTTAAACCGTGCAGGTTATGGTAATTCATATAGTGTAAGCTATCGTATCTATACTTATAGTCTTCTACAAATGTACGAAATTTACATAATAAGATATGAAAAACTTGTGTCATACTTTTATGAACTATCAAAACTCAAACATGAATTTGATTACTCCTCATTATGCATTAGTTACCTACATAAATATTATTTTCTGGTTGCTCTTTAACTACTTAACAACGATTGATGTCCAAATTCTTTACTAAACCTTTAGCGGTAGTAAACACTTGACAAAATGAAAATTTGTGGATTTGGTACATTTTGTTCACTTGAAGAGGTAACGACTTTGATGGAAAATAAATCGGTCAAATATTTTTTCGGTCAACTCACAAGGTACGCTACATAACATGATCAAAGATGACTGTGTACAAAGTACTTAGTGATGCAAAGTATAATATTTAGTAAAATATAATATTCTTGCTGCTGGGTTATGCTTACCTTACCCTCCTCTAACGCTGAAGGTTGGTAGTTCGATCGGGTTCAGTGCCGATTGGTGGTCTACAACACGATATCAAACGCTTCCAAAAATGTGCAGGTTTCCTGTGCGTTTTAATCTGAAAAGATCTAGGTACAAGCCGGTGACCGAACATTCCCCTTTGAACAAGAGTCGAGAACTCTATCTCTGGGTTATCCGAGAGCTAGCTTGCTTGCGGTTTCAATCGCATGAGGTGAAATCGCAATGGCGTTACTGATGCGCTCAAAGCACTGTGTTGTTTCGAATTGTTTCGTTTTTTCTCTCCTGTGAACTGAAACTCGTATTGTGTATGTATATTAAGTGCCGACGGTTATAATATAATTAGGTAAGTAGATTTTGGCTGGAGAGAAAATAATAAAAATATACCTAATTGAGGTTGAGAGTATTCATTGCCTGCTCAATTGATTGATACACTTTATATTTGGGCGACCGAGCTTCTTTGACGTGGGTTTTATTTTTTTATATATTTTTCTACTGGCAAGTGGTCTGTTTATTTTTTTTCATTTTATCTATATATGCTTCTACTAATAGTGCTACTACACCAGACATAATACTGTTAAGTTCTTTACAGTTACCTATCGTAATAATTATTTTGCCATCAGTGTCAATTTTCCAACAGATATACCTTTGTTTCTTTCTTGTGTCTAGATAAACTTGTAGTGCATTATCAAAATACAAAATTTTGTCGAAATAAAGCTAATTCCTTAAATATTTATATTATACTAGCTGTTCCCCGCGGTTTCACCCGCGGTAATTTCGGAGTTTCCACGGGAATACCGGGATAAAAAGTACCCTATGTCCTTCTCTGTACCGCTGACCACGTGCATGCCAAATTTCCTCCAAATCCGTTCAGCCGTGTTTGCGTGATAGTAACAAACATCCAAACATCCAAAACATCCACACTTTCACATTTATAATATTAGTAGGATAATAATTTTTTACATTATTATAAATGTAATGCTGGTAATTTATAAAAAAGTATAGTAAAATGTTATATTTAATGATTCGAATGATCCTATAAGCTTATCTCCTGCAGTACATACGATCCCAAGCGCCGAGGGAACTGAGCCGTCACATGATAAGGAAAGCCGAATCGAAAGTGTACCGCCTCGACGTCCGATACGACATTTATCAAAGATCAACAATGCCTCCTTCAGAATCGTACAAGATGGAAAGTGACACGAGCATTTTAAATAAAACTGTAAATACCTGAAGAAGCAGTAAGTCAGGACAAAAAATAATGATATTATTATGATAGATATTATAATAAATTGAAGTGAATTTTATTATTTATTTTTAAATAGTTTTATTTTTTTCTTTAACGTACTTAACCTATATAAATAATAGGATTTCATGTTATTGGAATATTAAACTCTTTTTTTATGTCACTTATTCATCTGGGTATATTTTATTTTATTTATTTAAACTTTATGCACATCATGGTACAAAAGGCGGACTTAATACCACAGTGGCATTCTCTGCCAGTCAACCTTCAGATAGTATATATCTTATAGAAATATAAATTAATCCCTATTTCCCTTGGTCACGGCATCACGCGTAACGCGACTGGACTAATTTCGCTTATTATTTTTTGTCGTGTTTTTTTATTGTAAGGAGAAGAAGTAAAAAAAGTTTGGAGTTCCTTCGGGAATTCCGAAACACACGCGGGTGATACCGCGGTGCAGCTAGTATTTAATATAAATACAGTAAAATTCTTGAAGTTTTATATTTTTGTAATAAATTTTACTAATCATATTTCATTTATTTCATGTTTTATTTATTTGTATCACGAATCCAATTCAACACCCGCCACCACATTCTTTTCCAAAACGGTAGGCGGTTTGTAAAATTTTTGCAATCGAGGTAGAAAAATTAATATATCAAAATACCGGTTTTGTCGATTTGAATGAAATAACCTAGAAATGGTCAATATTACGGCCAAGTGATAACCCAATGAAATCTAGTAACGCTCAAAGGTATCAAAGCACTAGAGCCTTTCGTAAATAATAATCTAGCCCGGTCTAAACTGCCCTCAAGACAGCAACAAAATCTACCAACCTCGCACCACATAAAATATTAACTCGACACACATGAGTTGATTCTGTGAACATTTACCACTGGAATTTTACTAGGAACTCGATACTCAACAGAGTTCTATGATGGGTGAGTTCTATCGATTCATTTTTAATGGGCATGTTGACTAATTTTTATTTTTTAGTCCGTCTTGTAGATTATTAAAAAATATTGGACACGTATTTTTTTCTTTTTTTACGTAATCAAAAAATAACGGCGATATATTGAGTTGAAAATTCGCGTGACGTCACTAGTGACTATTCTGACAATTTGTATGGCGGTTTTGCGGTTAGTGACGTCACGACCTTCTTATCCTAAACTTTAATGCGCTTTATCTCTGTATATTTTAATTTATTTAAAAAAGCAAAAAATGTCTATTGTTTTTTTATTTTCTAACTGACGGACTAATTAGAATTTTGATTTTCAATAGTAGTCAACATCCCTATTCTCATATTACACATAATAGTAACTCCTTTATATTATCCTTATTCTATACTAATATTATAAAGAGATAAAGTTTGTGAGTTTGTGACGTTGTAGGGGGTAATCTCTGGAACTACTGAACCGATTTTGAAAATTATTTTATCAATAGAATGCTACAGTGTTTCTGAGTGTTCTTTCATTTATAGGAAGCTATAGTGATCTTGAATGAGATAGGGTTTTTATCCCGGAATTCTCGTGGGAACACCGAAATTACTGCGGGTGAAACCGCGGAGGACAGCTAGTATAGTATATATGTATGACGTTGTGCACTCACCACCCGCTTCTAGTTACTATATCATCTTAAGGTTGCCTTGAAAAGATTACCTTTAGCAATAAGGCCGCCTATTGCTCTTCTTGTCTTTTATTTGTCTTAGTTTTACTATCTCTTATAGGGCAATTAAGTATGTTTCCATTTTGAGTTCCATGTTTCTAAAAAAAACATTAATATCTAGAAAACTCGGAACAAATGCGGACACAGCTTACGCAGAAAACTTTTCTGCCCTCGGACTCGGTGCTGTCGTCCGGTATTCACCTTCTTGTCTTCTTCTTCTTCTTCTTTAATAATGGCGTCTTTAATTATAATTTGCCAATGACAATGTTTCTTAATAATAAAAATCTCTTCATCTACTTCTTCAATTATGGCGAAACGCCAATGACAATGTTAGATTGTTCCCCAAGTTAAAACATGGCTCTCTTGAAAGCCAGTTTCCTGCTCAGGGTCCAAAATAGATGCTGAAAAGTGCCACCTTCTTGTCAATAATGATTGTTAGTTGAAGTAGCATTTCAACAGATTTCAGTATCTAACAATCCTATATTGTCTAACGTAAGTGGACTGTACCGAGTACACGCCGGTTAGTTATATGTATGCCATCAAAATTCAAAAATTCTAAATTCAAAAGCTATTTATTACTTAGGATTGGTAACAATCACTTGTAATCGTCAGCAGGTTCTTAGAACTATAAATTACCGTCAGTTCGGAATACGTCCTCTGCTGAGAAGAACTGACAAGAAACTCAGCAGCGCTGTCTTTTAATGATCTTACTTATAAACTAGGAGAACAAAAAATAGTAATTGGATAGAGCAATTCATTCCCAAACGTCTGTATCATTTGAATAGTCTACAACACTATAATAATATGCTTTATCGCATAATCTGTGTTTAATAAGTGTCTTGAATTTATTAATTGACAAATTAATTACATCACAATTCAGCAGCTATTTTGTTTACACAAAGAAAAAAAAATGAAAATTTATTAATTACCATAACACACAAACTACTTTTCGAAAGAAAACCGTGTTTCATAGAGAAACAATCTAACATTGTCATTTACGTTTCGTTCTAATTAAGAAGTAGAAAAATTAGATATTTTTTAACTAGCTGCTCCCCGCGGTTCCACCCGCGTAAATTTCGGAGTTCCCCGAGAACTCCGGGACAAAAAGTGCCCTATGTGCTTCTCTGTCCCTGACAACGTACTCGTATATGCATAATATTGTGATAATCCGTTGAGCCGTTGAGGCGTGTAAGCGTAACAAACAAACAAACTCACTCTCGCACTCAACTCGCATTTATAATGTTAGGGATTATTAAAACATTACTGGCAAAATTAACGCTATATAAATCGTAAAAGACGCCATATTAGAAAACCATAATTAAAAACTTAACATAACTTAACTTAAGAAGGGTTACAATAATAATAATAATAATCCCCTTCACAACAGATTTACTTGATCCCACACTAAGCTATAAGCTTGTGTCGTGGAAACCAAGCAAACGATGGCAGATATTATTATTATTTCTTAATTGGAAATCGAAAACAAATAGTAAATAGTCTGATTCAGTTTATCGCCGACGGGGAATTGAACGCGTTACCTACTTTATTAACGAGCTTACTTCATCACTAGCCCAATGACGATCTGGCGGGATCGCTTGTTTGATGTTCTACGGCGGAGAACAGTTTATTAACGTGCCTTTAACTCTGTATATTACTAGCTGTTACCATAGCGTCATTTTCTGTATTCCTTCGGGACCTCTTCGTAGACTTTTCGAATCAGGGCCCTTATTCACTATGACAAACAACATTCCTTGCCCATAACGCGCGTCCCAAAAACGCATTTCCAAACGTTCTAGATGCCAAGATATTAGAAATTATTATTCTTTATTTCATAAGAAACGTTTAAAATGTATTTTTTTGCAATAACACTTCTTTGATTACGAGGGAAAACAGTAATATATTGTGTATTAAGCCGCGTTCTCACAGCTGGTTATACGTTCGGTTTTATAATGAACGATGTGTTTTTATGTCATTATGATGGAACCTGTGTAAATATAATATGATTACACAAAATATGTGGCAAAACACATTCTGCCTATACCATGCTATAGGTGGTACTGTGTAATATGAACAATGGTACTATCAATTGAGCAGTTAATGCCTCAAAGCGTAACAAACAAACATGCATTCGCATTTATAATATTTGCTGTTACGATTAATATGTCAGTAGCTTATAAGAAACAAATATCAAGTATAAAATTCTGAGTAATATATTATGTTATCATAGTAAGAAATCTCGCAGACACACTCGCTAAGTTAGGATTAAATTGCAACACTCGCCAAGTGAAGGAGAACGCTATAGCTTTGATCTGAGTCAGAAACCTTAATTCTGAACTATGATTGCACTTCTTAACATTACTTAGGTACTTCAAGTAAAAATAATGAGAACTGTTAAAATGAACTTGATTTATGAAACTTTACTACTTTTTTAAGAAAAAATATGTTTATATGTAGCCATATTCTCATCTTCTGTTTCTTTCTGAATGATATAAGCTAGATTAACTTAATATTCGTCGAAGAGTTATAACAATTTGAAATTTTTTTCAAATATAATATAATCGACTACTAATTAGATTCAAATCTGTTGAATCGACTTGATCAGATTTGACAGCCAGTTTATTGTGGATTCAACAGGTTGAATAGTGATTGGCCGCTTTAACGTTACTACCAAATATTGTTAGTCCCATCAGAATTATAGCATCCTAAAACTAACTTCGTTTACATCTAAATAATCCAAATGATGCAAATTTTTCAAAAAAAACAGCGAAATCTTTCTACAAACACATTCAAGTTTCACCCGTGAAATTACAGAAAACTGATGCACAAAATTAAAATTAAAAATTTGCAGTTGGTTTGTTTAACTGGCGTAATAAAGTGTAAGCGAAAGGATCAACAAGCGAAGCTTTTCCACAATTGTATCTTAACAACAAAAAGTGTAGACCTCAGCAGCTAAATTGTGAAGGCCATCGTAAAACTGTCAAAAGTTTGCGGCAACGTCACCTTAATTACTCGAACATCGTTCCAGGCGCTATCAATGGCATCTTGTGCTTTGAGCGCGAAAGAGATAGTAAGAAGATTGTCAAGTTCAAAAAAGACCACACTTTTGAGCTAATTTTATTATTGTCCCATTTGAGGTATTGTAGCAAAGTTACGAACTTTAATATTCGGATTCTGAAATTGTAAATTGGACCACGCAAAAATTACGGCCATTGAGAGTTTACCAAATTTGAATATTCCAACCAAATTACATTATTTATTTGCGTAAGACATTCTTTCTTAGGGTTGTTGAGTGGTTGATTCATTTTCCAGCCATGCGGAAGTCCCAAGAACAAGACGAGAGACCCTCGACATATTAAGTGGCTACAGAAATCTATAGTAAGTATAAATCGACTTTTAAATGATGAGCACTTAGTGATCGTTTACTTTCTACAATCCTTTTTTCCCAAATTCCACAGTTATAAGAACTATATTTAACTAGCTATGCCCCGCGGTCTCGCCCGCGTGAGTTTCGGAATTCCCGCAGGAAGTAGCCTAATAACATCGGCTTATTAGCAATGAAAGTCCCGTTGAAGTCTAGACTAGCTGTTCCGCACGGTTTCGCCCGCAATAATTTCGGAGTTCCCGCGGAATTGTTCCAAACAAACTTTGCCCCTATTTTTCACCCCCCTAGGGGTAGAATTTTCAAAAATTCTTATCGGATGCCTACTTCATACAAAGAACACACCCTCCAAGTTTCTACGATCGGTGGTTTAGGCTGTGCGTTGAGCCGTCGGTCAGTCTTTCAGGACAAAGCATTTTATTTGTAAAGATATCAATATTACATTCAAAAGACAATACTGGCAGCTTTATTTGTAGATAATAAACTATACCACAACATTCTGGAAAAATTCAGACGCCACTGCTATACGTCGCGTCGGCGTGGTGGCACACACAAAGAAAATCAAATCTAAATAAAATGTGACACAAAGAAAAATACGTCTCTAGGAAAATCTAAACCACACATTCAGCAAACCATCCATCACGATTTCTCATATCCAAAGCGTCCGATTCGGCAGTTTGCGGGTGAAGCGAAAAATCTATCGCGAGACAATTTTCCGTTCTTAAAACATTTGGGCGTTGTTTAAACCATCGAAAATAGAAAACGCTTGTATGATCAAGGCGACTGAGCTACGGTAAAACAAAGTAATTGCAGCAGAATAAATTTTACAGGAGGAGCAACACACTGGAAATCGCTTTATTTAAAACAAAACTTCCATAGTTTAACGATGCTCTTAATTTTTATTTCTCTAATATTAAAGCTATTTAATTATTTAAGTAGGTACCGAAGAAAGAAAAATAAAACATTAGTTTAGCATTAAAAATAAAACAGTAAAATGGGCAATATAAATTAAAATAAAATAAAAAATAATGCAATTGATTAAATATTGCTTTTATGTTTTGTATATACCTACTCAACGGTACTGCGTATACAATGAGCCATTAATGCTGTGCCAAGTAGAAGGAATTAGAACTCATTATTATTATTATTTTTTTGGAATTGTATGGGTTATTTTGCCTGAAATAAATGAATCCCACCAAAAACATTTTCATGTAAAATGATTCCAATGACGGGCACTCAAAAAGTTATCAGATCTCATATGGAACCAAGCTTATAACTCTACACACCCTAACTCTACAAGGCCTAACTTCTCACACTCTACACAATAGAATATCTGGCATTTTGCTCCATTCACATTAGCGTAGGGTGAAAAATGTATCCACTGTTAATTACTTTTCTGTTGTACAAAGGTTCTTGTAGTAACGAAACGGCCAAGCCACATATTCTGACTAAGGTGTAGAGTTTGTGAAGTTAGGCCTTGTAAGGTTAGGGTGTGTAGAGTTATAAGCTTGGCTCTACATGAGATCTGATAACTTTTTGACAGTGTCCGTCATATGGACACGTCTTGGCATCATTTTACATGAAAATGTTTTTGGTGAGATTTCATTTATTTTTGTAAGTTAAAATTGCGGAATTCTCATACAAACTTCCATCCCCTAGTTTAAGGGTTAAAGTTGATAAGAGTTAAAAGTTTAATAATTTTTTGTTGTTTGTGTACTAATAGTAGCTTACATGCCAAATTTCAGCTTCATCAGGTCATTAGGAAATACCCTAAGAAATTTAATGATCATCATTGAGTCAGTGACGAAATCAGGGCTTTTTAGATATCAATAAAATCTAAAGTATAAGAGCTATGCAACTAAAACTTTATATGTTTGATAAGTGCGTTATTGACAACATGTTCCGAGAATTAAGTTTATCAGGTATAATCCAATCCCAAGTTATAAGGGTTCAAAAAAACGACGAAGCTCTCCGAGAAAAGATAGGTAGTGCTCCCGCTTCGCTTGGCTCGTCTTGGCGGGGGCACCACCGTGCCCCCAGATTTTAATTAAATTTTTAATTATTTTATAGTATTATCTATATATACAAGAACGGTAAATTATTTTGTGTTGTTTAAAATAAAATTCTTCGAAACGGCATAAATAAATAGAGACTTTTAAATAAATAAGTGAAATTCAAATACTCCCTCTCATAATATCTCCTTCAAAGTGTAATATCAGCTCATACTGTACAAATACGAGTATACAGTTGAGCCAAAATCGCAGTAGTCGTGATATTATTTTGCAACTACGTAGGTATACGAGTGTGCAGCGAAACGAAAATTGGAAGTTTTGGTTAGGAATTGGGATTGCTGCCTTTATATTTTTTAAGTTCACAACTTGTTAGCGTAGCGTCTTGCTGTAATTCTATTTGAGTATTGTTATTTCGAGTAAGAGTCTAGTTGAGAAATGCAATTTAATTAGTTGTTGAGAAAGCAAAGGCGTCAAACTTTCTACGTAATCCTATGTAATATTATAAATGCAAAAGTGAGTTTGTTTTTTTGTTAAGCTTTCACGCTTTAATTGCTCAACCGATCGCCATGAAATTTGTACTTTTTATCCCGGAACTCCCGCGGGACCTCCGAAATTACAGAGGGTGAAACTGCGGGGAACAGCTAGTTTGGTACAGAAAAAGAAAATGTACTCAAAAATACCCAATATTATTCATGATCAATGTTGCATTTTTACTTAAACAATTATTAATTATTATTAATTAATATTTTCTACCCTCTTTTCTCTGATTTTATCTAAGAACACTCACTTGTAAAGTGAGAATACCAGGAGAGATAGGTAGGAGGTACTAGGTATATAAAACTTACCGCCGCACTCAGAATCGACTTTAAAGATTACTTAGTTAAGTATAGATTTTTAAAACAAAACTGCCGCAATCAGAGATGTTCAGTAAATTAATGTTAATTGGCATTTAATGAGATGTAACTTAATTAGTTACTAGTACTAAGTAATCATTAAAGTCGACTCTGAGTGCGGCGGTTAAAAACTGAATTTTATATCCAAGCGAAAACAATTATTTGCATTCTTTGCATTTCCCATGTAATTTATTGTGATAAAAGCTATAGTTATATTAATTTATTACAACATTTATGCGAGACAGTTGTGCGGCTAAACCCATTTAGTACTAGTTTGCAACAGATGTACGAGTAGCTATGGGGCTATGAAACATTATTTTAAGCGACCGTCATGCACAACTGACTTACTGACATATCAACGAACACAGTTGTGAACACAGTGTTGTCAAAAGTCCAAAAATTCTATAAACGTCACATGCATGCACTAAGTAATTAAGTAAGATTTATTTGTGCATAAGATGGTGAATGAGGGTTTAAAGTTTAAGCATCGAGTAACATTCTAGTCAAACCAGTGACTTAAATAATTTTAATGAAACCACAAAATGTTTATAAAGTATCAAAACGAAATTGAGTATTTCATCTTATAAATGCATATTTTGTTAGCAACACAGGCACTGCTTAAATACTCTCAACATGTCGAAATATATACAAACAAATCATCCGTTTCAAATTAGGAATCTTTCTCCGTTTTAACATGGACCAATAAAACTAATAAATAAATAATAAAAAATAATAAAAAATAAAAATAATAAAACTCTTTTTTAATTGGTCCATGACTTTTAATAAAAAAACTAGCTGTACTACGCGATTTCATACTTGTTCATTTCGGAGGTTCCGCGGGAATTTCGGAAGGGAAAGTACCCTATTCCTTTTTTGTATACCCTGGATAATGTGTATGTACACTTTCATGATAATTAATCGATTGAGTAGTTAAGGCGTGAAAGCGTAACAAACAAAATTCACATTCGCATTTGTAATTTATAAAAATAAATACATAATTTTTAAATAAATAATTTTTTATTATAATTATTTTTCGCCAGGAATAAATAAATAAAAAATAATAATAATATAAGAATACGTTTCTAATCCCTTCTTTCGTGGCCACAAACAAAACACCCGCGCGTCGCTACGTACACTCAGCAGCAGAAACATGTAAACACTTATTTTTATTATAAAAAAAAGAATAGAGTTTACTTATAAAGAAGTGACACTCTCCGCCTCAAATCAATTTCATGCGGGAATGACCTTGGTAAAGATCGGGGAAAGATTGACACATGTAGAATGCACATGTGACAATTATTAACTGACAGCTGACTGTTACTGTCAGCTCGCTGTCAACCTTGCGATACGCACAGACGCAATCACGTGTACATACAAGCCGACCGAGTTTACTTGTGGGAAAATATGTACTTCTTCTTCTTTTTCTTTAATAATGGCGTCTATAATTATAATTTTCCAATGACAATGTTTCTTAATAATAACAATCTCTTCATCCACTTCTTCAATTATGGCGAATCGCCAATGACAATGTTAGATTGTTCCCCAAGTTAAAACATGGCTCTTTTGAAAGTCAGTTTCCTGCTCAGGGTCCAAAGTAGATTCTGAAAAGTGACTGAAATAACGAAAAACGTGACACGCGTGTTTTCGATACGGCTTTCACTCGTCAACATCCCTATTAGGGATGTTGACTACTATTGAAAATCAAAATTCTAATTAGTCCGTCAGTTAGAAAATAAAAAAACAATAGACACGTATTTTTTGCTTTTTTAAATAAATTAAAATATACAGAGATAAAGCGCATTAAAGTTTAGGATGAGGAGGTCGTGACGTCACTAACCGCAAAACCACCATACAAATTGTCAGAATAGTGACGTCACGCGAAACATCAACTCAATATATCGCCGTTATTTTTTGATTACGTAAAAAAAGAAAAAATACGTGTCCAATATTTTTTAATAATCTACAAGACGGACTAAAAAATAAAAATTAGTGGGGGCATGTCCACTGAAACACATTGAAACAGTTCATTTGTATGAAGTGTCACCGGTATAGAAACAAGATTCAATAACTGTCAATAGTGTTCACATATTTTTTTTGCTGTCTGTACCTACCTGCCCGCGTGGCGGAGTCGTGTGGTGAATCCTAAACTAGTGCAAACCCCGTCCCCGGCTGATATTTTGTGAATGTACAGCAGCGGCCCCGAACGGTAACGTTATTAAAAGTTCCCGTAATCTGTATCGATTTCAGTACAGCTCGTTAGTGGAAATAAATAGGGGCGCTCGACTATGTTGTACGTACGTACCTAACAATAATTGCTAGCTGATGCTCGCGGTTTCACCAGTGCAAGTTTCGGGATTGCATCCAGAACTTTGTTGTGCTCGAATAAAAAGGTGTATAATAGGCCTATTCCATATATTTTTTTTTTACTTTTAACACTACGAAAAATAATAACTAATCATTATCTTTAGTTCTTTATATATAAATTTGAATTTAAGTTTGTTTGTACTCAACCGATTATCATGAAATTTGGCATGCACGTTTTCAGGGGTTACAGAAAACGATATAGGTTATTTTTATCTTGGAATTCCCGCGGCAACTCCGAAACTAACGCTAACAATTAACCTAATAAATTATAATTACCTACTAAAATATATTCATAAAACCGGAAACACGATATTTAAAAAAAAAGCAAATATATTTTTAATCTACATAGTTTGTATGTAGGTCCAAGTACCTACGTATTTTCTGCTTTTTTCGTTAGTCATTCGTTTGATTGATGAGATCCTCGGATAAATGAAGGCAATTTTTCAAATGGACGGAAACGTGAGACGCTTTCGCGCTACCTGTATGATGTGATGAGTTATATTTTATATTTGAGACCCTTTTACAATGACATATTGGAATGGATTGGCAATGTTTTACGAAGCAATTAAAATCAAGTCAATCCTCATCTAGAACAAAGAATGTTACACGTTTTACTACAAGAAGCAACCACTGAGCTTATAATCACTACGTTTTAAGAGTCGGCACTTTCATACTAGTCGCTGAACCGATCTATGAAAGTATTCTGTGCCAACCTTATCAATGCAATGTATGACGCAGTCATATATAGGGATTTGGTTAAGTGTTCCAAAGTTGGTAAGGAAGTTCGCGCATAGATCCATGCTTCCTTGAAGCTAAAGTAGCTACTTTAGCTTCAGCTGGGCTGAAAGCAACATTCTCCGCCCCCGGCCAACTTCATGCTTCCCCAAGCCCCGCCACTACGTGGTGGTAAGCCTATACGATAACAGTGTAGGTCGTTCCTGGTAAAAATAGTGGCGTAGGCTGTTACTACCCTTCAGGTTGAAAATTACAACTTTCCTAAAATGACCACTTTCCTAAAATTACAACTTTCCTGAAATGAACACTTTCCTAAAATGACAACTTTCCAAAAATGGCCATAGGCGCTGTGTGTGTGTCGGACAATATCAACTTGAATTTTGAACTCAAAATTAGTGGCTCGCCGCACTCCGGCACGAGCACGAGCATATATCCTACACGTAAACACCCTGAACGTGTGCCCATAGGCCGAACATCTGTATCTCTTTAAATAAAACTCAAATTAAAGCTATGGAGAATATCACCGGTCCCCACTACGTACAATCACCGAAATGGTAAATACGTGATTTGCAGCTATCTGACAGTGAAAAATAGAGTTCACACTTTCAGGTTTGACCTTTTTAGATAGGTACGGGTTTGTACGCAGCGACCGTCAATTTGAGAATCAAGAGCTTAAAAAGAAATAGGTACCGATTATTATTAATATAAAGATAGGTACTATACATATTATTTAGAATCTAGTAAATAAAGGTGATTTTCACAATAAAATAACTATATTTTTATGTAACTTATTATACCTACTTTATTACAAATTTGAATGCACTATAAGCTTATTCACTGCGTTCAAGCTGTAAATCAGTTGCCAAGCACCTAGCGGTGTGTTCCAGCAGCCTCACTTGAAAACCAGTTTCCAGGTCGGCAACGCACCTGCATACCTGGTGGTGGTATATCTGGTGTTGCAGATGTCCATGGGCGGCGGTAATCACTTACCATCAGGTGTGCCACCTGCCCGTTTGTCCCATCTTCTTCTTCTTCTTTATAAATAAAAATGAATTTTTGTATGTCTGTCATCTATGCGTTTTGAAACCATTGGTCCGATTGTAATGAAACTTTGGCGGGTTGTTCTGCCTGCGTCCGCAAAGGTTCTTGATCCCAAAACTCACGCGGGTGAAACCGTGGGGCACAGCTAGTAGTATTACATAAAAAAAACAAATAGAAATTAGCTTGGCAACATTTTGAAAAAAAATTCATAACATTTCCAAGAAACAAATTCCGGTTTCAAAGAAGCAATTCATAATGCTGTGCAGAAGCAAAACAAACAATTACACGGTGTAAACGTTACTTAAGTTGGAGCTAGAATAAAAATAAATCGCCAATGTTTATCCTGAGACATTATTTCTAATCCATATTTATTTCATTTAGTTACTAAGCAAAACTAATGGGTGTTGCGGACTACGGGGACCGGAGCACATTTGTTTTTATGAAAATGGTTGGAAATAGCGCTAGAAGTCAGACCTCTCAGTCACTCCAGTTATGGCTGGACGGACGGAGTTGCGTCTTTTTTTTTATCATTCTTTATGAAGTCGGCCATTTAGCTTACTCCCGGAACCCATTCGTAACAGACACTTAGGCTATTTGCGCCATCCTACGCGGCCTCGAGGCGTTTTACTCTTGAAAAAAAAAAATGTATTATATGCAAAGTTCAGATCTTATGGTCAGATTGCCCCCGGGTTTTATCTTGGGTGTGTAAAATTTTTGTGCTTACTCAAGTAGAGCTAACTAATTAACTGGTTTTGGAAAGTCGGTAGGTACCTATTAACAAAAAGTTATGTTTTATCAGCATCCCCTTTTTTCGTTTTACAGTTTCAGGTACGAGTTAAGTACCTATACCTACTGCTATACTTAAATGTCTTTTATGTTAAAATTTGTTTAATAAGACTCCAGATAACACCAGTTATTGTAATGCATGGTTGTTTTTTTTACTTATTGAAATATCAAAAATTTAAGGTACCTTAAAAGAATATTAATATAATATCTGAACTTTAAATGTTTATTATATTGAAACTTTTTAATAGATTAGATTAGATTTATTTATTTCACATTATCAGATTCAAAATTACATCAAATTATAATATGTCAAAGGATAAAGTGATCGTCAGATTTCAATAAATAAATGTCAATAAGTGTAAATAAACGTCAATATACAATTACAAAATACTGCCAAAATCATAAACAGAAAAAATAATTTAAATGTCAAACAAAGAATAATAAATATACAATAAAATAAAAAAAACCAACTAAATCAATGTCAAATGTAGAATAAAAAAAATTAAATAAATATAAATAAAGCTACACAATGTAGTCAAATCTTAAAATTTATAAATTCGTTTACCGTATAAAATTCATTTTCCAACAAAAGATTCTTTAATCGGCGATAAAACGTTTCGTCATCGGTCACGTTTCTTAGATCTGCAGGTAGCCGCTCGTAATAACTTGGACCTATCACGCGCGGGTTTTTTGCAGCGAGTTGCGTCCGGTGCGGAACACTCGCGATCCGCCCCATGTTCCTAAACGACCGCCCCCCGCACGTTGAGTTATTCGTCAACTCGCACGTATCAAACTCGTGAGTGCGCGCGAGTTGGCACCTTCCGTTTTTACCTATTTTTTTTGTCGTCAACTCGCTTGTACATATAAAGTACAGTCAGATAAAGCTTGAAACTAAAAACTATAAATATATTGTCCACGCTAGCCGATGGCTGATTCGGATAAGTAGGTTCAGTAATAATTTAGATGATAATAAGCGAAATGCTGCAATCACATATTGTGATATTATTGTTATGTGTAGTTATTTGTTCAGATTATATTATAGAGATTAGATAGTTTAACATCTTCCACATTGCACAAAATCATGTGATAAACCCATCGATCTCATAATTATAAAAAGTAGATACACAGTCAGCGTCAAAAAATGTTCTACTGAAATAAGCACCCACTTGAACATTTGGGTGCGCTTTTAAATACCTTGAACTACAGTGTCGAAACTCGGTGATAAAATTTTATTTTATATATAATATTATTATTTATATTTAATTTATGATCATACCAACTATAACCACAGCTATAACTACGTAAACACGACTGTGGACAGTTTTTAAGTGAACTTTAGTATGGGACTGTGTATCTACTTTTTACACGCTTTTTATTAGCTTCAGACGTATGTAACGAAATCTTTGAACATAATTTTGACCCCTTCAAAACGTCGGATTAACTTGAAATTTGACAAACTTATAAGGGCCGATGAAAATTAAATATTTTAAACAGTTTGACCCGTTAAACGTACTAGGATAATCAGGATTAGCGATTTTTTTTTTGTTTTCCTGAGACCCGGAGTGTCTGCGTCAAGACCAATAAGGGAAACTACCAGGCACGATAGTTTAAAAAATTAAAAAATAAACTAAAAAGTAGAATAAATAATAGTTTAAAAAAACTTTAAACACGCTTTTTATAGAAAACCAAACTAAAAAGGAGAAAATAAATTTTAATAAATTTGAATTCAGAATAGTGTATAAATTTTTTTTTTAATATAAACTAGTAAAATTTTAATAAATAAAAAAGTGGGGATTTTTAAGATATTATTGAAATTATAATCCTTCTACTCATATCTGTCATTAAAATATTTATAACAATTGACACCACGCACCCCACGCTTTTTTTTAAATAATTTTTTTTTTATTTACAATATTGTTAATTTATATTTATTAAAATTTTTATACACTATTCTTAATTCAAATTTATTAAAATTTATTTTTTACTTTTTAGTTTGATTTTCTATAAAAAGCTTGTTTTTTAGTTTTTTTAATTAACTTTAAGAGATCGATGGATAAACCAAAATCTCGAGTCATTGTAGATTTGTTGATTATTGGGTAAATAATATTATTGTTATGTTGATTTGTATTATACATAAAATATCTATCTCGAAAACGATAAGTATTATGTTTTATTTTAAAGTCAAGTCGTATAAAATTTTTATACATTTAAAGTGGGTTCCTGCCTTAATAATATATACCTTATGTGTATTAATTTTCAAAAATGACTCTTAACTAACTAGCTGACTCTACTCATTTTCACGGTTGAGCGAGTTAACGACAGAAAAAGTAGGTAAAAACGGAAGGTGCTTACTCGCGCACACGCACGAGTTTGACATGTGCGAGTTGACGAATAAGTCCGCACGTTCGCCGACTAAACGTGTCGATGTTGCGACGGACATACGATATCACCTCAAACAGATACAGACCGGTCATCGTCATCACGTCGTGCTCCACAAAAATCGTCCTACATGTTTGTCGAGGCTTTATGCCAGCCAGAATACGGATCGCGCGTTTTTGCAGTACAAAGACACGGCCGGAGTCGGTCGAGTTTCCCCACAGCATTATACCATATGACATTAGAGACTGGAAGTGCGCAAAATACGCTTGCCTCAGTACGGCACTAGAGACTAAGGGGCGCAACTTACGCAGGGCATATGCAGCACTACCAAGCCTATCACAGAGATGTTGTATGTGCATTTTCCAGTTCACGTTACAATCAAGTGTAAAACCAAGAAATTTACATGACTGGCATAATGGTACTGGATTGGTTATACTAAGAGGTGTCTCGACCCTCATGGCCGTGAAAAGAATTATATTGGATTTCGAATGATTTAATATTAGCCCATTAGATGAGAACCATGTCTGTAGTCGCTCGAAGGTGCTATTTATTTTAATATTAAGATCTTCGTAAGTCCGTGCGCATACAATGACAGTAGTGTCGTCGGCGAACAGGACTACCAAACCGTCTCTAATAAAATGGGTTAGATCGTTTATTATCGTCAAAAATAGTATATTTCCGAGCGATGAGCCCTGCGGAATACCAACAGTTATGTTCCCAGCCTGAGATCGGTACCCTCGACCGTTCGAAGTGATCTCCACCAACTGCTTGCGGTTTTCCAAGAACGACCCCAGCAAACGGTGGGCATTGCCTTTTACGCCGTACGCCTGTTACTTATCTAGAAGTAGATTACCTCGGACAACATCGAAGGCTTTTGTGAGGTCACAGAAAACACCAGCAGTTTTGTATCCATCATCAATACCCGATAATATCGAATCGATTACCTGATGGGCAGCTGTGGTAGTGGATTTGCCTTTCCTGTAAGCAAACTGTCTGTCAGTAAGTAAGTCATTTATTTCAAGATGGTCAATTAAACTAGAAGAGATAATCGATTCAATAATTTTCGATATCGTGGGGACAATAGATATGGGCCTGTAACTGTCGACCTGGGTTTTATCCCCCTTTCCCTTGTAGACAGGACACACTCTGGTCACTTTCAGTACGTCTGGGTATACGCCGAGAGAAAACATGTTATTGATCAGACTCACTAACAGATCAGCTAGCATGCAGACAAAATAATGTTGACTGATATATCGTACACGTCTAATGTACCAGACTTCGATAACATGCGTCTCAATACCCTATCAAGCCCCTCTCTAGTCACGACTGGTAACGAGTAATCAGGCGGGTTTAAGTTATCTACGTATTCACTTAAATAACTAAGTGCCTTCGCTTTATTAGTTTTTAGTGGGAGCTTAGAGGTCATATTAAGGTAGTGGTGGTTTATGTGGTCTGGTATATCATTTGTTGGAACCGTGACTCCGTTACTAATGATATCCAGGATCCGAGACTTACTATTTAGTGATATTTCATCGTTAATCACTCTCCACATTTCTTTTAATGGATTTTTCGCGGATAGCAGCCTATAATAGTTATAGTTTCGGCGATCTCGCAAGCTAGTCGACTTTATCAGATCCGAATAATAATAAAATATAATAATATAAAAATAAAATAATATAATAATAATAAATAAACCTTTTTTTAACACGCATTATTAATATGTATAAATTACGATGATTTTGAGACCTATAATTATGATTTCACGCGTGTTAATTTCAGATTTCATCGATCAATCAAAAGTATGTCCCTATCCTATATCCTTTTATGTACTCTGAAAAAGTGTATCCAAAATTTCATGAAAATCTGTTAAGTAAAGACATGCAAGCCTAATAAACAAACTCATAATAATAATAATAATAACAATAATAAACTCTTTATTGAACACCACAATACAATAGAAACAATAAAAAAAAACAATTTTACTATAGAGTGTTTAATTTGTAATATTAATTAGGATTTTAATACCTACTAGGTATCTAAGAGTACTAGAATTTAAAAGAGATAAGTAAATAGATAAAGTAGATGAAGCAAAGAAATAATAAGTCCGTCCAATATTATTATATTGGACGGACTTGTTCGGAATACCGGAGGCAACAACCGCTGGTCATAAGTACGTGTCGCTGGAGATTTGCGGTTAACACACACTATCCTCGGTTCGCAAGAGTACGATTTATTTGTTGATCCCATTTCTTATTGCAGCCATGAGCGGTCGAGGGTTGGTACATATCTTTTTCCCACTAAATAGATTTATGTATATTCGGTATTTTAGAGAAGTATTAAATTAATTAAGTGGTAATAATAATGACTACACTAAAAGTCAGTATTCCAGAGTGATTGAGAGATTTGTCTATTTTTTTTTCCAAATTCTATTTAGTCCGTCAGTTAGATAATATAAAAAACTAGCTGTGCCCCGTGGTTTAATGCGCGGGAATTCTAGAATAAAAATTACCCTATGTCCTTCTCTGTACCCCTGACAACGTGCATGCCAAATTTCAACCAAATCCGTTCAGCCGTTTTTGCGTGATTACAAACATCCACACTTTCACATTTATAATATTACTAGTTGTGCCCCGCGGTTTCACTCGCGTTAATTTCAGAGTTCCCGCGGGAATTCCGGGATAAAAAGTACCCTATGTGTTAATCTGATGTATAAGCTATATTATTGTAAAGTTTCATTTAAATCCATCCAGTAGTTTTTGCGTGAAAGAGTACCTAACAAACATCCATCCATAGTCACAAACTTTCGCGTTTATAATATTAGTAGATAGTAGGACAATTAGACTCGTATATTTTGCTTTTTCAAATTAATAAAAATATACTTGGATAAAGCGCATTAAACTTAGGAGTAGGGGCTGGTAATGTCATATGAAGATTGCAGTTATAAACTGTACCTCAACATTGTAGGTATTTGAGGGGGTGAAGCAGAGGAAGCGGTGGACGGGTAGCCTCGCCCACTGCGGGGTGCCCGCAATCGTCCGTTGCCGCCGACGCGAACTGTTGCTAATAGTACGGGAGATACTGATGCTAAATCGGGATTCACTCGAGCGTCGTTGGGACCTATTGGGTTTTGAAGATTAGGAGGTAGAAACAAAATAAGATTATATGATTTTTTTTCATTCACTGATGGGTGAATTCTACAGGCTTTCAAAAATGTAAAAAAACAGTTACATGGAAATACTCGAGCGCGTCAGATATTGTAGTTTAGATACTCCAATGTGTCTCTGATATCTAAAGTATATTCATCTGCCAATTTGCGTGGTGGGGGTGGCTTTCCGGAAGGGGTTCTCCCCTTGAAAAAAAATAAAACATTTACTACAGCGCGTCAAATATTCAAAGGGGATATTAAGTGAACCCTAAAAATGCTATGCTGCTATGTAGTAGCGAATTTCCATTCTCCCTACTTCAAGAAATGATGGCGAAAAATGAAAAAAAATAAACAATGTACTTTTTTGGAGTTTAGCGACCAGATATCCCCTTAACATAATATTAAATTTGAGCAGGTAGTTCAAATATACAGGACTCAGTAATAGACACGGACTTGGACTTAGTAACCAGTGGCCTCAAACCACATCCTGATTGTATATATTTGGCAAATTAGTTGTACGCGATAATTACTTATTGCATATTTTATTTGATAAGTTTATATTTTATTTATTTATTCTTTATTGCACAGTAAGTACAAATGGCGAACTTAATTCCTTGCGGCATTCTCTACCAGTTAACCGTTGGGTAGACAGAGAGATATAGAAGATGGGGTGTGCAAACAAAACAATATATAATATACTTAATACAAGATACTAATATTAATAGCTAAAACATAAGACGCAATTTTATAATATCTAATAATTTTATTTTAACTACTAAGGAAATAATTTGTTATGCAAATCGATTAGGTGCATGAAATTGAAACTATTAAAGTTTAGGTACGATTGCCTCCGTCATCGATAAGAACTAAAAGTGGATATAATAACATTTTCATCATAATAATATTGTTTTTTAACTATATAATTATCTATTTATCTATACAAGAGAGATACAAGATTTTATTTTTCATTTTCGCTTAATTAACTAAGTAGCTTAATATATCTCATTTTTAAATAATTATTTCAGAAAAAATAAAAACACTGATGATTGAAATGTATTGAAGCCTACAAAGACTAGTTTTTGAGGTTAAAAATGCTGTTTTGGAACTTAACAACAACATAAAAATGTTGAAACAAAATGGCGCTATAATTTTAAAACTTCAATTTACTCAAAATTTCTCCAGTGTGGGTTAACACACTATTGCTTATCTATGTCCAAATAGTGTTGTCAGAGTGGTAATGTTGATAAAATTAAATAATATTTTCAAAAAAACCGAAAAATGTTATCATGTTTTTGTTTAATAATATTAATTATTAGTAATAAAATGAGAATACAATTTATTATCCAGTTTTCTATAATTTTTCCCAAGACCTTTTTGGCCAACCCTGTTGTACATATATGAAATAGCGAGAGCATGGGCAACCGTTATCATATCAGTTTTGTTTGATCCAACGTTTATATTATTTCCTTGTTTATATGCAATTCTCGACCTCGAGTGCTCTAGATGTGCGATTCGTTGTGTAAACATTACAGTACTTATACATTTTCAGTATTTGTTTGATGTAAAAAGAACTCTTTTGCTATTGTAATTAATAAAACTACATTGTTATTTTGAAATAAAAATGTACTGTTGAAAAAAAAAAAATGTAGGCACTAATTTCCAAGGTAGTTGACGTAACATTTAGTGCCTACCCAGTTTTGCAAAATAGCACTCTTATATAGCTATAGTTCCTCTTCTTCTTTTTTATGAAATGGCAATTTGACATGACAATGTGTGACTTGATAGACAAAGCAATGCGATTGAAGTAAAAAAAAACACGAGATATATTATAGTTCTTTGACTCAATAGTTTTCAAAATTACTGACGTGACCGTATTGTTTTATGAAGATAGCGTTAAATAGCATAAAATAACCGGTTATGTACAGTCAGAATAAGAAATATGTGAATACTTTTCACAGTTATGAATTTATTACAGGATGCTCATCGCGCAATAAGCTGCAAATTTCTAACGGCTCAAAAGTTGAAACTTAATTTGTTAAGTTTTTGCTTTGTTCTGATTCGGATAAAATAAAAAGTCATTTTGAAGAATTTCAACGCAAAATAATTGTTGACGCTACCCAAGTATTAGCAAAATTGGCTCGTTCAAAGTGTACCTGGATGAGTTTCAAAGAGAACAAGGCGTAATTTTTGTCACTAATTGTTGATTTAACAAGTTGGAAATTGTGTAGCATTATCTTTCGTCAAGTTTAGCAAATTTGGTAGCCATTTTAAACCTTTATATTTGGTTTGAGTCACTGTAAAAAATTTGCTAATATTTCAGTTGGCCCTTCATGGAACATATCAACAATCGCCATCGTTAAAATGATTTAGCACGATATGAATTAACATCCTTATTGCAATGGTTATGTTTTGGCAGATTCGTTCCAAAACAGCAACAGCGTTGTACCCCTGTTGCTAGTATCAACGGCTATCTGAATGTTAATATATTTCCGATGCCGACTGTACGCTGATTTAGACAATACTCGTAGCGTGTCAGAGTCATACGTCCCGAGTGGAAACGATATCATTGACTTCGTACATATATGTTTCTGTCACATGTCACATCGCTTATTGGGGCTCGCTGTTTGTGACTCCACATTTGATTTGTGTATGGGATCCGAAATTAGATTATTGATCAACTAGCCGCTCCCCGTGGTCTCACCCACGTTAATTAGGGAGCTCCCACAGGAATCCCGGGATAAAAGTACCATATTATTATGTCCAACTCTCTACCCTTCTTGACAACGTGTAGGCAAAATTACATATTGTAGCATTCTGCTACACTACATGATTACAATTTTTATTTGCAATGTCTTCTTCTTCTTCTTCTTCTTTAATAATGGCGTCTATAATTATAATTTGCCAATGACAATGTTTCTTAATAATAACAATCTCTTCATCTACTTCTTCAATTATGGCGAATCGCCAATGACAATGTTAGATAGTTCCCCAAGTTAAAACATGGCTCTTTTGAAAGTCAGGTTCCTGCTCAGGGTCCAAAATAGATGCTGAAAGTGACTGAAATAACGAAAAACGTGACACGCGTGTTTTCGATACGGCTTCCACTCGTCAACAACCCTATTTGCTATGTCTTTTTTTGGATTTGGAAAAAAAAAAGATGTCAAAAGAGACAAGGAAAAAATGGGGCTGTGACAGTTTGTGAGTTTGTGACGTTCTACTGAACCGATTTTGAAAATTCTTTCACTTATAGGAAGTTAAAGTGTTCCTGACATAGGGTACTTTTATTTCGGAATTCCCGCGGGAACTCCGAATTTCCCGCGGGTGAAACCACGTTTATGAGGTGTCACGCTTGGCTTGAAGAAAGTGATCTTTGGATCTACTTCTATGGATCTACTAAGTTGATCTCTGGATCTACTGAACCAATCTTGAAAATTCTTTCACTTATAGGAAGCTAAGGTGATCCTGAGTGTCATAGGGTACTTTTTATCCCAAAATTCCCGCGGGTGAAACCATGGGGTCAGCTCGTTCTCAATCTTTTGGCATCTGAAGCGTTTGAGATTGTTTTTGAGACCGGTGTTATGGGCAGAGGGCCCTGAAGGTAAAAGCAATGAACGGAGCAGTAAGTATTTTATGCAGTCCCACAAAATCGTTGTCGACGAGTTGAACAATATAATTTATTAAGCACAATCACGATCACAATTTCCGTCATTTTAGGCATTATCTTGTTTTCGGGGGCGGCAATTACGCGGTTTCAGCGATGCGGTTCAAGCGTCTCCGCTGAAACAAAGTTCCGTGTGGTGCGAGCAACGAGCAAGTTGGACGGTTCTTGTTTGAAAATGAAATAATTATCTGTTTAAATTAACAAATTTATTAATAATCAACACTATCGACCGACATCAGTAGGGCAATTATGTGACTTTTGTTGCTTTTCAGTTTAAAATATAAGAAAAATAGCGATTTTGTGATTAATTAATCATGTTTAGGCAGCTTCAACTTTTGGCGTATGTTTACTTTGGTTGATTGCTAGATATTGTAGGTGTCAAATTGTAATCGCAAAACCGCCATGTTTTTGATTGCAACCGAAAAATAATAGAAACAAAAGTTACATAATAGCCCCTCAGTTCAGTTCTTCAGCTCGCAGATCCTTGCAACTATATTATCATAAATATAATCTACACTAATACCTATTATAAAGAGGAAATACTTGATTTTTTGTTTGTTTGTTACATTTTAACTCAAAAACTACTGACCCTATTTAAATAGTATATTTCATTAACGTGTACTGAACAACTATTTTTAATACAGTTGCGAAAAAAATGAAGAAATTTAGTAAAATAATAAAAACACAAACTCAACTAAGTTTCAACTGTGATCAAGAGATGGCGCTAGTCGTATTAGTAATACGAAACCTACGTTGCGCAATACAAAAAGTGTGTCAAAGTCGTGTCGCCCGAGCACGAGCCCGAACGCACGAGTTCGGAAAAGGTAAAGAAAAAGCTCGAGTATGTAATAACCCACTTCCCGAACGCTATACGTCCCTGCAATATGCCTCTTTTTGAGCAACTGTATTAAAAAAATTCTTTCACCATTAGAAAGCTACATGGGCTATATTGTAATTCGGAATTCCCGCGGGAACTTCAAATATCGCGGGTGAAACCACGCGGAACAGCTAGTATTTAATAAAATACAATCTGTTATTTTATTGAATACTTGTTGTTCGCTGCGGTAATTTCGGATTTCTCGTAGGAATTTCGGGACAAAAAATTCCAAAATATGGCATTACTTTAACTTTTGTTTCAACGAATATGATATTATAAAACTAAAACCCTAATTAAATTTACCGCATATTTCACAAGGGATAGTCTCAAGCTATTAACCTAATCACAAAATCGCTTGTAACTCATAAAACAAGCCCAAACGTCAGCGATTGTTATCTTTCCACTAAATTAGACGCGGCCCGCAAAAGGGTTAAGTTTATTTCACCCTTTATGTGACCGAATGCGGGTTATTTTCTTTATTCCTAAGGATATAAGGGGTCTATGTGTACATGCTATTGTGTACGCCATATTATCAGAAACCTTTGAACTAGCCTTTGATACCAGTTTTCCTTTTTTGCTTCTTTAACAACGTTTGATGCCAATAAATTATCTTTTATCGTGGGCACACGGCCGATTTATTTACGGGTGTATCTACCTACACCTAAACTACGATTTTTTTATATACCTTAAATATTCGCTTTCCATTTACGAGTGGTTTCAATGAATCTATCGGCCGCACTCAGAGTCGACTTTAATGATTACTTGGTTAAGTATAGATTTTTAAAACAAAACTTCCGCAATCAGAGACGTTCAGTAAATTAATGTTAATTGGCATTTAATGAGATTTAACTTAATTATTTAAATGCCAATTAACATTAATTTACTGAACGTCTCTGATTGTGGTAGTTTTGTTTTCTATGTATCTATACTTAACTAAGTAATCATTAAAGTCGACTCTGAGTGCGGCGGTATAAGTTCAAATAGTTCAAGATGCTTTGAAACACGCTTTAAGAGTAAAGAGAACTAAAAAGTTATCATCAAGACCCACGGACCTTAAAGACCGATTAGACTAGTCCCAATTCGATGGGGTTGCTTCGTTTAATAACAGAGTTTTATGGCCATCTTTCGACTCCATCCAAAAATAATATTGAATTGTCATACGAACGTCGAACAATCCTTTATCGCTTCTCAGCCTTTTGTCTAAGATCAAAGTGTAGTAGATCCATTATCTGGTAGATACAAAGTTTCATTTCGATACGACAATGGGCATGATGTGTAAATTTCAATTTTTAGTCCATATTGTAGATTAATAAAAAATATTGGACACGTATTTTTCCTATTTTGACTTAATCAAAAAGTAACGGCGATATAATTTATTATTGAGTTGAAATTTCGAGTGACGTCACACAAAGTACACTTTACACTTAGTTGTGACGTCATGACCCCCACTCCTAAACTTTAATGCATTTTATCTAAGTATTTTTTTCAATAATGATTCGAAAAAGCAAAAAATACGTTTTTATTATTTTTTTACTTTTTAACTAGCGGACTAAATAGAGTTTTGATTTTTGTACCTTGTCATCGCGCCCAATAGAAGTTAAAATTGACTTATAATATTTTGTTACATTACTGGCTGTGCCCCGCGGTTTCACCCGCGGTAATTTCGGAATTCCGAATATGTCCTTCTCTGTAGGTAGGTACCCCTGCAACGTGCATGCCAAATTGCGTCCAAATTCGTTCAGCCGTTTTTACGTGATTGAGTAATTAACATCCAAACATCCTCACTTTCAAATTTATAATATAAGTAGGATTAGTTTGCAAGTGAAGTTAAAAATAGGTATAAATAAGCGTGTTAAACAAAGTAAAATAAAACAAATGGTTCCACTCTTGAATGTTAAATTACACCGAGTGCCTATCCAAGTACTCGTAATAAGTAAAAATTTGGGGAGCTTCACTCTTTGCTCATCATAAAATAAATTCTGATGAAGTATGGGGATATTTCTTACAATATACGAGGAAAGAACGCCCCCCGCCCGCTACCCCACCTCTTTCACAACAAGCGTGACGTTAAATAATTCACAAAACATTTCATGCTTGCTCTTTTACCTTTTATTTTGGTATATTTTTGTATACAAACCTGATTCTGGAGATGGTTGGACGACAGGATTGGCGTCAGTGGTCTTTTTGACTCCACTCTTCGATCAGAGCGAGTTAAAAGAAGAGAAGTATGGGCTCCGCTGAAAACCATTTTGGCATCACGGAAACTATATAAGATTCATTTTAAATTTGATGCATGTATTACTTTTAAGAAATTTTGTGATGCCAAATAAAGTTATGTCTATGTCTAAGATAGAAATTCGTTCGGGTGAAACAGCAGGCAACAGTTATGGTAAATTTTTATTTTGACAAACTATAGGATGCAAACACCGGATGTTGCAATCTGGTTGCATGCGTATATTGCATGCGTCACTTCCGCTGCCTACAAAAATTTTACATTTACCGGGTCAAAAGAAGTATGTACATGTAACTTCAAAAACTTTGTGTTTGTGTAATTAACTAGCTGTGCCCGCGGATGCACCTGCGTTAGTTTATTCAAACTGCGTGACTAACGCACGGCAGTTAATTTTTATTTATATAGGTAGGTACCTATCTAATATGCAGAATGAATATCTACCGCATCGAGTTTTTTTGGCGGAAGTCAAAGATGGCGTTCAGTCATTTATTTTCATGTCGATAAAAAATGGTTAAAAATGAAATTTGCTGTGTTATAAGGTGCTGTATTGGACAATAATTTTCACAGTGACGGTATTTTTTGTTCTCAAGAAGATATTATATGATGTTTCGAGCAGATTTCTTAGGTTTCCTCCAAGAACTCCGAGAAAACAAACCGTGCAACGAAGCATTTTAATAGAAAATACCTGCATTGATCTAAGTAATTTCACTTGAAACTGGCTAAATGCGAAATTCCATAAAAAAGAAGAAAAAGAATACCGTATCATCTGCTAGGTAACGATACATTTAGCTTGTAGCTCACTCGGCTTGATTATTATGTGTTAACTTTTTTTGGCTATATCCGTTATTCTTTCTCTACGGGTAGGCAGCTCCAGGAAACTTATTGTGACTGAGGGTTTAATTTCCTTTGTTGCTGGCTGTATAGATTAAGCCTCCGTAGCGGTAAATAAGATTTTTAATTTCACTTGTTTTTCGCAACGGGCCCGCCAGTCGTCCGTCCAGTTCATATTTCAACTTTATTTATTTGGATTAAGCGTGCCGATGCTACGGAATATTTTTAATCACATTACGACTGATGCTTTTTGCCGCCCATTTTCTTTGTTCGCGGAAACTTTTGCATTCATGATGTTTCCATTTTATATTTATTAAATCTCTTTATAATATGCTAGAAGGTGGGTACTGACAGATTTTTTATGCTTCATGATCGCCTGATGAATATCTGCATCAATGCAATACACAGGTCCAAGCTGTCCCCGTAGTTTCATCTAGGTGAAATTCGGGACTACCTCGGGAACTTTTAAAATTAATATCATATCTCAGAGATAATTTAGATTCCTATCTGTGAAAAAAATTTTAAAATCGATTCAGTAATCAGTAGTTCCAGAGTTGACTCCCTACTTATATTTACAAACGCACCAACCCACAAACTATCTCTTTACAAAGATAATATTATTGTTGGGCGTGGATCTTAAAATGGAAATGCTGCTCGTCTGTAGGTACTTATTACAAAAAATAATAAAATATTACACTGGCTAAGGTCATTATCACAAAATTTTATCGAGCTGCTCTGTTGTTACTAAGAGTGTTCGAGAGATTCACGCGTCATCGATATTACATCGATCGATCGATCGACTGATCGACGCGAAGTGATCTAACTTTACAGTTAAGATTAAACTATATGGTATTTATTTATCATTTAAAGAGTGACATAGCAAAACTAATGATTTTATTCGTAGCTTTTTTGTATTATAATATATTGGATGTTACAGAAATTTGTTAATTTTTTTCTTCGAATGACCTGTTCATCACCTGTGACCAGTTCATGGCCCACCCAGTGAAGTGAGATGTTTATTTTGTTGCGGAAGTGGTCGATGAAAGTATTTTTTATTTTGTTCATGAAATTTTGAAGAAAGTTTTTTGAGTTACGGTCAAATTGTTGTGTAAGATTGCCAGATCACCATCTTCAAATATGACTACACACTTCCGTAACACCTTGTAGAAGTGACTACATAGGTATACGTATACATATATTATGTGAAACTATTCAGAAGTTAGTACTTTTACTGTTTTTTTAATTGACCTACTCGCATTTTACAAAGGTATTACGTAATTTTTTTGTAAAAGCGAAATAAATTAATGTGATCCATCTTTGATTTTCATAAGTCACTCAAGCATCACTCTTCAACACCCAAAGATTATAATAATAATAATCCACTTCACAACACACAAATCTACTTGATCCCACAGTAAGCTATGAGCTTGTGTCGTGGAAACCAATTGCAAACGTGGTATATACTACACATATTATTACATATATATTATACTATAGATATATATATACATATATACACCCAGACTGGAAAATGGAACCCTGTGTTCATCACACAAAGTCCACCCCACCGGGAATCGAACCCGGAACCCCTTGATTAGCGGGCAGGCATGGTGACCATTGCGCCAATCGGGTCGTCAACTACAACTTTGACAATGGGCATGTTGACTAATTTTTATTTTTTAGTCCGTCTTGTAGATTATTAAAAAATATTGGACACGTATTTTTTCTTTTTTTACGTAATCAAAAAATAACGGCGATATATTGAGTTGAAATTTCGCGTGACGTCACTATTCTGACAGTTTGTATGGCGGTTTTGTGGTTAGTGACGTCACGACCTCCTCATCCTAAACTTTAATGCGCTTTATCGCTGTATATTTTAATTTTATTTAAAAAAGCAAAAAATACGTGTCTATTGTTTTTTTATTTTCTAACTGACGGACTAATTAGAATTTTGATTTTCAATAGTAGTCAACATCCCTATTGACTAGGCGAGAATGTTTATAGGCGTTAGTCCGCCTTTTGTGCCCTTGTGCAACAAGTTTAAATAAATAATAAAATTAAAGTGTCGCAATTCCCCGACTCGACGATAATAACACACAAATTGGTAGTTAAAAACACGGTGAAACAACAATGTGGAAATTTAAATTTGTCGAATTGAGGCAGCGAAATTGTATTTGTCTTTTTGTTGATGATTGTTTTACGATTTCCACGCGTCGATAAAACTCGTCAATGGTGCAATTTTGTTTGGTATTTTAATAGCTACTGCGTACCTATATAATACCAATAAAATTTATTTACATAACTATCTATTATGTGTGAAAGTTAATGAATGTACTTTTTATTCCGGAATTCTCGCGGCATCTCAGAAATTAACGCCGGTGAAATCTCATGAAATTTTAAAAACAAGTTGTCAGGGGTACAGAAAGGGACATTTTGTATGCCGGAATTCCCGCGGGATCTCCGAAATTTCTGCGGGTGAGACCACGGGGACCAGCTCGTCCAATTTAAATGTTGCACGTTGGTAAAAAGCCGCGAGCGCCTTAAAGAAGTTAAAGTTAGTTTTACAAAAATCGAAAAAAGAAATATTGTTTACTAGCTGTGGTCCGCAGTTTGACCCGCGGTAATTTCGGAGTTCCCGCGGGAATTCCGGGATTAAAAGTACCTTATGTCCTTGTCTGTACCCATGACAACGTGCATGCTAAATTTCATCCAAATCCGTTCAGCCGTTTTTGCGTGATTGAATAACAAACATCCAAACATCCACACTTTCACATTTATAATATTAGTAGGATATTGTTTATGAAGTGAAACGTACCTAACTATGTAACTACTTGTGTGACGTAATAAAAGAAAATGTATTGCTATAAGTTTTTCGTGTGAGTTCATTTATTCAGTTGTCAAACTGTCACGATCCTTTCCGAACAGTGGTTTTCTGAAATCCTGTCGATATCTACACGGAAGTGTGTTTAGTCTAGAACTATTCATGACAATGGACCAAGATTTTTCATTTGCATATCAGTCTTTCTTATATAGACTCAACCAAAAACACTCAAATTCCTGTTTGTGTATTTAAAAAAAGAAATTACGCCTTTTTTCTGTCACACCTCTCTTACTGCCAACCCAAACGTCGCGTCGCTTCGGCCGAAAAACGAAAAAAAAAAACTTAAACCAAAACAAAATTCAGTTACTGAAGTTATTGGCTGAAAAGCAACAACGAAACAATTTTATACTAACTAATTAAGTACTTATCGCAAACGAGGCAACGCGTCGCATCACAGCGGATGCAAAAATAAATCCAAATGTGAAACTTCGGAATTTTATTGTTCCGATTCACGTTTATTGGCATCACAGAGAAAATAATACTGATAACTGGAAACGCAGTCGTAGATGGGGCAGGCGTTTCTCGTAAGAGCAAGTGCTCATACTTTCCCTAAACATGCTCCACATATCAATAATAAATTTTCCAGTACAATATTCCACGCATTGTCAATTTGCTTTGCAGTATTGTGTGCGAGAATTAGACGGCGACACCGGTTTTCATCGGTCGGGTCGATTCGCCCCTTCTTTAAGCTGTTCTGTGCTTGAATATGTTATTACGTCATTACGATCTTACACAATTCGTTGCACCTCCGATAGCCATAGAATAGGATTGCGTCATCCGAACAGATGTTGGGACCTTGACTGCAGATGTGATGTATTTAATGTTTTGTAACACGTTCGAGTAGCTATTAAATTCTTTAAAGGATTTATTACTAAAAATCCTACTAATATTATAAATGTGAAAGTGTTGGAATGGATGTTGGGATGTTTGGATGTTCGTTACTGATGCACGTTGCCAGGGGTACAAAAAAGGACATAGGCTACTTTTTATCCCGGAATTCCCGCGGGAACTTAAAATTACCGCGGGTGAAACCGCGGGGCGCAGCTAGTAAAAATAAATATTCTAATACACTGCTATTATATTTCCTCGCAATAGAAGTAAAAAACAATTTCATCCTCGACTTATTTAATTAAGTAAATACAAATCCAACTAATATTATAAATGTGAAAGTGTGGATATTTGGATGTTTGTTAGTCAATCACGCAAAAACGGCCGAACGGATTTGGATGAAATTTGGCATGCATATTGTCAGGGGTACAGAAAAGGATATAGGGTACTTTTTATCCCGGGATTCCCGCGGAAACTCTGAAATTATCGCAGGTGAAACCGCGTGGCTAGATATATATAAATGTCTCAGATTTTGTGCCCTTGATTTACAATCTACTAAGTACTTTATGTACGGTTAGGAGTCATCACAAAATTGTTTAAATATAGGTTTAGTGTGCTGATTATCTTATCAAAAAAAAAACAAACATGTGAAATGAGAAATTACCATTTTTACTATAAACCGTTTCCTTAATCCAATCAACTTGGAGTGATAACGCGGTGAAAATAGCAGTGGAAACATCCTTATTGTTGTCGCATGACTAATATCAAGCGAGTGTAAAAGGTATTTATACTCACAATGAAGCCTACTGAGACCAAACACAACCATAAGCTAACTAGAGAGAGAGTTGTACGAGAGTGGTTAAAAAAAAAAAAACTTAATAAATAAAACCAATTTGTTTACGTTCAAAATGTTACTCAACATAATTACGTGTGTTTTTATACTCTGCGGAGCCATGGTTTCCTGCTCGCTTCTAGTGCCAGGTAAAGGTTTTTGTTTTAATAGTTTTTTTAACCGATTACAAAAAAAAAAATGGAATCTCTGTAACCCTAGTAAGTTTATATACCCGCGTTTTTTTGCATGACCGTTTTTTTTTTGCTAAAGTGATCTATATTATGTATAAGAAAGATTAGTATACAAAATACGTAAATGAAAGGGTTTATCTCCTAAGTTTGCTCATTTAAACATAATGAAAATTTGAAGTTCATGGGGGGTCGCGAAGCCTCTGTAAGGGGAGGGGGGGAGCAAGCGGTTGCAAAAAATACCTTTATAAAAAAAACAATTAAGTTTAGAAATAAAGATTGCAAAGGTTATATTTATAACATAATGAAATACATTAAAAAGCGGGGGTCGCGTCATAAAAAAAGGTTGAAAAACACTGCTCTATACTGTATTGTTTAATCATGTATTTGTTATTTTTATATTACCTATAAATAAATACTATTTTTCACCCGCATTTCACCTATTCCATCTAAAAAAAATGAATTACAAAAACCTTGCGTATTTCTACTTAGTATTAACAAAACTAACGGTACAGCCTCCTATCCTCCTTTAAGGATAAATTTTCCAACAACCTCTTCGTAGTGCTTAGATAGAAAGAGGCCCTTAGTTTTTTTTAAACTCAGTATTTTGGTCAGATTTCCAATTCTCGGTCAAGGTCTTCCAACGTAGTATATTTGCTACCTATAGCTATTTGAAAACAACTGGTCTTATTTGGCAAGTCTCTCGTTTGAAAATAAGGTTTTAAGGAAAAAAAAATTGGGGAATTTGCTCGGAGAATTAGAAATTTGAAAAAAACTATAAGTAATTTTTCTATAGGTTTTTGTAGACAAGTATACGTTTGTCGAGATATAGTTACGAATAGATTTCAAACATCATGTTAAACAAATGAAGACCGTTTCGTACTCCAAAAAAGGAGGAGGTAGTACCCAAGGTCACATGGCAAAGTAAATAAAGGTAATATATTAACGTAATGAACGGTCAACGATGACGTCAGAGCTGGGTTTTCCCGCAACATCTTATGCTATAATTGTATGACCTAATTTTGAGTCAGATTGTACATACGTTCGTACAAGGTGCCAGTACGACCTCCGACACGCTTCATCTTTTTATCTTATCGTAAGAGACGAGACGGGTCTTTGCGTGATTCAAAATACAAGGTTAGATGGGGATCGAAAGTATATAATCTTGACCATGATAATGAATAACTGTTGCATAAAATAGGTATATATTTTCAAGGTTTTCAAAAAAGCAATGCTACTTGTTGAAATATTCACGGACAAAGCATAAACATAAAAAAAAAGAAATAATAATTACAAATCTATATAAATAAAAACGAATTGCCGAAATTTAATGTGATCGTTAACTTCCAAACGACTGCACCTAATTGGATAGTTCTTTTTGTTTCGTGTTCTTTATTGTCAGGAAAAGGGTGGTATAAAATAAGTTTGAAGTTCCTGCGGGAATTCTGAAACTCACGCGGGTGAATCTCCAAAACGATTCGACCGATTATTATTATTATACGGGCCTTTCACAGCTATTTAGCTGATGTTAAAAGGAGTAAATTAGGAAATTTAAAAAAAAAAAAATTAATTTAAAATTTAAAAGTAATTAAATTAATTACTTTGGGAGTTTCTGCGCGAATTTCGAAACTCCAAAAATAAAAAAAATATAAAAAGTAAAATATAAAAATATAAATCTTTTATTAATGAAATGTAAACGGCTGTAAGAATATCATGAATACCAATTATTTCGTATTTCTTTGCTTACCTCATATTTTTACATTTTACTTCAAAATTTTCTGACTCATCGAATCCTTCAAGGAACTTGAACATCAATTTTTTCTTCCAGATGACAGGGCAGGGCATCTATACGACGAATTACCCTGCCTATCTTTTGGGGGGAAATGCGTCTATTCTCCAGAGTGTGACGAAAAATACGTCAGTGTTCCTGATTGGTGTCCCATGCAGCAAAGAAGTGGGGCTACATGCTGTTATTCTGGTCAGTAATTTTTATTAACTAACTAATGCCCAACTAACGCCAAACGCTGTAAAATATAACAGCTAAACGGAATTGGATGGAATTTGGAAAAAGACCCGATGCCGGCCGCGAGGTGGTCGATGCATGGCCAAGTCTACGAAGTGCTTTGACAGGCTCACCTACCGTCAGGTGACAGTCTGGAATAGGACATAGAGTACTAGCAGTATAGTGAAATCGCGGATTACAGCAAGTTAATTCTATATCTTACAATACCTATATGATTATTGGTGGCAGCTCTTGCAAAAACGATGTTTTTTTTCGCAGCACCAAGGAAAGAGACCCGATGCCGGCAGCGAGGTGGTCAATGCATGCCCAAGTCCACTGAGTGCTTTGAAAGGCGCACCTACTTTCAAGCGACAGATTGCCCCGGAGACACGAAATGCTGTATTTATGTAAATTAAAAAAAAAAAAAACAAAATAAATGCTATGTAAAACTATTGGTACATTTGAATTGAATCAGACAGTAAGTGGATGCGGGTGACTGAAGATCGGGATAGATGGCGAACCCTTGGGGAGGCCTATGTCCAGCAGTGGACTGTTGCAGGCTGAAAATGATAATGATGATGATGATGAAGGATTGGATCTAGCCGGAGGTCTATCTATCCCTCCCAATGTATGAACCTGACAAGCGTTTAATTTTAAGCCTGGGTCGCATAAATCCCGGGTCCATGTCCCGAGTTCCTATCCCTGAAGTAGGTCGTTGCGTATTCAGATTCGAATACAGATACCTTCTTTTTTATTTTTCGTAACCGTAGGTTAATTACAATAATAATAATAATCCACATCACAACACACAGATTTACTTGATCCCACACTAAGCTATAAACTTGTGTCGTGGAAACCAAGCAAACGTGGTATATACTACATATACATTATAATATAGATATATATATATACACGCCCAGACTGGAAAATAGAACCCTGTATTCATCACACAAAGTCCACCCCCACCGGGAATCGAACCCGGAACCCCTTGATTAGCGCGCAGGCATGGTGACCTACCGCGCCACACCACAGATTTTATAAATGAGAATGTGGATTTCTTGTTTTTCTTTAAGAATATGGGTTTGTTTGTCAGGTTTTTACGCTTTAACTACTCGACTGATCATCAGGAAATCTTGCATATACGTTGGCATGGATACAGTGAAGGACGTTGGATACCTACTTTTCGGAGTACGTCGGGTGAAACCGCGGGAATCAGCTAGTAATAAATAAATATAGTTCAAATGAATTATTAGACACGTATAACAATAATATTAATTTAGATACGTCAGCTAGAAATTCAATCGAGGACTGAGAATATACTTAAAGAAAATAAAATAGAAAATACAATGATTTTAAATATAAAAAAGGAATGAAAAACTATAATACAAAACACAACAGGTTTTTAAAAATAAAAGGCAATAGAAATGAGGCATCAGGATATTATAACGAGTGGAATACAGCCGCTTCGCACGCTAACCTCCATTGCCTGCTATCTTCTACCAGCATTATCGAATATCGTATGATCCTGTGGCACTTTGCAAAAGTTAACGCAAACATAGTCACATAATACTTATACTTCTTTGACGTAAGTGTAAAACTGTTGCAATGTATATCTATATCGTCTTCTATATCTATACTTATAATAAAACTGTAGAGAGGTCAATTCTGTACATTATATTCAAAATTAATATTGAGGATGAATGGTGATCGATACTGATGCCAAAAATGCAATCAGTAAATCTTTTGTCTGTCTGTCTGTATGTGCACGCATGGGTCAAAAATTACCGAAGGGATTTTAACCAAACTTGGTACGATTGTAGTCCATACTCCTGTGCAGATTATAGGCTATATAACATAACGCTAAGACACATAGGAGCTGAGCAATGAGGATAAATTTGAAGCAAGTCGGATGAAAATGCGCTTTCGAGCTCTTATCCTCGCATATGTTTACCAATCACGCAATAACGGCAGAACGGATTTGGATGAAATTTGGCATGCACGTTGTCAGGGGTACAGAGAAGGACATAGGGTATTTTTTATCCCGGAATTCCCTCGGGAACTCCAAAATTACCGCGGGTGAAACCGCGGGGCACAGCTATCATCAATAATTTTGTACGCATTACTTCCATCGAAATTGTGAGCGTCATTTCCGTTACCTACTTTTTAACGAGCCCAAAGAGGTATGTCTTCAAAAACATAAGTAGGATTGGATTACCGAACAAGCTTTTGCATATTTATGTCTTTCCATTAGCGTGTGAGTAATGAAGCTTATAGCGGCATTATTAATTTGACACTTGACAGCTTCCCTTCTCCCATCGAGTGACGTCACGCACAATATGTTATGCTCATGATCGCAATACCTACGCGTGTTTAAAAGGCAGAGACTCAAAGCAAAAGATGGAGCGGATTATTTATTTATTTATATAATTAATCATAATATTATTGTTTATTTTTTTAAATGAGTTGTATCAGGTTTTTGGTCAATTCATTAACACGCTGTATAGCCTATGACACTCGCAAATAACGTATAGTCCATCCAGGGATTACCCCCTACCTCCTCATAAACTTACAAGCTTTACCTCTTTATAATATCAGTAGGTATATAGATTACAAAATGCTTCTTAAGGCTTCATTTTTGACTTTACTATGCAGCAAGTTCTTCACACTTTGCTTGGACTTTGCAATTTTGCATTTTTAAATAAATGCTCCAGTTCGCGAAGTTTTCTTATCCTACTAATATTATAAATGTGAAAGTGTGGATGTTTGAATGTTTGTTACTCAATCGCGCAAAAACGGCTGAACGGATTTGGAGGAAATTTGGCATGCACGTGGTCAGGGGTACAGAGAAGGACATAGGGTACTTTTCATCCCGGAATTCCAGCAGGAACTCCGGGGAACAGCTAGTACTATGATAAAAAGAAAACACTTTTCTATAAATAATAAGAACTCGCCTAAAGTTCGTCACTTGGGGGAAATTACTTCACAACTCCACCAAGCTTGTGTGAAACAAACAATACTTTAATTACAATTTGTGTACACCTTTTTGCACGATTTACCTTCAACGGTGAGAATGAAAGCGAACGTGAAGATGTATGTACTCGTATGTGGGCAAATTGGATTATGCAACACGAAATATGCGGCCACGTTTAGGAAAGTAATAATTTTGTTTCATTAATTTTTGTTGTGGAAACATAAAACTTTTACATAAATAGGTCTGTATAACTAGCGCTTTCACTGGAGTAATCTTTATACACAGAGAGGTTTTAGTATGTATTCTCAAACATTAAATTGCTTTATGATAATCGAAAAATGTTGTAAAGGTTAGGTTAGGTAATTTTTTTTTTGCAATCCTATCTATTTCGACATAGTATTCTGATCTTTATTATCCTCATTATTAATATTGCGAATGTGTTTTTTACGCTTTCACGCCTTAACTATAATCCTTACTAATATTATAAATGCAAAAGTGACTTTGTTTGTTTGTGTGTTTGTTTGTTACGCTCTCACGGCAAAACGGCTCAATCGATCACCACGAAATTTTGCATTCACGATGTAAGAGGTATAGAAAAGAACATGGCTACTTTTTATATCGGAATTCCCAAGAAATTTTGAAGTTAACGCGGAAGTAACTACATTAAATTTTGCATACTACATAAACGTTGTCAATGGTAGTGTAAAGAAAAGAGGTCCTCTAGTTAACTATACTTTTATTCTCACTATTATAGCTATTACAACCGCACATATACTATATATACAATAGAAATAGAACACTTATTATGACTACTTAAGTTGAGCAGAGTAACTAGAATGAAGTTCTTCTGTGCTGACACTAGTATTTATTTATATACTAGTGTACGAGGGTTCCGACTAAATAACAGTGTTGCCATGACATAATGCTAGAATTCCCTGAAATAAGGAAAGACTAGTAGAAAACATGACAGTAGGTACAGAAAAATATATAGGGTAGTAGTAAGTACTTTTACCTCGGAATACCCGCGGGATTTCCAAAACTTACGCGGGTCATGGGTGAAACCGCGGCGAACAGCTAGTCAATCTATAATTGTGAAATTTCGCATACACGTTGTCAGGGGTACAGAAAAGGAAAAAATTGAGATATTATCCCGGAATTCCCGTGGGAACTCCGAAATAAATGCGGGTGAAACAATTATTAAATAAAACAATCGTTCTCTCCAATTGAATACGGATCAGAAGCATCAAGCAAGCTTAACTTGCAAACAACATGGATAGGTACTGAGGCAAAAGTATTACATTTCAAACATTTTCGAGGGTAGGTTAAGCATCTGAACCTGGAGCGTTACTTTAACAAGAAATACGGGCGCGATGCATCCCCGTCGGGCTGTGCAGTGTGCACTCGTTCCTCGCTTATTCGTTTGGTTCAAGTTAAAACAAAATAGCGAGGGAGAATCCCAACTGATATTGTGAAATATACAAAAGTAAGATTATTTGTTAGTTTGTTACGCTTTCACGCTCTTACTACTTAATTGTTCATCATGAAATTTTGGATACACGTTGTTAGTGGGAGAGAAAAGGAAAAAAGATACTTATTCTGGAATTCCCGCGGGAACTGAAATACGAGTCTATATTTTTTTTATTTTACCAAATAAAAATTTACAAAAAAGGAAATTAATGAAATGAAATTATTTTATTCGGACAACCGTTAATATGTATTAACAAAAAAAAAACACAAACATAGCGTGTATCAACAAAATGGGAACTTTGCTTAGCATTTAAAGTGCAGTGAGAGAGATATTAATATAATTAGGACGAGAAGTCATCGCGTAAATATCCAAACATTATAGCATTCTAATGTGTGGATTAAGTTGTCAACCATATTATGCACAAGGCATTGTATTTTGACACCATTAACACCTTACAGTAGGTACCTATACTATTATTCACTTTCATTCAATCTGTCGGCAACAACCTCTTTCACTTCCGCTTAAGGTCATAACTTGCAGTGAACTGTGCGCATTCACGAAATGTAGTTCTAGTCGCTCCATAAATGTAAACTGGATCTTGCGAATGCAATCCGAGTTCTGTGTATTACCCTAAGGGCACTGACGTTATGTGGTTAAAATAAAAATGGGAACGTGCAATTTTCTTTTACACGTTTTTCGGTAGTTACCATTCTTGCGCTACTACGGGTAATTAATTATTACTTTTAACATCAAAATTGGTATGAAAGGTGATCATCGCGGTAGATATTATATTACAAAACAAACTGTCAGAAGATTGTTTAGACCAAATGTAACACGTTTTTCACATTTCAGTGGTAAAACACTACAATAACGTAACTATAACTTTATCCACGGAGACAAGTTAATAGGGAAAACATAGACTTCGTTTGTGATTTGTCAGCAATATTTACAGAGTACTTGTACCTGTACCGGCATTCGTGGCATTCAGAATATATTACGCCCACTGACTGTTTTGTCTTTGTCATTCGTATGAGATTAGGTGACAGAGAGAGCGTTATATTAACTTGTCTCCGTGGATAGATTGTAGGTATGTATAATTTAAAAAAAAATATAATTATAAGAAAACTTCTGCGCCTCTAAATAGACCAACCACCTAAACTTTTGCACACAGGCTTGGGAGACGTTTAGTCGTAGATAACCTATACCGTATAACTCCACAACCCACATAAATACCTATTGTATAGATATTTAGGTACAATAGATTACTTCAAATGGAACTTTTGCAATAAAGCCTCCGTTTGCATTGAAAAGAAGTGTCACGAAATATTTTCATTTTCTTTTCATGTGTGTAAGTATCCAAATACCGAGTTTTTTAATCGATTTGGTTCTCAATGCTTACTGCTCTGTGAAGAGTTTTATGTTTAGAGAGTACTCTAACCTAACCTAACTAAACAATCTGAATAACCAAATCTATATATTTCCTTGTTGATCCTACACAAAACAATAGAAACAAGATTTTTATAACTGGAACATTCGTTTTACAACTCTTGCTGAAGACAAGAATTAAACACACACAAAAAAAAAGGAAAACCAAGCAAACTAGAGTCAACACGTTCATTCCGTTGAAAACGTTTAATACAATTGGTGAAGTGGAGTTTCCTTGCTTCCTTCAAGTTGCACGGAAGCGGGACGTGTCACGTGGTACCGTCTGATTAATGACCGCCGTTGCGGAGATAAAAAACTTGGTATCCAGAGCACTTGTGTGATTTAAAACCACAAAGGACTTGGCAATCGTGCTTTCAGATGTTTGTGGTAAAGCGCAGTTGTACCGGTACAGACAGCATAGGAAATAGGTTTACTTTTACAGATTTAATATTATTAATAACTAGCTGGTACACCGCGGTGTCGCTCGCGTGAGTTTCGGGATTCCCGCAGGAACCCCAAAGCAGCCTAATTGGGTATTCTCCAGGGTATGAAAATCAAAATTCTAATTAGTCCGTCAGTTATAAAATAAAAAAAATAATAGACACGTATTTTTTGGTTTTTCAAATTAATGAATATAAACATAGATAAAGCGCATTCAAGTTTAGGATGCACTCGTGACATCAATATTCAGTATCCTCAATGTATCGCCGTTATTTTTTGATTACGTAATAAAAGAAATAATACGCGTCCAATATTTTTCACTAATCTACACGACGGACTAAAAAAAATTGTCAAGTAGCCAATTTACTATCTTATAACATCAGCTAATTAACAGTGAGAGGCTCGTCAAAATCGTTCGAACGGAGATTCGTACACATAATGTAAAGCGTAATTTTTTTTTTAATTGGAAACAAACATGATAATATGTCATTATCGCACGCTCACGCGTCGCTATTCGGCATGTTGGTACTGGCTTGATTAATAACCGGTGATAGTATAAATTACCAGGCTGTTATCACAAGAGGACAGGTGTGCGATCTTATTCCACATCCGTTTCGTACACGGAGAGAAATCAGTCAGACCGAAGAGGTTTCGGTCGCCCTTCGTTGCCCGAAGGAAATGTTGGCGACACAATGTCAGTGACCAGCAGGCACAGTGACCGACCCCGGACGGTGTCCATAATGTGCAAACTACGGGAGAGTATACTGGGTACCATGCCCGACCGAACACCGGTAGCATAAATACTTTTGACCAACATCGGTGGGGAACTTTTCGGTCGCAAACTTACCGAACAAGCCCCTATTTTTCTTTCAGGGTACGAAGAATGCTGATATGATGGTCAAAATTTATATGAGTTATCCTTACCTACATCCTTATGAGTAGGTATGTTTGTTGGTTACGCTTTCACGCTTCACCTACTCAACCGATCACTATGAAATTATTTTGCGTATCAGGGGCACAGAGAAGGGCATAGGGTACTTTTTATTCCGGAATCCTCGTGAGAACTCAGAAATTAATGCGGGTGAAACTACAAAGAACAGCTAATGATCCTGAGATTTGAGAAACTGTTTTGGAATAGGTACTAAACTAGAACTAGAAGAGAAATAAAGTTCCTACGTGACCAACTCTAGCAGACATATTTTAAACTTACCTTTACCCATTTTGACAGTAAGTCTTGACAAATGTACAAAATGTAAGTTCGTAGCCAGAAAAAAGTTTGTTATCGATTTGTTTCTCTTTGTGCGAAACGGTTTTAGAATAGGACTCTAGTGTCTGCGACCGACCGACATTGTTGCTGTAATAATTTATATCATAATCATCTGTTACTGTCTCGGCTTTGATGTCATTATACGATACTTATACTTACAGCTAATATTAAGTTTTTGCAATATTAACACCACTTGGGGATATAAGGATGCCGATAAGCAATAACACGTTAACCTGTAAAATTAAGACATGACAAGGAACGCTTCATTGCGTTTTTTAATTATGTGTTTACCCTATCACATTGTTTAAACACTTACAACATGTTGAACATAAAAAAAATTTGACACAAAATGACGCTGCAATTTGTTAAAACAGGATTTACTAAAAAATTCTTCAGTGTGAGTTAACACACTATTGCTTATCTATGTCTATAAATATCCAAAAGCTCGGGGCCTTATTTTTTAATCATTGCATACACTTTATCAGGAAAACAGAAAAAGACTTTTTATCTCGAAATCCCGCGGGAATTCAGAATTTAACGCGGGTGAAACTGCGGAGAATACCTAGCTAGTGTTCAAATAATTTTCTGGACTATCCTTTATTTTTCTGCCGCTGGGAAGGTCCAGAAATTAATCACAACTGACAAGCAGCAAAAAAGGTGCAAATACTCGCCTGCGATATAAAAAAAATGCTTTTTAAAAAAAGAATAGATAAAATCAAATAAATCATCTCTAAGTATGATTGATCGACAGCCTAGCCTAAGCTGTTTGTTGCAAAATGTTTACAAATTGTGCTCGTAACAGGGTTTGTACTGTGGATTATAGGGGATTTGTTTGAGTATAACACACGACATCATATTTTAGTTGTTTCGAAGAGGGAGTTGATGTATTACCTAAGTTTTCTATCCCTGTGTTTATGTGGTTTGCGTTCCGTATATTCCGTTCGTAGTTTCACAGTCGATTTGTTTTTTTTTTCACTTCTCATGCTCTAAAAGTGCTTTTTGGGCAGGATATAGGCTGCACAAAAAACGAATTTTGTGCACAAGTGCATTAACGTATCTACTCATTAATTTATTTACTCATAATTTATTTAAGGCAAAGAAAATGAGGCATACAGCCAAACAAAATAAGAAAATCATAGATAGAATTTGTTATTTTATAATATTTACTTTACTTTATTTAAATCATAGATAGAATTTGTTATTTTATAATATTTACTTTAATTTATTTGTCTTATGTGTTTTTTAAGACATAAGTATCGTTAATATGCCGGGAAAAACAATCCAACAATTTATTTATTTATTTAAAGAACTTTATTGCACATTTATGTACAAAAGGCGGACTTAATGCCTAAGGCATTCTCTACCAGTCAACCTTCGTTAGGTTGGTCCTTCAGTATTCAAAACTGTGCTAATTTTACTTTGAATTTTAACTAAAGAAATGGTATGTTATACTGCTGTTTTATTTCCTCATATAAAGCAGAGTTTATAACTCGTCCACAAAACCATTTTATCCTCGACATTACTATCAACCCTCGCCTTCGGCTTTGATAAAAATGGTTCGTTTTGTGCACTTGTTGTAAAATCTAGTATTATTTTTTATTTTTTTCCTTTTATCGATAAGAAATTACATAGATAATACAAAAATTAATTTTAGGGTTACGTAAGTTTGATTTCAACATTATTAAAATTTTTGATAGGTATTTCAGAACTTGCTTTTGAAGTTGAAGATCAAATAAAATTAAATAAAAATAAATAGAATAAAAAACTATTTATTGCCAAAAAAAATATATACTATCTATATAATTTACAAGTTGTTCTGTCTTGTCGTAGTTTCCCTGCATAAACTAGGGTTTTCCCGCCAAACTCAATGTCCTAGGATAAAATGCTATGTTTTATGTTAACACTTTCGTCGGCCGTTGAACTTTATTAGGTAGGTACCTACTATTGCAATAAGATTCAAAATTGATTACATATTATTTTTGATGCTGACTGTACAGTAGTTCCAGCAAAGATTTGTCGACAAACAAATCGTCATGATCGTAGAACAATGACGGTTTTGAAAAAAATACGAAATTCACTTTTTACCATATTAGGATACTACATTGTGTGAATATTATTATGGTATTAACAAAAAAATTTTATGTATTTTGGACGTCAAGTTATTCAATCGGTACACTGACGGATTTGATAGACGTCCATAGAAAAATGACGCTTGTGCAAACACGTCGTTATCTGGCGCGCGGGGAACTCCCGCCACCCCCTCCCGCTACCGACCGATCTGCGCGTACGACACTGTTCGCCGAACTCGCTCACTAGATGCACCGAATTACATTTTTCTTAAACAATTGTAATAGTTTAACTTTGTTTATTTGTTTATTAATTACTTTGTGCCTTAGTTTCTATATATACAATGTAAAAAGGTTGCCACAATGAAAACAGGACGATCTAAGCTTATGTTACAACTTGTCGAACAAACCAACAAAAATACATAAATTACGAATTTTACTCATGAAGAGTGCGTTGATAAGGGAGGACTGTATACCAGGGACCCCAGGTAAGTAGTAAGTAACACCAAATGTTAATTTAACATTTGGTATTATTTAATTCTCGTATTTATATAAAATATTGCAAAGTAAGTAATTATAGTATCGGTTCCGACTATCCGTCGATTTTCTATGGAACAGTATAAATCAATTTCAAATTTAATATAAAAATATTTTATGTTATTTTATAATACAATAAAATTATTTCTCTTGAGTTTTAGGTATATTTTTAAGATTTAAATTTTTAAGTCGTATGTGACATTATGACATTTTTTTATGGACATGACAGTGTCGGGTAATCATAACCGACGATATTCTATGGATACGATTTATTATTTAACGGTCGTATATGACTATACCACTTTTTTCTTAGTGAAAAATGCATTTCCGCCTTTCTTCTATTGTAAAACAATGATTATTTATAAACGTTTAATATATTTTTCTGTAAAAAAGTAATCTCATCTAAGTAATAATTTACTTGTATACATAAAAATAAAGTATATTATTATAATTCATACATTTTTACATATACATATTATAATGATATCATTTCAGAATGCCATTCGCCATTACCCCCAAGAGCACACAACATTTTGGAAGAGATGACAGATATTTACTACAACGTCTTTTCAAATGAAGAACAAGGAATAAGCGAAACAAAAAGAACAAAAGATGAAAATATGAACCCAAACATACCACGACCTACTTATTCTCTTAGAGAAGATCCGTTCATGACTGAGTATCAAAATGCATCCTCCCCATATTTACTCCCGGCAGAAAATCGGCATAGTGTCGTGCCCTTCTCAAATATGAGCTCAGATTTAACCCCCTTAAATATATCTATTTTAATACCACAAATACCTATGCCATCACCAGTAAACATCCACAGTGAAGTATGTGACGATTTTTTTTGTCCTACTCACGGTGATGAAGACTATTAGACGTATAATTTGTGCTACCTTTGATTTTCAAAAGATTTTATCGTGTCCTCACGGACAAATTAGTGTATTTGTATTACAAGCGAAAGTTGTCATGTTATAATTTCACTGTATATACGATATGGTTGGCAAACAAGGCTATTGCTACATGTGGGATGAACGTGGAGTCAACGAAGTAGCCAGTTGCGTTTATGACTTCATAAAGAAGTTCGTATGGAAAGGTGTGAAAGAATTTCGATTCTGGTCAGACAATTGCGCTGGTCAGAATCGAAATCGCATTGTATTTAATATGTATGCTCATGCAGCTAAATTATATGATGAAAAGGGCACAACAAGGGGATTCTGTCCACAGTGTTATCGAAAGAGCTGCTGAGCATAAAACAATTTATACACCAGATGAATGGAAATTACTTGTACGATGGTCTAAAGTTACCGGCGATTCTTACGAAATCATAGACGTAAATCAGTCAATAGTGTTTGATTTTGAAAATCAGCTAAAAATCAAGAACTGGGTCAAAAATACAAATGGCAATAAAGTTACTTGGACAAACATAAAGGAAGTTTGTGTCGATGGGACTCAGAGTAATAAAATCCGGTAAAAGTATGCTATAACTAGTTGTGCCTCGCGGTTTCACCCGCGTTAATTTCAGGGTTCCCGCGGGAATTCCGGGATAAAAAGTACCCTATGTGTTAATCTGATGTATAATCTATATTATTGTAAAGTTTCATTTAAATCCATTCAGTAGTTTTTGCGTAAAAGAGTATCAAACATCCATCCATCCATCCATACATACTTACAAACTTTCGCGTTTATAATATTACTAGGATTATCTGATTATTGCATGGCCATTGTAGGTACTTCGAAAGGAAACTAGAAATTACAATAATTTAACTTTACACAAGGCTTATGTGGGTCTTATTCCATTCAGTAGATAATGATAAATATAAAGATCTTATTAGTCTTTACGGTTCTTTAATAATACCTACTTAATATCATAACTTTTTTAGAAGTTTAACTCATAGACGTAATGTTCCTGATGATAATAATGAATCTGATTTTGTACAATAGAATATTTATCTTTTTAAACTTAACGTTTATTATATTGATTAAAAAAGAGTACGACAAAATAGTCTGTTTTATTTCAGATACCCTACCTACCCTCATCTATGATATCAATTTAGCTATTTACTTATCGGCTACCTGCCTACTCACTGACCATGTTCAAAATATAATATGACAAGTAACATATCCGTCATAATTTTACACAGTAAAACCATAGAACATGATTGGATAGTAACATCCGTCATTTTTTGAGCAGTAATTTTCCGAAGAACAATGTCTGATAATACTTTGTGACCATGTTGACTCCAAAGAAAAATGAAGCATGTGATTTTTCTAGAAAACTGTACAATAATTATCAAATATTTTTATGCCATTTAAAAACCAATTCTATTTTTTAATTGTATGCCAAGTTTCATAAATATGTAATAAGAAATAAAAATGTTATGTCGAAAAAACTAACCTAATTATTTGAAATGACTGCCCTGTAAAGTTTCATATTTGTCAGATACGTCACTTTTCTACGACTATGACGAAATAAGCTTTTCCTACTCATTTATATATTTAGTATGGGTAGATAGATAAATATAGGGTCTAAATTATTTTAAACTAGAGACATTTAAACTCTCAAAAATTGATGCTTACTGGTAAGTAAATATGATTGAAAAACACCGAATTATCCTGAGCAATAGAAAAGAATAGAATACACTTTATTGTACACCAAAACAATGTTACACTGTGTTAACAAAAACTCACTGTTAAATTAAGGCATACAAAAGGCGGTCTTATCGCTTTACTAGCGATCTCTTCCAGACAACCTTTAGGTGGATAGGACAAAAACAGAAATAGACAAAGGCTATTAATTGTTAAACGCTTTCTATTATCTCTATCGCTTAATTTAACTATGGACGAAATTTAGAATACCTACAGTCTGGTCAAGCTTTGACTTAACTATCAGACATCGCTCGCCGCTGTTTCGAACATTGTCTAAATACAGGCTACAGCGATGGTTACCCAATGGTCCAGTTCTATTCTCATCCCAGTTTGCGTTTAAATTCGATTTTGCCAATTAGCGGCGGACGAATAGCATTCAACAGGCGATATTCCGATCACCGGTACTTAGAATGCAGATATAACTGTCAAATAACGACTCCATTCGACGACCGACTGTGTAGTTTTATTGAATTAGTGTTTTCGAGTATCGATTTTGATAGTCTGCAATGTTGGATTTGCTCTCCTATTGCAGTAGATCCGTTCACTCTTGAATCATTCGATTTTATAATGTTTGAAAGTTGAAACCCTTTGCGTACTTATGACCTACTTTCGACTAAAGATATTAGGTATAATTTATAATAAGAAATTCCGTGAAGATATTATCTACCACATCAAAAACATAAATGTAAAAGTGGAAGCCAAGTTCAGTAAATATTAACCAGTCTAAAGTTGAGTTTATACACATACTAATAATAATAATCTATTAATATTACATTTGATGACTAGCTGCGCCCCGCGGTTTTACCCGCATGTTTCGGAATTCCCACAGGAACTCTAAAGTAGCCTAATTTACTCCTCATAACATCATTTAATTAGCAGTGAAAGTCATCCGCGTGAATTTCGGAATTCCAGCAGGAACTCCAAACTTCTTAATTAGTCCAGCCGTTGATGCATGATGTCGTTACCAAGGGAAATAGCTGGATTTATTTTTATATTTAAGTATAGATATATAATAAATATCTATAAAAATAAATCACAGTGATTTATTTTCACATTGCTACAAACTAAATTGTACATTGCTATACAGGTTTTTATTTAGTTTTGGCAAAATGGGAGTCAAAGTTTCTACACAGTAGGGTTGAGGACAGTTCACTTCCGGTTTGCGTTTGACAACATAGGTGATTTAACACCGGGTTTCTTCGTTGTGCCGAGAACCGCTCCGCTTAGAAGCAGTTACCCGGGGCTGCGGCGGCTTTGGACGACGGGCACACGTGCATACTCAATGTCTTGCCTTTCCATGACGAGGGAGGAATCAGAACAGCTCCTACCTCGTGTCACTGCTACCCTGTGTAGAAACGGACTTCCGAACTAACCTTTTATCACTGTGTATTTATACTGATCGAAGTGAAAATTTTATTTGCGCGATGTAGATCGCAAAACAACAAAACATTCGATTTTTAAATTATTTAAATACGTATATGAATTGGTGAAATCTCAAAAATGCTCTAATATAAATATTTGAATGACATCTTTTGAAAAAAATTGCGTTTTTGTATCTTTAATTTAACAAACAAGTGAAATGAACATTTCACGTCCGTTACAAACCAAATTTACAACACTGCGAGCGATTATAACGCCATCTTAAAGTAAGACGAGGAATTATTACTTCTTGTTTAATCGTTTTTATCCTGAAATTATGTCTTTGTCCAGCTTTTATAATTACTACATGCTTTTTGGCATAATAATATAATACATACATATCTATATTTATTTATTAATAATAGGATCTTAAAGGAGCATAGGCTTTTAAGTGTATTCACTGTGCCGGTAGGAATGTCAAAGATTTCGATATTTGAGTTTCTGTAGTTTAAAGGCAAAAAAGCAAGGTACCCTTATAGGATCACTTCGTTGTCGGTCTGTTTGTCAAGTTGCTTTTTCTCAAGAATACATTGAAGCATCAAGTTGAAATTAATACTAAATTATCATTGTCTTTTGAAGCTCTGAAAAAATCAAACTTCTAAGTTATCGCAATCAAAAGATACAGTATTAAATAAGTTGAAATCAATATCAAATAACCAAGTTTTCATTCCCTTGGAGCTGTTAAATTAAAATCACGCAATCCCAAGATTAAATAGCCAAATTCAAAGAAAAAGGAACTTGCGTCGCAGCAGCCGTGTCTAATATTACACCAACCATTTCGAGCTACTTTTGATCCCTTTTCAACTGCAAATATATTTAACCTACATACATGCAATTTGGCACATTTATTGAAGCCCTCAAGCTAGTTTAAAATCCAAAATTTCACAAATTTAACTCATTTAATTTCCAAAATTTCACAAACAGTTATTGATTTATAAATCGTTTAAAACCGGTATTTTTATGAATGACTGACTTATAGATCAAAAACCTAACCCTCTTCCAGGTGACCAAGAAACTTGGTATGTGACACCAAGGTTGACTATGCGTTTTTACTACGTATACAAAGAAAAAAACTGAAAACTAAAAAATATTAATAATTAGTATGAAAAATGTAATAGCAAATAAATTTCAGGATTATTATACAGAACTTGGCACCTGTTTAGATTCGTTTTTTGTTTGTATATATATAATTGCGAGTATAACCACTCCCAATTAGGTCACATTGCAACTAAGTCAGGATCTGATGGTGGGATCTTGGAGAAATCGAGGAAACTCTTCAAAAATTATAGACACACCTATAGCGATTTGGGTATTTTTTATAGTAAATCTTTCATTTGCTTTTGAAAAGCAAAATTTGAAGAAGTGGAACTGATGATGAATACCACAGATGGTCATTGGAACTACTCAACAATAATACGTGTTTCACGGATTCCGATTGGAGTGATTTCGAAAATTGTTTTTTTGTTTGAAAGGGAATACTCCCAAATTGATTCCATTGTCACCAAGTCGAGATCTTATGATGGGATCTTGGAGTAATCGAGGGAACACTTCAAAAATTAAAGGTACACCTATAGCGATTTTTGGATTTTTTATAGTAAATCGTTTATTTCCTTTCGGAAAGTAAAATTTGAAGAAGTGGAATTGATGATGAAGACCACAGATGGTCATCAGAACTACTAAATAATAGGTATTTCACAAATTCCGATTCGTTAACTTTAATACGGTTTCTAAATAATTTATGCTCGTCACAATGTATATGGTGAAGTGGAATTGATGATATGTACCAGGAGAACTCCTCAACAATTAACGTCCCTGTGTCGGGAAAAGCAATATTTTGTAAAAGGTGATGAGCAGTTGACATTAGGCTATTGTAACTTAGAGAAATTACGAACTAAATCACTTAAAAGCGAGAAATAAACAAAATTTTATCAAAAAAATTAAAACCGGCTTCCAAAAACACAAGACTAAAAATCTAAAAATAAAAAGCTGAAAATAACAACATACCGATTTAATCCAAAAGACAAAAACACACGTAATATTATTATTGGTTTGTGCTACCACTAATCGGTATAAAGTCGGTGACAAGCCAAATATGGAGGGGGTAGATGGGCTAAGTCGACTCCCGTCACCAGCTCTTCGTGAGCAGGATAACCCAAGTGGGCAGACACCAGCGGGCTTGTCACTGAATCCAAACCAATTAGTGGTAGCACAAACCAATAAAATAATACCTATTTATTTTTCCAAAAAAAAGAAATAAAATCATGTTCCCAAAAGACAAGTCGTGGATAAAAACGAGCTCCACAACACAACCCCGAGTTAAATCCACGACGCAGTGCTGAGTAACTCAATAACCCCAAACAGGAAACTTTTGGGTGTCTCCATAAAAGTATGGAAAGAAGCGTAGCACTAAAACGAGTTGGTGAACTCATAAACTTATAATGCTGTTGCTATGACAACCACAGTTATTTCTTGAGGCAAGTGAAACTATTACATAATATCAACATTGTGTATTCGATATTTGTTGCAAAGATATTGAAAGAGAATAGATTGACAATACGTTCGGCCGCTAAGCTTTCCCCTTGAACCACGCAGCGGTCAAATGATTTCATGCCAACAAAATGCCGTTGGCTAGCAGAGACTATTGTCTATAGATACCAACTTGACCGAAAGCAATGTGATTGGCTATTTGAAATGAACTTTGTGGTGATTGGTATTTGATTGCGTCTCAACGATGTGATTGGTTTTTATTTTGATTATTCCGTCCGCAAAAATTGGTTGACGTGGATTGCATAGTAAAAGTTTGTATTGTTCGTCTATTCTCTTATTATGTCTTTGATTTTTTGTTTAGCAAGTTTTTTTGTCACCGACGTCTACCTACAAATGCCCTAAGAAGCTTCGTTTCAAAGATTCTACCTTAAGTTCAAAGTTGACAACTCGACATACTCCACTGTGCATTCAGCTGTTCATATCACCTGGCTTAGTTTACGAGCTGTCTCAGGACATCAGTAAGGATTCAAAGCAGGTAAACTTGCAACCGGGATAAGGTAACATGCCTCGCAAACTACAGTTACAATTGTTTCATTACTTCAGTTTAATCTGATGTTTTCAAATTTTTAACAACTCATAAGAATTACCTAATTGAGTACGACGTTCAAATTTGCATCAAAAATGCTTATTGAATACTCGTCTTAATGGTCGAATGTACCTTATCCCATAATCTTTTACTTACGCCTTTACTTAACTAGAGTAATATTGTTTTGCTTTGTTTATTTTAAGAAAGAAAGCGACTTTATGAATTTGAAATCGGAATAAATTTAAATTAAGTAGGTATTCTTCGGTTGCCTAACCGCCGCACTCAGAGTCAACTTTAATGATTACTTAGTTAAGTATAGATTTTTAAAACAAAACTGCCGCAATCCGACAAGTTTAATAAATTAATGTTAATTGCCATTTAACTAATTAAGTTACATCTCATTAAATGCCAATTAACATTAATTTACTGAACATCTCTGATTGCGGCAGTTTTGTTTTAAAGATCTATACTTAACTAAGTAATCATTAAAGTCGACTCTGAGTTAAAAAAAACAAAGCAAAACAATATTACTCTAGTTAATAGATTACGCCATTCCTTCTTCCATTTCCATTTCTTACTGACAATCCAAAACCTCATAACTCTGCGGAATAGTACGATATTTAGCGCATGCAGAGTCATGAAACAGAAAGTGTGGTTGAACAACTTAGTGATCACGCGACTACGTCTTAGCGAACGCAATTTCGCTGGGTTCCGCACGCAAACATCCATTGTTTAGTGCTTCAATTTCGAGCCAAATTTTGAATGAAGATATCGCTTTTATGTGTAATATCTTTAAGGTAGTTTACGGCATTAATTTAAGATAGGTACCGGTAATATTTTTTTATCTATGTATATTTTAAAAATTGAATTCATTTGGAGCCTCTTATTTCTTTTAGTCTAATCAGTACTAAGTTATGAATATCTAAAAATATTTACATATTTTTAATGTAATCATGAAAACTGAGTGCAATGTGTAAACTAACTTTTCACGTCAATGGCTCAGTTTGTAAACGTTTTTTGTTTAGTCACATCTTGTGTTTATGGTTACATATCAGTCGCAAAATTTATCATAAATGTTAAAAGCAGTCAACCTACTAAAGAACGTATTTAATATTTTACCATTGATTCTTTTTTTACAAGAGATATTGTGAAATTTACAACAAGATAAAATAATATGTAAATCTCTTCGTTGTCCAATCATAAAGTGATTGTCCTCAAATTTCTCGTCAGATCCTTAAAGATCTAAAACCACAACGTTGTCTCTGCATTTACCTCTAGAAATACACAAAGAGAATAATAAATTATTATGTATAAGAGATGGCGCCGGACCCATTAGAATTTTCGGCATCCGGTCTACAAAAGCGTCTAACCAATTAGAGCTACTGACATTCAAAGCTACCAACATAATATGGAATGCTAATGAAGTCGCAAAACATGTAGAAAAATTTAATAATCAAGTAAATCTTAATAGCTTGCAACAGTTCTCATTTCAGTATTAAATAGTAGAAGTACTTTTGAGAATAATCCAACTTTTTTTTACTGGTTTCGTTTCCAATTTATTCTCAAACGATTTAATAATATAACAACATGAAATTCGGATCATTCAGCCAAGATATTACGAAAAGCTAATAACGAATACATTTTATACTTCAGAAAGGTTAACTAGCATATAATGATACTATAGCCTTAAGTACACCTTTTGTATCATGCTGTAAATAAGTTTAAATATTAAATATATCATAGGATAATTTGATAAACCGAATTTTGGCAGAAATTCTAGGAAATTTGCGAATACCTACTGATTCGATTGCTATGCCATTTGCTTTTAGATAGTTTCAGTCCCTGAATCCCGGCCCAATCATCACATGAGGTCCACCTCATTACTGCATTATCATTGAACTTAAAATACAAAAGTATGCCAAATTTCATCTCCACCGAAAACCGGCAAGTGGTTGAAAAATGGTTGCAAATTTTGATATGGATGCAAACAATTTGCATACGAAAATTGCAATTTAAATCTTGTGTAGGTACCGCGGTAGAGATAATTACTGCGGGAGGTACCTACATGGATGGACATCCCACGTATTTATCGGAACGATTCATCTTTGGTCGTAAAACCAAAGTGGGGCTCTGGTGCCGTGTTCCGACACGCGATACACGCAGGTCCAAACATAGCTGATTCGGTGATTTATCTTGAGCCACCTAATGAAATAATCCACTTATACGAGTATTCATACATAACGGCGGGATATCGTGGGATTACCCCGTAGTGTGCTGTTACCAGGTACGTTAACAACTTGTGTGTTATGGCCCCACGTGGTTATTATGCAGTCTTACCGCCGCACTCAGAGTCGACTTTAATGATTACTTAGTTAAGTATAGATTTTTAAAACAAAACTGCCGCAATCAGACAAGTTTAATAAATTAATGTTAGTTGGCATTTAACTAATTAACTTACATCTCATTAAATGCCAATTAACATTAATTTACTGAACGTCTCTGATACCGGCAGTTTTGTTTTAAAAATCTATACTTAACTAAGAAATCATTAAAGTCGACTCTGAGTGCGGCCATTAAATGCCCTCGAGTTTATTTTAATCTTTTTTTTTAACTAGTACGAATTTCAGCATTCCCTCGGAACATCATTAGCGAGATAAAACCTTTAAAAATATATCGTCGCGTTGGTTCTTAATGAAAGCTGAACAAATAAACAAACACACTTCACTACATAGTATAAAAAAAAATGTCGCTTCCCACTCTCTGTCTGTCCCTATGTATGCTTCGATCTTTAAAACTACGCAAAGGATTTTGATACGGTTTTTTTATAGATAGAGTGATTAATGAGGAAGGTTTATATCTATAGTCTGTCCTGGAATTCCCACGGGAACTCCGAAATAGCCGCGGGTGAAACCTCGGGGGACTATTTACCGACATAGATTTCTGAAGCTTTTAGTTGCTTCTTAACAAATCCAAAGAAAGAAGAGGTAAAAGTCAATTTTGAAGATTATCTAGGCGCTTATCCACATTTTCCCAGTGAAAATCTATAAATAACTTTTTAATTTGTTTACACAGTGGCGCTGCTAAAGGCCTTATTACTTTACTTGCCAAGTATGGACGTGTACCTTATTTATCTGACACGGTACGCGTGGGCTTGGAAATCGAGATACTCTGCGAGATATGAACTCTTCAATCTGCCAAGGATCGGCCTTGGGAGATTTAACTTAATTATAAGTGATGTAGGTTACAGAAACCCTTATAGACTAGCTTTTCCCCCGCGGCTTCGCTGGCGTCAACTTAGGGATTTCCTCAGGAGCATAGTAGCATAGAAATAGTATCTTCTATATAATAGGAGATACTACCTCTGTATAGTATCTCCTATTCTAAGACCTAATTTACTCGTAACCATATATATACACCAAACAGCTGTTTCCTGTGATTCCAACTGGATATATTTTAATACTCCACCGGGAATTCTTTGTTGTTTACTTATACCTATCATATTAGAGAAAAAAGACACGCAAGTTATAATATAGTTCACATCGTAAAATTGACAAATGAACATCAAACTATCTCATAGATGTCATTTATATAATTATATTGCATCAGCGTGGGGACTGGTTTAAAATCGGGATGTCTACTTCACTATCTGTATATGAAGTAGAAATACATAATATGTAGAAAAATTTTGGTACCTACACATTCTGCAGAAATACTAGTAGAACCAATATACTTTCGTTATCCTATTAATTAGTAGAGAACATTAAGCTACGAATGGTTACTGACTTATAAAGAAATTTTAAAGAACCCCAAGGTTTCATTTTAGTATTTTTTTCTTTGTGATTACCTACGTTATTTGTTTAGTCCATCACATATTTTATAACACACGAAACCCTTTGTTTTTGTTTCATCTTCCTGTAATACCACTGCTTCCGTATTTACGTTTTATGCGACTCTAAATCAACACGCGCGTTATTAGTCCGCTTTGCTGTTTATTGTTTAGGGAATGTGTTGTTAATGAATTAACGGATTAATCTACCCTCATTTCGCTAGGGGCTTTGCGATGAGATTGCAAGTCACAAGCGTCAACCAAAACTTGAACTGACTTTCATAATCTTCGTAATGTGGATGAAATTTGGTTGCTATCGTCCAGTAAACGAAGAGAACCCTGGACACCGCGCTCAATACAAACTACCCACGTAATTTTGGCTCGAAAAACGAAAAAAAGAGAAGATGGCTTGCAGAAATAAGGTCAAATTTTCATTTTACTATTGTTTTCTTCGACCAGTATGTGATGCCATTGATGACTTACGCTACTGAAGCTATTGTGGGCCTTATAAGTAAATTCAAGGTCACTCGAAGGGCTATGGAGATTGGAGCGGGCTATGCAGGAAGTTTCTTTGCGGGATCGAATCTGAAATGAAGAAGTTCACAGGCGAGGCCAAGTTCTCGAGTGGTGACCACAAAACCGGAAGACGTGGCGCGGGTAGGCCCGCTACAAGGTGGACTACTTTGTGAAGGTCGCGGGACGCCATTGCATGCGAAAAGCGCAGGACCGGTCGTTGTGGCGATCCTTGGAATTTGCCCAGCAGTGGACGTCTTTTGGTGATGATGATTATTTTCTTGAATTTAAGTTCAATGTATCATACCTTTATTCACGTGTACCTGGTCGCAATTCATGTTGAGTAAATAATTAGCAACCTTGAGCCACAGTGTAAGATATTATCAACCATTAATTTCAGTTTACTCCCTTCATAGCTGTTTACATTGTCTTGTGCTTTACAAACTCGTGTATCTGGTCCGCATGTGAACAATCTATGTTATGTAGGTAAATGTACGAGAACATGGTGCGAACCTCTCGACTAATTAAATAACGAGGCAAATGGTCATGATTAAATCTAGACGGCTTTATGTTTTCATACGTAATACTAGCTGTTTCCTGCGGTTTCACCCGCGCTTAGTTTCGGAATTCCAGCGGGAATTTTCGGATATGAATACTTACCCTATTTCCTTTTTTGTGCCCCCATGTGTATAGGTATAGTATGCAAAATTTGATGCAGTTTTACCCACGTTATTTTCGGAGTTCCCACAGGACTTTGAAACAAAAGGTTATTTATTTAAAATTTGACTAAGTCTATTTAAAATTTCATGATGATCGGTTGAGTAGTTTTAGCATGAAAGCGTCAAAGTTAAATAATTTTAGGTAGGTATTCAAATTTGACACATAATGTGGCTCTTTTTGAAGTCGATAAAATTACAATTATAATGGCAGCACCTATAAATTATGTAACCACTTGCTGTGACCCCGCATTTTACCCGCGTGAGTATCAAAGTTCCTGCAGGAACTCCAAAGTATAAAAATACTTCTTAAACCTTCCTTGAACTTTCACAAATATTTCAAGATCAAAATTAACCAAATTGGTCCAGCCCTTCTCGAGTTTTAGCGAGACAAACGAACAGCAATTCATTTTTATGCATAAAGATTTAATTTAAGGTGAAAAGAAGAAATATAAGTTTTTAACTATGTAACAGTAATTTAGGTAACTTAAAATCTCATAACTGTTATGCATTTTTATAAAAAAGTTAAAACATGTTTAACTGAAAAAGAAGTAATTCTTATATAATACTAGGAATATAGCTATATTGTTAAACTGAGAGGTAAAAAGAAAACCGAGCGTTAAAAGTTCTTCAAAGAGCAGACCAGAAATATGCATAAAACATCGTGAATCCTTTTGATTCCATACAAGTTTGATGCATTTTTCACCTACAATAACTGTTGGTTTTCTCTCGGAATATCTTTGAGGCGATCGGACGAAAAATAGGTTTTTCTTTTGGAATATTTCTATTAGTACACCTCATGATCTTCATAGTTTCGTTCCGTTTTGATTGAACTGGTTGGAGTGGAATTCAAAATTAATTGAACGCCTGCAGTTTTTCATAATTACAACCTAGTGTAGCAAAGACAAAAAGTGGTGGAAAAAAACTGTCATTAACATTTCCAGCTTTCTCCACAGCGTGAAACACAAAAACTAACCGAGCGTGTTCGCTCCCTTTTCTTCTTGGGGACATAAATAAGAATTTTAGCGGGCTTCTAATGCGAAAAGATCCGTTACACTATCACATAAGGCGGGATTTATCTCGCCCGTCTTGATCACGATATACGATCTGGCCAAGTTGTGAGATTAAGCGGAAAAATAAACCCAATTTTGAAAACGTTCAAAAGTCTTCGTGCATCAACATAATTTTACATCTTCCATAGATTTTATTATAGTTTATTAAAAATAGCATCAGTTCTAATATGCTACTTGCATAATACCTATGTAATATTATATTACAGTATCGTTACTTAAAATTATCAACGCTTGATACAATTTTTTTTTTTACTACTATCTATATCAGTAAGTACATTAGAAGAACTACTATTATACAATAAACTAGGTGTACCCCGCAATTTCAACCGCATGAGTTTCACAATTCTCGCAGGAACTCTAAAGTAGTCTAATTTAATTCTTATAAAATTAGCTAACTGGCTGAGAAATTCCTATCAAAATTGGTCCAACCATTTCGGAGGTTCACCCGCGTGAGTTTTGGAACTGCCGCAGGTACTTCAAACTTCTTTCATAAGAACCTACTCCTTACAATAACATACACAACAAAAAAAGAACTAGCGCAATTGGCCCAGTAATTCAGGGCATTGCAGTGATGCCGTCACCAAAGGAAATATGGATCCATTTTTATGTATTCTCTAGTCAATAGATAATATGATACTTATTTTTTGCAGAGGGCTCTTAGACCAAAGTGGTTTTGCTGTTAACTTATAACTTGAATTTCACCCACAAAAGACAGTGCTTGATAAGAAAAGTAAGGAATAAGAATGTTTTTTTTTTGTGAGAATCACGACTTGAATGCTTTACGATTGTTTACAGAATATACCAGAGTAATCTAAGCACAATAACTTATGGGAAGAGAAACTTTTTGCAAAGGCAGAGCACTGAGTCAAACGGGTTGGTGAGCAGTATCAAAAGAAGGAGCAATGACAAAGTCTTCATTTGTTTTTTGGTCGGTGAAAGTATAAAATATTTTTTTAACAAAGCTAAACAAGCTTTTATTTAAATGCACTAAAATGAATAAACCACGCATTGTCATCAAAACTAAACGATGTTTACAAAATATCAGCTCAATCGGTTGAAGATAATCTGCTACAAAATTCAGTTGCAAGATTTCACCCATAAAAACATACATACATTGCAAGAATAAAGCTAATAATAATAATAATCCACTTCAAAACACACAGATCTTCTTGATCCCATACTAAGCTACAAGCTTGTGTCGTGGAAACCAAGCAAGCAAACCAAGCAAATGTTTGAATTATTTTGGGCATGGGGAAAAATTTATTAATGGCAGCTGCGTCCAACCAACCGGACCGGATTATCTACCTATACATATAAACTGCTTTGTCTTGAATGACTAATGGATCAACGCACAGCCTAAACCGCTGATCGTAGAGACCTGAAACTTGGAAGGTGTGTTCTTTGTATAACTTAGGCATCCGATAAGCTAGGATTTTTGAAAATTTAACCCCTAAACGGTTGAAAAGTGGTTGCAAAGTTTGTATGGAACAATTCCGCGGGAACTTCGAAATTATCACGGGTGAAACCGCGCGGGATAGCTAGTATTACAATATATATTATACTTAATATCCCAAGTTGAAATTATCTAGATTGATGAAATGAATAAAATGAATTATTTTTCTAAACTTAACTTCAGATTAAAATATAGATTATTGTGAATGGATATTTGCTATATTGTAGACTAGCTGTTCCCCGCGGTTTCACCCTCGTTGATGTCGGAGTTCCCGCGGGAATTCTGGGATAAAAAGTATTCTAAGTTACTCCTTATAACATTAGCTATTTGTGAGTGAAAGCCCTGTCATCGTCGGTCCAGCCGTTTCAAAGATTAGCCGGAAAGAACAGACAGACAGAAAACAATTTTAAAAATGGATTTTTTGATGTAGATAAGTACTGTTATACATATAATCTCGTATGCATTTAGTGAAAAGCTGTTAATTTAAAATTACAAACAGACCCTTCAATTTTATTCATATGTGTAGATAATAACACCTGTATGTATCTAGCCGTTGATATAGTCGTTGTCATAAATATATAGGAGGAGGTTTCTTTTCACGGAAAATTCCCATAAGCACGGTTAATACTGGACCGATCGAGTACCGAAGTACTTAGTGAAGTTGGTGCGGCTTCGTTGTTAAGAGTTTATATTCTATTGCTTCCCCAAGTCTTCACTCATATTACTTGATGAGTACCTACGTCCTACATACTTTGTGCATAAGTTTGTGGAAGGGCGTTTACTTGAATTATTTAAAAAAAATTCAATACCTACTCAGAAATTGTTTATCTTTTATTGTTAGATAATATCGTTTACTTTCCGAAATATATTTGAAAAAACTGGTTCGAAATAGTATATTTCATTACAAGTGCGGAAAGCCTGTCATTGCAAAGAGTTCCGACAAATGTCTACCCGAGCCGAGGCGCAGCCGAAGGTGAGGGAGGGTTGACAGTCGGAACTAGTTGCAATGACTGTTCCGCACGTGTACTGAACAACTATTTTTAATACAGTTACGAAAAAATTAAGCAATTTAATAAAATATCAAAAACACAACAAACTCAACTAAGTTCCAACTGTGATCAAGAGATGGCGCTAGTCGTATTAGTAATGCGAAACCTACGTTTCGCAATGCAAAAAGTGTGTCAAAGTCGTGTCGCCATTTTTGACAGTTGGCAAAGAGAACGCACGAGTTCGGGAAAGGTAAACAAAAAGCTAGAGTATGTAATAGCCCATATCCCGAACGCTAAACGTCCCTGCAATACGCCACTTTTTGAGCAACTGTATTAAAAAAAGAATTTTTCATGTGGGACGAAACTCTGCGGGGCGAATCAGGAACAAATCGTATTCGATAAGAAATTGTAGACGAGAATCGCACCTATATTGAATGTTCCTCATTTAACCTTACCTGTACCTTGTACCATGGACCATGCTTGTACTCAATACTCATGTCTTATACAATAAATTTTGAGCCACAAGTTTACTCTGCTGTTTCTACTTTTAATTCATAGCTCAGCATAATATCGATTATTACCATTGCTTTATAAAAATATTATTATTCAGCACTAAATCAGTGAAACTTATGATGGTCGGATCTTTCTAAATTATTCCCTATTGAATTATGATGACAATTTAGCAACAATTTTTTATCTGTGTTTTTCGTTGGTTCTTGATGGCAAAAAAATATTTGGATATGTTTTGCTGACCAACCTACTTAAGCTCCGTGATAAATTACAAAGAGAGCTCCTGGAATAACTGGGGTGTAATAAGTAGATTTTTATTTCATTTCACTGGAAAATACATTCTTTCTGAATAAAAAATATTATAGGTAACCAAGTACAAAAAAATGGCTGTTTTTACTGTACTTACTTACTGTGCTCTGTCGATTATTGTGGCGTACCTAGTTTTTGTTACAGATTAAATACAATATAAGACCCAATGTATGTCAGTTATTTTCATAATAATAATATGTATAAATATATAAATGAGAGAATGTCAAGGTGAACCCACAGTCTTTTTGGGTATAACGTTGGATGCCAAGCTTCAATGGTGGTCACATACTGCATACCGAAAAGACTCTGTTCTGCAGCTTTTGCGGTTAAAATTAATTCAAATGACAAGGATCTACTGCTAGATTAGTTCATTTTTGCTGATTCCACACTATTATGTCATACAATATCCTGATGTAGGGTAATGCTGCTGATGTTAATAGTATTTTTGTTTAATTGTTCGTGCTCTATAAAATGGGATCCAGAGAGTCAGGGACTTTAAGAAAATCAATATAATAACAGTATTACGTATAATATTTATTTATAATAAAAATAGTTCCCAATTTAAGTTAAATTGTTAAAGACACAGTGTAGATACAAGGAATTAGCATAGGTAAGGCTATAGGCTATAGGCTCCATAAAACACGCATGTAGATGTAGATCTTTTGTAGCTGGCTGCGTGAAATCGTAGAACAAAGTTCCTATAGCATTGTAACAGAATAGGCTATTTGACTACTTTTTTTCTGAATTCTATTTAGTCCGTCAGTTAGATACTAAAAAAATAATGAACACGTATTTTTTGCTTTTTTTCAAATCAATGAAAATATACCTGGATAAAGCGCATTAAAGTTTGGGAGTGGGGGCTCGTAACGTCATACGCAGCTAAAAACTGCGCCTGCTTGTGACGTCACGCGACGTTTCGACTCAACGTATCTCCGTTATTTTTTGCTAACCTGAAATAAGAAAAAATACGTGTCTAATATTTTTTATCAATCTACACAACGGGTTAAAAATAAAAAATAATGAAAATAGCCTATTCTCCATCAACAGATTCAAAAGTTATGCTTAACAAATACTGATTTCTAAGGCATATTATTACTATCATGTAAATGAGTATTTAAATCATAGCCTTGCATGGAATTGAGTTATTCAAATTTCAAGTTTACTTGTTTTAAATTTGTTTGAGTTTCTCATGGTGGTCAACCTTATATGTTTTGAAATTTAAATTATTGACAAGAGAATGATTGCATAATAAGCCATGCTCACTCAAATTTTCCACTGGCGGTTGCGTGTGAACTGAGTCAGGTCGCTCGGTTCCTTCTACTATAAACTAGATTGAGAGGGGCGGGGCTTACCAGCACGTCATACTCGTGAACGGGTGCGCTTGATAGCCTCGGTACTTCGACCCTTGGGATCTTTTGTACCATCCCCATCCTGTGATCCTCCCTCTATTCCCTGAAGACCTCGGTGGCAAAGGCTAGTGTTCAGTGGATTGGTAGGAACCTAAAGTCCCCTGGTTCTAGGTAAGCCATCCCTAGAAGGCCCGTTACATTTATGAGCCAAGGCATCGCACTCACACATGAGATGTGCCATTGTTACCACGCTCAGCTGGTACTGGTCATGTCTCGTCTACTATGGTAATCCTAGCCTTCTTTAGTACGACACTTTTTCTCACATAATTAATTTAAATAAACACAAGTATTAAATAACGTTATTTCATGACTAGCTGTGCCCCGCGGTTTCACACGCGGTTATTTCAGAGTTTCCGCTTGAATTCCGGGATAAAAAGTACCCTATGTCCTTCTCTGTACCCCTGAAAACGTGCATGCCAAATTTCATCCAAATCCGTTCAGCCTTTTTTGCGTGATTGAGTAACAAACATCCAAACATCCAACAACAACAACAATTTCTGGGAAGTTTGTTGCGTAGTTCCAGCCATAAGCTAGGAAGCTGTGAAGGGCGGACATTTTTTGGATGTTATCATTATAATAATGTATTCTTATTGACATGAAAAAGAGCCATGCTTAAGGATCAACTATATATCAGTTTTATGATATTTTTCATATTTTTTTGTCTTTTATTGCTGTTCAGAGGGTCTTAATGGGCGATTCTAATTGATTTTTCGTTACCAGATTTCATTCAATGTTAATTAAAGGAAGTAATTAAAAGAACATTGTCCCCTGCAAAAGGGTGATGCTTAATTTGATTATCCTCTGAGTTTTATTACACAATTACGGAGCATTTTCGCAATAAAATTAATTATTACTTTATTAGACAGCACCGTTGGTGTAGTAATAATTAAAAGTAACTATTACAGGTTCGATTATTACAGGGTTCGATTCCCGCACCAGGGTAAACATTTAAAATTTGATGTAGGTACTTAGGTGTTAACTGCGCCTGGGTCAGCACTCAACCTGTGAAATAAGTCCTTAACTCTAGTTCATTTCACAGTTTCTTTTTACAAGAAACAATATTGAATTTAAAAATTATAAGCAAATTTATTTCATTGATAAATTTCATTGGATTATAGAATTTCATTCGTTTATTTTATACTAATACACAGCATATGGTATCCTGAGGACAGTCTTTTACAGCATCAACGCGCAGCTTTTCGCTGCAGGTGTCGTCACTTGACCTGCAAACACCACCGTGTTTGGAACATCTAGTCTCTCGGGTCGATACTGGAATGACAATATTAACAAAAAAATTAAAACCGAATTCCAAAAACACAAAACTAAAAAGCTAAAAATAACAAAATACCGATCTAATTCAACAGACAAAAATACACGCAATACTATTATAGGTTTGTGCTACCGTGCTACTTCCATTACTTACTTCCATAACAACACTCGATGCCATCGCTCCTTTGGTTGGGACACAAGCCCCTTTGTTCCGAGAGCTGGCCATCGGGACAATCGGCTGCTATGGTACACATACCGCCAGCGGATGAACAAGGTGCTTCCTGTTTGATGGAGTCGATTCTCCGTACTGAAATAACATTATTTCTTTTACTTTAGCATGGATAAGTAGGTAATATAGGTGCCTATACATACACGCTTGTCTCCCGGACATCAATTATAATAATAACTAGTTGTGCCCCGCGGTTTCACCCGCGTTAATTTTCCCGCGGGAATTCCAGGATAAAAGTACCCTGTGTGTTAATCTGATGTATAAGCTATATTATTGTAAAGTTTCATTTAAATCCATCCAGTAGTTTTTGCGTGAAAGAGTAAAAAACATCCATCCATCCAACCATCCATCCATCCATCCATACATACTTACAAACTTTCGCGTTTATAATATTAGTAGGATAATAATAATATATTTATTCACTACACCAACTTAGATCATTTTGTTAGTAACATGATTGCTTTATCTATTGTTAGCAAATTACATTTCCTATTTAATTACCATTCAATACATTATATTTATACATTTATACATTATATTCCTTCAAAAACATTATAATATACATTAAAGATAAATAATTATGTCCGTCCATTAATTATGTCAAGTTCAGTTTACATTAAAGATATTTAGATAATAGGGTACTTGCATGAAATTTATAATAAGAAATTGTGTCAATATTTCAAAAATAGAGCCTTAGAAAAGCGTTATCGTGAAAGATTTACCAAAAAATTTTCAATAGTTTCCAAAATATTCAACTTTTAATTTTGTGAAACGGAACGTTGCAACGAAACACCAACTACAGCCAAGCTTGACACATGACGTCACTTTTATTTTTTTAGGAAACATTTACCTCTTTCAGAGAAGGCAAAAGAAACTAAGTGCATACAGTCAACGCAAATTTTCCATTTTCTGAAGTTTTTTACTTTAAAATGCATCAGTAACATCCATTTCGATTCTTTACTGGAACTTTTGGGAATAAATCGACACAGTTCAACCTTAATTTCGCTTTTGGATATTGAAGTTATCTGTCTGTCAGCGTCACATGACACTGTCAATACGACAGTGACATTTCTATCACAGATTAATAAGGCGTAATTTTGAACAAGTGACGTCATTCCGTGTTTCGGCGGTAAGGTCTAAAGTAGGAACTTTGAAACGCTCTATTTCATTAATTTATGCATATATTTTTTTTCTTTTTCTTGCTTTGTTTAAGTAGGCCATATATCTTTAAAATAGACTGAAAAAAAAATTAATGCAAGTACCCTATTATATCAGTCATTAAATTAGGTTAAGTGACAAAATTTTAGTTTTTGGATTAATAAAAACATGCATACGTTTTTTTTATTTTTTTTATTTAAGTAATCAAAAAATAACGCCGATACACCGCACCGAAATGACACGTGACGTCACTATCCGGTGCAGATCATACTACGGGCTACGGGGTTGTGACGTCACGAGCCTTCACTTTTAAACTTTAAGGCATTTAATCTAACCATAAGAATTTAGATTTTTATAGGAATACCAGCACCATGCCTATTAGAATTTTTTCAGTAAGAGTCGTCTACAAAATAATATACAAAATTATGAACACTAAACAATCTATGTAATGACTGATTTCCGTGACACTACCTATTATCATTACCTATACAGCACATAGATAGATAATCAACCCGGTTTCAACCCCTTGCTTGGGTTTAATTAAACCCGATAGTGTGTGCGCACTTGCGGCCGCACTCAGAGTCGACTTTAATGATTACTTAGTTAAGTATAGATATTTAAAACAAAACTGCCTCAATCAGAAATTTAATGTTAATTGGCATTAATTCAGTAAATTAATGTTAATTGGCATTTAATGAGATGTAACTTAATTAGGTAAATGCCAATTAACATTAATTTATTAAACTTGTCTGATCGCGGCAGTTTTGTTTTAAAAATCCATACTTAACGAAGTAATCATTAAAGTCGACTCTGAGTGCGGCGGTTAACTATGTAGCCATTACCGGCCTTCCATGTTTATTAAATTAAGAATTAATTTTATTTTTGACACGATATTGACTAGATATTGCATGCTCAACCAAATGTCCCGCTGGCGGTGGCGTGTGAGTCGGGTCCCCTCTAAAATGGTTAAGCGGGGCGGAACTTACGAGCACGTCATACTCGTGAACGGGTGCTGTCAGTTGGTACTGGTCATGTCTGGTCTAGTATTATAGATAATCCTAGTTTAACTCCTAATGTCTTTGTATCTGTACGGTAGCTTATTGTTTGTAACGACTCATTGTTCTCACATAATTAATTGCAAGTTCAGTTACCACTAATAATATTACACTCGTACATAATAATATATTATTATTATTATTATTATTATTTTTTTTTTTTTAGTGTTAAATTGGAGTTTGTAATTAAATTTATTTGAAATTAGAAATGCACATAACGTCAAAAGTTACATTTCAAAAATCAAGTGACCCTAATAAACAAATGTTAAATTGGTAAAATTAATCTTTTTCTAAAGTCAGCGTAGGTTTATTTATTATTTATTTATTTATTTATTTGTTCTTACATGGTTGCTTAAAAACTAGTGGCAGGAGCTCCCAGTAGGCTTGCGCCCGTATTATAACATTAAACTGACAGCGTGCTACTGGAGAGTTTGTAGAGCAGCTTCTTCTCTTCAGTCATAGCACTAGGAAGCTGTGAAGATGGATAACTTATGGGTGCTGTCATAATAACTGTAATTTTACTGACGTCTGAAAAAAGGCATTTGACTTTGACTTTGACCTTTGTAAAAGCCCGTAAAGTAGATCAAGAGATTTTTATTATTGAGAAACATTTTCATTGGAAAATTATAATTATAGACGCCATTCTTAAAGAAGAAGAAGAAGAACGACCGGGTCGATTGCCCATTTATATTATTCCTCTTCCTACTATATTTTACTAATATTATAAATGTGAAAGTGTGGATGTTTGGATGTTTGTTACTCAATCACGCAAAAACGATTGAACGGATTAGGATGAATTTTGGCATGCACGTTGTCAGGGGTACAGAGAAGGACACAGGGTACTTTTTATCCCGGGATTCCCGCGGGAACTCCGAAATTACCGCGGGTGAAACCGCGGGGCACAGCTAGTTTTTCATAATTGTTAAGATTTTCATGTTGTTAAGGTTACCTGGAAGAAATTGCTGTTAAGAAATAAGGCCGCCTTTGTTGCCTGTTTTAGTTACCTCACTACCACTGTATTTTTACTCTTTTTCTGGTGACACTAAAGATTATTTTATTTTAATTGATTGATTTATTCTGTTCATAATAATAAAATTGATTCAGCTTCCAATTGTTTTACCTTATTAGCTGAGTCACTAATAATAATAAAGGTATATAAAATTATAATATAAATAAACAAAGTAATAACAATAAGAATGCATTGTCTCATACGTAGCGTCACCTGCCTACCAGAATTACTTAAAACTTACATTGAAATTTCAATCTTATACAAAACTATTTAAAGTCGCTAGTCCAAAATTTTGACGTGAGATTTAAATAACGCAGCTATAAACAACATGGTGAGTGGTTAATTAGGTTAGATAGTAATAATCATCTAATGTTCATAATAAACAATTGGCTACTTGACTTAATGTTGTTTTTTAGTCCGTCTTGTAGATTAATTAATAAAAAATAGTGGAGACGTATTTTTTTTACGTTGTCAAAAAATAACGGTTGAAATTTCGCGTGTGGTCACAACCCGGTGCAGTTTGTACGGGGCTTAAAACGAAAAATGACGTCACGAGTCCCCCACTCCAAACTTTAATACGTGTCTATTATTTTTTATTTTCTAACTGACGGATTAATTAGTATTTTTATTTTCATACCCCAGAAAATTCCCAATTTATATAATCTATACTATAATAAAAGAGTAGAATCCGCGATTCTGTAGGTACATTGAATATTTTTAACAAACATTGACAGGGGGCGATATAAGAAGAGTAACCAACCACAAACCCTTTAACATTGAACTATTGACAATAATTATCTAGTTAGTAGACTATATTATTTACTTTACTATAAAACTATTGAAGTTATTTACAAAAGCCAACTCACAGTCGTTTTCCTCGCTCCAAACTTGACCGAATAAAAGAAAAGTTACGAAAAACACGTTCATTGTAAGAGCGAGACGCAACATTATTTATTTTTAAATAGCAATTAGTACTGCACTACTGAACGTATGGTAGTCTAGATAGCGAATGACGGATTCTCACATTAACTTCTTTCGCAATAATATACTTACTTACCTACACACGCAACTATACAAATAATATACGGGTCAATGACAACAAAGTTAAATATCAACAAAAAAAATTAAGTACAGTCGTCTGCCTATATTCGAGGTTATTCAATGAAGAGGTATTTACGTTGACTTCAAATATGGCGGCAACTCGACGGTAGGTATATTTATTTATTTATTTAATCCTTTATTGCACATAAAAAATAATATTACAGTACCTAAAGACCAGGAGAGAGCAAATGGCGGTCTTATCACATAGTTGCGATCTCTTCCAGACAACCAATTATGCGAACAAACAAAAATACATAGAAACGGGTGGTTGGGCAAAGCGTTCCATATAATTATACTATAAATATATGTATATACATAAACTACACTATACTTAAATATATAAAATCACTACTTATCTGCATATACACTATAATATATTATGTATTACACATTAGGTACCTATATATATTAAAGTGACAATTTAACTAATCGAATCGCAAGTCGTGAAATACTATATATTTGCAGAGTTCCCTCGATTTCCCAAGATCCCATCATTAGATCCTGACTTCATGATTCGGACTACCTCGGGAGTATACCCTTTTAATCAAACAAGAATTTTTCAAATCTGTCCAGCCACCTTCGAGTAATCGCGTAACAAACATATAAAAAAAAACATAGAGTCGAATTCAGAGCCTCCTTTTTTGGAAGTCGGTAAAAAAAATTAAATTTTAACGGAAATGAAAAAGAACTGGATAGGGAAAGTGTACGTCCTTTAAAAAAAATATTTAAGGAAGTTTATTTTACGTAATGAAAAAATTTGAGGAAGTCCTCAAATTGAAATGCAAAAGAGCTCTGATGACCTACATGGAAAAGTTTGCAACCTAATACAATAATCGTCTGATTTTGACCTTAATAGCACTTTTTCATTGACGATACACCTAAAAGAAAGCCCAGCCCCCTATATAATCTTATTTTTATTTTAGTTCAATCTTTGAGTACCTAACTAACATCCAATTAATTTGTTTGAGTAGCTAACATCCATAGCTGCTCTACCACCTTCAAGTTCAAATCTGTCGCCGAGCACCTAACGGTGGTTCCGGCAGCCCCACTTGAAAGACAGTTCCCATCCCCATTCCAGATCGGCAACGCATCTGCAGGCCTTCTGGTGTTGCAGATGTCCATGGGTGGCAGTAACCACTTACCGTCAGGTGTACCACTTGCCCGTTTGCCCCTTATGACATAAAAAAAAATATTTTCAGAAAATTTCACATTTAATGCACGAGTATGATCAGTAAAGTATTATATTATTTGTGTCACATATAACTCCAGTTGAATGTACCAGCTGCTTCCTAATACCGCTTTGTACTTATTTTCTCTTCTTTATCTTTCAATGTACTCAGTGTGACTAATTCTAATAATAATAATTTTGTTATTTATACAGTATTAGTCGGAAAGGGGGTACTCAGTAAGAAGCGCTTTAAAGAGTGACTGATTACTATGTACTTAAAAACACTTTGCTTCGCGATTTGTAGATTTTGAAAAAAATCAAAATCCACAAATCGCGACGGTCAAAAGTATCTACTCGTATATAAGTGAGACCATTAGTCGCTAACCCGAGTATCAGCTTGTACACGCGCAAGCAGTTAAACTTTTCTTATTACAGCAATGAAATTAATTTCACGGAAAACTCTAAATTCTAACTGTTTATCGTATCTAGAATGCAAAAATATATTGAAACAAAGAAATCCTCCTATACTCAAAGAAGCTTGTCATCAAAAAACTTTTTTTTTTTCATGTACATTTCGGTACCTCACTGTGATTATAATCTGTGACGATAACTCTGTAACGAGGTCCGTTTGCCGTTGTTATTTAATAGGCACAATATTTTTTTCAATGTAAGGAATAGCACCAAAAATGAATGCATTTTTATTGCATAATGTGGTACCCTTTCGGTTCGGTACTCCCTTTTCAAGTAACTCTGTTTAATATAATATTTCGTAGCATGATTGCGGTATAACTTCATCCCTTCATCACTGATGACTGATGGGCCCCACATCATAACCCGACTCTAGCACCACCTGAACAATGATTAATGATATCTAGGGATTGTTGTCATATAGTTTGCCTGAGAGGGAAAGATTAGGATATGTGCGAGGAAGAAGATATAGGATTAGCGCCTAGCGGTTTAGAAAAAATCATCCTTACTCGTACTAATCAAGACATAGTTAAAACAAAATCGCTTTCTCTGTCCCTAGATATATCCCTATGTATGCTTAAATCTTTAAAACTACGCAACTGATTTTGATGCGATTTTCACCAATAGATAGAGTGATTCATGACGAAGGTTTACAACTATATTTTATCTTGGAATTCCCGCGGGAACTCCGAAATTACCGCGGGTGAAGACGCGCGGGTCTGCTAGTAGTATTATAAATGCGAAAGTTAGTTAGTTTGTTTGTTACGCTATTTTGTATGATCAACGTATGCGAGGATGAGCTCGAAAGTGCATTTTCATCCGACTTGCTTCAAATTTATCGTCACTGCTCAGCTCCTATGTGTCTTAGCGTTATGTTATATAGCCTATAACCTGCCCAGGAGTATGGACTACAATCGTACCAAATTTGGTTAAAATCCCTTCCGTAATTTTTGACCCATGCGTGCACATACAGACCGACAGACAAAAAATTTACTGATTGCATTTTTGGCATCAGTATCGATCACCATTCATCCTCCAATATTAATTTTGAATGTATATTCAATGTACGGAATTGACCTTTTTTCAGTTTTATTATAAGTATAGATTATTTGACTGGAAGATATACGACCTGCCATCTTACCCTAGTTGTCAGTCAATAATCGTTATAGAAAACTAACGTGACGGTGACGTGGTGAGGTGACGTGTCGCCATGTGACAAGTCCAATTTATTATTCGCTACCACGCGACACGACGATAGGTGTACGTTTCTTAGTTTTCTATAGCACTAAAGATTAATTAATTAAATAATTAATAGTTTATTTATTTATTTATTCTTCTCGCACAAAATAGCACAAATGGCGAACTTAATGCCTTGCGGCATTCTCTGACAGTTAACCATTGGGTTGACAGAGAGATAAGAGGGACGGGGTGTGCAACCTACGGAAAAAACGAAAAAATAAAATAAAATTAATAGTATTGAAAACTAAAAACTGTTATAAACTAAGACATACATAAGGACTGAACATAGAGATAATTAATATATAAATATTACACAACATAAAATACGTACTCAAATATTTAGGTAATATATAAATATACATAGTTTTATTTTTATTCAATTTTAATAGGGGGCAGATATCGCGTGAACATATACCTAATTCTCCATAACTAATACGAATACACAAATAAATAAGTAAATAACTAGCTGTTCCCCGCGGTTTCACCCGCGTTAATTTCGGAGATCGCGCGGATAGGTATAAGATAAAAGTAGGTACTACCCTATATTTTTTTCTATACTTACCAACTTACTTGACAACGTGTACTATGCAAAATTTGTTGTAGTTTCACCCTCGTTAGTTTCAGAGTTCCCGTAGGAATTCCAGGATAAAAAGGACCCTATGTCCTTCTCTGTACCTCTGAAGACGTGTATGCAAAATTTCACAATGATCGGTTCAGCTGTTAAGGCAAGAAAGCGTAACAAACAAACTCACTTTCGCATTTATAAGTGAGGATAGCAAGGATGACTCCGCTCATAACTAGCGCATTCTATGCGACAGCATTAAATAATATGTAGGTTTTAATAATACTTCAAAACACACCGATCTACGTGATCCCACACTAAGCTATAAACCTTTTGTTGTCGTGACAACCACGCAAACGTGGTATATACCTACACTAGCTGTGCCCTGCGGTTTCACCCGCGCGAAAGGTTTTTATACAACAACTTTTTTTCCCGACATCCGATTTCAATGAAACAAAGCCTATATGTAGCTCCAGGCTAAGCTTAATCTACCTGTGAAAACCGCACGACAATCCGTTCAGTTGATTCGGAGATTATCGCGAACAGACAGACAGACAGACAGAAAAGAATTTTAAAAACTTTTTTTTGGACTTGGCTACTCTTCTTTTATTACCCCTCTCAATTTTAGATAAAATATCCAATGTACAGAATCAAGAATTCCACTCTTTATTATAGTATAGATATGACTGTATGGATAGACACGTCGAGTTGGTGTGTCCAGTTTGGCAATAGTTGCGATTCATTAGGCCTATTGCCTATATTTACATACCTACATAAATCAGTCAGATAAAATTATAAAATAATAGACACGTACCTACCTATATTTTGCTTTTTCAAATAAATAAAAATACTTATACTTGGATAAAGCGCATTAAGTTAAGAAGTAGTGGTTCGTATTACGAACTTCGTAACGTCATTATACATGTATAAACTGTAGGACGTAGGTACTTGGTTATGACGTCACGCGATATTTCCTCTCAACGTATCGCCGTAATTTTTTGGTTATAGTTATGTAAAAAAAGAAAACAAACGTGTTCACTATTTTTTATGAATGTAAAGGGCGGACAAAAAACAAAAATTTATTCAAATAGCCAACAATTAGCTTATAGTTTAAAATACATTAATTGATATGTGATGCCAATGAAGAACGTGACGTGATGTTTTAGACGGTTCTGTGATTGGCGTTTCGTTGTAACGTTCCGTTGCACCGAATTAAAAAGTTGAACATTTTGAAAAAATAGTGCTACTTTTGAAATATTGACCAACTTTAACCATTTTCAAGTTCCGATTGCCATGCAACAGATAAATGTCTAGTATGTCTACATTACCTTATTTTTAGCTTTTGAGTAGGTATGTAATGAAGTCGAAGTGAAATTGTCTGCAAATTGTACATAACAAAACCGTTACGAAACAATGAAGTTAAACAGCACAGTTAACACCTGTGTCTAAACTTGTTTATGTTCAAATGCGATAGGGGCGGGTTATTGACTCGAAAACTGTCTCGAATTCTCTGCTGCGTCGGTAAAAAAAAACGAGAACCCAATCATTCATGCCTGCATGCAAAACATTTGGAATGCGGATTTCATGTGTTGAACTAACTTTTATTATCATTACGACTATCAAGGTAGAATCAGAGAGAAACTTATGAAAATTTCTTATGTGAGAAGACCTTGATCAAGGATGAAATAGTTTTAAAAACTAAAAAACGTTCCTTATTAGTAAACTGAACTAATGGCACATCTCATGTTCGCGATGCCTTGGCTCGTAAACGGATGGACCTTCTGGGGACGGCTTACCCAGAACCAGAGAACTTTAGGTTCCTACCCCTCCACTGTACACTACCCTTCGCCGTCGAGGTCTTCAGGAAGTAGAGGGAGGTTCACAGGATGGGGATCACACAAAAGATCCTAAGGGTCGAAGTACCGAGGCCTTATCGGCTTACCCCGCTGACTAAGATAAGATAAAACTGAACTAAAAAGTAATCTAGGACAAGAGCCCTTGTCAAGACCAATCAAACGAGGCGCAACTCGATGGGGTTCCATCGTATAATTATATGTACAGAGTTCCTTTGTGCTGACTCCATCATCAAATTAGATATCATTATAATATTGCATTATTATCCGAAATACATAATACCTACACATATAAAATTCCATTTAATGAAACAATTTTAAGTTAAAATTGACTTCTGAAATTTTGTTACATTGTTAGTTACGAGTGAAGCGAATACAAGTTGTCAGGGTGTAGAAGAAAATAGGATACCTTCTATACCGGAATTCCCGCATGAACTCCGAAATTACTGCGGGTGAAACCGCGGGGGAAAGTTAGTTAATTATAAGCGTGTTAAAAATAGAAAGAAAGAAAGAAAGATTTATTTAAGCAAGAGGAGAAACTAATAAAATAGAGGACTATGCTATGCTATAACTCATCACATGTACTGAGACTATTGAGTTGCACGCACTTTTTAGAATAGGTATAGCTACTCCAGCAGATACTGTCTGACCTTCCAACTGCTACGTAGTTCTCACAGACGTATGTATGTCATAGATAAAGTTTGTCCGAGCAACATGAATCTTTGCTTTGAAAAATATTAAGGCGTTTCCAAGATAACGCTAGTAAGCACCACAGTTCACATTCCTAACCAACTCCTAGTATAAAACATTATAACATTATCACTGATTAATATAGGCTATATTGTAATCCGGAATTCCCGCGTTAACTCCAAAATTACCGTGGGTGAAAATGCGCGGAACAGCTGTCTCTGGATCTACTGAATTGATTTTGAAAATTATTTCACTTACCTACAGGAAGCTTCAGTGATTCTGAGTGACATATGGTACTTTTTATCCCGGAATTCCCGCGGGAACTTCGGAGTTTGTGAGTTCGTGAGTTTGTGAGATTGCAGGGGGTAATCTCTGGGCCTACTTAACCGATTTTAAAAATTCTTCACTTATAAGAAGCTACAGTGATCCTGAGTGACATAGGGTACTTTTTATCCCGGAATTCCCGCGGAAACTCTGGTGATTACCACGGGTGAAACCGCGGGGGACAGCTATTCGAAATAAAATGATAATATGTATAATGAAGCTCTCATTTATTACAATTAATCACACTTGACAATAGTTAGCGGTTGAGGTCGTGCGTCGCGCCCGCAGCTCGTAGCTTCGACACCACCATCCTCTTTAACGATGAAACTTTAAGAACAGCTTATGCAAACATCAGCCGCTGTCAGAAACAATTGAATTGTTTATGGTTGTTTTATACAAGTAGTTAATAAACTTGTTTTTGGTTAGGACACGTTAAACTGAAAACTAGTTGAAAGATAAAACCAGTTTTGACGGCACCGTGCACCGTCGGTGTTGTTGATAACGAAATTGACCTAAGTACGTTGGTACATGAGGTGTCTCTAATTCGATCCCCTCGTTCGGTAAGGCCCTCAATGTTATCAGTTATCTGGTGACAGGTACCTATCTATATAGTTAGTACAAGCTCAGCCCCCTTAGCCAAGTTGACAATCATTATTTTGAAAAAAAAAAGAGACAAAAATACAAAAAAGAGACCGAAACTTGTGTTCGATAACTGATTTTGTTCAAGTAGGTATGTATACAATGTACCCAACAATGTTAATGTACCTGTCATTATTTTGTAGGGTGAAATGCGAACCGAACTTACGAAGAACTTTTTGAAAGGTAATTAATTTTGATCGGCAATAATAAAAAAAGTACTGCAACATTTTGTTCTGCAATGAAACTCTAATGATATTTTGCTATGCCCGAAGCTGAGTAACTCGACAATCTAGCACACACGAGTCATAATAAACATAATAATCTAGGTTAAATGGTCAAGTTTTTACTGTTAACAACAGTACAGAAGTCGGCGATGCGCCAGAAACAAATCTTCCTTTTCGGCCGACACAAAATTTTTACTTTTACTTACTTTGTAGTAAGCTCATACTTTGCTGTTAGCTCGCTGTCAACCTAACGATACGCACACACGTGCACAACACGTGTACGTACAAGCCGGCCGGCCGTCTTTACTTGTGGGAATTACTTACTATTAGAAAGAAAGAAAAGACTTACTATTACTTTACTTGCTTAAATCGTTCAGTAATGGTTTCGAGTGTCACCGAGCTGCTATGTAAGGCCGATCGCGCTAATTTTTTATGATACGAAAATAGTTTTATACTGTTTTGTTTTTGGAGGCCGATCGCGCTATTTTATAACGACATTACCAAGAACATACATAAAAAAACATACATACAACCGAATGCATAACCTCCTCCTTTTTGGAAGTCGGTTAACAAAACCAAACGTCACACGTTTAAACGTCAAATTTTAAATTAATATTTTAAGCATATTTCGTATCGCGCTGGTTATTTTAAAGATGACGACTCAACTCTTATTTAGAAAATAATATCGAACAAAATAGCGCGATCAGTCCCCAAGAGGCCGATCGCGCTATTTTATAACGACATTACCAAAACAAAACCAACTAATCGATTGTTTCGATAGTTGAAATATCTCGCAATCGCGCATCACTACTAAAAACGAAGAGTTCCTCTCTGATTGCTTTTGTCGATGGATCGGGGAATTACCAGGAAACTTGTTTTGAAAAAGTCTTGCCATAATCTGAAGTACACCGGTTTAATGGTAATTTATCATACACGTCGTAAGTATTAAACTAAAATGAAAAATATTGAGAAATTTTCTTAAGTCAATGATAGATTAAATAGATTAAAATATAACATAGAAATATATTTTATACATAGATCGATGTTTAAATCCAAAATAAATTTAATTAATAAACCAATAAATAGGTACCTATATTGTGTGTGGAACGGCGTGAACTTACCTTCAGTGACACATAAAGTAATCAGCCTTTTTAGCCTGACTATAAAAATGGCTTCAATCTGTTTTCACTCACTGTCGTTCTATGTCTATCTAGGTATATGTTCCGTATAGAGATTCAGTGATACTTAATCAAAAAGCGATCAGGTAAAAAATGCGAATAAAGATGAACCCGCTAATCAAGGGGTTCCGGGTTCGATGCCCGGTTGGGGTGAACTTTGTGTGAAGAACACAGGGTTCCATTTTCCAGTATGGGTGTGTGTGTATATATATATACTACTGGTATGTACTTTATACCACGTTTGCTTGGTTTCCACGACACAAGCTCATAGCTTAGTGTGAGATCAAGTAGATCTATATGTTGTGAAGTGGATTATTATTAGATATTATTATTATTATATCTACTTGTGCAATAAATCCTACTACTAAACAAATTGAATTTGGCAGTTTACTTTTTACTCCTACTATACTGGCAACACTGCAAAAAAGTCACGGGGCATTACCCGTACACGTCATCGTTTGTCAGTCGGTAATAATCAGTGAGTGTCTTTACTCTTTAGATACGAGGAGCTACGTATAATTGAGGTTACAACTTTTAAAGTAAGTGTTTAGAATTATTGGACAAGATTTAACGCTAATTTTTTTTTTCTATCATCTGTAGATTAAAATAAAGTGAACAAAACAGTCGTAGAGTGTTTATAGTAACTTACTTAGTATAGTAACTTATTTATATTAACGTATAAATATATTATTATAAACAAATAATCAAATACATAAATAAATAATTTCTATGTGAAGGAATTTACGATCTAACTTTATTTGTGCTCCTATTTTGTTCCACGAATTGTTTTTGTATTTCGAATTCATATTATGGACTTTGTATAAGACAAATCATACAAAACCCTATTTTCAACAACCCATTCTATCAGTCGCTCGTCCGTAGTGGCTATCCACCATTTTTGCCACGCCGACTGTGATCCGATCCGACCATGACCGACAAAAAATATCTTTGCCAAGCCAACGTCCACACTGCGAGCACTGTGCCGTCACCAGATACGTTCATAGACAATGTATGAAAGAATATTTCGCACTGTGCCGGTACTGTGCACTGTGCAGGAACTGTGACTTCACTGATATTTGTGAAGCGGCCATAATACTATTACTAAACGTATAAATTTGTTTGTGACGCTTTCCCGCTTTGACTACACAACCGAACACCATGTTTTGTATGTGATTCGAAACGCACTTGGCCGTTTTTTACATTGGAGGCTACATAGGATATTAAATAGATAGATAATTCTTTATTGCACACCAAACTGAAAAAAAAGTGTTTACAAATTTTCTTATATTTAGCTAAAGGTATACAAAAGGCGGCCTTATCGCTTAAAGCGATCTCTCCCAGACAACCTTAGAGTGGACAGATTCATAAGAGAGAGGAAATTAGATAGGATCTCAGGATATTATTAGTAGATAATTATGATTTTTATTGTTTTGATATTAGGTATTTGAAAATTTCTCAAAATTCTCCGTTTCAGAAAAATAACATGGATCCAAGTTTACTATTTAAAGCACCTCAATTAGCTAAAAATTTTGTCGCGATGATCAGAGAGGTGATACTTTCGAATGGTTTCGATCCATATATTGTTAAAAACTATGTCCATGATACTCAAGATGCGTCATTGCCGTAAGTACCTTTTTATATTATACGTATATCTACTTTGATATTCCTCTCTTTGTTGCAGTCTAAACTAGGGTTGCCACCCGTACTATATTATATAGTATCGTACCTACTATATTTCAGTCAATTGTATCTACTATATATTATAGAAAAATAATATAGTACGAAAAATACTATATTTTTATCCCTAATTCAACTGTCGCGCTTTTATATAATAACTGTGACTGGTCTGGAACGCACCCGCAGCGTAGCACGAGGAATTTCAGAACAAAACGCATACTCGGCAATAAAACGTCAAACTAGTAATAATCTGTAGATAAATGCTGCCCGATACATAATGATTAAAAATAAATAATAATTATTAACTATTTTTATACCTGCATTTTCCAAAAGTACTATATTTTTGCATCTTTTTTCGAAAAAATACTATATTATTTCCAAAAAAAGGTGGCAACCCTAGTCTAAACTCATAAAAGTATCCTTATCAAAATCACGCCGTGCTACAGTGTATAATAGGACGTTGTGACATCACGCGACATTTCGACTTTGTGTATCTCCATTATTTTTTGATAATGTAAAAAATGAAAACGCACGAGTCTAACATTTTTATTAATCTACAAGACGGACTAAATAGAATTACTATTTTCATACCCCGGAAACAAGACTATCCCACCAAAAATATTTTCATGTAAAGTGATGCCAAGACGAGACCAGGACGGGCGCTTTTAAAAAGTTATCAGATCTCATGTAGAGCCAAGCTTATAACTCTACACACCCTAACTCTACAAGGCCTAACTTCTCAAACTCTACACCTTAGTCAAAATATGTGGCTTGGCTATTTCGCTCCATTCACACGTGCGTAAGGTAAAAAATTTATCCACTATCTTAATTAAATTTCTGTTATACAATAGTTCTTGTAGTGACGAAACTTACCAAAAACAAAAACCTTGAAATACGTGATGCTGTTTACTTGAAAGTTGAAACTGCTTAAATGGGTAGGTACCTACTTAAAATTCCCGTGACTCTTAAGAGCTTATTACACCTTGCAATTTCAGGCCACCAATTTACAGCTCTAAATCGGATACAATTTAGGGTCGGTGAGTGACAGAGAGAGATAGAGCGAGTAATCACACTACACTAGATTGTACCCTAAATCTACGCTAGGTTACATTTTAATGTAGTGTGATCACTCGCTCTCTCTCTCACTCACCTACCCTAAATTCCAATTTCCAATTTAGGGTCCCTAAATTAGTGCCCTGAAATTGCAAGGTGTAATAAGCGCATTACGTCATAACTTCAAATGTAGGTAACGGCAGGTTTCCTAAACTCTTTAGGGTTGAATTTTCGTAAATCTATTTTTGTTGAAAAGAGAAAGGCATGTTACTGAACTTAATAAATAAACTGATAGGTAGGTAGGTAATAATTTAACTATGTGCAGTATTTATAATTGATTGAATAACGTTCACTTTCCAGCTATTTCAGATTCAGAGGACACTTAAAAAACCTAGTAATCAGTGGATTGAGCAACATTTCTCTCAACAAGCTGAGCATTGATATAATAAATTCTGAATTCATACTCGACATAAGTCTACCCAAAATAACATTAAACTTTGGTAAGCCATTCTTGTTTATCTTAGTGATTTTTATGAATTAACTAGCTGTGCCCCGCGGTTTCACCCACGTGAGTTTTGGGATCAGGAACCTTTAACGGACGCAGGCAGAACAACCCACCAAAGTTTCATCACAATCGGACCAATGGCTTTGAAACGCATGGAGGACAAAAATTCATTTTTATTTAAAAGAAGAAGAAGAACTGTCTAAATATCACGTTAAATATTAGAAGACATTGTACAATTATCTTCTTCTCTATAAATAAAAATGAATCTTTGTATGTCTGTACTCTATGCGTTTCGAAACCATTGAACCGATTATGATGGAACTTTGGCGGGTTTTTCTGTCTGCGTCCGCAAGGGTTCCTGATCCTCCTGATTATTATAGTGAAACGCCAAAGAAACATGTTAGATTGTTCTTCAAGATAAAACACGGTTCTCTCTCGAAAACTAGCTTCTTTCATGGAAAATAAAATGGCTGCTGAACGGTGATGGAAACATCCACCGGTCAACAACTGTCGGACTAGTTGGAAAACTCTGTTTGTTGAAACCAAAAGTTATGACAAAATCGCTGTTGGCTGAAAGAAAAGTTAATATTTTCGAGGAAAACCAAGCAATTATCACTTAAGTACTAATACGCTGTTGTATTACTTCTATAAAACTTTAATAATAATAATAATAAAAAAGTTTATTTTGGTAAAAATCTTAGTACTAGTTAACATTTATCATTTAATTTATACCAAAAAAGGTCTCCGCTCAGCATTGTTGTGGCGCAAACCACAACGCTGGTCTTCCGCGGATACCAGAACTAAATTAATAATAATCTTAACTAAAACTTATCACTTCAGTGGTAACAAACAAAAAGAAAACAACAATAATCTAAAAATTTAAAAAAACAGTAAAAAAAACCTAAAAAATAAATAAATAATATTCTTTGTAAGTAAATAAAATGTAGGAAATACTGTGTGAATGCGTGAGATATTGGTGGAACCTGGTACTAGTGAACTATAAAAAAAATGATAAAAACTGTGACTCATAGTATCTCTAAGTAGTTAGTGCTGCGACTCTATAACTTTTGCTTATCTAAAATGTACTTTTTTAAATTTATTTTAAAGGTTTTAATGGTGCGAGAATTCCTAATGGGGGGCGGGATGTTGTTCCAGCATTTAGTCGCTGCATATCTAAAGCTGCCACGGAATGCAGCTGTTCTGTGCTTCGGGCAAATTAGACGGTCGGGTACTCGTGTGCGTTGTGTCAATTTTAATTTATGATAAAGATACGCGGGGCTTTTGTTCTTAATAACACCAAAGAGTAGTGCGGCAAAGTGGAGAGTACGCCGGGATTCCATATTCAGTAAGTCGCTTTTGTTCAGATAAGGAGTTATGTGGGCTCTACGGGGGATATGAAAGCAAAATCTAGCACAGGAGTTTTGTACGCGTTGAATAAGTTTTTTTGTACGAGCCAATAAACAACTACCTACTACAACATCAGCATAATTTAATTTTGACAAAATAAGAGATTCACAGAGATAGACTCGCGATTCAACACCTATATATTCCCGAATTTGATACAAGACCTTTAATCTATAGTAACAACTTTTTACTGTTTCCAGAATGTGCTTTTCGAACTGTAAGTTACTATCCATTACGAGACCCAAGTTTTTAGTTTCAGTAACCTGCTCGATCTGTGTATCTTTTATTTTTATAACAGGGGTGTGACTGTCGATGGAAGAGTTCTGAATTTTTGTACCTATAACAATAAACTTAGATTTAGATGGGTTTAACGATAGACCGTTTGCATCTGACCATTCGGCTACACGTACCAGATCCTCGTTAATTTTATCAACAGCAAGATCAGTATCACAAGGTTTGAACTTCTGGTAAATTTGAAGGTCATCAGCGTATAGATGGTATTCATTATTATTAATAAACTTCGGTAAATCTGCAGTATAGAGGATAAATAATACAGGCCCCAGTATCGACCCTTGTGGTACACCTTTAGTTATAGGTAAATTTTTTGAAAACTGTTTAGTACCATCACTAAGGATAACTTCTACTTGCTGAAAACGTCCCGTTAGGTAACTGGAAAACCATTTCAATGAAGAGTCGTTAAACCCATAATATGTAAGTTTGGCGATAAGTAAGGTGGAATTAATTGTATCAAAAGCGCGTGAGTAGTCCAGCAAAACCAGAATAGATCCCTCACCTATGTCTCTTCCGGCCAAAATGTCGTCAACCACATCCAGTAGTGCCGTAGCTGTGCTTCTGCCTGCTCGGAAGCCGGATTGTTTCGAAGGTAAGATATTATTTATGTTAAGGTAATCTACTAATTGTTTGCAAACCACTTTTTCCAGTATTTTAGATAGGAAGGGTAAAATACTAATAGGTCGGAGATGTTTATACTCTTTAGGATTACTTATTTTTGGAAGTGGGTGAACTATAGCATTTTTCCATAAGTCGGGAAAAACAGCACTTTCTATAGACATGTTTACTATAGCAGTTATAATAGGTAGTGTTCGTGGAAGTGTTAGTAAAATCATATTCAGTGTTATGCCATCCACACCTTGAGCGTTGGTTTTAATTTTTCTAATAATTTCAAATATTGTTGCTTCGTCTACTCGATGCAAACGAAATACAGACGAACTAAACCGGTTAAACCAGAAGAAGGGTAATTGTGTCATATCTATGGATGAATTACCTGGGATATCTAGGAAATGATTGTTAATATCATCAGGATTATTAATATTTAGAGGCAAGTCAAATTGCTGCTTACGGAAATCAATATTACGTTTAATATTCTTCCAAAGAACACTAGTATCTTTTAAATTTTGATCTATGTTATAGCGAAAGTATGCCTTTTTTTCATTGAATATTGCAACATTGACAACGCTTTTAAGTTCTTTATATGTTTTTTTATCCTGGTCTAGCTTAGTTTTACGACTTTTAGAGTACGCTTTGTCTCGCAACCGCATCATGTCTTTTATAGTCTGTGTTATCGAAGGATAGCTCTGTTCCTTAACGTAAGATGTTTTAAAAGGAGCATGATAGTCAAATAAAAGATTTAATTTTGTGTTAAATGCGACGAGAGAGTCGTTCACGTTGTCACACAACAACTCCTCCCACGATATGGAATTTACTTCAGTATTAAATAGCTCAAAATTGATGTCTTTGAGAGGTCTGTATGTTATCCATCGAGGTTTTGGTCTTGGCTTTTTCATATTCAGTTCAAATGAGATAAACGCATGATGACTTAAATCTGGTATATATTCTACAATCACATTTGCAACTCTTATACTACTACACACGACATCTAACAAAGTAGCCGAATGGTCAGTAAAATGTGTTGGTTCTTTTACGTATTGTTGGAGACTAAGACAATCAATAAAATTGAGAAGTTTTATAGAATCGCTTACACTACGTTCCAACAGATCTATATTAAAATCGCCAACCAGAACAACCTGATCAAATTTTGAGAAAAAATTTACTGATTCTGTCATGGCATCTATAAATGTATCGACATTTATCCATTGCGGACGATAGGCAGTACCAATAGCGAGACTATAACCACCCACCCTCAGACCGAGCCACATCTGTTCGACGGGTGGAGATGACGGATGCTCCAAAACTCGCGCACGTAACCCGCGCCGTATATAGAAACCTACTCCACCACCGCGCGAACGCACATTGTCTGGACGCGGGACATGGCGCAAACGGAAGCCGGGCACTATGGGCGCGCGAGCATCTTGATCCTTACACAGCCACGTCTCATTAATAGCCAGCACGTCCACCGCGTGCCGCTCCACAGCTACTACAAACTCGTCATGGTGACGGCGATTGCAAAGTGAGCCAGGATTTAGCAGACCAATAGTTACGTTTTTCCGTTGAATAAATTGTATTATAAAACTATAAGATATCTCTATATAACAGCAATTAAGTAAGTAAAATTTTAAAAGAGTTAAATGGCGCCAACTAGGCTTATAAATAACCAAAATAACATTGGGACAATCTGACTTATTTTTGAAAAAGACTATAGAACAAGAGGAAATCGTTAATGGAATTATTATATAAAAAATATACATAGACGTAACATGGTAAATATAAAATCTGAAACATGATTTTAATAATATTGGATGGGAAATGAAAGTAATACAAGTACCACCAAAATAACACCATTGCATACTATCACAAAACCAATATGATAACAATCCGTGAAACATATGCAAAAGCAAGAAAATTGTGCAGAACAGATACATAACAAATCTTAGATTCTCTTTAAAAATGTTAAAAATAAAACGAGAAAAAGAAATATAAAATCTAAAGTACAGAAAACAAAGAATAAAAATTAAATTATCAGTCAACAATGTTTTTAAAAAATAATCACTAAGCCAAATAGAATTATATATTATTGAGCTTTTCGGAACATTAATACTCATAATAATACTATTAAAAGTCTTTCTGTTCAGAGCCAACGTTATACCCCTCAAAAATCTTCATAATGTCGATGTCAGAGCGAAGTCTAAAACTCGGTTTTCCTTGTTCTTTTCTAGCATATATTTTTCCTTCCCGTGTCCATACGAATTTCCAATCTCTACGTCTTGCAGCTTCGCGTGCTTTTTGGAAAAGCTGTCTAATTGGTTTAGTAAGCCGCTCGTTCACATAGAAAGGGCAAGGAGATCCTGGGAGTGCCATACCCTCTGTAGTAACACCGCGACGCACTCGCGCAGCCCGCAGTAACGCGTCACGAGTCGTGCGGCGCGCCAACCGCACCACTAGAGGGCGTGCGCGCGGAAGTGCCCCTTCCACTAAGGGCGCTGGCACGGGTCCCGCTCGCTGTGCATTTACTATTTCACGCTCTTCCAGCTCCACACCTAGTTTCTTAGCAACTGTTAATAATATATGAGTTGCGTTTTCATTTTTTGTCTCAGGTAGGCTCGCTATTTCTATGTCGTTTCCTAGCATATCTTGGTCACGATCCTGAATTTCCGTTCTTAAATGTAATACAGTTTCCTCCAAAATTTTAATTTTGCCATTCTCTTCTTCGCTCTTTCTTGTTTCAATACACTCTATCCTTGCCTCTAGTCCATCCAGTCGTGCATTAATTGCGTCGGTAAATGTGCTCATTTTATCACACATTCTGCTAAGCTCCTGTCGCATCGCTCGCATTTCGTCAGAGAATACCTTTATATACGATGAGAAATATCGCGTGAGTGCAGTTTCATCTTTCGAATCGTCTAATAAATCCTCATTTTTGGCTAGATTTTTCGAAAATTGTGTTCGAAGAGTTACATTTTGGGTATCACTCAGCGGAGTAGATATAGGATTATTCGTGCTATTGCTCCTGTTGGTGGCAGGTGGAGTTATACGAACAGGCGTGTCGAGGTTTCCCTGTTTTGGTACTTTACTCAAACATTCCGGACATTTCCAATTACGCTTTCGGTCAGAGTTCGCAGCGTAAAATGAGCGGTAACGTTGAGTAGTCATATTCAAACATGACAAGTCATACGCTAACTCACACAAAACACAGCGTAAATATTCTTTCTTTGACAACGCTTTTGCACAAGTTGCACAATTCTCTGAGACCATGGATTTAGACGAATGCATGTTGGATTTTAATTTTAGGTTTAAATAACGACCTCTGTCAGCGAGTGGCAAGTGCAGTATTAATTTTCAATTTTCAATCACGAGCTATTGAAAGCAGAGCGTAATATGTAGATGGCGGTAATATCAAAATAAAATTCCTTGGCGTGTAGCGCTTTCTACCGCGCAGTAGCGATAGCTTACGTGCAAATTTGAATATAACGCCTTTTTCAAATGTAACGACTTTTACAAGAATTTTATGATAATTTTAAGCATTTTTATTAAACAATATTTACTGTAATGATATTTATAAGCTCTATAAGTAATTTGTACACATACTGATAAATAGTTTTGAGGTTTCAACGTAATCCAATCAGATTATTCACACTTCACTGTCACTTCCCACTATAATGCTTTTTCGCTTTATCTTATTTAAAACAGCGACTTACACTAAGATAACACTCTCACTTTACATTTACTTTATTTTGAACCGAATTAACATAAAACTGTGATAACTAACTATTGTTTTACATTTTTAAAAATATTTTTAGCACAGACGCGCGCGCGGCGTTCAATTTAATTTACTTTCTTGCACATCATCTTTTTTATTAGATCTTAAATTTCAGGCGATGGTGGAGCAACGTTGAATTTGTTTGATAGTATTCATGAAGCAAAATTAATAGGGAGGTGAGCATAAAATTACAGCCAATGAACTTTAAAATTAAGTAGGTACTTTTACAAAATCCGGTGTCTGATAAATGACCATTTTAAGCAAATCAATACAAATCTAAATCAAATTGCTTCATATTTTAATATGATCATACATTAATTATGAACTTTGAAATATTCTACTTCGAAAAAGAAAACGAAAACGTAAAAAGTTAAAAAACCAAAGAACCGCATCGAAACAAAGATGTTTTGGGCATTTCAATTTGAACCAAATTGATTAGAACTTATTGGAATAGAACTTTAATAGCTCATAATTATTATATTTTATACAAGATACTTTAGTTCACGTTGGTTAAAATGTTATTTGAAATAATTTTTAAATTAAATGTTTCAGTTTGTCAGTCCTACAAACAAGATTTTCATGTAAAATAAAGCTTGATGAAAATTTCATGACAATGAATTTTGACCCCGATATTTATTTGCATTTGGGTCTAAGTAATATAAAGGTAATAAAAATGCGTACCTATTAAATACGTTATACAGGAATATTTTTTAAGCAGTGCGCAAAAAAAAATAGTGTTTCAATATCAGTAATGGAACACATTTGACATTGCCATTATTTGTTCAAAACTTTTTTTATATTTTTATCCGACTTTAAATCAGCAAAATATGAACACTATTTATTCGTAATATATTATCAATGGGCGTGCAAAATTTGTAACCTACGTAAATACATACCTACGCCTGTGCACAAAGAACGAGCGCTTCGCCACACGCCGGCCAATAGAGTAGCCATAAAATCTACTTCAAAATAAACATCTTCCGTTCACGATAACTTTTTTTTTTTTACTAAGACTAGTTATCTAAATAAAAAGTAGATGTTTATTAAAATTCATTTAAGTTTAATTTGTCAAAGTTTGCGCACTGAATAAAAAATATTCGTGTATATAAAAGGTATAAATTAGGTAGGTATACCTATACAAGGTTATTTATAGAACATACTAAAGCCGATATATTCAAATGATATTTTTATTGCAAGGACCATAATAAAAGAATAAGAAAGTTAAAATCCACGAATATGTATTAGGTATATTCTTATTTCTTAGTAGATTTATCGAATAGTTACCCACATAACGAAACGATGTTATGATGGTATACTCGTTGTACAACGAAATCTATTTATTTGTGTGGCGACAACATCCAAGCAACATAGCTGTTCCTCGCAGTTTCAGCTGCGTTAAATTCGGAGTTCTCGCGGGAATCCCGGAATAAAGAGTGAAACCCTGAAAATGTGAATGCAAAATTTCATGATAATCGGTTAATTAGTTTAAACAAATAAACTCACATTCGCATTTATAAGAGGGAGCAATTGCGTGTTTCAATTTTGCTTTTTCATCCACAGTCTGATCTGAGCGTGATTTACCAACAAACAGATTACTCTGAGCGTATAAATGACTTCCTTGGGCGGAAAACGGTACAGTTTCTGAGAAAGCATCAAGTAAGTGATAAATACCTATAGCTAGTTGTGTAACATAGCGCCTGCACACAGCAGCAGCTACAGCCTACACCGTGCACCGCTATCACTACGTCGCGTATCAAATAGAGCCCATAGAACATCTTTAGAAATGCAAACATAGAGAGCTATAGAATACCGTACCACATAAATGTGTGCAAAAGTAGACGAGGTGAAGAATTTTTACCGCGTTCATGTAACAAGATAGATAGAGATTGTAACAAGTGGAGATAGCTTTGCCTACTCCCTCCGATGAACAGGCGTGCAGTTAACGTATCTATCTATGTATGCAAACATCAATGAAAGAAAAAATCAAAGAAAGAAAGAAAATACATTTATATTATGCATGCGTATTGCCGTGTATATTCTAAGAACCGGTGAAGAATAATGACATTTTTTTTTCAGGAAAAATTTGATAAATCACTAAGCGATCTCGCCTTGAAGTTTTTTGAAACTGTGAAACAGGAGATTATGAAACATTTCATGTCCAGTTTGAACAATTCCAGAATGGAGTGTTTGAATATTTTTTAGTATTTTTTTTAGAAAACTTTAATTTCTCTTTTGTGAACATTTTATTTTATATTCATATTATTTAATCGCAGTACAACTATAAGTATGCATAATTATGTTACTGTCAGTGTAATAAAGGCGGTAATTATTAATAATCACCAACAATGTCGGTAAAAGTGGTTAATTTTTCACATTAACTTTTGCTGTGGTAAAGGGTTGGTCGGTTTTGGGCGCCAATTTAAAATAACCCGACCGAAAACCACTTTGGGAAAGAATAAGTGTAAAGTTATAAAGAAAGAGAAAATGTTTAAGTGAGAACAGGCAACACTGAACCCATCAGTCAGTGTCAAAAGCGAATACCATCCAGGAATAACCACGCACGATTAGTTCCTGAGTGTGTACGCCCGTCGGTTTTATACGGAAACTGATTGAAAAATGTACTTGCGCGTTTCTCACGCGTCACGTTCTAGAATTGTTTCGGGGAATCCCCTACGACCCGTACGGTATTAAAGTGGCAACACTCGATTTATTCATTCTATACAACGAGTAGCTATTCATTATGAAACATTTGTTATAAAAAAAAGGTTAAGCCATTGAAAGAATTTGAAAAATGTTATAGGTACCTACTTGATCGAATTCAAAAACTTTTGCACTGTAAAATAATTAAGTTAATTAATGTTTCAGTTAGGCACATGCATATAAATGTCTATTTATTTATTTACTTTAATCCACAGCACTTAAAAACTAATTAACAGTACTTTTATACATCACTTACTGCCAGTTATGGACTAACATTTCGTAAATTAAAAACATAAAAAAATACCATTACAATATTATGTTGACACCGAGTCAGAATACAAAGCCCCAAATTAAACAGCGCTACTATAATACATGAATAGATACAACACCATACCACTATTACTTACGCATATTGCTTATCTGTGAGTGTGTGTGTGTGTGCGTGTGCGTGTGTGTGCGTGCGCTATACTTGAGAAAATATCAGTCGTCTACAAAATGAAAGAAAAAAGAAAAGATATTCCTTTGGATCTGATGGGCAACTATGTAAGTTTTGTTGCTATGATATTTCAGTTTCAATCGGAAAAATTGCCATTTTGTGATTAATTAATCATATTTAGGCAGCTTAAACTTTTGAAGTATGTTTATTTTGATAGATTGCTAGATATTGTAGATGTGAAAATGTGCATATTCGAATCATAAAACCACCATGTTTTTGATTGCAACTGAAAAATGTTAGAAATAAAAGTTACATAATAGCCCAGCTGAAGACAACTACGGTTGAATTTATTATATACTAGCCGTCCCCCACGGTTTCATCCGCGCTATTCAGAATCTCGAAAACGGCGCCAAATTTAGTATGCAGTGGGTTTCGGGGGCGATCAACCGATCAGGCAATGAAAAATGAGTATTTGGTACCTACTGCTTTTCTACTTAACAACAGATGGCGCTACGAGCGAAACTTGGTCGCCCAGATGTTCAATGATTAAAAAAGAAAACAGCTCACTTACGTTTGGAGACTGGATTACCTAAATTCTAACGAGCGTTCCATTTTCGAATGCGACAATATCAACTGGGACTTGAAAATTCACAACAAAAAATCGCTCTCGCAAATTGAACGACGTCTTACCCTCCCCTAAACATCATTAATAAGGAACGAATATCGCTATAGGATAGGCCATGGAACCCACGGAAAAGGCATCAACTCAGTTTAGTGTGAAAACCAGTGACGCCGGCTGATATCCGCACAAAAAACATTCACTAACCCAACCAAACATATATTAATCCCTGTTGGTAACTTACCGCCGCACTCAGAGTCGACTTTAATGATTACTTAGTTAAGTATAGATTTTTAAACAAAACTGCCGCAATCAGAGACGTTCAGTAATTTAATGAGATGTAACGTAATTAGTTAAATGCCAATTAACATTAATTTATTAAACTTGTCTGATTGCGGCAGTTTTGTTTTAAAAATCTATAAGTACTTAACCAAGTAATTATTGAAGTCGACTCTGAGTGCGGTGGTTAGTTAGTAACTGTTATAAAAAAAAATTACAGTTTTGGCAATATTGTGGAGTATATACTTGGGATGCAAGCAAAGTTTTAAGAAAGTATGAGCATTTGCTCATACTTAATAAACGTGATGAGCGTGCCCCGGTTACATTGCCTCTCTAGTTATTAAAATATTTTCTTCTAGCTGTGCCCCGCGGTTTCACCCGCGTGAAAAGTCTTTATGTAACAACTTTTTTCCCGACATCTGATTTGAATGAAACAAAGCCTATATGTTGCTCCAGACTTAGCTTAATCTACTACTGAAAACTGCATGACAATCTGTTCAGTAGATGCGGAGATTATCGCGAACAGGCAGAAAGACAGACAGACAGAAAAGAATTTTAAAAACTTTTTTTGGGCTTTTTTTTTCTTTTTTATCACCCCTCTCAATTTTAGGTAAAAATATTCAATGTACAGAATCGCGGATTCTACTCTTTTATTATAGTATAGAAGATGTGATAAGTACAGCCTACATTTACTATTGTAGGTACCTACCTACGCTCTCGACAAATGAATCAACATTTTTCTCTCCGCTTCCAGTTTTACTTATGCAAATAAGTTTCGACAGTAAACGCGAAACCTGGTAAAATGGAAGTATTTGCATAAAGAACACTAAACTACTACACGTTAGGTGCATTTATTTTCGATTTTGCCGTCTTTTTAACCGACTTCCCAAAAAGGAGGAGGTTCTCAATTCGACGCGTATGTTTTTTTTTTTAACTTTTTTGCTCTCCTACCTATTCTTTTATTTTTGTGTTCGAACAGATTGTACCTATTCTTCATTTCATTAAATGCGAATGCGAGTTTGTTTGTTTATAATATCAAGTTAGGATTTTAAGGACTGAGAACGCTACCACAGCCCTGCCTTATTCACTATGACCAACAACATTCCTTGCCCATAACGCGTGTCCCAAATACATAATCCCAAACGCTCCAGATGCAAAAATATAAGAAATCTATATTCTTTACGACAAAAGAAACGTTGTGAATGTATTTTTTTAAAGTGATGCTCTTCCAACACGAGGGAAAAGCGATTTAGTGGCGCCGCGTTATCTTAGCGCGACGCGTTATGGTCATAGTGAGTAAGGGCCCAGGGGGTCAAATTTTGAATAGCTCGAATTACTATTCGCACACGGAATTGCAAGATTCACGCGTGAATGCTTAAAAAATGTATGAGGATTCGCACATGAATTCGCGATTCCGTGCGTGAAAGTAATTCGAACGATTCAAAAATCGACCCTCTGTTCTTCTTTCTTCTTCTTTCGTTTCTGCAAAGAATTTCACACCAGAAAATTGGTGCGTGGATGGGCACGAAGCGTGAGGCTTGATATGAAACTAAATTGCTACTTTAAATACGCCATCTACAGAACTAGCGGACATAGTTAAAGATATAAGCCACTGCTATGTACAATCAGCAACAGAAGTATGTACCTATACACACTTTCGACAATCATTGAATATTAGTGCGATAGTTATAAGCAAAGAATACAGATTAGTACGTAAAGAAGCGACACTGTCCGCCTCCCACCAATTTCATGCCACCTCATGCCCCGCGAAAGTGTGGTGGTAGTTTCAGTGAAAAATTGTCACATGCAGTTATTATGTCTTTGCATGCAGTAAGTATATCTATGCTCAAGCCTCGACGCGAAGCTGTCTGTCCACTGTCAGCTCGCTGTCAAGTGTCAACTTTACGTTACGCACACACGCACATCACGCGTAGGTACGTACAAACCGGCCGTCTTTACTTGGGGCAAAGTATTTTAAAAGTAAAGGTTGTCTGGAAGAGATCGCTAGTAAAGCGACAAGACCGCCTTTTGTATGCCTTTATTCATAGGTTTTTGTTTTTGCTAACACACTGTAACATTATTTTGGTCTAGGCACAATAAAGTGTATTCTATTCTATTCTATTCTATTCTATTCTATTCTATTCTATTCTATTCTATTCTATTCTATTCTATTCTATTCTATTCTATTCTATTCTATTCTATTCTATTCTATTCTATTCTATTCTATTCTATTCTATTCTATTCTATTCTATTCTATTCTATTCTATTCTATTCTATTCTATTCTATTCTATTCTATTCTATTCTATTCTATTCTATTCTATTCTATTCTATTCTATTCTATTCTATTCTATTCTATTCTATTCTATTCTATTCTATTCTATTCTATTCTATTCTATTCTATTCTATTCTATTCTATTCTATTCTATTCTATTCTATTCTATTCTATTCTATTCTATTCTATTCTATTCTATTCTATTCTATTCTATTCTATTCTATTCTATTCTATTCTATTCTATTCTATTCTATTCTATTCTATTCTATTCTATTCTATTCTATTCTATTCTATTCTATTCTATTCTATTCTATTCTATTCTATTCTATTCTATTCTATTCTATTCTATTCTATTCTATTCTATTCTATTCTATTCTATTCTATTCTATTCTATTCTATTCTATTCTATTCTATTCTATTCTATTCTATTCTATTCTATTCTATTCTATTCTATTCTATTCTATTCTATTCTATTCTATTCTATTCTATTCTATTCTATTCTATTCTATTCTATTCTATTCTATTCTATTCTATTCTATTCTATTCTATTCTATTCTATTCTATTCTATTCTATTCTATTCTATTCTATTCTATTCTATTCTATTCTATTCTATTCTATTCTATTCTATTCTATTCTATTCTATTCTATTCTATTCTATTCTATTCTATTCTATTCTATTCTATTCTATTCTATTCTATTCTATTCTATTCTATTCTATTCTATTCTATTCTATTCTATTCTATTCTATTCTATTCTATTCTATTCTATTCTATTCTATTCTATTCTATTCTATTCTATTCTATTCTATTCTATTCTATTCTATTCTATTCTATTCTATTCTATTCTATTCTATTCCATTCCATTGCATTCCATTTTATTCCATTCAATTCTATTCTATTGTACGCTATTCTATTCTATTCTCTTCTATTCTATTTTAACCAGTTCTTTTGTATGAAGTGTCACCGGGCCGGTCATAAAGTTCAAAATCTGACCAAAGTGTTCAGATATCAAGGTAGCTGACTGTACTTTGTAGCCCAGTAACGGTATTATTAAGTAAAATTTAATGCAACCAAGTTTCTTTGGACCGCCATGCCACTGGCAATTAGATCCAAGAGTTACGACGACGGAACGCCGTATAGGAATACGAAATGCGAAGGCGGTAGCCTACTATTAAAATATGGTTGAATAATATAATATTATGATCACTAGCTGTTCACCCGCGGTTTCACCCGCGTCAATTTCGGAGTCCCCCGGGAATTACGGGACAAAAGTACCTACTCTATGTACTCAACTGACCACCATGAAATTTTTCAAGGCGATAAGTTGAGTCCGTAACAAACGAACAAACTCACATTTGCATATTTTTATAGTAAGCAGTAAGTACTAATTATATATTATAACTAGTTGACCCCCGCGGTTTCATACGTGATAATTTCGGAGTTCCCGCGAAAATTCCGGGATAAAAAATACCCTATGTCACGTAGGATCACTTTAGCTTCCTATCTATAAGTGAAAGAATTTTCAAAATCGGTTCAGCAGATCCGATAGATTATAACCTCACAAACTCCGGAGTTCCCGCAAGAATTCCGGAATAAAAAGTACCCTATGTCACTCAGGATCACTGTAGCTTTCTGTAAGTGTAAGAATTTTCAAAATCGGTTCAGTAAATCCAGAGATAGCTGTTTGCCCGTGGTTTTACCCGCGGGAAATACGGAGTTCCCGCGGACATTCCGGAATAAAAAGTACCCTATGACACTGAGAATCACTAACTTCCTATAAGTGGAAGAATTTTCAAAATCGGTCCAGTAGATCCAGAGATTACCCCTTACAACGTCACAAAAGCACAATTCACAAACTCAAAAACTTTTGCTCTTTGTAATATTAGTATAGACAAGATAATTAATTACATATTTTAATATTATTATTATTTTTTATCTTTTGTGTGATTTGAATTTTATGTTTGTATCTTTATAAGTACCTGATTACTCGTTTTTTTTTCGCTTTCAAAAAAACTAACCGGTATTTAAGGAACAATTTTGCATGTAAAGTTGTAGGTGCAAACTGAGAAAAGCACAGTTCATTAACTTTAGATGTTTCAGGTCGAGGCTTCTAATTCGGTAGACAGCTTAGCTAGCTTTGCAAACACTTCGTTGATTGCACTATCAAACTTCAAGTTCTAAGCCAAATTTTCATATATTCCTTATCCGGTGCGGTGTTTCTTCATAACGCAAAGTAAACTGATCTTCGAAGAGACGCAATGGAAACTGATATGCTATTTTTGTTGTTTATTTGAGAAGATTCGAGGTAGGTATGTAGGTACCTAGTAAATATGTCGTGTTGACGAAGACGCCTTTACTTGCCCAATGTTTAGCGTTATGTGCTCTTAATAGCGTTCTATATCTATTTATGTATCTACTAGCTGTTGCCCGCGGTTTCACCCGCGTCAATTTGGGAGTTTCCGCGGAAACTCCATGAAATCCTTTCTCAGCTGACTTGTATTCTCAATGAAATGAATACCTGGGTAATTTTACGTACCTAGTTTTAGAGGTTTGTGTTGAAACCATGGCTTAAGTAAAAAAATTCTATGTTAATTATGTCAATTTATTAATTCAACCATAGTTGAAACAGTGAGTCAGTGACTTTTCACTTCGCCCGTAAGAATTCCTGTACTCCCTCAGGAACTCCAATTTTTTTGACCCAGGGAAAATGCTTTATGCATAACACCGCTCCCGGACCGGGGCGATGGTTATGTGGGACTCCGCCCTGATAAGGGCGACCCGCTCTGAGAAGGGCGGGGATACTACCCACTAAAAACCCTGGGATGTTCCTCCTCCGCGCCTGTTGCTGGGGCCACGGGAATCGCTCTCGCATGCTCCGCAGCCCCGACAGCGCCAGCCCGTTGCCGGGCTCCTCCTCGAGGGGCAAGAGTGCCCCTCAGAATGACGACGATGCGCCGGAACACGCGACGCACCGCCGTCCTCCTCCCTTCTCGGGGACCTTGTGCAAGGACGCCGGTCGGACCCATGACCGGCGCCCGAGGCCACCTGCGACGGGTCAGGTCCGTGGTCCCGCCGCCCACCACGACAGCCGCAGAGGGTGAGGAGGGCCGACTAGCTCCGCGCCAGCACTCCCCTCCCCCCGCAGCCCCTCCATGCCGCCAATCACCGGGGCGGCCCCGTCGAGGCCGCAGAGGAAAAACATCTCCACGGCCTCTAACCCTCAGCCGCGGTGCTCCCCGAGCCACCGCAGCCCGCCTCAGTCGCGCGGCCGCTCCCCGCAAACCCGGAGAAGCGGCCCAGTGGCCTCGAACCGGGCAGCGCCGGGAGCAGCTCAACCGGCGCCGCAAGCCGGCTATACTGGCCCCGCCTCTGGGTCCCTATTAGCTTCACCGTGGGTGAAGAGTCCACGGTTACTAGAGCCCCCCCGCCACGACAAGGCGAGGACCCAATCGGGGGGGACTGCATACCTAACCTGTGCCAAATTTCAAGGATCTAGACATAGGTAGCAATTTGGGCTAGGCGTTGATGTGTCAGGCAGTCAGTCAGCCAGTTTCCTCTTATAAATATATAGATACTAGCTGTCTCCCGCAGTTTCACCCGCGTGAGTTTTGGGATCGGGTGCGTTTGTGGACGCAGGCAGAACAACCCGCCAAAGTTTCATCACAATCGGACCAATGGTTTCGAAACGCAAAAAGCATAGACATACAAACATTCATTTTTATTTATAAAGAAGATATATTTAATTTTGACAGTTCTCATGAAATTATTTCTCGAACCCCACATAAAATATGACCTATAGTTTATGGAACTTAACCTAACATACATATGCTGGGCAATTCACAAGATTTCCTCGACATCCGTCTCACGGATCCCCACATTTAATCATAGCCGGGCCTCGCGCGAGGTCGAGTGCGACATTAGACGCTGTAATGCGCTGTGTTTGATTAATACTCAAGCTTTTTAACCGACTTCCAGAAAAGGAGGAGGTTCTCAATTCGACGGTATGTTTTTTTTTTTATCTTTGTTACACGATCACTCGAAGACGGCTAGACCGAGTTGAAAAATTTTCTTCTTTCAAGTTGGTCCCATTGTAAATAAGTCAGGATCTGATGATGGGATCATGGAGAAATCGAGGAAACTGTTCAAATATTACAGGCAGTTCTTTAACGATTTGGGTAGATAAATTGTCACTTTAAAAATTACTAGCTGTGCCCCGCGGTTTCACCCGCGGCAATTTCAGATTTCCCGCGGGAATTTCAGAATAAAAAAACCTTCTCAGTACCCCTGACAACGTGCATGCCAAATTTCATCCAAATCCGTTGAGCCGTTTTTGCGTGATTGAGTAACAAACATCCAAACATCCAAACATCCACACTTTCACATTTATAATATATTAAGTAGGATAAACCAAGCCACTTGAAAGCGAAAATAAATAAAAATTTAACAAAAAATAAAAACCTACTTGAAAACACAAAAATGCATTTTTTGTTAATACGTAATCAAAAAATGACGGTGATACATTGAGTTGAAATTTCACGTGACGTCACTAACCGGCGCGGTTTGTATGGCGGCTTATAGCGGTTATTGACGTCATGAGCCCCCGCCCTAAACTTCAATACGCTTTATCTCTGTATTTTTTTAAATTTATTTGAAAAAGCAAAAAATACCTGTCTATTGTTTTTTATTTTCTAACGACGGACTAATTAGAATTTTGATTTTCAAAAGTCGTCAACATCCTTATTCCTTTACTATACTCCTATACGAGTATATATCAATTAAAAAAACGTTAATTGCGGTTTGGAAATTAAATCCGGAATAAAACAACTGCGATAACACGTATTTTAATGAACCGTTGTGAATGACAAATGACTGCTGCTAATGGGGCACCGAAATTCAAAGGGATTTCAGCGCAGACGAAATTATTTTCTTAATGGAATTGCAGTAGCGAAAAACCCGTGGAAATGATTTTCGAAGTTTTCTATGTAGTATGTACGTTTGCTTGGTTTCCACGACACAAGCTAATAATAGCTTACTGTGGGATCAAGTAGATCTGTGTGTTGTGAAGTGGATAATTATTATTATAAACTGATGTATGTAATCTAGCAAAGTTTTACAGCTGAGTAAACTTATAGGTGGCATACCTATATGACCACGGACAGAACTGTCCTTTCTTGGCCGGTTTTAATACGGAGCCAAGTTGCGTGTTGGGTGTGGCTGAATCGTTGTTAACTCTAAGAGACTTAGTTCCGAAGTAGTTGGGGCTTAGGCAGCTAATATTACTTATAAACTCGGCTTGATTAACTTGTTCACGTGTACTTAATAGGTATACGTATACACGGTCGGCCGCGGTCAACTACAGGCGGGAAATCAAAACACTTTCATGTTCCACAACAAGTCTTAAAATACATAACAAGTGCTTAACTTAAAATTTAATTAAATGGGGGATATCACCAAATACATAAATGATTACAATAGTAACTTTTTTCGAAAGCTTTTGTAATACGAGATCAATGTATATGAGCTTTTTAAGCTTCTATACGTTATTTATTTATCTACTTTAATCACCATTAAATTGCGGAATGAACATGAAACTTAAATACTTATATAAAATCAAATAGTAAAAAAAAAACTAAAACACGCTTTAATAGTAAACTGAACTAAAGAGTAATCATCTATACTCTATAGGCGCAGAGTTCTGGTCAAGACCAAGCAAACGAGCCTCCACTCGATGGCAGTGCGTCGTTCAATTACAAAGCTCCCATGGCCACCTTCCGGCTCTATCATCAGATCAGTTTCTTGTCATATAGATATTGTGTTGTTATCCGAACTATAATACGAAGTTTCATTTTGACACGACGATCAGAAGTAGGTACTTACAACCTATCTGTACTTATATCTAATATATATAAATCACGTGTCACGTTCTTTGTCCGCGATGGACTCCGAAACTACTGAACGGATTTTGATAAAATTTTGTAACCATTTATAATATGGTCCAACTTAAAAGATAGGATAGTTTTATCCCGGAATTTCCGCGGGAACTCCGAAATTACCGCGGATGAAATCGCGCGGGACAGCTAGTATAATATATTTATTTATTTATTTATTTAACCAAAACAAAAAAGTAACTTATACTTATATAATAAAAAATATAGTGTAGCGGGAGCAGGATGGATGATATGGCTCGACCGCCACCAAAGGGTAAACTTCCCGCCGGATGAGGTGGTATGCCCGGGCACAGATAATATAAAAATATCGGCTCCGACTGTATAGATCGTCAGAGATCGTACCTATCTATATATGCAGCGCAGTGTGAAAACTTCGTTAGCGCGATTCAGGACTTCCATATAGCCAGTACGCGCCGCTTCGTTGTAGTTCGTGACTTGTGGCGTAGGTGTCACCACAATAGAATCCGCGTGTCTGTTCACGCTAATCTACGGATTATACGGTTTTCACAGGTAAGACGAGCATAGATAAAATCAAGTTTCCACATTGTATTACATATATGGTAGTTTAACTTAAAACATGAGTTTTATAGTTTGTCCCTTCTATAGAAGGAACAGCAGCAGTACTTTTAACGTCACAGACCTATCGGTTTAGAAAATTGTACGAAATCCTTACTATAATGTGAGTTTGTTTGTTTACTCACTAGTCGACCGATCATAGTGCAACGTAAAGTACCTACACGTTGTCAGGGATCGTCTAAAAATTAACGCGGGTGAAACTGCGGGGATCAGCTATACCTACTTGTAATATAGGCGCCCAAAATAACTCTGCGGAACACAATGAACTCATTTCCGTCACTTAATTCGTTTTCGACACTCAAATTATTATAATATTATTTTGGTATAAAATAGAAGTCGTGTAAATTCGTGAAAATGGAAAAACCGGCGGAATAATCGTTACTCCAATAAAGGAATCCAATTTCTATTCTGTGGAATTAATAAGAACGTGATCCGAACGAGGGAGGCGCAGGTGCTTTGTTCACAGGGTGTTCCAAAATATACGGAGCGATTTTATTTTTGATATAATATAATAAAAAAATGAATTCAGTCTGCCCGATGGGTTTTGAATCCGTTTTTATTTGATGAATAGATACAATTTTAATTGACCTGCAATTTTATCTCATAGTTTCTATGTTCTAAATCTATGAATCTAAATCTATTTACCGGAGTTAACAAATTGCAAATTTGACTCTAAAATTTAAACCTATTCAGACAGTGTTTGGGTAAAATTGAAAAGTTAGTCTATGTTTTCGTCCTAAGTTCTCCTGTTTTATTGAAAAAAGCCTACCTATAATATTTTTATCACTAATTTTAAAAGAAACTTGTTCTATTGGAACTTGCATGTCGCAGTAGGTACCTAAGTTGTAACCTTAATAAAATACAAAGTAAATTCTACAAAAATAATGAGAACTAAAGACGTGAGGAAATTTAAATTTGACAACTCTGTAAGTACGAAGGTGGCTTCACCAAACTAATTTTGACCTCGTTAGTTTGTAATTATAAAGTTCAAGTAGTGAAGTGGTAAAGGCGACCCATATATGTATTGCACGTACGCTACCAGTCGGAGGTTCGGACCCCCTGATCGTTAGGCTTTTTCTACTCGATTTGGTAATTTTCAAACACGTTGACAATTTAACATAATATCGTAAAAAATGAAGCTTCACCTATATAAATATCGTTTAACGGAAAAAAACTAACGTTACTCACGCTTAGCATGGTAAGGTCGGTATACAATGCTTCAAAAATTTTACAAAAAAGGAACACCCTATTTGGTCTCTAACGAAACTGGGGGTTGGTGTTTGATCTCTAAATGGAATTGGTATGAATCGAGTTTTCTACTGGAAACGTCGCGGCACCAGCCCTGTAGCTTAGACTCCTAGATTCTAGACAGCTATGTTTTACGAACGTCAATTTAATATTTACAGTTATTTAATCAAAAAGACATCTTATTCTCAGTGTGACTAGAGTTAAGAATAGCATGAGAAATAGTAGTTTCGGTAACGGTAACGTCCCCAACTCATGTATTTATGTAATAGGAGGACATCGATACGGCGTAACTGCGTTCGAGATTTGTATGGAGTGACGTTAATTTACTAGTTTTTTTCCATCCGGCTTATGTGTTCGGTTTAATTTCAGTGATAAGATTTTTTTTTTACTATGTGAAACAAAAGGCAAACAAAAGAACGTTTCAAGTTTTTACACGCGTTACTAACAATGTAAATGTGTGTGTGTAACAATTGTTTTTTTATGTGATGGATATGGACTCTGCAAATGATATAGTGCCTTGCATGTGCACATAATACACACAGATAAAGATATTTATATAAAAAAAATGTAGTACAATAGTTAAATTATAAAAATAGTAAATTTAAATGTTGGTAATGTAATTCGTCGTAATAGCAATTCGTTGTAAATAATTTAATGGTCAGTAGCTATATCTACTACAGGTGTTATTCCTCCAGAGGGCACTGTGTATACCTATCTACTATCTCGGCGACTCTGTAATGTCACGACAAACTTATGTAAGTTTGGTGACATGAAAATCACAATTTCTGTACCTTTTTCTTGAATAAATAAATAAATAAAATAAAATAAATAAATAAATCCTAGAAGTCAATTCTTACAATTAGGCAAGTTGTCTATCAAGTCACTGCGCTTTTATAAACCCGAACTTTAAATTTTCCTACGTGTAGGTATGTAGGTACATTGTACATGTGAACTAAAACCTGAATTAGAATATATACTCAAGTATAGTTAATAGAAAAACATAGTATTTTCTTTACAACTTTACAAATTTTCAATTTATTTATCATTGCAGTTCTTTAAATTGAAGCTAAGGAAAGTATTATGACCGGTTTCCGCTTTGATTTTCGCAGGCACTTCAAAGCGTAACTGAGTCGGGTTAATTAAAACCCAGTCGAGCACAGTCCACTAGTGACTTAACCCTTTCGCGGTCGGTTCATTTAGCCGACGCCACAACACTCCGTATGCAAAATAAGCCGCTTTGTATGCACTCAGTGTGGGTGCGAGTTTTAATAGAGTGGTTTTAGACGGACGCTCTGGACAGTTCCGACAAAAGGTTTATGCAAACTAGCAGTTCGGACGCGCTGTTTTATAAACGTCTGATCTACACAAAGAAGTGAGTTTGAAGTACATTATGACGTTTCAGGCTGATTCTTTTGGCGTCCGCCCAGCCAAGAGCTCCGAAAAAGGTTTTGCAATCTATATCACCCATATTCAAACCGTAAAACTATGCCAAATGCTAATATAAATTCATTTTTTTACTTGTAACTGGGTAATGCGAAAGTGTAGAAATATTGTTTAGTAAGAGTTCGTACCTACGTGCGTGAATGCGTGCGTGCGTGTGTGATACGTCAACGTTCAACCGCCCGTTTACACCACCTAAGCCGGAGCCTGTGCTTTGCAGAACGATCATCGAACGGCCATCGCTCCATTCTACTCAATTCACCAACACGAACCGAATACGCCTGAATAGCCTGTTGCAGCTCCGACTAATATCAAACTGTGTGATGATAGAAAACCATCAACATTCGTGCTAATAATATAGACAAATACATGTAGCCAAATTCTTTTCCTTTACCTTTTTTGTATTTTTATGTAAAACCGCAGTCCAACCGCGTGCATTTCAGGATTCCTCCAGAAACTCCTCATTAAAAAAAAAAAGTATGGCGCAATCAATTCAACAGTTCCATAGATTACCTACATCCATGGATCCCTTGCCTACATCCAAACTTGCAAACATACACACTTTTACCTTTTTTAATTTTTACCCTCTGTTGTACCCTTATTAGTACACTTATTAGTGCAAAAAATAAAGCCATAACATTGTATTAATTACAGTAGATTAAATGGTTTTTGCAAGCGTGTTGTTGTTGCCTCGTATAAAAACGTGTGTTAATGGGAAATATTGTACACATTGCCAGATTAATGGGTCAAAGATGATGACGAAGAGAGTAGTCTAAGAGCACGAGTGTTTTATTAGGCTAAAATAGTTATTTCATCATTAAGACAGTAAAGTTTTTTTTTGTTGCGAGAACTTATTAGGAATTGTGAGCAAGTAAAAATCGTAATATAATCATTGAATCAGGAGAATGATTCTGATGTAGAATCCTGAGCGCGGTGAGGGATTCATCTTCTAAAGTCATCTGGCATGCCAATCACTGAATGTCTGGTGTAAGGTTAAGAAAAAAGAGACGTATTGAAGGAGAGTGTTCAGTTATCAATCTCATCCCTTAATACAAAAAAATGTAACATGAAATTTTGAGACAATCAAATGTGATGGCCATTGATCCGCGTAAACCAAAGATTATTATTATTATATTAGAGGTTTTCTCTATTTATCAATGTTCTTTTATTTATAGTTTTACTAGCTGTGCCCCGCGGTTTCACCCGCGGTAATTTCAGAGTTCCCGCGAGAATTCTCTGTACCCCTGATAACATGCATGCCAAATTTCATCCAAATCCGTTCCGCCGTTTTGCGCGATTGAGTAACAAACATCCAAACATCCACACTTTCACATTTATAATATTAGCAGGATAGTAAAACTAGTAGAATTATTTACATGTGAGCATTCAGTGTCAAGATTTTAAATCAGTCCCTCATTTAAAATAACACCCTGTTTAATATTAAAGTATGAATATGTAGGAATGACATTCTAGTAAGTAATAAATGTAGGCTTCTGGTCTAATATTTTCGCAGTCACGACACGCTTAACGTAACACACCGAGTGACTTAGAAGATGGCGGATGGCAAAAATTATTATGAACTGTTATTTTTATCCCCTATGATGGAAGGGGACTTAGGAACGTTGGGATCCGCTCGGTCGCTGACAAGGGGAAAACTTCTCTATATATATTAAAAACGACTTTCTCTTTCATTAGTAGGATTATCTACATGGCGAGATTGAGAAGTAAAGTTTGTAAATTGTGTTATGAAAAGTTCAAGATTGTAGGATGTAGGGATAATCTCAGGAACTAATGGATTGGTTCTTAAAAAAATCTTTCATTGATAGGCTACCAGCTACCAGTGCCCCGAGATACCTACCCTGAGAGAAAAATAGAGGCTTATTCGGTAAAGTTCGCGACCGAAAACTTCCTCACCGAAGATTGGTCAACAGTATTTCTGCTACTGATGTTCGGTTGGGCGCCATATTAGGTCAGTATACTCTCCCGTAGTTTGCACATTATTGACACCGTGCGGGGTCGGTCTCTGTGCCTGCTGGTCACTGATCGAAGGGCGACCGAAACCTCTTCGGTCTGATTGATTACTCTCCGTGTACCTACTTAATTTTCTAAGAAAACCCCAAAGTGGAACCGCGTGGAGAAAAGTACCTTTTTAAAAACAAGAAATCAACTTCTTTATCTCAATTATTTTTGATATTTATAAGTTGGATTTCACTTTATTTTTAATAAATGTTTAATATGGCCTGTTAGATATGTTTTTAGATTTATAAAAATATCGAAAAAAATACTAAATAATGATTTTCTGTTACTTAATAAATGTGAGTATAAAGACAAGTTCGAAACAGCAAACTTTAATAGTTCTTTGAAAATTAACACGCGTAAAGATGCATAGCGTGCAACAAACTAAAATAACTCGAGTTTTTAAACTCAAGATAGCTTTTAACTTTGACGGAACGTCAAAGGAGGTTCTTCGCTGGAGATTTTTATTAATTTCCTTTACGTCAATTTTTTTTTCCTCCAAGTATTTCTGCACTAAACTTTCGCAATTAAGGGTCTTGTACCTCGATCGGTGTTCGACAAAGGATTTTTAATTTTATTATACCGCGCCGTGCCTTTTTTGTTCCATCAAACTTTCGCCAGCTATGTTACAAGCGATTTTTTAATTAATTTTTGTTCGTGTAAGTAGGTAAAGCTGTTTGCATGTATGTAAAAAATTTAGGCCCAGGAGAATGGGATGGGTTTAGGTAATCCTGCAGGATATGTAGTATCTAAACACAACACCGATACGTAGCGTTCAACTCAGGGATCGCCGGCGTTTTTATATCAATACTAGCTATTGCCCGCGGTTTCATATTGTTATTTTCATTTTTCCCGTGGGCACAGATAATATAATTCGGAGTTTAAAGTACCCTATGTCTTTTTTCTGTACCTCTGACAACGTGTAGGCAAAATTTCATGATTATCGGTTCAATAGTTAAAGCGTGAAGACTGAAGCGTAACAAATAAACAAACAAACAAACTCGCTTTCGCATTTATAATATTAGTTAGGACATCGAGTTAAAAAAAAATATGTTAAATCTAATAAGTAACAAAGGACGGTGAGGTTTGCTTCCGGAGCTAATCCGTGATTCGCTGGCGAGATTTTAGAACCACTTGCTTGCTCAGCATACACAAAATGGCGGTAGACTGGTGCCACAAACGCGTGCACGTCATAAAGTAAAATTACCACTATCAAACTGGGAAATTTTGTAGTTGGACAGTGAACAGTTTCAACATAGATTTTTATACTGTTTATTTATTAATGAATGCTGTATGAACCTACCAGAACGGTTGTCCGGTTGACACAACACAAGCTTACAGCTTAGTGTGACATCAAATAGATTTGTGTTGTGAAATATCACTTACCCAACATAATATTATAAAACAAAGTCCTCCACCGCGTCTGTCTGTCTGTTCGCGATAAACTAGAAAATACTTAACGGATTTTCATGCGGTTTTCACCAACAGATAGAGTAAATCCAGAGGAAGGTTTATAGGTGTACTTTATCCAAGGCAATCCCGCGGGAACTCCTAAATTACCGCTGGTAAAACCACGAGGGAAGCGAATGTTATAATAACTGAAGAGTTTGTTTGGTTGAACGCGCTAATCTCAGGAACTACTTGTTAGAATTGAAAAATTATTTGTATGGTTGAAATCGCGGGGCACAGCTAGTAGGTGCCTAATTAATAGTCATAAAACGAGGAATTCTCAAAATTTACGCATGTAAAACCATGGGTGACAGCGCGTATAAAATACACAAGTGCTTTTAGATTTTACAAATAATATATAAAGCAGGTGATTAGTTGAACCTGCTTGTTTACAGTACGTCTGTTTTTTAACCATACAAAATCCCCTGATAAACCTTTTTTTTTTTGGAAAGCCTCACAATCAAACGAACGATTAAAATCTGCCCAAAGCATTGTAGACTTTGTATCATTTTTTGATTCCCTTGTTAATAAATCCGACAGCGGTGTTTGGTACAAGTCGTAATTCGGAAACGAAATTGACAAAATATCTTCCTTACTTGAAGAAAGAAAATATAATTTCCATAGCCCAGACTTATATAGGTATATGAAAATCGATTTTTAAAGAGTAAACTCCAATAAACTCCAAAAACAATCCGATCATTAATTTAGAATCTAAACTGTGAACATTCTGGGACTCTGTCTTAATTAAATCCGTAACTCAATTGGCTGATATTTTTTTTAATCCTTACTATGATATTATATATGCGAAAGTGAGTTTGTTCGTTAATTACGCTTTCAAGCCTTAACGGCTCAATCAATTATCATAAAATTTTGAACCTCCAATAAACTCCATAAACAACCTAATCATTAATTTTGAATCTACCTTGGACATTCTGAAACATTACATTTACTTAAACCCGTAACTCAATCGGCTGGTATTTTTTTAATCCTTACTGTTATAAAAATTTGTTTGTTTGTTACGCTTTTAACGGCTCAACTGATCATCATGAACTTTTGCATACACGTTGTCAGGGGAATCCCGAAATTAATGCAGCTGAAACTGTATAAAATTTTAAATAACACCCACATGTCGTTAGAAGTATAGAAAAGGATATAGGATACTTTTATCCCGGAATTCCCGCGGGATTTCCGAAATAAACGCGGGGAACAGCTATAGTTCTATACAACGTGTTAATGAATTAACTGACAACCTGACACACCCCAATAAAAAAAATAAACAATAATATGATTTGAATATATTTTATGTGAAAAAAGTGTAAACTTTAAAAGTTATTCATCATTAGTTTGGAGGTGACCTATCTACGAAATTCCAAGCGCTACGCTCGCACCTACCGGTTCGATTTTTTTTGCTGCGGGCGGCGTACGCGCCAAAATTGTATTATAAATAATTTAGACATGGGCTAATAAAAGTGAAAAAATATAACCTATATTAAAACATAGTGCGATCGATTCGCTAGTTGATTCTGAGCAAACTACTTTCTAATTTTCAGTTAATTCATTAACACGATGTATAATGTAGACCAACGGAATAAAGGTGGTAAGTTGTGATGGACGTCACAGACTGACTGTCTGTGAAGGGACATCGCATTTCAAGAGTTTCTGAATTGTCCCAAACGAATGGTTACCTGTATAGCAAACGCTGGCGACGTTCATATTTAATGACTCCACTGGGCAGGTTATATTTTTTTTTTCAGATACTAAATTAGTAATACGCTTTAGTACGCGTCAGTAAAAGTACTTTTTAGGGTTCCGTCCCCAAAGGGTAAAACGGGACCCTATCACTAAGACTCCGCTGTCCGTCCGTCCGTCCGTCTGTCTGTCCGTCTGTCACCAAGCTGTATCTTATGAACCGTGATAGTTAGACAGTTGAAATTTTCACAGATGATGTATTTCTGTTGCCGCTATAACAATAAATACTAAAAAACAGAATAAAAAAAGCAACAAGAAAATCTGTAGGTACAATACAATGCCTATGTAAGCCTACTGAGTAGGCAAAAGACGGTACTGGTCCCTTTAACATTGAATTTAACTGAAAAAAGTTAAATTTTGTGTCAAGGATCCAGAAAACAGTGTCAAGCCGTAACTGTTAGATCGATAAAATAATCTATATCATCTTATATTTAGTTTCAACCCGTAACTGTTTGTTTTAATCTATTGACTCAGAATAAATTCCAAAAACGATACATTTAAAAAAAAAAGCGTAGTACGTCCTACGTACCTATACTTACGTAATATGTAAGTAAACTCAAATTTATTCGGTGTCACTACGTAAAAGCCTAATAAAAAGCACAAGGAGTAATGTAATGCCGTTGTTTCCGCTCATATATCTCACCGAGGAAGGTTCTGTCGTTAATGCCGCCTTTAAAACTAAATGTATTGGTTTTATTCAGACCGAAAATAAAGATTTCTCCTATTTTTTCAGTGCACACGGACCTTGAACGAATTCAAACAGATAATTTACTTATTTTTAACATGTACATAAGGAGATCATTAGGATAAGTTTTCCTATGAATTTCAGTAAGTACCTATAAGTATTTGCACGCATATTCTTTTGATGACGTATAATATGCAAAATTTTAACGATGAAATTGAGTAAACTTGAGAGTAATTAAGACGTGAAAAGGTAACAGACAGACAGACCAACGTGTGATTTCGCATTTTTAGTATGAGTGAATATGGATTCATTTTAAAATTATTTTATTATATTACGAGGTAAGAAAAAATACCTATTAGTAGGTATCTTAAACGGGAAAAAAGAGAAAAATACCTATATACTTATATTATCTATGTCTCTTTAGATTATAGGCACTGTTGATGTTTGTTTCTTTTTCTTGTGTTGTGCTGAAAAAAATGTATTTTCTTCTTCTTCCTCTATATTCTTTGAATGAAAATTAACCCTGATAATCCACCGAACTCCTATGTGCAAGCAAAGTTAGGTAAGGTACGTGATTAGAAAGCGATTAGTTGCTTTTAGCTATCTACCTACACATCAAAAATAAAAATCAGCAAACTTTTCCTGCCCGCCTTCGCAACCCAAAGTGACGCAGCGTTAAAAAACGAGTGCTTTACAGAAAAGTTGGTGAAAGCATCTATCTCATTAAAAGTTTTTTTTTTTTTTTCGAAACGAGTTACGAAACGCCACACGAAAATTGGGTTAAGCTGAAATTTTTTGCAATTTTTGCGTTAAAAAAGTTCGTGATTATGAGGTTACAATTTTAGTTGTCATCGGCGTGATAAAATCTGTTTTTATCGTTGAACTCTGCTTCGATTATTTATTCTTTACTAGCTGTGCCCCGCGGTTTCGTCCGCGTGAGTTTTGGGATCAGGAACCTTTGCGGACGCAGGCAGAACAACCCGCCAAAGTTTCATCACAATCGGACCAATCATCCAAAACATTTTTCATGTTACACTTGAACAACTTAAGTTTCATCATTAAACAACGAATTGACACAATGTGGTTGTTATTGAAAATTATCATGATGTTGTACGTTGAATGACACAAGTTACAATTTCTTTTGCTAATGTAAATTTTATCAATAGTTGTTGATAGGTATCTACAAATATTATAAATAGAAAAGATTGAATTTACTTTGTATGTTTCTTTTAATAGATAACTTGAAAAAAATAATGGACAGGTTTTTTTTTCGGTTTTTCAAATTAATAAAAATATACATAGATATGGCGCGTTAAAGTTTAGGGTGGGGGCTCGTGACGTCATTAACCGCTATAAGCTCCCATACAAACTGCACCAGATAGTGACATCACGCGAAATTACAACTCAATGTATCGCCGTAATTTTTTGATGACGTAAACAATACGATGACGCAAAAACATAGAGTCAACTAGCCCATTGGCGAATAACGATAATTTTATTGGCCATAGTCCATAGTTGTATTGTTCTCAATTTCCTAACCGACTGTACAGTAAGTAGCTACCTACGTGCTCTACAAAACAACCTCGTAACGAATGAATCGAGGTCGACCGTCGCATAATAATTGTCATGAGTTTCGAGTGCGTGTTACGGGAGGAGACTCGAAAATAATTGTTATAACAAGATCGGTGTGCATTCAGTGTGTGACTTTTGCTGAATTCACAGAAATATGATAATTGTTTAAAATAACAGCGCCTACCTCCGTGGTTTCATTCTTAATTCACCCTTTTCAGTTTAGGAAGTCCAATTTCCGTAATACTCAAACCAAAATCAATGAATAGCAACGAATACTACGCACTACGTAAAGAAACGACACTTTCCGCCCCCCCGGTAACTTGCCTCCTCAGGTCCCGCTACAACGAAACGAGTTTGGAGACGATAGAAGAAAGAAAGAAAGAAAGAATCAAAGATTTATCAAAGCCAAAAGAGACACACGACACAAATCAACCTAGGTACAGAACAACACAAATGAAAATGATAAAAGAATACATACTAAGACTGAATATAATATTAACATTAACAATATTTTTAAAACGACATTTGTGTGGTATGTCTTCATGCTCAAAATGGACCTTGACTCACACAATCACGACACTGGTTTTCAGTCAAGACCATTACGCGTACCGCTAGGGATTGGAATGACCTGCCGGAGAGTGTGTTTCCCAAGAACGATAATTTGGACCTCTTCAAGACAAAAGTGAATAGGTATCTAATTTGCAGACGTATAACACCATAGTCCATATCTTTGCCCACCATCAAGCGAGCGAGACTATGGACAAATGTCTGACCAATCAGTTAAAAAAAAAAAACCATTGGACGCACAAAAATCATCCAAAACGAAGAGGCATACACAAATCATACACATTAGTATTAACGAACGAATAATAAAGATAGCTGTATGTGTGTTGGACAATATCAACTTGAATTTGGGACTCTTTCTTTCTGTTGCTCTCTGAGCCCTTAACACACGCAAACCCTGCATGTGTGCATACAAGTCGCCCGCCTGTAATAGTAATAGGGAGAAACTCAGTCCACTTTTATGGAGTGTCATAGATGTGAATATATACCGACTTTCATGACTAACTTCAAAACTAATGGCAAGACGTGTAACTTTTCACCACTTTAGGAGTTAAGTTTCCTAAAACAGTTTCGTAGTGCTTGCACAGGTTATGAATGGAAGCTTTTTGCCAACTTTCTATTTTTACTACTAGCTGACCCCCGCGGTTTCACCCGCGGCAATTTCGGAGCTCCCGTAAGAATTTACGGATAAAAAGAACCCTATGTCACTCAAGACTCCCGTATCTTCGTATAAGTGAAAGAATTTTCAAAATTGTTTCAGTAGATCCAGAGATTACCCCCTACAACGTCACATACTCAAAATTTACAAACTCACAAAATTTCTCTTTATAATATTATATGGATATGTACATGTGAAAGTTTAGTGTGCAATTTCGTATGTAGGATTTGGGTGCTTAGAGAGACAGGAAACTTTGGAATGGAATATCATATAATATGATACTTTTAATCCTGATTCAAGGAGAAAGAAAACGTGGGGAAATGCTAGTATTGTATTAGAGAACATTTCGCGAATTCGAGTGAATCTGCTCGTAAAACCAACTATGGAATCCGAAATGGACGTTATCGATTCATTGAATTGCTAAGCTAAAGTGTTTTAGGGTTCTCCAGATTTTCAACATAGACTTGCAATATTTTAGTTGTACCTATGATCCTACTAATATTATATAAGCGAAAGGTTGTAAGAATGGATGGATGGATGGATGGATGGGTGGATGTTTGTTACTCTTTCACGCAAAAACTACTGGATGGATTTAAATGAAACTTTACAATAATATAGCTTGTACATCAGATTAACACATAGGGTACTTTTTATCCCGAAATTCCCGCGGGAACTCTGAAATTAACGCGGGTGAAACCGCGGTTCACAACTAGTATTATCTAAACTTTTGGTTTTCCTGGAACACTGGTCGTTTGTTATTGCTACCATTGACTCGAAATTTCTAGTAGACACTTATTAAAAGTGTGCAACAAAAAAATATTGGTAAATACAACAAAAAAAGTGCCTAGTAACTACTGTGTGATTATCATCCAAATATTTGTGTTGAAACTGATATTGGAGAGTCATAACTAAAATATATAAATGATGACGTATAATTTACGAAAAAATTTATTAAATTATGATAAAAAATATAGAAGGCTTTATCCCGTCTTAAAGATTCATTTAAATACGTCGATAAGATGAAAATAAGCTTCAAAAATCTAATCTCTGTATGGAACCGTGTAAGTACAAAGAAACGTCCTTGGCCGTATTTTTTATGTGCCTGGGAGTATCTTGTGCTAATGGGACCTTAGTTTTAATGCCCAACTTTTAGTGTAGATCTTCTTACTAAAGTAAATTGACTAAAACTTTTACTGAGCAAAAAAAGTTTTAAGATTCGGAAAATCACCAAAGCCGTTAGTCACTATTAACAACACAAAGTTTTAAGACTTTTTTTGGATGTAGCTAGCTTAATTTTTTTTAATTCAATTTTGGACGCTTTTAATAGGTATAGACTTGATCTGGTTTTTTTTAAACTATAATAGCTTATAAATGACTTGTGATCGCTTCCATCCCAAGTATTGTAAATCTTTATAACCTGGTATTATAATATGATAACCTTAAAAGAAGTCATCCACATAATGATTTGGGACGGAGCTCATGTATTACCGCCCGCCCAGTCTCCTTTATCATTTAATTGCATACTTTCTCTCCACAATTAAAATTGATACGTATTTAAATTCGAAAACCCGCTATTTGAAACATCTTAAACCGAACGAAGTTTAAAGAATCCAAAGTATGGTTATAGTAAAAGAGCTGGAAAGCCCGAACGCATAGCATTATCAGATCGGTTCGTACTCAAGCCTTAAAAACTTGAGCAAAGTTAACTCGGACTTTGCGTCGTGAAAATAATATACGGACCTAAATACTGAAGGTGACCGCTGTGTTTATTCTAATTCGTCACGCATTTTAAACTTGACAACAAAAAGAGAACCCAAAATTGCTTAAAAAAAAAAAATAGACGATGCCTGTATGCTATTTTTTAGTTCTTCGGTTGTTTTTCATGGTCGTTTGATGACAGCGTTATCTATAACTGTAAAGTTTTAATCTTTAAAGATGGTTTTCTATTTCTTAAAGAAGTGCAGTGTATTTAAGGCAGTGCCAGAAACTGTATATTCAGATATCATAACATATTTCACTCTAGTGTAATTAACAAAAAAAACGTTGATATTATTTTGTACGAATTAAATACAGTCCGAATTTTTTCTTAAGCAATTTTACCTTTTGTCCAGTAATAATACATTTGCACTCGCGTAAACGCACAATTTTTACCCGTATATTTCCAAATCTCTAAGTAAAGCGTCCACTTCTACAATGATTTATGTTGGCGTTGCTGTGTGTTCAAGTTTTTTGTTCTAACAACTTTTTAAAGCCAACGACTCGGGTAAAGCACAAGTCATTGCGACGTTCAGCCTTGTGGCGAAAATGTTTTTCTTTCTTCTACTATATGTACCCAGTTACTTTTGTTACTAAAACTTTTGGAAGAAGTGGTTTACTCGGAATCCTTTAAACACGCCATAAACACGCTAGGTTTTAACTTGAACTTGTTTTTGCTTTTTTCTTTCGGCTTTAATCAAATAGTTAGCTACGGTAAATTTAAAGTCAATGACTACTAGCAGTAAAAAAAAAATTACTATCGCCATTTTGGTCAGCAGGAAAATGTATGTCAGCAAATATAGTAAGAGGTCTTGCGCGGGAATCAAAGATGGCGGTTCCGTCATATATTTTCGTGTCGATTAAAAGTTGCTAAAAGTGGGTTTTGTTGTGTTTTATGGTGCTGTATTGGACATTAATTTTCACAATGAAGGTTTTTACATTCTCAAGAAGATATATGATATTTCGAGCTGATTTCTCCAGTATCCCCGAAAAGCTCCGAAAAAGTTCTTGCAGTCTAAATGCTTGCAAATTCATGGCGTATAACGATGCTAAATGCTAATAGATATTATACATTTATCTTTTATTTTACTTGCAATTAGCTAAATACATTATATGCGAAAGTTCATAAAAATAGAAAGATTATACCTAGTAAGTTACTGGCTGCTCGTGCTTGACCCGCGCGTTGTGGTCAAAATCACAAATCTAACCTAATCCAGCATATCTGAGTAGGTACTCTGCATTTCAAAATATCATTTGGATTTCATTTTAGAACAGTTTTTGCAGCTCGTTTTTATTTATTGCTAACCAAAACATTTGATGGAGTTCAACTTGTTTATTAGCAATTTTTTTCTCGCTTATCGAATAGTCTAGCTGTCCGGTGCCCCGCGGTTTCACCCGCGGTGATTTCGGAGTTTTCGTTGGAATTTCGAGATAAAAAGTATGTACCTACCCTATATTACTCAGGACTACCGCAGCTTCTTATGATACGTGACGCAATTTTCGATGATTGTAAACAAATAGATAGGTATACTAATTGAAAACAAAACACTATGTAACATAGTAGTAGACGTAAGACGTAGTACTAAATCCTACTAATAGTATAAATGTAATAGTGTGATGTTTGGATGTTTGGATGTTTAGATGTTTGGATGTTTGTTACTCAATCACGCAAAAACGGCTGAACGGATTTGGATGAAATTTGGCAAGCACGTTTTCAGTGGTACAGAGAAGGACATAGGGCACTTTTTATCCAGGAATTCCCGCGGGAATTCGAAAATTACCGCGTATGAAACCGCGGGGCACAGCTATAGTATATAAAATAAATAAAAAGACGATCTATTTTATTTATATGTATGAATGACCTGATATACGTAAGAAATGATTTTTTGTTGTCACATTACCACATTGCTGACTATCAACAGTGTAGCAATAAGTCTTAGCTCACAAATCACAGAATTTCTCAGCAAAATTTTACCCTTACCGCCGGGCCGGGCTTTTGGTCTCCTTGTATTTTTTCCCCTAATTACCGCCATTTTACTCGATCCCTACCCAGATTTTTGCTGATCAAACATTAGAGAGTAAATGCCGACTTTATCTTTGGTAGAAAGGTGACATATACCTCTTGCGATCACTGCCTCCTTAACCATGTTGACATTCTATAATCATTAACGCATAGAAAACCAAGGAACGAATCGTTTTCATGAGGACAAGTAAAATCGTAAAGTCGAAAGTCCAGTTTTGCGTTAACACGTGACAAAACGATTTTGTTCCCCAGTTTTCTTTTTGTTAACGACTATAGAATGTCAACTTGGCTGCGGGGGCTGGTAGCTGTACTCGTAGTAAAGCCACAGCGTTTCTCTAGTCAGTAAATATATCTTATTTCAGAGTGTAATTAGGTTGGACGGATGAATTGGTGCCTTGGGTGTTATGTTGCTAACGAACGGACCGGCGGGTGTACCATAGGTATAATATGTATGGTACGGTGTACGGATATTTACGATAGATATGGGCGTGAGGGATACTATGTGAGAACTATAGTTATTTCCCGCGGTTACACCTGCGGGGATTCCGGAATGAAAGTACACGTTGTCCTTTTCTGTACCCCTGACAACTTGTATGCAAATCTTCACGGCGATCGGTTTAGCCGTTACGGCGTGAAAGCATAACAACCACATGAGAAAGTAAAAAAATATTTATTTTATTTTATTTACTTTGGAAAACTTACAGCTAAATTAACAATTAGGTCTATATTTAAGTCGCTACAGCCTTTAAGTTTTCACATACAGAAAGATATGCTTCGTTTAATGAACATTCCTGTAGCAGACAGCATGCCGCCTCGCTACAAAACTAAGCGGTCATGTGGTTTTTGTACAAGGTGTAATTGGCAAACCCAAATAGGCAGCATAGAGAAAGTAAACAACGACACACTCATAGAGTAGGTATAATTGCTAACACAATTACCATTCTCTATCTCCATGGATTCGTTGAGCAAATTCTCTAGTAGCAATGCTTTCATTTAGAGTCAGGTTCGAGAGTTGAAAGGAATCTACAACGTATTAATGAATTAACTGAAAACCTGATACACCCCATTTAAAAAAATAAACAATAATATGATTAAAATATATTTTATGTCGAAAAAATTTATACTTTAAAAGTTATTCAATATTGGTTTGGAGGTGACCTATCTACGAAATTCCAAGCGCTACGCCCGCGCCTACCGGTTCGATTTTTTTTGCTGCGGGTGGCATACGCGCCTAATATTGTATTATAAATAATTTAGACATGGGCTAGTAAAAATGAAAAAAATTAACCTGTATTAAAATATAGTGTGATCGTTTCGCTAGTTGATTCTGAGCAAACTACTTTCTAGTTTTCAGTTAATTCATTAACACGTTGTATATTTTGTTACAAATAGGTTGTGTAATGTGTAGAGATCAAATCTTATTCTATAGTACATATATATATTATTATGACATTAAAGTTGGTGGTTAGTCGGATGCCATTTTGTGTAGACAAAAAAAAAATTAGTAGTAAGCAAAAAATAGAGTCAGTTTATGCACAAAGGCGAACTTATATCGCGAAGGGATTTATTCCAGTCAACCTTTGAATGATAGCAAATATATCATCATCAGTCAGTGATAGAGAATCATCAGTGTCGTCATTTCGCTATAGTTTACAATTTATTATGTAGGGTCCATACTAATATTAAAAATGCCAAAGTATCTATTTACTACTCGACTGATCAACATGAAATTTTGCACAGACGTTGTAAGGGGTACAGAAAAGGACTTTTATCGGTATTTTTTATCGCGGCTTTCCTGCGGAAACTTCGAAATTACTAACAGCTAGAGTTGCATAAAAACTTGCATATTGTAAACTTTTGATTTGAGTTTATTATTATTATTTATTTGTTTACCTTAAATTTAGGTTTTTTTATAGTTTAAATTTACAAAATAATAAATACCAGCTGTGCCCCGCGGATTTACCTGCGGTAATTTCAGAGTTCCCGCGGGAATTCCGGGATAAAAAGTACCCTATATCCTTCTCTGTACCCCTGACAACGTGCATGCCAAATTTTATTCAAATCTGTTCAGCCGTTTTTGGGTGATTGAGTAACAAACATCCAAACATCCACACTTTCACATTTATAATATTAGTAGGATTAGTAGGATTATTCATTTATTGTTCTTAAATTTAGATTTTTTACAGTATAAATTTACAAAATAATAAATATTGTAAAAAACCTAAACCTAGTGTGCTACCGACAGCGGAGCAGAGCTCAAACTACCAGTGGTTAAAGTCACAGAGACAGGAAGACTGACTGAGATTGATTTTTTATTTTTTTCTCAGCATTGGCTGGTAATTTGTAGAGTCAGTACGGGCACTGCCAAGTAGCTGATCTATTTAATTAGTGAGTATATTGTCCAGGGTAAAAAGGTTCGTCCAGTAGAAAGTGATTATTTATTATATTTATTATTATTATTTAACAGACAAAAACGATTCCGTTGACGACTGTATCTGCCGATATTCAAATGCTCGTCCACTCTAGTGAAATCGGTGCGGCTAACCCATTTCATATGTATTAGCAAAGAGACGAAGTACGAAAAACTGATATTGCTTCGGGCCCGAGCACTCATGGCGCATTGAAAATCTCTCCCGTTGCTAACGATTCCACTTCCACACACACTCGTGGCGTACTGCAGACGTTCCCCAACAATAGAGCAAGGATATGACAATGTGCTCAAGTTTTTCCATTTAAAATATGCGGAGTTTCATGCACTCAGTCGATCTGTGCAATTACTTGGATTTTCAGAATATTACCTATAGCTGTTGTGGTCCTGACTTAGATTTATAATTGCGAATGTGAGTCCGTTTGTTTGTTACGCTTTTACGCCTTAACTTCTCAAATAGCGAGTAATATTATAGTTTTAATACACTATATTTTGTTTCTAGCACAATAATATCACAGTGATAATACCTAGTACGAATTTAAAGTTTCTTGAGACAATATAACTAACAATAATACATGTAGGTATGTAGCGGCTAATCATGGTTAATAATTGGACATAGATAAGCAATATAGGGTGTTAACCCACACTCGAGAAATTTTGAGTATATCGTATTTTAAAATTATAGCGCCATTTTGTGTCAACATTTTTTTTATGTTCAACATATTGTTACATATTTAAACAATGTATCAAGGTAAACACATATTTAAAAAACGTTTTTTAGCTCGCAACAAATCGTTCTGTATCAATAACTTAATTTTGTGGGTTAACATGTTATTGCTTATCTGCGTCCAATTAGGATCGGTCCGTCATGTATTGGGAATTTCGTAATCTTTCAACAGCAAGGCAATTATGTAACTTTCAATCAGAAAAATAGCGATTTTGTGATCAATCAATCATGTTGAGGCGGCTTCAACTTTTGAAGTAGGTATGATTATTTTGGTGGATTGCTAGATATTGTAGGTGTCAAAACCTGCATACTGTAATCGCAAAACCACCATGTTTTTGATTGCAACCGAAAAATGATAGAAAAAAAAATTACATAATAGTCCCTCAGGTAGTAATTTTACTAATTCAACAGCTCAAGCTCATTGTTAGGGTTTGAACCTATGCCTTGCGGCGTTTGACCTGAACGCACCAACCACTGAGCTATCATCGCTGTGCGTATCCTGCATAGCCCCTCAATTTCTTACTTTACGTATACTACTAAGAGTGATATGTTTACAAAATTTCCGGCACAATCTGTAACATCACCGATTACGAAATGGTGCTGTACTTATTCTGTCACCCACTCCTCTGGGAACTGGCTATATCAGGGCCCTTATTCCACTATGACCAAATCACGCCGCGCTAAGATAAGACGCCGAAAAAACTGTCTTTCCCTGGTAACCAAACAAGTTTTACTGCAAAAAAAATACATTTACAACGTTTCTTATGGCATCAAGAATAATAATTTCTATAATATCTTGGCATCTAGAATGTTTGGAAATGCGTTTTTGGGACGCGCGTTATGGGCAAGGAATGTTGTTGGTCGTAGTGGATAAGGGCCCTATTAACGAGTGGTTGTAGTCATAGATACCGGCTCGACCTTCGACCTACATGTTCACACATCAAAAGGCCACATCTCGACACACCGTCATGAACAGCATAATTAATATTTAACCGAATATTATGTGACGCGAACGCCTTGATCCCAGCTACATTAGTAACCACATGAATATCGACACATGGGATTATTCAAATAAGACATAGAATACGCATGCGAGACGGAAAGTTAAATCGTAATTTGTAATATTTGATTAGTCAAATACATCAATGGATTTACATTTGATATATCCCTACTAATATTATGAGTGCGAAAGTAAATGTCTGTCTGTCTGTCTGTTACGCTTTCACGCCTTAACGGCTCGAACGACCATCATTAAATTTTGTACACGACCCGATTGGCGCAATGGTCACCATGCCTGCCCGCTAATCAAGAGGTTCCGGGTTCGATTCCCGGTGGGGGTGGACTTTGTGTGATGAACACAGGGTTCCATTTTCCAGTCTGGGTGTGTATATATATATATCTATAGTATAATATATATGTAATAATATATGTAGTATATACCACGTTTGCTTGGTTTCCACGACACAAGTTAGTTAATAGCTTACTGTGGGATCAAGTAGATCTGTGTGTTGTGATGTGGATTATTATTATTATTATTATTATCATCAGAGATGGACATTGGACATATCCTATGTCGCGCCATACTTTTTATCGCGGAATTTCTGCGGGCACTCCGAAATTAACGTCAGTGAAATCTCATGAAATTTTACATACACATTGTCAGGGGTAGAGAAAAGGAAATAGGGTACTTTGTATTCCGGAATTCCTGCGGAAACTCCGAAATTTCCGCGGGTGAAACTGCGGAAAACAGCTAGTTAGATACGTGAAACTGTGTCTTTCTTGTACATCAAAAGTTACCTAATAACTTTAAACTAGCAATTTTAATACATAATATTCCGTGTATCACGGAAACGCCGGTTCTATTTGGATCAAATAGATGTTGCTAATAGATGTTAGAATACTGTTGCCCCAAAACTCTAACAGATTGTTTTACAAAGAATAATGTTACCCACATATTTATTTCATTTTTTTTATAAATTGTAATTTTTGAAAAATATCCGAAAGAAAAAAACACGCCACTAGGTACTTCTTTGAAATGAATTTGAACCCACCAACTTCATACTGAACTTTGACTGCGTCCGTTGTCTTCTATATGGATAGATAAACTTTATAGAAGGCAGAATTTTTCTTACCAGCGCGTGTCACTTCCATTGCTGTTGAAATATCATATTATTTAACGTTCCCAAAAAAGTATCACTTCAGAATTACTTTATCACAGTGAATGGTGCCGGTGGGTGAACCCGCATCTGTCTATCAATGTCGGGAAGACATATTGACGGCGGGATTAGTCTGTGATTTGGGTGCTCAGTGTGTAGCATTTGTGACACAAAATCCATTTAACTTAGTGAGCAAATTGATCCATATACACTCTGAAGTATTGAAACGTCAGGATAACCGGAGTATATGTGTGATTACGGGACATCCTTTAACTAATATTATAAACTAGTTGTGCTCCGCGGTTTCACCCGCATTAATTTCAGAGTTCCCGCGGGAATTTCGGGATTAAGAGCTATATTATAGTAAGGTTTCATTTAAATCCATTCAGTAGTTTTTGCGTGAAAGAGTAACAAACATCCATCCATCCATCCGTCCATACATACTTACAAACTTTCGTGTTTATAATATTAGTAGAATGCGAAAGTGAGTTTGTTTGTTACGCTTTCACGCCTTAACGACTGAACCGATCATCATTAAATTTTGCATACACGTTGTCAGGGGTACAGAGAAGGATATAGGGCACTTTTAATTCCAGAATTCCTGGGATCTCCGGAATTTTCGCGGGGAAGAGTTATTATAATAATAGAGGATGATCATCCGAGGTCTAGGATCGAAACATTTATCGCGTTTCACTAATCAGGGACTTTATATGTTGTGTTTGCCCTCTTGATTTACGATCTCCTTATTCAACTCAAACTTTCTCATTTAAAGCGAAAAACTTTTTTATGACCTACAACTGAATGATATCACTTTAAGTTGATGTCGACATGACGTAAGATGCTGACACTTGGAAAGTACGAAGATATTTTTATAACAAAAACTGAGTGTCATAGGGTACTTCTCATCCCGGATTACCCGAGGGAACTGCGAAATTACCGCGGGTGAAATCGCAGGAAACATGTCTGCATGACGGTTGAGAGGCGAACCCTCAATACTTGTTATATTGTATACCTACTTCTTGTATACGTGTGCTAAAAATGTTTGTGTTGTGTCAAATAAAGTTTTTCATTTCAATTCAATTCAATAGTATTTAATAACACAATCCTCATTCTATACTATTCTAGATATTAAACCTATTTCATTTTATTGCGCAGGGAAACTCGAAATGTCTATTTCAGAACAATAGTACATTGTTATCCTAGGGGTGAAAGTAACTTATTTAGTCCCGAGACGGGGTTTGGCGCCCGAGCGTAGCGAGGGCGCTAATAGATCGAGGGACTAAATAAGTCTTTCTCCCAAGGGTAACACTGTGCTTTTCATTACGAATGCAAGGAAAGTCAAAATAAAAATAGGAATTAGCTAAAGAAAAAATGAGTGAAGATCGGATAGTAGCTTGACACTTTCCCACCTATTTCTTTTTCTTTGGCCGGCTAGCTATTCAGCCAGTATTTTTTATTTACATTGTGGCGACCTAAAAAAAATATTTTCTTTAATTATTAAGTATTAATTAAAGAAAATAAAAAAATATAAATAGGAATTAGCTTAAGAAAAAGTGAGTGAATTTTATTTTAATTAATACCTACTTAAACTTTACGTTATTTCAATTTTACATCGCGCTGGCTGTATAGAAAGTTGAAACATGGTTCAATGGAAATGTGAAAATAGACCTAGTTTTTTTTTAATAATTTGACAGTTGTCAGTTGAAAGCGATTCTCCCTAGGGCTGAAAAGGGTTACTTTCAACCCGCTTCTCAGGCAACTTCAGACCTACTTTCCGAGTATGAGTAATGAAAAAACTTTTTCCAGCGGGCACCAGTTGGGTCCGAGCACATAAAACCCAGGACAAGACGACACCGGCAGGCCAATATGTGTCGTGTACTGAAAAGGGTCAACTTGTATTCTAGGTAGCTCTGGCAGCTGATTTCATTACTGTCAGCGTTTATAATGGCGATCAAATTAGGTGGTTAATACAGGAAATAAAAATACAATACTGTTAGCAATTGTTGACTTAATAGACTTTGTGCTTGTCAGATCTCATAGTTATAATAGAATGACCAGTAAATTTCGCTTTAATGATCTGCTCTTTCATTAGTTAAATCACATCACAAAGATTAACACATAAGTTTGGATGTAGAGAATAATTTCTGAAACAATAGAACTGATTTTCAAATTTATTTCATTGATAAAAAGTGACATAGGATACCTTCGTCCCGACACCTATCCAATATCCATACATATAAAACGCTTTGTCTTGAATAACTGACTGACAGATCAACGCACAGCCTAAACCACTGATTGAGGAGACCTGAAACTTGGAGGCTGTGTTCTTTGTATGAAGTAGGCAACCGATAAGAAAGGATTTTCCAAATTTCTACCCCTAAGGGAGTGAAAAGGGGGGGCTGCCGAAATGTATGTGATGTAATGTGATCGCATAACTTCCAAACGACTGCACCAAACTGGATACTTTTTTTTATAATCATTTTTTCAGGACAAGGTTTGTATAAAAGAAGTTTGAAGTTCCTGCGGGGATGCCGAAACTCACGCGGGTGAATCTCTGGTTGGACCGATTTTGACGGGACTTTCACTGCCAATTCGCTGATGATATAAGGAGAAAATTAGGGTACTGTACAGTTCCTGTGGGAATTTCGAAACTCACGCGGGTGAAACCGCGGGGCATAGCTAGTTTAAATTAAATTTGAAAAATTACATACTATAATGAATCAATAGAGTATTTTCTCTAAAAAAAAAATCACTTATTTTGCCTATAATTGGATTGGCATTGTGGCACGTAATGTACTCACTAGGCTTATATAGAATATTTTATAATGTAAATCTTTTGGCAAACCAATAAATAGATAATAGTACATTGTTATCCTAGGGGTGAAAGTAACTTATTTAGTTCCGAGACGGGGTTTGGATTTGCCAATAGATCGAGGGACTAAATAAAGTCTTTCTCCCTAGGATAACACTGTGCTTTTCATTACGAATGCAAGGAAAGTCAAAATAAAAATAGGAATTAGCTAAAGAAAAAAATGAGTGAATTTTATTTTACATAAATCAACCATTAGGTGTGCTACTGGCCAGTAAGTGTGCCCCCTATGACATAAAAAAAAAACTTGAGTTTCTGCAGTATCCAGCTGTCAGTTGAAAGCGATTCTCCCTAGAGCTGAAAAGTGTTACTTTCAACCCGCTTCTCAGGCAACTTCAGGCCTACTTTCCGAGTATGAGTAATGAAAATAAATTAAATAACGCTGACAGAAACTCGATCGTCTAACATTAGGTATGTATATATGTACCATAATAATAATAATATGTAAAAGGTAAGAAAGGATGTGTTCCATTTTTTTAGCCGTCGGTATATTCTACTTGTCCGAATTACAAAGCTGACTTACGTTTGTGACATGCAAGGACGAGTTCTAACGTCCTATTCATGTGCTGGAAATTACAATGAATTAGCTACTGCGGTTTCCCACATCAAATTCGGCGTTCCCGTGGGAATTCTTTGTTCCGCTATATACTTATGTCACTCAAGGATACTCTAACTTACAGCCAGTAAAAGATTTGTTAGAATTGGTTCAGTAGTTCCAAAAATTATCACCTACATTCGGTTACAAACTGTACCGTCGTCGGTAAGTATTATCTACGTATGTAATGAAAATTGGTTTGCAGCACCATCATTCCAAAAAACACAAAGAAAATGCCGGAAAAATAAAAACTGACCTACCATTAAAAAGAGAACATTCATAGTCTCTAAAGAGGTGAAATGGCTCTGACATAAGGACTGAAGAACGGAACTCTTAAAATTTAATACCTAGGTATACCATCTCAAAAAAATTAAAAATTAGAATTGGGTATTCTCCAGGGTATGAAATTCAAAATTCTAATTAGTCCGTCAGTTAGAAAATAAAAAAATAATAGACACGTATTTTTTGCTTTTTCAAATTAATGAAAATAAACATAGATAAAGCGCGTTAAAGTTTAGGGTGGGGGATTCGTGACGTCAATATTCATTATAAGCCCCATAAAAACTGCACGGGGTTATGACTTCACGCGAAATTTCAACTCAATTTATCGCCGTTATTTTTTGATTACGTAAAAAATGAAAAAATACGTGTCCAGTATTTTTTACTAATCTACAAGACGGACTAAAAAAAAATTTTTGTCAAGTAGCCAATTCGGTCTTAAGCTGCTAGTGCGAATGGATAGGTAAGTAGGTATGCCAAGTGCTCATTCTAATGTTAATTTATACAACAATAATCTTAACTTGTCACTTCGATCTGCAGGCAGTAGAAATTCGCATGATAATTCAAATAATACCACGTACCGCGTGGATTTTATTACGTTATTGCCAGCTTATTAAGGCTTAATAGATGTAGCTTGCGTCTGTGCGTTAGATTAATTAGTAATTAGTTTAATAAGAAAACTAATTAGGATCGTAATACATTGAAACATAATTCATTTTCTTATACGGGTTCAGAGTGGATTTCGACGAACCACATTAATTAATTATTATATTTAGCTCATAATAATAAATGGAAAATATCCCTGTTTATCCAATTTAACTATACATTTAGCAATTTTCTCAAATCCTGATGTTAGAATAGAAGCCTTACACAAAAAATTGGTAAATTAAATTATTTAATTTTTTCCTACTTGGAAACCATAATTCTGCTTAGAAATAAGCAAATAAACATATTAAACACAAGAGTGCCAACAAAAATAAAATAAAATAAATATGGTTGCGAATATTTATCTGTACTACCTACTATAGTTTCCTGGGTAAAAAAATCAAAATTCTATTTAGTCCGTCAGTTAGATAATAAAAAAATAAAAGACACGTATTTTTTGCTTTTTTTAAATAATGGAAATATGCATAGATAAAGCGCATTAAAGTTTAGGGTGGGGGACTTGTGTCGTCACAGCTCGCTATAACGTGCGAACAAACTGTAGCGAGGCGTGACGTCATGTGAAATTTCGACTTGATATATCTCCGTTATTTTTTGGTTACATAAAAAATAAAAAAATACGTGTCCAATATTTTTTAATAGTCTACAAAACCGACTAAAAAGAAAAATTTAGGAAACTAGCCTGTTTGTTTGTTTGTTACGATTTAACTTAAAAACTACTGGATTGATATCAAAAATTCTTTCACCATTATAGAAAGCTACATTATCCCTGAGTAACATAGGCTATATTGTAATCCGGGATTCCCGCGGTAACTCCGAAATTACCGCGGGGAACAACTGACCATGAATAAGATACGAACTCGCATCCCTATGATTAAAAGCTTCATTATCATGGTTTTGATTCCTTCGGCAATAATGTACTAATATTAATCACTAGCTGTTCCCCTCAGTTTCACCCGCGTTAATTTCATAGTTCCCGCGGGAATTCCGGATTACAATATAGCCTATGTTACTCAGGGATAATGTAGCTTTCCAATGGTTAAAGAATTTTTGAAATCGGTCCAGTGGTTTTTGAGTTAAATCGTAACAAACAAACAAAAAAAAATCAAACCTTTCCTCTTTATAATATTAGTATAGATAAGAACAAAATAAATGATAATTTAATACATAACATTTTGGTATATAAGCGTTCATTGATAACAAATTAAATGAATTGCGCCCATCGTTGTTTATAAATCATACATAATCTGTTGATAAATATTTATGTTTACCATGGCATTTGAATGAGATTTGCAATTTTGATCGCGTCCGGTTTTGTCGAGTTAGTTCATTTCGGGTTATGCTTTAATTATTGAATTTCATTTGTTTATTTTAAACATTATTCCAAATGATTAATTGATTGTTGTTTCGGCTAAAATAATAATTATATTGGTATTTAATTTTGATCTATGGTTTCTAGTGTTTTCCGGGTGAATCTGTATCTATATATTTAAGCAATTCTTGTAGGTATATATCTATATGTATAATCTGAATCTTGGAAACGGCTCCAACGATTTTCATGAAATTCAGTATACAAGGGGCTTTGGGGGCGATTAATTGATCTAGCTAGGTTTCAGGAAATGAAAAATGAGTGTTTGTTTTTCTACTTAACAACAGATGGCGCTATACACAACGAGCGAAGCTCGGTGACCCAGATATTAGTTAATGTTATAAAAAGAAAAGATTTTTTGTTTGATTGTTTGTTTTTATTTAACTCAAAAACTACTGGACCGATTTCAAAAATTCTTTCAGCATTAGAAAGCTACATTATCCCTGAGTAACATAGGCTTTATTGTATTCCGGAATTCCCGAGGGAACTCTGAAATTATCACGTGTGAAACCGCACGGGACAGCTAGTCCTAAAATAAATGCGAATTATTTTGTTTGTTATGCTTTCATGCCGTAACTACTCAACCGATTATTACGTGTATGAGTTGCATACCTACACGTTACCAGGGGTCCAGGAACGGATATAGAGTCGTTTTATTTTGGAATTCTTGCAGGTTCTTTGAAATTAATGTGGATGAAACGAGTAGAAGATTTTTTAGACAATGAAATTGGTATATTAAAAGAGATTTTGGTCTAATCGATAAGAATTCAATTCTGCTGATGGACATTACAAATTAATTATCCTTACTAATATTACAAATGCGAAAGTGAGTTTGTTTGTTTGTTTGTCACTCTTTCACGGCTAAACGGCTCAACCGATCACCACGACATTTAGTACACACGTTGTCAGGGAAACAGAGGACATAGGTTACTTTTTATTCTGGAATTCCCGCGGGAATTCTGAAGTTAACGCGGAAGAAATTACATTAAATTTTACATACTACCCACACGTAAAAAATACCTATAGAGTAGGAAGTACTTTTATCTCGGAATACCCGCGGGATCTCCGAAACTAACGCGGGTGAAACCGCGGGCCACAGCTAGCACTTTAATATTAGATACCTACATCTACATTAGTTTTGATGGTTAATTTTATAATACAAAACCTGCTCATTTTTTGTGTCTTGAAATGGCGAGAAAAACTTGGTAAAAAAAAAACTGATATCAATATTCGAATAAGTTGTTATAGAATTGCAGTGAATTTTAAGTTATCGTTAGTTACCTACCTAACTCAACGAACGACTCTATCGGCCGCACTCAGAGTCGACTTTAATGATTACTTAGTTAAGTAGATATAGATTTTTAAAACAAAACTGCCACAATCAGACAAGTTTAATAAATTAGAGTGAATTGGCATTTAACTAATTATGTTATATCTCATTAAATGTCAATTAACATTAATTTACTGAACGTCTCTGATTACGGCAGTTTTGTTTTAAAAATCTATATCTACTTAACTAAGTAATCATTAAAGTCGACTCTGAGTGCGGCCGTATGACCCCCACTAGGCACCTAGGTATAAACTGCATTGAAGCGTGGGAATAGAAAACAGAATGGAACAACAGCTAATTGCCCGGTGTATTTATTTAAGCTAGAGTCGATCTCTTCGCCAATATTGATGGCTGCAGGCATTTGCAACACAAATTTAACTTTGCATCTGCTTTAAATATTTATAAAGTTGGATGTAAGAGCTATTTTCTAACAAGAGTTAAGTTTGCTAACAAGATTTGTGTCTGTATTTTTATTTAAGTACATACTTTTTTTTCGTTTTTGCAATCCATTTGCAATATACGTAGGCAAACACATTATAAGAGAATAGACGAACAATACAAACTTTTATTTGTATTCCCCGCATTTTCGGTAATTTCGGAGTTCGCGTCGGAATTCCAAATTACAATATAGCCTTCGTTACTCAGGAATAATGTAGCATTCTAATGGTGATTCCAGTACCTATAGTTTTTGAGTTAAATCGTAACAAACAAACAAACAAAAATCCCATCTTTCCTCTTCATAATATGTATTAGTAGGGGAGCGAGGGGCTTGTTGTAACAGTTTTCATTAAAACTAATATATCTTGAATTATTTTCTAGAAGAAGTGCGGTGTTACAACTTACCTCGTGCTTGGGTCAAGTTGTAACATCTACCGGGGCAAGTAGTAACGACAAAAAAAACGACAATAATACCTCTAATCATTTATTCTTTGTTTTTTTTTTTTAAATTGACATCTTTCTAAAGTAAGTATTACTTAATTCTTATCAAAAATCAACTCAAATACATTTTTTTAGTAATCAACACTTAAAAATTAAGTAATTAACAGTTTTATTTAGTCAAACACTACCTATAATCATCATGGCACTTTTAAATCACAGTAAGTAATTGGTAAGCTAGTTTCCTTACTTCTATAGGAAGTAGTCCAAAATATATATCGGCGCACTTGAGTAGGTACGAAGCTATCTTATCTTCCTCTTCTGCAGTAAATACTTGTCTAGGCTTAACATTACCAACTCTTAATCTTTCATTATTCTTCTTTTTGTTTATGTATCTATAAAGAGAGACGTGACATAATCCGAAAGTCTGACTAGCTTTCCGAATACTGCATTTGTTTTCTAAAACTTCAGCTGCCGCTAACTCGTACACTTCTTGGCTTTGTGTTGTCCGCTCTGACTTTCTTTTATACACTCTCATTCTAAAACAAAATAAAAAAGTAAGTATCTACATCATAACTTGGGGCATGTTGTAACACGTTACAACAAGCCCCGGGATTTTGTTACAACTAACCCTATGGTATGATTTTCAACATTTATCAAGATAACTATTTAAACAATTTAGCAATCATAAAAACTGTTACACACTATCAGAGATAGATAAATTTGAATGGAAATAAGATATAGAAAATTTGAAATTAGTCGATATTAAATACGCAAACCGAAATTTTACGACAGTACAATTTTATATTACCTGGCAGAAATGAAGCACGTGCACACTTCCGCTCACTGCGGCGGCCGGCGGGACATTGGCTATGGCAACATGATGCGACGCGGTTTATAGGTTAAATCGAGTCAAAGAAATACGTTAATAGCGTTTAAGATCCTAGTGAAAAGGGCCTGTTACTACTTACCCCTGTTACAACAAGCCCCTCGCTCCCCTATAGACTAGCAGGGGACACCCCGTGGTTACGCCCGACACCGATATTCATACTTGACTGAGTCAACGCCTTCTATCTGTGGTTGGTGCGAACTGGTATTTTCCTATGTCCTAGAAAAGTAGGTAGGTACCGTAAAGCGGGGTGAATAGAAATACGGGGGGTGAATAGAGAAAGGGCAAGTTCCATACATCATTTCAATTTTGTGCCGGTATCTATTCGCCCCCAGTTCACCCTGTTTTACTGTACTATACTTCGGCTTGACAAAGATGTATGTCACCTTTTGTGTTACTAGAATGTTAGTCACTATTTTAGTCTATTGATTCAAGTTAGAAGTTCGCATTATCATTTGGCTCTGCACCTATGCTCCAGTGAGTTTGTGCTATTTAATAGACTTGTGCTGTATATGGAGTGCGCTGTAGAGCCAAGTGTGGCTTTAATATACCACCCACGCCTGAGAAGTTAGGGGTTAAGTTCTTGTACTTTCTTACTCGCCAAGTTTGGTGTAACAGCTGTCGGTGCAACTTCGATATGCAAATGAATCGAGTCATAAATGTAGACTGGATAATATAGTAGGGAGATGGGTAAATTGAAAATTGACAGTGTGCCTATATGTAGGTATTATGTAGGTTAGGACAACTATTAGTCACACTAAAAACGAAAAAAATTGAGTTTACTGCTTCCCCTACCAACCCAACACCGGTAGCAGCAATACTGAAGACCTATCTTCGATGGGGAACTTTTGGTCACGAACTTTCCCGAACAAACCTCTATTTTTCTCTCATAGTATGCAGAAACAGTTAGACGCTTCGATTGTATTTATATGCAGATAGAAATGTAAATATACGTTGGAAATACTTACCGATAGGATATAGATTGTTATGTACCTACATACGTTGCCAAGGAGCCAAGACAAATGGTAGGCATTCCTTGAACCGCCCGTTACGTAGATCCTTGTATTTTAGTATCAATAAAGAGGAAAATTGAGAGTGTAATAAAGCGTCGCACACACTGTCATATAAATAGTTATGGTTAATTAAACAGGATTAAGCTGCGTTGATTATTTTTTTAGTTTCTGTTGCGTTAACTAGCTGATGACCGCGGTTTTACCCGCGTGGAACGCCTTTGAATGATGATAACTTATATACTCGTCTTTTTCCGGCATACGATTCTAATAAAACGAAAGCTATAATATTATATCGTTTGAAACTAAGGCATAAAAATCCGTTCCATAGTTTTGGAGACTGATATGGCGTAGACAGACAAAAATCTTAAAATATATTTTTTCTGTACTGTGTCACTCTTTTATCTCCCGCGGCACAAAATAAAATTCAAAATTCAAAAGCTATTTATTACTTAGGATTGGTTGTTACTATCTTATAATCGTCAGCAGGTTCTTAGAACTATAAATTACCGCCAGTTCGGAATACGTCCTCTGCTGAGAAGAACTGACAAGAAACTCAGCAGGACTGTTTTTTAATGATCGTACTTATAAACTAGAAGAACAAAAAATAGTAATTGGATAGAGCAATTCATTCCCAAACGTCTGTATCATTTAAATAGTCTACTATACTATAATAATATGCTTTATCGCATAATCTGTGTTTTATAGAATATCTTTTCAGTGTTGGGTCGGAAAATTTGGCAGTTATGACGTTATCGTGTTGTGTTTCTCCTATTGGTATTCCATCTCGCTAACTCACGTGATCACCCATGCGAGTGAGCGAGACGGAAGCATTGTATAATTTTCCTGCAAGATGCACATATTTAACCTAAGTAGAATTATTGGTGTAGCAATTTCCGTCGAAAACGTACTAGATGAATTAATTGTTTTTAGTCCGTCTCGGACACGTATTTTTCCTTTTTTATGTAGGTAATTAAAAAACAACGGCCATACATTGAGTCGAAATTTCGCCTGACGTCACGCCTTGGTACACTTTATACGGTATTATGACGTCACGAGGCCCCACTCCTCAACTTTAATGCGTTTTATTTTTTCAGTCATTTTAATTAGCAAAAAATACGAGTCCATTATTTTTTTACAATCTAACTGACGGACTAAAGATAATAGAATTTAGATTTCTTCACCCGTTCGTCGCGCCCATTGGACTGTGAGCGTATGGCGTAAGACATGCCTTTATAAGGAACGAAAACGGCAAGCAGTCCGTTGATTAAACTCTCTCGTTAATTGGATACTGTTTACAAGCGCGTTGTTAATTCATAATCATTAAACCTACCCGTAGTTGTAAGGTCGGCCCGCTCCCGGGTGCGTAATCCTAACTAGTAGGGTAAAACCCGGATAGTTGCCACACTTTTCGAAATCATTTTATATCTCCCAGTACATAAATCAAAATATTTTATTTTTTAAACTGGCAAGTACTTTGGTTCTTTATCTACAAATTTATTAAATGTAAAATACATTATCTTTGAAATTTCCAGAGTATTAGCGATTTCTACGGACCTCTACTTTTTGTGACATCTATCCCATATATGGGATAGTAGCTAGTCCATATAAATTACATTTAGGATAGACGACCCGCCGGGAAACAAGGCATCTATCCCGAAAAATCTTTGATCGCACCTTGCGTTCCCGTGCAATCCCACAGAGACATGAGACCGGGTTCACTTAATAGTAGTTGAAAAGTCTTTTGATAGATAAATAAAATAGCAAGCGATTTATCTGCGAAACTAGAGTAATTACGAGCGGGGCAACTATACCCCCAGGGCAACTATACCCCCAGGGCAACTATCCTGATTTTACCCTATATCTTATGTATACGTATAAAAATTTTCTGCCCCCCGCAGTTTCGCCCGTGTCAATTTCGGAGTTCCCGCGAGAACTCCAAGATGAATCCGCGACAATTTGTATGCGAAATTTCACGAAGATCAGTTGAGGAGTTTTGGCGTGAAAGCGCAACAAACAAACTATCAAACTCCGTTTGAACTTTCGCATTTTATATTATTAAAAATAGTTTACTTTTGGATAGGTATCTATAGATATTTTGAGCAGTGGTTTTGGATAGGTAGAGCTTCTATCTGTATGTCATAATATGTGTTCCATTTAACTCGTCTATGGCGAGGGACAAAACGTGTCACAACGCATGCTATGAAAACACACGGATAGATATACCTACTATGACACTTAACGATTAAACGACATATTAAATCTGTATAGTCCTAGTTTTAGTCCTTAGTTCCATTTTTTTTTTTTTTAATAATAATAATAATATTTATTTCACAAAGTACATGTACAAGTTTAGTATCATCTGTTGCCGAACTAGGTGTAGATACCTGTAATACGGCGTACAGCGCCCTAACCTCAAACATCCGAAGATAAGTTCATATTATTATATCACTAGTATTGTTACAAAGAGATTTTTAAAATAAATAATGTAGAAATAAGATATATATATAAGATAAGTGAAATATGTAAAGTATAAACCTCTCTGTGTGTATGGGTGAATTGTGTGTGAGTGTGTGTGAGAGGGTGTGTAATTACACTGCAGCTTAAGTTTAGTGTCCTTTAGGATGAGATGATTTATTCTGAGGTTTGAGGAATTTGCTTGACACAATATCACATCGGAGCAACAGATAGAAGTGTTTTTTCACAGGTCAGAAATAGTATCTACTTTTGCCTCGACAAGTAGGAATAAATCAAAGAATGAAAACTTTATTCGATACCACAACGTGTCATAATTCCGAACCAACCAAATTTAAAAAAATATATATGAACTAATTCCCGCGGGAATTCCGGGATAAAAGTACCCTATGTCCTTCTCTGTACCCCTGACAACGTGTAGGTAGGACCAAATTTCATCCAAATCCGTTTAGCCGTTTTTGCGTGATTGAGTAACAAACATCCAAACATCCACACATTCACATTTATAAATAATATTAGTAGGATTACTACGTCCCAACTTGGAGAATACTAAAAAAATTGGGGAAAAAATGGGTCACGCAGTATGGGTATGTTCCCTAACAATCGCAGCGGTTCTGCCTAGAAATTCATTGCGTATATTTCTGAAGCTAGGAACAGATCCGTCACTCCGGATCATTCGGCATTCATCTGAACCCCTAAGCCATGCTTAAACGATGACGTGTGAAAGGTCGGGACAATCAGTCTCTTGAAGGGGGAGCATTATTACAATCGCTCCTAGAACATGACAGAAAAAGAGTTCTTCTGAAATCACGTAGGTAAAAGTGACAAAAAATATATACCTAACTAAACCGGGATAATTGATATGACATTTAATATAGTAAAAGGGTAATGTTAAAGTATGATATGATAAACTAAAACTAAATTTAAACTAACTTAATAATAACAGTTTAAATATGATACAAATAATAAACAAACATTATAAAAGCTAAAATATATTTTATTAAAAGGAGTCCCTTTAGGCAAGGTTCCGAAGATACTGGCAGCATTCCCCCTCTGAATAGCTAGACTAATTCTTTGTCCGAGGTAGCTGCCAGCTCTTCGGTCTCCTGTGATGTCGACTAACCTTTTTGCTATTTCCTTAAAAAGCCTTATAGCGCTAGGACCCCACGGACCAAGGGTCTCGACACCGAATGGGACAAAATCATATTCAGAGTCTAGACCACATATGTAAAAAAACTTAATTCGAGTTTATTCATGAGAATTGTAATCATAAATTGTACACTAGCGGTTCCACGCGTATTCACCCGCGCTTATTTCGGTATTTTCTCGCTAATTTCAGGATAACAAATACCTTTTCTGTGTGTAAAATTTCATGATGATCGATTGAGCAGTTATGGCGTAAAAGCGTAACAAACAAACAAAACAAACTTATCTATACTATATATAATAAAAGAGTAGAATCCGCGATTCTGTACATTGAATATTTTTACCTAAAATTGAGAGGGGTGGTAAAAGAAGAGTAACCAAGCCCAGAAAAAAGTTTTTAAATTTCTTTTCTGTCTGTCTGTCTGTTCGCGATAATCTGCGAATCTACTGAACGGATTATCATGCGGTTTTCTAAGGTAGATTAAGCTTAGCCTGGAGCTACATATAGGCTTTGTTTCATTTAAATCGGATGTCGGGAAAAAAAGTTATTGTATAAAAACTGAATAATATTACTAATAAATTATAACTTAATAAATTAATAACGATTTGGTGGTTACTGAAATTGACTGCTACACTAGATGCCGCCTGTTCAATTCCTGCACCAGGTACGTAATTAACATTTACGTAATTTACGTAATGAACATGTTTCCGAGGCAATCCTTATATTGGTGTGGATTAAACAGCTCATATTATTAAATGAATAAAGTTTGTATGTTTAGATGTTGAGGTTATTCTCTAGAACTACAGAACCGATTCCAAAAACTGTTTCGCTGGTAGGAAGCTGTATTATCTCTAAGTGGAATTGGATACTTTAGAGTTCTGACTGAGTCCTTGAATAGGGATGTGGACTAATTTTGAAAATCAAAATTGTAATTAGTCCGTCAGTTAGAAAATAAAAAAACAATAGACACGTATTTTTTGCTTTTTCAAATAAATTAAAATATGCAGAGATAAAGCGCATTAAAGTGTAGGGGGTCGTGACGTCACTAACCGATAAAACCGCCATACAAACTGTCAGAATAGTGACGTCACGCGAAATTTCAACTCAATATATCGCCGATATTTTTTGATTACGTAAAAAAAGAAAAAATACGTGTCCAATATTTTTTAATAATCTACAAGACGGACTAAAAAATAAAAATTAGTCCACATGCCCATTCAAAAATTAATATAATACTTTGAAAGTGAAATTTTGTGAATTTATTAATAGTAATTTTTATGTTTGTTGCTGAATAGAGCATACTAGCACGATACCAAACTTTTTTACCAATCAAAAAATTCATGATGAAAAAATATGTAATAACGAATAAGAGAAATGAGATGAATTATACCGTTTTCTTTGCACCTCCCTCCCACAAATGTCGTCGAGTGCAATCTAATTATACGGAAGAAGCCCGCTGGTTCGCGAGCGCGCCTTGTCGTGGACTTTGGAAAACTTATTTTGCTATGGATAAGGTAATTCATTTGTGTTTGATCAAACACTTTTATTTTCGAAGTTAAACTTCTTCACGCGAGTTGAGCGTAGAATTTTAGTAAGTAAATGAATTGACACGTAAAAGAAATTGGCGCGTTGAAAGTTACTACACATGCTTTTTTGTTTGATTTTTTTTGTGTCTTCAAAATTATTAATATCTGGTACAAGAACTGAAAAACTCAGCCTGGTAGATCCATGTTTTTTTTTTTCTATAGTGATCATAACAAAAGTTATGATCAATAAAAATTTCAAATTAAATTAATTTCAAATTAATTAAAGTTTTCAAATTGATAAAAATCAATTTGAAAACAATAACGAGTTACATATTATTATATCATGTCAATACAGTTATTTGAATTAGAATACCTAAACTATACCAATATTATGTTTTTATAATCCATTAATCCATAAAATAGGGGATAATCTCTTGTTTTACTGATTTGATCCTAAATAGAAAGCTATTTAGTGTCCGTGAGTAATTTAATTTTATCTCGATGCATATTTTTCGAGGTAATTTCGAAAGTAGAGTGGGTGAAACAGCGAGGGGCAATAGCTGAATAGTTTATTCACTTAGTAATTTTGTATATACCTACATTGCGTCGCTGCGCGTGCGAACCCGCGTAAAAGCAATTTGTAAATACCGCGTAAGAGTAAAACGCGCAAAGTTCAAATGAGGGACTTTGTACAAAATCTAGGAAAACTACGGGTTAATTTACGTTATTTTCCAATAAAGAAAGCTGTAAAGTTTTAATCTGTTAAGTTCATTCGATAATAAGAATTGAAATCGCCGAGGTATTAAGTTTTTTCTTTCTCGTGTCAAAAAGCAAATACGCGGTCTTTACAAGTTGCTCTTACGCGGATTCGCACGCGCAATGACGATTGGTTTTTAAAATACAGCAGCATGCCAGTTGACTTAATACTTTAAGAGGAGAAATTTTAATTCTACTCTATTGACTACTTTACTCTATTCATGTTTGCATAGCTAACAAAATATGCCACATCCAACCAAGCAAACTTCATTCTAACATCAATTCTTTGCCCCGACGCGACGATTGCAGTGCGAATAAAAAGTTGCTTTTTTGTAACAAGCTTCAGTTGTTGGTTCAATTTTGAAATCCAATTTAAATATTAATAGTGAAATCTAGCGGAGTGTTTGAGATTCATTTGATTTTTCTGAAGAAAAGAACTTTAATAGCTTAATGAAGTGCAAATTTAATTTTTGACGGCAAATATTGATATTTCATTTAAATAGTCTAGATGGAACAGAGGTTAAACGAGTCTTCTGAGTTCGATGACTTGCCTAGATCACACTCCATCATCACCTTTACTTAAGCACTTTAATCTGTACCAATCTATATCTATATTACTTATAATAAAACTGTAGAGAAGTCAATTCTGTACATTAAATATATAATCAAAATTAATATTGGAGGATGAATGGTGATCGATACTGATGCCAAAAATGCAATCAGTAAATTTTTTATCTGTCTGTCTGTCTGTCTGTCTGTATGTGCACGCATGGATCAAAAACTACTGAAGAGATTTTAACCAAACTTGGTACGATTGTAGTCCATACTCCTGGGCAGGTTATAGGCTATATAACATAACGCTAAGACATATAGGAGCTGAACAATTACGATAAATTTGAAGCAAGTCGGATGAAAATGCGCTTTCGAGCTTTTATCCTCGCGTACGTTTTACTCAATCACGCAAAAACGGCTGAACGGATTTGGATGAAATTTGGCATGCACGTTGTCAGGGGGTCAGGGGTACAGAGAAGGACATAGGGTACTTTTTATCCCGGAATTCCGACGGGAACTCCGAAATTACCGCGGATGAAACTGCGGGGCACAGCTAGTATAAAATATACTCAAAGAAGTTTCAACCCAAAAATTAATTGAGATGAACTAAAGTACATGACTGCTCTATAGATAAGAACTGGTATGGTAGATAGCTATATCTTTTAAGTAGAATTAATTTTTACCGATTTCTAATGAAGAAATTAATTAATGAAGAAAACGGCAAGCTCCCTGCATAGTATTAAAATATAATAATAGGTATCGGCAGGTTTGTTTTGTGCATCATCGTCGAGATTTCAAAAGCTCATGATTGTTATTTAAAGACTTCCTGAAAATTAATTTCCTACGGAACCTTACACTGCCTTCGAGAGGAAGTTAATTAATATTAAAATTGTTATTAAGTAGCAAAATATAACAAAAACAAAAAGTTGTAAACCTATTTATTACTTTTTTTTTTACTTTTAGTTTTATTTATCAATGAAATGCCATCAAAAATGTTCGTACGTAAATTCAAGTTAATTATAGGTAGTTTAAATTTTCTATAGATTTTTCAAACGAATGAATCGATTTTACTAATTTATGTCTTTTTTTTACTTAAAAACTACTGGTGCCTTAGTTAGAACGCGTTTTCCCTAGTTATAATTAGTTTTTACTGAACGCCTTTGCTACAACTAAAACTAACTAATGTTCAAAATTTAATATCAGAAAAAACAAGTTTTTCTGAAGCGAGTCAGTTACAATTGTTATTATTGGCCAAATTATAAAAAGAATGTCGGGTTGCTCTACGCCCTGCCTATGGCCATTTTAGTGTGGTGAATTCTAGTTTCAATTAAATATTTTTAGTTTTAACACAGGAATTCAGTAAAAACTAGTTTTAAATAGGGAAAATGTGTATATAATTATGAATGTAATGTATGTATGTATGTATGTGTCTGTGTATGTATGTATGTATGTGGGTATCTATAATATCTATGTGAGTTTTTATCTAAATATATATCGTAAATGCACCGCCAAGTGAGCTCTCTGTACTACCTGAAGGTTGACTGGCAGAGAATGCCACTGTGGCATTAAGTCCGCCTTTTGTACCATGATGTGCATAAAGTTTAAATAAATAAATAAATAAAATGCGTTCTAACTAAAAACGGGTTTTGACATAGAGATTTTATTTTATTCCGAATTCAGTTTTTTATTTCTTATGTATCAAAGGTTAAAAAAAATTGTCGTCAAACTGACGCTGATGAAAAAAAGGTCAAATCTTAATATCACATCTAAATGGTTTAAAGAGGTTTAAATGAGTTAGAAAACGAATACAATTTTAACTGGTTTTTATAGATAGTAATTTCCCGGGCACTTTTGAGGTTTACAACGTAGATTTCTTGGTAGAGACCCGCTCTTAAACTAACACGGCAACTGCTTCGTCAAAATCATACGTGACACAGCATAACTAGACGTTAAGTAAGCGTGCACTTAACGGTGTTAAGTTGTAGATGCATACTTAACTGTTCCGCCGCTTCGTAACTGTAATTACTTGCGCTGAGCCCTTACTGTAATATCTTATAGTTTTTTCACGTTTAGTGCAAAAAAAGCTTATATCAAATTCATATCAGATGTTAATCAAAGTAAGAATCGAGCGAGGTTTGAAGCTCTCAGGCATTACATGGAGATTTGAGGTATTATTATAAGCTAAACCGTTAATTTTATTCGAATTAATTATAGAATCAAATTACAAATTGGAATTAAAATACATATAAATGTGTTCCTCAAAATGAACAATTATTGATGGTATTCCGCTTAATATTGTCTTGATGGATAAAATTGTACTGAAAAAATATATTTTAAACTAGAATTTTATTTCAGTAATGATTTACATAGAGAGTTTGTGTAGATTTAGAAGCGTCATTAGTGGTTCAATAAAAATTAATACAATCTACGCAATTGTTAAACTCATGTTATGGGTGCAACTCAGGTTATACTACGGTACCATATTATCTCATACTATAGTTATTGTGATAAAGCAACTGTGCAATAATTATGCAAGTTACTTACATTGAAGTGTCTTCAGCTGACTAATGCTCCATTGGTAACTGTTCATTGATAAAGGAACCAGCATTGTTATTGCAGACAGTCCCATCATTGGCAAGTGCCTCTTGTAAGTCCCTCTCCAGAGTATTCAGGTGCATAGTCATTCCGTCGTGTATACATCTATACAACGTGTTAATGAATTAACTGAAAACCTGATACACCTCATTTAAAAAAATAAACAATAATATGATTAAAATATAGTATATGTCGAAAAAATTTATACTTTAAAAGTTATTCAACATTAGTTTGGAGGTGACCTATCTACGAAATTCCAAGCGCTACGCCCGCGCCTACCGGTTCGAACTTTTTTGCTGCGGGCGGCGTACGTGCCATATATTTAGACATGGGCTAGAAAATAATGAAAAAATATAACCTGTTACGGACAGCCAGCCGATTTGGGCGAGGATGTGCGTGACGGGCGCCGTAGTATAAGATTTAGAATAAGACTTAGATATAGATTATAGACATTAAGTGATTAGTAATTATTATAGGAATAAACAAAACTCGACCTTGGGGCCCGCCCGCTAGTAGAAAGACACATGCCATCTCGTTCACTCACTCTAGCTAAGCTTGTTAGAAAGAGTGAGGTGATAAAGAAGGGGATGGCATGGTTGCCGGTGGGAGATTACGTATACCTACCTGCTTGTCTATAAATAGTTGAACATTCGGTTCACTCGTCCATTTTGCCATTCGCGCGGCGGCGGGCCACAAGGGAGCAGGAAGTCAAGACCAGTGCAGTGTTATTATTTCCAACTCCCCACGTTCTAACCTCAAAGTTAACCTATTAATACAGTCCACAACAATCGTAGTCAGGGAAAAGGCGAAAGTGTCGCCTACAGTCTTGGTCCATACGAGCCGAATCGAACTACAGCCGCAATCGCCCGCCGCCGCCGCCGCAATTGCTCGCCGTCACCGCATTGAAGAAGAAGCCACGTGACCGCGCTGCCGCCGCAATTACTCGCCGTCACCGCATTGAAGAAGAAGCCACGTGACCGCGCTACCGCCGCAATTACTCGCCGTCACCGCATTGAAGAAGAAGCCACGTGACCGCGCTGCCGCCGCAATTACTCGCCGTCACCGCATTGAAGAAGAAGCCACGTGACCGCGCCGCCACCGCAATTGCTCGCCGTCACCGCATTGAAGAAGAAGCCACGTGACCGCGCCGCCGCCGCAATTGCTCGCCGTCACCGCATTGAAGAAGAAGCCACGTGACCGCGCCGCCGCCGCAATTTCTCGCCGTCACCGCATTGAAGAAGAAGCCACGTGACCGCGCCGCCGCCGCAATTGCTCGCCGTCACCGCATTGAAGATGAAGCCACGTGACCGCGCCGCCGCCACAATTGCTCGCCGTCACCGCATTGAAGAAGAAGCCACGTGACCGCGCCGCCGCCGCAATTGCTCGCCGTCACCGCATTGAAGAAGAAGCCACGTGACCGCGCCGCCGCCGCAATCGACGTACCGCCGCACCTCTCCGCTTGGTGCCGCCGTGCTGTGTAATCCACGTGGTCGTGCCGCATAACCTAAGCGACCACACTCGGTTGGTCGCCGCCGCACCGCCGCACCTCCTTCGCTTGGTGCCGCCACGCTGCATAACCTACAGGACCACGCTCGCCGAGTCGCCACCGTGCCGCCGCACCTCATACGCCTTGGTGCCGCCGCTCCGTGCTACTCACGTGGTCAAGCCGTATAACCTAAGCGACCACACTCGGTTGGTTGCCGCCGCGCCGCCGCACCTCCTTCGCTTGGTGCCGCCACGCTGCATAACCTACGGGACCACGCTCGCCGAGTCGCCACCGTGCCGCCGCATCCCATACGCCTCGGTGCCGCCGCGCCGTGCTACTCAAGTGGTCAAGCCGTATAACCTAAGCGACCGCACTCGGTTGGTCGCCGTCGCGCCGCCGCACCTCCTTCGCTTGGTGCCGCCACGCCGCATAACCTACGCGACAGCACACGGTCGCTCGTTGCCGCGCCGTCATTGGACATCCAGTCACGTTGAGGAACTCGCGTAGCTGCTTCGCCGTTGCGACCCATATCACTGCATAACAGCTGCCTACGATGGTTGTCACAAGAAGCCAGGGTGAAGCCGCTACAACGCGGGCTGAGAAAAAGGGCACCAGAAACTCTACACGTCACCGGTCGTATGAAGAACTTTCTGCCGCTGCTTCGGTGTCAACCAGAGAACGAGAGTTACACCGAGCCGGCAATGGCACCTCTGCCGATCGTGAAGCTCCGCCCGTGGATACAGCTACAACAACTGTAGCCGATGTACCACCACAACAAGTCACCGCGTCTGCCACCGAGTCAGACCAACAGATTATACAAGCTACGGAGGTGAGCGCCGCTAATGATCGACCCGCTGCGGTAAACACAAACCGCACGTTTGCAAATATCGAACACCGCCCAACGTCGCCGTCTAGATCTCAGATGACAGCGAGCAGTGTGCAGTCACGCATAAGAGAGGCGAAGAGGGCTGCCCGAGAAAAACTCGCGAGGCGTCAGTTGGAGTTACGGTTGCAAATGGAGACGGAGCTCATGCAAGCTAATCTGGCCGACGAGATAGAACAGATCAGGAGCATAGGCAGTCAACTCAGTGAAGATCCGCAAGACAGAGTTGATGACTGGTTGCGCAACTCGATGACGGTGGAAGAGCCCATAGCAGAACCTGCCCGTAACAACCGAACAAGTAGCAACGAACCGCTCGCTCGACGGGGGGAGGAACGGCCAGAATACGAAGTGCCACAGGAACAAGAAACAGGAGAGGAATCGGGCGGCCATAAGCATGATCGCGTCTCGCTGAGTGTTCCACTAAGTCCTCCCCCTCACCGGAGCATGAAAATACCATCATCCCGCCGAGTAAACGACTACGAGGTTACTCGACGGGACAGAAGTCCAAGCCCGTGGACTCTAGACAGGAGAATAGAGAAACTCACCACGGTAATGGAAGCAATAGCGAAGCCATGGGAGCAACCAAGAGGGGAGCTCAGGAGACCACTGCGCCAGGCTGTTGAATTGCCGATATTCACGGGAGCCAAAGGAGAATGGCTCCCATTTAAAGCGGCGTACGCAAACTCCACTAAACTATATATGATCCCACCGCTTGAAAACCTCGCACGGCTACAAACATGCGTGCGGGGTGAAGCTCGGGGAGTGGTGGCAGCATTGCTCTACACCGCTCAAGATCCAGACCAGATTATGAACACGCTGGGTCAGAAATACGGAAGCCCAGACACTATTATTCGGGGGGCCCTCGAGGATCTAAGAAAACTAGCGCCCCCGGGACCAACAGCGGAGGACCAGAACAGCTTCGCTATCCGGGTGCAGGGAATAGTGGCCATTATAGAAAGCGCTGATCCGGAATACTTGAGAAACAACACACTGGTTCCGGAAATCACTGAAAAGCTGCCATTCTCGACGATCCGCCGATGGTGTGACTACGCAGACCGACACCGGGACGACGGTGTTGCGGAGGTAGTGTTAATGGCACGTTTCCTGAGTGAGGAAGCAACCACGGCCCAGAAGTACCATCGTCAGGTATATAAACCAATAGGGCGACGAGATGCAGCACTTCCTCCGCAGCAGCCCACAGCCGGGAGAAAATTAGCGAACGCAAGATCATCGGATCGAAGACCGGCGGATGGGAAGCCAGCCGCACAAATCTATATGACTACCACAGAAAACAGACGGCCCTGTCCCTGCTGTGGTGGTAATCATCAGATCCCCAAGTGTCCAAAAATAAAAGCTATGGATTCGGATGCAAGGTGGAAATGGGCAAAAGAAACCCACGTCTGCTTCAAGTGTCTAGGCTTGAAGCACCAGCGAAGAAGTTGCCCAGCCAAGAGCTGTGGGGTAGAAGAATGCACTCAACCGCACCACCCACTGCTACACGTATTCCGCCCAAAGGCACAGACTTCAACTACCGAGGCCAGGCCAGACACGCTGAGGGCACCGAACCATGAGGACGTGCTATCGATAGCCGTTCCAGAAACAGGTGGTGTTTTGTTGAAAGTGTGTCCGGTCGCAGTGCATGGACCCCAAGGATGGATAGACACGTACGCCCTGCTGGACGAGGGGTCGACTATCACGCTGATCGACGAAGAGCTCGCTGACAGCATTGGAGCATCTGGCGATGTAGCCCCGTTAAGGATGAACGGAATCCAGGGGACAGCAGAAGAGCAAGATAGTCGACGTATACGGATCTCCATCAAGGGCAGCGACGACCGGGAAAACACACAGTATAGCATCGTGGCACGCACAGTGAAGGGATTGCAGCTGCGTCAACAAAACGTTCCATGGCAACAAGTGCGCCACTTCAGGCACCTGAAGGGTATGAAAGAAGCCTGCATACGAGACGCCAAACCACGGCTCCTCATCGGCACCGACAACTGGCACCTGATGGTGACCAGCGAAGTCAGGGTGGGGAAAACTCATCAACCAGCTGCGGCTAGGACAAAACTAGGCTGGGTGATATATGGCTGCATCCCACGGTTTGTGTCATCAGGTGAAGATACGGTGTTACATATCAGCACATCGGGCCCACAATGCAGGAGCCCTAGCAACGAACAATTGGACGCGCTGATACGTGAACATCATCGAATTGACTCACTCGGGATTACGGCGGTGGTAAAAACTTCACCTGCAGACCAGCGAGCAATAGATCTCTTTAACAAGACCGCGCGACGCCTCGATGATCAATTTGAGGTGGGATTGCCGTGGCGAGAAGAGGATATGCGAATGCCAAGCAACTATGGAGCAGCCTATCGTCGTTTGCTCTCCATAGAGCGAAAGATGGACAGAGATCCGAAGTACAAGCAGCAGTATACTGCTCAAATACAGAACTTATTGGAGAAAGGTTACGCGGAACCTTGTGAGGAAGACACGGCCGAACACCCGCGGCGGTGGTTTCTTCCACACTTTGGAGTGAAGAATCCTAACAAGCCCGAAAAGCTACGGCTTGTGTTCGACGCAGCAGCGGTATCCGGGGGAGTATGCCTGAACGATTATCTATTGGAGGGCCCGGACCTGCTGGAGGATTTGCCAGGAATACTTTTCCGGTTCAGAGAGGGCGAGGTCGCTGTGACCGCTGACATACAGGAAATGTTCCTGAGAATAAGGATACGAAGGGAGGATCAGCCGGCGCAACTATTCTTGTGGCGGGGGGAGAATCGTAGTAAAGCCCCTAGTACATTCATAATGCGCTCGCTCATCTTCGGAGCATCGAGCTCACCATTCTTGGCACATAGTGTACGGAACAGGAACGCCATAGATTATGAAAAAAGCCATCCTCGAGCTTATAACGCCATCACCAAGAGTCATTACATGGACGACTTTGTGGAGAGCTTCGCCAGCGAAGAAGAAGCACTCAAAACAGTAAATGAGGTAACGGAAGTGCATTCCCACGCGAACTTTCGACTGCGAGGCTGGAGCACAAACCGTACGGCTGTTTTGAAGGACATCGCAAAAGAGCTTTGGAGTTCAGCGATTACTCAACTGGGCCCCAACGATAAGATCTTGGGACTGTACTGGGATGCTAGTCGAGACCGTTTGGGATTCAATACAGCGCTGCATAGGGTACCTATGTCGGTGCGAAATCGTGAACGAGCGCCAACGAAGAGAGAGGCTTTGAGCGCTGTTATGTCATTATACGACCCGCTAGGTCTGCTAAGTCATTTCACGATTAACGCTAAAATTATTCTGCAGCAGCTGTGGAAGATAGAATTAGGCTGGGATGAGCCACTACCGGAAAAGGAAGCAGAAGACTTTGACTGCTGGATGAGAGGACTAACAGACGTCTCAGGTCTACGATTACCCAGAACATATTTCTCGGGAACGTTCGAAGAGCTCCAATTACACGTGTTCACCGACGCTAGTGAGCAAGCGTACGCGACAGCTGCTTACTGGCGGGTGAAGTACGAGGATCGAATAGAAACAACATTGGTAGCGGCCAAAGCTAAGGTAGCACCAAAGAAATCGCAGACTATGCCGCGAATGGAGTTACAAGCTGCTTTGATCGGTACGAGATTAGCGGAAGCAGTAAAAAAAGGGCATCGAGTCCGGCCAGTAAGAACCGTATTCTGGACTGACTCGACAACAGTCCTGCACTGGATAAGGAAGGACGCCAAGAAATACACGCCGTTCGTCGCTCATAGACTAGGAGAGATAGCCGAAAGCACATCTCCTGACCAGTGGAGATGGGTTCCAACGACCGATAATGTAGCAGACGAGGCCACTCGATTGAATCTGGAGATCAGCCTAAATTCGGGAGAACGATGGTTCACCGGTCCGACATTTCTCAAGGAGGAAGAAAACAAGTGGCCCCAAGAGAATCAAAATCAGGAACCTTGGACAGAGGAAGATGCGCACGATGATGTTTACACTGTAACGGAACCAACAAGATCCTGCCTGCCAGAGGTGGGCCGGTTCTCTAAGCACGAGAGGTTAATAAGAGCAACGGCAAGGCTGTTTCAGTACCTCGACAACCTGGCTCGACTGGTACGTAGACAGCCAAAAAGGGATTTGGAGCTTCAAGACTTGCAGCGGGCGGAACTTGAAAGCCGTGCATTTGGAACTAGTGTCGTCACTATCGACTGATTCCGCCATCATGGCCATCAGGAGGATGGCCGCCAGAAGAGGATGGCCGAGGATCATTTATAGTGATAACGGCACCAACTTTCGTGGGGCCGATGCTGAACTCCGGAAGGCATTCAATGAGTGGGAGCCTGAGTTAAAGAATTTCGCTCTCCAGCATCGAATTGACTGGAGATTCATCCCCCCTGGGGCGCCAAATCAAGGAGGCGCCTGGGAGCGATTGGTGCGCTCGGTCAAGACGGCGCTTGGCTCGGCTCTCGACGCGCAAGCACCTAAAGAGGAAGTCTTGCGGACTGTGCTCACAGAAGCGGAGCATTCTGTGAACTCCCGTCCGCTCACGTATGTGCCAGTAGGGCCCGACGACGATGAAGCTCTGACTCCGAACCACTTCCTCTTAGGTTCACCGAGCGGACTACCAACAACCGGCACCTGCAAACTCGCGGATAGAAGGGCTTGGAGAGCAAGTCAGGCTCTTGCGGACGCGTTCTGGGGGCGGTGGGTACGCGAATACCTACCCAATCTGGTGCCCAGAGGAGTTTCCGAGGACCCACGACACAAGAACCTTCGGGAAGGCGACGTCGTGATTATCGCCGATCCGAGCATGCCAAGAAATGTATGGCCGCGGGGAATCGTCGAGCGAGTCTACCCTGGGCCAGACGGTGGAGTCCGAAGCGCCGACATCAGGACACGGGGAGGAGTGTTCCGGCGCCCAAAATCGAGACTGGCAGTCCTCCCGGTTGAGGAGTGAGGCTTCGACGGGGAGTCTTCGCCGGGGGGAGACTGTTACGGACAGCCAGCCGATTTGGGCGAGGATGTGCGTGACGGGCGCCGTAGTATAAGATTTAGAATAAGACTTAGATATAGATTATAGACATTAAGTGATTAGTAATTATTATAGGAATAAACAAAACTCGACCTTGGGGCCCGCCCGCTAGTAGAAAGACACATGCCATCTCGTTCACTCACTCTAGCTAAGCTTGTTAGAAAGAGTGAGGTGATAAAGAAGGGGATGGCATGGTTGCCGGTGGGAGATTACGTATACCTACCTGCTTGTCTATAAATAGTTGAACATTCGGTTCACTCGTCCATTTTGCCATTCGCGCGGCGGCGGGCCACAAGGGAGCAGGAAGTCAAGACCAGTGCAGTGTTATTATTTCCAACTCCCCACGTTCTAACCTCAAAGTTAACCTATTAATACAGTCCACAACAATCGTAGTCAGGGAAAAGGCGAAAGTGTCGCCTACATAACCTATATTAAAACAAAGTGCGATCGATTCGCTAGTTGATTCTGAGCAAACTACTTTCTAGTTTTCAGTTAATTCATTAACACGTTGTATAAATAAACGTCTTTACATCTATATAAGGTGTGGTAAAATTAGCTGCAAATATTTTCAGGGATAAAAGTATATAAACATGTGCATAAAAAAAAAGATTCGCCGCTCAATCGCTTTATACAGACATTGCCATGCGCTGGTATCTTAAGATCAATGACCTCCATCGTCGCCCGATCGAGATTACCAGGTGGTGCATCGCTCGCTATGTGCGTGGCGCATGCCTTGTATAATATGTTTTAGTCAGTTACGTGTATTGTGTACATTGTGAATTTAGTTGTAATGTTTTTTTCAATAAATTTATTTACCTCATATTCTAAAAAACTACCAAACTTATAATTTTTTCGCTTATCCTGTTTGTAATAACGTATACTTTCAGTCCAGAATATATTTGCAGTTAATTTTACCACATCTTATACACGTTTTTGTCACACTTTTAATAAAAATCTGCGTCTTAAAAGCTTGTTTTTACTTTAATCTTTTTATCATTTCAACACGGAAACTGCATGAGACTTTTTATCCCCAAAATTTGGAAAATATACTGTTTTAACTCATTCTGTTTATTATAATTGTCATTATTAAAATAATCCTCTCACTATATAATCCCTGCTGCGGGCTTATTCGAGCAAAACAAATTTAGATAATGCCTTAATTACGCGAGTTGTGTACTCAGTTGTACGTACACGTCAGTTTGTGCTACTCTCATCTGTGTTTGCTCTATAAATTTAGTGAGCACGGTAAACAAGCACTTGTATATTCTGCTTGAGTGTAGAGATACGTTCTGCAACTAATATGAGCGAGGGAGAGAGCCGGCACAAAGAAAGATTTTTTTTTTTTTTAAATATAAACAAGCTTCATCATGTGTGATGAAAGGTAACTAATTATCCTCCTAAAAAGTATCGTAATTCAAAATGGGTCCAGTAGTTATAGAAATTATACTGTCAACAACAAACCAACAAACGTTGTCATTTTATAAGTACAAAACTACCTGTTCCTCGCGGTTTCACCCGCGATAATTTCGGAGATCCCGAGGAAATTCCGGGATAAAAATACATCTCCTACTTTTTTGTACCTCTGACAAAGTGTAGTAAGTATGCAAAATTTAATACAGGTTCACCCGCATTTTTTCGGAGTTCCCGCGGGAATCCTGAGATATAAAATACCCTATGTCCGTTTATGTAACCCCTGACAACGTGTGTTCAAAATTTCATGATGATCGGTCGAGCTAGTAGCATGTCTTAATTTGGAGATCAATCTTACATTGGCTTCATTTTGGCATCTTTTTTTTTATGTCATAGGGGGCAAACGGGCAAGTGGTACACCTGATGGTAAGTGATTACCGCCGCCCATGGACATCTGCAACACCAGAAGGCATGCAGGTGCGTTGCCTAGCTGGAATGGGGATGGGAACTGGCTTTCAAGTGGGGCTGCCGGAACACACCGTTAGGTGCTTGGCGAAAAATAACCTCTAAAATCTGGATCAAAGTTGCTCCTTCAAAAGCGTAGAGAGCACGACACCGTCATATTGGACGTGCTTTATGCAGTCCTAGTAGCAAATAGTTATAGTTTAAGAGCACGACAATGTTCCTTTTGAGTAGTTTGTCGTGTTATATCGCGTTGCGTCGGGGTTTTACGAGGTGAGATAGTAAAACTTACACGCGCCGCGCCGTTGCTACGAAGTTATGAACTGTATAAAATGTAAAGAAAACCTAATCATTGAGGCAAGTGAAGAATGTTTATGTTGCACTTCAAACACATTTTGCTGTCGGGTAAGTTGTTTTTTTAGACTTCATCATAATCTCTTAACCCACCCTCGCCTACACGCCTCTGAAATATGAAATTGAAATAGTACATTGTAAATAGAGAGCATAAAACGTGTTATTTTAAAACGGTAAAAGACGAGGCTTATATTATTTGAGTGAAGAGTATAAATTGATTTTATGGCCGAGTGTTTGATTTTATACATTCTGCATTTATTTCCCTGGTCAGGAAATAAATATGTGAAATGACTACATAGTATAAACAAAGTCGCTTCCCGCTGTCTGTCTGTCCCTAGGTATAACTTAGATCTTTAAAACTATACGCAACGGATTTTCATGCGGTTTTCTATAATAGATAGAGTGATTCATGAGGAAGGTTTATATATCTTTATTTTATACTGGAATCCCCGCGGGAATTCCGAAATTACCGTATGTGACACCGCGGGGGACAGCTAGTTTTAAATAATTCGCAATATCTAATTTTGATAACTGCCTTTTTAATCCAACCATCATACACATTACACAAGAACTTACGTAGCTATTTATGAAGTGAATTAAAGTTTTATAAATAAATTAAAAATTCTGCCCGCGGAAACTCCACTTAAATTTAATTTGAGATGTTTTTGTAAACAAAACTAACAATGCAAATACAATTTTACATTTCGCCCCGTCAGGAAGAGCTTTTTCACAAAGTTTAAAGCGCAAATAAGATTTATTCGAACCCCAACGAGTCTGTGTGACATTTATTATGTCGTTAACTCTTGTAACTGTTTTTAATATATTCTGATAACTTTATACTAATTTTATTAATGCTGTAATAGTGTTGAAAAATGTGTAGGTATTTAGTTAATATCTAGACCTAAATAAAATTTAAGTGTCTGTTTCTAATTTCAAATTGACAGCTTTTCACTAAATGCATGCGAAATTATATACGGTACTTACATCAAAAAATAAATTTGTAAAATTTTTCAGTGTGTCTGTCTGTTTGTTCCGGTTAATCTCTGAAACGGCTAGATCGATTATAACGGGACTTTCACTGGCAGATAGCTCATGTTATGAGAAGTAACTTAGACTACTTTTTATTCCGAAATTCCCGCGGGATCTCTGAAATTAACGCGGGTCAAATCACGGGGCACAGCTAGTATGACAATAATAACAGTATCACTGGCATTCTATTTTTCAAGGCAGCAAACAATGATCAAGGATCAACGGTAAAATATCTGAAAAATAATCGAGAAAATTAAATTCAAAGTACCTAAGATATAATTTTTATAAATAAATGAATGTTATTAATAATTAAATAAGACACAGAAAGGAAATTTTGTACCTATTCATTCTTAATAAAATAAAATAAATAGAAACTCACTTTGAATATGACTATCAAAATTATATACGACTAGTTGTGCCTCGCGGTTTCACCCGCGTTAATTTCAGAGTTCCCGCGGGAATTCCGAGAACAAAGTACCCAATGTATTAATCTGATGTATAAGCTATATTATTGTAAAGCTTCATTTAAATCCATTCTGTAGTTTTTGCGTGAAAGTGTAACAAACATCCATCCATCCGTACTTAAAAACTTTCGCGTTTATAATATTAGTAATATTGTTTGCGCATTGCATTCCCATTCTATTAGTGTACGAGTACCTATTTCTATTTTATAACTGAAATATTTATTTATTTATATATTTAAACTTTATGCACATCATGGTACAAAAGGCGGACTTAATGCCACAGTGGCATTCTCTGCCAGTCAACCTTCAGGTAGTACAGAGAGCTCACTTGGCGGTGCATTTACGATATATATTTAGATAAAAACTTACATAGATATAGATACTCACATACATACATACATACATACATACATACATACATACACATATACATACATACATATATGTATACATAAACACATACATGCATAATTACACACATATCTACATAAATACGAAGCATCGAAGCGAATATCCCTGAAAGGTTGTTTTTCAGCGGACTTCAGTTTCAGCGGCGCTCGGCGCCTGGCTGCATTCGCAGTAAACTTCTGTTTCCACCGGGACGACAGGTGTCCGAAACGATAAAGTTTGTAATCCGGCAGGTAGGTAGGTACTAGAGCGGGAAACATTTAAAGGATTTCGACGATTAATCGACGAAATTTGGTCGTCCGGGGGCGGTGTATTGGTAAATACTTGTGTCTTAAATTAATACAAGTAGGGTAAAACCCGGATAGTTGCCACACGTTTCGAAATCATTTTATATCTCCCAGTAGGTACATAAATCAAAATATTTTATTTTTTAAACTGGCAATTACTTTGGTTCTGTGACGTCAATGAAACACGGCAGCTAACGACAGACTATTTAATTAATGCATACAAAACACAGTTACCCTCTAGATACAATAAATACCTATCAATACTAATTTAAACCTACCTTCTTTACATCTTCTCCTCCCTAGGTTACAAAGTAATATTTAAACAAATGAGACTTATAATTATATATTATCTTAGAAATACATTAGGTTTTAATATGCTAAATATAACTATGATTACTACATGTTATTTCTACACTAAATCATTTTACTAGCGTACCAAACGTTTGGCTCTATTGATGGCACGTAGTGCTCGGGCTGACACACCAGGCGGTGGCGACGCCTGGGTTGTCTCCGGAGCCGGCTCCCGGTCGCTCTGCGGGGGCCCGTCATCCGCCGCTGTCGCGCGCGGAGAGCTAACTTGCTCCGGCGGCTCTGGTCCGGTAGTTACACCGGAGCCGTCCGGGGAATTATGGGTATCGTCATCGACTCCGGAAATGTTTACGTTGCCTTCTACATCCTGCCCGCCTGTAGTTGTTCGCGCTAGAGAAAACCTATTATTGTTACCGGCCGGGGCAGCTGACGCCATCAGCTGATCCGCGTGTCTTCGCCATTGCGTACCGTTCCCTATGTCGACATTGTATGATACCGGGCCTGTTCTCTTGCTTACGGTACCGACAGCCCACTTTTCCCCCCTCACCGAGTAGTCGCGCGCGAACACCGTGTCCCCTACCTCGAAATCTCGCGCGGCTGCCGGTCCGTGGCGCACTTGCCGCTCTTGTGCGGCGCGCACCACGGCTCCTACGTCGGGGCGGAGGGCGTCGAGGCGGCTGCGCAACCGTCGACCCTGAAGCGCTACGCTCGGGGATATACCTGTCGTAGCGTGTGGACAGTTACGGTACTTGAATAAAAATTTATTTAAAGCCGCGTTAATATCATCACCTTCATACTGTGCCCTTTTAATCGCTTTCTTAATAGTTTTTACTGCGTTCTCAGCCGCGCCGTTTGCCTGCGGTCTGTAGGGGGCCGAAGTAATATGTTTCACACAATTTTTATCACAAAATTCTTTAAATTCCCGTGACGAAAAAGGTGGGCCGTTGTCTGTTACGAGCTGCGATGGTAAACCGAAACGCGCGAATATACTTCTACACACATTAATAGTCGTACGTGCATCTGTACTTTTCATTGGTAAAGCCTCTATCCACTTAGAGTGCGCGTCAACTAAAATAAGGTACCGTATTCCTCCCGTATCTCCAAAGTCCGCGTGCACGCGCTGCCACGGATGATGTTGGTGAACTTGGCATATCATTTGCCAGCAGATCAATTTTTTTTTAGAGTTCTGTTCGCATGCAGCTGAGTTCTAGAGTTCCTGATACTTTTTAGAAATAGTTCCGGCGTTTAAACCTGAAAAAAACGCTGTTGAAAAAATGATCTGCTAACTTCCCGTAGCAGATCATTTTCCGGAAAATCAAAAATAAAAGCGATTTTCTTTTGCGTTAAGGTTAGTTGTGGAGTTCCTGATACTTTTCAGAAATAGTTCTGGCGGTCTTACCCTAAAAAAATCAATTCGTAAATATAGGTCTAGAAGTAAAAATAATTAGATTTTAATCGTAATAAAAGGGTTTTAAAGCTGTTTTGAGGCAAGAAACCTTTTGTTTCTTAATGTTCGATATCAGCACTCTAGAATAGAACTAGAATTAGGTGCAGAACTCCCGTTAAAGAGCCAGCAGATCATAGTACAAAAGTAAAAAAGTATAAAGATAAATTTTAAGTGCTTTCACCAATGCGTGGACTGGACGCGGAGGCCGGAACTACCTCGTTTCTCATAGATACTTATCAGAACTTCGATACAGAAGTGGATCGCAAACCAGAACTCCCGTTTAAAATCCAGCAGATCATGGTAGAGTAGTAAAAAAATTAAAAAATATATTATTTTAACAGTTCCAATAGTACGTGGAGGCCAGAACTCCTTTGTTTCTCACAGATCATCATCAGAACTCCGATACAGAAGTGGATCCGAGACCAGGATTCCGGTTTAAAGTCCAGCAGATCATGGTAGAGTAGTTAAAAAGTTAAAGAATATTTATTTAACAGTTCCACTAGCACGTGGAGGCCGGAACTCCTTTGTTCCTCACAGATCAGTATCAGAACTTCGATACAGAAGTGGATCGTGAACCAGAACTCCCGTTTAAAATCCAGCAGATCATGGTAGAGCAGGTAAAAAGTTAAAGAATTTTAATTTAACAGTTGCACTACCATATGGAGGCCGGAACTCCTTTGTTTCTTACAGATCAGCATCAGCACTCCGATATGGAAGTGGATCCGAGACCAGAACTCCCGTTTAAAATCCAGCAGATCATAGTAGAGTAGTAAAAAAATTAAAAAAAAAAAATTTAACAGTTCCACTAGCACGTGGAAGCCGGAACTCCTTTGTTTCTCACATATCAGTATCAGAACTTCGATACAGAAGTAGATCCAAAACCAGAACTCCCGTTTAAAATCCAGCAGATCATAGTAGAGTAGTAAAAAAAATAAAAATAAAAAAAAATTAACAGTTCCACTAGCACGCGGAAGCCGGAACTCCTTTGTTTCTCACATATCAGTATCACAACTTCGATACAGAAGTAGATCCAAAACCAGAACTCCTGTTTAAAATCCAGCAGATCACAGTAGAGTAGTAAAAAAAATTAAAAAATAAAATTTTAACAGTTCCACTAGCACGTGGAGGTCGGAACTCCTTTGTTTCTCACAGGTCAGTACCAGAACTTCGATACAGAAGTGGATCCGAAACCAGAACTCCCGTTTCAAATCCAGCAGATCATGGTAGAGCAAGTAAAAAGTTAAACAATTTTAATTTAACAGTTGCACTACCATGTGGAGGCCGGAACTCCATTGTTTCTTACAGATCAGCATCAAAACTCCTATACGGAAGTGGATCCGAGACCAGAACTCCTGTTTAAAATTTAGCAGATCATGGTTTCCAGCATTTTAAATGTAAAAATATTATTTTGATAGTTTGACGTATGTTTGGAGGTTTTATGTGAGTTCCGGTCTCATTGGGAGGTGTAGTCGAGAGAACTAGTGGTCTTACACCCTATCAAAAAGAGTTCCCATCTCTGGCTGTATCCTATAATTAAATATGAATTTTTTAATCTCAAACATATAAGTGTGATATGCTGATATTTTCATGTGAGTTCCGGTCTCATTGGGAGGTGTAGTCGAGAGAACTAGTGGTCTTACACCCTATCGAAAAGAGTTCCCATCTCTGGCTGTATCCTATAATTAAATATGAATTTTTCAAATCCCAAACATATAAGTGTGATATGCTGATATTTTTATGTGAGTTCCGGTCTCATTGGGAGATGTAGTCGAGAGAATTAGTGGTCTCACACCCTATCGAAAAGAGTTCCCATCTCTGGCTGTATCCTATAATTAAATATGATTTTTTTAATCTCAAATATAAAAGTGTGATATGCTGATATTTTTATGTGAGTTCCGGTCTCATTGGGAGATGTAGTCGAGAGAATTAGTGGTCTCACACCCTATCGAAAAGAGTTCCCATCTCTGGCTGTATCCTATAATTAAATATGAATTTTTCAAATCCCAAACATATAAGTGTGATATGCTGATATTTTTATGTGAGTTCCGGTCTCATTGGGAGGTGTAGTTGAGAGAATTAGTGGTCTTACACCCTATCGAAAAGAGTTCCCATCTCTGGCTGTATCCTATAATTAAATATGATTTTTTTAATCTCAAACATAAAAGTGTGATATGCTGATATTTTTATGTGAGTTCCGGTCTCATTGGGAGGTGTAGTCTAGAGAACTAGTGGTCTTACACCCTATCGAAAAGAGTTCCCATCTCTGGCTGTATCCTATAATTAAATATGAATTTTTTAATCTCAAACATATAAGTGTGATATGCTGATATTTTCATGTGAGTTCCGGTCTCATTGGGAGGTGTAGTCGAGAGAACTAGTGGTCTTACACCTTATCGAAAAGAGTTCCCATCTCTGGCTGTATCCTATAGTTAAATATGAATTTTTCAAATCCCAAACATATAAGTGTGATATGCTGATATTTTTATGTGAGTTCCGGTCTCATTGGGAGATGTAGTCGAGAGAATTAGTGGTCTCACACCCTATCGAAAAGAGTTCCCATCTCTGGCTGTATCCTATAATTAAATATGAATTTTTCAAATCCCAAACATATAAGTGTGATATGCTGATATTTTTATGTGAGTTCCGGTCTCAGTGGGAGGTGTAGTTGAGAGAATTAGTGGTCTTACACCCTATCGAAAAGAGTTCCCATCTCTGGCTGTATCCTATAATTAAATATGTTTTTTTTAATCTCAAACATAAAAGTGTGATATGCTGATATTTTTATGTGAGTTCCGGTCTCATTGGGAGGTGTAGTCGAGAGAACTAGTGGTCTTACACCCTATCGAAAAGAGTTTCCATCTCTGGCTGTATCCTATGAATTTTTTAATCTCAAACATATAAGTGTGATATGCTGATATTTTCATGTGAGTTCCGGTCTCATTGGGAGGTGTAGTCGAGAGAACTAGTGGTCTTACACCCTATCGAAAAGAGTTCCCATCTCTGGCTGTATCCTATAATTAAATATGAATTTTTCAAATCCCAAACATATAAGTGTGATATGCTGATATTTTTATGTGAGTTCCGGTCTCATTGGGAGATGTAGTCGAGAGAATTAGTGGTCTCACACCCTATCGAAAAGAGTTCCCATCTCTGGCTGTATCCTATAATTAAATATGAATTTTTCAAATCCCAAACACATAAGTGTGATATGCTGATATTTTTATGTGAGTTCCGGTCTCAGTGGGAGGTGTAGTTGAGAGAATTAGTAGTCTTACACCCTATCGAAAAGAGTTCCCATCTCTGGCTGTATCCTATAATTAAATATGATTTTTTTAATCTCAAACATAAAAGTGTGATATGCTGATATTTTTATGTGAGTTCCGGTCTCATTGGGAGGTGTAGTCGAGAGAACTAGTGGTCTTACACCCTATCAAAAAGAGTTCCCATCGCTGGCTGTATCCTATAATTAAATATGAATTTTTTAATCTCAAACATATAAGTGTGATATGCTGATATTTTCATGTGAGTTCCGGTCTCATTGGGAGGTGTAGTCGAGAGAACTAGTGGTCTTACACCCTATCGAAAAGAGTTCCCATCTCTGGCTGTATCCTATAATTAAATATGAATTTTTCAAATCCCAAACATATAAGTGTGATATGCTGATATTTTTATGTGAGTTCCGGTCTCATTGGGAGATGTAGTCGAGAGAATTAGTGGTCTCACACCCTATCAAAAAGATTTCCCATCTCTGGCTGTATCCTATAATTAAATATGATTTTTTTAATCTCAAATATAAAAGTGTGATATGCTGATATTTTTATGTGAGTTCCGGTCTCATTGGGAGATGTAGTCGAGAGAATTAGTGGTCTCACACCCTATCGAAAAGAGTTCCCATCTCTGGCTGTATCCTATAATTAAATATGAATTTTTCAAATCCCAAAAATATAAGTGTGATATGCTGATATTTTTATGTGAGTTTCGGTCTCATTGGGAGATGTAGTCGAGAGAATTCCTGGTCTCACACCCTATCAAAAAGAGTTCCCATCCCTGGCTGTATCCTATAATTAAATATGATTTTTTTAATCTCAAATATAAAAGTGTGATATGCTGATATTTTTATGTGAGTTCCGGTCTCATTGGGAGATGTAGTCGAGAGAATTAGTGGTCTCACACCCTATCGAAAAGAGTTCCCATCTCTGGCTGTATCCTATAATTAAATATGAATTTTTCAAATCCCAAACATATAAGTGTGATATGCTGATATTTTTATGTGAGTTCCGGTCTCAGTGGGAGGTGTAGTTGAGAGAATTAGTGGTCTTACACCCTATCGAAAAGAGTTCCCATCTCTGGCTGTATCCTATAATTAAATATGATTTTTTTAATCTCAAACATAAAAGTGTGATATGCTGATATTTTTATGTGAGTTCCGGTCTCATTGGGAGGTGTAGTCGAGAGAACTAGTGGTCTTACACCCTATCGAAAAGAGTTTCCATCTCTGGCTGTATCCTATAATTAAATATGAATTTTTTAATCTCAAACATATAAGTGTGATATGCTGATATTTTCATGTGAGTTCCGGTCTCATTGGGAGGTGTAGTCGAGAGAACTAGTGGTCTTACACCCTATCGAAAAGAGTTCCCATCTCTGGCTGTATCCTATAATTAAATATGAATTTTTCAAATCCCAAACATATAAGTGTGATATGCTGATATTTTTATGTGAGTTCCGGTCTCATTGGGAGATGTAGTCGAGAGAATTAGTGGTTTCACACCCTATCGAAAAGAGTTCCCATCTCTGGCTGTATCCTATAATTAAATATGAATTTTTCAAATCCCAAACATATAAGTGTGATATGCTGATATTTTTATGTGAGTTCCGGTCTCAGTGGGAGGTGTAGTTGAGAGAATTAGTAGTCTTACACCCTATCGAAAAGAGTTCCCATCTCTGGCTGTATCCTATAATTAAATATGATTTTTTTAATCTCAAACATAAAAGTGTGATATGCTGATATTTTTATGTGAGTTCCGGTCTCATTGGGAGGTGTAGTCGAGAGAACTAGTGGTCTTACACCCTATCGAAAAGAGTTCCCATCTCTGGCTGTATCCTATAATTAAATATGAATTTTTTAATCTCAAACATATAAGTGTGATATGCTGATATTTTCATGTGAGTTCCGGTCTCATTGGGAGGTGTAGTCGAGAGAAATAGTGGTCTTACACCCTATCGAAAAGAGTTCCCATCTCTGGCTGTATCCTATAATTAAATATGAATTTTTTAATCTCAAACATATAAGTGTGATATGCTGATATTTTCATGTGAGTTCCGGTCTCATTGGGAGGTGTAGTCGAGAGAACTAGTGGTCTTACACCCTATCGAAAAGAGTTCCCATCTCTGGCTGTATCCTATAATTAAATATGAATTTTTCAAATCCCAAACATATAAGTGTGATATGTTGATATTTTTATGTGAGTTCCGGTCTCATTGGGAGATGTAGTCGAGAGAATTAGTGGTCTCACACCCTATCAAAAAGAGTTCCCATCTCTGGCTGTATCCTATAATTAAATATGATTTTTTTAATCTCAAATATAAAAGTGTGATATGCTGATATTTTTATGTGAGTTCCGGTCTCATTGGGAGATGTAGTCGAGAGAATTAGTGGTCTCACACCCTATCGAAAAGAGTTCCCATCTCTGGCTGTATCCTATAATTAAATATGAATTTTTCAAATCCCAAACATATAAGTGTGATATGCTGATATTTTTATGTGAGTTCCGGTCTCATGGGGAGGTGTAGTCGAGAGAATTAGTGGTCTTACACCCTATCAAAAAGAGTTCCCATCTCTGGCTGTATCCTATAATTATTCAAATCCCAAACATATAAGTGTGATATGCTGATATTTTTATGTGAGTTCTGGTCACAGCAGAAGGTTCGATCGAGAGAATTATAGAAAAGAGTTCCTATCTTTGGCTGTATCCTATAATTAAATATGAATTTTTTAATCTCAAACATAAAAGTGTGATATGCTGATATTTTTATGTGAGTTCCGGTCTCATTGGGAGGTGTAGTCGAGAAAATTAGTGGTCTTACACTCTATAGAAAAGAGTTCCCATCTCTGGCTGTATCCTATAATTAAATATGAATTTTTTAATCTCAAACATATAAGTGTGATATGCTGATATTTTCATGTGAGTTCCGGTCTCATTGGGAGGTGTAGTCGAGAGAACTAGTGGTCTTACCTATCGAAAAGAGTTCCCATCTCTGGCTGTATCCTATAATTAAATATGAATTTTTCAAATCCCAAACATATAAGTGTGATATGCTGATATTTTTATGTGAGTTCCGGTCTCATGGGGAGGTGTACTCGAGAGAATTAGTGGTCTTACACCCTATCAAAAAGAGTTCCCATCTCTGGCTGTATCCTATAATTAAATATGAATTTTTCAAATCCCAAACATAAAAGTGTTATATGCTGATATTTTTATGTGAGTTCCGGTCTCATTGGGAGATGTAGTTGAGAGAATTAGTGGTCTTACACCCTATCGAAAAGAGTTCCCATCTCTGGCTGTATCCTATAATTAAATATGAATTTTTCAAATCCCAAAAATATAAGTGTGATATGCTGATATTTTTATGTGAGTTCCGGTCTCTTTGGGAGATGTAATCGAGAGAATTAGTGGTCTTACACCCTATCGAAAAGAGTTCCCATCTCTGGCTGTATCCTATAATTAAATATGATTTTTTTAATTTCAAACATAAAAGTGTCATATGCTGATATTTTTATGTGAGTTCCGGTCTCATTGGGAGATGTAGTCGAGAGAATTAATGGTCTTACACCCTATCGAAAAGAGTTCCCATCTCTGGCTGTATCCTATAATTAAATATGATTTTTTTAATCTCAAACATAAAAGTGTGATATGCTGATATTTTTATGTGAGTTCCGGTCTCAGTGGGAGGTGTAGTCGAGAGAAATAGTGATCTTTCACCCTATCGAAAAGAGTTCCTATCTCTGGCTGAATCCTATAATTAAATATGAATTTTTCAAATCCCAAACCTATAAGTGTGATATGCTGATATTTTTATGTGAGTTCCGGTCTCATTGGGAGGTGTAATCGAGAGAATTAGTGGTCTTACACCCTATCGAAAAGAGTTCCCATCTCTGGCTGTATCCTATAATTAAATATGAATTTTTCAAATCCCAAACATATAAGTGTGATATGCTGATATTTTTATGTAAGTTCCGGTCACAGCAGAAGGTTCGATCGAGAGAATTAGTGGCCTTGCACTCTATAGAAAAGAGTTCCCATCTCTGGCTATATCCTATAATTAAATATGATTTTTTTAATCTCAAACATATAAGTGTGATACGTCAAACTATCAAAATAATATTTTTAACTTTTAACATTTTGGAAACCATGATCTGCTGGATTTTAAACTGGAGTTCTGGTTTTGGATCCACTTTTGTATCAAAGTTCTGGTACTGATATGTGAGAAACAAAGGAGTTTCGGCCTTCACGTGCTAGTGGAACTGTTAAATTAATATTCTTTACCTTTTTTAAACTCTACTATGATCTGCTGGATTTTAAACGGGAGTTCTGGTTTTGGATCCACTTTTGTATCAAAGTTCTGGTACTAATATGTGAGAAACAAAGGAGTTCCGGCCTTCACGTGCTATTGGAACTGTTAAAATAATATTTTTTTAATTTTTTAACTACTCTACCATGATCTGCTGAATTTTAAACGGGAGTTCTGGTTTTGGATCCACTTCTGTATCAAAGTTCTGTTACTGATATTTGAGAAACAAAGGAGTTCCGGCCTCCACGTGCTATTGGAACTGTTAAAATAATATTTTTTTAATTTTTTAACTACTCTACCATGATCTGCTGGATTTTAAACAGGAGTTCTGGTTTGCGATCCAATTCTGTATCGAAGTTCTTATACTGATCTGTGAGAAACAATGGAGTTCCGACCTCCACGTCCTAGTGGAACTGTTAAAATTTTATTTTTTTATTTTTTTTACTACTCTACTATGATCTGCCGGATTTTAAACAGGAGTTCTGGTTTTGGATCTACTTCTGTATCGAAGTTCTGATACTGATATGTGAGAAACAAAGGAGTTCCGGCTTCCACGTGCTAGTGGAACTGTTAAAATTTTTATTTTTATTTTTTTTACTACTCTACTATGATCTGCTGGATTTAAAACGGGAGTTCTGGTTTTGGATCTACTTCTGTATCGAAGTTCTGATACTGATATGTGAGAAACAAAGGAGTTCCGGCTTCCACGTGTAGTGGAACTGTTAAATTTTTTTTTTTAAATTTTTTTACTATTCTACTATGATCTGCTGGATTTTAAACGGGAGTTCTGGTCTCGGATCCACTTCCATATCGGAGTGCTGATGCTGATCTGTAAGAAACAAAGGAGTTCCGGCCTCCATATGGTAGTGCAACTGTTAAATTAAAATTCTTTAACTTTTTACCTGCTCTACCATGATCTGCTGGATTTTAAACGGGAGTTCTGGTTCACGATCCACTTCTGTATCGAAGTTCTGATACTGATCTGTGAGGAACAAAGGAGTTCCGGCCTCCACGTGCTAGTGGAACTGTTAAATAAATATTCTTTAACTTTTTAACTACTCTACCATGATCTGCTGGACTTTAAACCGGAATCCTGGTCTCGGATCCACTTCTGTATCGGAGTTCTGATGATGATCTGTGAGAAACAAAGGAGTTCTGGCCTCCACGTACTATTGGAACTGTTAAAATAATATATTTTTTAATTTTTTTACTACTCTACCATGATCTGCTGGATTTTAAACGGGAGTTCTGGTTTGCGATCCACTTCTGTATCGAAGTTCTGATAAGTATCTATGAGAAACGAGGTAGTTCCGGCCTCCGCGTCCAGTCCACGCATTGGTGAAAGCACTTAAAATTTATCTTTATACTTTTTTACTTTTGTACTATGATCTGCTGGCTCTTTAACGGGAGTTCTGCACCTAATTCTAGTTCTATTCTAGAGTGCTGATATCGAACATTAAGAAACAAAAGGTTTCTTGCCTCAAAACAGCTTTAAAACCCTTTTATTACGATTAAAATCTAATTATTTTTACTTCTAGACCTATATTTACGAATTGATTTTTTTAGGGTAAGACCGCCAGAACTATTTCTGAAAAGTATCAGGAACTCCACAACTAACCTTAACGCAAAAGAAAATCGCTTTTATTTTTGATTTTCCGGAAAATGATCTGCTACGGGAAGTTAGCAGATCATTTTTTCAACAGCGTTTTTTTCAGGTTTAAACGCCGGAACTATTTCTAAAAAGTATCAGGAACTCTAGAACTCAGCTGCATGCGAACAGAACTCTAAAAAAAAATTGATCTGCTGGCAAATGATATGCCAAGTTCACGCAGACCCACGGATGCAGCGGAAACTCCCAGGGGTGTAGCTGCGTCCTTGGCGGCGCGTCACGCACGACCCGGCACGCGTCACACTTACGGCATGTCTCTTCTATATCCCGGTCTAATGTCGGCCAATACACGTAGTTACGCGACAGGTTTTTCATTTTATTCATCCCTAAGTGGCTCTCATGAATTTCTGTCAAAATAGATTTTTGTAACGACTGTGGAATTACAATACGATACCTATATACTAGACATCCTTGATTCAACAATAACTCTAATTTCCTCGCGAAGTAAGGCTTTTCGGCTTCACTGCTCGGGGCCGATGGCCAGCCGAAAAGTAGGTAACCCTTCACCTTACTTAATACTATGTCGCGTTCTACTTCTCGCGCTATATCTTTAAACGATACCGGGTAGGTGTCTTCAACTAAATTAAGATAATCTACAGAATCCTCTAAGCGACCCTCACTAACTAAAGGCAGTCGCGACAATGCATCGGCCGGACCGTTGTCCGCCGACCTCACAAACTCTATTGAGAAATCATAAGCAGCCAAACGTGCCGCCCACCGCTGCAACCTACTAGCTGCCGTCTGGGGGATGCCTTTCTTTTCGCCAAAAATGTGTGTCAGGGGCTGGTGGTCGGTGCGTAACGTAAAGGTCCTACCAAACAGATACTGGTGGTGTTTAGTGACACCAAAAATTATGGCAAGAGCTTCTTTATCCAGCTGACTATAATTTTGCTCCGGCGCACTAAGTGTGCGCGATACGCAGCTCACCGGCCGTTCGCTACCGTCGCCGTAGCGGTGTGCGAGCACAGCACCCATCCCGTACGCGCTACTGTCTACAGACAAGACGAGCGCGCGCCCCTCCTCATAGTGCGCCAGCACTCGCGAACTCAGGAGGGTGCGTTTTGCCTGCCTGAACGCCTCCTCGCACCTGGAATCCCATTTCCAAACCACCTCCTTTTTTAATAGGTTGTGTAACGGGTGTAACAGTGTACTTAAATTTTGTACGAAGCGTCCGTAATAATTTAACATGCCCAAAAAACTCTTTAACTGAGAAGTGTTCTCTGGTGTAGGCGCGTTGGAAATAGCTTCCAGTTTATCGGGGTCAGGTTTCAAACCGTCTTTATTAATAATGAACCCAACGTACTTAACGCTATCCTGTAAAAAACTGCATTTGCTCAGTTTCACCGTAAGCCCCGCATCACGCAGCCGGCTGAGCACCGCTTTTAGATTATTTAAATTTTCTACATCATTTTTTCCAGTTACGCATATATCATCAAGGAAAACGACACATCCCGGAACGCCCCGCAAAGTTTCTTCCATCATTTTTTGAAACTTTTCGGGTATGCATGATAATCCGTACGGCGTGCGTCTATACGCGAACGTCCCTATGTGTGTAGTAATCGCGGTATACCTTTGTGAGTCCTCTGTCAATAAACATTGTTCGTAAGCGTGTCTCAGATCAATTTTTGAAAATTTTTTTCCCCCGCTCAAAGTACTAAACATTTCTTCGATACGTGGCAATGGGTAATGGCCCGCGCCGCCCGCGCCCCGCCGTCCCTGTGCCCAATGCAGCCCGTCCCCGGCCGCCGCCGCGCCGCTTGCGCTCGCCGTGTCTGCCGCCGCCGTCGTCGCCGTGGTGGAAGCGCTCACTTCGGCGTGCTTCTCCGCCGCCTCTAGCGCCAATGCCAGCTCAACAGCCGCTTTGTACTCAATTTTTTTTTCGGCAAATATTCGAGACCGCATAGCGTCATTAGCCAAACCCGACACGAACTGATCTCGTAGATTCTCTTCCAGAGTTGAACACGAGCCACACTTTCCGAAGTTGCAGGTGGTTGCGAGGTGCTTCAGCGCCTGTAAGTACTCGACGAGCGGTTCGCCGGCGCGCTGACGCCGCAACCGAAATACGTGTCGTTCGGCCACTTCGGACCGCTGTGGTTCCAGGTGCTCCGTCACTAGTTTGACTAATTCGTCAAACGTTTTATTCTCCGGGAAGCTCGGTGCACACAAATCGCACATCAGTGCATAGGTAGCTTCGCCGACGACCGTTATTAACAAAGACACTTTCAACTCACTGCTCACATCATTTAGTAATATATACTGATTTACGCGGCGGATATACGCGGGCCACTGTTTAGAACTTAAGTTAAACGGCTCTAACTTCCCAATCGGCATTTTGATTAATTACGGTGAAATACACGCGTTTTAAAAGTTACTTTATAACTCGTCGCCAGTGTGACGTCAATGAAACACGGCAGCTAACGACAGACTATTTAATTAATGCATACAAAACACAGTTACCCTCTAGATACAATAAATACCTATCAATACTAATTTAAACCTACCTTCTTTACAGGTTCTTTATCTACAAATTTATTAAATGTAAAAGACATTATCTTTGAAATTTCCAGAGTATTAGCGATTTCTACGGACCTCTACTTTTTGTGACATCTATCCCATATATGGGATAGTTGCCTAGTCCATATAAATTACATTTAGGATAGACGATCCGCCGGGAAACAAGGCATCTATCCCGAAAAATCTTTGATCGCACCTTGCGTTCTCGTGCAATCGCACAGAGACATGAGACGCGGTCCACTTAATAGTAGTTGGAAAGTCTTTTGATAGATAAATAAAATAGCAAGCGATTCATCTGCGAAACTAGAGTAATTACGATCGGGGCAACTATACCCCCAGGGCAACTATCCTGGTTTTACCCTATACATATTATACCGGGTGTAAAAAGACCGGCGACATAACCGCTAGGAATCCATATAAAATAGTAATTGAAGTTATTCTGTAGTAAAAATTATTGTTGGGAAATGTAATTTTATTTTAAGGTTTAAACAAATAAATTACGGCGCGCAATGTAGTCGCAAATGTAAACCACAGTATAACTACCTACACAATAACTACCAAGTTACTTTATAAAAAATATTGGTCACGTGATAAACTACAAAAATATGCAATAAGTAGAACAAAATTTACGAAAATTTGTGGCTTAATATCTTGAAAACCGTTTATTTCCCAGCTGAATTTCCACGTCTTAAATGTTCAAACTGATGTAGGAAATATCATACTTTGGATATGTCGGAGATCTTCTGACACCCTGTATACAAAATCTATACCTACTTACATAATTAATAAGTATAAGGAGTTAGTTGTGCCAACTTATTGTTAGTGAAAAAAATAAATTTGACAATCCCTATAAGGGAGCTATTTAAATTATCAATGTTTATGTGTGCAATAAAATTGTGTATTATAAAATAAAGTCTAATTTACTCGACATATTTTATTATCAGTGACCCCCTCCAAAATTTCAGGCTGTGACCGCACCTGATAATAGACACCTGCTGAGCTAGCTAACTATTGTAAGCAAAATTTTTGTTAACAAAATAACCTACCTACCTGAAAGCAAAGGTGAAATGGGAAGCAGAAATCATTCCCATGGGTCGTAACTTAATGACTGTAGCTCATGGTATCGGTTAAGAAAAACGTAAGGGAAAAACGAACTGGCTGACTACCCTTTTTACCTTCCAAGGATAGTTCTACCTTTTTTATCGTTGTGTGTTGGAACTAAACAGGTCGCCTTACTCTTGATGCTATCGAGTAACCGTCATACTCTTGACGCAATCGCGTTAGTATCAAATCGAACTCGAATCGAAATGAGATGAGATGAGATGAAATCGATTTGAGATCGCGTCTCTATCGTATTTATCTATAAAATTTCTCGATTTTATTAAATTGTCAACGAAAACAATCCATTTTTATTGACTTGTCAAACGTCATCTTTTGACATTAACTGCACAATTCCAAATACGATCTCAATTTGAACTCAAATCAAAATCGAAATCAGCCTCAAATCATTTTTAAGAGTAATGCAGCAGTTTGATACATCGACTAGCGGTCCCCCTCACTCTTTTGACTATCGATACTAAGATCATACACGGGAAAGTCACTCTGTCCTTGTCACACCTTAACTCCTCAATCGATCCTAATGAAATTTTGCATAGGTACTTTAGTCGTTATCAGAACTAAAAAAGGGGAAAAGTTACTTTTATTTCGCAATTCTCGCTGGAAATCTGAAATTAACTCGGGTGAAACCGCTTAAAATTTTTCTTACACGTCAAGGGTACAGAAAAGGACATAGGGTAATTTTTAACCCGAAATCACCCTGTGAACTCCAAAATTGGCGCGTGTGTAACCGCGGCAAACAGCAATAGTTGAACTAAGATCGTCACATATGTTGTTCAATTTTAAATTGATGTTTTTTGTTGTTGTCAAAGGTTTTCTACAACATTTTCCCTTTGTCCGTTGTTCAGTCTTTTATAAGTCTTATTAACTCTTATTTTTCTTCTTGTTCTATCTCTTGGATAGTATATTAACTATTAAGTATTATTTTTATTCACTTTTTACTTGATAACTTGCTTTTGCCCACGACTTTGCTTTCACAAATGTAGTTTTTTCTATCCATTTTCTATCCCTTCTTTACCCCTGACAATATGTATTCGAAATTTCATTATGATGGGCTTTCACGGTTAACTATACTCAGTTTAGGCGTAACAAACAAACAAACAAACAAACAAACTCATATTTGCATCTATCATATTGGGATATTCAACAGCCAATCTAGACAAATAGATAATATTAATTAAAAACAATTACTGCAATAATTTTATGGTCAAAGTGCATGACTGTTATTTAAGTGTTTGAAGATTCTAAGTGTTTTTGTTTTAGAAAAACAACGCAATATTATTAGTATGCACATCATAAACAAAGCATTATCACATGCTTCCGTCCCATACCAACCCAGTATATAGTTCGAATATATGATAAGGTCTACTATTGGAAACATACGGGAGGTGACATTGCGTTTTCGATACCTAACGTTTTCATTTTCAAACGGGCAATGTTCAACCGGACAACTTTTTATGACATAACCGCCGCACTCAGAGTCGACTTTAATGATTACTTAGTTAAGTATAGATTTTTAAAACAAAACTGCCGCAATCAGACAAGTTTAATAAATTAATGTTAGTTGGCATTTAACTAGTTAAGTTACATGTCATTAAATGCCAATCAACATTAATTTACTGAACGTCTCTGATTGCGGCAGTTTTGTTTTAAAAATCTATACTTAACTAAGTAATCATTAAAGTCGACTCTGAGTGCGGCGGTTAGAAACTTAGGGTGTGTAAACTGGCGTGGACATAAAATAAGCTGCATATAAAAAACGTGTAGTTCAAATTCAAATTCAAAATTCAAAATTATTTATTTACTTTCACAATGTATACTTATAACTAAATAAATAGCTGGAGCCTCTTTTTAAGCATAAATATGCCTGTGCCAGGAGACTCCGCTCCTCATAACTAATTTGTGTTTAACATATTACACATTCCGAGAGTACAGCTTTTTATTACATACTTTGGTTATTCGTTGTTATATTAATTTGGTAAAGCGTATGAGAGAGTTTCGAAGTATGTGTGTGTGTGTGTGTGTGTGTGTGTGTGTGTGTGTGTGTGTGTGTGTGTGTGTGTGTGTGTGTGTGCGTGCACAAAAGTAAATGTGTGTGAATGTGAATGCAGGAATTCAAACAAGCGTGACCATTAAAATTAAAAAATAACAATCAACCGACCCTGATAAATCAAAGGCTACTTTTTTTTTCATTTTATAATCTACTGTATGTTACCCGCGATTTCATCCGCGGTAATTTCGGAGCTCCCGCGACAAATCTTGGATAAAAGTACGCTACATCCTTTTTTAAAGCCCTAACAATATGTAGTATGGATATTTTGATGCAGTTTCACCCACGTCAATTTACGAAATAAACGTAATTTGGGTAGGTATGTCCTTTTCTACGTGTAGGCATAATTTCGTGATTATCCGTTGAGCCGTTAAGGCGTGAAAGCGTAACAAACAAACGAACTCACTTCCGCATTCATAATAATTTGTAAGGACCTGAGTAATGGGGATGTTGACTACTGTTGAAAAACAAAATTCTAATTAGTCCGTCAGTTAGAAAAAAAAAAAAAAAAACAATAGACACGTATTTTTTGCTTTTTCAAATAAATTAAAATATACAGAGATAAAGCGCATTAAAGTTTAGGGTGAGTGGGTCGTGACGTCACTAACCGATAAAACCGCCATACAAACTTTCCGAATAGTGACGTCACGCGAAATTTCAACTCAATGTATCGCCGTTATTTTTTGATTACGTAAAAAATAAAATAAAAAATACGTGTCCAATATTTTTTATTAATCTACAAGACGGACTAAAAAAAAAAAATAGTCAACATGGCATTCCTTCCCGTACGTTTTCACCTAACTCTGTCTCCGTATTTGCATACAAAGTGCGGACGCTGAAACGACCCAACATTTTTCACACACACACCAAAAAAAAAGAAAGAAAAAGATGTATAATGGATGTTAAATATTTTAACCGTTCCCGTCTCGCGAGATATAGTGTCGATAAATTATTTATTTCAGAGACAGGCGAGCGTGGGAGGGCTTTTTTTACGTATTTATCATTGGCTGTTGCTGGAGGACACGTAAGTCTGAAGAAACCCATTGAGTTATTCTCGAATATACAATTGAACCGGTAAAAGGTAGATGGAAAAGAAAAATCTAGGTTTTTCCCGAGACTCCATCAGCGTGGAATTCCGAATCTAAATATAAATTTGCCCTCTTTCACGCCCTTCGGATTTGAATTTTTAATATTTTACTTTCGTCGCAACATAATCTTAAATAACGTTTTTTTTATCAAACACAAAAGAGTATACGATCCGACCCAGTATTTTTGATGGAAGTTTCTTCATCGCATAACGTTGTATTCATATTTAATTGGTCTAGCTTGAGTAAGTACCTATACTTAGTGTCAGAAGCATTACAATAGGGATGTTGACGACTTTTGAAAATTCAAAATTAGTTTGTCAGTTAGAAAGAAAACTAAAAAATGGAGACGTATTTTTTGATTTTTCAAAGCATAGATATAGCGCATTCAAGTTTAGGGTGACGTCATAAACCGCTTTACATACAAACTGCCATACAAACTGCACCAGATAGTGACGTCACGCGATTTCAACTCAATGTATCGCGGTTATTATTTGATTACGTAAAAAAAGAAAAAAATACATGTCCAATATTTTTTATTAATCTACAAAGCGGACTAAAAAAATTTAGTCAACTAGCTCATTGGATATTAATAAATTAATAAGAGGATGCTTGTATATTAGATATGTATCACACAGCACCACTCGAACCCAACCCAAATTAATTAGAGCTTATAGGTACATACTAAGGGTACTATAAAATTGACATAATAATTACAATAATATATTATACTTACTTTATGTTTGTAAACACATACCTAAATATGAAATTACAGATAGACATACAGATTGCAGACTATGTTTCATAAAAACAGCTGACGTTCTTTACACTATAGGTACATGGCCGTAGTATGTAGGTACGTACAAAAGAATGTTCATTAATTTCACTGATGCAATATGTATACAAACGCCATCTATTGTAAGGTTTTGGGCGATGTTCAATTGTTAATTTTATTTTCAGGTGTAACGACTGTGTTTTCTCCATATACATGCGGTGACCGTATAACCTGCTGCAGTTTGATATTCACTAGCGAAGTTACAGCACTGGCCATGTATCAACAAGTCGACGACCAGTGGAGCGTAACGGGTGTTGAAGCGTGAACCGGACTGAACGGCACCGGTGCCGGTGGGCGAACGGAACGGACGCACGACGGCGCGGCGCGGCGCGGCGTCGAGAACGGATGAAAAATTCATTACACAGCATGAACACTGAGGCAGTTTTGATATGGATCCAAAATAGTTGGAAAAGTTTTAATATGGATCCAAAATAGGTAGTTTTTTATTAATTTATTCACAGAAAAGTACTTAGGTAGTTATTTTTTTATAAAGTCAGACACAAATACCCAGAAGGGTTTCTTTCTTATCACATGTGGCTTTAAACACAGTACATATATTTAGTACAGTCAGACTTTTTATTGCGTCTGAGTTAGAACAATACTTACTTGGAAAATGGTTAGCACCATTCTTATGAACATAGAGTGGTGCTAACTAGAGAATTGAATTGAGGAGATCTATATTATATAGATCTCTTCAATTTCGATTCAATCTTGCAATAGCATTGCTCGTTTTATTTGAGTGTCTATGAACCTTCTTATGAGTCCATATATCGAGGTATAAACTAACCTTAACTTTGGACCATTCCTTAGTAGTTCTTCTTCATGCGACCATGTTTCAGAATATATTTAGATACGATTCGTAAATTGAAAACTATTTACACAGCTATATGCAAACCATCGTTCCAATCGCACAATGTCGCCTTCTATTTATGCATTTTTGCGCTACCATTGTGTAGATTATATTATATTTTCTACGTGACATCGGAGAGTAAGCAACAACAGAAATGACACTTGTAACAATGTTGAGTCTACCGAATCTAGTTGTGGCTTTTTTCAATTACGACGGGAAGCTTTGTGCACAATTTTAAGTTTCAAGATTTCGACTGTCCGTTGTCAGTCAGTTTCGATACTATTTTATAAATAACTAATACAATTTTAACTGAAGATATTTTATTTTATTGTTATTAGGCTAAGCGTTTGATTAGTGCAGCTTACCTACTGTTTAATGACGGTATGATCAAAGATTGTAAGCCACCTAGTAGAGAATCTTTAGCTAGCTTTTTATCCAGCTGTTTAAGTCTGTCGGGTGATACGATGTACTAGAATTTATCCTTGTTATAAATTAAATTAATTTTAGTGACCTCCAAAGTTTGACAAAATGTCAATAGTTATCCCTTGACGAAGGTTGACAAAGGTCTAGGCTTGAAATAGATAATTGAAATTATTGGTTGTGGCTGCATCACGTTATCAATGGGCTGATGTTTCTGCCGAAAATAGTCGTTGCTTGGTGTGCGCTGACTTACGTATTTCTATGTTGCTTCCAGTCTCGCGGGTTGCATGTCAGGCGCGTCGCATACCGTCGATGTAATATAGTTTAGCCCGCATCCACCAACGTCTTATTATTTACCTCCGACATAATATATCTAGATTAGGGTCTGAACACACTTGATGAGTAGTTTGCAGCTCACGTAAAGCGTCGTCCTAATTCGCCAGCGTTCGCACGATTATACGACGCGATTTCATCGTGCAATAAAACTGCTTGAACAATTTGGAAGTCTGGAGTTGGAATTCAAATCTAATATTTTTCTATGGAGAAAACTTACAGTTTACCAATCAAATAAGAGTATCTCAAGTAGTTGTGACGCTTTTTGCTAAGTCGGTTGACTTCCAAAAGGAGGAGGTTCTCAATTCGACGCGTATCTATGGTTTTTTTTAGATCAGGTGGACTAGGCTAGCGCAACAAAATCCCTTATCTTTGTAAAGTAGGAGACAACAGAGATGATGCCATTGTTTGCTGTCGGATTTCTCAAAAACTATTATTTTTATTTTTAACAGGTTAAATTATGTTACTTTATTTTGTTTTGTGTCATAGCTTCCGTGTACACAGTTTATCCTTGTACCTACATGAGATTTAAGAAGATATTTATTTCTCATAAAGAATTACATAAATTCATTTACTGACAAAACAAATTTCAACTTAATAACAATAACTGGCACAATAAGCGCAACTAAACTAAAATAAAAAACTTGAATTATGGTGTCAAAATTTTCTCGCTAACTGTTTTTTATTTTTAATAATGATTTATCTGTGCCAAGCATACTTGCATCTAGTTTGAAAAAAATATCTTGAGTGGAATTCTGGATTTTCATAAACTCTGAACCTTTCTCCTATCTGGAGAAATGCGGGAAGAAGCGACTTCTTGCCATATCTTAGCTTTGAGGTCTACGTATGAAAACAAGCAAAAATTATTCTGCAAGTTTATTCTTACGAAATGGTAATGCAGGTAATGATTGCGGCTTGCGAATTGTCTTTTGCGTGACTGTTTTTCGCATAATTCTACAAAAACCATTCATAAGTCCTAACATAATGTTTGAATACCCAAAACGATCATTCGCACAGATATGTAACTCACATTTGGGTTAAAAAAACATCGTTACGTTTGATACATCTCGACCCGGGTTTTCCTTACTGTTAAATTATTCATTAATTTTTAAAACAACCATTAAAACCCGCTTCGCAACCGCTTACATTTAGCTGTAATTAAATTTAGCACGAAATATTAAAATGAATTCATTCATATTTTGTAGGTAGGAAGGGACTTTTTTTCGTCCTGTGCACGCCGGGTGCCGCGTGCAGTAACTCGAAGATAATTATCTCTGAAGGGTATTTCATTTATTTAGGATGAATCCTTAAGGATAATTTTTATACGAATTCGAAAATTTGCAAAGCAACTTATGATCAACATATACTGAAATGGAGTTAATTGATGATGAAGTATAGGTACAAATAACGTCCCTGCATCAGAAAAAGCAATATTTTTGGTTAAAGTGATAAGCGGGCATAAGACTATATTGCAACTAAGATACATTACGAACCGACCCATTGAAAAGCGAGAAATAACAAATTTAATTTAAACAAGAAACCACCTTCAACAAACCCAAAAAAATGCACTACCCCTTAAAAAAAAACGAAAAAAATATAGGTACAAATATTAATTCTTAGTCTGTACTTTTGGCAGTAATTGAATCTTATTTCAAATAATAGTAATAAAGTTAAAAGACCGTGAGAATCGTTTACATATTTTTGATACTGACTGTACAGTACTTCTGTGGACACACTTGACATGATAATAACTACAACTTCACTGAAACTACACCATTATGGATGTTAATGAGTCACCGTTGATGTAATGTCCAGTGGTTAACAACAGTTAATTAATATGAACATTGTAAAGCCCTGACGAGCACTGTCAGCTGCACTGAAAGTTTAATAGAGTATACCTAGTTAAAGAATAAACGTTGATATAAAAAAAATATTATATATAGGTACATCGAACATAATGATAGAAGCTCCTTCATTTCGGAAGTCTGTTATAAAAAAAATACGTTCCATTTCACCCAGGTTCACGGTTCCATAAAAATACCTATCGATTCGAAAAGTTTGAATAACGAAATATTTGCCTGAAAACTTAAAAAAAATAAACATGTTCTCGGTACTCGTATTTCAATTTTATATGCTTTTTTTAGGGTCAATGAATGTGAATTGTTATATATATTAAACTTTACAGTATATTGTTCGTTACATTTATATTTTAATATCTAACAATCATAAAACTATACATAGGCATACAAAAAGCGATCAAATAAATTATTTCATTAGTATTTATCTAGTATCTATCAAAAAACCTCTGCACTCGTAAAGTTTAGCAAAATGGAAACAAATATTAGATAATTAAATGCAGACAGAATCAAAGTTAACGGTTAATATCAATCGTTTCTTTAAATGTGAGTAGAAGTCGCTTCGTTCTGCACTTTTACTTTGTTTTAACCATTCTGATTAAATACATTCTGATATCGATATCCATGAAAAAATATACTTAAATCTTAAAAAAAAAACTACTAGCTCAACTCTATTTAGTCTGTTTGCTACGATCCTTACATTGGTATTCACAAAAGTGCATTCACAAAACGACATGACACCAATTTTAGTTCTGAAAATAGATAGTTTCAGAATACATCGTTGTTTTCCCGAAAGTGCAACGTGTTCAGTACTGTACAGTGTACAACAGTCACCGGTCTTGTGTATTCGGTTCAGTTCGATTTCGTGTTCAAAAAGAAAACTAGTTTTTCAAAATACCTATAACATTGTTTCAAACGTTACCAAAACATCATTGATTTATAAAAAAATCGCCCAGAATGAAAAGTGTAGCCCTATGTTCATCACACAAAGGCCACGCCATCGGGAATCGTACCCGGAACCTTTTGATTAGCGGGGAGCCTACCGGAACCTTTTGATCTACTTACAAAATTTTATATTAGTATATTTATTACTCTGAGCTAATCTATACTTATAATAAAACTGTAGAGAGATCAATTTTGTACATTGAAATATATTAAAAATTAATATTGGAGGATGAATGGTGATCGATACTGATGCCAAAAATGCAATCATTTTTTGTCTGTCTGTCTGTCTGTATGTGCACGCATGGGTCAAAAACTACTGAAAGGATTTTAAACAAACTTGGTACGATTGTAGTCCATACTCCTGGGCAGGTTATAGGCTATATAACATAACGCTAAGACACATAGGAGCTGAGCAGTGACGATAAATTTGAAGCAAGTGGGATGCAAATGCGCTTTCGAGCATCCTCGCGTACGTTTACTCAATCACGCAAAAACGGCTGAATGGATTTGGATGAGAACAGAGATGACAGAGAAGGACATAGTTAACTTTTTATCCCGGAATTCCCGCGGGAACTCCGAAATTACCGCGGGTGAAAACGCGGGGCACAGCTAGTATTAAATAAATGCGAATGTGTGTTTGTTTGTTTGTTACGCTTTCACGGCTAAACGGCTTAATCGATCACCACGAAATTTTGCATACACGTTGTCAGGAGTTCAGAAAAGGACATAGGGTAGGTACTTTTTATCCCGGAATTCTTGCGGGAATTTTAAAATTTACGCGGAAGAAACTACATTAAATTTTGCATACTACCTACACGTTGCCAAGGGTAGGTAGAGAAAAAAATAAAATCGGAATTCCCGCGGGAACTCAGAAACTAACGCGGGTGAAACTGCAGCGAACAGTCAACCGCTAGTGTAAAAATAACGTCAAAATAGTTAAGAGTATATAGGCAAAACTCTAGAGTCTAGATATAATTTATTTATTTATTTATTTATTTATTTAGAACACAAAACAGATTACAGTCTTAACGATCATAAAACAGAAGTGTTAATAAAACAGAAGTCCGACTACAATCATATTACTTGTGTCCCTAGCATGCTTAAAATTAAAACCGTAAATTTAACATGTAAACTAATTATTTTAACATTATTATTATTTACATCATTATTATTATTTTAACAAGTAAATTAATTATAAACAGGTAGGTATAAATTTAAGAAAAATTAAATAACTAAGAATAGTGATATTGCTAATAAGCTTTCTCTTCCATTATACTTAATGAATATTGTGTAGTGGTGCTTCAAGTACTTTGTTAGAGATCAAGAGCTCTTGGCAGACACCGACTAAATCAGTTCGAGCCATCACGACTCCTGACAATTTGTCATCAGCACTACAACAAATGACGCCACAGACGCCTGTATATTAAAGACTTTGCCAAAAACTGGAAAACTTTGTTGTAACTACGTGTATACTAATATTATAAAAAGCAAAAGTTGGTGAGTTTGTGACGTTGTAGAGGGTAATCTCTGGATCTACTGAACCGATTTTGAAATTTCTTTCACTTATAGGAAGCTACGGTGATCCTGAGTGACACAGAGTACTTTTCATCCCGGAATTCCCGCGGAAACTCCTGAGTTTGTGAGGTTGTAATCTATGGATCTATAGAACCGATTTTTTAAAATCTTCCACTTAGCTATAGATTAGGAACCTAAAGTGATCCTGACACAGGGTACTTTTATCCCGGAACTCCCGCTGGCTGGATATTACCGCGGATGAAACCGCGGGGCACAGCTAGTAGACTATAATATACTTGTATGTAGTAACCTGAAATAGACGGTACGAGGGACGCCCCGTAGCGGCGTAGTGTTAAAACTACATTCCTTTGTAAGCCAAGTTAAATGTAAGCCAAGTTAAATTTGTAAATGTAAACGTACCTAGAGATTTCGCAAATGACACACAGGAAATGAGCTGAGAGTTGGAATTAATATGGTTGATGAAAAGCATGGAATAGTTTTAACCAAGTTATGACCATTCGGTATTACACAAACGATGTTTATACAGACTTAATTCAGTAGAGATAACTCATGACTTCATAATCTTCTTCTTTATAAATAAAAATGAATGTTTGTATGTTTGTCCTCTATGCGTTTCGAAACCATAAGTCTGATTGTAATGAAAATTTGGCGGGTTGTTCTGCCTGCGTCCGCAAAGGTTCCTGATCCCAAAACTCACGCGGGTGAAAACGCGGGGCACAGCTAGTTAAAAATAAATAAATGGGTATAAAAGGAGTTGTCCCCCTGACAATGTATATAAAAAAAAAAATTAAAACGACAAAAGTATCATATTTTATCTCAGAATTCCCGCAGGAACTCGGAAATTACCGCGGGTGAAATCGCTAGGCAGCTATAGTTATAAGATACAATTTTTTTACATCAAAATGTAGGAACTCAGATATTATACTTTAATATGAAACTGAAAATAACATTGATACATACTTACCAAACAGTCCAAACACCCCTTACTTTTAGTACCAATTTTCATCACATACCTACCTAATTGTTTACCCTGATGCGCGGATCGAACCCGCGACACGTTGTGTAGCAGTCAGTCACCTTACCACTACGCCAACGGTGCTGTAAAATATGTAACTACTAGCTGTCCCTCGCGGTTTCACCCGCGTTAATTTCGGAGTTTCCGCGGGAATTCCAGGAAAAAATATAGATATAAACCTTCCTCATGAATCACTCTATGTTTGGTGAAAACCGCATGAAAATCCGTTGCGTAGTTTTAAAGATCTAAGCATACACAGGGACAGACAGACAGCGGGAAGCGTCTTTGTTCTATACTATGTAGTAAAATCACAAGCAATGTTCTATTTTAAATCGATAAATCTCAGGTTGTTGACGAGTGAAAGCCGTACCGAAAACACGCGTGTCACGTTGTCTTCGTTATTTAAGTCACTTTTCAGCATCTATTTTGGACCCTGAGCAGGAAACTGGCTTTCAAGAGAGCCATGTTTTAACTTTGGGAACAATCTTACAATGTCATTGGCGTTTCGCCATAATTGAAGAAGTAGATGAAGAGATTTTTGTTATTAAGAAACATTGTCATTGGCAAATTATGATTATAGACGCCATTATTAAAGAAGAAGAAGAAGATAAATCTCAAGAAGAGAGAGAGAGAGAGATGATACTTGTATACAATGCTCGTACAACAGTAAAATTTTGGTACGACCGCTGTCAAAATTTATTTGACAAAACAAGTAAAGTTTTTACGACCACAATTTGAAAGACGAATCTGTGAGATACCGCTCGAGTGAGTCTTATCTTTAGACAATTAAACTTATCTGAATAATTAGATACCTACTTAAGACGCCCAAATTTATTATCTTGTGGTTAACAATATTGTGGACTTTACAGTTAGAACTGAAGCTGTTGTTTTGCGGAGAATGAATAAGTAAGTAATACCTATCAAAAACAAGACTAGCAAATTGGAGTATTTTAGAAAAAGGATAAAATACCATGTACAAATTGTAGATAATCCTACTCCTACTAATATTATAAATGTGAAAGTCTGGATGTTTGGATGTTTGTTACTCAATCACGCAAAAACGGCTGAACAGATTTGGATGAAATTTGGCATGCCCGTTTTCAGGGGTACAGAAAAGGAAATAGGGTACTTTTTATCCCGGAATTCTCGCTGGAACCCCGAAATTACCGCGGCTGAAACCGCGGGGCACAGCTCGTAATTATATAAAACACATCAATCGAGTAAAAAATTCAAACAGAGAAAAAAAAAATGCTATAAGTTCCTTGTGTAATGACTTACTGATTCGTTCGTTCCCATTCCAACAATCCCATTAATTTTGAAATAATTGAACAAACGAAGTTCGTTAGTTGTTTTATTTTGTGGTGCTCGGAATTTCACATTTTCCACACTTTTTTCATTTGCACTCTCTCTATATTGATTCACCGTTTTCTAGTTCTCCCTAGATTTCTTTCTTCATTTTAAATTTATTTAATAGTAATTATCCTTACTAATATTATAAATTCGAAGGTAACTCTGTATGTCTGTCTGTTACGCTTTGACACCTTAACGGCTCAACCGATAGCCATAAAATTTTGCATATAAGTTGTCAGGGGTACAGAGAAGGACATGAGGTACTTTTTGACCCGGAATCCTTGCAGGAACTCAGAAATTTCGGCGGGTGAAACCATGGGGCACAGCCAGTATATAACATTGCATTGCTCGTGTATTTTTGTTAATCTGCTATAGAATAGTATTTTTAATCAATACACTAGCTGTTTTCCGTAGTTTCACCCGCAGTTATTTCGGAGATCCTGCGGAAATTAGTATTTAATTACCTAGTATTAGAATTATATTCTTTTCGGTAACCCTGAAAACGTTTATTATCCAAAATTGTATGCAGCTTCATCTGCATTAATTTCGGAGTTCCCGCAAATTTCGGGATAAAAGTATCCTATGTGCTTCTCTGTCCCCCTGACAAGGTGTATGCAAAATTTCTTGATGATCGGTTGAGCCGTTGCGGCGTAAAGCGTAACAGACAGACCGACAGACAGACAGGGTCTTTCACGTTTATAATATCTAATATATATAAATCACGTGTCACGTTGTTTGTCCGCGATGGACTCCGAAACTACAGAACGGATTTTGATAAAATTTTGTAACCATTCATAAAATGGTCCAACTTAAAAGATAGGATAGTTTTTATCCCGGAATTCCCTCGGGAACTGAGGGACATAGAGTACTTTTTTCCCGCAACCTCCGCGGGAACTCCGAAATTACCGCGGATGAAATCGCGGGGGACAGCTAGTTAGTATATAAATAGGGATTATGATGTTTCATGAGAAAATCACGTCATAATATTTTTTTTATAATTTTTTGGATCATAGTTTAGCTAAAAATAAACAGTATTTTATAAGCATAAAGTGGTTGCATAATTATTGTATTATGCTTGCCTTAATATTGTCCTCAACGTTATATCGCAAAGGGGACTTGCAAATACGTATATAACTGGGTATTATTTGGTGAGCTTCGTCGTACAACGTCCCTTGTTAGTTCAGCAGTGGAGACCACCTGGGGTATACAGAGTGTTCAGAAATGAACTAGAGTTTTGGGGAGAAAGGGGATTGTTTTCGGATCTCGAATGATTTAAAAAAAATATATAGATAACTAGCTGTGCCCCACGGTAATTTATGAGTTCCCGCGGGAATTCCGGGATAAAAAGTACCTTATGTCCTTCTCTGTACCCTGTCAATGTGCATACCAAATTTCATCCAAATCCGTTCAGCCGTTTTAGCACGATTGAGTAAAAACCTTTAAACATCCAGACATCCACACTTACACATTTATAAAATTAGTAGGATAATAGATTACATTAGTTAGCGCCGTATTTCTATTCGCCCCATATAGCTAGCTGTCTATAGCTGATGAATTTATTTTAAGAATGAACTAACTGCCGTACTTTAATATTTTGTATAATAAAAGCTTTCTTTAAAGCGCTATCGAGATAAAGGGATCATAAAAATATTATGTAATGGAGTTTCTGTTGAAGCCGCTAAAATAAAAATTAATCTAGAAATACACGGAAGCTGATCTGTAATTCTTGGAAGCTGCGTTTATTTGACAATAAACGTTTTATTACTTCCTTAAAGTAGAGTAAATTAAAGTTAAAATTATAGCGCCATTTTTGTCAACATTTCTTTATGTTTAATATTTATTTACATATTTAAACAATGTAATAAGGTAAATACATAATTAAAAAACGTTCTCTAACTCTCAATAAATCGTTCTGAATCAATAACTTCATTTTGTGGGTTAACATGTTAATGCTTATCTGCGTCCATTTAACCTAGTAAGAATCTAACCGATAACACACGAAAAAGTTTTACAAATATTTTGTAAACCCTCGGGCTTACCAATGTGGGAATTTCTAAAGGAATTCAAACCAAACTTTTGAATTCATATTTTGAGTAGCGATTTTATGATTATGAATTATTTAGGCAGCTTTTACTTTAGAAGTATGTTTTGGTATTTTGGTTGATTGCTAGATATTTTAGGTGTCAAAACGAAGATATTGTAATTGCAAAACCGCCATGTTTTTGATTGCAACCGAAAAATGATTAAAACAAGAGTTACATAATAGCTTCTCTGGATGTAAACTTACTACATTCAAAACTAAAAAAATAATATCATCTAAAAATCAATCAAATCATCTAAAAATATATCGATAAGTATATCGAAACTAGATTCACTGTATACACACCGTTGCACATTTGGACATTTCAGTGAATTAAATTAAAAGATAATAAGATTAAACACCCTGTATCATATGGAGCGTGGCCGATTCGGAGATTTGGTTGTCAGCGTCGTATTTGAATTTACGAGTGAATATTGGAACTGAGAGTTTTGTTTGTTGCTTTGCTTATAAAGTAGGTACTATGAGTTTACGATTACAATTTATTGTAAGTAGTAATTTTTAAAAAACTTAAGAAAAGCTCTCTTGAGCCAAAATTTGCCGTAAAACATATTATTATTGTTGAAGATGAAAATGTGCAAGATATTTCCATGCAGTTTTAAATAAAGAAAAACCGGCCAAGTGCTATATGACTTTTGCTGAAAACTGACTCGAAAATTAAATCTCACCCGTAGGAAAATATTAATAAACAAGCAAAAGGTCCAGACTCACTATTGAATAGAAACTTATTCAAAAGGCAATTTCAAATTTAATTGAACAACTGCTGCTAATGGTTCTTATATAAATAGAGAAATTTCAGGGTTCCCTGAAAACTCTTTGATGTTATGATAAGCTAGTCAATTTGTTATTTTGCACACATCGGCGAGCACAACCTATTCTATCTTTGAGCGAACATGAGTTTATTTGTTTGTTCGTTACGCTTTTACGCCTTGACGACTCAACCGATCACCGCAAAACTTTGCATACACATCGTCAAGGTTACAGATAAGGACATAGGCTAATTTTATACCAGAATTCCTGCAGGAACTCTGAATTAACGCTATTTTTTCTGCAATGTTGATTCATTTCTGGCGCTATGAAACTCTGGTTAGTTAATTTGACAGCGCCGAGTTAATTAAATATTCACTAAAAAAAAAATTGCAAATCACAACTAGGTATTATCATGACTTTTCCTCACTATTCATACTCTTTTTAACCGACTTCCAAAAAGGAGGAGGTTCTATGTTCGATTATGTATGTGTGTTTTTTTTTTTTTTCATTATTTATGATACGATCAGGGCCCTACTATTCACTATGACCAACAACATGACTTACCAACAACGCGCATCCCAAAAACACAATTCCAAACGCTCCAGATGCAATAATATAAGAAATTTATATTCTTTATGACAAAAAAAAAACGTTGTACTCGAATGTATTTTTTTAAAGTGAAACTTCTTTGAACACGAGGGAAAAGCAATTTAAGTGGCGCCTTATCTTAACGCGACGCGTTATGGTCATCCCTACTAATATTATAAACTAGCTGTTCCCTGTGGTTTCACCGGCGCTAATTTCGGAGTTCCTGCGGGTATTCCGGGATAAAAAGTATCCCATTCTCTGGACGCCTGACAACGTGTACGCAAAATTTCATGATGATCCGTTGAATCGTTATGGCGTGAAAGCTTGACAGACAGACAGACAGAGTTACTTACGCATTTATAATATTAGTAGAGATGCGAAAGACACTCTGTCGCTGTCTGTCGGTCTGTGACGCTTTCACGCCTTAACGGCTCAACCAATCGTCATGAAAATTTGCATATAAGTTCTTAGGGGTACAGAGAAGGACATGGGGCACTTTTTATCCCGTGATTCCCGCGGGAACTCATAAGTTAACGCGGGTAACTACGGGTAACAGTTAGTAGTGACTAAGGACCCAGTGATATTGTTGTGCCAATATAACAATGTTAATTCACTTTGGCCAAACATTTGGCGCATGTAATGAAGTAGATAGGTAACCTTTATCATATAGGTGAATGGCATAATATCCAAATTGGCAATCTTGTTTGAATTCATAAACCGTATCCGTGTAAGGGATAACCTACTTTACTTCCGCGGATTAGGGTCTCAATTAAGTGCTCATCTTTAAACTTCTCTGGAACTGACTTTAGAGTGGAAATTTCGGAAACGGTCCCCTTACCCAACAAAGGCACCGAGTTTCATGTGTCTCCATCCATCCATCCATCAAGGTTAGACGGATTACGAGTATTTATTTTTATGATCATTTCTACATAATATACCTACTCCTAGTTTTTTAATAAAAACCAGCTGTGCCCGCTGTTTCACCCGCCTGAGTTTCAGGATTTTTGCAGAGAACTTTTTTTTTTTCTAAAATAAAAGCATACAGTGTAGGTGTATGGACAAAAACCATCTTTTGTTCGTAATATTGCGATGGGATGCTTGTTGGAATGGGAAAATAATTCAAAAAATTACTAGGTACCTATTATTTTCGTATTAATAAAATTTTATTATACTAAATCAAAATTAAATAATTATACAGGGTGTCAGAAAACCTCCGACGTATCCGTAACTATGATATTCCTTACACCAGTACGAACATTTTAGACATGGAAATTCAGCGGTTTTCAAGATATTAAGCCTCAAAGTTTCGTAAATTTTGTTCTACTTATTGCATATCTTTTTACACCCTGTATAACTTAGTGTCACCGGCGTGCGTTTCAGGATTACCGCAGGAACTTTTATTTGTTTTAATACAAACTATCGCTTTATTTTTGCTTTATATTTATTTTTGTTTAGAAACTAACTAATGCAGCGCACTGTTATTGTCCTTCGATGGTGATAATTATGCAAAGATGGCCACCCAACTACGTCACTATACGTTTGGTGATAGAAATGAGTCAATTATTATTCGCAAGCCAATAATTCGAATCACAGCAGTTTCCCAAACTATCAGTACAAGTCGCGTGTGATTCATTAAACAGTCCAATATGTCGTGCTGTGCTTGATCTATGACGATGGACTCTGTTTTGAACACATCAGCAAGTCACAAGCGCAAGCGATATTAATTTTAGGAATTGTTTTTTTTTATGTCATAGGGGGCAAATGGGCAAGTGGTACACCTGATGGTAAGTAATTACCGCCACCTATAGACATCTGAAACACCAGAAGGCATGCAGGTGCATTGCCGACCTGGAATGGGGATGGGAACTGGCTTTCAAGTGGGGCTGCCGGAACACACCGTTAGGTGCTTGGCGACAGATTTGCAACTTGAAGGTGGTAGCTAGCCAGCCGGGTACTAGAGAGCGCCCTACCACCATGCTATGGTTTCCTTACGATGTTTCCTTCACCGACAGCTCAAGCTCATTGTTAGGATTTGCATCTACACCTTGCGGCGTTTAATCCGAACGCACTAACCACTGAGCTATCATCACTGTGCTGTGCAATTGTAGAATGAAACCTGTACCTACACTTCTGTTCACGTCACCAGTGGCGTCCCGTCTTTGCTGGCAAAACCTCAGTCTAGTAATATCAAAAAACACATCGGCGATGGCAGGCAACACTGGAAACGGCTTAACAAGAAATCTCAACTCGAACCACACGCCCAATATTATCATAATATCTAATTATTTACTACTAGCTAATCCCCGCGGTTTCACCCGCGATAATTTCAAAGTTCCTACTAGAATTTTGGATAAAAAGTAGCCTATGTCCTTCTCTGTATCCCTGACAACGTGTATGCAAAATTTCATGATGATCTGTTCAGCCGATGAGGCGTGAAACAAATAAACAAATAAATTCACTTTCGCATTTATAATACATATTTAGTAAGGATTGTAAAGAAGATAGAACTATTTATGATAATTTTTATATACTCGTATTATTATAATTGTGTTTGAGATTGTTCACTCCTACTCCAAACATTAAGGGTTAGGCCGCTCTTGCGACGCGCTACAATAAAACTATCTCTTACTACTTGAGCCCCGCGGTTTCACCCGCGTTAATTTCAGAGTTCCTGCGGGATTCCGGGATAAAAAGTACCCTATATGTTAATCTGATGTATAAATTATTGTAACGTTTCATTTAAATCCATCCAGTAGTTTTTGCGTGAAAAAGTAACAAACATCTATCCATCCATCCATCCATCCATCCATCCATCCATACTTACAAACTTTCGCGTTTATAATATCTCTTATAACTTGTGCCGTATAAAGTATTCATGGTGATTTGTAGCGCAACTATACACCCAGTTTGATCGCTTGATTCACTCGCGCGCGTAAATTATTTAAAGCAATTACGGACAGACAGACCCAGCGTTAGTTCCACTCTGTAACAATAATTGTTTTATTCATTAGGTACTTAGTAGAGATTTTCGCACGAACCTTTTATTTAGTTTCAATGTTTTTTTTCCCTTTTTTCGGGGCTGGAATTCCTTTTTTGGATGGATTTTGATGCTTTCTTGTTTATTTATTTATACATTTTCCCGACTGCCTTGTAATATTGTAATAGGTATAGTCACTCCGGAATACCGTATAGCCTCCTCTAGGTGAAAGAATTTTTGAGTCCATTCACTGTTTTTAGAGATTACCCGCTTACATACAAACTTACGAACTTCATAATTTAATTTAACAAATTTAATACATTTATTTTATTATTTTTATAATAATTATTTAAGAGAATATCTGCATAATATTATCATTAATATCATCATATCGTTAATATCGTTAATAATCGTTTTATGTTCCCTCTCTAATGTTTTTTCTTTATTAGGTAACTTTTTTGACGACCCGATTGGCGCAATGGTCACCATGCCTGCCCGCTAATCAAGGGGTTCCGGGTTCGATTCCCGGTGGGGGTGGACTTTGTGTGATGAACACAGGGTTCCATTCTCCAGTCTGGGTGTGTTTATATATCTATAGTATAATATATAAGTAATTCTATGTAGTATATACCACGTTTGCTTGGTTTCCACGACATAAGCTAATAATAGCTTACTGTGGGATCAAGTAGATCTGTGTGATGTGATGTGGATTATTATTATTATTATTATTATTATTATTTTTATCTAAACATTTTTTTTATTTTTGGACAGCAACGAACTCTCTTCTTTTCTATTTTCGTCCTTGTCTGTGCCAAAGTAATTGCGTTTTTTCATCTTCTCCGATAAGATATATATTTACTATCAAGCGATTATCACGCATGTAAATCATCCCCAGTCTCTCTAAATTCACTGTTACAGTGGCGTAGGAAATGTAAGAAAAATTAATTTTACAGAGCTTACTTTCACAACTGTTTCAGTAATGGAATTGAATTTCAAACAAGCCGCGAGCAATTTCATTCACAAACGCAAACCTAACTGTTGAGATCGTTGAAACTTTCCTTACTCTTTCTTGCTGGGTCTTCGTAAAAGTATCCAGGTTTCTTATAACACTACAATGCATGGGAGTCGTACTTACACTTTATAAAGTACTTGTATAATTGGGTTTTTTTCCGGGGTATGAAAATCAAAATTCTATTTAGTCCGTCAGTAAGAAAATGAAAAAATAATAGACACCTATTTTTTGCTTTTTCAAATTAATCAAAATAAACATAGATAAAGCGCATTAAAGTTTCGGGTGGGGGACTCGTATTCGGTATAAGCCCCATACAAACTGCACCAGGTTGTGACGTCACGTGAAATTTCAACTCAATATATCGCCGTTATTTTTTGGTTACGTAAAGATTTTATCTGAGTTTTTTGGTGGCAATCAAAGATGGCGGTTCGGTCATTTATTTTCATGTCGATAAAAAATGGTTAAAAGTGAATTTTATTGTGTTATAAGGTGCTGTACTGGACAATAATTTTCACAGTGACAGTTTTTTATGTGCTCAAGAAGATATATGACATTTCGAGCTGATTTCTTCGGTTTCCTCCAAGAGCTCCGAGAAAGTTCTTGTATAGTCTATTCAGTACCATTGCCTGCAAGTTCAAACCGTACAACGATGCTAAACGCTAATTTGTGCATTTAACTAACTAGCTATAACTTATTTTACATGAAACTGGCTAAATGCATTATGTGCGAAAGCCAATAAGAAGAAGAAAAAAAGATTTTATATAGATATATAAGAAACTAACTTCAAATCATTCAATTAATGTTAATTGACATTTAACAGAATTTAGTAATTCTATGTGTGCGGCACTTTTTTTTTTTAAATCTTTACATAAAATTAAGTAATCATTAAAAGGAGTAAGCGGCCGTATCACTGTACCACTATACCAAGGGTCAATATGTGATGAACTTCCAACCTTTGGCGGTTTTTCTTTTGCCGTAACTAATCTACATTGTAGAAAGAATTCTCTTTAGAACCCAACACAAAAGAATAGGAATTTTTGTTCTTCCCTTCCGACTATTACTCTATATGGAATAATCTTTCGTCTATTTGAATTTTTGCGGTTCGCTCAACATCGTATATTATTGGAGCATTCTATTCTTAAAAGGAATAATATAATTCGCCGACATATCAATAGCCACATACCTAAGTAAGTATAAATAAGTACGATGTTGTTGAAATGAAGCAATATAATATACTAGTTGTCCGCGGGAATTCCGGGATAAAAAATACCCTATGTGTTAATCTGATGTATAAGCTATATTATTGTAAAGTTTCATTTAAATACATCCAGTAGTTTTTGCGTGAAAGAGTAACAAACATGCATCCATCCATCCATCCTTCCATCCATCCATCCATACATACGTATACTTACAAACTTTCGCGCCATCCATACATACTTACAAACTTTCGCGTTTATAATATTAGTAGGATTATACAAAATATTTTCATTAAGAATAGCTGTTGCTAAAAAGTGTGTAATGTAAACTCAAAACTTAAACTATCATAATATCAAAATGTTCTTCAAATCAAGCTTGTATAATTTCCACGCGATAAAAAGGTAAAAGTTGCTATTTTGGCATCTGCCATTATAATTTACACGAAAAAAAAGTTATGTACTTATGAGTTGCCGTTCTACCTATATTACCTACTAGCTGTTTCAAGCGGTTTCACCCGCGTTAATTGTGGAGTTCCTGCGGGAATTTCGGGATAAAAAGTACCCTATGTCCTTCTATGTAGGTACCCCTGACAACGTGTATGCAAAATTTCACGATGATCGGTTGAGCGGCGTGAAAGCGTAACAAACAGACAGACAGATAGACATACAGAGTTACTTTCGCATTTATAATATTAATAGAAATTTACCTTGTATCAAATTAAAATTATGTAAATTTTATAATATATTATATATTTATGTAATATGTCCCCTCAGACCAAATAAAAACTAAAGATGGAACGCGTAGAACAAACAAGTGAAGCCAGGAAAAGACACCATCGCCGTGCACGTACACAGAAACACGCACACACTTACAAGAAAAAGACTCCATAAACCCTAAGTAAACTTTGCAAATCCATACACTTTTCTAATCACCACATGCATACGCAACCGGCTTCACTTCGTTGTTCGAGACGTTCTGTCTTATTTGGTCTGAGTATGTCACAAGATAATTGGACGCAGATAAGCAATAACATGTTAACCCACAAAATCAAGTTATTGATTCAGAACGATTTATTGAGAGTCAGGGAACGTTTTTTAATTATGTGTTTACCTTTATTACATTGCTTAAATATGTAACTAAATATTGAACATAAAAAATGTTGACACAAAATGGCGGTCCTACTTTTAAAACACGATTTACTCAAAATTTCTCCAGTGTGGGTTAATACACTATTGCTTATCTATGTCCATTTGGTCTGAGTATGTCACAACCACAAGATAATTGGACGCAGATAAGCAATAACACGTTAACCCACAAAATTAAGTTATTGATTCAGAACGATTTATTGAGAGTCAGGGAACGTTTTTTAATTATGTGTTTACCTTTATTACATTGCTTAAATATGTAACTAAATATTGAACATAAAAAATGTTGACACAAATGGCGCTCCTACTTTTAAAACACGATTTACTCAAAATTTCTCCAGTGTGGGTTAACACACTATTGCTTAGCTATGTCCTATTAAAATACTGTATCAGGATGCTCACTAATATTACTATTAATTATTATTATTATTAAATACAAAACGCGGCATTTTCTCTTTGGCATATACTACAAAATGCCGACCGACCGATTCACAACTATCCGTACCTACAATCTACTTAAACTGAGTACCTGCCTACAACAAATAAGTGCCTAAAGGTCTTACGGCTGCACTCAGAGTCGACTTTAATGATTACTTAGTTAAGTATAGATTTTTAAAACAAAACTGCCGCAATCAGAGACGTTCAGTAAATTAATGTTAATTGCCATTTAATGAGATGTAACTTAATTAGTTAAATGCCAATTAACATTAATTTATTAAACTTGTTTGATTGCGGCAGTTTTGTTTCAAAAATCTATACTTAACTAAGTAATCATTAAAGTCGACTCTGAGTGCGGCGGTAAGAAAACGAAACACGATACTTTCAATCGCAATAGATAGAGTTTCCGGGGGAGTTCCGAAACTGGCGCGGTTAAAACCGTCGGTGGAATATTTATTCAAATTGAAATTCAAATATGCTTTATTGCTCCAGGAGAGATATAATCTCTACTAATATTATAAATGCGAATGTAACTCTGTCTGTCTGTTACGCTTTCCCGCCTTAACGGCTGAACCGATCATGCGGCCCTGTCGGAAGACCAGCGCTTCATTATGTTCTGCCCCACAGACATAATGAAGCATTTATGCTGAGGCAGTGACCGATTGGCCCCCACACAGCACACCCTTCTATCTCCTTCATAATATTTGTTAAGTTTGTATTTTGTCCGTCTCTTATTTTTTATCTTTATGTGGGGACCAATTAACTCATTTTTCTTTCTTTTCTTTTATCATCATGGAATTTTGCATACACGTTGACAGGGGTACAGAGAAGGACATAGGGTACTTTTTATCCCGGAATTCCCGCGGGGACTCCGGAATTAACGCGGATGAAACCGCGAGGAACAGCTAGTATAAACTTGAATAGATAAAAGTAAAGACAGAGCAAAAGGCGGCCTTATTTCTAGAGGCAATCTTTTCAAGGCAACCTTAAGATGATAGAGAGCTGTAGATAGAAACTAGAAGCGGGTGCTGGGTGCACACCGTAATACATAACTTTATACTATAATATCTATACTAATATTAGAAAGAGGAAAGATCTGATTTTTGTTTGCTTATTTGTTTGTTTATTACGATTTAACTCAAAAACTACTGGACCGATTTCAAAAATTCTTTCACCATCAGAAAGCTACAGTATCATTGGGTAACATAGGCTATATTGTAATCCGAAATTCCCGCGGGAACTCCGAAATTATCGCGGGTGAAACCGCGCGGGACAGTTAGTAAGGATATAATATAAGGATATTTAATACGTGGGCACTTATAATTATAAATGTTATGAACACAATATTGACTTAACTTGGATAAAGCTGCCCTTAAATAACAACTCCCGCATAATAACACTGTAAGTTGATGCCCTAACAAAACACTGTTAAATCTGACGCTCATTAAAACTTTGCGTGGTTACGAATAAACTTTGGGACCTCGGAATGATCCTTTGGAAGCAATTAAAAAGAGGATGCGCACGTTTTGCCCGTCAGATTGAAAAATCTAGATAACTATAGTCAATCCTTACGTATTATAAAACAAAGTCCTGCACCGCATCTGTCTGTCTGTTCGCGACAAACTTACAAACTACTGCACGGATTTTCATTCGGTTTTCACAGCGGGAGACAGCTAGCTACTTCGCATTTATAATATTACTAGCTGTCCCCCACTGTTTCACCCGTGGTAATTATGGAGTTCCCGCGGGAATTCCAAGATAAAATATTAATATAAACCTACATTATAAAACCACTCTATCTATATTGGTGAAAACCGCATGAAAATCCATTGCGTTGTTTAAAGATCTAAGCAACATAGGGACAGACAGACAGCGGAAAGCGACTTCCTTTTATAATTTCTGAATTCAATGTCCATATTTGTTAAATACTCTGAATAATATTGCTTTTCTCAATCTACTTACAATTGAATCTGAATTTACTAAAATTCAAATGTAGAATAAAACAGATATTTTCTTTTAGCAAAATATGTAGTTCAAAATTAAAAGAAAAAACCTTTTATTCTTATTCTTTAAATGGGCTTTTGCCAATTAAATTTTAATTTTTAGTCCGTCTTGTAAATTAATAAAAAATATTGGACACGTATTTTTTATGTTTTTACGTAGGTAATCAAAAAATAACGTGAATACATTAAGTTGAAATGTCGCGTGACGTCACGCCGTGCTACAAGTTTATAGCACGTTATGACATCAAGAGCCCCCACTGCTAAACTTAAATGCGTTTTATCGTAGTATTTTTTCAACAATTGGAAAAAGCAACAAATACGGGTCTATTATTTTTTATCATCCACAAGATGGACTAAATAGTACATGGTTATCCTAGGGGTGAAAGTAACTTATGTAATCCCGAGACGGGGTTTGGCCAATAGATCGAGGGACTAAATAAGTCTTTCTTCCGAGGATAACACTGTGCTTTTCATTACGAATGCAAGGAAAGTCAAAATAAAAATAGGAATTAGCTAAAGAAAAAAATTAGTGAATTTATTTTTTTACATAAATCAACCATTAGGTGTGCTACTGGCCAGTAAGTATGCCCCCTATGACATAAAAAAAAACTTGAGTTTCTGCAGTATCCAGCTGTCAGTTGAAAGCGATTCTCCCTAGGGCTGAAAAGTGTTACTTTCAACCCGCTTCTCAGGCAACTTCAGACCTACTTTCCGAGTATGAGTAATGAAAAAGAATTTTGTTTTTCATACGGAAACAAGCCTGTACCATATTTTTCGACTAGCGTATTCTGCGCCTAATATTATATTACAGAGGTAATAAATCACTGCATAATGTACTTACTACTTACACACATCGCACCTGTGTGGCTTCGGAGACGTCTGGCTGCTTTCGACAAAAGGAATCGCTTTTCTCAAATCCGATTCAATTTAGATCTTACTTTACACTCTACAGGATGTATCATGATTACTTTACTTTTTTTTTGTTCTGAAAATCATTAAAGTCGACTCTGGGGGCGGCCGTTAGTCATTTACAAAGGATGGCTTATTTACCTACGTGTTAGTAGTCGAAATAATTAATTATGTATACTGTGCAGTTTTACGAAATTGTTAATGTGAGTGTTGTAGGTTATTTTGAAGGGAATGTCCGAATCTACAGGAAATAGTTGTAACAATATAGCATTAGGTATACAAACTGTTGAATTTCGTATAAACGCAACGTATTTATCCATAATCAATCAATAATAACAATCCTTAGCTTTATATTTATACATAAATAGTTTTATAACGGCGCTGGCATCACAATAATTACTAAATAATTATTTTCAAAATTTTCAGCAAACATTTCGGCATCCAGAAAATCCGGATAAAGCTCCACAACTGTTGCTACATTTATATTTGTTGTACAAATTAAATACGGACATGTTAATTCAAAACATTAATACAAATGTTCAAGTGAAATAACCATCCTGTATATAGCGTTCACTCCCTCGGGACAGCTAAAGAGTGTTTTCACCTTTGAAATGAGCTAAAATTGAAAGTGTCGAAAACGCGAACGAACGAAATGAACGTACGGAATGAGAGAATGATCTCGGATATCCGGCGAATGGATGAAACTCGTTTAGGCGGATCATTCTGGATCCGGCCGGGCGATAATTACGGATCCCAATGGATTTTCAACTTAATACCTCGGAAATAAATTGCAAAAATACTCTATCCGAGCGTACAATTTATAGTTGGCGGACTTGAAGTGTTTGCTTCTGTGAGTACGTGACTAATTAACTTTGGGTTATTGAGTTCCATCCCCATTCCAGGTCGACAACTCACCTGCATGCCTTCTGGTGTTGCAGATGACCATCGATAGGAGTAATCACTTACCATAACATACCAAAAAAAAAGAGTTGCGTCGCATTTTATACAATTTTTCGCAATGAGAATGCTTATTTCTTTTTTAATTCAGAACTCTTACGCGATTCAGCTAGGTAATTTCTTAATTATACATTTTTTATGGTAATTGGCAACACTGCACGGAGACATTTGCACGCCCAGCTAAAGTACCTACTGAATGGTTAGCTTATGACACAACTGTGTTTTTAATTCAATTTATTCAATACCAGCTGAGCCCCGCGGTTTCACACGCGAGAAACGTTTTTATGTAACAACTTTTTTCCCGACATCCGATTTGAATGAAACAAAGCCTATATTTAGCTCCAGGCAGGTTTAGTAGTTGCGGAGATTATCGTGAACAGACAGACAGATAGAAAAGAATTTTTAAATATCTTTTTTGTAATCGGTTACTCTTCTTTTATCGCCTCCTGTCAGTTTTTTTTTTTTTTTTTGTTAAAAATATTCAATGTACAGAATCGCGGATACTACTCTTTTAATATAATGGGCATGTTGACTAATTTTTTTCTTTAGTCCGTCTTGTAGATTATACAAAAATATTGAACACGTATTTTTTTCTTTTTTTACCTAATCAAAAAATAGCGGCGATATATTGAGTTGAAATTTCGCGTGACGTCACTATTCTGACAGTTTGTATGGCGGTTTTATCGGTTAGTAACGTCACGACCCACTCACCCTAAACTTTAATGCGCTTTATCTCTGTACATATAAATTTTAATTTATTTGAAAAAGCAAAAAATACGTGTCTATTGTTTTTTTATTTTCTAACTGACAGACTAATTAGAATTTTGATTTTCAATAGTAGTCAATATCCCTATTATAATAGCTAGGTAGATTTTATGAGTGTTGTTTTGTAACACACATAAACACAAATCGGTGGAAAGTTCGGTACACGTTTATTTTTTTAATGCGTTCGTAACCGAAGATGCAACGAGTAGAATAAAACGGGACCATTGAAGTCGAATTAAGGATTCCACTCACACAGCAACATTACGCCACCAAACGAACCGTGGTATTGAACTCGCTGAGAATCCCAGCGACCAGCAGCAACAAGAAAAGACAATGTAGAAATAGGGATGTGGACTACTTTTGATAATCAAAATTCTAATTAGTCCGTCAGTTAGAAAATAAAAAAAAACAATTGACACGTATTTTTTGCTTTTTCAAATAAATTAAAATATACAGAGATAAAGCGCGTTAAAGTTTAGGGTGAGGGGGTCGTGACGTCACTAACCGCAAAAACCGCCACACAAACTGTCAGAATAGTGACGTCACGCGAAATTTCAACTCAATATATCGCCGCGTTATTTTTTGATTACGTAAAAAAAGAAAAAATACGTGTCCAATATTTTTTAATAATCTACAAGACGGACTAAAAAATAAAAATTAGTCAACATACCCATTGTGCGAGTGATTCTGTCTGTCACTCCTTTAACTAAGCGAAACCTAACCTTGAAAAAAGCAACCTTACTGAATTTTGAAAATAAATATTAGGCATAGAGGGCCTTGCCCTAATCTCCAAACGAGCCGATGCAGTAAAAAAATATTTACTTGCAGCTCCAGGGCCGAGTTGAATGAATAAAATGGTAAATTTAAAAAAACAATGTCAAACCACAGATTTATTAGATGAAATGTCTTTCACAATGTCTTATTTTTTTTTTGTATATTGTAATAAGTATGTATGTATTTATAGGTACATAATATACAGAAGCACAAAAGTAACCACTGCTTTTACGCTTGAATAAACAAGGAAAACTATAACAGTAAAAGTAAATAAAGAAAATAGACCTTGAGGTTTAATAATTTTCCGAGTCACGGATGGGTATAATATTTTCCCAAAGACTTTTGACCTATTCTTTATCCGTACACTCATATTTCACTTCACTTTTCGTTTATACTTCTAATTCAAAAATAAAATGTTGAAACGATAATAATAAGTATATCGTGAGTGTTTATTTTTAATAACAACTAACACATCTTATGAAAATTATTAAGGTCTCCCTGTATCTCTTCAGCTTCACCGAGGTGGCATTATTATACTTAAACTTCAGCTGAAAAATAAAATTGCCTTCCGGCATATGCCAGCCTATTGACATTTTGGTGCATCTGTTATTCTTTCACGGCTTGAAAACGAGGGAAAAATAAAAAAATACCTCTAGTTCGTAATGTTAGTTTTTTAATTAATATTACTTGCTAACTTTGTGACTTTTTTATATTTACACTCACAACACATAGATCTACTTGATCCCACACTAAGCTACAAGCTTGTGACGTGGAAACCAAGCAACCGTGGTATATACCTACTACATTCGTTTCAACAATGCCACACGATAACAGGATATACAAATCAAAATTCTATTTTAGTCTGTCAGTTAGATAAAAAAAATATAGTATATACACATATTTTTTGATAAAACGCATTAAAATTTAGGAGTGGAAGCTAGTGAAGATATTATTCAGTACCTATCTAAACGTGACGTCACACGGAATTTCAACTCAATGTACCTATCGCTGTTATTTTTTGACTAGGTACGTAAAAAAAAGAAAATAAAGGACTAAAAATTAAAATACTGTAATCTAGCCCATTCACACACACGTCGAATTCACTTTGTGACTTCAGTAATAAACGCTACAGAAATAGTAGGTCACGGTCGCTGGCGTGCCGGTCACATCGCATCCGCCATACTATCCGTTAATTTCCGTCCCGATTTGAGCGTTTCTTTTTTATGTTCTTTAAGAGGTAACTGAGAAAGAACGCACGTAAAAGTTTCCCAGCTAGTAATAATAACAATAATCATTTAATACAACTCCACCAGATGTGTATATGTTTCAGTTACAGAAAGTACTACAGATCTGACCTAATCTAGGGTAACCTGTATTATATCCTCAACTCCCGAACTATATTTTTAGTAATCCTTACATTTTGTAAAAACAAAGTGCTCCGCCGCGTCTGTCTGTCTGTCTGTTCACGATAAACTCAAAGCCTACTGAACGGATTTTCATGCGGTTTTCAGCAATAGATAGAGTGATTCAAGTGAAATATTTATACGTATAGTTTATCCTGCAATTTCCGCGGGAACTCCGAAATTACCACTAATAACATATGCGCATACGCACAAGCATCCAAAAACGTTTGGGTATTATTATACGTTTCTTTTGTGCTGTTTTTAGACGTACTTGAAGATCAGGACTAAAGTTGTTTTCTATATTACGTTCATCGATATTCTTAAATTTTGGCAACCAACTCTTTTTTTATATGGAATGTTGTCTTACAGTGGCGAAGGTACCATACAAGCCGATTCCCACCGGCTTCCCTTCAGAAGTTGGGAACACAACCACTCTCTCTACCGTAATTTAGAAATGGCACAATCAGTAATTTTTTTTAGTAAGTATTTCAGTGGAATCTACTGAAATACTACAAAAATTATCTCTAATGAGTAGAAAACATTACAAAACGCCTAAACTATCAACAAAATTTGCTCTTCAACAACAAATTCTTATAAAATAAGCCGCTGGCGCGATCGGCTTTTTGGCAGTTAAACTTCCATACAAAATAATGCCGTGACGTCACATCAAGGTCGCAGGCAGCCGGCTAAAATAGCTACTTTGGTAAGCCGCTACAAATCGAGTTACTCTCTCCATTTCACTCACACGCACGCATTTTCTATTACTGTCTCAACAAATATCCTTATTGGTCCTAGAAATTCGAAACGAAGCGGACATTCTGAGGTGACTGTTGACAGACAACTTGAGTTTATGACGAAAAAATTTAAAATTTGAATTTGTTAGTTAGTGTCACGTATTAAAATTTATTTCTTGGTATTAAATTAAATAGTGATTAGTATTAAAGTTGGACTTTTTTGTTGTTGTGTGTAGTGATAGTGAAAGCAGTTACGCAGACGTACGTTGAAATTAGGTACCTATTTGCGGTAAGTAGATAGTTTAATAAGTTGAAATTACGTATTTATAGTAGGTACCAAATAGATTTTCGGCTTGCCCCTCTCAATATTTCACCCTTCGCCACTGTTGTCTTATGAAGTGCATAGGTATAACAAGCATTATGACAGGTATGAATGCCAACGTTATGTCATTTCAAAAAAAACTGCAACAAAGGTCTCACATACCTACATGAGGTGTAGTTGTGTACTCGTAGATGTAAAATTGTGATGGATGTTAGATTCGCGTGCTAGGGTTGGCCCGCGTCGCTCTCAGCTCATGTTCACGGCAGTCTCTTAGGGTTATCACAGTCATATATTTTGATTTATATAACAGTAAAGATTATATTTTCTATGTTTCTTCGATAATACATCACTAAAACTTAATTAAACTAAACATAAAACTCAAACTCATAAATGGACGCAGATAAGCAATAACATGTTAACCCACAAAATTAATTTGTTGATTCAGAAAGATTTATTGAGAGTTAGGGAACGTTTTTTAATTATGTGTTTACCTTATTACATTGCTTAAATATGTAACTAAATATTAAACATAAAAAATGTTGACACAAATGGCGCTACTACTTTTAAAACACGATTTACTCTAAATTTTCTGCAGTGTGGGTTGACACATTATTGCTTATCTATGTCCAAATCTACCTTATTGCCACAATGAAATAGTTAAACTAAGACAAATAAAAAGAAAAGACAGAGCAAAAGGCATCATCAAAGTTAAAGTTATTTGCTTTGTTTTGTATATACCTACCTACAGCTAGCATTGATATTTTTTTGAAAATATACCGTCCTGTATCATATACTTCAGAAAAAAACAAATACAAATAATATAGGACTATTTCAGAGACCCTAATTCTGACTTTGATTCAAGTAAGTTGTAAGTTTAGGTACTTATAATCAACGTAAAAGAGAAGCTTCTCAATTTGTTTATATTATTAAGTTATATGTCCGTTAGTTATTTTATAGTTTTTTTTTTTTCGTTTAAATAGATGAAACTTACTGAATTCCCAATTTAGAATGGAACGAAACGTTTGTTCAAAAAAACATTACTTTACAATAGTTATTGAGAAAAAACAGTGTTATAATAATAGAAAATTACAAATTTGTAAATTAATAAACGCAATGTTGAATTTCTGTGGAATAAAAAACATTTGAAACTTCTTTTCGCCATTCTGCCAACCCTAGTAGACCCTTAACAAAATATACGATTGTTGTATTACATTAATTACACGAACAACCGTGCCGTGCCACCTTAAGTTATTACCGCGTGTAGAAATTAATTATCCAAAACAATGCCTAAAGAATGATAAATCTTTAATGTTAATAATTTTCCTCGCAAAATTACTATAATTTGTCCCGAGCACGATCACAAACTATAATAACAGGTGTGTTTTGTTAGAGAATGGTGGTTTGACAGCACCGATTGTTGTGTTAGTAAGGTAAATGACCCCAACGACAAGTGAACGCAGATAAGCAATAACATGTTAAGCCACAATATTAAGTTATTGATTCAGAACGATTTATTGAGAGTTAGGGAACGTTTTTTAATTATGTGTTACCTTATTACATTGCTTAAATATGTAACTAAATATTGAACATAAAATATGTTGATACAAAATGGCGCTCCTACTTTTAAAACACGATTTACTCAAAATTTCTCCAGTGTGGGTTAACACACTATTGCTTATCTATGTCCAAGTGTCGTCAGTTTGATTTTCGCATCTGGTTGTTTATAATGTATCAAATTCAAACAGGTGTACTTTATTGCTCCGAAAGGAACGCAAAAAATTAGACAAATCAAGTATAAAGGAAAGGACAGAACAAAAGATGACAAGATTACCTCTAGCAATAAGGGTGCCCTTGTTGCTAGAGGTAATCTTTTCACATTATAGTAACAGAAAGCTGTAGATAAAAACAAGAAACGAGTGGTGATTCAGATGATTGCACAATCACATCGTTATTAACTGTACCTATGAATATCTACTATATAAATTGACGACCCGATTGGCGCAATGGTTACCATGCCTGCCCGCTAATCAAGAGGTTCCGGGTTCGATTCCCGGTGGGGGTGGACTTTGTGTGATGAACACAGGGTTCCATTTTCCAGCCTGGGTGTGTATATATATATCTATAGTATAATATATATGTAATAATATATGTAGTATGTACCACGTTTGCTTGGTTTCCACGACACAAGCTTATAGCTTAGTGTGGAATCAAGTAGATCTGTGTGTTGTGAAGTGGATTATTATTATTATTATTATTATTATTATTATTATAAGGATAATATAACACTAAGGATAATATATATATATGTATATATTGCTTAAAATGTACCTAATATAGCCATTTTATACACATACCTACATTATACATATACTATGTATCATGAGTATGTATGTATTTCCAAAAAGTATATAAGTACTAACTAGCTGTTCCTCGCGGTTTCACCCGAGGTATTTCAGAGTTCCCGCGGGAATTACAGAATAAAAAGTACCCTATGTCCTTCCCTGTACCCCTGATAACGTGTATACAAAATTTCATGATGATCAGTTGAGCAGTTAAGGCGCGAAAGCATAACAAACAAACTCACTTTTGCATTTATAATATTAGTATGGAATATCGATTACATTGGTTGCCCGGTACCCATATTACATGCTCTGCTTAATTTGTGACCAGTTAGCGCTGTGTGGTAAGGTTGATGCAAAATTTTTGTTATTATTTACTAGCTGTGCCCCGTGGTTTCACCCGCGGCAATTTCAGAGTTCACTCGGGAATTCCGGGATAAAAAGTACCCTATGTCCTTCTCTGTACCCCTGACAACGTGCGTGCCAAATTTTATCCAAATACGTTCAGCCGTTTTTGTGTGATTAAGTAACAAACAACCACACTTTCACATTTATAATATTAGTAGGATTACCGCTAAAAGAAGCAACTTGGGCAGTAAGAGTTGCGATTGACCATAAGGATTTTTTTATTTTCTAACTTTCCAATTCGTATGTGCGTTCGGGCATAACTCAGTCATATATAGACGGATTTGCAAAATTCTTTTTTTGTTCGAAAGGGGTGTATTCTCATTTAAATTTCATGTAGATCTGATGAAAAGTTTTGATGGAGACAGACAACGGAACTCTTAGAGTCGGTTTAATTTTTATTGTTAAAATTTGGCTTATTCTACTCATGTAATTACCTAATACATTGATGGACTGTTTTGTATATAATCTTACTGGAATAACCTAGATAGGTACTCTAACATCAAAATTATTGTTAGTTTTTTTTTAATGTTTTAGTTGACAAACTTCTCAGTTTGAACAATCAAAGCTTTTTCTGTGACTTCTAGTAGACATAAATGAAATATTAAACTGACACCAAAGTAAAAATTATTGTACAGATACAAGAAAATTATGAAGGATAAAGGCAAAATAAATTTTCTTTAGAAGTAATAAAAATGTCTGCTTTGAGTGTACTTAGTTCTGTATTAAAGGGTTCTTTACACTTTACGAGAAATATCGTGTCTTATTTCTTTAAAAAAACACAACAAGAGCCGAGCTATTAACTTAAAACTTTAGATAAAAGGAATTAAAAATAAACATTATAAGCTAGCTGATAAGCGGATTTACTCGCATTCAACGCTGATAATTCATATATCGATGCCCATACCTAATATGACATTAATTTTTGATATGACTTTTTATTTTATTTTAATATATTGTATTGTATTGTATTGTATTCAGTCATTGGAAAAACATTTCAGAGAATCTCATTGTATATGTATTGTATGTTATCATTGTATTGATATAGATAAAATTCGACCGTATTTTTTCGACTTTCGAGTTCAATACACTAAACTCGTGTTACAATTTATAATACTTTGGCTAATAGGTATTTTCTGGCACGTACCTATTACGTGTTCCATGTCGCTTTCATCACGTTTTCTCAATGTCGTGTCGTATGCTATAAACGCGACCGTGACTCATAGAAGAGTCATCTCACGTCCTCATCGGAATGAAGTAGTCCCGTGCACAAATATTGCGTGTTGTGAAGGCTTACTACATTTTCATTCCACTGTCGCTGACTGACTCTGTTTTTACAATCTTTACGCGACTGCACTACGTAGTTGGTGAACTACTCATGTACGAGGATTATATTTTTTGAAGCGATTCGTAAGTATACAGGGTTTTCGCATTCAACGAAGTTACTATCTAACTCGACTGCTTAGGTGTTTATAAAAAATCCCAAACCAAACACTTCGATTTATGTAAAAAAACTCTATGTTTTTTTCTTGATTTAAATAACTTTGAAAGTCATAAGTATTTTATTTGTTTCTTAAGACACAGCGCCCTCTAGTAGCCAAGTTAAAAAAACTTATTCATATTATTTTAACTTCTTGCTCATATTAATAGTGACACACGATTACGTCGACCCATTTTCTTATGTTTGTAATACGCTGATATGAAATAAAACATCGATAGAAACATTGAAAATGACTCGAAAGATTAAAAAATATACCTACATTATTCTACATACTACGTAACCTCACCTAGGTGCCATATACGGCTATATTCTTATACTATCTTAAACAAAACGTTCGGTTTAGAAAACCAATAGATGGCGTTGCCCTAGAAGAAGGACTTATAAAAACGGAAAAAGTCTTCGCTAACATTAAAAAATAAGAGTTATTGCATTTTTAAATTATACGAAAAAAGACAATGACTGAAAATGGTATAAATGTCTACCCCTAATGAGACTATGTTAACTTATAGTTCACTACATAGAGTAACTTTCAGTATGAGACAAAAAAAAATATGCTGTCAGTAAAAAGTTATGACCATATGAAAAATATAGTAGTGACTGTAGTAAAGATATAGTATTTTTTTTTTATTTCACTATTTATTTAAATACGTTTTAATTGTGCGCAAGATTCATCGAAAACCCCGCAAAAATTGGAGATAACACTACTTTTATCCCTTTCGCTCTTAGAAATAATTCATGCTGTCTGGATTTTTCAAAGCATATTCGCTGAGGCCAAAACATGACTTTTCATTCAGTCATAACTTTTTACTGACAGCATAATATGTTTTGGTGGGATCTAGTTGTAATGACTTAGTATTTAGTAGACTATAAGTCAACATAGGGTTTGTCAGTGGTGGACATTTGGACCAAGCTCCATACATTTTTGGTCACTGTCCTTTGCTTTTACTACGTTCTATAAAACTGAAAGATGCTACGAACGGCTACGGAATGCTACAAGATATCGTAGACAGCTTGTAGACGTTTGCTACGACTATTTGTTATAGAGCCCGGTGTATTTCTCTTGGGTCATTGACTGTGCAGAGTAATACGTTTCCTAATAGAACATAAATATTAGTCACTACTAGCTGTCCCACGTGATTTCAAATGCGATAATTTCGGAGTTCCTGCGGAATTGCTCCATACAAAATTTGCAATCCCTTTTCACCCCCTTAGGGATAGAATTTAGGAAAATCTTTCCTTATCGGATGCTTACGTCATACAAGTTTCAGGTCTCTGCGACCAGCGGTTTAGGCTGTGCGTTGATCCGTCAGTCAGATATTCAGGACAAAGCATTTTATATGTATCGTTTAAGTTAATTCTGAAGAAAGCAAGTTTATTTTCTATCACAGATCCACAATGATGTAATCATTATGAATCGATACACAAAATTATGTATCTCAAATATCACTCAAGTTATGTACATAGTACATACAGACCTCAGTATCAACTGAATTTTCTGCGGCAAAATCCTAAAGTCATGGTTTTATATTACTAAAAAGTAATGTTCATAATTACACTCCTCTTTTAGATAAGTTTTAATACATTTAAGTACGATTGATAAAGAAAAAAAAAGTTTTACCCAGATTCACAGTTTGATAAGTTTCATCGAAATCAACTGTCATAATATATTTCAGTAAAAACACAAACTCGTATAGGTACGCTAAATCTACGACAAGTTGTTAAAAAAAATCTATGGATCTTAATTGATTTAATTTTTGTTTTTCTTTGCAGAATCAGTCAGTAGGTATATGAGTTATATAAACAAATAAAAATATACATACGTAGTCTTAGTATGTAAGTTTCACTTGTCATTGGCATCTTAAGACTGCCACAAGCACGATGTTTGCTTAGGTCTTTTGGCGCCTCGACGCTGCCATTCCGATTAGCAGCGTCCAAACAAGATCCTGTTATAACAAGAGATTAAAATTTCGCCTGTAGCGACGTTCAAATGTTTTCGTAGCGGATATTCCGATTCGAGTGTTTGAACTCGCGATGCTTGAGAACGCTCCAGTAATGACAGCGCCGTAGGTTTAGCAGTTAGCGAACCTATCTACTGCGCGAGGCGTCGCGGGTTCATGCGTGGACAGGTTTCCTTTTGCATAAAAGTTCTGTTTAGTTTAAGTAGGTAGAAAAAAAAATATTACATGAGCTGTATTAAACAGCTCCGGTAATACAATAAGCTCTGCTTAAAATAAAAACCTAATAAAATAAGCTAAAATGTACGTAAATTTTATGGAATAAAATTTCTATAAAAAAGGAACATAATTATGTGAACTTTTCCGCGCACGTATTATTTTGTTTTATTATTTATTATTATTTGTTTATCCACAAAAATATACAATATTGTATTTTTATGTGGGGACCTATAAACACTTTTTGTCTTTTCTTTCTTTCAATATGACTTAAGTATATACAATACTAGCCGACCCCCGCGGTTTCACCCGCAGTAATTTCGGAGTACCCTCAGGAATTCCGGGATAAAAAGTACCCTATATCACTCAGGATCACTGTAGCTTTCTATAAGTGAAAGAATTTTCAAAATCGTTTCACTAGATCCAGAGATAGCTGTTCCCCTGTGGTTTTACTCGCCGGAAATTCGGAGTTCCCGCGGGAATTCTGGAATAAAAAGTACCCTATGACACTCAGGATCACAGTAGCTTCCTATAAGTGAAAGAATTTTTTTAATCAGTTCAGCAGATCGAGAGATTACCCCCTACAACGTCACAAACTCACAAACTCCCAAAGTTTTGCTCTTTATAATATTAGTATAGATATATTATATGTCGCCAACCTATAATCAGGTAACGAGGAAAGAAGTAACTTATTACTTACCTACTTGATGTCACACATGCTTCCAAAATTATGTTCTCAAAAAGTTATACAACCTTAAAATATTTGGTAGTTATTATCTACTTTATTGCGTTTCAATAAGCTATACCCACAATTTAGGTTTTTTTTTACTATCTACTTCATAATATATGATACTACTACTTTTTTACTTACGTACTTTTTTCTGAGTAAAAAAAAATATATATATATATATATATATATATGAGAAGGACAACCAATTCTTCATATTATCAACGCTAGTAAGTGAAATAACAGCGTCCATCCATGTTTGTTCAGCTCTCTTGCGTTATTGCTCACTTCTATATAGTACCTACACGCAAGGCGATTTCATCGGGAAAACTTTCTATCACATCCACTTATGAGTACGTTCGAGTGCTTGGAGATGACTTAATCGATTTTAAAGAAAGTTATAAGCCTAAGTAGTTTTTATGAAACTTTGAGTAGCTACCTCGCGTTTCTAGAGATTTATTTCAATGAGAGTTTTGATCATTCGTTATTTCTTACTAGCTGTGCCCCGCGGTTTCACCCACGGTAATTTCGAAATTCCCGCGACAATTCCGGGATAAAAAGTACCCTATGTCTTTTTCTGTACCCCTGACAACGTGCATGCCAAGTTTCATCCAAATCCGTTCAGCCGTTTTTGCGTGATTGAGTAACAAACATCCAAACATCCAAACATCCAAACATCCACACTTTCACATTTATAATATAGTAGGATGTGTGTAGTGTTTTGACGACTCGATTAGCGCAAGCGGACATCATAGCACTATGACGCTAATAAGAGGTCACCGGTTCAATTTTTGGTGAGAGCTTACTTTATGTGTTAAAAACGAGGTTTGCCAGTATGAGCGTATACCAAAAATATTATTCTTAATACATATAGTATAATAGAGTTGCGTTATACTATACAAATTAATGTAGTAAACATACCACGTTTGCTTCATTTCCAGGGTCTGTAGTTCCAGAAATTATCTCCTACGGACAATCAAACCTTCCTTAATATTTAGTATAGATATATTTTAAAATGAAATAAATAAACAGTAGGTATTCGCACGCATCGCCAAGTTCTCTCCTAAGTTATATTATATACCTAACTAGCTGTGCCCCGCGGTGTCACCCGCGTGAGTTTCGGGATTCCCGCAAGAACTCCAATGCAGTATAATTTACTCTTCATAACAACAGCTAATTAGCAGTGAAAGTCCCGTCAATATCAGTCCAACAGTTTCGGAATTCCCGCAGGAACTCCAAACTTCTTTTATATAAACCTTGTACCGACAATAACAAACACAAAAAAATAATTATCCATTTGGTGCAGTCGTTTGGAAGTTATAGATTAGAACAAAACATATAGATTATAGGTAAGTATATCTAAAACAAATTGATTCAGTATTTATAGTCATTACAATATAGAGAGATTATCATAAATTTGTATAAAAAAAAAAAATTCGTATGTCACTTTTGACTAGATAAAAATAAAAAAACACTTTTTAGGTTGCAAATAAACATATGTAACGCCGCGCGCCGTACAATCCCGGGTACCAGGAGAGCATGAAGTAGCAGACTTAAAACAAGGTATTCTAAATCAATTGGTATAAAAAATTCGTGTCGCGTACAGTACGTGATGTGGACGGCAAATGGATGGGGACAATATAAAAAAAAAATGCCAACAATGTAGTAAACCGATTGACATGGGTGCTGTTGAATGGAGCAATGGGTTTTTTATGTACGTGATCTTGATGGGTTGAATTTGGGGGACTCTATCCTATATGTGGATAGGCAACTATTAATACTGGGTAGGATTATTAACTGTGATATCAACCTACAGTAAAAGGAAAGACAAATACAAAACATTAAATAAGTACCTACCTACAAGAAATGGATACAAGATGTAAGTAAAAACAAGTGTACATCCTACTAATGTTTGTTACTCAATCACGCAAAAACGACTGAACGGATTTGGATGAAATTTGGCATGCACGTTGTCAGGGGTACAGAGAAGGACATAGAGTACTTTTTATTCCGGAATTCCCGCGGGAACTCTGAAATTACCGCGGTTAAACCGCGGGGTACAGCTAGTCTATATTATAATAAAAATGAATCGCCAAATGTGTTGCTAAGCGCATAACTTCCAAACGACTGCACCAAATTGAATAATTGTTTTTTTTGTATTCTTTATTGTCAAGACAAGGTTTATATAAAAGAAGTTTGAAGTTCCTGCGGAAATCCCGACACTCACGCGAGTGAATCTCCGAAACGGTTGGACTGATATTGAAGGGACTTTTACTGCTAATTAGCTGTTGTTATAAGGAGTAAATTGGACTACATTGGAGTTCCTGCGGGAATCCCGATACTCACTCGGATGAAACGCGGGGCACAGCTAGTATTATATATATTTAGGTCTACTTCAGTCATCAAACAATTTTAATAAAAAAAACTCTCAATGAGATGCAGAGTGAAATCTGGCTTTAATCAAATTTTGTTAATATGTGACGAAAGTTTGTGCCTAGCGGTTTTTTACTTTACGTCGCTCTACGGTTTAGTTTTTAAATTGTTTAATAAAATCTTGTGTTTCAAATAATAATAATTATTTTCTATATACTCACTACACGAAGCACTAACTGCATATTTGCCTTTTTTAACCTTAAAGAAATTAATTACACCAAAACGGATAAGTTATTATCTATTTTACAACGCAAGAAAAAGAAATCCACCTGGTAAGAATGAAAAGTAGAGCACTTTTCTTTGAGCTTTCTCAGAGCGTTTCCCGTCTTCGTACACGTCTCGTCGTTAGGAATCTTTGCCGAATGTCGACGTTGATGTTAGAAATTTAATGGCGGATACCCCACCGCCATTTTATCGACACCGTTACACTTTGGGAAATGCTTTGTACCTGAGACGGAAATATAGGGTTAACACAATCTTTATTTGTTTGATTTTTTTTTTATGTTTGTTTGTTTCTAATCGATAAACTGAAAATCTTCTGAACAAATGGGGATGTGGACTACTTTTGAAAATCAAAATTGAAATTAGTCCGTCAGTTAGAAAATAAAAAAAAATAATAGTCACGTATTTTTTGCTTTTTTGAATAAATTAAAAGATACGGAGATAAAGCTCATTAAATTTAGGGTGAGGAGGTCGTGACGTCACTAACCGCTAAAACCCCCATACAAACTGTCAGAATAGTGACGTCACGCGAAATTTCAACTCAATATATCGCCGTTATTTTTTGATTACGTAAAAAAAGAAAAAATACGTGTCCAATATTTTTTAATAATCTACAAGACGGACTAAAATATAAAAATTAGTCAACATGCCTATTCTAAAAAATCTTCCACCGATAGAAAGCTACAGTATGACTGCGACCTAGGATACTTTTACCTGGGAATCCCTGAGGGAATAGCGAAATACTTACATGCGGACGAATGGGGATGTTGACTACTTTTAAAATTCTAATTAGTCCGTCAGTTAGAAAATAAAAAAACAATAGACACGTATTTTTTGCTTTTTCAAATAAATTATAATATACAGATTTCTGTTTAAGGTGAGGGGGTCGTGACGTCACTAACCGCTAAAACCGCCATACAAACTGTCAGAATAGTGACGTCACGCGAAATTTCAACTCATTGTATCGCCGTTAATTTTTGATTACGTAAAAAAATAAAAAATGCATGTCCAATATTGTTTATTAATCTACAAGACGGACTAAAAAAAATTTGTCAAAATACCCATTTAATACGCTGGACCAGTTTGTTTTTAATTTTATTTCTCATTGGTCATAAAAGACTACTATTAGCAAAAACATTTCTTTGCCATAACACGCGTGTCTGTAACGCATTTCCAAACGCTCTAGATATCAAAAGCAAAACACAATTTTGATGTCAATTCTGTATGCCGTATAACACTTTGCCCCTGTATGTTTTGAAGTGAAATTTATTGGGGCATGGGTGGAAAATAATTTTTGTTGTTTGAGCTTATCGTAGCTTAGCGTGCTATTGTCACTGTCAAATAGGGCCTTGAAACGAATTTTTAAGTAGCCTGCATGTTAAAATATAGACTACTAAAATTTTATTCTAGCAGGATTAAGCAGGTGAATAACATAATAGCAAACTTTTTGTGATTTCAATTATGGAAGCTTTTGAAAAATCTTAATAACTAATTAGGATTTGGCACGGATTTTTATTGAAAATGAATTTACCAAAAGCCGAATGAAATAAATTATATTTTAAAAACAAATGAATTCTGTTTTTTGTACTTTAGGTTACTTACTTAACTGTTCTTTAATAAGTTTTATAAAATGTAGCACAGTAAAATTAAATGTCAATACAATTCGCTCTTGTATAGTTAATTGAATTTTCCAAACAATTATGGAAAGTTGAAAAATTAAACAGAATTTCCAATTCAACAAGGAAACAGAAATGAAATTGTGGTTTCGCTCGATACGATTGTACACCCTGTTTAACATCTCATTAATTTTAAATTGGTAAAGAAAACAATATGAAAAAAAAATTGTTATATTTCTGAATGTTGTGGCAAGCTCTGCTTAGTTTGGCATTAGGGGACTCTTCGTGCTGATGTCCGAACATTATTAAGTAATAAAAGATTTTTTTAACTAGGTCTCCCGTGGTTTTACCCGCGGTGATTTCGGAGTTCCCGCGGGAATACCGGGATAAAATGTCCAATATTTCACTCAGGATCACTGTGGCTTCTTAAAAATGGTATAATTTTCAAAATTGGTTCAGTATCCAGAGATTACTCTCTACAACCTCACAAACTCATAAAATTCGGAGTTCCCGCGGAAATTCCAGGATAAAAAGAACCCTATGTCACTCAGGATCACTGTAGCTTTCTATAAGTGAAATATTTTTTAAAATCGGTTCAGTAACGAAATCCAGTTACTTACAACGTCACAAACCCACTAACTCACAAACTTTATCTCTTTATAATATTAGTATAAATATAGACTAGCTGTTCCCCGCGATTTCACCCGCGTTAATATAGGAGTTTCCGCGGGAATTCCGAGATGAAAATTAGCCTAAGTTACTCCTTATAACATTATGCGGAATTATTATAATTAATAACTGCAATTGAAAGTCCCGTCAAAATCGGTCTAGCCATTTCAGAGATTAGCCGGAACAAACAGACAGACAGACAGAGAAAATTTTTATAAATTGTTTTTTTGATCTGAGTAGGTAGGTACTGTAACTATATATTTTCGAATGCATTTAGTGAAAAGCTGTTAATTTGAAATTACAAACAGACACTTCAATTTTATTTATTTGTATAGATAATTAATTATCTGATTGTAATATCAATCTATCGGAAAGCTATCAGTCAAGTGACGAAACAGCGTTTGAGCAAACTAAAGCGATAATTTCGGTGCGGTATGAAAAAAAGTCCCGCAAGCTTATCGGTTTGCCAGATAGGCTATTTTATTGTGGATGTTATTTATAAGGAATTTGTTGCCATTACGGAGGATATAAAAGGCACACTGGTTGGATACGAACGGCCGATAGCCATTGTATGGGTAGTCCAACAATCAACTGAAGATTAACACACTACCTATTTATATACAACAAGAGTGTGGTGAAGGAAAAAACCGTTTACATTTATAATCCTACCTGCTATTTACCAATTCGTATCAGAATGTGCAATCAGAGCCCTTATTCACTATGACCATAACACGCCGCGCTAAGATAAGACGCCGCAAAAACTGTCTTTCCCTCGTAATCAAAGAAGGTTTACTGCAAAAAAATACTTTTACAATGTTTCTTATGGCATAAAGAATAATAATTTCTAATATCTTGGCATCTAGAACTTTTGGAAATGCGTTTTTGGGATGCGCGTTATGGGCAAGGAATGTTGTTGGTCATAGTGAATAAAGGCCAAGAAAGGACGAAAACATGTCTGAGCGGATTCTGACTGAAATATTAATTTCTTCAGTAAATACAATATTAAACTTACGATGTATGTATGAGCTGTTCCAATTTTTGTTTACCGATGGTTTCATTTTGTAAAATTTCGTGAATATTTTCTCATTTACCATAACAATTTTTGGGTAACAAAATTAAATCGTAGCACAAAAAACATGGGTTACGACCAAAATGTATAACGTGATAACGGGTTTTGGAGACCATTAAAAATTACACCCCCCGGGGGCCAGCCTTTGACCATCGTTAAATTTAGCCAACCATTATTAAATTTACGATCGTCTAAACTGAACGGTATAATTTTATAGCACGCCACAACCTTCCGTGTAAAACTGTTGAATTCATATAAAAACGCTTTTTTCCTGATACTAAACTGTAGAAAATATTACGTTCCAAAAAAACTGCACTAAAAGCTCACAGTGCCAAAACTTTTCGCCCGGTATAGCTTTGCTGAAATACTAGCCTGTTAGCTAGGGTTGACAAAAACAATAATTATAAAGACTATTATTGTAAATGTATTGTTAAAGATTTATATGTGTTATATAACACTTATGAGTAACATAAATATATCACAAAAATCGTATGTAAAGTATTAGCTTCAGATGTATACTACTGTATATACCTATTAGTATTACAATATCTAAGTCTTTTAATTCAATTTTCACATAATTTTGAACACCTAATAATTTGAAATCTTGCAAACATAAATTAAGAATCATTGACAAAACAATGATTGCCTGATTATATATTACATATATAGCCTAAAAATTTTACAAGGATAGTCAGCACATGATTTTAGTGGTTTTGTAATAGTAGTTAAACTGCTAAATGTACACAATAAATGTTGCAGAAGTATGAAAGATGAACAGTATTTACCTTCATTTACAATATTTTCTTATTAAATAAATATGTTAAGAGATAATTATGGTTATTTTTTTAGCAAATGACGCAGGTTTTACGACAACAAGTGCTTTAACTGTGTAAATCTCTAAAACATACTCGACTTGCGAGTCGAGTCAAGTCGAGGTGCGCCTCTACAAAGGAACTTTTACGTAAGTTAGTTACCATTAACAATTTTTTTCGTTTTCGTGACAACCCTATCGCAAGCGAGCAAAATGCACTTCTCTTGTAGGTGATTTTTTTTTTGTTTTAACTAAACGAGTGGGCCTTTATAGGTACAGTTTATATTGAAGCTTCAAATTTTTCGGTAGTTACATGAAATTTTCGTGCTGCGATAACCGTTTTGTATACGAGTATTATTGTGAATTTTTAGGGAAAATCACTACTAGTTGGTATTTTCCTACAAATAAAATAAATATAGAGGTGAATTTTCGAAGTGGGCGTGGATAGCCAAATCTGAAACTACGAGGGATAACGAAAAATGCTCAAAGAGTAGTCTCGCGGCCGATTTTGATAAAAACTAAAACTGCAGTGTACTCAGTTTTGTAACACAAATAACTATTCTTAGAACCCGTTAAATTTGAGGAAAAAAGACTCTTTCTATATTATTGCGCCATTGCATAGCGTGCTTTATGAGGATGAAATTCTGGGAAAAAGTTAAATAACACACTAACGAAAATGTCTATTTTTTTATAGAAAATACCAATTTTTTTTTCCATTCCGGTCAAACTACAATTTTCTTTAAAATAAGACCTTTCTTTTAGTTTGCCATGCACCATTACTAACTCGAATTAAATCATTGGAACTGCCACTATAGTTTTTCTAATATAAATATTATAAAAATAAACAAAGTTTATAGTTTTAGTTTTTATCAAAATTGGTCCCGAGACTCCTTTGAGTAACTTTCGCTATTTTTGTAGTTTCGAATTTGACTTTCTACGCTTAATTTAAAAATTCACTTGTAAATTACTTATGATAAAACAACATTTAATTAAAGCTTTAAGGAACAAAATAATTAATACAAATTAACCTATTTACCTATCCACAAAAGTTAAGTCATTGCTATACCCTATTACGGAGTATCAGAGATAATTTGTAAAGAGATTTTACGAAATATAATATTGAGAATATAATATAAAAACAAACTTCTTTTTTTGCTCTCTCTTCTTTTCATCTGTGAAAAAGGTTTTTCTTCAATGGGTTTGAAAGGTGCTAATAGTAGTCTTTGCTTACAGAAAATTCGATTTAGAAAAAATAAGATATTTTTAACAACAAATCAACGTGAAATATTGGTCTTAACAACAAGTTGTCCTTGCTCGAGGGTCAAGGTAAAAGTGTATTTTTAAATGCACAAAATTAAAATATTTTTTATAAATAAAGGTCTAAGCACTTAGATACCTACTGGTTATTTCCGTCGTGACTCGCAGGACTTCGACATTCTATTAAATTATATGTTTATGGTAGTCCCACATAATCTAAGTTTTTATTATTTCTGTTCAATGGTTAACTTATAAATAATAGTTTTATTATATACCTACTAGCTTTTCCCCGCGGTTTCACCCGCGTTAGTTTTGGAGATCCCGCGGGTATTCTGAGATAGAAGTACTTACTATACCCTATATTTTAATTTCTTCCACGTTAATTTCGGAGTTCCCGTGAGACTTCCGGGATGAAAAGTAGCCTACGTCCTTTTCTGTATCCCTGAAAACGTGTATGCAAAATTTCGTATGGTTCGGTTGAGCCGTTCAGCCGTGAAACCTTAAAAAACAAACAAACTCACTTTCGCATTTATAATATTAGTAAGAATGCCATAGTTAAGTACTAGTATGATATTATAATATACACACCGGCAGAATTAGCGGAACATAAAAAGGCAGAGTATAGAAATAATTACGTATATATATTAAAACAAATTATTATCAGGCATGAAGTAATAAACTAATATACATCTTTTAACATCGACTTTAAGAAGTTTTTAGTTAAATTTTATTAAAAGTAATCAAAATTAAAAAAAAAGAAAAAAGTCTCTAGTTTGTGAGAACTCAGACAATGTTGCAAATAAAGTTGAATCACGAAGGGGAAACACACGTTATTAATCGTTCATTTATTTAGTGTTAAAATCACAGTAATCTTTAATTTGCAACATTATTTGTGTATCCACAAATTAGAGAAAAAGTGTTTTTTTTTATTATTATTTTAAATAAAATTTAATAATTTAATTACAAACTTTTAAAGTGTTAAAAGATGTATATTAATTTATTACTTCACGTCTAATTATTATTTGTTTTAATATAGATACGTAACTATTTCTATACTCTGCCTTTTTACGTTCCGCTAATTCTGCCGGTGTGTATATATACACACCGGCAGAATTAGCGGAACATAAAAAGGCAGAGTATAGAAATAATTACGTATATATATTAAAACAAATAATAATTAGACTTGAAGTAATAAATTAATATACATCTTTTAACACTTTAAAAGTTTGTAATAAAATTATTAAATTTTATTTAAAATAATAATAAAAAAAACACTTTTTCTCTAATTTGAGGGCACACAAATAATGTTGCAAATTAAAGATTACTGTGATTTTAACACTAAATAAATGAACGATTAATAACGTGTGTTTCCCCTTCGTGATTTAACTTTTATTTGCAACATTGTCTGTGTTCTCACAAACTACAGATTTTTTTAATTTTTTTTAATTTTGATAATTTTTAATAAAATTTAACTAAAAACTTCTTAAAGTCGATGTTAAAAGATGTATATTAGTTTGTTACTTCATGCCTGATAATAATTTGTTTTAATATATATACGTAATTATTTCTATACTCTGCCTTTTTATGTTCCGCTAATTCTGCCGGTGTGTATATAAAGCTGGATTGCCACTCACTCATTGACATAATTGTTCTCCCAGAAGGAGCATCTCTAGGTTGATACAATGTATGGAACATGTAGAGGGGACGTTTCGGTGATTATGGGAAAACCTCGACATCTTCGATTCCTACTTCTCATCAGGTAGCGAGTCGACTGCCCGCCGAAACTATCCATCGAAAGTGAAAACGTTTCTAACTAAATTTCATCCTCACCTTGGGCAAATTTCAATAGTGTAACTTTTTTTTCAAAATGGCGGAAAAAAACATGGCCGCCGAACAAAATTCAAACTCGATTATCTCCGAAACTATAGGAGTCTGATGGGGGGTGCTCAAACAAATGTCATAGAGGTCAATGGGGGGCAACCGCCTGGCGTGGTAAAAATCCAAAATGGCGGATTCAAAATGGCGGCCGAAAAAAAAGTTGATCCGATCCGGGTGAGGTTCGGCGTCCGGGGGTTTTTGGGGTCGCTGATGCCGAATATCGAATCAGTTTTTCGATTGCGTCATTTTTCAAGATGGCCGCCGAACATTAGTTGTTTGTATGGGGAAATTGTTTCGGCCCTGGCTCGGAAACTATCGGCCGTGGGTATTGAAAAAAAATTTGTACAGTTGGTGGTGCACTATCTTCTTCTATCGGGATATAAATAATTCCAAGATGGCGGACGGATTCGAAATGGCTGGCGAAAAAAAGTTAAGCATAATTGTTCTCCCAGAAGGAGCATCTCTAGGTCGATATAATGTATTTAAGATGTGGAAAGAAGGTTTCTGTGATTGTGGAAAAACCTTGACATCTTCGATTCCTGCTCCTCATCAGGTAGTGAGTCGACTGCCCGCCAAAACTATCCATCGAAAGTGAAAATGTTTCTAACTAAATTTCATCCACACCTTGGGCAAATTTCAATAGTGTAACTTTTTTTCAAAATGGCGGAAAAAAACATGGCCGCCGAACAAAATTCAAACTCGATTATCGCCGAAACTAAAAGAGTCAGGTGGGGGGTGCTCGAACAAATAGAGGTCGATGGGGGGCAACCGGGCACAGGGCGACCAAGCCTCGCGTGCTGCTCGCAGCTCGCGCACAGGGTGAATCTAGTTTCGTCTATAAAGTCGGAAATCTAAATTAACACCCAGTATGCGTGGAATAATAATTGTCGAAAACAGTAGTGACACTACAATTAGCAGCCGTCTCGCCCCCTTATCCAGATGCCACACCTGCAGTTCGACAGTTGCGGAGCGGTGCTCAGCCCGTCTAAATTGTCAACTGAAGTGGATCCTGTAAAATAAATGTTACGAGAGTAAATTCAGTCGAGCAAATCCTTACCACTGTGATAATAATAAAAATAATCCACTTCACAACACACATCTACTAGATCCCACGTTAAGCTATTATATAAGCTTGTTTCGTGGAGACCAGGCAACACGTTGTAGGTATACTGTTATACTACATATTATTACACACCCCTATATTATAGTGCCTATAGATGGACGCAGATAAGCCATAACATGTTAACCCACAAACTTAAGTTATTGATTCAGAACGATTTATTGAGAGTTAGGGAACGTTTTTTAGTTATGTGTTTACCTTATTACATTGCTTAAATATGTAACTAAATATCTAATATAAAAAATGTTGACACAAAATTGCGCTATACTTTTAAAACACGATTTACTCAAAATTTCTCCAGTGTGGGTTAACACACTATTGCTTATCTATGTCCAGATATAATATAAACATTCCTAGACTTGATCGTCCTTACTGTAGGTATTATATGTAAATACAAATGTGAGTTTGTTTGTTACGCCTTTGAGTAGTTACGTCTTGAAATTTGACATACACGTTTTGAACGGTACAGAAAAGGACAAAGGGTACTTTTGTCGCGGAGTCCCCTCGGGAACTTAACCAAAAATTCACTTATTTACTAAATTCAATAAATAGAGTGCCTACACGTACCTATTCATTTATTTTAGTAGTTCTTGTTCTGCGACGTTCGAAGTATTTAAGGTCCGTGTGTTTTCATCAGCTTAAGACACTCGCGAAGTTAGTGTTGCAGTTGACTCTGTGAGTTAGTTAACTCAATAAATAACTGCTTTATAGTTACTCTGTGACCGCACTGAACGAGTTAAGTGGCGTTGAGATGTTATTGCCATCATCATAAGTAGTATCTGTTGAGTAATAGGATATAAGCTACTCCCACTTGACGAGCAAATTGGTGCTGTAGGTCACCAGTTGCAATAAAAACATGGCGGTTTTGCGTTTACAAAATGTACGTTTTGACACCTACAATATGTAACAATCGACCAAAATAAACATACTTCAAAAGATGAAGCTGTCTATACATGATTCTTTACATCACAAAATCGCTAGTTTTCTGATTGAAACTGAAAGATGATAACAACAAAAGTTACGTAATACCCCTGCAGGTTCCGTGTTCGATTTCCGGTGGGGTTAGGCTTCGTGTTATGAACACAGTGTCCGCTTTCCAGTCTGGGCGTTTTTATGTATCTATACTGCAATATATTATATGTAATAATATGTAGTGTAGTATATACCACGTTTGCTTGGTTACCATGACACAAGCTTACCTAGCTTAGTGTGGGATCAAGTAGATCTGTGTGCTGTCAAGTGTTATTATTTTTTCTTGGTAATAAATAAAACGCCGGCCGGTTGAAAAGCTGATTAATCTAGTTTGCTGCGACAGAATAAAGAGCATTAGCAACTGTTTTTTTTTTTCTTCAACACCTTTGGTTTTGTTATCAACCCTTAAATTTTGCTTTGTAAGGGAAATGTTCAGGATGGACTACTTCGATTGCGCCACACCGATGCTAATTGATAGACAACACAATTAGCGCCTCAGACAGTTTGCAGATTGGTGGGTGATTCAATGTTTCGCTTGCTTCCATTAAGGCGACTATAGGTGTTTTTCCTTTCTTTTCTTGCAAGACATTTTGTTAGAAAGAGTCGATTTTTCAATATTCAAATAGGATGAGTACATTTTTTTATTTTTCAAAGTAATATACGGGGTGTTAAGTTGAAATTTGAATGAGAAACGTATTGAAGTAGTTTTCAGTATTCGATTCTCAAATGCATATTATTTTAAAAAAATCTTTTTTTTTTTAGTAATTGAGAGCGCTTGTTGTCGATGCGCTAACGAATCATACCTATAGGGTTTTGTATTGTCGCTGGCGCGCAGATAAATCAAATGTCAAATCATTCATTCACTAGCAAAATACCCCGTTTTTATTTTTATTTTTGAGATTAATGATTAGGTATAGTAGGTAGGTATACTTTTTTCTATATTTTTGCTTGTTACATAAATTATAAAATTTTAAATAAGAACATTGTTTAAAATGACACTATGCATGCACAAAGTTATTTTTGCAATTTTCAGTGATCCTTTTGATATTATGTAGAAATGCCGCTTCTGAAATATTACCAGTGTCAACCTTATTTTATATACCTAGGTTATTAATTAAAAAAGCCGATCTTTTTGAATGAAACAGATAAACTTTTTTTTTAAATTGGCACCATTTTGACAGCCACAGACCCCTTAAACAAACCCACTGAACTATACTACGCACAAATCAAATAGTTTCAAAAGTTGAATTGATAAAACGAATTGTATTCTCTTTAACGTAACGGGATTGGATCCAAATTTCTAATGCTATAGTGTTTTGCGCTTTCAATCCAATTTGGTAGTTTTTGATTTATGTCCGAGACAGACTTTCGGTTGGAATATCTTCAGAGCCCGCGGGATATCCAATTTGAGTTTCATTATTTATTTCGTTGTGGTACAGTCAGAAAAAAGATTACATTAATATTATAAAGAGAAAATATCGTGAAAAATCGTAATATATGAAAAATCGTATCAGTGAAACAATTTTCAGATCACGCGATTCAAGTGATTTCAGAGTCCAGTTCCAGAAACAAATCTGGACATTTTTTTTTCTTTATTTTTAAGAGGCTTTTGTTTTTAACAGATGACGACAGCCCCAAAATTACAGAGAGAAAATAGTCGGATTTCAAAATCTGTACTGCATTTTAACATTAAAATATTATGATGAAAAATAGTTATGATCTTTATAATAATAATAATAATAATCTTTATTTCAGAAGTCCATAGTTCCATAGATTACATTTAACAATTTTAATCAATTAATTATATATTACCTTTATTTATTTACTAATTATTTAAGTTTTTGAATTTTTATCGAGGACCAAGAGGCAAATCCAATGTCTCTGAATTGGATAGTCCGCTCTAGCTGCAATCATCTTGAAGATGCTGTTGCTACTGGTTCGAACACTAAAAATACTTTTTAACATACTTTAGTTTTTTTTTATACTTTAGTTTTTTAACACTAAAATGTTAAATATTTTAGAATTTTAGTGTTAAAAAGTAGTTTGTTCGGATGTTGAGATCCGACTATATGCTTTTTATGCACAGAAATATTTTCTTAGGACCTGCCATGATTTCCTACGAAACGTATAGGAAAAGTTTTTGACAATTTCTGAATTTAGTGCTTCAAAGATGCAAAATTGGTCAGATTGGTCAGATAGGTACCCTATATGTAGGTATATAATATTACAGGGTTCACATCAAATAGATACATAAGAATAGATACCTAGATAATAGAATATTAGGGTGTAAAAAGACCGGCGACATAACCGCTATGAACCTATATAAAATAGTAATTGAAGTTATTCAGCAGTAAAAATACCTACTACCAAGTTGCTTTAGAAACAATATTGGTCGCGTGATAAACTACAAAAATATGCAATAAGTAGAACAAAATTTACTAAACTTTCGGGCTTAATATCTTGAAAACCGTTGATTTTCCAGCTCAATTTCCACGTCTAAAATGTTCGTACTGGTGTAGGGAATATCACAGTTTTGGATATGTCGGAGGTTTTCTGACATCCTGTATATCATGAAATAAAAAGTACTTTAACATTAAGGGAGCATTTTCGCATATTACACCGCTGCACAAATAAAACCAGCAATGGGTTCGACTCATTTAAATTGTAAATCGAACCCGCTATACCGCCCGTGGCTCGGTCATGTATTGATTTTACGCTTGACCAAAAAGAGATAATAATGTTGGTATGCTAATGTAAATTATTGACTGATACACAAAGGGTTTGTGTTGCTGATGTAAAATGAAATATTCGACAATTTTCCGTACGAATAGGTAATTTTTCTATGGTTTCACCTATTGTTACTCAAAAGTTCCCGACAATACAGGATATAAAATAAAAAAGAGTACCTAGATATGTGAAAATTCAAATGTAAACATTTTCGGTCCTGAATTGTGCTTTGCTTCTGAATCGCAGTCACATCCCCAGTACTATAATGGCAAGCGAAGCTGACTGATACGCCAGGTATAAAAAATTAAACAATTAAATAAATGGATACTAATAATATGGCTTGGACGTTATCACATTATCGTTATCGCTCTATCTATAACTCTACACACCCTAACTCTACAAGGCCTAACTTCTTAAACTCTACACCTTAGTCAGAATATGTGTCTTGGCCGTTTCGTTACTGCAAGAACCTTTGTTTAACAGGAAAGTAATTAACAGTAGATACATTTTTCACCTTACGCTCATGGAATGGAGCGAAATGGCCAAGCCACATATTCTGACTAAGGTGTAGAGTTTGAGAAGTTAGGCCTTGTAGAGTTAGGGTGTGTAGAGTTATAAGCTTGGCTCTGTTGAAAATGTTAGAATAACATGAGAAATATCAAATAAATAAATAAACAACTTTTGCTAGTTGGAAGAATAGAAGATTTTATTGAAGTGACGTTCAAAAATAATATTAGAACAATATATTTAAAAATTTAAATGTTTTCGATTACATTGACACATTCTTTGATTGCTAGTAAAGCATACAACATACAACAGGCTCTACATGAGATCTGATAACTTTTTGACAGTGCCCGTCATATGGACTCGTCTTGGCATCATTTTACATGAATATGTTTTTGGTAGGATACATCTCTACTGTTATTGTTACAAATTGACGCTTACTTAAAAAAATTTTATTCGTAGCTCATACGTACAGTGATATCGCTCGAATAATTTCCCATCGCTGACCGCTGGCCAATCACGATTATTATTGTTGAATGCTGAACATTTGGCGCAGCTCCACGCTGCACGAAGCGAGCACAAAGCTCGCTATTAACTGGGCCCTTATTCACTACTAGCTGTGCTCCGCGGTTTCACCCGCGGTAATTTCGCAGTTCCCGCGGGAATTCCGGGATAAAAGTACCCTATGTCCTTCTCTGTACCCCTGACAACGTGCATGCCAAATTTCATTCAAATCCGATCAGCCGTTTTTGCGTGATTGAGTAAACGTATGCGAAAGCGGATTTTCATCCGACTTGCTTCAAATTTATCGTCACTGCTCAGCTCGTATGTGTCTTAGCGTTATGTTATAGCCTATAACCTGCCCAGGTTATGGACTACAATCGTACCAAGTTTGGTTAAAATCCCTTCAGTTGTTTTTGACCCATGCGTGCACATACACACAGACAGACAGACAGACAGACAAAAAATTTACTGATTTAATTTTTGGTATCGATCACCATTCATCCTCCAACATTAATTTTGAATATATTCAATGTACAGAATTGACCTCTCTACAGTTTTATTATAAGTATAGAAGATGACCAGCATAACCCATAACGCGCGTCCCAAAAATGTATTTCCAAACGTTCTAGGTGCCAAGATATAAGAAATTATTATTCATTACGCCATAAGAAACGTTGTAAATGATTTTTTTTGATGGATCAACGCACAGCCTAAAGCGCTAAACGTAGGGACCTGAGACTTGGAGGGTGTGTTCTTTGTATGACATAGGCATCCGATAAGAAAGGATTTTTTAAAATATGTCCCCATAAGGGGTTGCAAAGTTTTTATGGAACAATTCCGCGGGAACTTCGAAATTATCGCGGGTGAAACCGCGCGGGACAGCTAGTTGATGAATATAATCCTTACTTACTAATATTATAAATGCGAAAGTGTTTTTTGTCTGTTTGTTACGCTTTCACGCCTTAGCGGCTCAATCGATCATCATGAAATTTTGCAAACACGTGAAACCGCGGGGAACAGCTAGTATTTTTATATGCTGATGTTTTGTTACAAAACAGCTGCGTTCAGCGGAAATTAACGCCACCTCCGTGCGGAAATGCTTATGAAAAACTATTTTTCCGAGCCGCGGCTTCCTTGCAATTTATTGTTGAATACTTGATGACGTAATTTTCGTTTATAAAATCTATTCTCCATGCACTTCTGTAAGCCTAATGGATTTCACTTCTTTATTTATGGCTTTTAACTGTATCTATACAGATATAAAATAAAAGTGCCTGTTTGTTTATAATAACAGCTTCCGAAAATATAATATACAGGCTGTTACGGAAAGGTGTAGTCATATTTGACGATCGTGTTCACGTTATCGTCTGCAATGATTTGACACTAGTAACTGGACCGGTACCATGAAATAAACTTTCCTAATATCTGTAAGGTTTGCTGTTATTAACTTGTCTCTGCACCCCAACGGTGATAAATTGCATAAAATGATCTTGAACCCGTCACCTTTAACCATTTCATGACCTACCCAGTGATGTAACATGTTTATTTGGTTGCGGAAGTGGTCGATAATTTTTTTTATTTTATTTTGATTATGATATTTTGAAGTACGGTTTTTGTGCTAAATATAATGAACAAAATTATTGGATAAGATGGCTGGATCACAATCTACAAATATGACTACACCTTTCCGTAACACCTTGTATGCATTAGGTACTTTTAACAAATTACCAAGTCTAATGATTATTGTAGGATGTCTGTTTCTGTTTGTTTCGGCTAAATTCTGAAACGATTGGACCGATTTTAACGGGTCTTGCACTGGGCCATGGTTGATGTTAAAAGGAATAAATAGGGTGACTTTTATGAGTTCCTGTGGGAATCCCGAAAGTGTTGAAACCACGGGACACAGCTAGTTGTAACTATAAACAATAAATCCTACATAAATCTGGTTCATTCGAATTAGTCATTTTCAAAAGTAGTATAAAATTTCAGGTCTATTATTGCATGCCCGCTACAGAACTTAATTTTGGCAACAACACTTAATCAATATGACATCGTGTGTTAGTTCCCAGTTATAACATACTCGTTATAACAAAACATATAATCCATACACATAAATAAAATTGAAGTGCCTGTTTGTAATACCAAATTAACAGCTTTTTACTAAAGAAATGCATTATGAAATTATAAGCACCGTATATGATACGGTACTTACATTAAAAAAAAACCTTTTGTTTTTTTTTTCAATTTTTCTTTGTCTGAATGTCTGTTTGTTTGTTCCGGCTAGTCTCTGAAGCAGCTGGACTGATATCAACGGGACTTTCACTGGCATATAGCCGATGTTTTAAGGAGTAACTTAGGCTACTTCTATTTTAGAAAAACAAAAATCCTGCGGGAATTTTGAAACACGCAGGGGAAACCGCGAGGCACAGCTAGTTGAATATACGACAGATATGATAAAACTGTGTACAAACAAAGTATGCTACCTGTACTTACAATGAGAAAAAATTTAATCTCTGGAACCACGGAACAGATTCTAAAAATTCTTTCAAGGCAGAAGAAGCTAGTATTTCCGAGTAACGTAGCGTGCCTACATTTTATCCCAGAACAAATAGTTCCTGCATTAGGGTAATGATAGAACTGCATCAAAATCCATTTCGTATTTAGAACAACGAAGCCGACTCAGACGACAACCACAGTTTAAAATATAAGTATATAATTATTATTAAAAATTATGTTTTTTTTTATATTTAACATTTATACATAGATCACGTGTTGTGAACTTGAAACATTTTATTTTTTGTGTTTATCGGTTAAACTTTTATATATCATACTAGCTGTCCCCCGCGATTTCATCCGCGGTAATTTCGGAGTTCCCGAGGGAATTCCGGGAAAAAAGTGCTGTAGTTTACTGTGATAAGCAGTTGCCCGCATTAATTCCGGAGTTCCCGCGGGAATTCCGGGATAAAAACTATCCTATCTTTTAAGTTGGACCATATTATAAATGGTTACAAAGTTTTATCAAAATTCGTTCAGTAGTTTCGGAGTCCATCGCGGACAAACAACGTGACACGTGATGATAAGATAAGATTAAAAATTATTTCTTTTTTTTTTATATTTAACATTTATAAATAGATCACGTCTTGTAAACTTGAAACATTTTTTATTTTTGTGTTTATCGGTTACATTTTTTTACATCATAATATCTATCACTTAACTAGCTATTCCCCGCGGATTCACCCTCGTATGGAGGTTAAAACGTGTTCACGAAATTTCGTGATGGTCGGTTGAGTAGTTACTGCGTGAAAACGTAACAGAGAAACAGAGAAAGTTACTTTTGCATGTATAATATTAGTTGGGATTCAATTGCAAACTCATAGCAGGATCTTTCCTGATATTTTGAACGCTTGCATCTCAGGAATATCTGATTTGAAAAATTCATTTAGTGTTTAGCCCATTTATCGAGAAAGGCTACTGGCTATATATCATCACACTAACCGCCGCACTCAGAGTCGACTTTAATGGTTACTTAGTTAAGTATAGATTTTTAGAACAAAACTGCCGCAATCAGACAAGTTTAATAAATTAATGTTAATTGGTATTTAACTAATCAAGTTACATCTCATTAAATGCCAATTAACATTAATTTACTGAACGTCTCTGATCGCGGAAATTTTGTTTTAAAAATCTATACTTAACTAAGTAACCATTAAAGACGACTCTGAGTGCGGCCGTAAGACCAATAGGATCAGAGCAGCAATTATAAAATGTTGTTAAAATGGGAAAAATATTCCTAATGAGAGCTTCCAATGCGTACCTACGCTGCGTTGACAAGTTGGCTGTGGAATATATTTTACGTAGTTTTTTCCTCAAATTAACACGGGTTCATCTAAAATAAAATACATAAAATATTGTGTAAGTTTAAATTTTATAATACAACTAGCTGTGCCCCGGGGTTTCACCCGCGTGAGTTGCGGAATTCCCGTAGGAACCACTTTTTTTTTTAATCAAAGTAGCCTAATAAGTTACTCTTTATAACATCAGCTATCTACCAGTGAGAGTCCCATTAAAATCGGTCCAGCCGTTTCAGAGATTATTCGGAACAAACAGACAGATAGACAGACAGAGTAAAATTTTAAAATTTGATTTTTTTTACCGTACTTTCTAGCGTACCTTTTACCATATACCGTGAAATCAGACACTTCAATTTTATTTATGTATATAGACGTAGATATATAGGTATGTTAAATATAAATATTAAAGTGCCTTGGATTTTGGTTTGTTATGTGTAACATACTTTTCTGTAATTATTAGGCACCATGTGATATCAAGCGCAATACCTATGTACATATATGTTGGTTTGGTAAATGTTGCAAACTGGGGTTGGGTGAAGATAAATCAGGTGCATTAATTAAAGCGTAACATATTTTCAAAACATATTTATTGCAATAATTACTGAATAATTATTTGAATAACCGACGACCCGATTGGCGCGGCAAGTCAAGAATCATGACCTTTTGTTTTTGACCGTTTCTAACATTTTGTTGTTTTTTTATAAAAAGAACTGGGCGTTTTGTTTGATATTAGAAGAGAAGGCTGGTTGTTCATTTTATATCTTATTTGATTAGATACGTCAAAGTTTACAAAAAAAAAATTATAGATACGTCAAACAATGTTAAATACATAAAAGTTTACTGAAAAAAATTCGTAAATAATAATAATAATAATACTAATTTATTTCAGGTAAAAACCAATTGCCATCCAAAAGAAAAAAAAAACAAAAAAAATATTGTAATTATTAGGTCACCTCCGAACTAATGTTGAATAACTTTTAAACTATGAATTCTTTCCACATAATTCATATTTTAATCATATTATTGTTTATTGTTTTTAAATGGGATGTATCAGGTTTTTGGTTAATTCATTAACACGTTGTATATAGTCCCGCAGAAAGACTTAATGTTTGCCACACACAACAATCTAGGTGTGTGTGGCAAACATTTGTCATACTTCACTTTGCCATTGTTTGTATGATAAATACACAGTGCACTGTCATAAATAAACATGTGTCACTGAATCAGCTCGAAAGGAGATTCATATTTTCGGTCCGTACCTCGTATTGTGCACCCAGTACGTCAATGCGATAGAAATGTTCATTAGTTAAAGTAGGAAAATTAGAGACGTGTATATTATTTACACGTAAAATCTTCCGTTGTGAAATAAAACCAGTCCAAGGTATTGACAAGAATATATTTAATCTTTTTGCAAATACATATACAGAGTGGAAAAAGTTAAACAGGGGACGTATTTAAGAAGGGTATTCAGTATCCGATTCTATTTTCAAATAGTTATTTTAAAAAAAAACATACCTATTTTTTTTTTTTACGAAATTTGGGCGTGACGACGCTGACGCATTATACCCTAAAGGTGATTCCAGGCTGATCATTCTGCAAGTGTATGTAACTATTATGTCTTTTTTCAGATGTACCTAAGATACAAAATGGCGTCTAATGAACACTGAATTTTTTCTCGGCAACACGAACATAGCATGGACGTGCTAACCCATTACGTACTGATAGCTGGACCGCCATAACGTGGCCGGAGGATTCCTAATAGCTGGCGTTCTTAACGGTATTAACCATCAGACGAGGTAAAACTGGCGATTATTTTTTCAACATTCGAACGCCAATTGGGTCAATGGGACCCGCACAGTCGGCCCACACGCGAGCTAATGCCAACATTACCCTGATTGCATGCTTAGCTCTGTTTGTTTACGGAAATACAAAACAAAATTGTCGATTTTGTGTTTATGTTGCGGTGAATGTTTGAAATCAGAAGTTAGGAAACTCGCGATGCCTTTCTCTTTATCGTAATGGGCAGTATGAAAAGCGTTTTAGCTCGCTATATTAATTACTTGCTGACCTCCACAATTTCACCCGCGATAATTTCGGATTTCCCGCGGGAATTCCGGGATAAAAAGTCCCTATGTCACTCAAGATCACTTTAGCTTCTTCTAAGTGAAAGAATATTCAAAATTGTTTCGGTAGATCGAGCGATCACCCCCTACAGTCTCACAAACTCACAAACTCCGGAGTTTCCGCGGGAATTCCGGAAGTCGCGTGGCGTCGGAAGTTACAGAATGATTGAAACATAGGTACGTTGTTGAATCATAATGATTTAAATAACTAGTTAGGACATACCTAATGTATTATTATTTATTTTTAATTTTTTTTATGTAAGATAAATGTTTTATTGGCTGGAGATATTAATAGAGAATTATTTAATTAATTATTTATTATTTGTATCATATTTATATTGTTATTATTAGGTGAGGTTAAGTTTATTTTTAGTTTATTACTAGTTAGGTATATTTCCACAGTTTAAGCGCTTGTTACACTTTACAATTGTAAAGCTGGATACAATTTAGGATCAGTGAGTGAGAGAGAGCGAGCGAGTGATCACACTACATTAAAATATACCCTAGACTGGTCGATTCTCGGTCGGTCTTTCTCACTCACTGATCCTAAATTGTATCCGATTTAGACTCCCTAAATTGGAAGTAATGTGATAAGCCCATTAATGTGCCCAGAATTTCAATTCTCTTGCTCTCTATCCTATCCAAGAATTTCACACTCGTCTCTTCTCTTGGGAAGTCTGCTTTCCGAGCGAGCGGTAAATGTAAAAATGTACGTATTATTATATTCAGACTGAAATCAAATTTTATGAGCTTAATAATTTTTTTTAGTTTGAGTTTAAAATTTTGAATCCCTAGGTAGGTAGAATATATCAGTATTCTCAAGAAAACTTTTGCTATAGAAAGGATTTTTCAAATGGAACAGAAATCTTTTGTTTTTAACACTACTGAGGTATTTGGACAATATATATATAGCTATATTTCTGGAAATTTTAATAATAACCATTAATAAAACTTGCTCAGCAACACAGTCTGAAGATAACAGGCGATTACACTACGTGTGGGATGTTAAGTAATTTTTTTGCTCGACTGTGCGTCTGGAAAAGGGTTTCTGTTTTGTAGTTAGATACTTAGTTTTTCACCGATCATCAATATAAAGTAGATTCGTGGGTAGAACTTCATCAATGCATGAATTTAATTTATACTTATAATAAAACTGTAGAGGTCAATTCTGTACATTGAATATATAGGGTAAAACCCGGATAGTTGCCACACTTTTCGAAATCATTTTATATCTCCCAGTACATAAATCAAAATATTTTATTTTTTAAACTGGCAAGTACTTTGGTTCTTTATCTACAAATTTATTAAATGTAAAAGACATTATCTTTGAAATTTCCAGAGTATTAGCGATTTCTACGGACCTCTACTTTTTGTGACATCTATCCCATATATGGGATAGTTGTCTAGTCCATATAAATTACATTTAGGATAGACGACCCGCCGGGAAACAAGGCATCTATCCCGAAAAATCTTTGATCGCACCTTGCGTTCCCGTGCAATCGCACAGAGACATGAGACGCGGTCCACTTAATAGTAGTTGGAAAGTCTTTTGATAGATAAATAAAATAGCACGCGATTCATCTGCAAAACTAGAGTAATTACGATCGGGGCAACTATACCCCCAGGGCAACTATCCTGGTTTTACCCTATTCAAAATTAAAATTAATATTAGAGAATGAATGGTGATCGATACTGATGCCAAATTTTTTGTCTGTCTATCTGTCTGTCTGTATGTGCACGCCTGTGTCAAAAACTACTGAAGGAATTTTAACCAAACTTCGTACGATTGTAGTCCATACTCCTGGGCAGGTTATAGCCTATATAACATAACGTTAAGACACTTAGGAGCTGAGCAGTGACGATAAATTTGAAGCAAGTCGGATGAAAATGCGCTTTCGAGCTCTTATCCTCGCTTACGTTTACTCAATCACGCAAAAACGGCTGAACGGATTTGGATGAAATTTGTCATGCACGTTGTCAGGGGTACAGAGGACATAGGATACTTTTTATCACGGAATTCCCGCGGGAACTTTTAAATTACCGCGGGTGAAACCGCAGGGCACAGCTAGTCATTAATATAAAGTGGATTCGTGGGTAGAACTTCATCAATGCATCAATTTAATATCAACGTAGGAGACAACGGATGTGACGTATGTACGTGCATGAAGTCAACGGAAGTGACGCATCAGTTGTAACAGTATTTTAGAGTTCAGTGAACTTATAATGTAAATTTATTGTTCTCTCAAACATGCCTGTGATAAATCCATAAAAACCTTTTGCTTATAAGAAATATTTGCTGTTCATTGGTCGCTAAAACTCGAGAATGACTGGACCGATTTGACAAATTTGGAGCTTGAAATATTTTCGAAGTTCAGGAAAGGTTTAAGAAGTAAAGTACTTTGGAGTTTCTGCGGGAATTCCGAAACTCACGCGAGTGAAACCGTGGGGCACAGCTAGTCTGTTAAATTAACGTGATACTTAAACCTTTCCTTTCATAAAAAATGCATATTTTAGTATCACAATGTAGGTACATTATTTTAAAAATCACTTTGAGAATTACACAATGCAAAATAATATAATATCGTGTCACCATAAAGAGCAGCCATTGTAAAGAGTTTTGCACAGTTTACCTTCACACGTCGCGCCGTTCCGTTTCGCGCGACGTGAGTTCTCTACCACTGTTACATTCGTTTGTTATATTCTCTCATATTTTCACGTTTCGTTACACGTAACACTAACGCAATTACATTGTTCGTTCGCTCAGCGTTATCGTTTACAGACAATAGACTAAGTGGCAAAAAAGATAGGGGAATGCTGAAACGGCTCTGACATTTTAGCCGAGGTGGGTGAAGGTAGAATAACAAAGGAAAATTATAATGAGTCTAGGACGTCCTCAGAAAAGCTGACATGAAGGGGTGAGATTAAAGGTGTCGGGGAAGGAGGTCTATAGTTATTTGGTGGCTTTAAGTCTTTAGTCATTGCCTACTCGTTTAGAAGTAGAGTGTGACTATATTACGGATTTACACTGTACAGTGTACACTTGAATGCAAGAAAATTGAGCTAGTGAAGCCGTGAAAAATCGTCTAGTCTAATATAATTAATCAATCGTAAAATATTAAATAATTGCGGTTATGTTACAGCTATAAGATTCAAATTGGCTACTATGTGTGTCTATTAGTTTCATCTTCACATTGATTGACAAATTCCCCCGTTTTTGTATTCTGATAATAGCGATGTGCTATCTTCGATACCTACATATCTTTTGCAGATTAAAAGAGGATTTTTTTCGGTTAAGTGGCGCGTACTCTCCCAAGTCGTGAAATGTGACAGACAAAGCGAGTAAGGAGAAGCTATTCGGTACCGAAATGAAATAATAAAAATGACGATATAGCCCACTCGCTCGCTACAACTCGAGATATTACGGGCGGCAAAAAAAAACTCTCGGGCGAGGGAAAAAAACCGGCTAAGTGCGAGTCGGACTCACGCATGAAGGGTTTCGTACCGTTATCTATAAAAACGGCAAAAAAATCATGTGATCATAGGAGTCCGCCTTAAATATTAGTTTTAATTTAATTAAAATAAATATTTTTACAGTAAATATATATACATATAAATATTTTGTGAATATTTTAAGCGTCTACCTCATAGATCCACCTGTTGCCATTATCAATAGGTATAGAAATAAAACGAGCAAAAAAAAAACACGTTTGGCTACATGGAAGTTCCATTAAATATTTATTTTATTCTGTTTTTTAGTATTAGCGGCAACAGTAATGCATCATCTGTGAAAATTTCAACTAACTATTACGGTTCATGAGATACAGCCTGGTGATAGACGTACAGACGGATGGATGGACTGACGGGCAGCGAAGTCTTAGTAATAGAGTCCTGTTTTACCGTTTGGGGTACGGAACCCTGAAAAGAAACCACTCGTGTGACCTCAATAGCGATAGTGTCGTCGCAATAGAAATTTATAGAACTGTCATTGAAAAACGCGAGATTCACGCCGCGCCGCCATACCATTGCTCGTAATATATCAAAAACTCAGTCTTCAAACTTTGCGAATCCAAACTAATCGCTACATATTATAAAACCGTCGTCCGCCTTGTATGTCTGTCTGTTCGCGGCAAACTCAAAGACTACTGAACGATTTCCATGCGGTTTTTACCAATACATAGAGTGACTAGCTGTTCCTCGCGGTTTCACCCGCGTTAGTTTCGGAGATCCCGCGGGCATTCCGAGATTAAAGTACTTACTAACGTATATTTTTTCTGTATCTACCCTTGACTACGTGTAGGTAGTATGCAAAAAATTTAGTTTCTTTCGCGTTATATTTCCGGGATAAAAAGTAGCCTATATCCTTCCGTCGTTGTCAGGGGTAACAACGTGTATGCAAAATTTCGTGGTGAGCCGTTGAGCCGTTTAGCCGTTAAAGTGTAACAAACAAACAAACTCAAAAGGATTCAAGAGGAAGGTTTACACGTATAGTTCATCCTGGAATTCTCGCGGGAACTCCGAAATTGAAAAAAAGAACGAAAGAAGAAAGAAAGAAAGATCTATTCAAGCAAGCGGAGAAACACAACACAAATGAACACAGTCATACAAAACAACACAAATGAAAACAATTAAATAATAACAAAATAAATAATAACAAAATAAAGAAAAAACAAAATAAAGAATAATGAAATAAAACTAAACAAGAAACAATATCATATTTTGTCATTTGTGTGGTATGTCTCCACGCTCAAAATGGACCTGAAATTGCAATGAAATTCGAGTAGTCTTTGAGTTTATCGCGAACCGACAGACAGAGAGCCGGTCGCGGCAGAAAGAGACTCTGTTTTAATATAAGTAGGCAGTGAAGTAGGATTTCTATTGCCACTTCCATAAACTAATAGCGAATCATAATTCAACGTTCTTTCACCAAACACTGCTGAGATGTAAGGATTCTACTATGTTTTGATAATATAACTCAGCCCTGCCATAGATGTGTCGATCGATTTTTTTTCTTCTTCTCCTCTCTTTTTTCTCATTCACTCTCTCGTTTCGTATTATATTTTATCTGTTACTTAAATATGCGAGTGCGATGTGCTATTCCGAATTCGTTTCGTAAGAAGATATTTATTATTTCAATACTAATAGCGAATAGAATATGTTTTATCTCGTTTACTAAACTTACAGGAATGAAATCGCAGAAGAAAGTAGGTACCTACCTACTGTGTTTGTCGGTATGAATAATTTATTTATTTATCTTTTACGTAAAATCTATTATTTAGTCTAATTCTTCTAACCAATATTATGGATTCAACAAGGAGATGAGTTTGTCTGTTTGTGTATTGCACTTTCACGCCTTAACTATTCAACCGATCATCATGAAATTTTGCTCTCACGTTATAAGTGGTACAGAAAACGACATAATATTATTATGGTACTTTATATCCCAGAATTTCTGCGGGTACGAAATTAACGCGGGTGAAACTGCAGGAAACAGCTAGTAAATCTATACTTTATTAAAAAAGTAGAATCCGCGATTCTGTAGGTACATTGAATATTTTTAACAAAAACTGACAGGGGACGATAAACGAAGAGTAACCAACCACAAAAAAAGGGTTTTTAAAATCTTTTATGTCTGTTTGTCTGTCTGTCTGTCTGTCTGTCTGTCTGTTCACGATAATCTCCAAATCTACTAAACGGATTGTCATGCGGTTTTCACAGGTAGATTAAACTTAGCCTGGGGCTACATATAGGCTTTGTTTCATTGAAATCGGATGTCGGGAAAAAAGTTGTTGTATAAACCTTTCGCGCGGGTGAAACCGCGGGGCACCGCTAGTTAATAAATAAAACATATTATACCTACCTGTATCTACATACACACACTTATTGCTTTATAAAAATAGGCTTCACCGTTGACAAACCACATGCGGAATTATTGCCCTGAAACTAGCTATAAGGATAGCACTGCGGAGCTCTTCTGGAAATTGATAGGAAATTGAACGTATTAGCTGGTTTGGGCTTTTTTCTTATGATTGTAAGAGATAGCTATGCATGTTTATTGCTATGATGCTATATCTATAAATGTATATAAAAGCAGAACTGACTGACTGATCGATCAAAGCACAGCTGAAACCGCTGGGTCATGAAATTAAGCATGAAATTTTGCACAAATCGTTAAAATGACGTTATTCAAAAAGAAGAAAAACGTTACCGGACAAGCATTTAAAGTTTTCAATAGAGTACTTGCATGTTTTTTTTTATTTCCGGTCTATTTTATAGATATATGGCCTACTTAAACAAAGCAAGGAAAAGAAAACAAATATATGCATACATTAATTAGATAGAGCGTTCAAAGTTCCTACTTTAGACCTTACCGCCGAAACGCGGAATGACGCCACTAGTCAAAAATTACGCCTTATTAATCTGTAATAGAGATGTCACTGTCGTATTGACAGAGTCATGTGACACTGACAGACAGATAACTTCAATATCACAAAGCTAAATTAAGGTTGACTGTGTCGAGTTACTTCCAAAAGTTCCAGTAAAGAATCAAAATGCGTCTTACCGATGCATTTTAAAGTAAACAACTTCAGAAAAAGGAAAATATGTGTTGACTGTATGCACTTAGTTTCTTTTGCCTTCCCTGAAAGAGGTAAATATTTCCTAAAAAAATAAAAGTGACGTAATATGTTAAGCGTGGCTGTGATTGATGTCTCGTTGCAACGTTCCGTTTCACAAAACCAAAAGTTGAATATTTTGGAAACTATTGATAATTTTTTAGTAAACCTTTCACGATAATGCTTTTCTAAGGCTCTATTTTTTAAATATTGACACAATTTCTTATCTTTTCTTTCTCATGCAAGTACCCTATTGCATTAAAGTTCATTTTTCTTATTTTTTTAAATTATTATAATTACATAATATTTTGTAAGTATAGTAAATTTTACGGTATTATTTAAGTATTATATTTATATAATTTATTTTAAATAATTTATTGAAATTAAGAACTACAAATGCTTGTCTGTAAAGGTTGCTTTTTTTGAATAACATCATTTTTCTATTTAACCGATGAAATATTCCTTAAGTGACGTAAGTGTGTACTAAGAAAGGATTTTTTAAAATTCAAACCCTCAGGGGGTGAAAAGGGGTTGCAAAGTTTGTATGGAACAACATGGAAATTATTATTATTATTATTATTCTGTTTTCTTGGAAAAATGTCTGATTTCGACTACAACGCGAACGAGGTCGCGGACAAAAGCTACTGGACTGTGGAGAAACATTCAACTGTCTACCTTGGGTCTCTGATGTGATTTGGTGGGTTAGAGAAGATTGCCGTAATATGTGATCAGAATACTTTGACGAGAGGTCGTTATCCAAAGGTATTTGGTACAAAACCATTCAGCACACATTGCCTCGTGGCCGCGCTCCTTGGTTTGATAGCGTTAACCTTACAAGACAAGATATTATCATGGCGCTAAGACTTCGAACTGGACATATTCCGCTTAACAAGTTCAAGTTTATGATGGGTATTACAAATTCACCAAATTGTGAAGTGTGCCATGTGGTGGAAGACACATATCATATTTTAAGAGAATGCGTTCGAGGTCGAACCGAGAGGCAAAGTATACGGTCAAAATTCAAAATTTCAAATAATGTTGCAGATTTTAACGTTATCCTTTCCCAACCAAATTCAGAGGCGGCCAAGCAGGTGTACCGAATGGTAATTAATATCATAAAAAAAGGAAATTGTTAATTTAAATTAGTATTAATGCCATAGATTGCTACCTACTATAGATTGTATAAGTGTTTATTTTTATATAGGGGTGACATCTTCAATTATGAAGAAACCCCTCTCAATAAAGATTACAAAAAAAAAAAAAAGCTACTAGTTTCTTATATGTGCATGTCAGTTGGATGCCGATAAGCAATAACATGTTAACCCACAAAATGAAGTTATTGATTCAGAACGATTTATTGAGAGTTGAACGTTTTTTAATTATGTGTTTACCTTATTACATTATTTAAATATGTAACTAAATATTTAATATGTCGGAAATAGAAAGGATCAGTAGTAGCAGATAACAGCAGAATAGTTATCTGCTATTGTAAAGATAGATGACTAACTGATGATGATAACATAATGTAACTGAAGGCAGGGATAGGTATGACCGAGACTATTAGCTGAGTGACACATCTAGAACGAACTAGAAACTATTACAATTAATCGCAACAACATAGAAGTTGTACAGCATACCAGATATCCGTAGGGAACACGGAGCAGTGCCTGGGACTTGCGACCCAGGTGTAGGTTTAATGGGGCCCTTTACAATGCATGAACGCTCACCTCCACTGCCCGTGCTCCCGACTTAAGCAAACCTCTGGAAACAATTAAGTTCCTGCGGGAATTCCGGGATAAGAGTAATTAATTCACATAATGTAGGTATATACTTATCAATTTATAATTGGAGATTTTCCATCAATTTTACAGAATGAAACTCAAAACATAAAAGTTTAACCTTTTAAAGGGGAAAGTAAACTAAAATAAACCGTGTGTGAATTCAGCTGTTATATTACGAAAGTTAATGTTCTCCATAATAATACCAATACTAAGCTATCTATAGTTATGTAACTTTCTCTTTCTGAATCTACACAGTATACATATAAAATGCTTTGTCCTGAATAACTGACTGACGGATCGACGCACAGCCTAAACTGCTGATCGTAGAGACCCGAAACTTGGAGGGTAAGTTCTTTGTATGACGTATAGGCATTCGATAGGAAAGGATTTTTGAAAATTCAACCCCTAAGGAGATGAAAACGGGTTGCAAAGTTTGTATGGAACAATTCCGTGAGAGTTTGAAATTATCGCGGGTGAAACCGTTGTAGAGTATATACTTTCAGTTTTGTTCGACTCATTAAAATTTAATACTTATTACAAAACTTGCGATAAATAAACACAAAGTATAAGGATTGGGCAAACTTAGCTGAGTAGCTAAATGAAGCCTTAAATTATTCAGGTAACTGGAAATCAATCGGTTTTCTTAACTTGCTTGAGGCCGCTATAACTAAATAATTTTATACTATTGTTATAAAGAGAAAAACTTTGTTTCCAAGTTTGTTTAAAAATCTCTGAAGGTAATCAAAATTTTAGTGGATAAAACACAAATTCGTGCTTATAATTTCCCAATAAATTGTTGAAAAAATTTGCCTGTCAAAACGCCACTAAGCAGTTTTTTTTTGTGTAACTGAAAATCCGATTAGTAGGAATATCACAATGTACTCCAAACACAATTCCCAATTTCATGACTTTTTCACTTCTATAAAAAGGTTACACTATTAAAAAAACTCATGAGTGTCCATCGTGGAACATTTGGTTAGAATGAAGTTTTTTTCATATTAAACTGAGTCTGTTATGTCCTTAATGCGTAAAAAGAGGCAAAAATAAAAAGAAACTCGTTTCGAAAACAAATGACAGGCTTTTTTTTAACCGACTTCCAAAAAAGGAGGAGGTTCTCTATTCGACTGTATGTTTTGTCAGCCAAATAGATCCCGGGCAGACGCGAGTTGGCTTATAGACCGACTTCGAACCGATCGGTATTTGGTTATGTATTTTTAACTTTTTAGTGTAAGTGCATTTTTGTATTCTGAAGTCGGTTTTAAATTTTTGTTAAAATTTTATTTTTCCGTGGAGCAGCCATATTACGCCGTGACGGAAAATCCCATCCCATCAGCACCGTGCGATAAAGAACTACGTTCTAAAAATAACGTCACTACCTATAGAAAAACAACAAACCTATTTATGGGTTCCATTTTCCAGTCTGGGCGTGTATAAATAATACACATATGTATCTATATCCTACTAATATTATAAATGTGAAAGTGTGGATGTTTGGATGTTTGTTACTCAACCACGCAAAAACGGCTGAACGCATTTGGATGAAATTTGGCATGCACGTTTTCAGGGGTACAGAGAAGAGCATAGGGTTCTTTTTATCCCAGAATTCTCGCGGGAACTCCGAAATTACCGCGGGTGAAACCGCGGGGCACAGCTAGTGTAACAATATGTAGTATATACCACGTTTGCTGGGTTCCACGACACAAGCTTATAGCTTAGTGTGGGATCAAGTAGATCTGTGTGTTGTGTAACGGATTATTATTATTATTTAAGTACAAACAAATCGTTTGTGTGTCATACCACGTCACTATACTAAGTAAATACAAATACATTTTTTGTCAGATGCCGTAAACCTATTTCTGTACATCGATCGCCATAAATTGTGCTCGTATGCTTTTATGTCGACATCGTAAAATTGATAGGTGAATTTTGTTGAAGGGGAAGCGGGGGAGGCTGGGGGGGGTTGGACTTAAACAAAAAGGTACGTATTTTTACCTCCCTTGTTGCGTAAATTGTTCGGATCACCGTTATCATCGATTATATACTTTTTACCGTCGATAAATAAGGTCTTGTCACGCCACAATAATTATATTGTTTTTGCAATCATTCCTTTTATTTGAAAAGAAGATGTTGTCATGAACTCACTTTACGTCTCTGTATTTTATGTCATTGTTTCTCATCTGGAGATTTGCGCCCACCCTTCCTCCGGCCCTCTGTACGCACATCAAACGAGTTTCGAATGCACTTCAACCGCGCGTTTGTATTTTATTTTTTTTATTTAAAGAACTTTATTGCACAATTATTGTACAAAGGCGGACTTAATGCCTAAAGCATTCTCTACCAGTCAACCTTTTGGCTGGGTGAGAAGTTGTGGCGGGTTAGATAGAAATAAAAACAAAAAGTATTTATTTAGCAATATTACTATGAATATATAGAATAATAAAGCACATTGGAGTTTCTCGGTGTTAGAGGCGTGTGTCTGGATTGGTTTGCCAGTTATCTCACAGGACGGACACAAATGGTAAAGATTGGCGATTTGGTGAGTGACCCGCTCCCTGTGAGTTTTGGCGTACCCCAGGGTAGCGTCTTGGGCCCTCTGTTATTCACGCTGTATATTAACGATATCTTTGACACTTCCATCCCCAATGCAACTGTTATATGTTACGCGGACGATACTGTCCTCTTAGTGAGCGGTAAATCATGGGATGATACCTATTCTGCAGCTGAGGATGCATTGACGGGGGTCGCTTCTTGGCTAAACCGTAATTTGCTCACTCTAAATGTGGATAAAACAAACTATGTTGCCTTTACTAAAACTGAAGCCATGTCACCCTCACCTGGAAAAACTATCAAATTTCATACTTGTGTGTTTCAAACTGATAGTGATGTATTGACATTAGTTTCTAACTGCTCTTGTCAGGAAGTGAAGAGGCAAAATTCTATTAAGTACTTGGGGCTTCTCTTTGATCAACACCTTTCCTTCGCACAACACATTGCAACTCTCGCCACAAGAGTAAGGAAACTCATTTACGCGCTGGCACAATCTATTCTGGTCTACGGAGTGGCAGTCTGGGGCTGTGCGGCCAAGAGCCATTTATTACCATTGGAGCGCGCACAGAGAGCAGTGATTAAGGTCATGTTAAGAAAGCCCTATCGATATTCTACAGACTTGCTGTACTGTCAGGCGAAGTTGCTCCGAGTGAGACAGCTGTTTATACTCAGAGCAATTACGCGTGCTCATGGTACCATTTTTGGCTCTGCCCAGCATGGTGAAATGCTCGGTAAACGTACCTACAAAGCTCTGCTTCCTCCATATAGATCGGTATTTGCTAGGAGATCTCCAGCTTACTCTCATTTTTGCATATATAACCATATTTGCAAATGCTGTGAGATTAAACTTATCAATGTACCTAAAGCTAGCAAGGTAGTGAAACATTGGTTACTCAAGTTGACCTATAGTGAAACTGAAGAAATTGTCAATAAAACTAAAAACAATTAAGCAATGAATTTTTCAAGTAACTTAGGAAACAACCAGTGCACACACACACACACACACACACACATACACGCACACAAGCACACACATACACGCACACACACACACACACACACTTACACATTTAGATTATATAAATTTTTAAGTCCATGTTGTATACATTTCTCAAATCTCTGTGTAGTTATTAGGTATACCGTATTTGTTAACCGCACTCGCAGATGGCCAAGATACAGGCTCAGCCTAGTTTGGTCACTGATAGATAGTCTCGTAATTTTGTATTCACCGTTTCTTTGTGTAATAAATAAATAAATAATAATAATAATAATAAAAACATCACGTTTGTATCGCGTTTTACGCGCGTTCGAATCTATAAAAACGCAATATTGGCCTCTAAGGCGCAGGAAACGCACGTTCCTATAAAACGCACGTCGTCTGCGCGTTTAAAATACGCCGTGTGCTAGGGGCCTTATGTCGTGGTTTATTCGTAAGTGACTGTGAGCAAATGTGTCTTACCGCCGCACTCAGAGTCGACTTTAATGATTACTTAGTTAAGTGTAGATTTTTTAAACAAAACTGCCGCAATCAGACAAGTTTAATAAATTAATGTTAATTGGAATTTAACTAATTAGGTTACATCTTATTAAATACCAATTAACATTAATTTACTGAACGTCTCTGATTGCGGCAGTTTTGTTTTAAAAATCTATACTTAACTAAGTAACCATTAAAGTCGACTCTGAGTGCGGCGGTTAGTCTGTTAGGTTTTCATGCCTTAATTATTTACTCAACGGATCGTCATTAATTTTTGAATACAGACTTTCAGGGGTACAGAGAAGAACATAAGGTACTTTTTATCCGGGAATCCTTAAGATCCTTAAGAAACTTCGAACTAAACGTGGGCGAAAGCTGAATAGCTATAGTTATCTATAAACTAGCTGTTGGTTTCACCAGCATTAATTTTGTAGCGGGAGCAGGATGGATGATATGGCTCGACCGCCACCAAAGGGGAAGCTTCCCGCCGGGCGAGGTGGTATGCCCGGGGAACCGCGGCTCCGACTGTTGATCGTCGGAGGTCGTATGTATGCAGCGCAGTGTGAAAACTTCGTTAGCGTGATTCAGGATATCATAATAGCTAGTAATCGTCGCTTCGTTGTAGTTCGTGACTTGTGACGTAGGGGTCGCCACAGTACTCCCTCCCAAGACCGGAGTCTGATAGTCTGAAGGTCAGTATTCTCGATTGTCACTTTGAATATCCCAGTGAGTCGGGAGTGGTCCGTGGTCTGCAGTGAGTCGAGACCGTCTTGAGCCATGCCGACTTTGATGGGGATTTCGATGGTGATGAAGGCTGCTTTCAATCACGTCGGAGTCACCATTTTATGGGTGTCTGCGTTAATTCCGATATTCCGTTAAATACCACTAATTATATTATAGATATATCTATATTGTAACTTTAAACTGACAGCGTGCTGCTGAAGAGTTTGTTGCGCAGCTTCGTCTCTTCAGCCACAACACTAGGAAGCTGTGAAGGGCGGATATTTTATGGGTGCTGTCATAATAACTGTAATTATATTGATGTCAAAAAGAGCCACATTATGGGCAAAATTTGAATAAAGGATTTGACTTTGACTTTGAATAGTGTCCTCTCTCTTTAACTCCTGACGTGTATGTTAAAATTTCATATACATCATCGGTTGAATAGTTTGAGCGCGAAAGCATACTAAATAAACAAACTCAAGGTGATCCATTTGTATAATACTAGCTGTGCCTCGCGGTTTCGTCCGTGTGAGTTTCGGAATTCCAACAAGAACAACTTTTTTCTAAGATAAAATTAGCCTTAGTTACTTCTTATAACATACTATACGCCACGCTATACGCCAGTAAAAGTCTTGTTAAAATCGGTCCAGCCGTTTCAGAGATTAGCCGGAACAAACAGAAAGACATAGACAGACAGACAAAAAAAATTCCAAGTAATTAGGATTTACTTTCATATAAATTTATTAAAAAGCTGTTAATTTGGAATTACAAACAAAAGCTTAAATTTTATTTATGTGTAAAGATATTATATAGATTAACGATTATGGATGTTCGTTGGTTTATGACGAACGAAATAATCACAAGCTTCCTTTGAATCCTTGTGATCTATAAAATACAAAATATAATTGCTGGTTGTCTCTTATTAAAACGTCAAAGAAGGAGAGCCTTATGTTCAGGACCGAATATCGTCGTAGCAACCCGTGCCTTTGTCAGGGGTTCAATTATAGATTTACGCTCCAGTTCGAAACTGCGAGAAATGTTGGCCGGTGATAACAATAGCACTGATTTCAGGGTGTCACGTTTCATCCTTTAAATTGCAAACTAAATTGGGTTTTTTGTCATGGAAAAAAAAAACTAAATTGAGTTATTTCATTTACAATTTTCGAGAAATGTTTCGAAGCCTTTTATTATACTAGCTGTCCCCCACGCTTTCTCCCGCGGTAATTTCGGAGTTACCGCGGGAATCCCAGGATGAAAAGTAACCAATGTCCTTCTCTGTACGCCTGACAATGTGTATGCAAAATAAGGTGATCGGTCCAGTTGTTCACGTGTAGATTAGAGTATGTAGATTAGTTACGAGTCGATCTCCCGCAGTTTCATTCGCGCAAATGTCAGAATTCCTGCAGGGATTCCGCAATAAAAGCACCCTAAGTCACTCAAGAATACTGTGGTGGTGTATAAGTGAAAGAATTTTGAAAATCAGTTAAGTAGGTTTCGAGTTTGAGTTAAAAAAATAAAAAATCTAATCTTTTCTCTTTATGATAATATGCAATATAGTGAATTTCAGAAATCTGTTTTGGGATCAATAGATTTCTCCGCGAAATTTTTATTAGTAAAATATTTTTTTTATGTAGAATCTGTTCAATAGTTCAAATTATCTATACAGACAAACTTTTGACCTAGCCGATGCTAATAGTTTCACGCGCGTGTTTTTTCAGGATTTCTATAGCTTACACATACAGACAGACAAGCTTTTCCGTATTATGCTGTCGATATTGATACGCGTGATATTATTTTCTTAAATTTGTTAACATACTAGCTGTTCCCCGCGGTTTTACTCGCAGTTACGGAGTTCCCTCGGGGATTCCGGGATAAAAGAACCCTCCGTCCTTTTGTGTATGCGAAATTTCATGAGATTTGACGCGCGTTAATTTCGGAGTTCCCACGGGAGTTCTCTGGCAAAAAGGACACTCTATGTCCTTCTTTGTACCCCTGACGACGTGTGTGTATATTTGGACGCAGATAAGCAATAACATGTTAACCCACAAAATGAAGTTATTGATTCAGAACGATTTATTGAGAGTTAGGGAACGTTTTTTAATTATGTGTTTACCTTATTACATTGTTTAAGTATGTAACTAAATATTGAACATAAAAAAATGTTAACAGAAAATGATGCTATAATTTTAAAACACGATTTAATCAACATTTCTCCAGTGTGGGTTAACACACTATTGCTTATCTATGTCCATTTATGATGATTTGTTGAGCCGTCAAGGTCTGAAAACGTAATAAACAAACAAACTCACTTTCGCAATCATATAGTAATAAAGATTTTATTATTTAGGTATCTAATCTATAGCAAAAGTAATAAGTATAATATAAAAAAGATCAATTCAGTCCTTGCCAAGGATGCTCTCTTATTATGATCGCTACTGCTTATACCTACGTCTCTCATAACCTTATTATTGCAGTCAATGTTAACATCTTAGTCGCTGAGGGAAATAATAACGATATAATTTACGACAGTCGTAAAAAAAAAGACAAAGCGAATGCAATCAAACATCCGACGTTTTTTTACGGGCATCGAGATAAAATAACTGTCATTTGTTAAAGCACTTAACTAGCTGTTGCTCACGGTTTCACTCGCTTTGATTTCGGTGTTTCCGCGAAAATTCCGAGACAAAAAGTAGACACCTCTATGTCCTCTGTCCCCTTGAGAGCGTGTGGTATGCTTTAAAGGAGGATTGTCATCCTAGTACCTACTGAAGAAGTCTTTGTACAGGTGAAATTGGTTACACCTTGGCCCACGTCGTCGTTTTCCATTTAGCAAGATTACGGAAAAAACGTCTGATCTAAGAGTAAAAAATACAGGTAAATAATATTAAAGTTTGCATGTTAGAAGACATTTTAAAGCGTATCTAATTTTATAATTGGATGTATGTTAACCCACACTGGAGAAATTTTGATTTAATTAAAGTTTTAAAATTATAGCGCCATGTTGTTCCAAATTTTTTATGTTCAATATTTAGTTACATATTTAAACAATATAATATGGTAAACACATAATTAAAAAATGTTCTCTAACTCTCAACAAATCGTTCTGAATCAATTACTTCATTTTGTGGGTTAACATTTTATTGCTTATCTGCGTCCAATTATGATCTCCAATTCGTACCTACCGACTGACCTTGCAAAGGATTATAGTCTACACATTTCAGGATAAATGTGTTTCAGTAATGATATTTAAAAGGCTGACTATCAGATGTCTGGCTCTTGAATAGTTATCTACTCAACAGTGGATACACTTCATTAATATGGGTCTGAAACATTTCAATACAATATTAATGATCAAAAGTTGGTGTTTTCGGTTCGGTACCTACCTAAGTAAATATGTAACTTGCAGCTCCGCAGCTGAACACACCGCCAGCTCATAATACCGTAATATAAAACGAATTATGTAACGTACACTTTCTTAGAGTTTACAAACTATGAACTTCCATCTAAACTCTCCATCTACGCAGGTCGTAACGTTAAATCCCGAAAGACTCCGGCTGCTAGTTTTCATAAAATCATCTAAGTTATATACGTATGTATAATTCGAACCAATAAGTCCAAAAGTTTCGGTATTGGTGAGTTTATTATGAACAACTAGCTGCTTCCCGCGGTTTTACCCGCGTGAGTTTCCTAATCCCCGCAGGAACAATTTTTTTTCTAAAAAAAAAGTAGCCATGTTACTCCTTATAATATCAGCTATCTGCCTGTGAAAGTCCCGTTAGTAATCAATCCAGCTGTGTCAGAGATTAGCCGGAACTAACGGACAGACAGACGGACATGAGTATGTATGTGTGAGCAAAAGATGTTTCCTTCGCTAATCGTCTTTAAACGATCTTATCTGCCACCGCACGTCTGTATCATAAACAAACACAAAGAATATTACGAAGTAGTGAAGGTGTTCTTAAAAACACAAACAACAAATTTTTAACAAAAAAATTAAAACTGACTTCCAAAAACACAAAACTAAAAAGATAATAATAACAAAAATAAAAAGCTAAAAATAACAAAATACCGTTTTAATCCAAAAGACAAAAACACGCGTAATATTATTATTGGTTTGTGCTTCCACTGATCGGTTTGAATTCAGTGACAAGCCCGCTGGTGTCTGCCCACTTGGGTTGTTCTGTTCACGAAAAGCTGGTGGCGGGAGTCGACTTAGCCTATCTACCCCCTCCATATTTGGCTTGTCACCGACTTCATAACGATCAGTGGAAGCACAAACCAATAATAATATTACGCGTGTTTTTGTCTTTTGGATTAAAACGGTATTTTGTTATTTTTAGCTTTTTATTTTTGTTATTATTATCTTTTTAGTTTTGTGTTTTTGGAAGTCGGTTTTAATTTTTTTGTTAAAAATTTGTTTATTTCTTGCTTTTTAGTGAGTCGGTTTGTATTTTATCTAAGTTACAATAGCCTAATGTCAACTACTCATAACCTTTTACAAAATATTGCTTTTCCCGATGTAGGGACGTTAATTTTTGAGGAGTTCTCCTGGTACATCACCATCAGTTCCACTTCATCATATACATTGTGACGAACATAAATAGGCTAGTTTCCTAAATTTTCTTTTTTAGTCCGTTTTGTAGATTATTAAAAAATATTGGACACGTATTTTTTTTTTTTTATGTAACAAAAAAATAACGGAGATATATCAAGTCGAAATTTCACATGACGTCACGCCTCGCTACAGTTTGTTCGCACGTTATAGCGAGCTGTGACATCACGAGTCCCCCACCCTAAACTTTAATGCGCTTTATCTATGCATATTTCCATTATTTTAATAAAGCAAAAAATACGTGTCTTTTATTTTTTTATTATCTAACTGACGGACTAAATAGAATTTTGATTTTTTTACCCAGGAAACTAGCCTATTGTTTAGAAACCACATTAAAGTTAACGAATCAGAATCTGTGAAATACCTATTATTTAGTAGTTCCGATGACCATTTGTGGTCTTCATCATCAGTTCCACTTCTTCAAATTTTACTTTTCGAAAGCAAATGAACGATATACCCAAATTGCCATAGGTGTGCCTATAAATTTTAAAGAGTTCCCTCATTTTCTTCAAGATCCCCCCATCAGATCCTGACTTGGCGACAATGTGACTAATTCGGAAGAATCCTCTTTCAAATTAAAAAAACAATTTTCCAAATCGCTCCAACTAGAACCCCTGAAATATGTATTATTGTTAAGTAGTTCCGATGACCATCTGTGGTCTTCATCATCAGTTCCACTTCTTCAAATTTTGCTTTTCGCAAGCAAATGAACAATTTACTATAAAATATACCCAAATCGCTATAGGTGTGCCTATAATTTTTGAAGAGTTCCCTCGATTTCTCCAAGATCCCATCATCAGATCCTGACTTGGTGGCAATCGGACCTAATTGGGAGTATACCCTTTCAAACAAAAAAAGAATCTTTGAAATCGGTCCAACCGTCTTCGAGTAATCGGTGAACATACATAAAAAAAAAAAAAAAACATACATACAATCGAACATAGAACCTCCTCCTTTTTGGAAGTCGGTTAAAAATTTTATACCACTCCTGAAACTTCACCAGAATAAACGGTAAACAAAATGCGAAACCTTCCTGTGTTTTGTTTTGTGTTTTCTGAATTCCCACATAATCCCACCCTCGGCTGAGCCATCCCGAGGGGATTTAAACTTTCACTTTGTTGTTTTGATTCTTATCATGTGGAATAATAATATAATTTCTTGGTGTGAAATATGGAAAAGAAAGTAGGTTGGTAGGCGCCCCACGTTGGGCGCCAATCGTTAGGTTCTAACGGCCGCACTCAGAATCGACTTTATGATTACTTAGTTAAGTATAGATTTTTAAAACAAAACTGCCGCAATCAGAGACGTTCAGTAAATTAATGTTAACTTCAATGAGATGTAACTTAATTAGTTAAATGCCAATTAACATTAATTTATTAAACTTGTCTGATTGCGGCAGTTTTGTTTTAAAAATCTATACTTAACTAAGTAATCATTAAAGTCGACTCTGAGTGTAGCGGTTAAACTGGGAGGGGCATAAATTTACCTCCGGTTAGTTCCAATAAACAAATAAATCTAGTTTTAAGACAGGAATGATTAATTGTATAGTAATATTTATTTAGATCAGAAGGCTTCGAAATCTAGATAAGGGGTGTGTCAAAATACCATATAAACGTAGCAAATACAATAATTTTGTATTAAATAAGAATGGCAAATAGAATACGTAGTATGACAAGTTTTAAAAAATAAAAAGTGATAGAAATGAGGCAGCATATTATAACGAGTGGTAGGTACGGCCGCCTCGTTACAACTGTAATAGAGTCCTTCACACAGGCCCTTTGGATCATCAACATGATCGATACAGAAGTTTGAAGGAGTTTCATTCATTTCTTCCGATGGGTGTTTATATTTAAGACTTATCTGAATGAAAAGTTTTTTTCAAATGGTCGGATCTAATAATAATTCTTAGAAATCATTGATATAGAAAAGTTGCGTTTTGCCCAGAAGTTGCATATAATACCATAAATGTTTTGCTACACTGGGCTACGTTGGCTGTATTTGGGTATTTACTCCAGGGATTCTAGTTGAGATAAATTAAAGACTCATTCATAATAATAATAATAATCCACATCACAACACACAGATCTACTTGATCCCACACTAAGCTATAAGCTTGTGTCGTGGAAACCAAGCAAACGTGGTATATACTACACATGTTATTACATATATATTATACTATAGATATATAAATACACACCCAGACTGGAAAATGGAACCCTGTGTTCATCACACAAAGTCCACCCCCACCGGGAATCGAACCCGGAACCCCTTGATTAGCGGGCAGGCATGGTGACCTCTGCGCCAAACGGGTCGTCAAAATTTCATTCAGAAGGTAAACTCTATGTTCTATATTGTCGTGTAGCTTAATATTAATTTACAAAGGCGTGAGCGATCGCTACAGAAGCTAGGAGAGGACTGGCGCGCCTGAGGCTCGCGCTCGCTAGCTAACTATTTGGACGCAGATAAGCAATAACATGTTAACCCACAAAATTAAGTTATTGATACAGAATGATTTATTGAGAGTTAGAGAACGTTTTTTAATTATGTGTTTACATTGTATAAATATGTAACAATATGTTGAACATAAAAAAATGTTGACACAAAATGGCGCTATAGTTTTAAAACACGATTTACTTAAAATTTCTCCAGTGTGGGTTAACACGCTATTGCTTATCTATGTCCATTTAAATCATGATATTATGTCGGCATATTATCACAATGTTGCATTGTGTGGCTACAATGTTATTTCAAAAAGAGACATTGGAACCGGTATTGTCAATTATTTTAATTGAATACCTAATTCTCAATTTCTTTTTAGCTAAAATCTGCTGTTCTTTAAATCACTGTAAGTACTAATCGAAAAAACTTTATTTTATAAGGGTGTTTTTACGTCACTGATCACAATCAGCCACGCAATATCGATGTTAGAAATACGTAGGTTTTGATAAATCCTGCTGAATATATCTGTTTAAGGCCCGTATTAATAGTCAGTTCTCAAGTACAAGCTCAATAACATGACTACTTGATACCGTCTTAAGACGTGAGAACATGTGCTAATTAATAAAGCTATCTTGGGGCGGTCTCATTTGAGATTATCATTCACCATCTCATTTGAGACCGACTCAACAAACGTCAAAATAGATTGAATTCGTTCCGTTACAGCTACTGCACAAAATGCAATTTTTTAATTGAAATTACACTTTTACCAATGATTATGTCATAAAAACATTTTAAAAGATAAAATATTTAAATTCTGCATTAAATTCTGTATAAAAAATTTAATTTTACTTCAAATATGGTAAAAAGGAAATGCGTTGCAATAGACAAGGCTGTATACGGCTGAGTCTCTTTGCCTGCCCGCTCTTGCGAGCTAAAAAATAATAGCTGTCCTAATAATAAATAAGTCCGTGTTTTACTTGACTCAGTTGATCCAGACTCATCAAACGTCAAATGATCATCTTGAGTTTGGAGTTTCGTCTATTAATACGTGCGGTACTCACTTGAGACCGTCTACTCAAGATGATGACCGGTTTTATACTTAAGTAACGAACACCATCTCACCGATGTTCTCAAGTGGGTACGTCAACTTGAGTAACGTTTATTAATACGGGCCTAAAAGTGAAAACAAAAACGCAACGCCTGCCAATCGCATACAGACACCATCCCGTTCCGTGCGAAAAGTTTGTTAAACTCAAAAAACTTCTCAACGTGTTACCGACGAAATGTCTACGCCTTACATATATTTCGCTCCTTGGCCCTTGCCTTTAGCGTAGGAGAATCAATAGACACCTATTGATTCTCTCTCTCTCTCTCTTTTGTGAGAAAAAAACTTTATAACAACAGTTTTAAAACGATTTTCAATTGATTTATTTTATTATTGCACAGGAAAAAAATATCATTCTTCCATATTGTAGTTGACTGATAAACATTGTACCTATAATATTGTTGTGATTGTGAAAAATATAAAAAAAATGGACAGAGATAGACAAAATATAATTGAATTATTGGCGACATTGAAAATGATATCCAATAATATTTTCAAGCAAAATTACAAAAAAAAAAAAAAAAAAATTGAAAACGATATTAAAATTTACTCATTCGTTTTATGTGTTCCAGTTCACAGCCTTTTGTCGTGTAACAGGGATGTTGACGACTTTTGAAAATCAAAATTCTAATTAGTCCGTCAGTTAGACATTTTTTTTTTTATATAAATGAAAATACACAGAGATAAAGCGCATTAAAGTTTAGGGTGGGGGCTCATGACGTCACCACTACAAGCCGCCATACAAACAGCACTGGTTAGTGACGTCACGCGAAATTTCAACTCAATGTATCGTCGTTATTTTTTGATTACGTAAACAATTAAAAATACGTGTCCAATATTTTTTATTTAATCTACAAGACGGACTAAAAAAAAATTAGTCAAATAGCCTATTCATTTTTATACTAAACTAGCTGACCCGCGCTGTTTCACTCGCGGTAATTTCGGAGTTCCCGCAAGAATTCCAGGATAAAATATTGTTATTAACCTTCCTCACGAATCACTTTATCTATTGGTGAAAACCGCATCAAAATATCAAAATCCGTTACGTAGTTTTAAAGATTTAAGCATATACATAGGGATATAGGGACAGAGAAAGCGACTATTTTATACTATGTAGTGATATTGTAAAAAATCTTTGGTGCAATAAAGTATATTGTATTGTATTCATCTAAGAGTTCCTGGGGGAATCTTGAAACTTAACCAAGCCAAAATAACATGCCCTTACATATCGCATATCACATGATAGACGATTTATGCTTCAGTGCTAGTCACAGTATGTAGACTCCATAACAACAAAGAAACGGAGTGAATGCCTCAGTAATTTAAATAGGAAATGAAATACGAATAGATATTTGCACTCACCTGTTTATAAGAATACTTCTTTATAAAAGATATTTCCATGAACAACATCGCTTTGTACGATATGACAAAGCCTTTGCTCTATTTCGTTCTGAAAATAAGGAAATTCCTTCAGTGACGAAATTGGAGAGAGGACGAAAATAGAATAAGTCTTTAGTACACGAGTAAAATTCATTTTCGCCCAACACCCACGCTAGATTAAAGGTGATTCTAGTATGAAAAGTTATTTGTACTTTTTGATTATCCACGCCACCGTTAATAATATTAATCAAAAAGTTCCGTTACTAGGCATCAAAATAAAAATCTAATATAATTAGTGTGCGATCGTAGATCTTCTATTTATACAAATTATACTTGAAACTTTTAACACAGATAATAATTATAATACTAAGTATATTTAAGAACCTATTTACATAATATTAGTTCTGTTCAATTTAAATTTTATCACTTCTTCACATCAATAATAGTAGTTTATGCTACGGAACTACATGTGAATTTTTTTTTTAAATATAAAATATACATACTCTACATTTCCTGTATTTTGAATTTGTTTGGTCACGATGGGCAAAATATTTCAAGTTCCTTTTCATTTCATATTTCATTTTTACACATGTACCTACACACCCTATGTAAATACACACAATACCTACATGCTTTCATTTTATATTTATTTTGCTTTATACAACGAATTTAAAAAACACTTGATACACCCCATTTAAAAACATCAACAATAATATAATTAAAATATAAATTAGGTCATAAAAATTAATAGTTTAAAGTTATTCAACAATAGTTTGGAGGTGTCCTATCTAGGAATTTCAAGCGCTACGCCCGCACCTACCGGAGAGTGACCGATTCGTTTTTTTTCTACGGGCGGCGTAAACGCCAAATATTGTAATTAAAATCATTTAGACATGGGCTAGTAAAAATGAAAAATATAACCTATATTTGGACGCAGATAAGCAATAACATGTTAACCCACAAAATTAAGTTATTGATTCAGAACAATTTATTGAGAGTTAAGGAACGTTTTTTAATTATGTGTTTACCTTACTACATTGCTTAAATATGTAACTAAATATCGAACATAAAAAATGTTGACACAAAATGGCACTTCTACTTTTAAAACACGATTTACTCAAAATTTCTCCAGTGTGGGTTAACTCACTAATGCTTATCTATGTCCATTTAACATGGTGCGATCGATCCGGAAGTCGATTCTGAGCAAACTGCTTTCTAGTTTTTAGTTAATTCATTAACACGAGTATATCTCAAATGATATGTGGTTTTTTGTCCAATTGCTTTCAATAATCTTTACATTTTTCTCTTCTCTAGATTCTTTCCTTCGAGCGTGCCGAATTACTACGTGGCGTAGGTAAACCCGAAAACATAAATTTGCAAGTATTACACAATACACAGGATGTTCAAACGCCTTGTCTTTACATACGTCCTTTGATATCGGGGTTACGCATAGTATGCGAGAGGAATTACAAACAGCATCATCCTCTGTTTGTGCTTACACGGTCTGTATCCGCAATTTGCAAGCCGATGCATGGCAACGGAATCCCTATTCAATGACCGAGTCATTTCCATACTGCATCGTGCACGTTCACTCCTAAGTCCTTCTATTGTTCTCGATAACTGTTGTTTTGTAATGCGATTCAAGTTGCAATCGTTCTGCTTTTTGGGTTGTAACGTTCTACGTCTCTCGTATATGCTGTTTGACTAAATTTTTTTTTTTTAGTCCGCCCTGTAGATTCATAAAAAATATTAGACACGTATATTTTTCTCTTTTTTTACGTAAGCAAAAAATAACGGAGATGAGTTGAGCCGAAATGTCGCGTGACGTCACAAGCCGGTACAGTTTTTACCTGCTTATGACGTTTCGAGCCTCCACTTCTGAACTTTAATGTGCTTTATCCAAGTATATTTTCATTAATTTTAAAAAGCAAAATATATGTAGGCATCTATAACTTTTTTATTATTAAACTGACGGGCGAAATAATACGAATAGCCTATTGAAAATGCAATTTGGCAGTAAATCGTTTCTTTGCTTGCTTTAAATCATTTTACAATGTGTTTTTTTTTTCATACATAAGTTACTATTTATAACACCAATAGTATTATTTCTTAAAATATTAGTGAGAAGCCCTAGTAACGGTTCATAGCTGCAAGAAACTTTAACGAACCAATTTCGCTGCGGACTCTTCTCCCATTGATCCATGCTAGAGCCGAATCGCTAAAGTACCTACGAGTATTTACATTACGCGGTCTTAACTTATCTACATGATAGGTTTTCTTAGCAACGCACCAGAAAAATACAATATAGTAATACTTTACCAGCCTCAGCTGAAAAAAAGAACATCTACAGAAATTTTAGACAGGCCATTCAACACCTGTCAACGAATAGGTTAGGTATACAAATACGAGTACAAAAAAATAAATAGTTTTCTATGATGATGTAAATAGTACAAATGATGACATCAAAATCTGGTCGATAGTGAAAATTTTACAAATAAAATTTCTTTTTAAAGATTAGTTAATCAGTTTTACACAAGTAAGTCATTAGATTCATTTTCCAAAATTGTGAAAAAAGGTAGAGTCAGTAAAATACTAAGCCTGTCGACTGAGTTCGACCTGACTTAAATTTTAAACTAAACGCTACGATGAGACCCGTCCCTTTTCTAGAAACCGGGAGAAATTGCCAAAGAAACCCGCTGATCTTGTAAAAGTATTTATTCTGTTTCAGTAAATAGCACACGTCCATAGCCGAGGCAACCGTTTGAGTCGGCCGTCAAAAATACTTCCTTTGACACTCTGGAGCCCCTATCACGAGTTTTGCAATACGATTTAGCGCGTCATAAATTTTATCTATACTATTATTATAAAGAGGAAAGATTTGATTTTTCGTTCGTTTGTTACGTTTTAACTCAGAAACTACTGGACTGATTTCAAAAATTCTTTCACCATTAGAAAGCTACATTTTCCTGAGTAACATAGGCTACATTGTAATCCGGAATTTCCGTGGGAACTCTGAAATTATCGCGGGTGAAGCCGCGCGGGACAGCTGGTTTAACATAAACATACATTAAGGTGGTGTATTGGCATCACATCCCATCCCCATTCCAGGTCACTAACGCACCTGCATGCCTCCTGGTGTTGTAGATGTCCATGGGCGGCGGTAATCACTTACCATCAGGTGTACTACTTGCCCGTTTGCCCTCTATGACATAAAAAATATACCTACCTACCTACAAATGAGGGAGAATCAAAATGAGGGAGGATCAAAATGACGGAGATTGAATTATTCCCTGTTTGATAACTGCGAGATGAAAATGATGAAAATGAACGCGTGTCGGTTGGAATATATTCATTCATTCATTCTTCTATTGACGTAAGTGCTAATTATTTTTTTTTTTTTACATTTTTTAAGACAAGAAATGCTTATGCTCATGTTTTATTTTATTATTTAAAAAAAAATCCGCGCGCTAACTCGTTGAAATGACGCGGCAGCAAGATTCAATAGAGTTCTTTTTTTTCTATTATGCATTTCTCCATTTTACTCCCGTTACATTAAGTTCACAGAACAGCAACCAGTTTAATTAGTATGTATGTTATTATCGACAGTATTCAAGCATAATAATATCTACCTTTTTTGGATCTACCATTTTATTTTCAAATAGCGCCTCTGTTGGAGCTTTAGTATCTCATACTAAGGTCTCAAAAAACTTCAACAGTCACGGCATCTACGTATTTACATGTGAAACGTGCCTTCGCCTGACTAAGTCCTGAATAAATCATTACGTATAATACATCTGTGACGAGTTGTTTTATTATAAAGTTAGTTAAATTACAGGTGGGCTGATCTATAGATAAAGTTCAATACAGCAAATTATTTATCTTTTATTGTGCCAGGAGCGGTTTCAAAGATTCATAAATTTTAACTGACGATATTTTCCGACCTATAAGTACTTGCTCCACCATTGAAGTTGCAAATACTCATAATTCCTCTTTCCGTTAACCAACATGTAACTTTCAAATATGAAACAATAAACAGTTCAGTAGTTTTTTTCGTAATACATACAGACACTCCACTTAATTAAGTTTTTGTAAAAGTACAATGTATGAAAAACTGTTTTCTGAATGTAAAATATTGCCAGTCCATGAGAGGGCATTTTATAAATGGTTTTGATGGAACAATTTGAAGGTGAAGAATTCCACAACTACACAACAAGCCGTAGGAAAAATAAAAATATATTGAGCTTGCCTGGTTTTAACAATTACTTTGGTCAAAGAACCAGAAAATATCTAGTCCCAAAATTTTTGAATGACACACCAATAGAAATAAGAACTAAGAGTGTTAATAAGGCCTTGTTCCAAAAAAAACCAAAAAAATTTTTTTTAGAAACCATCTGTTTGACACTTTAATTAAGTGCAATACCTGTTTGTAAAAATATGCGGTGTATTGTATTGTACTATGTTGTACTAAAAATTTGCTGGTTCAGTACATACCTAATAAGAACAATAAAATAAAGGGAGTGATTCGTCTGCCAACAAACTGTTGTGCAGTTTGGCGGGTGTTAATTGGACATAGATAAGCAATAGTGTGTTAACCCACACCGGAGAAATTTTGAGTAGATCGTGTTTTAAAAGTAGGAGCGCCATTTTGTATCAACATTTTTTATGTTCAATATTTAGTTACATATTTAAGCAATGTAATAAGGTAAACACATAATTAAAAAACGTTCCCTAACTCTCAATAAATTGTTCTGAATCAATAACTTAATTTTGTGGGTTAACATGTTATTGCTTATCTGCGTCCAATTAAGAACAATGGTGATTTGTGTTAAATTGAATAAAAAAAAATTATTATTATTAAAATATAAATTCTTTAAAATTAAATCCTTTAAATGTTATTTCTACTATTGTATAAAACTATTAATAAATAATACTATGAAAGTATAATTTTTTTATGATAAAAGAGTATAAAATATATCGATATAGTATGTTGTACCATAGTCTATTAGTATTATACAATTCCAAGCACGCTCTAGACTGATTTCCTTACCGCTTTCAGCATCACACGCATGATTTGCGTTCCACGACAAAGCTGTATTGTGATGCAGCCCTCATTCATTTGCATATCTTTGTATACCTGTTTCTAACAGCCAACACATAAAGAACCTTACACTGTTACGATAGAGCGTATATTTGAACGATAAGGTTGCCATTGCTCTCGTAGAAATGTGGAATAAATACGTATCCGAGTTAGATTCTAACGTGAATATTGGCTGAAGTCAGTTTTTGAAACCACTTGTTGGTTCTAACTTTGGATTGAGTGCCTACAGTATGAGGGATAAAGAAATCTACCTTCTGCTGAGGTAAAAGGTAAAATTTAATTTTGGTTTGTCATAACTAAAGTCACTTATTCGATTTAAAACTGGATTTGATTGGTTAAAAGTTATGTTCTAAACCATTTTTTTTTACAGTTTTATAGTTACTTTTCAGGACGATGTTTTCATAAATTTATTTTGTTTGTTCCTCAATAAGTCGGGCTGTGTCGCAGTTCTTATATAGCCACAGCTAGGTGTATACTAATTACCACCACATTTCAACACGAAATCAAAAAGTTGCTACAAAAGTGCCAAAAAGGCGACTTTTGGTGATTTTTCAAAAATAATATTTACCCTTAACTATTAATATTTATTGATTTTTTTTAATGAAATATCTTAGAAGACACGTTTATTTTTAGTGTAATTTTAGTTTATACCTATGCCATAAAAACATTTGAAGCATTCTTCAGCTCCAAATTTTTAACAAACGGATCCAAAAGGGAACCCGAACGGCTCTAAGCCGAATGAAGTTCCCTGGAATGGTCCGTACAATCGCCAAGTTTCAACAATGGACGAACAAAACGGAGTTGTTAAGGAAACTAAAAGCATGAATCCTACCAAAGTTCCACATTACCATAACGTTAGCGGCTTGTACAGTGAGAAAATAGTTAAATTACACCATCTGTTAAGTTGGCACATTCGAATTTTTACCCTCAGGCTGATGATTTAAAGCTCATTTCGTATTAAAATATTTTATTCAGTAATATATTATCAAAACTGTCTCGATTACATTGTTTTATAGACACAAGGACGCTTTGGTTAAAATTTTAATAGGTTCTATTTAAAGTTTGATTTGTTGGGCGTATATTTATTTCAGTTTGGAAATGAATGAATTTTACAAATAGCCTTGGTTACCGATTTTTGTGAGCAATTCTCCGCGTGGTTTCGTTTGAGTACTTTCAGAGTTCCTTCGGGAATTCCGAGGTAAAATTTCGGTACCCCTGAAACCATGTATGCAAAATTCGGTGATCGATTGCACTATTTATGGTACTAAAACTAACGTTCAGAACTTTGCACTTCAATTTTGCGAATAAAAACTTAAAACAATTTATCTTTTTTTAGAACTAGATATACCTACGTACCATAGCCACGTTTTACTAAAGTATTTTGTGTATTTATGGAAAAATAATCGTTAACTTATAGGAAGTTACCATAGATAAGTATATTTTACATATTCTAAAATAAAAAAGCTGATTAGAATAGAACAGAATACACTTTATTGTCACCAAAATAATGTTACAGTGTACCTATTAACAAAAACAAAAACTTATAAATAATGGCATACAAAAGGCGGTCTTATCGCTTTACTAGCGATCTCTTCCAGATAACCTTTGGGTGGATAGGACAAAAATAGAAAATTTATATGTTGATTTGGTAGCTGATTGATTGATTAGCTGTATTAACTACCGCTGTTAGATCTAAGATAATATGAACAAATTTACAAATAGAAGCTTTTGTTATCTTAATACCCCAGTTTTGAGAGTAACAAAACAAAACAGAGGTTTTACCTATCCTGCCTGCCTTCCATACTTAAAGGTCCTATATAAATAGGCACCTGCAGATAATAATAAGACAATCTCCTCGTTAATTAATTGATATAAAGCTGGCAACCAATCGTCTAATCGGAGCGAACTTAATCCTTCCGACCCCTATTCCTCGATCGATCAGGCAGCACTAATCCGATCGCTTTACATGTCGAGACTGAGTGTCGACTGAAATATTTATACTTCCACCTATTTAGATTCACAGGTCGAAAGGATGGGAGGTAATAAAACAGTAGGTAGGTATTAACAGTCGTCAGTTTTTCGGATTAATCGTTAAAGGTAATTTACCCTCTTAAATCAAAGGGTAAACTATTTTCGTTTTAATTGTCGAATTAAAAATAATATATCATTTTTTTTTATGTAAAAAATGCGGTTTTATTCTAAACCAGAAAACGACTCATGAAAAAAAAATTTAAACCAAAGACGCAACACCAAACATGGATTGAGTAGGTACGTAGTTCACTGTCTATGACGCGATCGAGTTTATAATACATTGGATCGAAATAATAAGCTGAGCTTTCGCAATGAAACCCAATAATCCGTTCGGATTAAGTGAATCTTCTTCATCATTAACTTTGAGAAGAATGATGGAAAACTTGGCTGAGCAATTTTACAAGAGAAAGCGTGCAAATTTAACTCTGTTGGTCTTCCCCTCCCCAGTCCCAAACCTCGCCCCTGTTCAAATTTGTTGAATCGGGCATGACGAAGTTACTAACTCAGTTTCTTGAGTTATAATTTTAATAGGGCGGGGAATATCGAGCAATAAGGTAGGTAATTTTTGACACCAATCGATATCTAATCTATATCTATACTAATAATCTACACTTCTATACTATAATCCCTACTAATAGGTATTATAAATGCGATAATAACTCTGTCTGTCAGTCTGCATTTGCGCAGAAATTGAACCTGGGATACTTGGTTCGCTAATCAATGTTAAAATGGGAATTCTAGGATATAAAGTATTCATCCTAATTTACTTAGGAACATTCTAGCTTTCTCTAAGTAAAACAACTATGAAACCAACAAAAATCAACACTTTTTTATGATATGATATTTTTTTATCTCTACTGCACCCTCGTCAGAAGTACTCTTGAATACAACTCGGTTGTATGGTCTCCTTACTACACGGTGCACATTGACCGAATTGAAAGAGTTCAAAAACGCTGTCTAAAGTTAATTACTTTCAGGTATAAAAATTCCACAAGATCGCTTCAGACGTACGGGGACAGGTTGAACAGATTCGGTATGATCTCTTTAGAAACCCGTCGCAAGTGTAGAGACCAGATCCTGCTACATAAAATAATACACCACCAGATCGATAGCCCTTACATCCTATCACTTTTGAATTTCAACACAAATTATCGCTCTCGACGTCCCAATACCTTCTCACTTCGGATATTCACTAACAACACATCTTTTTTTACAATCCAGTTGTACGGATGTGTCGCCAATACAATGAGCTCGTCGCTAAAGGTGCAGATGTGGACGTTTTTAATTGTAATTTTAGGGTATACTTAAAAAATATCAACGACTACCTCCGTCGCACTTGCTAATTGTGGTTCTATTTTTTTCTGAGATCCATAAATATCAAAATAAATTTAAATATTACTTTGTACATTGCTCGATATTTTTAGTCTTTCTAGGTATGCATATCTCTGGTTTGTGGTCAGAACATATAATAATACACTATAATAAGTAAAAATTGTAATGACTACAATCTGTGTTGTGTACTTAAATAAATAAATAAATAAATAGATATTAAGTAAATATAGATTATCTTCCATTTTAAATGGTTTATTTTTTATTTACAAGCCCCGCACACCACTGATGGTGGCTTTAACAATTTTTCATCAATCATAGACCATAGTCGATAAAAAACATCACAGAAGCCATTAATGGCTAGTAGGTACGTACGCGATGTAGGTACCTACCGACTTAAGTTCATACTGCTGTTAATTTGGAACGTTCACCAAAGCCTTAGAGCGTTTTCACACTATCCGATCCGATATCGGTGTCGGACGCCGACACGATATCGGGGCAAGCAAAATGTATGAAATATGTACCTGTCTTTCATATTGTCCGGCCCGATATCGGATATCGGAGCCGACACCGATACGCTGGCGGCACCATCGGACGCCCGTGAGCCGTCGGACGATAATGTTTGTATGTGTGCTGTATGTGTATCTAAATTGTCTCTGTGTGCGTAGAGCCTGATGCGCGGCGGCCATTTTGAGCTTCTTTACTAGTTTGGTTGTCAGATACAGCAAATAAAGTTTTCTATTATAGTCTGCCATGATGACCTGCCCGCACTAAGCTATGGAGAAAATGGCCGTATCGGAACGATTTTGTCGGAAATATGTGAAAATAGCACATGGTGTCGGCTATCGGATGTCGGCTATCGTCGTCCGACACCGATATCGGATCGGATAATGTGAAAACGCTCTTAGCCAACATAATCAAAATCATTCCGCTCCAATGTCTGATTTAGCTCGGTATCAACGGATTTGATGCTGCAACAGCAACTTTTGATGTTAAAAGGTTAAAAGGCATTAGTTTGCTGGCGGATTAAAAGCTTTTATGTACCCAAGTAGTAGGAATATGTAGAAACAGTGCCTAATACTCTAGTATCAAACGTTTAGATTTTTAGTTTTGTTATGCGACATTTTTTTTTTATTTGAGGTAGAGTTTAATTTTTTTTTCAACGTTCAAGTTACGAAATTTTTGGTCACCAAATTGCACACATTTCATGCAATGTCATCATAACAACTAACTTAGTAACCCAAAATTAAACGTCCTAGCATTAGCTATCAGACAATTTCAGTATCTAAATCCGAGCTCCATCATCAGATCAGCTCGAGGGTTCAATACATAGCTACCAATTTATTTAAATATTCAAATTAATTTCATCTGAATCGGATACTAAGAAGTGGTTGCATGGTTTACAAATTTTATTACATGTTAAGCTTATAAAAAATCCAGTTTATAAATATTTTATATTAAAAATATTTTAAATATTTTATATTGATTTAGGTATTGAAAATTCTTACCAGTCTTATCAATTTATATTGCTGCATAAATTGCTTTTCCGTGAACACAACGTCCAAAGGCGTAACCAAGCACATAAACAAATCTTTAGAAATAGAATGTATACTTCGAAACATATCGAAATGGGGATGTTGACTACTTTTGAAGATTAAAATTCTAATTAGTCCGTCAGTTAGAAAATAAAAAAACAATAGACACGTATTTTTTGCTCTTTCAAATAAAGTAAAATATACAGAGATAAAGCGCATTAAAGTGTAGGGTGAGGGGGTCGTGACGTCACTAACCGCTAAAACCGTCATACAAACTGTCCGAATAGTGACGTCACGCGAAATTTCAACTCAATATATCGCCGTTATTTTTTGATTACGTCAAAAAGAAAAAATACGTGTCCGATATTTTTTATTAATCTACAAGACGGTCTAAAAAAGAATAAGTCAACATGTCCATTCAGCATACCTGGGATTTTATTGGAAACCGCGGTCATCAATTATAATAACCTATTTGGATAAAACATTAGATAATGTATCTAGTGATTGACAGACAATAACTCATAGCTCTACCTATTGTATATTTTAGAAATTTTGTACATACAAAGCTTAATTTTATAATGTAGCTAGCTGTTCCGCGCGGTTTCACCCGCGATAATTTTGGAGTTCCCGCGTAATTATTCCATACAAACTTTGCAACCCCTTTTCACCGATAAATTCCAAAATTCCGATATCCTTTCTTATTGGATGCCTATGTCATACAAAGAACACACCCTCCAAGTTTCAGGTATCTACGATCAGCGGTTTAGGCTGTGTGTTGATCCGTCTGTCAGTTATTTAGGACAAAGATTTTATATGTATAAATAGATTTTATATGTTTGGATAAAATACCAAGAAAGTGTACTGATTATTTTTGAAGAAGACCGCGCTATCAAAATATCCAAGCACTTATTATTAAATAGATATTCAATGCATACAAGCAACAACACAACAAAATCTTCAAGCGGATTTCTCCGTTCAATCTTGCAATCTAGTACTGAGCTATTGCAAAGCAGAGTGTAGAAGATTTCGTGAATTTAGCTTTAGCATAGAGGTAGAGCTCTAAAATTCTACCTACTCGAAAAAAAGAACTACGCCACGAGCACTTAAAAGCTTTTTTTTTTTTTCATTTTGTTTTATGCTTATTTCAAAACCGAAAAAAGACAGCTCTTTTGTTTTTGGGCGTGACTCTTAATACATGTCTTTATACATATAAACCACAAAATACAGTTGATGATAATAAGATTGGAAGTAATTTTTTTTTTCTTGTCTGTTTAAACCTTTGAAGTGTTCCTCGGCAACCCGTTGACATTGTCTGAAAAAACAAAATTTATTTTATCAACATTGACTATTTTATGCCATTTTGGCTTTTCCGTGAGTCAATACGCAACACGCAACACGAGTGTATTTGAACAGATGTCAAAGTGGCTACTTTTACTTACTATACCATATATCAATAGATATCAGTGGCGAAGGGTGAAATATTGAGAGGGGGAAGCCGGAAATCTACTTTAATTTCAACTTATTAAACTATTAACTGTTCCCCGCGCCAGTTCGGAGTTCCCGCGGGAATTCCGGTATAAAAAGTCCTTCCCTGTATCCCTGACAACGTTCTCAATTACGGTAGAGAGAGATGTTGCGTCTGAAGGGAAGTCGGTGGGAATCGGCTTCTATGGTACCTTCGCCACTGATAGATATACGATATATCTCTAGATATATCAGAGCGGTGATTTATCCAACAAGTAATATTGTAATTTAAAAATAATTCGAAATGCTCTCCTTTCGTATTATGATACAAAAAAAAACAACATACAGTCAAATCGAGAACCTCCTCCTTTTTTTGAAGTTGGTTTAATATAAACTGTGTAATAAAAAGAGGTAAAGGCTGTGAGTTAGTGAGATTTTGGATCTACTGAAACGATTTTGAAAATTCTTTTACTAATAGAAAGTCACGTTATTTGTGAATATATCACTAGGCTATATTGTAACCCGAAATTCCCGCGGGAACTCCGAAATTACTACGGGGAAAACCGCGAAGAAACAGCCATTTCTTATAACTATATGTAGTGCTCATATTATTTTTGTTATTACCTTAGAAATTAACTATTGATCCTACCAACTTTGATTTACTTGTTAGAGCTATAGGCGGAGGTAGAATCCTACCATTACGGCTGATAAGGCTGTATTTTTGAGTGACTATCATTAAGGGCACTGAGTGCACATAACGAATTCAACCGGCGCACATTAGACACTTTAAAGTGTTGCAATGGCTCTTCAACTAGCTCATAGAGGCACGTGTGTGCCACGAGAGCACCATACTTTCAGACGGGTGGACGGGACAGAAGGGTGACCATACTTTCAGATTCACCGGGATTAGTGAAAAATGAGAAAACTTTGTGCTTTCCCGCCACGGGTTATCTAGGCATTTTTACTTAATGGCAGTAGCAAAATTTAATAATAATAAATTTTGGACATTATCACACAGCGCCATACACCTGGTTCCAAACTACACACATCAAAAGTGTCTAGGGATCAAGCATTTTTATGCGGATTTCTTGAGATTGAGATGTGGCTTTGTAATAAATTTATGATTTTATAAATTTATATGGATCCTTTTTGGTGCATTACATAATTTGAATCAGGAACTGTCAATCAAATTCGAGTAAAAGGTGAAAATCAGCTGTCAATATTTTCCCTATAAAAACATACAACGCATTGAAGACATTATTAGTGCTACTGTTTCCCTACTACTGATTAAAACCAACGTTATTATGGAGCGGCGACGTCATTTAAGCAGGGAAGAAATGCTCAGAGCCGTGGGAATGATAGAAGCTGGTTCCTGGCAACGTACTGTGGCTTTAGCTCTGAATACAAGTCAGAGTGTTATCAGTCGACTTTGGACACGTTACCGAAGCACTGGTACCGTGGCTGAGCGCCATGGAGGACGGTATCGCTGCACCACACGGAGACAAGACCGATACATTCAAATCTTAACTCGAAGAGCTCCAACAATAACCGCCATGATGTTAGCCGTGAGGCTTCATCACTCTTCAGGGAACTTAATTAGCGACCAAACAGTCAGAAACCGCTTGCATGAAGTGAACCTTCATTCCCGAAGACCGCTACGGGTACCACCTATAGCAATGCACAATCATAGGATTCGATATCAATGGGCTCTTGAACACAGAAATTGGGCAGAAGAACAATGGCGTTTCATGTGCTTTTCTGATGAGTCTCGTTTTGGTATGAGACCGGATACATGACGTATACGACACTGGAGAACCCCTGGACGCCAACAGCGATTAAAATCCTGCCAGGAAGTCCATCCTTATAGTGGTGGAACCATCATGGTATGGGCGGGTATTTGGATCGGCGGAAGAACTGAGTTGATTTGGATCAGAGGCAACCTCAACGCTCAAATTTATGCTGAGACGATTGTATCAGACGTCATCGTTCCTCTACAAGTGCAAATCGGTCCCTTATTTCAGTTAATGCATGATAATGCACGACCGCACACCGCAAGAGTTGTAAGACAGACTCTCGCCGCAGCTAACATCAATGTCCTGCCCTGGCCTGCTCAGTCGCCAGACTTGAACCCGATTGAGCATGCATGGGATATGCTACAGAGAAGAGCTCTGCCGAATATGGAGGGTATCCAGTCGCAAGAAGACCTTTTTTGTTGTTGCAACGAACATGGGCGGCCATTCCACAGCGTGATTTGGATGAACTCATTTTGAGTATGCCAAACCGATGTTCTTGTGTTGTTAGTGTTCGCGGTAGAAACACGGATTATTAATTGTTTAAGTTACCCAATAAAATTTTAAAGAAAACTGTTATTTCAGTCTTTTTTTCGAACTTTAATGTTAGTGGTTCAAATGTCAAAAATCCCTTTATTAGGAAAATGGCAAATTTCTTTATTAATGCAAAGGTGACTTGGTTTATCGTTACTGTGACAAACGAAAACACTTTATTTGATGAATCCTTAAAGAAAATTTTAATTAATATCAATCAGGAGAAAAGTTATTGCAAAAATATATGTTGATCCCTAGACACTTTTGATGTGTGTATATCTACAGGGCTTGTACTATCTGTACCACACAGCTAATATAGGGTTTTAGGAAGAAAGTTCCTAATTTTTAACAATAATTATAATAAAAAAATAATAGCAATCCACTTCACAACACACAGATCTACTTGATCCCACACTAAGCTATAAGCTTGTGTCGTGGAAACCAAGCAGAGGTAATTGCCGTTATCGGTATTTCCACGATACAATTTACCTACTATATACTATTACTTATATACTATACTATAGATATATGTATATAAGCCCAGACTGGAAAATGGAACCCTGTGTTCATCACACAAAGTCCACCCCCACCGGGAATCGAACCCGGAACCCCTTGATTAGCGGGTAGGCATGGTGACCTACTGCGCCAATCGGGTCGTCAAAGATACGTACATAATTTTAGGATTTGAAAGGAAGACTGTAACGAGGCGGCCGTATGCCACTCGTTACGATATCCAGCCTCATTTGTATTACTTTTAATTTTTAAGATATGTTCCTTTTTATATTCTATTGATATTCTTTTTATAAATTTCAAATAATTTTTGTATTCTCATTTTGTATTTTATTAGCGACTCCAATTTCAGATTCGGTACAATAAACATCTAAATTATTTGTCTCTCAATAAATTTTATTTTATTTTTTTTTTTATTTTTTTTTATTTTATTTTATTTGAGCTAGCCGAGGATTACTACTTCCGAACCTCACAAGACTTATTTCTACCCAGTCTGTTTCTCATAGTTTCATTCGCATAAAATTTATTTTCTCCATAAGCTATTTGAACGTTTTAGGCTTCATGTTCTTTTATAGCGGTTACGTTAAATTGCCAGCAAACTTATTACTTGAATTTTTTTCTATTTCATGTTAGTCAATTGTAATAGAAATATAATAGTCCAACCATGATAGTGTACAGCATGATATTGTATATTATAGTTCATTGAAAGTGGAATTTAAAAAACAGAATTCTTTATAATATACTAGCGGTGCCCGGCAGGAAGTTCAAAGTAGCTTTTTACTCCTCATAACATCAGTTAATTTGCAGTGATAGTGCCGTCAAAATCGATCTAACCATTTCGGAGATTCACCCGCGTGAGTTTCGAAATTCCCATAGGAACTCCAAAATTCGTTCATATTCTTTTTTTCCTTATAATAACAAACACAACAAAAAAACGATTAGCATAATAGGTCTAGCCGTTCACGCGAGATGCCGTGATCAAGGGAAATAGGGATTCATTTTTATATAATATATAGATTCATAACATTGCAATTAGTGGCAAAAATTATTAAGGTTAAATCTAATAGACAAACAGTAAATCAATCTTACGATTTCAAAGTTTTCCGTAACCAGGACCGAAAAGAACACTGAAAAGTTTTTGATGTTAAAATAAACTGAAACAGCTTCAGTAAATTTTAATCAGAGCTCTTATAATTAATATAGAGTGCCTAAGCTTGAGCGGGTAATATTTTCCCGGAAGGCTTCTTTATTACGAGCAGCGAAAAAAAGTTTCGACGAAACTTTTTTGTTGGTCACCCTACTGTTTTGAAGCGATGTTTAAGGACCCTTCAAGTTCGCTGAGAGCTCAGTAATTTGGGTCAGGGCAGGCAAAACAGAGTTCAGACAAAACTCGGCCGAATGATATGTTCCGTGCCTTGGCTAAGGTAGGTACATACGTTCAATTAAACCTGATGTTGTTTTTAATTAAACTCAAAGTTATTATATTGGAATTTATGTTTTTGCAAGTAAAGACAATGTTTGTTTAGGGTAATGGCTAACTGTACAGTAATAAATATTCATATAAGTAACGCAATGTTATTACAAGATATAAAATTATAAAAGTTTAGAACACAATGAAAAAAAAAACATAAAAATTGAATATATTATCTACTTTACTAGCTGTTCGGAGTTCCCACGGCAATTCCGGAACAAAGAGTACTCTACATCTTTTAGACCAAGATCCCAGAGCAAACAGACATAACTTATTTTCACACGGATGAAACCTGAAGTTTTCAGTAGCGTCTCGTGCGCCTTGAATACCTACGCGCTTTGTGGAACTTGCCGAGTGACACCTGGGCAGGTACCAGGAGAGAAAGGTAACTAAAAATAAGAATTATTTAACTTAAATTCACATGGCTGATTTTTATATATGTCATGTAGAATATTATTTTAAAGTAATATCATAAGTGCCAGACACTTTTGATGGACCAGAGCTTTTGACAGACGCTTTTAAGCTACCCAAAAAATAAATGAACTTTACTTATTTTTACATGTCAGATTTTTTAATATGTTATTGAAGTATTTATTTAAAAGTTATATTCAATCAGTCAGACAAATTAGAGTGACCAAACATCCCCTAAGACAAAAATTATTCAGCCAGAAGTATGAGGGCGAGAGCACTATGCATGCGCTTCAGAGTGAGTGAGACGTCCATAATAACTCGGTTCCCCTTCTTAAACTCACCATCTGTTTCAATCTACTGTGTATGTGCTGTTTGCGTGTAATATAACTTATAGTATACAGTATAGTTCGAGCCTACGAGAGCACATGTTTTTGTTGTTTACGTCAGGTTATTTGTGAGTGTTTTATTAAGTTGTTTGTAATAGTGATAATCATGGAAGAAGAGAAATTGAAATGTACATTTTGTGAAAAATCTCATGATAAAGGATAAACTTATATTATTCTCCGAAGAAATATTGAAAAAGTGCAAAAACATTTTAAAACAGCGAATAATCCATAACCTCAAATTCAAAGATGTAGTTTTACCGGATGACTTGTTTGACTCTTGACTTCACATTTGGCTCAACACTTGGTTCAGGCATTGAATTAGCTGGATTTGAGTTCTTACACTACATCTAAATCTGGAACTGTTGAATTATTTTGTTGACTTGAGGTAGACGCTGTACATAGATCATCGTTAATACTAAGATTACAAGGTTGGCTTGATGTCGATGCAACTGATGAATTTTCAACAATACTCGATGATTATTTTTCAGCAATTTTTGGTTTTTCTGGTATGGCGGAAAAATATTTTTTTGGCAGAGCAGTAAAATTTTTATAACATTCTCGATGGTAACCACTTTCATACAAGTCATCCGGTAAAACTACATCTTTGAATTTGAGGTTATGGATTAGTCGCTGTTTTAAAATGTTTTTGCACTTTTTCAATATTTCTTCGGAGAATAATATAAGTTTATCATGAGATTTTTTACAAAATGTACATTTCAATTTCTCTTCATCCATGATTATCACTATTACAAACAACTTAATAAAACACTCACAAATAACCTGATGTAAACAACAAAAACATGTGCTCTCGCAGGCTCGAACTATACTGTATACTATAAGTTATATTACACGCAAACAGCACATACACAGTAGATTGAAACAGATGGTGAGTTTAAGAAGGGGAACCGAGTTATTATGGACGTCTCACTCACTCTGAAGCGCATGCATAGTGCTCTCGCCCTCATACTTCTGGCTGAATAATTTTTGTCTTAGGGGATGTTTGGTCACTCTAATTTGTCTGACTGATTGAATATAACTTTTAAATAAATACTTCAATAACATATTAAAAAATCAGACATGTAAAAATAAGTAAAGTTCATTTATTTTTTGGGTAGCTTAAAAGCGTCTGTCAAAAGCTCTGGTCCATCAAAAGTGTCTGGCACTTATGATATTACTTTAAAATAATATTCTACATGACATATATAAAAATCAGCCATGTGAATTTAAGTTAAATAATTCTTATTTTTAGTTACCTTTCTCACCTGGTACCTGCCCAGGTGTCACTCGGCAAGTTCCACAAAGTGCGTAGGTATTCAAGGCGCACGAGACGCTACTGAAAACTTCAGGTTTCATCCGTGTGAAAATAAGTTATGTCTGTTTGCTCTGGGATCTTGGTCCATTTCTCTGTATGCAAAAGGAGATTGCGCCGTAATATATGAGCTCCGTCCCGAAACTTTATGTGGATGATTTCTTTTATAGTTATCATATATAATAGCTGTTCTCCGTAGTTTTACCCGCGATAATTTCGGAGTTTCCGCGGGAGTTCCGGATTACAATATAGCCTAAGTTACTCAGGAATAATGTTGCAATCTAATGGTGAAAGAGTTTTTTAAATCGGTCCAGTAGTTTTTGATTTTTAACAAAAATTCTAATTTTTTCTCTTTATAATATTAGAAGGTATAGATTTTGTGTTGTTGAAAAACTGCAAGCATAATTTTTGGATGCATAGTACTTTAGCTTCAGTAGTTTATGCATGATGTGCGTCCAAACATATACTCTAAATAGGAATATTGTACAAAAATATTGTTTTTAGTTCTGTTTTTTCTATGTTTGCCGTATTAACTTTTCGCGCCAATCCGCAACAGAGGATTGCTATTTCACTCTTATCTGCGCAATGGCTCGCGAATTCACCAGTGACGCCCTTTCACCTCTTTAAGGAATGAATTAAACAAGAATTTCTATCCAGGTAATTTAAAATTTCTGTTTTAAAGCTATCGGTAAAAGAAACAATTTCCTAATTTTTATTTTTAATAAATTTTCATAGGTCATGGAATATGCTATGGAATAAAATACGTTCCTTTGTTCTCCTCGAAAACGCTTAACTATTTATAAGACTTGACATAAATATGTTAGAGATAAATGGACATAGATAAGCAATAGTGTGTTAACCCACACTGGAGAAATTTTGAGTAAATTAAAGTTTTAAAATTATAGCGCCATTTTGTTTCAACATTTTTATGTCCAATATTTAGTTACATATTTAAACAATGTAAAATAAAAACAACACACAATTAAAAAACGTTCTCTAACTCTCAATGAATCAATTACTTCGTTTTGTGGGTTAACATGTTATTGCTTATCTGCGTCCAAATATTGTGTTTTTATTTTGACAAAGGTGTCTCGTCCTTCAGTAGCTTGAAACCTTTGCTTGTTAAAGAGAGTGTCTGAAAAAAGAACCATAAAAGCGGACTTTTAGCTGCCTTTTAGACGTTCATTTTATTTTAGTTTTCGCGCGTACTACGGTCAGTATACTTAGATAGAAAGTACTTGGTTAACACCTTTTAGCCCTTTTAAGATTAAAAATACTTACAACGTCACGATACTGTGCGACAGCATCAGTGCTGTTTTTTAAAGTAGGTACATTCTTATTTTGCATACTGAGAGTTACCAACGGAATTGACGTAGATAAAGACAGCGGAAGTGACGCTTAAAAAGGGCGCTACATTTATTTATTTATTCAAATCAAAGAACGTGCGTAGGTAGGCATTTTTAAGTCTACGTATAGGTACTTAAAACAAAAGCAAATACCAAGTAGAATACTGACCATCGAAGACTGAACTACACGATCTAACGATCTAACAGTTAATTAAAATTGACTAAGAACCAGAGTCACTGACATAGCCCTTCAAATTAGCAAACTGAAGTGGCAATGGGCTGGCCACATCGGTCGCAGAACTGACAACCGCTGGAGCAAGCGAGTCCTGGAGTGGAGACCACGCGTAGGCAAGCGTAGTGTGGGGCGCCCCCCTGCCAGATGGAGCGACGATCTGCGGTGGGTGGCTGGTAGTATCTGGATGCGGGTGACTGAAGATCGGGATAGGTGGCGAACCCTTGGAGAGGCCTATGTCCAGCAGTGGACTGCTGCAGGCTGAAAATGATGATGATGATGATGATGATGAATGTACTTGTAGATATCTACCTACGATATAACAAGCAAACCGCTTTAACAGAGTTAGTGTAATTAATGTAGTATACATACCAGCTTCTGCGAATCACTAAGGCAAAAAGGTACCTACGTAAATGAACATCGAAAAGATTGTATTAGGTTTTAAATTATATACCCGCTTAAAACTCTAGAGCCATGTTAACCCTTCAATAGAACGTTCGCCTTTTCTTCAAAAGAACATTATCCTAGGGTATTTTCTCATCTATCGATTAAATGTTTCTACTACGGGCTTTAAAATGAACGTAAACATTATGTGGAATACTTGCATATACCTATATATATGAAATCCACCAACTCTTACTGAGTCCAAACGATGGACTATCGCTTATACACTCTCAATGTTAGGCTCACACCATCGATCTCATAGGTAAAGTAGATACACAATCAGCGTCAAAAAATGTCCTCATGAAATGAGCGCCCACTTGAACATTTGGGTGCGCTTTTAAATCAGGTCATGAGGTCGTATAGTATTTATTACGTTTTCACCTAATGCTTTAGGTAAAATAATTGTAGTAAAAAATAGCATAAATATATTATGTGTTCATTAAATTTAACACAAATTTAATTACATATTACAAATCAATATAACCACAGCTATAACTACTTAAACACAACTGTGGACAGTTTTTAAGTGAACTTTTGTATTAGACTGTGTATCTACTTTTAATAGGTATGAGATCGATGGCTCATACAAAATCCTTTTTGAAACAAATGGAATTGAAAACTGTACTATGGGAGCATGAATTCTTTGCACTTGCAATTATAGTTTCGATTCTGGAAAAAATATAGGTACCTACAGCCTATAGCGTGTAAAGTTGAACAAGGAGAAAAACCTCAATAAAACCGTGGATTTACGTTAATCTAACGAAAAGGTAGGTACCCGAATCACCTTTACATTAGATTTATCGACGAGCCAGTACAACAGAAAGTTGATTTGAATGACCTTTAGGATTTGTATGATCTGTCAGCGCGTCGGTAAAATGCGTGCTCAATTTTTCCTACGTTAATGACTAATTTTATAAGTTTTTTTAGACCTTGTATATTGTCAATAAAATCTTGGCCTTGCCTTCTTTTTAATAATTAATAATTTTCGGTGGTGTTTCATCAATATTTTCTTATTTGTTAAGGAATAATACCAGAAAATTTATAAAGGACTGTTTTTAATTATATTTTGTAATAATATCACCTGGAATCAAAATAAATATCATTTAAAAACCATCGTTATTCAGATTTCATCCACATTGTTTTTACACTAAAGTCTTGACTAAGTCCAATTATGATTAGTATTCAAGTCCATGAGAAGTTACTTATCGATGTTTCTTTTATCACGTGTCAGTCTGCCTATTTTAAGATCGAATATTGCCTACTTTTACCACGTAAATAGTTTTATTATTAAGGATAATATCACACGAAATAAAACAATTAGTAGTCATTATATTATTATTTCACGAAATTTATTCTGCATCCTTTTTCAATTTGTTGTTTAATTCTCATAAGATTTCATGTAATTGTTCGATAACACGTTTATGCCTACTTATAAGTATGGTACACATTAGTTAAATAAATTATTTTTAAGAATTATCTAATATATATTAACAAATTAGAATTAGAACATAAAGTGTGAAAAGGATAACAATGTAGCACCTAAGATAAGTAAAAGTTTAATACAATCAAACATCTATATAAAATTATTTTTTTATGTACGTATATAAGATCAAAGTAGGTATGGTTCTTAATATTTTTGTAAATTAATTTATTTTTTACCTTATAACGCGCATTAATTGATAAAAATAGTTTTAAATATTTCTGCATTCATTACGCTTCACATGCTCGACTTTTGATCGATCAAATAAGAATATTTTTATATTCCTCTAAAGTTATCATAACGATCATTTTAAAGTTTGCTATAAATTTCATGTATACTTACTTAGAATGAATTCACGGAAATAATATTTTCGAGTCAGATTCCCAAAATAATAAAATAAAGATAATGATGAATTTATCGCAACCGGCTATAAAAAAATCGTATCTGCTGGGATATATTTCATTTGAGATGAAATCTCTACATATAAGATGGAAAAATACTAAATTTTGATGTTTATTCTATTACAGTATTTTTATATCACAACGTTTAGACAAAAGTATCATAATTATACGACCAGAGGGAGCTATGTAACTTTTGTTTTTATCATTTTTCGGTTGCAATCAAAAACATGGCGGTTTTGCGATTACAATATTAAGCATGTTTTGACACCTAACATATCTCAACATACTTCAAAAGTCGAAGCTGTCTAAACATGATTAACTTAATTACAAAATCAATATTTTTCTGATTGGAACTGAAATATGATAGCAACAAAAGTTACATAATAATGGCCTGCAGTTTTGGTAGTTTTATTATAATATTTTATTACTGTATTTATCCACCCAATTTTAAATAAATTATCATAAGACTATTCATTTAAAATTAGCTAAATAGTAAACACTAAGTTTTCCATCCATAAGGTTTTCATTTTAAACGAAATACGCATATATGTACTCGTGTTTATTAGAAACATCATAATATGGATATGATTCTTTATAGTGGTCGGAGTAAAATCTTTTCACTAATGAACTCTCATCTATTATTGTGATAAAAAAAAACAAAGAACGATTTTTTTCTTTGTGCCTTTATGTGTACGCTTGGTTCACAGGAAAATACAGTCGCTGTGAAATACTGACGTTATTCCAACCGAGGTATTTCTATTGTACCTATATATATATATATATATATATAATTTCTAATCGAAACTAAAATACCAATCAATTTATGTACACCATGTAGTATCATTTACAATATTGATATAAAGTTAGGTATGAGTACAGTCTTTTAGAATCTAGTTTTATTATGTACAATTATTTTATATAGGTTATATTATAATTCTTATACGCTTATACTATACGTCATTGAATGACTATATACTCGTATTTGATGATATTTTTTAATCCACAATTTTAATTTTACACGGTAGAGAACGAAACATATTAGTTATTCTATTTCCATTATGAATGGCACCAGAATTTAATTTAATAACCTCATAATAATATGTATAATTAAAATACTTCTTTATTTAAATAGGATAAACCTACGTATTTACAATTCTAAAGAAAGATTATTTTATTCTTTCTAATTAAATTAATTTTATAAACATAGCGAAGAATTACCAATGTTTGAACAATTTTTTTCTGTTTAATTTGTTAACTAGTTTTAATAAAAATTTTAGCAGAGACACCCGGTTCTGCCCACTGAAAATATTATTACTAAATCAATTTAATTTCTAATAAATAAAAAAAACAGACTTCAAATTTTATTTAAAGATTAAATTACTAATTTATAATTTAAAACTAAGAAGATATAGTAAGTAATCATAGAATCGGTACCTATATTTTTTATTACAACATTATTTTTAGTAATGAAATTCATATAATTTTAGTTTTTATTAATTAAAAAATATTAATCTCTCGTTTTTAGATAATCCATGTATGAAATTAATAAAAACAATAATCATGCCTCCTTTTCAACAGAACTAGGTATTTGGCTTACGATTAAAATTATTATTATGTACATTTGTTTTAATAAAATCACGATCACGTTACGATATTTACAATTATGCTAGTCCAGTGAGATTATATGGCTTCACACTACATTGTCACTTCACACATAATTGTAAATATCTTCTATTTCTCATACGTTCATTTCTGACATGGCCGCTTGGGGCACTCGAGGTTTCTGCGAGAAATGCTGCGACAGAGGCGAGGGGGGCTGAGGTAGTACAGCACCATTGTTCTGCGCCTGAGACTGCACAGTTTGCGCCTGAACATCGGGCAAGTTGCTCCCGCCGCTCATAAAAGTTGCGTTCTTCGGCAGTGTCATGCAATTCGAAGCGTTGCATATTTGATTCTGTTGCTGATACGCGAAACCAACTTTCTTCGGCAACGTCGTGCACTGACCCCGGTTCGAGGGCGGGCTGGTCTTCTGTGGCATATTAGACATTTGCATGCCCGTGTGGCAAACGTTCGGACAGTTCGAGTTTGGGAAATGTGGCGCTCGATTCGTCATCGCTATTATAGCGTTCTTGTCTTGATGGTCGATATCGACTATTGTGCTCGAGCTTTGCGAGTGTCCCACGAAATAATGAGGATGTTTCGAGGATACGCTGTCGAAAGTGGAGTTGTGATTCCTCTTCTGCTGCTGTTGCAATGCTTTCACTTGTAATCTCGTCTTATCTCTCTGGTAGTAAACGCCAGCGAAGATGAGAACGTTCAGAATGAGCAGAGAACAGCCTATAGCTATGGTCACACTGAGAGCGGTGGAATACGCGGTGTATCCAGCTGCTTCCATATTGGAAATGTCTTGGGTGTGCGTGTTGTTGGGGACTTGAGGTTGGATGACGGGCGAGCCAGGTCTTGCGGACATAACGCTTATACAGGTAGTGACGTAGGTGTCCATTGTTGTCGAAGGGATGTCCAGTGTGACGTTATAGATCGGTCTGCGGTACAACTCTAGAGTAGGGTCGTAGTAGTTAGCACGGGTGAGCGGGTCCGGCCGGACGAAGCCGTCGTACAATTCCGGGTCGTTGTGGTTGCGGAAAAGGTTGTGTTTCGCGACGACGTCCTTCATCCCGGCTCTATGGATTTCGGGGATCAACCGCAACCACACGGATAGTTGATGGGCGCGGTAATGGTTTTTCATTCTGGGCTTCATACCTGCGGGAGGAATTTTTGCTTCAAGGTTGGGTGCTTTGGGTGCTTTCATTTTAGTTTGCTTGACCGGAATTCTTGGGCCGCCTAAATAATTAATAGGATCGGGGAATCCTTTGAAGCTAACATGAATCTATAAAGGAGTTTACAGACAGAAAAAACTCGGTCAGCCGGTTTAAATTAGAATGAAATAAAATTTCTTTGAGAGCATCAAACGCCTATAGTATACATATATGTACCTGTATTATAAGTGACACTGACGAAAAAGTTCCTTACATTAACTACCGCATTTGTTCATCAATTCAGAAGTTTAAGATAAAATACTTAATTCCATCTCGCAAAGACTTACGGCCGCACTCAGAGTCGACTTTAATGATTACTTAATTAAGTGTAGATTTTTAAAACAATGAGATGAGGAAAGCGGGAGATCGTGTACTGTGGCGTGCCCTTGGGGAGGCCTACGTCCAGCAGTGGACTGCTATAGGTTGATTGATTGATTGATTGATTGATTTTAAAACAAAACTGCCGCAATCAGAGACGTTCAATAAATTAATGTTAATCGGCATTTAACGAGATGTAACTTAATTAGTTAAATGCCAGTTAACATTAATTTATTAAACTTGTCTGATTGCGGCAGTTTTGTTTTAAAAATCTATACTTAATTAAGGAATCATTAAAACGACTCTGAGTGCGGCGGTTAGTTATTAGTTTTATATAATACTTACTGATTAATTCTTTGATAGTTTGCGTTTTGTGTATCCAAAATATTGTTAGAAAAACTTACCGATTTCTAGATATTTCTGATGTAGTGTATCGTATTCATCCCATACAATGCCTTTGTATCGATTGCGCTCTCTTGATATCGGGAGAACGGATTCCTGTCGTTGGCCCTCGTTCGGATTGCTATAATCAAATTATTTTCTCGTTTACAACAATGTTTTAATATTATTTAATTGCATTAACTCTTGCCAAACTCCGAACTCCATTTCAAATTACAAGTGATATTTATTTATTTAACGATAAATGCACACTAGGAAAACATAAAAGAAAGAAATTTGTACAACAGTAAACATTATATTTTGTAAATTACGCGGGACTTGAACGCGATGTTTTTTATTACCTTTTCATTACTCATACTCGGTAAGTAGGTCTGAAGTTGCCTGAGAAGCGGGTTGAAAGTAACACTTTTCAGCCCTAGGGAGAATCGCTTTCAACTGACAGCTGGATACTGCAGAAACTCAAGTTTTTTTTATGTCATAGGGGGCATACTTACTGGCCAGTAGCACATCTAATGGTTGATTTATGTAAAATAAAATTCACTCATTTTTTTCTTTAGCTAATTCCTATTTTTATTTTGACTTTCCTTGCATTCTTAATGAAAAGCACAGTGTTATCCTCGGGAGAAAGACTTATTTAGTCCCGAGACGGGGTTTGGCGCCTGAGTGTAGCGAGGGCGCCAATAGATCGAGCCAATAGTTACTTTCACCCCTAGGATAACAATGTACTATTTTTGCCTGACGTTTCGACGTTGACGAATAAAAAACATCGCGTTCAAGTCCCGCGTAATTTACAAAATATAATGTGCTTAAAACGCGAAAATCTAAAAACTTTAATAATAGTAAACATGTTCAAGCAAGAGTCATGCTTATTCTGTACAAGTGGAATTTCTTCCAGCAGACCCGCAACAGGACAACCGGTTAGGATTGGCTGATCTGTTGTGCCACAGTTCGAATTATAACATTATCTATACTAATATTGTAGAGGTAAAGTTTTTAAACTGTAAGTTAGTGATGTTGTAGGGGGTCTGTGGATCTACTATTCTTTTATAGGGAGCTACGGTAGTCCTGACTTTTTATCTTGAAATCCCCACGGAAGCTCCAAAATTACCGCGGGTGAAACCACGGGGGGGGGGGCTAAAATAGCACAGCTGGTGTAGTAGTGAGTAAACTTCACTACCACGTGTCATGGGTTCTATTCCGGCACGAGGGTAAGCATTTATGTGATGAACATTCTGGTATACAAATTGGCTAATTTTAATAATGAATACTTAATAATGAACTTGGCTTCCACGTTCACATTTTTGTTTTTGGTGGGATTTTATTTTACACTAGCTGTACCCCGCTATCTCACTCGTGTTAAGTTCGGAGTTCCCGCGGCAATCCCTCGATAAAAAGTACCCTTGCCTTCGTTTTACTTCTAACCGTCTATACTTATAAAATGGTTTGTCCTGAATGCGCCTAAACTTTAATGCGCTTTATCTCTGAGTATATTTATTTATTTGAAAATTAAAAAATACGTGTCTAACTAATTAGAATTTTGATTTTCAAAAGTCCTCAACATCCCAATTGTTTCACGCGGTTGCGCTAGGAGTTGACTGGTAAAAATCGTCACGTTAGGAAAAAACGTAAAAGTCCTGAAATACATTGGCACACGGTTTATCCATAAGAGATGAACCGTGAAGAAGCGATCGAAAATACATTTTCTTATAATTTTTTTTTTGCTTTGTTTTTTTTTTTCACAGTTCAACTACGAAACGAGGCAAATCGGGAAATCGCTTGTTAGCTGCCACCATTACCTATATTATATTTCATTTGTAACCAATGAACCGGAAACACACTGATATCATTCATTATATTTTCATATTTAATAATAAGTATAAAATTTGTTTGTTTGTTTGTCTTGAACATAAACAAAGTTTTTACAAATTACTAAAATTTGAATAATCAGGTAATTTATGCTCAAAGGCGGACGTATCCCGCGAGGGGATTTCTTCCAGTCGACCTTTGAAAAATTGAAATGATCAAAATCGAAGGAAATTTAATAATATTAATTATTAATATTATAGATTTAATAATATAAAATAACGAATGATATCACTGTTTTCGGTTCCAAAGGGGTAGTGCCAAGGCGAAAGGGTATCCTAGCATCCATAGTGTTATACAATTTTCACTGGAATATATTCTCAAAAGTCTAATCGTATTTCGGGAAATACTTCTTCACCCTTTTTTAAGATAAAAAAAATATTTTCCCGACCTTACCATACATCTACAGTATGCCTGTCTTTATGCTATATATAGTTTGTGTGTCTGTTTTATGTCCTGACTCAAAACTTACGACACTTATCATCCCAATAGTGTTCCCGAGGGATTCCTGAAGTTCACCAGACGGCGGATATCAGCTTGTTTGATAACATAGGAAAAACGATAACTCTATGATATTATCGTCAGCCAAGCGAAAAAAGATAGGTCCCATGATATTTGCCGTCGTAAATATAACTTTTGGACAAGCTTGTGATAAAGAAATACTTATCTAAGAAAAACAAAACACAATTTAGCAACAATTTTAATTAGTTTTGTTAGGTAGATAAATACTCAATCCGTTACGACGGATGAGTTTGCAATCGACAGGCAAACGGTCAAAGTATCTATTTTTCAAATACTACACACAAAACTGGTATATGTATATGTTGGACGTAGGTGTAGGTAACTATTTGTTCCCGCGGTTCCACCCACGTTAATTTGGGAGCTCCCGCGGGAATTCCACCATAAAAAATACCCCTGACAGTGAAATGTATGGAAAATTTCATGGTGATCGGTTTAGGCGTTAAGGCGTGAAAGTGTAACAAACAAATAAACTCACATTACCATTATGGATTACGTTCTCAGACTCTAAGTATAAAAAAACTAGCTGTTTGAAATGCTTTACCCAACCACCCGTGTCTATGTATTTTTGTTTGTCCTTTCGCATAATTGGTTGTCTGGAAGAGATCGCAACTATGCGATAAGACTGCCATTTGCTTTCTCCTTTTTCTTTAGGTACTGTATCATTGTTATTTTTTGTGCAATAAAGGATTAAATAGTAATAATAAATAAATAATAATAAAAAAACTAGCTGGTTTCCTGTTGTCTCACTGAAATCGATTTCGGAATTCCCGCAGGATCTCCTAATATCAGCATACATAAATAACCCGTAACACCAAATAGCTGAGCTCCTTGCGGTTTCACTCGCATGAACTTCGATATTCCCGCGGGAATTCTGACATAAAAAGTATCTTCCCTAAATCCTTCAGGGATATCCGTAGCTTTCTATCAATGAAATAATTTTTAGAATAGGTATAGAAGTATTTGTTTTTAGTACAAAGTCATTTTAATCTACAATCAAATATTTTATCCACCGCTTCGTCTCTACCATACAGAAGTAACACATTCCGAAGCGGTAGTAATTAAAAGTTAAAAGAGCAATCCAATTAACAATAAACGAACATAAAAAGCTGTTGTTCTGTTATTTTATTCTATTCCTGTATTTGCTATTAGGTATCTTATAGCTTTAATACATTGTCTTTATCAGTATAGAGTTCCAACACCGTTTTTAGCGCGGGATAAAAGAGAATTTTCTTAATCACTCTACAAAGTTATAAAACCCGTAATATCATCAGTTTTGTTACAATAAACAATGGCAAGTCTTTACAAAGCTCAAGATAGATGAGTTTTTATAATGAAGACGACCACAATACGTTCGGGCGTTAAAAGTTTCCCCAAGCAACCATCGGGCACCATCGTTTGTCTTGTTTATCTTTTTCGAAAACGTATTGTGCTCTCCTCACAAACCGCGCCTGCCAAGGTCGGGAGTTCGACGACTTTGTTCAATTTAAATTTTAACTATAAATTTATATAGATACACATTTTATGACTGGAATTGATTGAATCGAGTCTGTGTTTGAGATAAGGGGAAATTGAATTTCAATGCCAAACAATTTAATTTATAAATATTTTTCTTACTAAGATACTAGTTGACTGCCAGACGTTCTGCTTAAATTTAGATAAAATTACAAAAAGTCCTATCCAAAAATGTCAATTTAAAACTTTATAATTTAGAGTAACTATACAAGTAGATGTTACAGTCAAATTTTAAATTCACCCGTTGCCTAGAATGCCTAGAGCGGAAAACGCCGCTATTTGCAATTGCAAGCACCCGAGACATGCTAGGTTGGGTGAGATCGAAAATATGACCCAAAGATCATATGCGGAGCTAGGATGCGCAACATGATATGTTTATCGAACGAAAGATAAAATTGTCGACACGACAAATATTTGTGGGCGTCCAAGCAAAAAAGTGCAGTAGTGGGGTATTGAGTTAAGACTAGATTCGGTTAAACATTTTTTACCACTGGTAGACAAAACGATATGTCCACGAAAATCGATAAAATGGCTCGATAAAATTTTATCATGTTGCGCATCCTAGCTCCAATGGACATAGATAAGCAATAGTGTGTTAACCTACACTGAATAAATTTTGATTAAATCGTGTTTTAAAATTATAGCGCTATTTTCTGTCAACATTTTTTATGTTCAATATTTAGTTACATACTCAAACAATGTAATAAGGTAAACACATAGTTAAAAAACGTTCCTTAACTCTCAATAAATCGTTCTGAATAGGTAACTTGATTTTGTGGGTTAGTTAATGTTATTGCTTATCTGCGTCCATTTAATCACATATGATCACAATGCACAAAATACAAGTGGTACCTACCTACAGATTTCCGAAACGCCAGTACCCACAAAAAAAAGTTCTGTCGTTGGTAATAAACAAAATACTACTAAAAACTATAGAATATGCAAACTATCGATTTTTTTCAGCCACTGTTTAGTTCCATTTAACGCCGTGAATAACGGCCGATTTCCGAAGCGCCAATACCCACATAAAAAAAAAAAACAAAATACTTACTGGCCGTTTCAAACGGGCGAACTATAGAATATGCAGACAAAGAGGTAGTAGTTTTTTTTTTCTTTTTTCAACCTCTGTTTAGTTCCATTTAACGCCGTGAATGACGCTACAACTCACCCGGTCTTCGCGAAGTTGGCGATGTACAAGATGAAGGCTTCCGCCAACGCAACCTCCGTTTTCGTGTAGTTCTTGGGGAAGTGACTGATCCCCTCCACTAGAGGCGCCCCGAACAAATACGGCAACTCCTCGCCATGTACTGAACCCATGCGCTGAAAATAATTGTGATCGTTTAAGAATCAATATTGAAACGTGAAGCGATTTCATCCGCGGTGATTTCGGAGTTCCCGTGGGAAATCCGGCATAAAAACTATCCTACCTTTTAATTTGAACCATTTTATGAATGGTTACAAAATTTTATCAAAATCCGTTCGGTAGTTTCGGAGTCCATCTCGGACAAACAACGTGGCACGTGATTTATATATATTAAGATTTATTTTAAACTTATATCTGTCTATCAAATTTCAGCTTCATAGCCAGTTTTTTTCTTTTTTCGAAATTTCGTGTTACGTCATTGAGTCAGTAACCGTTTACTTTTATAGTACTTACCTAAATATGTATATTCACTATAGATTCATAAGTCACACTATAATATTCAGATCTTTATTATAATGGAACAGTAATTATATTCGACATAATTATTATATGGCTACTATAGTATAGTTTAAGTACCCATGTCTAATGTCTATACTATGTTTAACCTGAGTTTTTAACAGAATTAAAGTGACTGAAACTGCTTGGATTCATTTGTCACCGCCTGTCAATTTGTACGACATCCGAAGAAGCGCTCGAACAAGTTATCCGAAAAAGAAATGGCAGAAAAAACACAAATTATAGGTAGAATTGCAGCGGTCGTGAGGGGTCAATTAATCACGCAAAAATTTGTTTTAGTTTTGTTATAGGTATTAAAAGCCTGAATTTTGTGTTGAATAAGATACGATATTTATTTTTAAATGTATCCATATGTAAGCAAGAGCACTTTCAGAATTCCATAACAAAACTCAATAAGTAGTTCACTAAACAAATCTTACAAAAAATGTTCAAACTCCTATTTTGAAAACATTTTCACCGAAACGAGTTTTCATTCATGCTTTCTCTTTCGTCATTCTTGATTAACAAACACCTAAACTACTTTTTGACATTAAACTACTTAATATTGTACACCTATTTTAGTATTAAAAAGTAGTTTTGTCGAATGTTGAGATCCGACCATATGCTTTCATGTCCAGATATGTCCATAAAAAAATACATACAGTAACAGTCAGCTCATGCATAGGTGCATATAAATAACTTTTTTTGACTTCACGCAGAGCTTTTCCAATAGCAATAACAAAATCATTAAAAAAAATTTCATAAACTTTTGCATACATGAAAATAAAATTTTCCAACTGAACGCTTCACTAAAAATGGAATATAGTATGAAAAACCTACAATGCACCTGTTACTGGACAAAATAAAATATTATTTACTGTCGAACTAGGTATCTATGTTTTTTTTTTTCTTTTTTATTCTCACCTGCGGATAATCCCCATCTTTGGTCTGATAATCGAATACGTAGAAAAACGTGTTCGGTCCGGAATTGGGTGTGCTTTTGGCGACGCTTAGGAAGTCCCCAGTTTGCACTAAAGGAGCGACGTATTGAGCGTCGGAAATGGCTAGTACGGCCGCGTCTCTTGTGTTGATTGGATGCTAGAAAGAGAAGGTTATGCTGGAGAGAGCAAAGTGGTTTGCATATTTATCTTTATCACGACATAATAATCTGTTTAAAAAAATAATAGGTACATGGTATGAACAAAATTGAAGCATAATCACTATTATGTTTTTAATATCAAAATAACTGCATTCTAAGGACTTATATAGAGCTCAAAAGGATATTTTCAAACTATTCCAACATGGATCTATTTTTATAATTTTATCTGTTTTTCCTAAGATTATTTTAGAACGGCCGAAACGGTTTTCCATAGAGTTTGGTAAACATTTACTTTAGATCCAGGAGTGGAATATATTATATGAAAAGTTTATTATTACTCCAAATAACATAAAAGTTCCCGAGTCTGTAAGTAAAGTAATCTAAGTAATGAAAAATAAAACCTCACCTGAGCAGTCCTCTCCCAATCCGTATATTCATTAACTATTGTGAAGAAAATTTCACTCAAATGATATGTGTATGCATTCCTCACGTATGTTCTGAAAGCGAACGTGATCATTACAAAAATGAATCATATCACTATATCTGTAACATTGTAAGGATAAAAGATAAATCGAATCAAGCCGATGAACATAAATACAGGGGGAGACATTCCGATATCCCCTTTTCAACGAATCGCGACATCGCTAAACTCTAATTTGCTGTATAAATAACGTTCTTGCCTTATAATTTTATCCCTGCGCTCTCCCTCGAATCCGTTTTGTATGTCCTGAGCGGAGAATTTCCATAGAGCCTCGCTTGTCACCACGCCGAAAAGTAAATCGTATTTATTCTGTCCGCCTCTTATACCGAATATTCTGTCGCCGTTTCTCTTGTCGGCTTTATTGTTGTTCACGCCGGACACGCTGGTGAAGCCTTGGAGGTCGTTCGGTATGAAATAAGTGAGCAGCTCTTTGGCGTAATCAGTTTTGACGACGACCCCGTCGACTGACGGGCCGAATGCTGTGAGGTAAGTCGGCGTGCTGATGTCAGCTGATACTAACTCCTCCAGCGGCACTTCACGAAGACAGTCGACTATCAACTCGTGATCTTTTATGATGTCGTCTGGTAGCGAACAGTTGGCCTGTTTAGCTAGCTGGAGGGAGTAACTAACTGGATCCTCGACCAATGCCCAAGAACTCAACGCTGACCCCGACAAGAGTATGGCCCGGTGGAATAGACCTAAAAAAATTGAGACCGCCATTTATTGATGCGAGCCATTCCTTTCAATTATTAATCTCATCAAAACCCAGATCAATCGCCCACGCTTTAATATATGTATCTAGTTCGAATAAATTTAATACATAAACGTTTTTTGTCTAAAATTTAATAAGGCGTCTCGAAAGAACATTTTAGTTTTAATATTGTACCTACCTATACTATAAACGTTTAAAATTCAAATATATATAAATTTTCTATCGAGAAGTTAATTTACTATTTACAGTATACTCATAGTAATACAATATTGAATTACAATTTATCTGTAGCTAATTTTGTTTTCTTATGAACAGCAACGCAAAAGAATTTATTTTATAACATTTTGAATTTCGTTAGAAACAGCGCGCTGTTTTTGCATATCAAAGCTTCTTAGTGAAAAGAAACGAAATTGAGTTCCCGTGCCTTGAATATCGACCCCCCCCTCAAAGCGTGGAAACATTTTTATGCGTATAAGATTTTCCCCAAACTTACTGAACGAAGCTATGTTATAAAATTTTATTTTTAAAGATTTTTTTTTCTTCATCCATACTGTGAATAATCGCAACCATGTGAAAAATATGATTCATAATGATTTCAGCCCGCATGGGCACTATTTTACTACTTATATTAAACTTAGAATGATAATAATTAATAGATAGGTTAATTTTTCGAGCGAATAAATGTATATTATGTAAATTACGCGAGACTTGAACGCGATGTTTTTTATTACCTTTTTTGCCTGACGTTTCGGCTGAGTTGCGTTCAAGTCCCGCGTAACTTACATAATATAATGTGCTCAAAACGCGAAAATCTAAAAACTTTAGAAACAAATGTATTTTAGTTAAGTAAGTCGCTAAGTGAAAGATCATCAGCGCAGCTCTCTTTATAATTTTTTTTTATAATTGTTAAGCTAGATCTTTGACCACAGCTCACCCGTAGCCAGCCAGCCGGGCCCCAGAACCGTACTACCACGCATTTTCCTCAAGATGTTTTTCCTTCACCGTCAGCGCAGATGACATAGACTTAATTAAATTATAAATTGATATAATATATACGTATTTTAACAAACGAGGTCACTGTTATTGTCATCGGAGAACAAGACGGTCTTTTTTTTTAATAATATTAACACTTCACAACACACAGATCTACTTGATCATACACTAAGCTATTAGCTTGTATCGTGGATACCAAACCATCGTAGTATATAGTATATACTACATGGACGCAGATAAGCAATAACATGTTAACCCACAAAATAAAGTTATTGATTCAGAACGATTTATTGAGAGTTAGAGAACGTTTTTTAATTATGTGTTTAGCTTATTACATTGTTTAAAAATGTAATTGAATATTGAATATCAAAAACTTGACACAAAATAGCGCTATAATTTTAAAACTTTAATTTATTCAAAATTTCTCCAGTGTGGGTTAACACACTATTGCTTATCTATGTCCACATAATATTACATCTATTTCATAGTATAGATATATAAACACACCCATGCGGACCGGAGAGTGGAACCCTGCGTTCATCACACAAAGTCCACCCCACCGGGAATCGAACCCGGAAACTTTTAATAAGCGGATAGGCATGGTGATAGGTCACTCATGATCTTAGTTTACTCACAGGCTATTTGACTTATTTTTTTTAATTCTATTTAGTCCGTCAGTTAGATAATAAAAAAATAAACACATACATTTTGTTTTTCAAATTAATGAAAATATACTTGGATAAAGTGCATTCAAGTTCGGGAATGGGGGTTCTTAACGGCATATACAGGTTAAAACTGCACCTGCTTCTGACTTCATACGATATTTCGACTCAACGTGTCTCCGTTATTTTTTTCTTACGTTAAAAAAGAAAAAATACGTGTCCAATATTTTTTATGAATCTACAGGACGAACTAAAAATAAAAAAATAGTCAAATTGCCTATTATCGAATGGGTAGAGTTACCAGGCATAACGGTGGGCGATATCATGAGGAAATTGATACACGCCGCCCCAGAACCGTGTCCGAGCATGGTAACGTTCCCGGAGTCGCCGCCGAAAAGCGCTATGTTCTGCTGCACCCAGTGCAACGCCGCTATCTGATCCATGAGCCCGTAGTTGGCGACGCGAGCTTTTATATGCGGTATCGGATTCGCGTTGAGGAAACCTGCAGAAAAAAAAATATGATGTATAAACTATAGGGACAGGTTGCCTGGAAGAAATTGTTTTAAGCAATAAGACCGCCCTTTGTTGCCTGTATTCTCCACCATGTAATTTATATTTTTGCTTTTGGTGACAATAAAGAATAATGCGTTTGTATTTATACAAGGTGTTACAGAAAGGTATAGTCATATTTGAAGATTATGATCTGGCAATCGAATACATTAATTTGACCATGGTATTTAGCTGAAAAACCTCCCTTGATAGTTTCTTGACCAAAATAAAAAATATTTTTATCGACCACTTTTGCAAAAAATAAATATGTCACAATACTGGGTAGGTCTTGAACTGGTTACAACTGACGTGTTCAAGATCTTTTGATGCAATTTGTCACCATTGGGGTGCAGACACAAGTTAATAACAGCATACCCAACAAATTTTAGGAAAGTTCATTTCATGGTAGGAGTTTAGGTTTTAGAGTCAAATCATTGCAGACGAAAATGTGAACACGATCTCCAAATATGACTACACCTTTCTTTAACATTCTGTAGAGTCACAATTCCATACAAATGACCTTTATCAAAAGCGTCATCGATTGCCAAAATAACTAGTTTATTATATAACTACAGAATTTTTACGTTAGGTGTAAAAGTTTCAGAGATTTTCCCTACAAATTTACGAACAAACTTCCCGTAAATTTCCATTTCTAAACCAAACCTTATAATTACATACATGATCAAAATAACTAGGTACTTTAAATTCAATCACATCGTTTACACAGTACTCGCGTACATAAATTTTAAAGTACTGGGTAATTTTTGAATAAACTTTAAAGTAAAACTCGTAAAAAACTACATTTTAGCATTGTCAGAGCATCACGAATCTAGGCGACAGCGAAAACACACTCATTAAATTCCTTTTTACTGTGCATAATAATAATGAGAAACTAATTACTTTTTTAGTGTCAGCAGTAATACTGTGTACTGCACTGTTTCGTTTTATAACTAGATAAATATAGCGTAAATAAACCTCAGTTAAGATCTTTATAACATACTAGCTGTTCCCCGCGGTTTCGCCCGCGTTAGTTTTGAAAATCCTGCGGTTAGTCCGAGATAAAAGTACTTACTACCCTAATTTATTTCTGTAACCTACCCTTAAAAAGGTGTAGGTAGTTAGTCCCCGTTAATACAGGAGTTCCCATGGGAATTCCAAGATAAAGGTAGTCTATGTCCTTCTCTTTACCCCTGACAACATGTATGCATATTTGTGGTGATCAGTTGAGCCGTTTAGCTCTAAAAGCGTAACAAACAAACAAACTCACTTTCGCATTTATAATATCAGTAAGGATGGTAAAACTATAATTTCTTCGAAGATATTTCTATAAAAAAATAAAAGACAGAATAAGTATCTTAAGTAAATACACTAATTTGTAATGATAATTCAGAAGAACTGATAAAATTTATATCAAAGAGTGCTAAAAACGATAATTTTTAAGCAGTTTTTGTTTTATATAAACAGTGAAAATGCTCCAAAATGCTACCTAACTTTCAACACTTTACTTTTATAATAAAACGTAAACAACATTACCTAATTAAATACTCATCCAATGTCTACGAACTTAACGTTTCTTCGAAACTGAAAGGAACTTTCTACTTCATTTATCTACTAAAAATATTAACGAATAACGAACGTTGTGATAGATTCTAAACAAAAACAACTTTGAAATAGAGTTTATTTTTCAACGATACCCTGTGCCTGTTAGGTATAAGATTTTGTTGCGTAAAGAATGATGCGTAAAATTAATGTAATTAATTACTTTCATCGGAAGTGAAAAAACATTATTTAATTAATTTTCTTTGAAACTATATGAGAGGTGAAAATAACGAGAGGTGAAAATAACTTATAAAATATAAAAATCTCGGGTCAGCAAGAAAGTTTGAGGTCTGTTCTCTGATAATACACCTCTTACTAAGAGCATCGAATAATGACTATAACTTTTTTATTTCGTACAGAAGCGACACTCTCTGTCCCCCGCTAACTTTGTACCTCTAAAACCTAACTGTGCCTTGCGGTTTCGACCGCGGTAATTTCAAAGTTCTCGTGGGAATTCCGGGATAAAAAGTACCCTATGTCCTTATCTGTAACGCTGATAATGTGCATGCCAAATTTCATGATGATCGGTTGAGCTGTTCACGCGTGATACCGTGACCAAGGGAAATAGAGATTTCTTCTTATATAATAGCAGCTGTTCACCGGGTCACAGTTTCACCCGTAGTAATTTCGGAGTTCTCGCGGGAATTCCAGGATCAACAATACGTACAAACCTTTCTCTTCATCAAGTGATAAGATAAAGTTATCTATTAGAGAAAACTTCATCAAAATCCGTTGCGTAGTTTTAAAGATCTAAGCATACATAGGGACAGACAGCGGGAAGCGACTTTGTTTTATACTATGTAGTGATTTGTGGTTAAATAAACTTATTATTATTATTATTATTATTATTATTATATGGAGTGGATAGATGAATGTAATTGGACATAGATAAGCAATAGTGTGTTAACCCACATTGGAGAAATTTTGAGTAAATCGTGTTTTAAAAGTATAGCGCTATTTGTGTCAACATTTTTTATGTTCAATTTTAGTTACATATTTAAGCAGTGTAATAAGGCAAACTTATAGTTAAAAAACGTTCCGCAACTCTCAATAAACCGTTCTGAATCAATAACTTAATTTTGTGGGTTAACATGTTATTGCTTATCTGCGTCCAATTATAGTGAATTTCTTACCTAAAATTCCAAGTCGATAATTTATCGTGATGACAACCATACCGGCGTAGCTAGCGAGCACGGCACCGTCGTAAAGGTTGCCGGAATTCCACTCGAACGATTCTCCGTGAATGAATATCACCACTGGATACTTCGCTTGCAATGTCGGGCCCACTGCAACAAAAGGTAATGCATGATAGTTCATTGACGCAGTCTGCTCCAGGACCGGTCATTGTGATGACCCTTGGGGGAGGCCTATGTCCATCAGTGGGCGTCTTTTGGGTGATAAGATGATGATGACGATTCTGGTCCAAACCCTACCCCAAACTTATTTCATTTTCATTCTTACAACTTACAACACAATGCCTGTATCACTAGTTTGTTTGTTTGTATACTTTATTGAACATAAACAAAGTTTTTATAAACTGCTAAAATTAAAATAAGCAGGTAATTTATGCTCAAAGGCGGACTTATCCCACAAGAGGATTTCTTCCAGTCAACCTTTAAAAAATCGGAAGTATGCTTATCTGCGAGTTTACAATGTTGTTGACACAAAATGGTCGCATCTCACCATAATGCTATCTCACACATTATAATATGTGAGTTAGCGCTGGTTTTCAGCCTGAACCATTTTAAGTCTTTGTACTAGTAACAACATAATATGGAGAATATCTGAAATAAAATCTTTATCTTTCTTTCTTCTTTTTTATGGACTTTCTCATATAATGCATTTAGCCAGTTTCAAGTAAAATAAATAGATCAATGTATTTTCTATTAAAATGCTTCGTTGTATGGTTTGAAATTGCAAACCACGGTACTACAACTTGTAAGAACTTTCTCGGAGCTCTTGGAGGAAACTGAAGAAATCAGCTCGAAATGTCATATTCGTATCTTCTTGAGCACATAAAATCACTGTGAAAATGATTGTCCCAACAGCACCTTGTAACATGACAAAATCCTTTTTTAACCTTTTTTTAACGACATGAAAATAAATGGCCGAACAGCCATCCTTGATTCCCACCAAAAAACTAAAATCTTTTTATTTATAATTGACTAGCTGTTTCCCGCCGTTTCACCCGCGTGAGTTTTGGAATTTCCTCAGGAATTCCAAAATAGCCTTATTTTACTCTTTGTAACATCAGCTAATTAGTGGTAAAAGTCCCGTCAAAGGCGGTCCAACCGTTTCCAAGATTCACCCGCGTGAGTTTCGGAATTCCCACAGGAACTCCAAACTTCTTTTATTCTTCTACGCGAAATGGTTCCAGCCGTCCATGCGTGATGCCGTGACCAAGGGAAACAGGAAACAGTATGTAGATTAAATAAGCAGACATAAGCAAGCACAAATTGCATGAAAATTGCTGAAATTACAAATGGGAGTATGTAACTTACAAATGTAAACTTGCAAAGTTTTAGCAACGTGTGAGGAACGTTGCTGCTAAGTCGAAAATGAAGTTTTAGGCAAGCGTTTGGAAATCACCCTAATATTACTGCTACATTTGTTTCATAGACAAACTCACTGAAAATTCTCGTAACTTTTATACTTTGTGGGAGAATATTACAGTAGACTCCATTTTGCGCTAATATTCTTAAAAACTCCGTGTATCAAGATCAACAGAAAGAAAAAGAATCTAAACAGGCAATCGTCTGTTCTTACCAACCAAGAACAAGGACTAACGGCCGCACTCAGAGTCTACTTTCATGATTACTTAACTAAGTATAGATTTTTAAAACAAAACTGCCGCAATCAGACAAGTTTAATAAATTAATTGGCATTTAAATAATTAAGTTACATCATCATCATCAGTAACATCTCGTTAAATGCCAATTAATATTAATTTATTAAACTTGTCTAATTGCGGCAGTTTTGTTTTAAAAATCTATACTTAGTTAAGTAATCATTAAAGTTGACTCTCAGTGCGGCCTTAAGGTGGTCCAGGCGAAAATCCGCATCTACAATAATTGTCCTCCCCAAAGTTTTGCCCGCGTCAATTTGGGGACAACCTCGGGGACTCTTTATTTATTTATTTATTCCTTATAGCACAAATAAAAGTACAAATGGAAAACTTATTGCCTTGCGTCATTTTCCATCAATTAATCATTGAATTGACAGAGAAGTAAATAGAGTAGGGTGTGCAATTAGTTATTAAAATTAAACTTATAACTTATCATTTATTTAATTATAATTATAACTACTCAATAAACGTAAAATTACAGGAAAAATCAGGGAAATAAAGAAAGAATAATGTACTCTTTGTTCCGGGATAATATCTAGTTTTACTACAACAGCTCCTTATAAATTGAAAGAACTTTTAGAATCGGTTAAGTAGTTTCACAGATTACACTCTACAAACGAAATAAAGAACGATTCATTTTAAATTTGATGCATGTATTACTTTTAAGAAATTTTGTGATGCCAAATAAAGTTATGTCTATGTCTACGTCTAAATAACAATTACATAAAACTTTTTCTATATCCTAATAATACACATATATCTATATAATAAAAATGAATCGCCAAATGTGTTGCTAAGCGCATAACTTCCAAACGACTGCACCAAATTGGATAATTGTTTTTTTTGTGTTCGTTATTGTCAGGACAAAGTTTTTATAAAAGAAGTTTGGAGTTCCTGCGGATATTCCGAAACTCGCGCGGGTGAATTTCGAAACGGTTGGACCGATATTGACGGGACTTTCACTGCTATTCAGCTGTTGTTATAAGGAGTAAATTAGACTGCATTGGAGTTACTGCGGGAATCCTGAAACTCAAGCGGGTGAAACCGTGGGGCGCAGCTAGTTATCTAATATATATAAATCACGTGTCACGTTGTTTGTCCGCGATGGACTCCGAAACTACTGAACGGATTTTGATAAAATTTTGTAACCCTTCATAATATGGTCCAACTTAAAAGATAGGATAGTTTTTATCCCGGAATTCCCGCGGGAACTGAAGGACATAGAGTACTTTTTCCCGCAACCTCCACGGGAACTCTCAAATTACCGCGGATGAAATCGCGGGGGACAGCTAGTCTAATATATATAAATCACGTGTCACGTTGTTTGTCCGCGATGGACTCCGAAACTACTGAACGGATTTTGATAAAATTTTGCAACCATTTATAATATGGTCCAACTTAAAATATAGGATAGTTTTTATCCCGGAATTCCCTCGGGAACTGAAGGACATAGAGTACTTTTTCCCGCAACCTCCGCGGGAACTCCGAAATTACCGCGGGTGAAATCGCGGGGGACAGCTAGTATATCTATATAATAAAAATGAATCGCCAAATGTGTTGCTAAATTGGATAATTGTTTTTTTTTGTGTTCGTTATTGTCAGGATAAAGTTTTTATAAAAGAAGTTTGGAGTTCCTGCGGATATTCCGAAACTCGCGCGGGTGAATCTCGAAACGGTTGGACCGATATTGACGGGACTTTCACTGCTATTCAGCTGTTGTTATAAGGAGTTATTAGACTGCATTGGAGTTACTGCGGGAATTCTGAAATTCACGCGGGTGAAACCGCGGGGCGCAGCTAGTTTATTTATTTATTTATTTATTCTTCTTGCACAAAATAGTACAAATGGCGAACTTAATGCCTTGCGGCATTCTCTGACAGTTAACCATTGGGTTGACAGAGAGATAAAAGGGACAGGGTCTGCAACCTACGGAAAAAACGAAAAAATAGTTATATATGTATATTTTCAATCCACTAGTTCGGAAAGCATATATTAATTATTTACTGGGTAGGTAGGAGGTAGGTACTAGCTGTGGCCCCCGGCGGTTTCAACCGCATGAGTTCTGGATTTCTAGCGGGAGCTCTGACAAGTTACCTACTAGGTACTTATAACATCAGCTATCTGCCAGTGAAGGTCGTGTCAAAATAAAAAATCACTTCAACTGTTTCGGAAATTGGCCCGTACAAACAGATAGACGGACAGACAAAAATATAAAGAATTGATTACGATCCGACGCAACTAAAGAGTTTTTTGTTATAAGCCCCGTATGCGTCACATTCATTTGGAAAAAAAACCCTTGTTTTTACATTATAAACAGACACTTAAATTTTATCTATTTGTATGTAGATACACAGATAAGACATGGAAATTATATGTAGGTAATGTATGGATACGAGCCAATTAGTAAAATATTATTATAATAATTAGTAGCATAAAACATACGTACGAACCTCGTTCTTTTTGGAAGTCGGTCAAAAAGTATTGGAGGACCTCCCCAAGAAAACTCAACTGATCTCTGTATTCTAAATCCCGATAGACCCGGCACAAATCGAATACAATGTAACTACAATATCACACCTGTACTGAGCAAATGTCACACCTGAATGAACATTTCACTGAGTCATCATCGTTATCAGCATTTCGCATGACGGAGTAAGGGAGTCGCGTTCACTGGATAAACCCTAACTTCTTTATATGCTCCAATGAATAAGGAATTATATGAATCTATCATTTCGCTCTCGAGCGTAAGTAACTGTCACGCGTCAGCCTTACAAGTGTTGTGTTGGTTGTGAACCGAAAAATTGGTAGTTCAAAAAAGGTGATTCCTAACGTAAGGTAGGTATATTCTTTTTTGCTGTAGTTTTAATGAATATTTGGACATAGATAAGCAATAATGTGTTAACCCACACTGGAGAAATTTTAAGTAAATCGTGTTTTAAAACTATAGCGCCATTTTGTGTCAACATTTTTTATGTTAAATATTTAGTTACATATTTAAGCAATGTAATAAGGTGAACACATAATTTAAAAACGTTCTTTAACTCTCAATAAATCGTTCTAAATTAATAACTTAAGTTTGTGGGTTAACATGTTATTGCTTATCTGCGTCCATTTGAAGTCAGTTTAAAGTGAAACTTAGCATAATACGATCAGCATAGAGATATAACTGCACATAGAGCTATAGTTTCATTCGAAAATTCGTCCGAAATTGAAGCAGAAAAATTTTTGCGCGCACAAAAAAATGTAGTCGCGTGATCTCTAGTTATTCAACTACACTTTCAGTTTCATGACTGCGTGCTTCTGTCTGCGACTCTATGGTTCTGTCATAACACGTAGGATACCTCTGATACCGGCACAACTAATATTTTATAAGGAGAAACTCGAAACTAAAAGGTATAGTTAGTTAGAAATTCCCGTGAGAATTACGAAATTAACGCCGGTAAAACTGCGTCGCAAACCTAGCTAAAATATCATTAAACAAGAAGAAATCTATTATGTTCTTGAGTAATATAATTATTTGTGAATGTACATTATACTCTTAGAATGCCCCACAATTCTATTTTATCTTTAGCGTACCTACATATTTAATATAGCCGTAGGTACGTATGTTCATTGCAAACAACGCATGAGTTTTGTGAAGTGTATTTCCTATTCGGCCTCGGCGTCGTATTACCAAATATTTTCGTATCCAATTCACGGGTCATTGGTGGGTATTGGAAGTGGTTGCCATGGTTACCGTAGGCTGAGTAGGCTCGTTGCTTACGATAAAAATCAACATGGATTACGAATATTCTGGACGAACCCACCAACGACTCCTTGTATGAGCCTGAGAATTTTTCGATTCTCGCACGCCTCTTTGTAGTGTTTAAAAAATATTCTATGTAGGTACCTATGTGTTCTTTTAGCACTTCATATTTGGTCAGCTACTTTCAACCAATTTTCCGAATATTTTAATTCTTTGCCATAATTGATGTGTGGATGTGATCCTGAAGAAGATAAAGGTTCTAAAAATACGACTTTTTAGTCTTAAAACCATCATGTAGATTAATAAGAAAATATTGGACATGTATTTTTTATTTAATCAGACAATAACCGCGATATATTGCGTCGAAATGTCGCGTGACGTCACGTCTTGGTACACTTTATATGTAGTTACTGGCCCACTCCTAAACTTTAATGCAATTTGTCTAAGCATTATCCTTTTTAAAAGCTTATAAATTAGCTTAAAAATTATCCTTTTTTTTATTGGCAGACTCAATTAGTTATTTTTTTAACCGACTTCCAAAAAGGAGGAGGTTCTATGTTCGATTGTATGTATGTTTTTTTTTTTTTTTTTTTTTTTCTTATTACATTTTCATACCCTGCCAACATGCCTCTTATATATTTAGTAAACAATTTGCAGAGTACCTATCAAATACAGTATACTACTTATAAATCTGAGATTTATATTAAAACCCCTTTGGACCAAGCCATCGTATAGTAATAAATATGATAAAACTTTTGCTCATGTTTGTTTAACTGTTTACCTATAAATAATACTTGAAACATTTGTTAAAAATTTTTTTGTAGTAATTGTATAAAAAAACGTATTCAACTTCGGTCTCGCAAAACCTAATTGTTTCAAAAACGTTTTGTACTTTTTTTTTGTTCGTGTCATTTTGTAAATGTATCAGTAATTTATATCTCTCGCGTTTTCATATTGTTCGGAATGATTTGTGTTTTGTTTTGGCACGTATAAAATTTTATAATGTTCACTTAGGCACTCGCCTATTATGATGATTTCTGATGCTAGCTGCTTCCAGCGATTTTGCTCATATTTTACCTTTAGAGGTGATTTTTCTAAAGTTCGTGCCTTAACTTGGATTAGAGAATTGTTTGATTCCCTCACTCATCGTACAGAAGAAAGAAAGAAAGATACAATGTACATTTGTTTCAGCATAACTCACAAGAAAAGCAAGTGCCTAATCTTAACCATACTTAGGCATATCCCTTGCGTGCTCTGCCGAAAGGGTTACCAACTCAGCATTAGCTAAGTGCGCCACACCTAGCTCTGGTTTTCAGTTGGCAGCCCGTTGTCACGCACGGACTGAGGTGACAAGAATGGGATGAAAAGCATCGACCAGGAATACCGTCATTCCTGTCAGTGAAAGTATTTTTAGAATCAATTTAGTGGTTATTGGCATTGACTCTACATCTGAACTCGCAAACTTAAAAACTTTACATCTTGGTACCTAATATTAGTCTATTATTATTATTATTAGACTAGCTGTGCCCCTCGGTTTCACCCGCGGTAATTTTAGAGTTCCTGCGGGAATTCCGGGATAAAAAGTATCCTATGTCCTTCTCTGTACCCCTGACAACGTGCATGCCAAATTTCATCCAAATCCGTTCAGCCGTTTTTGGGTGATTGAGTAACAAACATTCAAACATCCACACTTTCACATTATAATATTAGTAGGGTTGGCATTTAACTTAAACTAAATCTGTTTTCACAGAAAATTAATTCTAAAAAAAATATATTTTACGAAAATGTTGTAAGTACCGATTTCTTAAGTATTTTAATTTGTTTTTTTTTTTAGATTGTCATTCTATCGCAGTTAGGCAAAATATGAATGCCAGTGTCAGGTTTTATTTACAAACGTTGTAGGTACGAAAATTATTTTCTTCAAAAAGACGGTCACACATTTTCGTAAAAGAACTTTAAAGTTTTCCGCTTGGGTTAAATATTCGCTTCGGGTTAAATATGTGGGTCCCATCCGGGGGCTAAGCAGTACATGGCATGACATGAATTGAATTGAATTGATAAACTTTACTTGACACAACACAAAGATTTACAGCAATACATGACATGACATCTTACTCGTAGGTGATCTAACTAGGTATAAGATATTTTTTTTTTCATTAAAAATATTATTTACAAAATTTCGGATAGCAAATCACTTTTAATTATTGTATTTATTTATGTTATAAAATTTATGACGCTTCACAAAATATGTGATGTAAAAAAAAATAAAAAAAAAATCAGTTTGTTTTTTCCTTATCTTTCCACTCTGAGTAAAATGTTAGAATAGTCCACTTCATGTTAAATATAATTGTACACTAAAATAATATTTGACAGTATCTCACTCGTTTTTGATTGCTCGTTTTTGTTATAACACTGACATTGCTCTGAGACAAGTCGTTACATGTTTCTGCCTCCATCCACCCTGCAGGGTGCAGACAAATCGTCTGACAACAACACTGAACAAAGGAGTATTTTACGGTTACGTAATAATTGCTTATTGACCTTTAAAAGTTGAGTTGCACACTTTGAGAAATTACTCAAAAGGAGTATAAAATTACCAAACTGAACAGAAAATTTGCAAGCTAAATTATTGGAAAATTAGGAAACACGCATTCATTTTCGTTTGTTAAGATTCTAAATTGGCTTGCTTGCTTCTTGTAGGTTGAAATCTCAGACACTGGGGTCTTTTAATTTAGTCCAAGGTTATATCGATGAAATCTTTACTCGTAGTAGCATCGTAACACCGTTAGATATCTCGTAGATCATGCTACGCATCGTAGCGTCCTCGTAGCACAGGCAACCACGTTTAGTGGCGTGTCTATCTACTGTCTTTAAACGAGCAATAAAGTTCTTGTATATTAATACTAGCTGTTCCCCGCGGTTTCATCTGCGTTAATTTTGGAGTTCCCGCTGGAATTCCGAATTACAATATAGCCTATGTTACTCAGGGATAATGTAGCTTTCTAATGGTGAAAAAAAAAAGAAAAACAAACAAACAAAAAATGAAATCTTTCCTCTTTATAATATTATTATAGATTTAATTTGGTTGGAGATATAACGTACAGTCAAGGGTGTCTCGATTATTTCAAACTATACCTACTGTTTTTACGCTAAAAACAGACAGATAAGCGTTGTCTCTTTATTAATAGTAAACTTTTTATAGGATTAAACTGACCTTGAACAGGCGTGTAGATGTTCATATATAGGCAATCTTCGCTTTGATTCTTCAACCTAGGCAGCAGTCTTCGCAAATACTCCAGTCTGCCTTTCGGCATTCTCTCCAAGGCAAGGGCTTCGTTGGAGATATCTGGCAGCCTCTGAGGACACACCGGTCCCATCTGGTCCACCGTCTTCACTTCGTCCCAGGGCGCTGGCGCTCGCGTTGGTGCAAACCTTGGAGCAAACGTTCGCCAACATAGTATATACAAAATAACTGGATGGATGGTGGTTGGAGCAGTGGTAACCGTGATTCTCAAACCTTAGTTTGATGAACACCGGGTATCACTTTCCAGTCTGGGATTGTTAATATTATTTTCAATCCTTACTATTATAAATGCGAAAGTGAGTTTGTTTGTTTGTTACGCTTTCACGCCTTAACGGCTTAACCGATCATCATGAAATTTTGCATACGCGCTGTCAGAGGTACAGAGAAGGTTACTATAATTTTTGCAGGTAAAACCGCTGGGAACAGCTAGTAATGTTACAAAACCTCTTCGTATATATTAGTTAAGTGTAGCCAAAAACTAACAGACTTTAAAATGTATTTTGTGCGGATAAAATATTTATAATAATTTTTATATTTACTAATTATATTTTTAAGCATTTGTATTTATGAATACCAATATTTTTGAAATGAAATAATGATACTTGTATATTTATCATTATTTACGTACCTGTTAGATCCAGTGGGTGGGGTAGCATATGGTACACCTAGATAGGCTTCAACAGGTTTCAAATATTTATGTTGATCCATCGGCATTATGACACCTTGCAACTTGCCGTATCTGGTTCCTATCACTCTAGTCCTTAGCATAGAATTTCTACTCGTATTACCACTTGTATGATTACTAAACACTAACACTAAAAATACTACTATCTTCAATCTCTCATGCAAATCCAATTTCAAATGTAACTTTTTCAATTTGTTAGTATAGTTCTTTTCTTCAATTTTCTTCTTTGAAATTATTTGAATATCCAGCCAGTACTGTTTTATCGAATTACAAAGGTGCAATGGCAGTCTGTACTCGGCCATTTTCTAATATCACCTCTGCGGACCCATTTCTTTTTATTCTACGTTTGTATTTCATTCATTTTTTGTTTTATCTTTTTGTATTATTGTAAAAGTGTAAAATATTCATGATTTTTTAAAACTTGCATACTTTTATTGGCACAGTTTTTTTTTTGTTGACGGTCATTTTTGTACCTGAAAAAAGACATGATATTATTATTAATTGTTTGTGATATTTACCAAAATTTTTGTTGTAAGTATGTACATATGTTCTGTATATGTCATTGAAACCGTGATTCTCAGTTCGTTCATTCAATTCTCCGTTAATTATGACCGAATTTTTATATAATATATATTTTGGATACTCTAATCTAATTATGTATACTTTCTGAAATTGGATGAACCCATTTTTTATTGAAACAATGATTAATTTACATCCTACTAATATTATAAACGCGAAAATTTTTAAGTAGATATGTATGGATGGATCGATGGATGTTTGTTACTCTTTCACGCAAAAACTACTGAATGGATTTAAATGTAACTTTACAATAATATAGCTTATACATCAGATTAACACATAGGGTACTTTTTATCCCTTTTTATTTTTTATATAAGTACCGTATATACTTTCGTATGCATTTAGTAAAAAGTTGTTAATTTGAAATTACAAACAGACGCTTCAATTTTATTTATATGTCTCACGGCAATTTCGGAGTTCCCGCGATAACTCCGGATTACAATATAGCCTAAATGTTATTCTGATATATAAGCTATACTATGTAAAGTTTCATAAAAATCCATTCGGTAGTTTTTGCGGAAAAAGTACCTAACAAACATCCATATATCCGTAAAAACATACATAAAAACTTTTGCGTTTATATATTGGAAGTACAAAAGTACAATATTGGTAGAAAACGGTCAAGTACTTGTCAAACCACCGACAGGAAAGGGTTCCGTAGTGGGAAATAACTTTTACCGTTACAGTTTCAGTAAGTTTCAATTTTCTACCTCGTAGTTTAAAAGTTAGAGGGGAGATGGGGTGCACGTTTTGCATCTTTTTTATTAATGTCATAGGGGGCAAACCGGCAGCTGGTACACCTGATGGTAAGTGATTACGGCCTATGGACATCTGCAACACCAGAAGGCATGCAGGTGCGTCGCCGACTTGGAATGGGGATGGGATGGGATGTACGAAAAGTCATTATGATTTTTCAAGATTAACCCATCTTTTCATTCCCCCAGTTACATAAATAGAGTGGCATCCCTTTTCTCTTTATATTACTACACTATTGTACAATTCGTAGAATGAATCTTTCTTCTATCCAATCTACATTATGGTGCCAATTAAAGTCTCTCGGAGACTGAACGCTGTTTTGGTCACATTACCTACTACACAACTAGAGTACAAGTTTCGTGTATTGTCTCAGAGAAAAGAGAAAAAATATTATAAACTTAACGACGCAGAATGTACTGGCAAACACAATGTTCTATCAAGAAACGTTTCGGGGGCCAACTAGAACGTAGTGAGCCCAACAAACTTTTTGGATCGTCTTGTTGTTGTGCCAACATTTGCTCTTAACCCAATTAGAAAGAAAAGAAATGCTCGATTGAAACAAACTTCCGCGAAGGAATGAGGAAACGCTGTATGCATAATCCTTACATATTAAAAAGTCCTCCGCCACGTCTGTCGGTCTGTCTTTTCGCGATAAACTCAAAAACTACTGAACGAATTTTCATGTGGTTTTCACCAGTAGATGATTCCAAAGGAAGGTTTATAGACAGCTAGTTATGATTAAAGCTATTCGTTTAACCACTAACGGCCGCACTCAGAGTCGACTTTAATGATTACTTAGTTAAGTATACTTAGATTTTTAAAACAAAACTGCCGCAATCAAAGACGTTCAGTAAATTAATGTTAATTGGCATCTAATGAGATGTAACTTAATTAGTTAAATGCAAATAAACATTAATTTATTAAACTTGTCTGATTGCGGCAGCTTCGTTTTAAAAAGCTATACTTAACTAAGTAATCACTAAAGTCGACTCTGAGTGCGGCGGTTACTGTAATATTCAATACCTATGCATAAATAACTAGAACAACAGAACGAAAAAAGAAACTCAATTATTACTATATTATTTCAAAAAATCACCATCCTTAACCTTTAAAATTAAATTTTTGCACATTTCAATCAATTTCAACTATCTACAATTTTCGGTAAAAGTGCTTTTTTTTTTTAATAAACCAGATTTTTGTTTCTCAATCAAATAATATTAACATTGTTTGGAAACAAATGGAAAAAAAAATCGCTTTCATTCAAAGCTCACTCATCATATTTTGTTTTGATGTTAGCATGAAAATACTGGTGATATTGAACCGTAAATTTTCATCCGGAACCGTGCCGGTGAAAACCGCATTAACCATTCACCCTTATACCTTCCATTGTACAGAATTAATTACGAAAACAAATACAACGAAGAGCTATAAATATAAGGTTTGTTACGATCACATTTTTTTTTTACAGCAACACTTCTTACTATCTATTGTTAAAACTCTTTCCTATACCTACTTAGGTATTTTTATACTAAGAAACTGTCGTTTTTCATATTATTTTGAAAGATTTTTATACATATTCTGTTCTCTGTCATTCCTTTGAAAGTATACCTAATAGTATTTCTATGAACCTTTTTTCGGTGGCTTTATTTTCTAACTAGCTGTGCCCCGCGGTTTCACCCGCGTTAGTTTTCACGCATCCCGCAGGAGCTATTATTTCTAAGATAAATGTAGCCTGAATTACTCCTTAGAATATCGATCAGCTATCTGCCATTGTAACTCCCGTTAAAATCGGTCTAGCCGTTTCAGAGATAAGCAGGAACATACAGACGGACAGAGAAACAAAAATTTTGAAAATTGATTTACTTATTTAAGTACCGTATATAGGTACCTACTTTCGTATGCATTTAGTGAAAAGCTGGAATAACCAACAGACACTTTAATTTTATTTATATGTAGGTATAGATAAATAAGATCTATGCAATATATAAGAATAATATTATGTGGGCGTCCAAGCTAAAACTACCAGTTCTTGGCATTTAGTTTCCGAGATATATGAATTAGTTATAATATAAAGTTGGGTGAAAAAATTACGTGCGCATTTTAATTGATTAAATAAATGCTCAGTTTTCTACAATTTCATATATCTTAGTCCACAAAAATATATAAAAATCTATGGAATAAGTCATTACCTAAAAGTACTGTATAGGAGAATATTATTTTGTCTGCGACGGAACGTAACACGCTCAATGTCTGTAGATAAACGATAGTGAAACCGCAGGGAACAGCTAGTTAAAAAAAAAATTTTGGCAGTAAGTTGTTTAGTCTAGACCCGTTTAAATTTTACCAGGCAAACAGATGCAGACAAGGTCACTGATTTTGTGTGGAATAATATTAAACAACAACTCTTATATGAATACTAACGGCCGCACTCAGAGTCGACTTTAATGATTACTTAGTTAAGTATAGATTTTTAAAACAAAACTGCCGCAATCAGACAAGTTTAATAAATTAATGTTAATTGGCATTTAACTAATTAAATTATATCCCATTAAATGCCAATTAACATGAATTTACTGAACGTCTCTGATTGCGGCAATTTTGTTTTAAAAATCTATACTTAACTAAGTAATCATTAAAGTCGACTCTGAGTGCGGCGGTAAGAGAATCACGTCCCACTCATACATTTACATATTGTAAAAACAAGGTAAAACAACCCCCAAAACAACGAATAGTTGAGCTTCAACAAGCTATGATTTCGGTTTAGTCATGCATTGTAATTTATATTTTCTACCTGCTGTGCCCCGCATTTCGGGATAAAAAGCGCCCTATGTCCTTCCCTGTACCCCTGACAGCATGCATGCAAAATTTTACGATAATCGTTTGAGCCGTTAAGGCGTGAAAGCGTAACAAACAAACAAATCAACCAACAAACAAACTCACTTTCGCATTTAAAATATTAGTAAGGATGATCTGGTCTATGGTAACTGCTATTTTCCAAAAATCGTAATTTATTTGAAAGGAAAAATGAATTATTTATTCTACTATACAGTACCTATACCTGGGTGACCAAGAAAATCACAGATAACAGTAAATTCCTGCGGAGCTATTTGGTGTATTTATAGTTAGAAGTAATTTGGCTCTTGGAATACGGGATATAGAGCACTTTCATCCTGATATAAAGTGCTCCTGCGGGATGTTTTCATGAATTATGTATTTTTAATTATATGTATGTGTATCTAAAACAATCCTTACTTAATATTGTAAACGCAAAAGTGTTTGTATGTTTGTTTGTTACGCTTTCACGCCTCAACGGCTCAACGGATAATCATGAAATTTTGCATACACGTTGCCAGGGATACGGAGAAGGACATAGGTTACTTTTTATCCCGGAATTCCCGCAGAAATTCTGAAATTAACGCGGGTGAAACTGTATTAAATTTTGCATTCTACTTTCACGTTGTGAAGGGTGGGTAGACAAAAAATATAAATTAGCTACTTTTATCTCTGAATACCCGCGGGATCTCCGAAATAACGCAGGGAACAGCTGGTATTTTATAAGGGAAAGATTTGATTTTTTGTTTGTTAAGATTTAACTAAAAAATACTGGACCTATTTCGAAAATTCTTTCACCATTTGAATGCTACATCATCCCTGAGACACATAAGCTATATTGTAACCCGGAATTCCCGCCGGAACTCCGAAATTGCCTTGAATGAAACCGCAGGAAACAGCTAACAGTTTATTTACTGGATAATTAACATAAAAAAGAGGTTATGACGTGTCTTTATGATATTTATCATGATATTATTTGATAGTATTACTCAACTAAAAATCCCTCATTTATCTTACACCATATATACTCGAACTTCTGATGCGAAGATTTTGGCAATTAATATAAAATTTCAATATTAAAAAGGATTTTGTTTCAGGGGTATCTCTTTCTGATTTGGTTAAAAGTTAAAACCTGACAAAAATTTTAAGTTTAGTTTTACTTTACGTAGCAAAATATGTGATTATTAGCCAAACAAATTTTCTTACGAATACCTAGCAAATAATAAAACAGTGTATAAAAAATTCATTATTCTAAACCAACATCCCTAGCTTTAAAAGCTGCGAAAATTTTAAGCAATAAAGTTGCCAACATCGTTTCATACTTTATGCCTGAGCTCAGCAATGTATGTATTAAGGGAGGACCTGCTTCGTGATTAAATAAATACGAATAACGGCAAGATTTTGTGTGTAAACTACAATTCACCGCGACTTTATTTGTTTGTGTACCGATTAAAACATTCATAAATGAAATAGACGGATTAAGAAATAGTTTAAAAAAAAAGGTTAGGGTAAAGCGAGATGTAAAGATAACAACAATTAAGGAATTATGTATTTATTTTCTTATCTAGGTGTATTTTTATGGCAGTATCCTTACTAATATTACATCGGACAGCAAAACAAATTTTTTTTGCCCATGGGTTTTCCTTAATACATTCTGATTACCTATATAAGCACATATATAAAAAAATGTGATTACAAATCAAAAATATTTGCTTTGATCTTTGAGCGATTTGACCAATTGTCAAGTTTATATGTATTTTATTTGATTTTATTTTTCCAATTTTTTTTGTCTTTTACGCCTCAACGGCTCAACGGATCATTATGAAATTTTGCATACACGTTGCCAGGGATACAGAAAAGGACATAGGGTACTATTTATCCCGGAATTTTTGAAAATTAATTAAGAAAACGCCTCAGTCACAGTACTTTATTCTGTACTAGCTGTTTTCCGCGGTTTCATCCGCGTTAATTTCGGAGATCCCGCGGGAGTTGTGGCATAAAAGTACCCTATATCCTTTTCTCTACTCCTGACAACGTTTAGTATTCAAAATTTAATGCAGTTTCACTCGCGTTAAATTTCGGAGTTCCTGCGGGAATTCCAGGATAATGAGTAAGTGCCTACCCTATGTCTTTTTCTGTACCCCTGACAATGTGTATGCAAAATTTCGTAACGACGGTTGAAGTATAAGCTACAGGATGCTCGCAATAAACTTTAACCATCGAAGGCGCTGTACTCGAGTCTGTGTAAATGGGCTGGTATCTAGAGTAATATCCGCAAGGTATAAATAATGTTGGGAGAAGCGTTCAGGATAAAATGCGAGACTGGGGCGTAGTGGGGACTTAGCTAAGCGACGATGATGCATCGCTAGTCGTTCAGGAAAGTTGGACAACGATAGTTTGTGATATAAAAAGAAAATAATAATAAAACTGTTAACTAGATAATACCATCTAAAGACGGCATTTCTAAATGAGGAATGTTTTTTTATGAAGAAAATACATATATTATATCTATCTATACATATAAAATGCTTTGTCCTGAATGACTGATCAACGCACAGCCTAAACCGCTGATCGTAGAGACCTGAAACTTGGAGAGTGTGTTCTTTGCATGACGTAGGCATCCGATAAGAAAGGATTTTAGAAAATTCAACCCCTAAGCCGATGAAAAGGGGTTGCAATGTTTGTATGAAACAATTCCGCGGGAACTTCGAAATTATCGCAGGTGAAACCGCACGGGACAACTAGTATAATATGTATATAACTTTAAAATGACGTTTGAATAGAAAACTTTAGTAATGAATTAAGAGTGATACATAATATTATGGCATTCCTACAAAAATATCTTAGGGAAATAATTTAGCAGGTATACAGGATGTATGGTTAAACGAGGTTCTTATTGAAGGAGGCTTCAGTGGATATTTCAGTTTTAATCAGAAAAATATCGATTTTGTGATCAATGAATCATGTTTATTATTTATCCTAGTGACCTATAACACGGGCTCTCTCCGAACCTAGTTTAGGCGCCAGGCTCACAATTAAGATTATATAATCGTTGTTTTAAGCCTCAATATGTATATACTTATTTCTGTTTTTCGTCATTGCAATAAATTATTATTATTATTATTATTATAATACGCCATTTTATTTTTGCACTAGACTAGAACAGTGTTCTGAAATAGTATATAAATCATACTATTATATAACTGGAAGCAATGGGCATGTTGACTAATTTTTATTTTTTTGTCCGTCTTGTAGATTATTAAAAAATATTGGACACGTATTTTTTCTTTTTTTACATAATCAAAAAATAACGGCGATATAATGAGTTGAAATTCCGCGTGACGTCACTATTCTGACAGTTTGTATGGCGGTTTTAGCGGTTAGTGACTTCACGATCCCCTCACCCTAAACTTTAATGCGCTTTATCTCTGTATATTTTAATTTATTTAAAAAAAGCAAAAAATACGTGTCTATTGTTTTTTTATTTTCTAACTGACGGACTAATTAGAATTTTGATTTTCAAAAGTAGTCCACATCCGTATTATAGGTATTTACTGTCACCAAAACAGTAAAAAACTTTCTCTAAATAAAGTAGATATTGAATACAAAACGTGGTTTGATAAAAGATTCGTTTTAGGTTTTTACGTCGTAAATATATTATCATAATAATATCTTGAAAACGGCTACAAACGAAATCTCAAGATTATCATTTACCATAATTGAGAAGCTTAATATACTTTCGTAGTAAAAGCTCTATAATATTCAGAACTTGAAAGCTTTGAATAATCACATTTTGCATTAAAAAAAATGATTTTGCATATGTAGAGCAGATTATCGTCAAAGGCGAATGTTTCAAGCTAAATTGATCCCATATTTCATGTAAGACGCCAAAAGGGCCCTTGCTTTCGATGCAATTATCCATATATCTTCTGGAAAATGCGACGCGATGTTTTCATGGTCACAGAAGCGCAAAAGAGTTATTTGTCTTTTGACGTGTTTAAATTGATGGTTATGTGTGTGAAGACATTATAAGAGAATAGACGAACAATAAAAACTTTTACTATGCAATTCAGGTCAGCCAATTTTTGCGGGGCAATGATCAAAATAAAAACCAATCACATCGTTGCGACGCAATCAAATACCAGTCACCACAAAGTACATTTGAAATAGCCAATCACATCGCTTTCCGTCAAGTCGTATCTTAGACAATAGTCTCTGCTAGCCAACGGCATTTCGTTTGCATGAGATCATTTGACCGCTGCGTGGTTCAAGGGGAAAGCTTAGCGGCCGAGCGTATGGTCAATCTTTTCTATTTCAATATCTTTGAACGTAGGTATAAGATAGCGTATTGCGCTGAATGATAATGTATAAGCAATAATAGCTATTGTTACTAATTTTGTTTTTCAAACCAAAATACTTTTCAAAATATCCTCTTTAACAAAAAGAGAACAAAGGAAAATAACTCAAGATCAGTGAAGTGAACGAATAATTTTGCATTTAAACACGCAAAAACCTCAAGGTCTCTCACAAAATGAGATAAATGGGACGAGAAATTTAAATCAAGCTTTGAATAGAGCTTTTTTGTATGAAACAGTCGGAGCATGACATAAATGGTGGGACCCTTTCTAGGATAGTTGATTTCTTCAGTAGCTTAATTTTCTGTTTCATTTCATCTGACCTAAAAGTTGGATCTTTTTACCTTTTTTTTCCACCAAATCCTAGAAATGTTCGCTTCCTGTCCACATACGTTGTCTTGTATGTATTACACAAACTGAATAGTTTACATGCTGAAATATAATATGTACGGTCTTTTTCTCTTTGGATTTAGTTCTTTAGTTGCACAACTACAAAGGATTTAATGAATACTTGGCCCTTATTCACTATGACCAACAACAACACAGTCCCAAATTCTTTATTATTTTCTTCTTCTCTATTCTTTCACAATCCCGTATTCTTTATGATAAAAGAAACGTTGTAAATGTATTTTTTTAAAGTGAAACTTCTTTTAACACGACGGAAAAGCAATTTAAGTGGCGCCTTGTCTTAACGCGACGCGTTATGGTCATAGTGAATAGGGTTCCTGTTCTCATTTATATTATATATATTATGTTTCTTAATCGCAAATAAATACGCAGAAATAAATAAAATCAAACCCACATATTTATATTTATCCCACTTCACTAGAATTTTATCCCGACCATCAATAACGTGCAATTTATCAAGCCTAGCGACAACCCTAATGATAACGCATTTTTATTGCGCTGACCTCATTTTTAAGCCGACTAAGCACTTTAGGTCCAGTGGAAATTCTCGAAAACCCCCGTCACGCTTTTTGCATCGCCGTTGTTGGGTAAGTGATCAGAACTGGGGTTCTACTCTCTAGAATTTGATTAATTAAATTTAAAAAGTATCTATTTGGTAATAAAAATATTATATCACAGTTAGTGCTATTCCCACTTATTTGTTACTCGCGGTAATTTCAGAGCTCCCATAGGAATTCCAGAATAAAAAGTAACCTATGTCACTCAAGACTACCGCAGCTTCCTATAAGTAAAAGAATTTTCAAAATCGGTTCAGTAGATTACAACGTCACAAACTCACAATTCAAAAACCGACAATCTTTACCGCTTTATAATATTAGTATAGATTCTATTACGATAATTATCTTACGGTTCCGAACAATGATTTTGATGCGTTTTATTTATGCTACTTGTTACTTAAGGAAAACCAATTTCGAATTTTCATTAATACCTATCATAAAAACATTTTTTCTTACAATACAAAAGCTAATGGATACCATTATTTTAATAAACTTCAAGGAAAACAAAGTTTAGAAACACAATATCTTCATATCCTATTATCTTTGTATCCTATCATCTCTTAAAGAGAATTCTTGATGCTTTTAAACACAACAAAGTTATAATTAAACAATGCTACGTGCGACGTGAAAGCAGGGAGTACCTAGTCTTTGTTAAATTCCTAATGGACAGTCGTGTAGATAATGCTGGAGACTCCCTGTTATACGATACCTTATACATGACACGAATGTACCTGCAGAATTTGAAGTGATAATTTGAATAGATTGGTAGGTACGGAATATTTTTACAGAATTTTAACCAAAATTTTAACATCGCAAATAAATTACACAAATTTTGCTATTTACAATTGTGAGTTTGTTTGATTGTTTGTCACACTAATGAAATATGGAACACATATTGTCAGGAGTATAGAAAAGAGCATAATTAAACCTAATCGTCATTATCATCGAGAAAAAAAGGTTTTCCCGAGTGATAAAGTAGACAAAATCTACATTAACAACGGCGTGCAAAGCCGCGGGTAAATGCTTATGCTAACTTATATTATAAATGCGAATATGAGTTTACAGAAACAGCCTTAGGCTATTTTATATCACAGTCCACGGGAACTCAAAAATAAATGCGGCTAAAACCGCGGGAAACAGCTAGTATAAAGAGGAAATAAGTCTCTGGAATCACTAAACTATTTCACAGATTTAAAAAAAATATATTATAAATGCGAAAATAACTGTCTGTCTGTCTGTTACGCTTTCACACCTTAATGTCTCAACCGGTCATCATGAAATATACACACGCTCTCCGAGATACAGGGGAGAACATAGGGTACTTTGTATTCCGGAATTCCTGCGGGATTTCCAAAATTTCCGCGGGTAAAACCGCGGGGAACAGCTAGTATAATACTTTACTTATATGAACCGACGGTATCCTTAAGTTACATGAATACTTTTCATCTCCAAAAAGGACTATAATGTTATAGGTACTTGCCTTTTGTTATAATTTTATTGTATTTGTACATTCAAGGGATGGCTACGGACGTAAAAGGTTTGTGAGACACAAAAACCGAATACAAAATGACAAAGAAACATCGCAGGAGTTCGAACAGGAAACATTTATCTACCACATAATTCTTATACACACGAAGATTCGCTGTTCAATGGCCCATTAATTTCATTTTGTACGCGATACGTTTGTACCTAATCTTTAACGCGAAATTTTCGCTTCGGTAAATTTTTCATTTCTGAATATTCTTGCAAGACAACACGAATAGGAAGTGAGCTAGCTGTCTCCTGCGGTTTCATTCAAATGAATTTCAGGAATACCCCCGAAACTCTTTGTATAGTCTAATAGAATAAAAAAAACAACATCCAACTGCTGCGAAGATTAGCCCGGACGGACAGGCAGGCATTATTTGGAAAATGGTTTTTTCATATTTAAATAACATAGTTATGAAAAAGGCCTCTGCGAGCTCCGTAGAAGATAGTAGAAGTAGACTCGTAGATATCTCATTATAATGCTACTGCTCCACCTGCGTTAATGTTAACGTTGATGTTAATGTCCAACTACGCGTTAATTAAGGCCTTAAAATACGTGTTGGCTACATTTAGTTGATTTATCCATAACTGTAAGTCGTAAAGACGGATCCCCAGATTCAGCCTTGACTTATTGCGGGATCCAAAATTCACTCGATGTAAAGAAAACTAATGGTAATAAATTTATTCTTATTCTTATTTAGTTTGTAACGTGCCGTTAAGCGTCAATTTCTAGTGAAATAACGAGTTAACACAAAATTGAGGTCGAAGCTATTTTTTTTGCAATGGAGGTAGAAGCAGCTGTAATTTTTGCAACAATGAGTGTTTTAAATTAATAAATGCATTTATGCAATTTAAAAAAAGAAAAAACCAACTACGCTTAGTGTGCTAAATAACGCGCTAAAACCCTTTGATGTGTCCAAAAAACCGACGCCTGAGCTATCGCTTAACGTTTAACGTCATTAATAATGCCGTTAGTAAGTTAACCCGTTAAAATGTTGGCCACATCTACGTAATGCCTTAATTAGCGCACTAATTTACGCGTTAACACGCAGGTGTAGCAGTAGCATTACAGAGAGATACTTCAGTTTTTTTTAGATTTGAGTATACCTACCTAAATACTAGAAAAGTTACAAAGAACTATCGTGCATTCAATAACGTTGAAGATAAAAGATGTACCTACATTCTCTAGATCTAGATAAAATCTGTTAGTATAGGCAAGTTATGGAGTACCAAAGTACCTATTATTCTATTTCAATAAAGCATTATGCTTATAATTTTCAGAATTGAATTGTGTCCACAATATCACATTCCAAAATTCAAAGTAGTTACAGACTTAATGCATAAATTTCAAACAAAGCATGTCTTTCGCAGGGCGCGGTCGTTCCGCTTAGCTTGTGAACTGAAATTTTGTAATGGAATTGCTTGAAGTTCTTTCCCAACTTAAAGTTTAATGTTCAACAGACGTTTGACACGGAACAATTAGATGAGATTTACAAATGTTTATCGTCTGTTTACTCGCTTTGTACCTACGTTTTATAGATAATACTAGATTAAAAATAACTAGCTGTCATCCACTAGCTTGCTCACGTGAATTACTGCAATCTCTTAAAAATTGAGAAACGTGCTTTTAATGAATTTAAAAGTGCATTTATTTTGATATAATAATGGGGATGTAGACTACTTTTGAAAATCAAAATTCTAATTAGTCCGTCAGTTAGAAAATAAAAAAAACAATAGACACGTATTTTTTGCTTTTTCAAATAAATTAATATATACAGAGATAAAGCGCATTTAAGTTTAGGGTGAGGGGGTCGTGACGTCACTAACCGCTAAAACCGCCATACAAACTGTCAGAATAGTGACGTCACGCGAAATTTCAACTCAACATATCGCCGTTATTTTTTGATTAGTCAGTCCATAATCAGTCAGTTTTCAGATTAACAGCACAAAATCTAAGTCGCATTATGTCCAACTGTACAAAAGCAACCGAATTCATTGCGTCCAAACCACGACCGACAAAACGTGATTTGAATAAAATGCAACTAATACGTTTGGACGAAGTGACTTGTGCCATGAATCCAGTTTATCTCTTACTTCTTCTTTCACATAGGTAGCTTTTAATAGAATATTATTTTTATTATAATATACTCGTACTTAAACCACAATACAGAGGTACAATGTGTTAATAAATGATTGATTTTATTTATTAACTAGCTGTGTTCTGTGGTTTCACCCGCGTTAATTTAGGAGTTCCCGCGGGAATTCCGGGACAAAAAGCACCCTATGTCCGTTTTTGCACCCCTGATAATGTGTATGTAAAATTTCATGATGATCGGTTGAGTCGTTAAGGCTCGTGGTGTCGCCAACGACCTTGGGCGTTGAGGCGTGGCCTAATTTTCTCGCCCCCGCTACCCGCACCCAAACATCGCGCGATAATGTACGTAGGGTCAGTGGAACAGTTATCGGCACTCCATCAAATCTATCATTATTTTAATTGATATTACATTGAGTCATGCAAATATTTTTATATTGTATTTTTTATGTTTTATTTTAATACTTTAATAATGAAGGTAAATAATTATTGATGTTTATTTTTATTATATTGTAATTTTACTATAAAGGATTAATGATATCAAATTCGTAGTTAAATAGGTAGTTAAATTAATTTATTATTTTACAATTTAGTACTTATTTAGTACAATTTAGTACCTATACACAAATTGATTTTTTTCTTTTCACATATTTAGTGTACCTATTTGGTACCTTTAGGTACCGAATTTATTTTTAATTTATATCGTCCCAGAAAAAAGTAGTAGACTAATCAAAATTTTCGCCGTAAGAAAACATATTTGCTGTAAGTAACAAAACACCAACTTTTCACCAGAAACATTTTTTTTATAAAATTGAAAATAAAGCAACTTTTTAACAAGAACTGACAGAATTATGATTTTTTTTGTACATAGTTTTGTTAAGTTAAGGGCGCGCCAGATTATGCAGCTCTTATCCGATAGAGGCCGCGGACGGCGCCATAAAAGAGTTTTCTCAATTTACAGAGAATCACAAGGTTAAAAAATAGATTTTGATGATGGCTGCGAGAGGATGAGTGTTTAATACATCTTTAATTTAAAATTTTTATATGGCTTTACGCGCATTATTATCCTTTGACTACACGAAAATATCGAATAACTGGCCGAAACGTAGTCACACACACATGCAAATCGATTAATACTAGACGATTAGGATTCGTAATTTGGCTACCTCAACAAGAGTCTCGGTGGTGTGCGTCTTTTTTTGTAAACTATGAATCGTGAAAATCTTGTGTTCAAACCTTAGATTTCGATTCCACTTTTTGACCACGTGATCACATAGATATGACGAAAACATGAAGTTTGAGTACCAACACGATGGGTCTGTAACTTGTAGTTTCCGAGATACAGGCTATCGAAGATTTGATCTCGTGATCACATAGATATCATGAAAACATGAAGTTTGAGTACCAACACGATGGGTCTGTAACTTGTAGTTTCCGAGATATAGCCTATCGAATATTTGACCACGTGATCACATAGATATGACGAAAACATGAAGTTCGAGTACCAACACGACGGGTCTGTAACTTGTATTTTCCGAGATATAGGCTATCTAACATTTGATCACGTGATCACATAGATATGACGAAAACATGAAGTTTGAGTACCAACACGATGGGTCTGTAACTTGTAGTTTCCGAGATATAGGCTATCGAAAATTTGACCACGTGATCACATAGATATGACGAAAACATGAAGTTTGAGTACCAACACGATGGGTCTGTAACTTGTAGATTCCGAGATACAGGCTATCGAAAATTTGACCATGTGATCACATAGATATCACGAAAACATGAAGTTTGAGTACCAACACGATGGGTCTGTAACTTGTAGTTTCCGAGATATAGCCTATCGAATATTTGACCACGTGATCACATAGATATGACGAAAACATGAAGTTTGAGTACCAACACGACGGGTCTGTAACTTGTAGTTTCCGAGATATAGGCTATCTAACATTTGATCACGTGATCACATAGATATGACGAAAACATGAAGTTTGAGTACCAACACGACGGGTCTGTAACTTGTAGTTTCCGAGATATAGGCTATCGAAAATTTGACCACGTGATCACATAGATATGACGAAAACATGAAGTTTGAGTACCAACACGACGGGTCTGTAACTTGTAGTTTCCGAGATATAGGCTATCTAACATTTGATCACGTGATCACATAGATATGACGAAAACATGAAGTTTGAGTACCAACACGATGGGTCTGTAACTTGTAGTTTCCGAGATATAGGCTATCTAACATTTGATCACGTGATCACATAGATATGACGAAAACATGGAGTTTGAGTACCAACACGATGGGTTTGTAACTTGTAGTTTCCGAGATATAGGCTATCGAAAATTTGACCACGTGATCACATAGATATGACGAAAACATGAAGTTTGAGTACCAACACGATGGGTCTGTAACTTGTAGTTTCCGAGATACAGGCTATCGAAGATTTGATCACGTGATCACATAGATATCACGAAAACATGAAGTTTGAGTACCAACACGATGGGTCTGTAACTTGTAGTTTCCGAGATACAGGCTATCGAAGATTTGATCACGTGATCACATAGATATCACGAAAACATGAAGTTTGAGTACCAACACGATGGGTCTGTAACTTGTAGTTTCCGAGATATAGCTTGTTGAAAATTTGACCATGTGATCACATAGATATCACGAAAACATGAAGTTTGAGTACCAACACGATGGGTCTGTAACTTGTAGTTTCCGAGATATAGGTTATTGGAAATTTGACCACGTGATCACATAGATATCACGAAAACATGACGTTTGATTACCAACACGATGGGTCTGTAACTTGTAGTTCCGAGATATAGGCTTTACAAAAAAAAAATTGAAGGTATGAAAAAAATTGCATCACGTGGTCACATAAGACACAATAAAAATATTATTTTCATTGCATCGGAGAATTTGGAGATAAACGCTGAATTTTATCACCCGCCGAGATACAACCTTTCGAAAATATGGTCTCTCTCTTTTACTCATCGTGAAAACAAGAAAGAGATAGCAAGAATTTATTCAACACAAAAATATAAAATACTTTTACCCGTAAGTTACGTTATACCTCATCGTACGTGACGCAGAACCAAAACGTCTTTTCCAACTTTCCACAAGTTATTTGTATTCGCTTCGGCTACTAATAGGTACCTACTACATCAGTAATAGGTATATTTTCAAATACAATTCTAAATTATCTTGGTAGGCAAAATTGTCAAAACTCACGGCACAACGCCGCGCCACCTTGTGATCCTTTTGGAATTCACTACAAACTACTGCATTCGGGGGACTTGTCAGTCTACAGCCTAACTACAGCTGTTTATAGACCGGGCCGCCATTTTCGTACACTTATAAGTGTATTCGTTCTCTCACACAAGCAAAGGTTCGACCGAAATTTAATTCATTTTGAAATGATTGTAATTATGTTATTTCTTCACTATAATATGCAAAGATTTTGGGCTGTGCGTTATCGTAACAAGTAGTAGTATTTTATTAAATGAAGTCTAATAAATAAAAACAGGCGGAATGCCTTTAATATAGCTACGGCAGTTTGTATGAAAACTAGACCTTTAGACCCACCTTAATGTTAGTTGCAATTAAAATATTTTCACTAAAGTTACAAGGAAACAGGTTTTACTACTTACAGCATTCTTCGATTTGTATGCAGATAGAAAATTGCTGTATATTTTCCGATATCTAAAATGCTGTAGCTGTATATTTTTATTTTTATTAATTTATTGATTAATTTAGTAAAAGAAAGTAATAAAACAAAAATGTGTTTATAAAATTGCCTTTTGTTACAAAAAAATACAATGAACCAATAATTAAAATTCAGTGAAGTCCAGTTGCCCAACTTTTTGCAGCTTTTTTTTTCGTGGCATTTTTGATGTCGCTACCTTATTTTGCTCACAAAATTAATTTGGCGTAACCAAGCGGATTGCGACAGCGCGACGCACAGCCTACCCGTTTGAATGCCAGCGCCAGACTGACTCCCGTCGCCCGCGCACGGACCCGCTCGTGACCATTTGTAGTGAATGTGGTATAAAAAACATTTCGTCAAAACTATGTATTATTTTGGAACGATAAATGCTCAGTTTTAAGTTAAACAAGTTAGCAATCTTTTCCTGAAAGAATCGTGAAATTATCACTTGTAGTTTAGAAGCAGTAGCGTATTTCAAGTTGAAAACAGCTTCATTTCAATGTTTTTTTTTGAATAGTATTTTGTAGACTACAATTTATTTAAATGCTCAGATTGAAGTTCATATATCAATCTTTAATATATGTTAATTCTGGAATCGTCAGTAGGCTAATTTATGAGCTTTAGGGCCTCAAAAATGATCGTTTCACGACTCCATGCGCCTTAAGGCGTGAAAGCGCAACAGACAGACAGAAAAAAAGACAGGCAGAGCTACTTTCGCATTTATTAGTAGGAATTTTATCAAAAATATTTTTTTATAGTTTTTAATATCAGACTTTTTATTATAAGAACAAACAATATGTGGCAAAAATTTTATACCGCTTTGGCCTCGAGTTCAATTTTGCGATTGTGGGAAAAAAAACCAGCTCATCAGATTTATAAGCTTCATCTCTAATTAGATTTCTACTGGCCGCAACGAAAAGGGACTTTAATCTCACTTCTTTTCGAGTCTGCAAATACAAATCATTCACTTATAGATAGTAATAAATTTATTACAATCGGACTGGGGAGAGAATTCATTTTTTGTCTAATCTACTCGTTACATCGGGAGTTCTCCTTTTATTGGAATGAAGGGATGGAATTCTGATCCTATCAATTTTGGACGATGGCCAACGACGTGGAAGTACTTCACTCTTCCCCTTCCAACTTGAGTGGTTTTAGTAAGGAGGGATAAAATATAGGTTATTACCTGTACTACATAATATAATGTAAGTCGACACGAGAGTGCAGTAATGCTCATTGCTCACCCACTGCTCACTTACCGCTTATTGGTTGCTCTTAAATACATTTGACACTGAGCGTACCCCGCTGTTATGTCATGGGGTTTTCGTGACCTCCAACCGGCTCTTGAGGGTTAAAATGGGGGGAATATTGTTTGGAGAGATTTATATCTAGGCATTTATCGTTCAGAATATAAATGTTATATACGTATTATTACACAAATTGTAGGATTGGGTTCATATAATTTAGATTACACGTCTTTTTGAGCAGTGTCTGGGCGGAAAAAAAGTAAATTAGTACCCATAAGGTTTTTTTAAGTTTTCCCCTCAGTTTCAACCGCGTTAGTTTTGGAGTTCTCGCAAGAACCCGGGATAAAAGTACCCTATGTCCTTATCCTTGTACCCTTGACATTGTGTGTGCAAAATTTCATGATAATCGGTTGAGTATAGTTAAAGCACATACCTAGTTAAAGCGTAACAAACAAACAAAATTGAATTCACATACGCATTTATCGCAAATAAATCATATACCTAATTCGTTCGTTTACCAATGGCCGGTGTATGTACATAATTTTTCATTACTCATGCTCGGAAAGTAGGTCTGAAGTTGCCTGAGAAGCGGGTTGAAAGTAGCCCTTTTCAGCCCTAGGGAGAATCGCTTTCAACTGACAACTGTCAAATTATTAAAAAAAAACTAGGTCTATTTTCACATTTCTATTGAACCATGTTTCAACTTTCTATACAGCCAGCGCGATGTAAAATTGAAATAACGTAAAGTTTAAGTAGGTATTAATTAAAATAAAATTCACTCACTTTTTCTTAAGCTAATTCCTATTTATATTTTTTTATTTTCTTTAATTAATACTTAATAATTAAAGAAAATATTTTTTTTAGGTCGCCACAATGTAAATAAAAAATACTGGCTGAATAGCTAGCCGGCCAAAGAAAAAGAAATAGGTGGGAAAGTGTCAAGCGACTATCCGATCTTCACTCATTTTTTCTTTAGCTAATTCCTATTTTTATTTTGACTTTCCTTGCATTCGTAATGAAAAGCACAGTGTTACCCTCGGGAGAAAGTAACTTATTTAGTGCCTCGAACTATTGGCGCCCTCGCTACGCTCGGGCGCCAAACCCCGTCTCGGCACTAAATGAGTTACTTTCACCCCTTGGATAACAATGTACTATTGTATTCACATATTATATACCTACTCCAAAGCGGAAGCTTGAGTTATGTTTGAACTGTGACTGCAATATAGTCAAATGGTGCTGATATCTAAGATAGAAATCCATCAAGGTAAAAGAAACTCGCTAGAAATGTTTTTTGTTAAATTTAATTGAAAAAAAAATCAATCTTTAATCATTAATATTGAGAGCTTCCATACCTACATAGGTTAAGAAAAAAAAAGGAAGCACATACAAAAAGGGACACGGAATGAAAATTAAAACGACACCAAAAACATTGTTAAGTCATCTCATATCAGCTGTTAATGAAAGTGATTAACATAAATTGCTGACGGCAACGTCATTATCATTAAAATATGCGACACGTTCACGTTTTGCGAATGATAATTACAATTATTCTAATAACCCACCCCTAACGAATGTATTACACCACATTCGTGACAAAGGCACAAAAAAGGGAAAAGTTATATGGATCCCTTGTCTCCATATTACAATTTCGTGCCCAAAAAAAGAACGAAATGATTCTTCCCTTTATAAATATTTATAGGCACCATATGAGGCCTTTTTGTCCTTTGCGAAGTTATACTTTTATTTAATTCTATTCAAGGAATGGGGGCTGTTTTTATAGACAACATTGGGCTTTTGTGACAAATTGCAAATACTTTTTACACCGCTAGCCGCTCCCCCGCGGTTTCACCCGTACCTATATGAATTTCGGGACCCCTTGGAAACTCTAAAAACACTTTGTCATTCTGTCTCTTTTAGAATCGGTGCAGTAATTCGAGAGACTAAGTCGGTACACCCTACATCTTAACTTTTCTTCTTATACCTACTGGACAACCAAGCGTTGCGAGTAGAGATGAGTTTGGAATGGACGTCTATCGGGCATTTACTCAAAATATCCTTAAATGCCGGACCAAAACCCATTTCTAGTTGCGAGCGATTCCATTATTTATATTTTAGAATCGCTTCTATAAGCAAAAAAAACTTGATCTATGAAAACGCAATTTACACCTACGAACTATTCAATTTATAGCTAGGACACATTATCTTAGAAAGGATTTCATGGACTTGCCCCAGGAACTCCCAAATCAACGCGCCTGAAACCTGGTTTTTAACCGACTTCCAAAAAGGAGGAGGTTATGCATTCGGCTGTATGTATGTACTTCTTTGTTTAAATGTATGTTCACCGATTAATCGAAGACGGTTGGACCGATTTCAAAAATTTTTTTTAAGGGTATACTCTCATTTAGGTCCCATTGCCACCAAGTCGGGATCTGATGATAGGATTTTCGAGGGAACTCTTCAAAAATTATAGGCACACCTATAGCGATTTTTGTATATCTATCTTCTATCTATATCTATCTGTATAATTATAATAAAACTGTAGAGAGGTCAATTCTGTACATTGAATATATATTCAAAATTAATATTGGAGGATGAATGGTGATCGACACTGATGCCAAAAATGCAATCAGTAAATTTTTTGTCTGTCTGTCTGTCTGTCTGTCTGTCTGTATGTGCACGCATGGGTCAAAAACTACTGAAGGGATTTTAACCAAACCTGGTACGATTGTAGTCCATACTCCTGGGCAGGTATAACATAACGCTAAGACACATAGGAGCTGAGCAGTGACGATAAATTTGAAGCAAGTCGGATGAAGATGCGCTTTCGGGCTCTTATCCTCGCATACATTTACTCAATCACGCAAAAACGGCTGAACGGATTTGGATGAAAATTGGCATGCACGTTGTTAGGGGCACAGAGAAGGACATAGGGTACTTTTTATCCTGGAATTCCCGCGGGAACTCCGAAATTACCGCGGGTGAAACCGCGGGGCACAGTTTTATAATAATTATAACTAATCTCAATGTACTTTCGAGACCTGCCCTTAGCTACAGTTATAGATTTACCGCCCCGGTTTGCGTTGACGCGGCGAAATTATTAAAAATCGTGACGCACGCAACTTTCGTGTTGTCACGTGAGCCCGCGGCATTATATTAGAAACGTGTTCGACTCGAAACGAAAGCAAGACTGGAGCACCATTGCAAAACAAATTCAATGTATAATCTGCTAGTCGATCCCTTGTGGTTTTACTCCCGTTCATTTTAAAGTTCCCGCGGAAATCCCGGGAGAAAAGTACCCTTTGTCTTTGTTTGTATCCCTAACAATGTGTATGAAAAATTTCATGATGATCGGTTGAGCCGTTAAGGCGTGAAAGCGTCACAGACAGACAGACAGAGTTACTTTCGCTTTTAAAATATTATTAGGGATTTTATATTATCTTGTTATGAAACCTTTCTGTTCGTTTGCCATTTACCATTATTTCCTGAATTGTTTTTTTTTTTAATCAACGGCTTTGATTCTCGGCTAAGAAAATGATCTTTTTTTAATTTCGAATAAAATACTATTATTATTATTTAGTATTTTATTAAAATCAGCCGGGAACTCTTTTGAGCCGTTTTCCATCTACGCTCACAGGAAAAATTCGCCCTCTATGTACGTACCACTACATAGTATACCAAGTCACTTGACGGGAAGCGACTTTGTCTTACACGACAGACAGACGTGTCTGTCAATGTATGATTAGATGTTTAAAACTACGCAACGGATTTTCGTGCGGTTTTCACCAATAGATAGAGTGATTCATGAGGAAGGTTTATATCTATATTTCATCCTCGAATTCCTGCGGGAATTCTGAAATTACCGCGGGTGAAATCTCGGGGGCACAGCTAGTATAACAATAATTCGTAAACTTCTTCACCCACTTCAGTTATTACCAAACTTTCACAAGTGAATCTCTGTGAATAGTAGGTATACCTAGTTTAGGCATTAGGTCTATGTTATTTGTCCCAAGGTCAAGGAGGAATTATAATAAGTGAAGTACCTACAATCTACATAGACTATTTCATTTATTTGTTGAAGTAAATTCCTGGCTTGTGGAGTACAAAACAATATTTATCATCACAGCATGAAAAAAGAAATTCGTAGAAAAACATTTTTAGGGTCGGACCCTACTTGCTCTTTTACATTTGAACTCCTTGACAGCTTAAACTCCTTTTCAGTTTCACATTTAAAAACTTAATAGGTATTATTTTTACGAATTGGCAATTTGGGAAAGTTATTTTTTATCTTTTTTGCTGTTATTTGAATCACTAGCTGTTCCGAAGATTCCGCGGTATTTCCGGAATAAGAGTAGGTACCCAATGTCCTTTTCTGTACCCCTAAACACTTGTATGTATGCCAATTTCATGATGATCGGTTCAGCCGTTAAGGCGTGAAAGCCTAAAAAACAAACTCACTTTCGCATTTGAGTGAGGGTTAACAATAAGAAAGAGTTCTAAAAAAATTAAACTGAAGTGGGGGCTCCAATCTAAATGGCCCGTATTGAAGATGGCTGATTCATAGAAGTTGTAACGGAATTTTATTGGTTCACGTGACAATTTGAATCGATAGAGCGAATCCCTACTAATATTATAAATGTGAAAGTAACTCTGTCTGTCTGTCTGTTACGGTTACGCTTTCACGACTTAACGGCTTAACCGATCATCATGAAATATATATTATAACATACGTTGTCAGAGGTATAGAGAAGGACATAGGGTACTTTTTGTCCCGGAATTCCCGCGGGAACTCGTTAACTGACACCGGTAAAATCTAATGAAATTTTGCACACACGTTGCTTGGGGTACAGAAAAGAAGATGGTAATAATAATAATAATAATAATAATAATAATAAACTCTTTATTGAACACTACTTAAAATAAACAATAACAAAAACAATTTTACTATAAAGTGTAACAATCGGCGGTCTTATCGCTCAGAGCGATCTCTTCCAGACAACCATGAGGTGCACTTTGTATCCTGGAATTTTTTGCGGGATTTCCGAAATTTCTGCGGGTGAAACCGCGGGGGACAGCTAGTTTTTAATAAGCCTGTTTGGTAGGTAGTACTGGCTGCCAAAGATCATAAGTTTGCCTAATATTGTTTTTTAATCAAAAAATACCAGTCGGTCGTAACTATTACAACTTTTACGATAGCAAGCAAAGATAGCTTTTCGTTTTAACTTTACAGCGAGCGTCCATAAACGTTTTCTCAGTCAATTTGAAAAAGGAATGGCTAATTTCATTCAAATTGGTTGAAACAATCGAATAGGATCGTATTGACAAAACAAAAAAAAAATATATAAACAAAGGAAAAAGGCGAAATTGCAATTGGAAAACGGTATTTGTACTTAATTAGATCCAATGAACTGTTTGTAATGGAAATGCTCTGAATCGCTTCGCTTAGATTCTAGGGTCATCAGTTGTTACAGTACATTTACTTTAGGCGGCTGAAATTATCTGGCCACTTGGAAAATATTACCTTCTGCAACATTATTATTAAGGAAGAAGACACTTTGGAATACTAAGCTCTTGATTTAATAGTACTTTGTTATCCTAGGGGTGAAAGTAACCAATAGATCGAGGGACTAAATAAGTCTTTCTCCCGAGGATAACACTGTGCTTTTCATTACGAATGCAAGGAAAGTCAAAATAAAAATAGGAATTAGCTAAAGAAAAAAATGAGTGAATTTTATTTTACATAAATCAACCATTAGGTGTGCTACTGGCCAGTATGTATGCCCCCTATGACATAAAAAAAAACTTGAGTTTCTGCAGTATCCAGCTGTCAGTTGAAAGCGATTCTCCCTAGGGCTGAAAAGTGTTACTTTCAACCCGCTTCTCAGGCAACTTCAGACCTACTTTCCGAGTATGAGTAATGAAAAAACCATTTTTTTTTTTTAGATAAGTAAACTTCTTAGTGGAAATACACTTGTAAGTTGTTCTCAGGTAGGGTAACAATTTGCGTAATATGCTATTTGACTAATTTTTTTTCTAAATTATATTTAGTCCGTCAGATAGATAATAAAAAATTATAGACATACATGTCTGTAATTTTTTTATTATTGTTTTTTTCAAATTCATGAAAATATACCTACTTGGATAAAGCGCATTAAAGTTTGGGAGTGGAGGCTCGTAACGTCATATGCAGGTAAAAATTGCACCTGCTTGTGACGTCACGCGACATTTCGACTCAACGTATCTCCGTTATTTTTTAGCGTACGTTTATACGTGTCTAATATTGTATATGAATCCACAGGACGGACTAAAAATAAAAAAAAATTGTCTAAAAGCCTATTAAGTTATGATGTAAATACGTTACGCGTACGTACGTCTATGTATGTTTTAAACTCGTACGTAGCTACGTTAATATTGCGAGTATACGTACAATTTCCAATGTGAGTTGATGATTTTTTTATTATTTTAGTATGTTTTTCCTCCCCAATTCCCGCGGGAACTCCCATAAACCGCTGAGGGCAGCCAGTAATGATAATATAATTCGAAATTTGAAATATTGACGAATTTCTGGTCACTAAATTACCCTCAACTAATGGCTTTAGCTTCCATAGCTCTCCCTGCAATGCGGGCAACGTGATCCGTCTATCTTAAGAGCTGTCTTACACACTCTTGCTTCAATCTAATCATTTATCCATCCAAGTTCCCCAAAAAAAAGAAGCGACCTTATAAAACAGCCAGTGTGCAATTAATCAAAAACGCGTATTGAAACTCTCGTTTCGTGTAATTAAAATATCTTTTTTGTGTGTATTAATGAAACGAGGCTTGTTTTGCGGGCAGCCTTTGTTACGGCTAATGGTTTTCGTAATGCCTGTGCATTACAATCACGTCACACCAGCGGCCATTTTTATTAACAACTAGCTGTGCCCCGCAGTTTTACACGAGTGAGATTCGGAATTACCGCAAGAACTAAAAAAGTAGCCTGAGTTACCTACACCTTGTAACATCAGCATCTACAAGTGAAAGTCCCGTCGAAATCAGTCCAATCAGTCCAAGCCGAAACAAAGACGGACAGATAAAAAGTTTTTAGATTTTTTGTTTTAATTATAACTAGGTGACGTATTTCACATACATTTACTAAATAGCTGCAGTTATTTGACATTACGAATGCACATTTTAATTTTATTTATATGTAGGTATATTATGATATTCGATATCCAATCAATAACTCCTCGAAAGTAAACTATATCCTTCTTCAGGATGCAATCCATTTTCTTGGCATATCTTATCGAAGTCTGTTTAGGCATGAAAAGGTTACAGACTTTACTACCACTACTTTCATAATTATCTATACGTACATATAAAAAAACTGAACTGTCTGTTTGTAATTTCAAATTAACAGCTTCTAAAAGTATATAAGTACGGTACTTAGGTATATAAAAAACGCTTTTTTTTTAAATTCCAGTACTGGTAGTAATCATGATGATCGATCGATACAATTCAGTTTAATTCGAATTCTTTAAGCTCACATTTGATCATCAGGAGGGGTGAGTACCCAACAATTACGTAAACCTTTTTGTGCCGTGAGTAATTGCGAAGCGATCCATGCAGACGGCATTAAATAAATTGAATCCCTCTCTGTCGACGGGACCGTGACAGGAGAGCAAAAACATGGAGGAAGAACTGAAATTAAAAAAAAAAAAACGAATAAACAATTCCTTTTTTCTAACACAAAATCGGTGATTATGAGAGAAATACTAGAAGAAGAAGAAAATACATTTATTTCAGCACAACACACAAGAAAAAGAGACAAACATCAACAGTGCCTAATCTAAAGAGACATAGATAATATCTCTTGCATGCTCTGCCGAAAGGGTCACCAACTCCTTATAGGTAGGTAGGTAAATATGTACCTACTTATAGATAGCAAATAAAAGTTTATAACTCGCTGTTGCTTGCGGTTTTTAAATCATAAATAAAGCTATAGATAATGTTTTAGTTCAAATCATTTGCGCGCATTACACATACAAACAAACATAACGAAATAAAATAAAAAATTAAGGTTCTACTAGTACCTAAAAGAGAAAATATTTCCGTTCAATCATTTTCAAATAAAGAAATTCACACTTTACAACAAAGAGCTTCGCTTATTGCCAAGAGTCAAGTTACTCGCTGAGTGACTAATCCTAGTGAACCGACATAAAATCACATACCTACTGTTGCAGGTGGCCACACTGCAAGCGCCGCGACGCGTCTAGATAGGGACATAGATAAGCAATAGTGTGTTAACCATTCTGCAGAAATTTTAAGTAAATCGTGTTTTTAAAATTATAGTGCCATTTTTCAACATTATTTTTTGTTAAACTTTTTGTTGGTATTTAAGCAATGTAATAAGATAAACACATAATTAAAAAACATTCTATAACTCTCAATAAAGCGTTCAGTATCAATAACTAAATTTTATGGGTTAACACGTTATTGCTTATCGGCCATATCCAAGTGGCTCTTAGCAATAAGCGAAGCTCTTTGCAGTGTGACATTAGCTTAATAATAAAGACGAATGAGAACCTAAAACCACAGCTTAAATTATTTAGTCTACAGCAAAGTCCACATTAAAGCGTACTTACATCAAACACTATTTTCACGTTTCAGCTTAATTTATTTAGTTTACTAAATAACGTACAGGCACTTACCTATATTTTCTGATTTTCTATTCAAAGTAAATTTGGTGAGACTCAGGCCCGTATTCCAGAAGGTGACTCAGATCACGTTTTACTTGAGATTAGTTTTAAGCTCAGATCATAACTCAAGATCTTAACTACATCTTAAATAGAATGCGTTTTAAGTTATAATCACTTGAAACTAGTCTTGAGTAGGGATTCTGAACTCTGATTGGTTCTAATCAGTTGAAACTAGTCTTGAGTAGAGATTTTGAGCTCTGATTGGTTGAGTGGTCTTGAAATGACAGACGTAAACAAAGATCAAATCTTTGCTTGAATATAGATTAGTACTCAAGAGTCATTCTAGAATAAGGAAATAACTCAGCTGATAGTGGATTGATGAATCGCGTTTCAAGTAAGGCTCTAAAATTAAAGTTTTACTTGAAATTAGTTTTAAAACTAGATTCATGACTTGAGTAACCTTTTGGAATACGGACCTCAAAATCATGTTCAAGTATAATTACGCTTTACATTGCTAATTGGGAAACGTGACCTACTTAGTTAACGCTAATAATAACAATAATATAATAATATTATAGAATTTCACGCTCCTGAAGCAATCCAATCTTAAGTACTTATAGCTGAAACAATTACATTACCCTGCTTAGCGATGAGTCATTTTTAACCAACTTCCAAAAAAGGAGGAGGAGGTAAACTTGTGTTAATCCTTTGATTAATGCTCGTGCATTAATCAAAAGATACCTGAGAACGAAACCCCGCCCGCTCATCTAATGAGAAGACCATTTGTTTGTAAATAGTTAGCAAGCCAGACATTTGGCAATAGCTCACCTGATGTTAAGTGACGGCGTGGTCAAATATCATAATACACCTAGCCTGAAATGAGATCTGGCTTTCAAGTGAGGTTGCTGGAACACACCGTTAGGTGCTTGGTGATAGATTTTCAACTTGAAGGTGATCCAGCCAGCCGGGCACTAAAAGTGCTCTACCACCTTGCTATGATTTCCTCGCTACGAGCGACAGCTTAAGCTCATTCTTTGAATGCGAACCTATGCCTTGCGACATGTATCTATCATGTAGGTTTATATATTTTTTTCCTGTTCTGTAACCTGCCACTATCGCCTAGCCAAAAGGTTGACTGGTAGAGAATGCCTTAGACATTAAGTCCGCCTTTTGAACGATAAAGTGCCATAAAGTTCTTTGAATAAATAAATGTATCCAATCGCAAAAACCATTGAGCTATCATGGCGTAGCATGGCAATTTCCATAACAAAATTCTTTCACAATAGTTTCTCTAAAAACATTTTTACCAGCAACTCGGTTCTGAGAATAAAGGAAGCTAGGTCGCGAACAGCAAATACGGTAACCTGGAGTAAACAAAACACTCGTCTGTGAAACGAGGCAAGTTGTACAATATGTTAGAAAAACACACCCTACAAATTGAAAGTTGACGGGTGACATGGAATATGGAATAGGCGCTGGCAACTTTTTATATGCTTTGGTAACGGCGTGACGACATCAAAGAACACACGGACTTCATATTACAAAGTGAATAAGTAATAACTATACTAGGTAATATCCAAAATTAGATGAACTCGTATCACCTGATTGGCGCAGAGGTCACCATGCCTGACCGCTATTCAAGGGGTTCCGGGTTCGATTCCCGGTGGGGATGGACTTTGTGTGATGAACACAGGGTCCACATTTTCCAGTCTGGGTGTGTTTATATATCTATAGTATAATATATAAGTAATTCTATGTAGTATATACCACGTTTGCTTGGTTTTCACGACACAAGCTAATAATAGCTTACTGTGGGATCAAGTAGATCTGTGTGTTGTGATGTGGATTATTATTATTATTATTATCACGTAAAAGTCCGGGGTAAACAGTGTGATCAGATACGAAAGTAAGGAGATGCATTTCGCTTTTTGTTGACATGTGACACAAAAAAGGCGTATATTTTGTACCTAAATCACTTGCTTTAGGTCCTAAATATCATTGATGAATCACGCAAGAAGTTAAATTTATTTGTTACTAGCTGTGCCCCGCGGTTTCTCCCGCGGAAATTTCGGAGTTCCCGCAAGAATTCCGGGATAAAAAGTACTCTATGTCCTTCTCTGTATCTTTGACAACGTTTGTACAAAATTTCATGATGCTCGGTTGAGCCGTTAAGGCGTGAAAGCGTAACAAACAGACAGACAGACAGAGTTACTTTCGCACTTATAATATTAGTAAGGATTTCCTTAACGTGAGTTCCTTAATGTTGTATTCTTTGCTAAATGCGCTACTTCCGTTGACTTCAAGCGATTTCACTGTCAAAATTTGTCTCTCACGTGCCAAAAAAGTATTAAAAGAAATAAACAATTTGCTATAGATATTTTCCGTGAAAATTTATAGTATTAATTAATTATTATATCTTCTTTAGAACCAAGTGCGATCGAAAAAACAAAAGCATGGTAATGCACTTAAACATCACACGTTTAGCTAAGAAATGAAATTCAAAACCACAGCTACGTGCTACGTACAGTTAAGTACTGGTTTAGCTTAGTGCTTTCATTGAAATAATGACGTCTTTGTATCGATAGAGTAGCTCGTTCATTTGGAGTCGGAGAGCGTTCCAATCGTTCGCCGTGAATCGACTTAGTTCGAGCACTCATTTCGTGAGTGCTTACCAGATTGTTATCTCATTCGATATTGTTAAGCTTCGTTATATGGCTTTTAGCGTGCCCCTATACTAATATAACTCTTGTAACTGTGCCTAACGGGATTGCCTCGGTGCCTCCGATGAACAGTATATTATAAGGAAGCGGCTGTTCTCAACTCTTAAGCTGTCTCTATGGAAAAAATCACGCTATCACGTATTAGAAAATAGGTACCTAGTACCTACATAGTCTACACCTTTTCTATCGTGAGAAATCTGACGTTTGTACGTTTGTTTGTTTGTTACTCTTTTATACTCAACTGATCATCATGAAATTTTGCATATGTATACGTTGTCATTGGTATTTATTTATTTTATTTTATTTTTAAGGTATTTGGTATGTACAATTGCACATAGAAGGAAATATGGTATTTTTATCCAGGAATTTCACGCTAGCTGTTCCCCGCAACAGCTAGTACCTACAATTATAACATAATTTAATTCGATAAGATAGTAGATTCCTAAAAAAAGGTATATCCCTACGCATTAACATTAAAAAAGTATTTATTTTTTCAATTAAAACCCTATTATAGGTACATTTTTGATCGAGTCCAAAAAGAAGGAAGTTCTCTATTCGGATTTACTTAATTTTTTTTTCTTTAATATTTTACCTCAAAACTCTATCATTTCTAATTGTCATAATAATAAAGCTCGCTGTCTGTCGCACTCCATTGTTTATAACTTTGTCTTCCTAGTTCAGCAAGGTCAACACGTATACCCGTTGTTCGCAAATAGGGAGCGGCGTTATTTCCGTTTGTGACGTGACGGGCTATTTCACTTATTCCGAGTTCCTATCCTAGTACGAACGAGCGTTAAACTAATTCTACCTGCTACAAAAATAAAATCGTCTGAGATATTTCAATTAAAAAGAATTCGGAATTTATTTATTTATTTATTTAAGTACACAAAACAGATTGTAGTCATTACAATTTTTACTTATTATAGTGTATTATTATATGTTCCGACCACAAACCAGAGATATGCATACCTAGAAAGACTAAAAATATCGAGCAATGTACAAAGTAATATTTAAATTTATTTTGATATTTATGGATCTCAGAAAAAATAGAACCACAATTAGCAAGTGCTAATATTTTAGGTACAGTTTTCTATTTCTATTTCGTTTCAAAAATTAGCAGCTATTCTATTGGCTTTTTTTCCAATATATTAAAGACTAGCTGTGCCCCGCGGTTTCAACCGCACGAAAGGTTTTTATATAACAACTTTTTTTCCCGACATCTGATTTCAATGAAACAAAGCCTATATGTAGCTCCAGGCTAAGCTTATCTACCTGTGAAAACCGCATGACAATCCGTTCAATAGATTCGGAGATTATCGCGAACAGTTAGACAAACAGAAAAGATTTTTAAAAACGCTTTTTTTGTGGTGGGTTTCTCTTCGTTTATCATCGCCTGTCAGTTTTTGTTAAAAATATTCGATGTACAGAATCGTGGATTCTACTCTTTTATTATAGTAGGTCAGCCCTTCATAATACAATATTATGTAGCTCTACCGTTGTACAATTTTTCCTTTTAATTATAATTCTAATGTCATTTTTATTTATTGTATCCATGTCATAATATGGACCGCCATCCAAGACCTCATTTTCCCCCACTGACCCATATTTTATGTTTCACATCACTATTGTCATTTGTATGGATTGAACGGTATCGTCTCATTAAATGCATGTTCGTATTAAACCAGTGTTAGCGTAAAAAGAATTTATAACAGCAAAACTGTTTTGTAGTGAAATAAAGTTTATCGTTTTGTTTATGTTGAAAAATATTTTTCATTACTCATACTCGGAAAGTAGGTCTGAAGTTGCCTGAGAAGCGGGTTGAAAGTAACCCTTTTCAGCCCTAGGGAGAATCGCTTTCAACTGACAACTGTCAAATTATTAAAAAAAAACTAGGTCTATTTTCACATTTCTATTGAACCATGTTTCAACTTTCTATACAGCCAGCGCGATGTAAAATTGAAATAACGTAAAGTTTAAGTAGGTATTAATTAAAATAAAATTCACTCACTTTTTCTTAAGCTAATTCCTATTTATATTTTTTTATTTTCTTTAATTAATACTTAATAATTAAAGATAATATTTTTTTTAGGTCGCCACAATGTAAATAAAAAATACTGGCTGAATAGCTAGCCGGCCAAAGAAAAAGAAATAGGTGGGAAAGTGTCAAGCGACTATCCGATCTTCACTCATTTGTTCTTTAGCTACCTAATTCCTATTTTTATTTTGACTTTCCTTGCATTCGTAATGAAAAGCACAGTGTTATCCTCGGGAGAAAGACTTATTTAGTCCCTCGAAACCCCGTCTCGGGACTAAATAAGTTACTTTCACCCCTAGGATAACAATGTACTATTTCACAGTAGGTACGTTAATTTAATACAGTACTTCCCCTCGCTTTGTTTGTGAAAATAAGAAACAAAACTTGCGAACGTGACATCTTATTACGAAAACAAACGGTATTTAATATTGCACGAACAAAATTCGTTTTTGTTCGCCACAACTTTTTCTATTACACATTGTTCTTCCATACAAAATTAGGTTTGGACTAGGCAATATTCGAACGCTGTTTCCTTTCATATACTTTTTTGGGAGTTACTCAAAAAGTTTCTTTATTTTTGTGGTAAATTTTATTCGGTTCGAGTTTTACTCGTTAGTTTTTACGCGAATTCGTAGACTATATTACGCTTTAAACATTAATGCATTGTAATAATCTAGAATTTAGAAAGATTTTCTAACTGACCTATACAACGACAACAACAGACTGAATGCTTTTAAATGAAATTTAATATATTTGTTATCTCGTAAATCATTTAACATTTTATTTGTTATCTCGTAAATCATTAAACATTTATTTTTATCTCGTAAATCAAATAATTTCCGTGAAAATTTATAAATTCACGCGAACTCGAGGTAACTGAAATCTTTAAGGATTTCATTTTTTTTTCGCTCGTGTAATTAGAGCATTAACGTAGGCACATGCCTGACTCGCAGTCATTACCTACGTCATATTTTTTTATTAACTTCACTTTACGCTAGCGTCGATGAGAATTCTCGCGAAACATTCTCTAGCCGAGAATTCCTGCAAGAGAGCTGAACAGCGGCGGTTGGTATTTACTTAATTTTCTAAAAGCAAGATTTTATGACCTCTTAATTTTACACTTTACAACCGACTCACGTATTCCCGCAGTGGGTTATAGATATTATATATTACATGAAAATAATTACATGAAAACAATTACCTACTTAAACTGAACATATTTATACAGGGTGTCATCTTAAAGAGGGACTTATTAAACTCCTCGATAATTTTTGCTAGTGAAAATCAAAACACACATCACACATGATGAATCACAGGAAAAAACCTTAAATGAAGCTTGGGCTCGCGCACTTACGATGATTTTCACATTTTTTGTTAGCGCGCTAGATAGATAAAAAGAAAAAGGGCTTTGATCTGTCAGTGCGTGGGCAACTTGAAAAAATTGTTTTTTTTTTTAATATTAGAGACTATAAAATCTAACACTGAATAGTTATTATTATCTCCTTCAATAGTCCCTTGTACCTTACACCCTGTAGGTACACATTTTATTCACAAAGATGATTAATTTGCAAATATATTCTATACAAGATACAAAAATATTTTTAATAAAACGTCTCACTATCCTCGGAAAAAATGTTACATTGTTTTATAAGAATGCGAGCAAGACGACTAACTCGTGCCCGAGCTCAAGAACCTAATTGAATAAAGTATGGCAGGCTTGTTTTTAGCGAAAAGGAAATTATTAGGTAAAATATAATATCACAACGGACCTTTTTCTGCTTATATTCATGCAACGTGTATCTACATAATAATTTCAAACCGATTTACGTCTCCACAGAGACTCTCAATTTCAACAGTTTCTCGCTGAGACAACCACAGTCTACAGCTGTACCTACTTTCCGGTGATAAAATGACAAAATTACAACGTTTTTTACCATTCAGCTACTGAACCCCAAGCTTTTTACGGTTCTTAAGGTTGGAACATGGAAAGTTTCTTAGCACACGCTTTCTCTTAATTTTTTATACGTTGTTCCCCTGCAGTCTCACCAACGTAATTTTGGATTTTCACTCGGTAACTTTTTTATCTACTGAATGGAATTCTCTGTTGTTTTAATCTTTATCAAATTCAGGAGCTGATGCCCGCGGGTTTTGTTATAATGGGCATGTTGACTAATTTTTATTTTTTAGTCCGTCTTGTAGATTATTAAAAAATATTGGACACGTATTTTTTATTTTTTTACGTAATCAAAAAATAACGGCGATATATTGAGTTGAAATTTCGCGTGACGTCACTATTCTGTCAGTTTGTATGGCGGTTTTGCGGTTAGTGACGTCACGACCTCCTCATCCTAAACTTTAAAGCGCTTTATCTCTGTATATTTTAATTTATTTAAAAAAGCAAAAATACGTGTCTAATGATTTTTGATTTTCTAAATGACGGACTAATTAGAATTTTGATTTTCAAAAGTAGTCAACATTCCTATTGTGATAATTTAGGGAATACGTTCAGATTTCTTTTTTGACAAAAAACAATATTTGTATTTGAAACTCTGCATCACTGAGCATATAACCACTAGAGAGCGTATACGCCGATTTCTTCTAAGTACACGACTCACTGCCGCGGGCCGGGGGACGAAGGAGAATGCCCGGCTGTAATTGGTCAGTTCAAGGTCAAGTTGCGTATGTATGCCAGGTAGGGATTGCTCTACTTAACTAAGGGAAAATAGTCGATATCGATAAATTGGATTAAAACAATAAAAAAAACTCAATAAAAATTACATAATAATATTTAATCAAAATCAGTCAATTACAAAAAGAAAGACAAGTAACCTGTTACTATTGATTTTTAAAATGAATTAATTTGGTAAATGTTTTTCGAATAAAAGTTTTAGGGTCCTGATTATTCTTGGTAAAAAATGATAAACGAGCGTCTACATATTTCTGAATTACGCATCTTGCTAATTCAATCAAATGATTCGTTGATTCTATTTCATATTGATGAAAATTAATATCCGGGAATAAATTATAACCAATCAGAGATTTTAACACCGATCTTATAAAATAATCGGAATTATATTTCGGAGACAGCACTTTCGAACCACTCTCGTTGATCGCCCTTTTAATATAAATTTTAAAATATGGAGATTCTTATTTAATTTAATTTTAATCGATACGTATCGACTTCAGACAATATAGGTACAAGTAACATCACAGATTTTTACGATAAAAATACAAAGGGAAAGAAAGAGATAGAAGGATTAGAATTTCCTAATGGAAGAAAGGGACTTTTCCAAAAGACATAAACGCGCTGTACTTATCCTTTTGCTGTCACCAAACCACCATTTTAAGAAGACCCCTGCCGTGGCTCGTAATCTGATTAAATCAAACATAATTTTCGTAGTATTTACTTACCGATGAAAAGTTATGCCATCCTTTTTGTAACTAGATGTCTTGGAATGTTTCCCGCACCACTTTACTGCGCATGAAGGCATTTTTATGCGTTATAAATTGTAAACAAAACCAAAAATTTTTTAAATAATTTAGCGTGCACACAGGTCTGGAACTTGGTCACAACTAAAATGGTTACTAGTACCGTAGTCTATACATAGGCGACAAAATACTAATAGTTTGCGAGCGTCGGGGCACTGTATGCGCAGTCAAGTGGTTTTATAGTCTTTGCTCTGCATATAGAACTTTTATTTACTAATTTACCATACAGATCTGCATAAATATAAATACCTAAATATTTTTTATAAATAATTCACTTTACATACAATTTTGAACACAGAGTTACACCAAACAAAAAGGTACTTTCTCTCTACATGGCTACAAGTATCTATTGATGGATATCAAAGAAAGTGTTGTTAGACAAGTAAGAAGATCGGGACAACAAAGTAGTGAAAGTAGTGAATAAAAATAACAACACTTGGACATTATTACAGCGCCACCTGGTCTCAAAGTAATCAGAGTTTGTACTATGGATACCAGGCAACTGATATAATACTTGTAAACCTTTTTTTAAATTACATACTTCTTATCTAACTATACACATAAAATGCTTTGTCCTGAATGACTGATGGATCAACGCACAGCCTAAACCGCTGATCGTAGAGACCTGAAACTTGGAGGGTGTGTTCTTTGTAGTCCAGTAAGAAAGGATTTTTGAAAATTCTGACCCTAAGGGGGTAAAAAAAGGGGAGCAAAGTTTGTATGGAGCAATTCCGTTGGAACTCCGAAATTATCGCGGGTGAAACCGCGCAGGATAGCTAGTATTAGGTATACTAAACCAGACAAGATAAACACGATAAATAAATATTCTCCCTAATGCCAGGATCGAATCCGTGACTTCTAGCACAGCTTTCGAGTTATCCAACCGATTGGTATACGTGCACAGAACTAAAAGTATCTAATATTATTAGCGAAAAGTAAAGTAATCCTCGATTTGCTAACTAAACTAATTTCGACAAATATGTAGAATGCACATCGAAGTTTTTCGTCTGAGTTTTCATATTTACATTTCATTGGTTTATAAATCACTATGAGTTATGGCCGCCCTACACACGCGTGTCGATAATAACCTTCGTGCTGAGCAAACTATACATAAAGCGAAACTATGTAATAGATATTACCAACATTTAAGCCAACTATCGGTTTCGAACCTGTAAGTACTTAAAATGGATCGTCAGTTGGCTTAGCTTTCATACGAGTTTCGATACATGTTTTGTTACATTACGGCTGCATTGGAATAGTACATTGTTATCCTAGGGGTGAAAGTAACTTATTTAGTCCCGAGACGGGGTTTGACCAATAGATCGAGGGACTAAATAAGTCTTTCTCCCGAGGGTAACACTGTGCTTTTCATTACGAATGCAAGTAAATTCAAAATAAAAATAGGAATTAGCTAAAGAAAAAAATGAGTGAATTTTATTTTACATAAATCAACCATTAGGTGTGCTACTGGCCAGTAAGTATGCCCCCTATGACATAAAAAACAAAACTTGAGTTTCTGCAGTATCTAGCTGTCAGTTGAAAGCGATTCTCCCCAGGGCTGAAAAGTGTTACTTTCAACCCGCTTCTCAGGCAACTTCAGATCTACTTTCCGAGTATGAGTAATGAAAAATCCTTTTTATATCACTATCACTACATAGTTTAAAACAAAGTCGCTTCCCGCTGTCTGTCTGTCCCTATGTATGCTTAGATCTTTAAAACTACGCAACGGATTTTCAATGCGGTTTTCACCAATAGATATGGTGATTCATGAGAAAGGTTTACGTTTGAATTTTATCCTAGAATTCCCACGGGAACTCCAAAATTACCGCGGGTGAAACCACGGAGGACAGCTAGTTATATTATAAAAAGAAAAGGTTTGATTTTTTGTATGTTTGATTGTTTAGACTCAAAAACTAAATAAAAAGAGGATGTAGTGATTGAAAATATCTATTAAAATTTGTATGAAAACCAACTTCGTAAGTCAAAGATCGTCGTCGAAGCAACCAGCACTTAATGCTTACTTAATAAAGCATTCTAGACTTCAAAGAAAAAGTAAGATCATTATTGTATACTCCCAGAACTTTGGGACTTACTTTTCAAGAGAATAATGAGAAGTAAAGAGCAGTTTTAGGAAACTGTTTTTATTTTAAGGGTCTCTAAAGCGAACGGAGAAGATGATTAAAATAAATGTTAAGTATTACTACCTAGTACCTAGTAACCCATCCCAGGACAAAAAATACCTATACCTAAATTATTCTTCTTTGGACCCCTGACAATGTATGTACATGGTGATCGGTTGAGCCGTTATGACGTGAAAACGTAACACGTATACAGAAAGGACATGGTTACTATTTATCCCGGAGTTCCCGCGGAAACTCCGAAAATTATCGTGGGTGAAACCGCGGAGAACAGATAGTAGCTTTATAAATACAACACGCTCGAGTAAGTTCGGTCAGGCGACAAGTATGGATATCTGATACATCTGCATATTTGATCTTATTATTGGATTTTTCGATTATAGATTCTTTCTTAGTAGAAAAATAACATTGTGCTCCGCAATCATAATTAGAAACTAGATTGCAAGATAGAAGAAACTTACTCGAATATATTTTATACCTACAGCAGTACTTTCCCGTTTCTGACATCTGGCTTTTCATATTTACGCCGTAAAAACTTATTTAATAAAGGATTCATTTTCAAGCTTACACTATTTACAGTGGAGCCATAAGAAAAAAATATCTAAACAGGTATTTTCACCCGGGTAAATTATACGGAGTCTTTTCTACAAAGCACGAATTCGGGTCCTGTAGCTTGATTGGAGCAAACTCGAGATGGCTGCTAGGGACCGATCGTAGAAAGAGATTTTGTGAAACCCGATTCCTAAAGCGCTCCTTAGCAAGGAATCGCTTGAAATTTTTGTTACGTTGGAACGCTGCCGAAGTTATCACACAAAAAAGAATTGCCCCGTTGAATAGATACTTAAGATAATATAAGATTATAGTAACGTTTTTGATAGAGTTTATTTTATCTTTTAGGACATCTTTATGGCTACGGTAGCATAATGAAGTGCTTATAAGAACTACGGTATTCACACATTCTCTTAGAATCAATATCTTTTATAGTTGCACCTCTCTCACTGTTATGAGTGCTCTACTATAGCGTGTGAAACCGCGGGGCACAGCTAGTAGTACAATATAATTATAAAAGCATAAAATATTTAATGATTATGTTAAGGCTATAAGGCATACACTTTACAATTTGTCAGAAATCAATTTAGGAAATCGGAAGGTGTAAACGTTGGTTGCGATTTAGGATCAGTGAGTTAGAGAGAGAGAGCGAGTGAACACACTACCTACTTTAAATGGGGATGTGGACTCCTTTTGAAAATCAAAATTATAATTAGTCCGTCAGTTAGAAAATATAAAAACAATAGACACGTATTTTTTGCTTTTTTAAATAAATTAAAATATACAGGGATAAAGCGTATTAAAGTTTAGGGTGAGGGGCTCGTGACGTCACTAAACGCTAAAACCGCCATACAAACGAATAGTGACGTCACGCGAAATTTCAACTCAATATATCGCCGTTATTTTTTGATTACGTAATAAAAGAAAAAATACGTGTCCAATATTTTTTAATAATCTACGAGACGGACTAAAAAATAAAAGTTTGTCAACATGCCCATTATAGATTTACAACTGAAAAGAAATCAACAATTTGGTATTTAACACTTTGTAGGTACAAAGGCGTCCGATGTTCGAAATTACTCAGGTTTGATCCGTACACCCATTGTCCCTGCGTTCGTAGATGAGGGGTTAGCAAAAGGTCGATCTGACCCAATTAGGCGTTTCTCTTATTACGCCAGAGCTTGTTCGCAATTGATGGGTTGAGACGTTGTATTAAGTTTTGTTTACTGAGTGCGCTTTTAATTTGTATAACATACCTATCATTCATTTAATTTTCTATTTCCTTTTGAACCGAATTTCCAAAAAGAAGGAAGGTCTCAATTCGACGCGTTTGTTTTGTTTTTTTTTTCTTATTTTGTAATTGACATAAAGAAATATTTTATTAATTAAAGTGATCGAGAAACAATATAGAGCAATATAGAACAATATACTCGTAGAGCTAGTTTCAGAGGTGTTACCCGAAGATAAATTCACGGTTCGAAATTTTGAACATAGAAATTATATGGAGTTTTCTGATGTGAGACAAACCATAATTTCTGGAGTTGACATATTAAATATTAAAGTAAAAGTATAATATGTTTAAAATGTCACCCATATTGTAAGCCTAAACATTTTGTTTTGTGTGACTGTCATTTTTGTTTTTCCTTTGGTGTCAACGACAGCTTTTTTGGAGGGTTCAAAGATAGAACTGATGAGAATTTCTTTTTAATTACCAACAGAATTTGTTTTTATTTTATTTTTTTAACATAATTTAGGGCCAGCATTCTAAAAGTATATTCCCATGCTTAAGATATTTATCTACAATATTTACATATATACAATATTCGTTGTGTATACTTACCTAAATCTGTAATGTAACAAAAGTACTAAGTAGTCAAAATTAAATAACTAATGAGTATAGATATATTATGTTCAATGGGCTTGTTTCCGGAGTATGAAAATCAACATTCTATTTAGTCTACCTTGTAGATTAATATAAAATAATAGACCCGTATTTATTGCTTTTTCAAATTATTAAAAAAACACTAAGATAAAACAAATTAAAGTTTAGGAGTGGAGGCTCTTGACGTCATAAAGTGCTATACCTGTAGTACGGCATGACTTAATGTATCTCCGTTATTTTCTGATTAAGTACGTAAAAAATAAAAAAAATACGTGTCCAATATTTTTTATTTAAATCTATAAGACGGACTAAAAATTAAGTTTTGGTTGACAAGCCCATTATTATAATCTTGTAATGTTTAGTAATAAAGTAATTCCTTAAATTTTATTTTACTGTATTAAGTGATAAAATTGAACTGAGTCACTGAGTTAACGTATCTGATAAATTAATACTTCTATGGCAATAGGAATTAGGTATTGTTTTTTTTTTTTTTTATATAAATCGACTTAGTACGATTTTTTAACGTCACTACATTTCTTAAGGTATGAGTACTTACATTTTCTTACGCGATTTCCATTTCAAGTTGTTTGACTCGGAACAGTGTTTGACTACAGTGATTTAACACCTGCACACAAATACCACATTCGCACGTTCGCCTTTCAACGATGAAAAAGAAACCTTACCGTTTCTAACATAACATTCACAATAACTATTTGTTATTACACAGCACTCCTTTGTTTATACCGTTCGTAAACATTCGGATGTCACGTGTTGGTTTATTTTTTTTTTATTTTTTTTTAACTCAAAAATGGAATTCGGATCGTTCGCAGTCTCGTTGAGCGATCGTCCCGCATTCGACTGACGACCACCGACGTTCGGGAAACACTGGCCTGTGTGAACCGTGTTTTGTACGCGATTATACCTATCCCGTTCCTACGCGACTGAATTTCAGTTCGCGGGTCGTGCCGTCTCGCTCGCGCATCCTGAAAGGGAGCTCTGTGAGAGTGCTCTAATACGTATAGGTCAATATGAAACCTTCTCGGGTGCTGGAGGCTGTATTTAGGGGTGACCACGATTTAGTGTTACGGACAAGATTAACGAGATGTGAAATAAAAGATGCTAGATTTTATGAAAACTTTACAAACTCGAAATGCAGTTATTGTTTTTAGAAATTTTAAACGGATAAATAGATTTCAGAATTTTTTACACTAGAATGCATAATCTTTCTCATCCAATCAATCGATTCAATACAGTAATTCTGTAATGTATTTTGTATTGTAGATACCAGGTATACATTAAAAGGTCCTCAATATGTATTTATTTAAGTACTAGCTGTTATCCGTTGGTTTTCTCGCATGGTATCAAAAAAATGCGCTGGCGCCTTTGTCACGACCATAGTATTTTACTGTCATAACATCTTTTTTAAAGAACCGATTACAATATAAACTGGCGTAAGTTATGCAAATGAAAAATAAACGTTTCATTTCCATTAAGTTGTTACACTGATAAATTAAAATAAAAAAAAAAAAACTGTTCGTTATATGTGCCTTAGCATCAATTTTTTTTTTGGCACGTCTGGATATTATAATAATATGAGTAATATGAGTAGTATCTTGTACAATTAGTTTTGTTTTTTTTTATATAATTTTATGACAAACGGGCAGGTGGTACACCTGATGGTAAATGATTACCGCTGCCCGTGGACATCTGCAACACCAGAAGGCATACAGGTGCGTTAATGGGGATAGTAACTTCAAGTGAGCCTTGCAGAACACATTGTATTAAAAAAACATTCCTTGTATTAAAAAACATAGTAATTCATGAACAGCTTTTTGTTTAACGATAAAATACGATATCATCTACGTTCTAATGTTATATTTCACTTGTTGATTAATGACACTAAACATTAATTACTTTAATGGAATAGACCGGGTACGACTTGACCATCTTTATCTATTCAACTTTTCCGCTTTATCGATACACGATAACCACGTGTCCGGTATTGTCCTAATTCCACTCTAACGTAGACACACCCTACCCTGTCGGACTCTACACATCTTGCGCGCGTGCGCGCTGCGTACAGACAGTAACAGAGCGGTACAGTGCGTAACACCGCAATTAACGCTATAAACAATGCACTTAACGCGATTTTAAGCTTTATCACCAAGTTGTTAGAGGTCATTACTGGGTTTCAACTTGTAAATTTTTCCAAACAAATTTCGCTTCCGAATGTATTTTGGATAGTAGTTTGAGATTTGAATTTTTTTAATTTGAACTTCAATCACCTGCTTCTATTGATGTAAAAAAAATTACACGTTGTATCTAGATTCACAGTTCCATACATATTATCCGTATAAAGTGTCGTCTATTGATAAAAACGATAAATAAAACCAGATGCCGATATTTTATTGAATAAGTAAAATTCGTAATTATGCATACGACATAACACTGTTGTTTTTACAACTCTGATAAGAACATTTCGTCGTTTTTAGTGAAATAAAATTGCACACAAGTTATTTTGTATGGATATCTTTCAGTCTCTGAATATGCATATATCTTGGATACTAAGTATGAGTATATCGATGTCTATTTTAATGTTTTTTAGAGTTTAAATAATAAAATTGCATTAATTATTGTAATGTGATGAAGTCAAGATTGACTTTTGATGCGCTTTGTAAAGAATATTGACCTTATAATAATATTACTTTGATCTGCACAACTTTTTTGCCTCATCCGCATTTACAGGTATGGGGAAATATTTTATTCTAGATATTCTCCGCGGATAAGCTCCGTTGATTTCGGAGTTCCCGCGGAAATTTCGGGATATAAGTATCATATAATATGTCTTTTTTTTTCTATGTTCTTTTTATGTAAGATGCGCAACACGATAAAATTTTATCGAGCCATTTTATCGATTCTCGTCGACAAAACCATACAATATGTCGACGAGAATCGATAAAATGGGTCGATAAAATATTATCGTGTTGCGCATCTTAGTCCCTCTGACAAAGCGTATGTAAAATAACGTAAAATTTTAACCTTATGCCTTTTCTGACTTATAAATGCGAATGTCAGTTTGTTTTCTGTTTAGTTTTCACGCTTTAACTACCTAACTGATATATATGAAATTTTTCATACCTACACGTTGTCAGGGCACAAAAATGGACAAAATACCCTTTTTATTGAAATCGACGCGGGTAAAACCGCGGGGAACAGCTAGTTACACAATAATTCCGTTTTTTTACATCTTCTAACATCTTTTACAGGGGTCGGTATTCTAACGAATGCCGTTGATTGTAATTTATGTAGGCAGCTATGCCCACTGTTATTTTTGTTGGGAAGATCTAAATAATTTATTCCCTCTCTCTAAATAAAAAAAGGTTTTCTCCGGCCCCTTTTGCGTAATTGAAATGATTCTTTTGGTATCGAAACATTTCTTAATTGTAAATTTGTTCGTTTGACCTTAAAAAAGGAAAAAAAAATCATTTTTACATCCTTTTGCTGTCCTTCAACTTCTTGTCGTTTCAATTCGTATCCATCTATTAATTTTCATCTAGAATATTTAAATCTTTCATAACTTCAATTTCTTTCTCTTAAGCTTTTAACTACCAGATATAATTCCACACTATTTGCACATTCAACGCTAAGGGAACTGAATTCTACCTATACTTATTTCATATACCTACATTTTATTAATATTCACTTTGAACATTTTTTTATCGACACCAAAATAATGACGGAAAATGCCATCTTCGATTCCGACCAAGAAATTATTCCACGTTTGAATGAGATTGCAATCAAGGGATAAGACCGCCATTTGTATTTACACTATTATATCTTGTAATATCGTTCCTTCGTGTGCAATAAGAATTAAATAAGTAGTCACTAGTAAATGGACATAGATAAGCAATAGTGTGTTAACCCACACTGGAGAAATTTTGAGTAAATTAAAGTTTTAAAATTATAGCGCCATTTTGTTTCAACATTTTTATGTTCAATATTTAGTTACATATTTAAACAATGTAATAAGGTAAACACATAATTAAAAAACGTTCTCTAATTCTCAATAAATCGTTCTGAATCAATAACTTTATTTTGTGGTTTAACATGTTATTGTTTATCTGCGTCCAAATAAGTATTCACTAGCCGTAGCATAGCGCGTAGATATCTTGTAGCACGTGCTACGGATCCACTAGCTACGAACGACTTATATTGCAGCGCACTCGTAGCACAAATAAGCGCGGATAGTTGCGAGTTGCGACCAAGTGAGTTTGTTGACTTGTTACGCTTCCACGCCTTAACTACCCAACCAATCGTGATGAAATTTTGTAAGTATATACGTTAGCAGGGGTACAGAAGACACAAGGTGCGTTTCGTCCGGATAAAACATCCTATTCCCGAAGGATAGAAAATTAAAAAAAATTGTCAACACGAATTAAATAACGGAACGTCAAAAACTTCCGCCTCGCAGGGATGCGCAGTGCATGCTGCACGTCTCTTAAAACGACGATCAAATATGGCAATTTTTGATCTTCGTTAATATGTGGCATACATCTATCTATCTATCTACGATTATACTTGCGCCTGTGACGTCACGAGCTCCGTCTACAATTGCACAGACCGCCACAACATGAATACTGAATGCAAAAAAAAAAAACGTGCCGCGCATTACTGGGACTCTATATCATAAACGCTAGGGCAACGCGATCAGAAGTGATGTTTCTAGATATTATATATAATCGATTAATCGATTGTTACGATTCTCAGCATCAAATCGATTTCGCTATTATTATTAACTTTAAACAGTGCCAACCATTCCATCAAGTTTATCATTAAATCCATCCTGATTTATTATTATAAATGCAAAAGTAACTCTGTCTATTTGTAACCTTTTTAGCCTTAACTATTCTTATCGATCACTTTTAAATACATAATCCATAAATCGGTTATTCGATTTATCAATGACTTATTAGGTGCATCACTATCATCATTGCGTCGAGTCGTATCATCTAATGCGACGGTGTACGGAAGCGGCACCGTTGGTGTCCGCCTTTATTTCTTTTTTTGTTTAAACCTACGTAGTTATGGCAGATCTATCAGACTCGGGGCCGGCCCGTGTGTGCCCACCTTTAGACTGAGGCGTCTACGTAATCTAGTTTGGATGCACTGAGGAGTAACGCCAACCTAGACTGTTTCAGAAACCGCACATCTGTCACAGATCAGCTGTTTTAATTAATTGGATAACTGACATTCTAGGTTACATGGTGCCAAAAGCCATAAACTAAAGATGATATTGCACGGTATTGAGTTAGATAATTGTGATTATATTGTCAGATAAGAAATATTTGTGCGAGAATTAAATAGATCGTTAGATCGTTACTGACATAAAAATGTAATAAAAACTGATCACTTTAGTAATTAAGATTGTACCTACTTAAATTTGCGTGTTTTTTATGTGTAATGTTTATTTTTTAATAATGATGACAGTGACTGACGTCTAGTAATAAGCTCAGAAGAATATTAGCTATTCTTTTGAGGTAACGTAAGTGACGTAAGTGACGTAAGTTAATGTCGTGTGCACTAAATCACTGAAAAAAAGTAAAAAAAAAACAGTAGGTATGACAAAATTAACATTAAATTAAGTGGTTGACAAGTAGCTAAACATGCATTACAGTAAATAATATTTATTATGTTTTAAGTACCTACACAGCAAAGTCAACGTTCATAATATCAGTAAAATCAGTTGTTGAAATGTGTTTTTGGAATTTGGTTCCTTATCGCACGTTACGGATGGGAGCAAAGATTCATTTTCTGTCACGGAGTCATAGGCACCATAGAAGTTGCGCGCTTATTGGCTAGTGGTTTTTGGAACGAAGGAGCTTTAAACTAAGCTCGTAAACTACGAGGCGCAGAAACTACATTCCAACCAAGTGTTATACGACACTCATACGTTTTAATTACAATTACGCACTTAGAGTCGTTTTAATGATTACTTAATTTTAAGTAAGGATTTTTAAAACCAATCTGCCACAATCAGAGACGTTCAGTAAATAATGTTAATTGATATTTAACTAATTAAGTTAAACCTCCTAAGATAGTAACACTTGAAAAGTACGAGTGAGTCATGCACTACGAACAAACTTTATGGAGTAGGCTAAAAATGTATTAGCACGATAAAAAACCAAACATTAAAATTGTGCCGGTCTCATTAATGTAAAACTCCCTTCGAAAATTTACGCGAGGTGACCTCGGGCTATGAACCTTTCATTCCATAGCAGAACCCAAACGTCACCATGTCAATTTTTAATTCTGGCATAAAAAATAAAATTGCACATTAATTATTTTTCTTCTTTCGCATATAATATTGTATATCGCATTTAGGAAAATAAAATAGATGTACTTAGGTATTTGCCGTATTTTTATTTTGCATTGCATTGTTGAATTTTTTGCAGTTTGAAACCATGGCACTATACATACCTAGTTTAGATAATCTTTCCCTGAGCTCTTGGTGAACACTGAAGATATACGTGTGTAAAAGCTCGAAACGTAATATATTATCTTCTAGCGCACATAAAAGCCGCTAATCCGGAAATTATATAAATTGTTTTGCATTACCGTATTGCATATCATGGTTTTCTTTGTGATTAATCAGTGCTTTTTATTCATTTATATTTTATATTAGTTACTAGCTGTGCCCCGCGGTTTCGGAATTCCCGCAGGAACTTCACAGTCGTTTGTAAGTTATGCGCTTACCAACACATTTGTCGATTCATTTTTTATTACACGAAAGCACATTCTATCAAAGTCTTCAATAACCTTACATTTACGTACAGCAAACGAGACTTTCATCTGTGAATATAAAACGTTAGAACACAGAAATAGCCCCCATTCATGTTTAGCACGACCAAAACACATTCGCGGCACACAAAAAATGTATACAATTTCACACCCTCTAAAGATGCGGACACCGTGTGGTGTCTGGTGGTTTTTAAGGTTCTGTGCTAGATGGTTCTGAGGAACTCAGACTTGGCTCACTCTCTCTCTCTGTCCGTCTGTCATTCCTTAGTTATTAAGTATGTAATCATTATGTTAACGATTGGATCAACGGTGATATTATGTTTTAACAAACAAAAAATCTTTACGACCCGATTGGCGCAGTAGGTCAATATGACTACCCGCTAATCAAGGGGTTCCGGGTTCGATTCCCGGTGGAGTCGATTTTGTGTTATGAACACAGGGTTCCATTTTCACGTCTGGGTGTTTTTATACTATATCTATAGTATAATATATATGTTATTCCATGTAGTAAATACTACGTTTGCTTCTTTTCCACGACACAAGCTAATAATAGCTTACTGTGCAGTGGGATCAAGTAGATCTCTGAGCTGTTCCCTGCAGTTTCACCCGCGTTAATTTCGGAGTTCCCGTGGGAATTCCGGATTAAAATATAGCCTATGTTACTCAGGGATAATGTAGCTTTCTAATGTTGAAAGAATTTTTGAAATCGGTCCAGTAGTTTTGAGTTAAATCGTAACAAACAAACAATAAATCAAATCTTCCTTTTTATGATATTAGTATTGACCAGCTGTTCCCCTCGGTTTCAGCCACGTTAATTTTGGAGTTTCCGTGGAAACTCCGGGATAAAAATTACCCTATGTCCTTCTCTTGCCAGGGGTACGGCAATGTGTATGCAAAATTTCATGACTATCAGTTGAGCCGTTAAGGCGTGAAAGCGTAACAGAGTTACTTTCGCATTTATAATATTATTGGGGATTAAAAAAAAAAGTGAACGACGTTTTATATGGAACCCTCAACCTTTTTATACTCTTTTAGCGTTATCCTCCCCTATCTACTACAGCTGCGACATTATGAAAGTCGTGCTCTCGCGGTTTCGGAATACGGAAACACGAAGCCATCTGATGATTATCAGAAGTTGTTACAGAATAGGGCTTTTGGAGACATAAGACGATAGATAAGACGAATATTTAGATTGGATTTCCAATAATGAAAGGGGTAACGGACGTGTGTGTTTTTTTGTGGCCTTTTTCTTTATTTTTTTTTAAAGAAAGTAAACTTCTTATAATTGAATTTAAAATATTTTGAGACTAATTAACTTTCATATCAAATGCGGTCAACTCTTAATAATCCTACTATCCTACTAATATTATACGAGTAAACGCGTAAGTTTGTAAAAATGTATGGATGGATGGATTGATGGATGTTTGTTACTTTTTCACGCAAAAACTACTGGATGGATTTAAATGAAACTTTACAATAATATAGCTTATACATCAGATTAACACATAGGATACTTTTCATCCCGCAATCCCCACGGGAACTCTGAAATTAACGCGGGTGAAACCGCGGGGCACAACTAGTATTAGTTTTTAGTATTAAAATTTCAACCTCTGTAAGTTATTAATAACGTCTTTGCCTGATGAGACTTGCTGACAGATAATTTGTAATTTCTTCTTTTACTACGAGCTCAACAAAAACTTTCTTGGAATATTTTCTTTTATTCTAATGAAACGACATGAAAATCAATAGTAATCTATTGATTTTCATGTCGTGGTCGATTTACTGTCGTTCTCTATTGATTTTTATATGGAACCTCTTTGGAAATATCACCTGTCAAATACAAAGGGGTTAACCTCAGAAGAATAACTTATTCTTCTGAGAGGTTAACATATATCGGGTGTAGTTTTGAGGAGAATAACTACTTGCCAATGAAGTACCTAATAGTTTCTGATGCCCGTTCATTTTTTTTTCTTGTAAAAATCAACTGGCATTAGTCTCGTAAAAACTTGAAAATGGCTCCGTCGATTTTGATACATTTATTTTTTGTTGTGTTCGTAATAGTAAGGATAAGGTTTGTATTTAAGAAAATTAGGAGTTCATACGGGAAATCCGAAACTCATTCGGGTGAGACCGCGGGCGCAACTAGTTAATGATAAATAAAAATACATTCATAAATGTAGAGAATGGACATAAATCGGAAGCAAAAATAGATAACGACCTTAATTTAATCATAAAAAATACTGATTGTGGAATTGTGTAAAAATATGCTATAGAAAATTATATTCAAAGAACAGAGCCGTCATAACAGTATTCATTGCTTCTTTTCCTCGTAAAGAATTAGAAATAAGTAATGTCGCAAAGAAACCATCTAATTTTACTTTCGACAATGTTTATTATTTATTAGTGTTGTCCCTTCCATACTGATTTTCCTATCGGCCCAACATTCGGTTCGAGACAAAAACTACGGCACTATTCTGGTCAAAATCGATTTGTCGAAGTCGTATTTGATAGAAATTTGATATAATAAATAACTATTTTATAATTTTAATCTGGATATGGTAAATGATTTCGATGTGATCGAAAGCGTATAATTTTAGAAAAATCGGTATTCAAATCCAGTTCTAATCATATAATTTTCGTCAACAAAATAAGTGATAGGTTATCTTTCATGAAACACAAATCAGTATGATATATTTAATATATAGATATTTAGATATATTTAGTTATGATATATAGTTATATTCGTATCCTGGAAACCGAGCAATCGTTGCGGCATATTCATTTGTTCTTATTGATAACATGTCATACACTATTCAAGAATTTTTCCGTTATAGTTGAACTCTGGCATTTTTTTTTTCATAAATCATTATTGTGTACGTACAATATACATAATATAGTAAACAATAGTATTTGAAAGAATTAAATGAGAAATACACCAATCGGATTGTCATTTACTATCTTTGTCCATCCGTGTTTTATTCATTCACTAAGCAGTAGTAAGCTTTTTATTTCTTACTAGCTGTTCCCCACGGTTTCACCCGCGTTAATTTCGGAGATTCCGCGGGAATTACAGGACAAAAAGTGACCTATGTTCTTTCCTGTACCCCTGACAATGTATATGCAAAATTTCATGATGATCGGTTGAGCCATGTAGGCGTGAAAGCGTAACAGACACACAGACAGAGTTACTTTCGCATTTATAATATTAGTGGGAATTTTTTTGTTCAAACATTTTCTTTTTAGAATTTTCAATTGTTCGTCTAAAGATTACCCATCACCAAAACGTTTTAGCAGTGAAGCCATTGATACTTAACTTATAATGTCATTGAGTGAAGCATCGAACCGAAAACTTATTCTATCAGAATAGGGACGCCGAGCTTTTGTGAGGGCTGAATACAAATTCGATGATATAGAAGGTTCCGCGTTCTTCAAGTTGTGGGACCCAGATTTTGTTATAAATTTTTAAATTTATTCACATAATATCTAGTAAATTACAGTCTATTTTTTTATAATGTTTTTCTAGATTCTGCCATTATCATTTTTTATGTGATTGACATTGCTGCGGCTTATGTTTCTTTTTCACCTTGACGTGACCTTAGCGAGAAAGGTCGACTTCGGTTAAACAAGTAACTCTCCAAAGAACATACTAAAGCCAGGCTTCAAGATACATACCTACGTACCTGCTTACGTTTTTATATAGAATGTCCTTTACAAGCTCGCATCAAATTCTCACAGAACGGAATTTAACTAAGTACCTAGATGATACAAAGACTGTTATTCTTTTGAAATAACGAATGTACATAGAAAGTATTAAACTCATACTGAAAGACTACTCAAATAAGTGCGTCTCGAGAACTTTTATCGTGGTCTCAAGTAGACACCTATTCGGGTCGCCTTTGTTTGTCTCAATATCAGAAGGTAAATTCATGCTTACATGTCATGTAAGAAATAGAAATATAAATAAAGAAATAAACTGAGAAATCATTGAGAAAAGAGCTTTACGTTTGATTTGTAGGTGCATCATAATATACGTTGAATGGTCCGTCAGCGCAATGGCAACTCGCGAGTTCTATTTACATGAATATATTTTTATAGACGTACGTACGTCAAAAATTTGTTTTTTTTTTGTTTGGAGACGATAATCAAATACCTACTGAATAGCCTCCTTCAATACGTCTCTCGTTGTACCTTAAACCCTGTAATTAAATTAATAAACATTTTAAACACTGAGATGAATAGTATTTTTTGCGTCTATTACCAAATAAACCAAGCTAACGATATGGACGGTTGGTATATTTTTTCTAAACCTACAACCTATTTTTACGTACGTGCTGGCCACTAAGAAAAAATATTCAAAACTCGAATTCCATGCAATGTAAACAATCTTGAAGTAACCGCTTTAATATTCTTTCACTACGTATGTAGTTATATAGCATTGATAAATACGACGGCTCGTTAAAATTACTGCACTCTTCCATACCCGTTCTATATTACAGACTTGAGTACCACAACGGGCGGTAATGTTAGAAACAGTTATTGAAGGTAACGCAAACACGAGATACGTGGAGACTTCCTATCATTATTATATTATTCACTATTGTTGCAAGACTAGAATGTAATATTCACAATTTAGTACAGAGATGTTACACATAGAGCGACTGTTTCGTTCAAAATTCCGTGCGAAATTGAAAATTAAAATGTATTTGTTACGTTTTTAAACCGAAACTGTTTCATTTCTGTCGCGTGTACTAAGTTTTTTTTTCTACCCTAATCATCAGTCGTTTTCATCGTCATTAATTACCTTAAATCATATTGCACTAGCTGTGCCCCGCGGTTTCACCCGCGGGGTAATTTTGGATTTCCTGCGGGAATTCCGGGATAAAAAGTACCCTATGTCCTTTTCTGTACCCCTGACAACGTTCATGCCAAATTTCATCCAAATCCAATCAGCCGTTTTTGTGTGATTGAGTAACAAACATCCAAACATCCACTCTTTCACATTTTTAATATTAGTAGGATAGATGTGTCAGAATAGTCATTAAATACTGTTAATACTGAATCAAGTCAGAGAAAGATAATGTGTGAATAGATACCTTTTCAAAATACCTATATAACGACCTACTTTGTGATTAGATGGACCCTAACTAATAATATAAATCAAATAGTAACTCTATCTGTCTGTCTGTCTGTAACCTATCCAGGCCTTAACCACCTAATTGATCATCATGAAATTTTAACGTTGTCAAGGGTAAAGGGACATAGGTTACTTTTTATCGCAGCATTTCCGCTGGAAATCCGAAATTAGCCCGAGTGAAACCGCGGGGAAAAGCTAGTAAGATATTGTTCGGTACGTGCAGTGTAGGTACAGTAACTATTTCGATATAAGCGAGTTTAAAAAAGGTATCAAAACCGCTCATTGCCTTTTGCTTTGTTCCATATGAAATCGACATTAAACAATCAATTAGTCTCTAAGGGCGATGGATCTTCAAAGGTTACCTAAATCTTGTTCGACAAAAACACTTTACAAGCCGCAGGTAACTAGAACTCTCAAATCTTAGCTCAGATCAAAGTAATATTAATAAAGACAGTAGCAATCAAAATAATACGACTCCTCTATAGAAAATGAAGAACATCCTTAGGTATCTACTAATAAATGCGAAAGTGAGATGTTTGTTTGTTACGCTTTCACGCCTTCGGCTCAGCCGATCGTCATGAAATTTTGCAAACACAATATCAGCCGTACAGAGAAGGACATAGGGCGGGTGAAACTGCAATAATTTTTTCATTACTCATACTCGGAAAGTAGGTCTGAAGTTGCCTGAGAAGCGGGTTGAAAGTAACCCTTTTCAGCCCTAGGGAGAATCGCTTTCAACTGACAACTGTCAAATTATAAAAAAAAAACTAGGTCTATTTTCACATTTCTATTGAACCATGTTTCAACTTTTTATACAGCCAGCGCGATGTAAAATTGAAATAACGTAAAGTTTAAGTAGGTATTAATTAAAATAAAATTCACTCACTTTTTCTTAAGCTAATTCCTATTTATATTTTTTTATTTTCTTTAATTAATACTTAATAATTAAAGATAATATTTTTTTTTAGGTCGCCACAATGTAAATAAAAAATACTGGCTGAATAGCTAGCTGGCCAAAGAAAAAGAAATAGGTGGGAAAGTGTCAAGCGACTATCCGATCTTCACTCATTTTTTCTTTAGCTAATTCCTATTTTTATTTTGACTTTCCTTGCATTCGTAATGAAAAGCACAGTGTTACCCTCGGGAGAAAGACTTATTTAGTGCCTCGAACTATTGGCGCCCTCGCTACGCTCGGGCGCCAAACCCCGTCTCGGCACTAAATGAGTTACTTTCACCCCTTGGATAACAATGTACTATTTCATTACTCATACTCGGAAAGTAGGTCTGAAGTTGCCTGAGAAGCGGGTTGAAAGTAACACTTTTCAGCCCTAGGGAGAATCGCTTTCAACTGACAGCTGGATATTGCAGAAACTCAAGTTTTTTTTTATGTCATAGGGGGCATACTGACTGGCCAGTAGCGCACCTAATGGTTGATTTATGTAAAATAAAATTCATTAATTTTTTCTTTAGCTAATTATTTTTTTATTTTGACTTTCCTTGCATTCGTAATGAAAAGCACAGTGTTATCCTCGGGAGAAAGACTTGTTTGGTCCCTCGGTCTATTGGCCAAACCCCGTCTCGAGACTAAATAAGTTACTTTCACCCCTAGGATAACAATATACTATTGCATACTAACATGTTGTCAAGGGTACAGAAAAGGATATAGGTAGTGTGCTTTTATCCCGGAATTTCCGCGGGATCTTCGAAATTAGCGCGGGCGAAACCGCGCGGAACAGCTAGTTGTAGGTACGAATATACGAAAGCTAAGCCACAAAGAGATAATAGGCCCATTTACTTATACGAGACCCGCTCGTTGAGAAGGCTAATTAATGAAGGAGCGATGTTAGTTCATTACTACTTGTCTGAATCAAATTCGCGAACAGTTCCCGCTGCCTATTCAGTGATGTAATGGAATGGAAATCGCGTTGAAACAGGATCGAAGACTCAACTATGCTATTAAACTACGTTACAGCTTTGATGTTTGTGAATGGGATATAAGTCCCGTACTCAGAGCTGTTAGGGGACTGTTAAATACGCGATATTTTTTATTAAGCTGACCGTTACAATGGGTGTGTTGACTACATTTTTTTGGTCCGTCTTGTAGAAAAAATAATTAGGGGACTGTTAAATACGCGATATTTATTTTTATTAAGCTGACCGTTACAATGGGTGTGTTGACTACATTTTTTTGGTCCGTCTTGTAGAAAAAATAAAAAATATCGGTCACGTATTTTTTGCTTTTTTTTCGTAATCAAAAATTAACGGCGATACATTGGGTTGAAGTTTCGCGTGACGTCACTAACCGGTGCAGTTAGTATGGCGGCTTATACCGGTTAGTGACGTCACGAGCCCCCACCCTAAACTTTGAGGCGCTTTATCTCTGTATATTTTCATTTATTTTAAAAAGCAAAATAGATGTCTATTATTATTTTATATTTGTATTTTTATTTGTACTTTTATTATTTTATAACTGACGGACTAATCAGAATTTTGATTTTCAAAAGTCGTCAACATCCCTATTGTTTTTACTTACCTACTCCATAGCACACTTCTTATTTTTTGGTATTCAAAGTTTTTTTTGATTGTTTGTTTGTTTAATCAATCATCTTGGTGTATATGCAAAAGTAACTCTGCTTGTTTGTCCCCTTTTCACGTCATAACTACTCAACCACAGTAAATATAGCTTAAACTATATATTTATTTACCGTGACTCAACAATGAAATTTTGCATAACTTACACGTTGTCAACAGAAAGGAAGAACGCCCATGTTTTATCGGAATTCCTGCGGGAACTTCGAAATTTTTGCGGGCGTAACTACGGGGAGCTAGTTATAGATATTATGTTTCTTTCTATCTCTCTTTTTTTGTTTATCCGTAATTTTACGCTGCTTCATATTTGAATTATTATTAGAAAATAAAACTGATAAAGAAAACCGCATTTAGTTCATGCAGAGTCATGGAATTTCAAGTATGGTGGAAACAGCTTACTAGCTATACGTCCCGCGGTGCGAACGCAAATTTTACGCGCCGCCCACGCACTCATCGACTGGTTTTGTGTTTAAATTACGAACGTAATTTTACATAAAAACTTTTACACGTAATTTTTTTTGTTCGTTGAGTCTACTCCACGAACTTCCAGTTTCAAGTCTTCATAACACACCTGAAGAGACAAAACAAACGACGTCTTGGATTGCACAGTTTATTTCGGGGAAGCACGAGTCGTCAGAGTCACGTCAAATTTACACTCGCCTGCGTGAGTGACTTGAGGCTTGGCCCAGGTTCATAAGAGAAGCGTGAGCGACGCTGAAATTCACGCAAACAGCACACGCAGGCAGCAGTTTTTAGTACACTATTACAATATTATATTCTTTGAACTTTATGAACTAGTGTTGTGGTTTATGAAGTCTTTTAAACTGTGAAACCAGTTTCACCCTCGTTAATTTTGGCGTTCCCGCGGGAACTCCGTGAAATCCGTTCTTAACTGACGTCTCCTACCTAATAACCTGACAAACACCTTCACAGGTCAAATATAATAATTTTTGAAATTTCGTGTTTAGTCAGTAAGTCAGTTTTGTTTTTGAGCTTATTTGGACACAACTGACGCAAAATGGTTCTTCTGTCACATTTCTTGGCTTAGGAGAGCTTCAACAATTAAATAGATAATAATGTATACTGTTATGATTAAATCGCTGAAACTGGGGTCGCGCCTCAGCATTCAGTCAAACGTTAGAAGATATATAAACTTTGCGTTGATAGATTCCTATGAATTTATCCTGTCACATTTCTTCACTGGATATCATTTCACATGCTCTACACGTGTGACTTTATCTATCATTGTCAATCAAATGTGATTTGGAAAAGGATTATCAGTGAAATATGGCTTGTTGTTGGGTGGAGGTCGTACTGAACGCGTGTTCTTTATTCTCAACCACCATTCAGCAAACATGTTTTTTTCTAAAAAAGATACTTAGGTTCTCTAAAGAAAACCGTGTACTTTCATCTTGGGGATATTTCTTGATCATAGTTAAAAAATTACATTTATCCCGGAACGAAGAGTTCCAGAGGGAATCTCAAAATTAAAACTAAAACCGCGAGGAGTCAGGTTGTAATAATTAAGCAATTTGGCTCTGATGTTAAAACAATGACACTAGGTACTAGGTAGGTCTACAAATAAAAAATATATAAGTGAAAGTTTTTTTTTTTTTTTTTTAATATTTAAAAGTAACAAAACATTTTCAATTAAAAGTCCTCTTAAATCGCGGTGCTTTCAACTGTCAGAAACAAAAAACAATGGATCTGCAAAGAGAAATTATTACAAAAATTATTTATTTAAAGGTATTATATTATATTAAATTATAATTATATTCTTTGCTGTTGATTAAAAAGGTTTGGGTTTTTTTTTTATTTTTGATTTGCTTAGTTGACCAAAGTAAGTAAATATAGTAAATATTATTGTAGAAAAATTTTAATTTTTTTTTATTTACTGTGAAAATGTTAGTTGTTTGGTCACAGCTCGCCTGATGTGAAGTGAGTGTGGCTGAAGATTGTAAACGCACCTAGCCTGGAATGGGAACTGGTTCTCAAGTGAAGCTGGCGGAACGCACCGTTAGGTGCTTGGCGACAAATTTTACTCTCGGTTTTCCTCACGAAGTTTTCCTTCACTGAAATCTCAAGCTAATTGTTATGGTAAGTTCACACGCGTGCGTTCAACTCTACATTCAACGTGCACATTCACATTCACGAGCGTGTAAACGGTACGCCCGAGCCCGTGAACGCGCCTGTGAACGTGAATGCCGCGAATCGGGCAAGTGTCGGTTTTTTGGCAAAGTTCAAAGGATGAATGTGCGGGCGCCCGGTGACTGTTTACACGCGCGCGGGCAGTCAGTCTGTCCCGCGCTTTCGCGACGAGTGGATCTTCATTCAACGTTGCTAAGAAAGTCGCTACGATCGGATATTACAACATGGCGGAATGGTCATAATTTTGTTTCTTTTTCCAATAAAAATAAGTTAAGCCAAAGGATATGGCAGCAACAACACCGAGATCCTCGCTGCTCGCCATTCTGGCACTGACTGACACGACGGCGTGCGTGTAAACAGCTTGAATGTCCGCCGGCCCGGGACGGGCTGCATGCTGCGCAGCCCGCCAGGCAGCCCGCCGGGCTGCACGGCGCGCGTGTGAACGTAGCATTAGGGTTTGAACCTACGCTTTGCGGCGTTGATTCGAACGCACCAACCACAGCTATTTTTTTTATTTTTATTTTTATTTTATTAAGAAATCATACAGTGATACAAATGGATATAGATATAACACATAGAAGTTTACAGAAGTAAGACCAATTACAGATTTCTTCATGAATATTTTATAAGTATTGAAACGGTAAGGAAGTAAATTGGAAAGGAATGTACATAATATGAGCTAACAATTATTACATTGAAGGTAGTAGAACAAAAAATAACAAAAAATTTACTCAAAGTGCAAATATGTGTGTGCAGTTGTCTTTGCATAATAAGTTGACAGTGTTGTTATTTGACGAGGTAATAATACAATAAAAGATAGTAAGGATAGATAATAAATAAACGAATTAGGAAAAGGAAAAAACCTGAACAACAAGCAATAATGTGTTAATAATAGTAAGTTATGTTGCAACCTTGACATCTTCGAGGCACTTGATTACTTCCCTTTTAAAGGATAGTTTTGAGACGGCAAAAGGATCCAAATGAGAAAAGATTTGATTGTAAGTATGCGCCAGGCGAGTAGAAATAGAATTTTTTGCATAATTGTTACGGTGTAGCGGAACGTGAAGCAGTTCGGTGTGACGTGTGCGACGGCGTGGGACGTTTAGAGTGATCATACTCACGAGAGCTGGACAGTCGAGCATGCCATGCAACGTATCGTAAAGCAGGGACATGTCCATTAGCTTACGGCGAGAACTGAGCGGAAGAAGATTATAGTGGACACAACTTGTCTTATAACAGTCAGGGTTATATCGCGACTTGTAGTTAAGAAACTTGAAAAATTTTTGTTGTATGCGTTCTATACGTTGGGTGTATGTAATGTATTGAGGATGCCAAATGACACAAGCGTACTCAAGAATGCTTCTAACGTATGCACAGTACAGAACCCTAATACAGGAAATATCAGAAAATAGTTTAGATGATCTAATTACAAAACCCAGGCATTTATAAGCTTTAGAGATGGCGATGTCAATATGCTTATCCATCAGTAACTTCTTATCTAAATGAACGCCAAGATCACGGACAGAGTCGTATTCCTTTATAGGAATTCCTGAAATATTGTGATAGGAGAATTTTATGGGGTTCAGTTTACGACCAAAAGAAATATACTGGCATTTATCATTGTTGACTTTGATCCTGTTCAGGGTGTAGTAATGGGCAAGATTACATAAGTCTGACTGGAGATTAGCACAGTCTTCTAAATTGTTAATATCAAGAAATATTTTAGTGTCGTCTGCGTACATTAGAAACTTAGACTTATTAAAACAGGTGTAAATATCATATAAGTATACGTTGTAGAAAAGCGGTCCTAAATGGGAGCCCTGAGGAACTCCAGACAGAATTGACACATAGTCCGACCTGAATCCACCCACCACCACAGCCTGAGATCTATTTTTCAAATAAGATGTCACCCATCGATGCAAATCCCCATGAATACCCAGGTGTTCCAGCTTTCTCAACAAGATGACATGGTCAACGCGGTCAAATGCTTTTTCAAAGTCAGTGTATATTACATCAACCTGTGCCCGTTTCTCCATAGAAAGATATAAAAAGTCTACAAATATGGCAAGATTTGTTATGGTAGATCGAGATCTCAAAAAGCCATGCTGCTCGTTGGGTATGCTACTGCAGAGAGTGGGATATATAGAATTATAAACAAGTTTCTCGAAAACCTTACTAAAAGTATTAAGAATGGAGATAGGTCTATAATTCTGAACCAAAAGTTTAGAGGATTTTTTATGTATTGGAATGACATGTGCACATTTCCAAATTTGTGGAAATATACCCTCCCGGAGAGATCTATTGAATATTATACGCAAAGGAGTCACTAAAGCGGGTGCACAGCGTACAATAAGCACTGGAGGAATACTATCACTTCCAGCACCCTTACTAATATCTAGACGTTTCAAAGCTAATGAAACGTCGCTATTTATTATCATGTCATTTATTTTCAATTTGTTTTTTTTTACATTAATTAATTATGCACATCAATACCTTCGATAACTAATTTATTTATTTATAGAGAAAATCACATAAAAATAAACTTCAATCGTTACGAACAATTAAAATTTTAGCAATATCTTCTAAAATAAAAACCTATTTTTACACTTCGCAGCTCATTCCGATAAGTGAAAGCAGGTTATTCAAATATCTTATTTGGATATATAACAAAAAAAAAATGTAAAGGTTGCTACATCAAAGTTTTATATCATCTTCGGAATATTGACGGTGTAACCTTGAAATGGAAAAGGTTTGCGATATCTGGAAAGAGATTTATGATTACTCATATTGAACTCGTGGAGCTATTACTTTTTACCGGTTTTACGTTATCAGCATAATAATGATCACAGTCTACGGGAAGGTTCCGCACGAATGTTGTTTTCAGTACACTGTACACTCAGCAGCATCAATGTGTAAACACTTCGGTCAGTCTTTGAACCTTGTTGTTATTGCCATAAGATTAAGTGACTGTCACAAGTATTCATATATTTCTGTTGCTTACACTGAAAAAACAGTGCTAGCATAAACAAAATTTTAACAAAAAAATTAAAACCGACTTTCAAAAACACAAAACTAAAAGCTAAAAATAAAAAGCTTAAAATAACAAAATACCGATTTAATCCAAAAGACAAAAACACACGTAATATTTTTAATTTGTTTGTGCTACCACTAATCGGTTTGAATTCAGCGACAAGCCAAATATGGAGGGGGTAGATGGGCTAAGTCGACTCCCGCCACCAGTTTCACTTCTTCAAATTTTGCTTTCCGAGAGCAAATGAACGATTCACTATAAAAAATACCGAAATCGCTATAGGTGTGCCTATAATTTTTGAAGAGTTCCCTCGATTTCTCCAAGATCCCACCATCAGATCCCGACTTGGTGGCAATGGGACCTAATTGGGAGTGTACCCTTTCAAACAAAAAAAGAATTTTCGAAATCGGTCCAACCGTCTTCGAGTAATCGGTGAACATACATAAAAAAAAAACAAAAAAACATACATGCAATCGAACATAGAACCTCCTCCTTTTTTAAGTCGGTTAAAAATAGGTAGCTACCAATTTGGCCAGCTTAAAAATTATTAATTTATGCGTTGATGTCAAATCTGAAACTGTATTCTAAGAATTGCGAATGTAGGTACCTATTTATATTACTCGTGTATAAAATAAAAAATAAAAGGGGCTATATTGTAAGAAATTTGCCGGAAAACTTAGCTTTAACGATCTATTTTAAGAAAAAATAAACTCGTCACCACAGTAAATTAGAACCTAAATAAATTTCAATTAAACAACAGTCACAAAACAAAACTCCGACCAAATAAGAAAACGGAATTAAAATAAATCAACGATTAATTATTTGGACGTGACCTAACAAAAGTTCGCTCGATAAAAGCGTAATCAAATTACGACAATAATTCGTTCAACCCTAGCGTCGGACGTTGATTGATCGTGGGGGGTTGTTAACATCCTTCTTTAATCGCGATAGGGTTGCACCTTGTGCTTTTTCAGTTTGCAAAAAAAAAACACGACTTTCTAATGCTTTTTTTTTATTCCTGTAAACGTTTTTTCCCTTATTTTTCCCTTTTTTTACGTAATCAAAAAATAACGACGATACATTGAGTTGAAATTCTGTGTGACGTCACACCTAGGTGCACTTTATACTTAGATATCAAGTCGCGACCTCCCACTCCTAAACTTTAATGCGTTTTATCTTAGAGTTTCTTCAATATTTCGAAAAAGCAAAAAATACGTGTCTATTATGTTTTTACTATCTAACTGCCGGACTAAATAGAATTTTGAATTTTATACTTTGTCATCATGCCCATGCAAAATAAATAAATATTTTTTCATACAGATATAGGTAGAAACAAATACTAGCCTAGATCATTATAGCCTTTAGTATGATACTAAATACGCAAATTTTGTTATATTAGTAAAAAAAAAAGATAAAAAACCGCTTCATTTTCAAAGAGAACATACATACAAGGTAACATGAAAAATCGTCAGAATTAACAAGAAAATTACCACTTTCAGATCAAATACAAACCCAATTTTTCATTCGCATCTCTAGATTTGCAAACGTCGGTTTTCATTAGCCGAAATTGTTTGTTTTATTAATGGACTCTGATGCTGGAACAACTGTAATTTAAAAGACGACAAATTAGGCTTCTAAAACAAAATACGTAGGTAGCTGAGCAGATCAGATACCTCAAGGTGGGTGGTTCAGGGTCAGAATCAACATTTTTCAACTTTTACTTTTATTTCGTACTAGCTGTTCCCTATGGTTTCACCCGCGTTAATTTCGGAGTTTCCGCGGGAATTCCACAACAAAAAGTACCCTATGTCCTTCTCTGTACCCCTGAAAATGTGTATGCAAAATTTCATGATGATCGGTTGAGCCGTTAAGTCGTGAAAGCGTAACAGAAAAACAGAAAAACCGACAGAGAGAGTTATTTTTATATAAATATTCCCTAAGAAGAGTTTGCAAGAAGATCATGGAATTGTCCATATTGAACCATCAAAAATAACATAAAATTATGCTAATCAAGATTATCTTATTCTGAACAGGTATTTAAAGTCTAAACAAATAATCTACTTTTAATCCAAATTAATATGTCATCTTCCATTTTTGGGTATGCTATTATGTTATTTAAGGTGTTATGGAAAGGTGTAGTCAAATTTGAAGATTGTGATCTGGCAATCTCTTACAATAATTTGACCGTAGTATTTAGCTCAAAAACCTTACTTCAAATTACATAACCAAAATGAAAAATATTTTTATCGACCATTTCTGCAACAAAATAAACATGTCAAATCACTGGGTGGTCATAAACTGGTTACAAGTGACGGATTTAAGATCATTTGATGCAATTTATCACCGTTGGGGTGCAAAAACAGGTTAATAATAGCAAACCTAGCAAATTTTAAGGTTTCTTTCATGGTACCGGTTCAGTTACTAATGTCAAATCATTGCAGACGGTAACGTGAACATGATCGTCAAATATGACTACACCTATCTGTAACACCCTGTATACCTACTACGCATATTATTTTTCCGGTCATTTTTAACAACAATAAAAAAAAACAAATAAAATGCTTTTATAAACACGCGGGCAGCGGCAATACAAAGGAAAAAGGCGTTAAATGATCAGTGTTGAATTGAAAACTAGCGCGCCCAATTTTCGTGATTTCTTATACAATTTATACGTTTATAAATGTCATTGTTAATATAATATATTATAGTTGTCTTCTCTACTTATTTGAGACTAGAATCGAATATTCAATACGTTCCAATACATATTATGTTCCTCGACTAACTTTATACCCCGTATATTATGGTAATAGATCCATCAAAAATTCATCGCATACCTACATACTGCAACCTTCAAATTGAATGAATACGCAACTTCCACTCTTTTACTGTAATGAGATCCTTTTGTTGTGAAGGAAATAAATATTCTTATCCACTTAATTTCAGGTTGTTACCTACTTCCAGCGGTGGAGGAATCGCTTTTGCTCGAGTCCTTTTTTCAGCCGGATTCGTTTGAACTCCCCAATTTGGTTGCGTCACGTTGCGTGGAATAATTGCGTTTGCTTAACCTCTAAAAGGTCTCATTCTTTTTAAACATTATCAACACCGGTTCACTAAAAGGCCTTTTTGTAAGTATACAGTCTGTAAGGATACACCGTGTACGATTTATATAACGAGTTAATGAATTAAATGAAAACTAGAAAGTAGTTTGCTCAGAATCAACTAGCGAATCGATCGAACTATGTTTTAATATGGGTTATATTTTATAAATAAATATAGGTTTTCATTTTTACTAACCCATATCTAAATTATTTATAATACAATATTTGGCGCGTACGCCGCCCGCAGCAAAAAAATTCGAACCGGTAGGTGCGGGCGTAGCGCTTGGAATTTCGTAGATAGGTCACGTCCAAACTAATGTTGAATAACATGTAAAACATAAATTTTTTCGACGTAAAATATATTTTAATCATATTATTGTTTATTTTTTTAAATGGGGTGTATCAAGTTTTCAGTTAATTCATTAACACGTTGTAGAGCTGAAATTATAATATCTTAAATTACAGATACTTAAATACTTAAATAAATAAAAAAATAAATAAATTTAGGAACATATTTTCAGTTTTCAGCACATACGTATATTATATTATTTTGAGGGAAACAATCATTTCTAATCCTACTAATATTATAAATGTGAAAGTGTGGATGTTTGGATGTTTGTTACTCAATCACGCAAAAACGGCTGAACGGATTTGGATGAAACTTGGCATGCACGTTTTCAGTGGTACAAAAAAGGACATAGGGTACTTTTTATCCCGGAATTCCCGTGAAAACTCCGAAATTACTGTGGGTGAAACCGCGGGGCACAGCTAGTATTTATAAATGCGAAATGCGAATGTAAGTTTGTTTGTAAAGCTTTCACGTTTTGACTACTCAACAGATCATCATGTTTTGCATACACGTTGTCTGGTATATAGAAGAAGATATGGAATACCTACTTTTCATTCCGAGATTCCCACGGTATCTCCGAAATTTAAAACAAATCAAACCACGTCGTAACCACATTAAAACCACGTTTTATGTCTCTTTCTACACATTGACAAATATTAATTGTGTAACCAAATGTTATTTAACTGTAACTTTTTTTAAACCCTTGGGTTAGCGGAAATTTCTGTTCAAAATCTTGCGATTTTGGGTAATGCCCCTTTAGCATTAATCAAAGTCATAACTTCCTGCGTACAACGTAATGCTTTGTGGCAGGGATTGTACCTACTTAAAATACGAATACAACCGCATTAGTTAGGTACATTCAGGGCGAAAATTTAATCGTACATAAGCTTCTTATTCTGAATTTCTGTATTTCCCAATGCTTTGCATTTATGACGTACGTACCTACTAAACTGTAGCTTTGTTCTGTGTATGAATAACTTGTGTTATGTGAACGTTTAGGTTCTCATTGCAAGTACATTAAGAAACGAAAGCAATAGTCACTTTTTTCATTATTATATTATTTTATAATTATGCTGTTAACTTTGAATCACTGTCGAAAATTCTCATATTGTAGGGAGGTAACAGGTAGGCTATTTTCAATATAGATTGCACGTTGAAATGTATGACTTTTTGACATTTAACTTAGAAACTTACTTACTTAGATAAAAGTACTAGATGCCCCCGCGGTGTCACCCACGGTAATATCAGAGTTCCCCCGGAAATTCCGAGATAAAACGTACCCTATGTGATAGACCGGTATGTCCTTCTCTGTACCCCTGATAACGTGTATGCAAAGTTTAATGGTGATCGGTCCAGTCGTTCACGCGTGATGCCGTGCTTGGTAATAAAGATACATTTTTATCTATAGACTAGCTGTGCCCCGCGGTTTCACCCGCGGTAATTTCGGAGTTCCCGCTAGAATTCCAAGATAAAAAGTACTCTATAACCTTCTCTGTATCCCTGACAATGTGCATGCCAAATTTCATCCAAATCCGTTCAGCCGTTTTTGCGTGATTGAGTAACAAACATCCTAACATCCAAACATCCACACTTTCACGTTTATAATATTAGTAGGATTACACGAAAAAATGAAAAAAAAAATTATTGAGAGCGTTCCATTACGGCATAAAAATTGAACACGCTTGTAAACATTTTGAAGCGCTATTATAAAAAGCTCTAGGCGCACTTAGCGCTGTAAAGCTTTTTCAATGAGGGACAATAATTATTGTCTTCGTCTCGTACACAAAAAAGGGTGTTACAATATTAATTAAAAATCAACCAACAACGCCCGGTCACGTTCCCAATTACGGAAACGATTATGTCACAAGCTGGTTATCCTACTTAATATTATAAATTTGAAAGTGTGGATGTTTGGATGTTTAGCGATGTTTGGATGTTTGTTACTCAATCACGCAAAAACGGCTGAACGGATTCGGATGAAACTTGGCATGCACGTTTTCAGGGGTACAGAGAAGGACATAGGGTACTCTTTTTATCCCGGAATTCCCGCGGGAACTCTGAAATTACCGCGGGTGAAACCGCGGGGCTCAGCTAGTAAACAAATAAGTTTGTGCAACAATTACCTACATGTTAAATATTATAATAAAATAGGCATGAATTGTTTTTTTTTACTTCTCGTACTCTGAAAGTGCTTATTTGTGCAGGATATAGGCTGCACGAAATCGAATTTTGTGCACAAGTGCATTAACGTATCTTCTCATAAATGCACACACACACACACACACACACACACGCACACGCACACGCACACGCGCACGCGCACGCACCACGTCCACCAAACCATTTGCAAAAAAAACTTTTGGTTATGAAATAAACAATTTGAATTTGAATGAGGAAGGTTTATATCTATATTTCAACCTGAAATTCCCGCGCGAACTCCGTAATTACCGCGAGTGAAACCGCGGGGGACAGCTAGTAGTTCTATATTTTAGGCTTACGAACAACAAATGGCAAAAGCAAATTTATGTTTCGCCTCTTTTCTTCGGAAACGTTTTAGTGTAAGCCTGGACATTGCCAAATATTTTACAGTTGCAAAATACCTTTATCAGAGAACGCAGGCGACTGAGCAAGAAGACGCTACTTAAGTAAAACTTAAAGTTATAACGGACTGTGGCAACAGAGATTTAGTGTAATGGAGTCCTGCACTCTAGTGATGCAATTAAAACTTGTGTTATAAAATTAAGTGAGGCGAAAAATTTAAATAATTTTATAAAACTTGAATGTACAAGACAAAGCGAGATGGGAGTACAACTTTTGCTTAACCAACATTTAAACACCGTATTAAAATAATGGTTGTTCAACGCGGGGAAGTATTATTTAAATCACAGAACAGAAAATAACTGATAGAAAGGACATCAACCTAGTCCTACTACTACTAGATATACTATACTACTACTACTAGTATAGTATTATATTATCTGTGGTCCTACTAAAATTATAAACGCGAAAGTTTGTAAGAATGTATCGATGGATGGATGGATGGATGTTTGTTACTTTTTCACGCAAAAACTACAGGATGTTTTCAAATGAAACTTTACAATAACATAGCTTATACATCAGATTAATACGTAGAGTACTTTTTATCCCGAAATTCCCACGAGAACTTTAAAATTAACGCGGGTAAAACCGCGGGGCACAACTAGTTTGTACAAAAACGGGTGAAAACCAGCGCCGCCGGAAGATTTTCGCACACAAAACTATTCATCACGCACTAAAACATTGATTAAATTAAAGAAATGTATCAAACGCTTTTCGGTTACGTTTTTCCGTAGTCACTATTTTCAAAATTCATAGTTTTGGGAATATTGTGAAAAATATACGTATACTTGGGCTACTAGCAAAAAAAGTTTTGGGCAAGTTAGAGCATTTGCTCTAACTTCTAACGCAACCATGGCGGGCCTGCCCCGCCTCTACTTAATTTATTTACTCTGTAATTTAAACCGTAGATAATTATTTTAGTTTTTTTCCTCCTCTTTCTGTGAGTTTTTATTCTACAGTAGCTGTGCCCCATGGTTTCACCCGGGTGTGTTTTTTAATTCCCGCAGGAAGTCCTGAGCAGCCTAATTTCCTCTTTATAACATCAGTTAATTAGCAGTGACAGTCCCATCAAAATGGTTCCAACCGTTACGTTCACCGTAACGTAACGCGAGATCAGCTGTTCACTAGCTGATCCCGCGTTAATTTCGGAGTTCCCGCAAGAATTCCGGGATAAAAGGTGTCATTTTCTGTACTCCCGGCAACGTGTATACAAAATTTAATGATGTTCGGCCGAGTCGTTAAGGCATACAGACAGAGTTACTATCGCATTTATAACACTAGTAAGGCTTAAGTAAGGCTTTTCTTCAGTCTGTATCCCGAGATTTTTATTAAATCTAAATATTGTAAGAGTTGAAGTCGATGAAACGACTCTAATATATATATATCTTATATTGCGTAAGAATTTTGCATAACCAAATTTTTATCTGGCTAGTTTTTAGGTCAAGCCTGTCATCTCAGCTTCTGGGTCAAGGCGTGCTGCAGCTGACGTGTGTTCTAACTAAAAATTTAATGTAACTGCCGCTTTTTGTGTGTTGTCGTATGAATAAATTTTAATCTGGACCTTATTTGAGTTGCTTTCGCTTCAAAATAATTTTTAAAAACCAATTTATCCCCACTAAAATTTTATAAATGCGAAAGCGACTCCATCTGTCTGTTACGCTTTCACGTCCTAACGACTCAACCGATCACCATGAAATTTTGTACACTCGTTGTCAAAGGTACAGATAGGACATAGAGTACTTTGTATCCCGGAGTTCCTGCAGGATCTCCGAAATTTTCACCAGTGAAACCGCGGGAAACAGCTTGTATTGTACGAAAAGCTTCCTTACTAACTTATTGACGCTCAGTTAAAAATCTACAGAAAATAGAAACATCAAATATGGGCTAACGTTTAATTTTGCAGATGACTCACTAAAGTTTTTTGAAAATCAACCCCTAAGGGTTCTGTAATTTGAAGTTTCCCAACAATACTTCCCCGTCATTTTGAAAAGGAAAATGATAGGTATTGGACTCTTTTTTTTTTATAAACCATGTAATCAAGATTTTCCGGCGATTCAACCCTTGAGATTGAAAAGGGTAGCACGCAAGTGAAACCGCTTGGGCAAACTAGTTAAGTACAAGTATATACCTACCAATATTATAAATGCGAAAGTAACTCTGTCTGTCTGCCTGTCCGTTACGCTTTCACGCCTTAACGACTTAACCGATCACCATGACATTTTGTATACACATTTTCAAGGGTACAGAGAAGGACATAGTGTACTTTTTGTCCCGGAATTCCCGCATGAACTTCGAAATTAACGCGGGAACAGCTAGTTAATGAATATGTGAATAGGAGGTAGCAGGTTTACCAAAACAGCGAAAGCGAACCACCCAACGGCCTATTACAAACTAACCCAAGGGAATCATTAAAAGGGATAATCAAGGATAAAAGATAGGTCCCAGTCCTCCTTAATGACTGAGTGTTGCCATCAATAAATGACCACTCCATTCACTGAGATGTCGAAAGGTGCTTCGTCATGCTTTTGTGGTATGACCATTATTAATTGTGATTGGATCCTGAATAAGAAGCAACGGTTGCTCTGATGCGAAAGCCTGTTATTTCGAGGGTACTAACCTTAACTACCAATAACTTTATGCATAGGTTAAGTTTATATCACACACGTATACCGTTTTAAATTCTTCTCGTTTTACTATTTCCCAAATTTCATAATGATCAGTTGGATAAATAAGGCATGAAAACGTAACAAACAAACTCACTTATCTTTTTTATGAATAAAAATTAATGTTTGTATGTTTGGCCTCAATGCGTTTCTAAACCGTTGCGTTGGTCCGATTATGATGAAACTTTGGCGGGTTGTTCTGCCTGCGTCCGCAAAGGTTCCTGATATAAAGAGAACCTGCGGGAATTCCGAAACTCACGGCGCTGAATCACCGAAACAGTTGGACCAATTTTGACGGGACTTTCACTGCTAATTAGCTGATGTTATAAGGAGTACCTAAATTCGGCTTCCTGGAATTCCTACGAGATTTCCGAAACTCACGCGGGTGAAACCACATGGCACAGCTAGTAATTTAATATAAGCTGATTGTTTCATATTCCAGTAAACACGCCTCCAACACACCTCTATGTGGAATTCTGTTATATCATTAACGTGTCAGCGCCTTCAGAATTATTTACTCCATGACTCCGTACCGAAGATGTTCTTGTGCATTGATCTACATTCCATGCATAAATATTTTATAGGTCAACGAACTCTCGTTATGGAGATGCGATTTTGTGGCAACATTAAGTATCGACTCGAGTTCCTCGGTAGAGCTTTTAAGCTCGAAAAGGTCGCACGGCTCTCTTGTAATGACAAACTGAAATAAATTTTAGCAGCTGCACCGTAAAGTTCAAGTTTTAATAGCTTTTAAAGTTTGAATACAAAATTGTTTTCCGATAATAACGATATTCGAAAAGCGGAGTAAGTAATTGTGATTCAACCCTTTGTATTACCTATTTGATGATATAACATGAGATACAAGTTGACCTAGTATGAGGGTTGGGGTCTACAATAACATGCATTGACTAGCTGTGCCCTGTGGTTACGCCGGTGTATATTTCAGCCACTCTTTGCACCGCAACAAAAAATAAGGTATAATTGCCAAACTTCTCGAATTTTACACTAGCAACCTGCAAGCAGCGGCTTTTGGTATATATTCTTTGTACGTATATTTTCGAGTGGAATGAACTATACGTATTATTATTATTATTGCTCTAGTATTAAAACGATTATTCTATTAAACGCCTACATAAATTATGTATGCTCGCTCGTACGCGGCTGGGGGCGACTTAATGTACGTACTATACGACCCGGAACAGTGGAGTGCATCGCTCTATAAATATTTATTGAGACGAATTCACAACGTCATTTCCTACCGCTCAATTTATGCGACGGACTGAAAACGTCATTCTCAACTACTGCTGTAACACAAGTGCTAGTCCAGCATTCATTTACTTAAATATTTTCAACGTTTCACCCAAATTCACAGTTCCATTCAATTAATGTTAAATATTACAAAAAGTGGCATCGAAACCAACTGTGACAATTTTACTGCACAATTTTATGATGATCAGTGAAGCTGATAGGGCGGGAATGCGTAACAAACAAACAAACTCACTTTCGCATTTATAATATTAGTAAGAATTTACATACAGGTGAAGCTAAATTATGCGCTTAATAAAGATAGATTGATGTAGATATGTACATTGTACAATGTACATTGTACAGTCGACCCCACAGAGAGACATTATTATGACGTATCATAATATGATATATGATGATGATATTATGATAAAATTGTTAAATATGTTTCTACAAAGTTTTTGCAAAATACCTGTTCAATTCAATTCAATTCAAATAATTTATTTCAACATAAAAAATGTCATATTATGAACAAATTTTATTTACATATTAATAAGTCTTATTATTATTATTATTTAATAAATGGCACAGTGCTGGTATATGTACGCTCCAACTGAATCCAAAACATTCTCAAAATCATATGTGCGCTTGTCTCTGGAGCCGACTGTACGTCATGATAATGATTCTCTCCAGCGAGGTCTTCATATTGCATCATAAAACCTTTCCATCCCTCACTCTCTTGTGAACCTTGTTATTATGGTGGTAAATTGAAATAGTTTACCTGATGTTAAATTTAATAAATGACAAAATTATATAGTATCAGTATATGTATGAATAAACTGCTTCACGAAATCTAGGGGAAAAGGAATTTATGGTGTTTATTTATAAATTTAGCCTTTTTTTGTTTATTTATCTACATGATACCTATTGTAGCATTCTGCTACAATACCAACCTTTTTTATTATTTTTTTTTTGATATTTAATTTTTATTTTGAAAAAGAGAAGAGGATTTTGACGGATTGAGAGGAAGGAGATTGGAGCTTGGGCAGATAGGTTGTGATGGGCACAGTGAAAATTCCTACGTTTTGTGTAGGTATAGTTTAATGTTAAATGCTAAATGATCTCCACTTTTACATTAAACACCATCAAAATAAGTTATTTAAATTATTTTAAATTGGAGTTCGTCGCCAGTTTCAGCTGAATGCCGTTTAATCCAGAATATATTTCATACTACAAGGAGTCCTAGAAGAAAACAACCATACGGCCAGGCCAGCCACATGAGCACGCCTTAGCGACGACGTGGCAGCTACCAGGAGTGCGAAATTGCGAACCCAGAGACCACATTCGTTACACTAGGTACTCATTTAAAATTTATTAACGTTAAATTTATTAACGTGTATGCAAATTTTTGTAATGATCGATTAAGTAATTAACGCATGGAAACGTAACAGACAGACAGAGTTACTAGTATGGATAAAAACTACGTATGAAGAAAAATAAAAATTACCATCGTCATCATTCATCATCATCATATCAGCAGAAAGACGTCCTGGACATAGACCTACCCCAAGGATCGCCACGATGACCGCTCCTGCGCTTCCCGCAAGCAATGGCGTCCCAGCTACCTTCACCGAGTCGTCCATCTTGAAAAAAAAATAATGAAAAAAGCGTTTATTAGACACAAGCAATGCTATACAATAATAAGGGAGCACTAGTCCCTAAACTAGGATTCCCTGTGCTATAGGGACCAGTCTCCTACAAATATATCCAATTAATCAATCAGTACAGAGGATTTAACATCTAAACGTACAAGTTAGGAGACCACACGAAACCATACCAATGACCAAGTGTGTGTCCTCATAGTGAGAAAAAATGAGAACAATATTATGTCAAGCGGCCCTCACCGAGGATCATGAGATTAAACCTAGTGTCAAGACAGAAGAAGTGGCAGGTGTAATGTGCCTGCAATAGGAATAATGGGAACATGATAAAGAGTCAGCAGTCGAAGACTCTGTGGCCTAGCCCTACGAAAAGTATCTTGGGATCAGTACTGCCGCAGAAAAGGACACACATCTTGTAGCGGGCCTAACGACGCTGCGACTTCCAGTTCGTTGTCGACACTAGAGCTTTCCTGCTCCATCGGTCATCAGTCTTTGAGCGATGTGCCCACTTAACAAAACAAAAATAGTGCAAATAACCGAAAATACTAGTCCCTATATAAATGACCCCCGCGGTTTCACCCGCGATAATTTCAAAGTTCGCGCGGAACTGTTCCATACAAACTTTGCAACCCCTTTTCATCTTCCCCTTTTCATTTCTTAGGGGTTGAACTTTCAAAAATCCTTTCTTATCGGATGCCTACGTCATACAAAGAACACACCCTCCAAGTTTAAGGTCTCTACGACCAGCGGTTTAGGCTGTGCGTTGATACATCAGTCATTCAGGACAAAGCATTTTGTATGTATAGATTGATTTCTATTTGATCGTATTTCGCTTTTAACAACCAATTCGTATGAAACGTTGCAGATATATTGTGGCACGACGCCGCACGTGACGTGATATGACGACAGCGCAGTCCCCTACTCAGGTGCAAGAGGGGAAATTAGTGTTTTCATTTCATTACCGTAGATGGGGATCATAGAATTATCCTCCATCACGCCCACGCAACGAATATGCGACGTGAAAATTACATTTAAACTCATCCGAGGAACGGTTGAAACGACATTTTCGTTAATTAACATAACATCCGGTTAGAAGGACCAATTTTCTTTTGTGATAAAAGAGACGCCGTTTTAAATATTAAAGAAAGAATGCAACCTACTTTTTTCGTAGGAAAGCTTTTCGACCGGGCGGGGAGCCCATGATTATTTTACTAATTGCCAACCTTACAAATTGGGTTTGACTAATTCCGTATTCTGCGTTTGTATTGTTATTGGTTTGGATTGCTTAAATTGAGCCTAAAAAGCGACTGTCGTGAAATAGTTGGAGATTGTTTGGGATCGTTTGTGTCGTAGAATTGATAATTGGATGGGAAATGTCGACACTTTATTCTGGTGGATAGTTCGGGTACACGCAGTAATTGCTTTCTGGCATTGTTAATAGGAATAATTGGAGGGCTGAAATTTCAAATTTCTTAATTTTAGCTTGAGCCATGTATTTTATTGTAGTTTTTATAATATACATTATTAATAGAATAGGTGTAATAGGTCCTTCTTCGCTGTATTTACTCTTCATCAGACACACAAACACACACACACACACACCCACCGAGACACGCTAAAATTCATTTATACTCTTCGAAAACTATTTTTCTCTATGTGCAATCAGATTTCAAGTTATATAATTTGTACACGGGTTATTAGTAATATAATTTGTACAGGGGTTCACTGACTACCAAGATACAGATTTTCCTATTTTGGTAATAATTGTAATGTCCACTATACAAGTTTTGTATGGTCTTATGGTGACATAAATGAACTTATTATTATTCATGACTGAAGATTTTACTGATTTCTTTCCTCGACGTTCACAATCATTTGCTTAGTAACTGAAAGCTTTTGAGAGACGTGACTTGGAAAGGACAGGCCAGTGTCAAGGTGACCTATGATATTGTGGTCTTTTACACAATAACCAACAAAATAATATACTTAACGATAAAAAATAAAATATAAAACGTCTTACCGAGCTAAACGTAGAGACATATTACAGCATATGAAATAACTTTAAGGACCGAAGAAAGGAAATTATAGTCAACGTCAGTCAGTCGTGTCGAACGATGGTCGAAAAGTTTCGTGCGTCGTAATTTATGGAGACCTTTTACCTTTTTGGACAGTAACTTTTGCAGATTAAAGTCTCGATTATGATTCACTATGAACACACTAGCTGTTCCCCGCGGTTTCAGCTGCGTTAATTTCGGAAATTCTGCAAGAACTTCGGAATAAATAAATAAATAAACGTACCATAATGTCGTTCTCTGTGCTGGCAACGTGTAACCAAATCCATGATGATCGGTTAGTTAAAGTGTGAAAGCGAAACAAACAAAGGCACTCATATTCGCGTTTATAAGATAACGCTCTGCAAAAAATATGTAATAGTATATTTTCCCAATTTGCCCTTACAAAAAAACCCATTCTCTGTTTGAATCCATTGAGATTATGGGGATCTTTTTGTCCATCACTAATCTATTATTTAGATATTTTGTCCACAGTCCACACTAATCCACTGAGGGTTTATTTGTATTTATACATCGACAACATGACTGGCATACAGAATACTAAGTGTTTTTTTTTTTTTGCCATAGGTATTAGGTATACCTACCTAGATGGTTTGTGTTTTGTGGGCGAGGAATACTGTTGATCATAGTGAATCAGGACATATAATAATAACAAATTCTTTTAATGGAATAAAAAAGCAAGATGTACAAAATGGTTAGGAAAGTTAATACCCGCTTTAGTGGAAAACTGTGTTGCAGATATTAACGCTCTCCCTCGTAATTATTATACAAAGATACAAAGATTTTTGACATAAATAACAGTAACAATAAGCAATGTAAGTTTACAACTTTAGTACATAATATGTATCCAAGACCAACAAATCAAGAAAAAAAAGCTAAATCCTCGACGACCGGTAATAACAAGAACCTCCTCCTTTTTAAAAGTCGGTTAAAAACTGAGATTGTTTTATAAACAAGAATTTAATTCAAAACAGTAATTAATATTGATATGTAAAGATATGTTATAGAATGTATGACCTTCAAGAGGTTCTCTGTCTCTAAGTAGGTATAATATAATATATAAATTATTCATGAACTTTTCGCAATTTCAAATAAGTACTAATTAATGTTATCTAGGATAAACTACTAATGACATACTAATTTCTATTTAAAGCATTCGTGAATGTCTTTTTTATTCAATTAATGAAATGAAATACTATATTTTTTGCGTATCTAGATACATACTTAGAACTTGGCTATGCTGAGCTTCTTGTGATTTTACGGTACACTTTAAATAATACGAATCAGAATGTACACTCTAATATAGCGAGATAAGATCGAACAATTCGACAAAATATCATCTGTGTGAACCGGCCAAGTGAGAATTTTAATAATTTATACAGCGAATTGATAAAGGAAACACGTACACTGGCAAATAAAAAAAAAATAACTGGCATCAAAAAAAAAAAACAAATTTTATTCTTATTTTATTTTTGGTATGTCAAGATGAACGAATCTGTAAATAAGAACCTCAAAAAGAAACAAAATATACGTGAAACTATTTGAATCGGAGCCTAACATTATCATTATAATATCTTATCTTTCTTAACGGCCGCACTCAGAGTCGACTTTAATAATTACTTAGTTAAGTATAGATTTTTAACACCAAACTGCCGCAATCAGAGACGTTCAGTAAATTTATGTTAATTGGCATTTAATGAGATTTAACTTAATTAGTTAAATGCCAATTAACATTAATTTATTAAACTTGTCTGATTGCGGCAGTTTTGTTTTAACAATCTATACTTAACTAACTAATCATTAAAGTCGACTCTGAGTGCGGCCGTTAATCTTATCTAATCTTATCTAATATATATAAATCACGTGTCACGTTGTTTGTCCGCGATGGACTCCGAAACTACTGAACGGATTTTGATAAAATTTTGCAACCATTTATAATATGGTCCAACTTAAAAGATAGGATAGTTTTTATCCCGGAATTCCCTCGGGAACTCAAGGACATAGAGTACTTTTTTCCAGCAAACTCCGAAATTACCGCGGATGAAATCGCGGGGGACAGCTAGTCTAATATATATAAATCATGTGTCACGTTGTTTGTCCGCGATGGACTCCGAAACTACTGAACGGATTTTGATAAAATTTTGTAACCATTCATAAAATGGTTCAACTTAAAAGATAGGATAGTTTTTATCCCGGAATTCCCTCGGGAACTGAAGGATATGGAGTACTTTTTTCCCGCAACCTCCGTGGGAACTCCGAAATTATCGCGGATGAAATCGCGGTAATTTCGGAGTTGAATCTAAATCAGTGTTTGATCTGTGTGCCAAATTTTATTCATTCAAATCTATTCAACTGTTTAAAAGGATATTTAAAAAAAAAAAAAACAAAATTATTCTCCTCCAATGGACGTCGCGTATTAAATACAGAAAGATATTGGTACTGCGACATTTGGCCGGACGCCAGATAGCAATCTTGCTGTGTTCTTTTTGTCGAACCCCTCCTATACTAACTGGCACATACGAGTATATAGCGTAACAGTTTTAACAATAAGAAGAGCTCTTTGTATGTTCCTTTTTTGTCTCTTTCATACGGTTTATGAATTAAGCTATAAAGTATGTCGGTGATTAGGAACGGTTAAAGATCTCTTAGGAGCCATGCCTCGCCTTGGGGTAGCTCTTTTTAGCTGAGATGTACGTATACAAAATGACTACGTAAACCTATTATACGTACGTATACGTAATACGTAAACATATTATGTTTTATGCAATAAGTATTCTGTTTCCATGATAACTAATCAAGATATTAAATGAATAATTTTTTACTAAATCAAGTCTCTAATTTCTGCAAGTAAAAATAGAGGATACTTTAATTTTTTTTTTATCGAGAATCTTATTGTAATAGGAAAACAGGGCTTTAATGACAATTTACATTCAACACATTAGGTACCTACTGCAATTATTCTTAATGTACAATTCAGTATTCAAAGCTTTATTTATCTGTACACAATTAAACACACGTCTTTTTATTATTATTTAAGTACATCCTTATTATTCAAATTATTTCCAGAAAATAAAATTTGCTCAGAAAAAATCTTACCTCAATCCCGTCTTAAAGATCGTTAATTCACGTCGAAAAAGACCCTCCAATTTTTATTGTAATAATATTTACCTTTGTCGGTTATCCGTCTGATGTTTCGCCATTCTTGAATTTCTTTTTATATTTACCACTAGCTGTTCCCCGCGGTTTTCCCCGCCGGAATTCTGAAATTACCGCGGTTAGGTGAATTCCGGATTACAATATTGCCTATGTTATTCGGGGCTAATGTAGCAATGTAATGAAACAATCTTATCTGTTATATAGTAACAAAAAAACAAATCTTTTCCCTTAATAATATTAGTTTAGTTACGCCGCGCCCCAGCGGTACACCTGCGTAAGATTCGGAATTGTCACAGGAACTCTGATTTACCGTCTATCTTAATTAGACTATACTTAGAGCTGCAGCTACCTACCAGTGCAAGTTCCTTCGAAATCAATTCAACTGTTTTGGAGATTAGTCGGAACGAACCGATGGAAAGACAGACCGACTGACAAACCAAAATTTTTAGAATTAATTTTTTTAGTGCTATGCTGTGCTGTGTATTTCACAAATTGCATTTAGTAAAAAGCTTTTATTTTATTAGAACTTTTTTATTGAACTGACAGTGACTGACAAATCAATTTTATTTATATTTATATGTACAAATACCTAACGCTTTGACAAATGAATAAAAAAATAAATAAACTACACTGACGTAATACCTAACAACAACAATCATGTTTTTTTTCTGTAAAAGAAGAAAAGGTCATATTTTTATGACATGGGTTTTTTGCAGTCTAATGTGTGTTGTTTTTTTTTTTTCTAATATAACCCTTATCCTACTAATATTATAAATGCGAAAGTGAGTTTGTTTGTTTGTTACGCTTTCACGCCTCAACGGCTCAACGGATGATCAATTTTTCAACGGCAATTTTGCATACACGTTGTCAGGGACACGGAGTAGCACATAGGGTACTTTTATCCCGGAATTCCCGAAGGAACTCTGAAATTAACGCTGGTGAAACCGCAGGGAACTGTTAGTAAATAATAAGTTAAGACAGGTTTTTACCCTGGGAACATGACAGTAGGTGCCTATCCGCCGCATTCAGAGTCGACTTTAATGATTACTTAGTTAAGTATAGATTTTTAAAACAAAACTACCGCAATCGGAGACGTTTAATAAATTAATGTTAATTGGCATTTAACTAATTAAGTTACATCTCATTAAATGCCAATTAACATTAATTTACTGAACGTCTCTGATTGCGGAAGTTTTGTTTTAAAAATCTATACTTAACTAAGTGTTTTGTTGTCATTAAAGTCGACTTTGAGTGCGGCCGTAAATGTAACATTACGTATCTACGCACGGCGAGTATACCCATATTAAATTCCATCGCTTCACCTATCACTATTGGAACGCAACTAATGAAATGGAACGAGCGCGGAACGTTTTTGTAATTAAACCTCTTTTCCGGTTACGTTTGCTGAGACATAATTTATTTTTTTAACCCTCCGTCGAGTTCCGGCAGCCATGTTTTTACCAATCGATGTTGGCTACTTTTGAAAATCGAAATTCTAATTAGTCCATCAGTTAGGAAATAAAAAAAAGACACGTATTTTTTTTGCCTTTTCAAATAAATTAAAATATACAGAGATAAAGCGCATTAAAGTTTAGGGTGAGGGGGTCGTGACGTCACTAACCGCTAAAACCGCCATACCTGTCCGGTTTCAACTCAATATATCGCCGTTATTTTTTGATTACGTAAAAAAGAAAAAAATACGTGTCCAATATTTTTTAATAATCTACAAGACGGACTAAAAAAAAATTAGTCAATATTGCCCATTGGCCCAGCTGAATGGTTGATTTAGGTATATACCTACCTAACCACTAGCTGTTAGCGGTTTCACCCGCGTTAATTTCGGAGTTCCTGCAGGAATTCCTGAACAAAATACACCCTATTTATGTCTTTTTCTATACCCCTGACGACGCAAACAAAATTAAATGCACTTGTTCCGACAATTTCAACAATTTATTTATTTATTTATTTATTTTATTTATTTATTCTTTATTGCACAGTGTGTACAAATGGCGAACTTAATGCATTGCGTGCCTTGAACAATTATCGTTGTAATTAATTCAATTTACACAAAACCTTAATAAATTAATGTACCTAAATCTTCATGAATCACTCATCTATTGGTGAAAACCTGTTGCATGAAAATCTGTTCTGTAGTTTTTGAGTTTATCATAGACAGACAGACAGACGTGACGGAGGACCCTGTTTTATAATAATATACAGTGATTTTCATTTATTTATTTTAAACAAATATTTTTTATATTTTTTCTTAGCCATTACCTATACAAAATCCTAACATAAACATGTTGATAAAATTCTCATAGAATAGCCGACTAAATTTCCAATAATTATACTAAAGAAACTTCGCTTTTGCATGTACAAGCTTCGCCAAAAGAGAAAGCGGAAAACTCGGTAATACAAATCACTTTATAAACAAATTTTCAAAGAATTTATTCTTTTGTTGTCAGAAAGATTGCCTAATTATTCGATATTACAATCTGATCATAGAATTCATTTATATACGTTAAAGTTTTTTTAGATCAATTATACGAGTGGGATCACCGTATTTAATTATTTAAAAAAATACAAGTCGCATTTCATTTGTTTGTTTTTTGTCATTGAAATTGGAGATAAAACTAAATTAAACGATAAACATCTCGATTTCATTCACGAATGTGTTTTCAAAGCCGATTTTGTTTTTTCAATCGAAAAGCGCGAATGTTTTCAACAAACAAATCTGCGGAGTCCTAAGGGGTTACAGCCGATAAAATTGCGTTCGAAACCGAATCAATGTTTCACTCCCTTCACAGAAAAAAATATATTTGAAATTTTAACAAATTTCGCAAACACATTAAAAGTGCTTCGTTTTTTTCAGGGTTCCGTAGCCAAATGGCAAAAAACGGAACTCTTATGGATTCGTCATGTCTGTCTATCTGTCCGTCGTTGACCGTCCGTCTATCCGTCCGTCCGTCCGTCGGTCTGTCCGTCCGTCCGTCCGTCCGTCCGTCGGTCCGTCCGTCCGTCCGTAGGTCCATCCGTCCGTCTGTCTGTCTGTCTGTCTGTCTGTCTGTCTGTCTGTCTGTCTGTCTGTCTGTCTGTCTGTCTGTCCGTCTGTCCATATGTCACAGCCACTTTTTTCCGAAACTAACAGAACTATATCGTTGAAACTTGGTAAGTAGATGTATTCTGTGAACCCCATTAAGATTTTCACATAAAAATAGAAAAAAAAACAAGAAATTTTGGGGGTTCCCCATACTTAGAACTGAAACAAAAAAAAAATTCATCAAACCCATACGTGGATCTATGGATAGGTTTTCAAAAATGATATTGAGGTTTCTTACATCATTTTTTTCTAAACTGAATAGTTTGCGCGAGAGACACTTCCAAAGTGGTAAAATGTGTCCCCCCCCCCTATAACTTGTAAAATAACAGAATGATAAAACTAAAAAAAATATTATAATATGATGTACATTACCATGCAAATTCTACCGAAAATTGGTTTGAACGAGATCTAGTAAGTATTTTTTTAATACGTCATAAATCGTAAACCGCAAAAAAATACACTATTATTAAACATCGATCAAAGTTACAACGAACTACTCGTACAAGAACTTTTATATTATGTTACTTGCTGCTACGAAACCCTTCATGGGCGAGTCCGACTCGCATTGGGCCGCTTTTTCTAACAAGCTCTTGGCAGCGACTCTGCTTGCTTATTTGCGTGGAATTCACTTGCTGTGCCGGCGGTACAACCGGTGCTTCCAATTTTATTTAATACAAACCCTTGTCAGGGCAATAACCAAATTTTAGTTTTTAGGCCGTCTATTGGACACGATTTTTTTAATTTTTTACGTAATGAAAAAATAACGGAACTACATTTAAGTCGAAATTTCACGTGACGTCACGCCGCGCTACAGTTAGCACGTTATGACGTCGTCAAGAGCCCCCACTCCTAAACTTTAATGCGTTTTATTTTAGCATTTTTTTCAATAATTTGAAAAAGCAAAAAATCCGTGTCTATTATTTTTTTTTATTATCTAACTGACGGACTAAATAGAATTTCGATACCCTATTTTCCCATTTTCCCATTTTCCCATTCCACGCTGATGACGTGTTTACAATTTTTGATCCCACCTTCACATAACCATAGTGAGCTGTGGTCAAACGCCTAGCCTATTTACAAATAAAAAAATCCCAATCGACTAAAAAGATATGAGAATTTACAAAAACCGTCTCACCATTATACACGACCCACCAACGAAAGCATCTGCTGACATTTTTACTGTTCTCTCCCCTTTTTTCATACGTTTTAATCGCATAATATCGATGTTATGAATTGCCTCGTAAAATAGTTTTCTACCGTAATGAGAGTAGCGCGGCCTTGCGTGTAGGGTGACCACAATTTCGCCGTTTAACTCTTAGTTAAATTTCATTAATCGAGCTGTGGCCATTTAATGACATGAATAATAACTACTGCTATAAACATAAATTTGAGGGTTATACCCGTGTTTTCATAAAGCTTTATGTTTGACCTTTTATTTGTTTACTGCGATTATAGAGTAGTCTAGCAGCTTATATAGTTCTCAAGTAAATTACCGTTCATTAAGGTAATGGGTTTAAGACTGGCGTGACGAAGTTAGAATATTTAAAGTTATATTATAAAAGACTAATATAGATATAGCTGTGCCCCGCGGTTTCACCCGCCGTAATTTTAAAGTTCCCGCGAGAATTCCGGAATAAAAAGTATCTACCCTATGTCCTTCTCTGTATCCCTGACAACGTGCATGCCAAATTTTATTCAATTCTGATCAGTCGTTTTTGCGTGATTGAGTAACAAACATCCAAAGATCCAAACATCCATACTTTTACATTTATAATATAAGTAGGATTTGATTGAAAATTTATAACTTCAATTTCAACCAGTTTATTGCACTTTTTACTTATCTATGCTATGAATGCGAAAGTAACACAGATATAATCTGTACGTTACCTTTTCATGCTTTAACTACTCCATGGATAATCATGAAATTTTGCATACACGTTGTCAAGGGTGCATAAAAGAATAAAGGGTACTTTTTATCACGCAATTACCGGGGAATCTCCGGAATTAACGTGGCTGAAATGGCTAGCAATAAAATATACCTATCATTCGATTCTGTAATATGACTGGGCTCAAACCAAATAAAAACTAAAGTCGGAACGTCTCGAACAACGAAGTGAAGCCGGTTGCGTATGCATGTGGTGCTTAGGAAAGTGCCACCACGATTCCCATATATGGTGTCTTTTTCTTGTAAGTGTGTGCGTGTTTCTGTGTACGTGCACGGCGTGGTGTCATTTTCCTGGCTTCATTTGTTTGCTCTACGCGTTCCGTCTTTAGTTTTTATTTGGTCAGAGATGGCTGGGTAGGTAGCTAATATTGCAAAAATCATGGTGAACCTACCATCGAACACGACACACTGGCTGGTTTATGATCAATTCTATCGTCGTCGAACTTCGCGCGGTATCATGTTACGGTAGATGGAACAAAATTTACGATCCACCAATAAAACCACTTGGGATGATAGTGCAAGCGGAATGGATTATAATGTCGTGCGGGCGGACCACACCAGTAATGGCTTCATATTGGAGTCGAGTGTAGAATGGAGGTGTCGCATTGGTGACGTCACCATGCCTACCCTTTAATCACGGAGTGTACCGGGTACGACACCTGGTGGCACCCCCACCAGGAAACTAAACTTCTTGGGATTTCGTGTGATGAACGCAGGGTTCCAATTTCCGCTCTAAGCATGTTTATATGTATATCTATATGTGTGCGCATAACTTTCAAACGACTGCACCAAATGGGGATGTAGACTACTTTTGAAAATCAAAACTCTAATTAGTCCGTCAGTTAGAAAATAAAAAAACAATAGACACGTATTTTTTGCTTTTTTAAATAAATTAAACTATACAGAGATAAAGCGCATTAAAGTTCAGGGTGAGGGGGTTGTGACGTCACTAACCGCTAAAACCGCCATACAAACTGTCCGGTTTTAACTCAATGTATTGCCGTTATTTTTTGATTACGTAAAAAAAGAAAAAATACGTGTCCAATATTTTTTATTAATCTACAAGACAGGCTAGAAAAAATTAATTAGTCAACATGCCCATTGGCCAAGCAGAATGGTTAATTTAGGTATATACCTAACCTAACCACTAGCTGTTAGCGGTTTCACCCGCGTTAATTTCGGAGTTTCTGCAGGAATTCCTGAACAAAATACACACTATTTATGTCTTTTTCTGTACCCCTGACTAACCGCTAAAACCGTCATACAAACTGTCCGAATAGTGACGTCACGCGAAATTTCAACTCAATATATCGCCGTTATTTTTTGATTACGTAAAAAAAGAAAAAATACGTGTCCAATATTTTTTAATAAGACGGACTAAAAAATAAAAATTAGTCAACATGCCCATTGTTTCGATAGTTTGCTTGTGTGAAGTTAGAAAATCGAGTTGGTAACCAACGATGCTCGATTTATACACACATTGCTCTAAACTCTAACCCCTTGGCCACAGTCTCGGCGGCGGCGGTGGCGGCGGCGGCAGCGGCAAAAACAAATGGTAGACAACATACGAAGTTGGCCACAGCTATCAGCGGCGCGAGCTGTGGCTGACTTCTTATGTTTTCTACCATTTGTTTTTGCCGCTGCCGCCGCTGAGACTGTGGCGCCGCCCTAAAGCATATTTAACGATCCTTGCATAGTTCAATTGTGTAGCGAACGTTACACAGCGACATAATGATATTTGAATTTACATAAAGCAGTTCATTTTACCGACGCAGTGTAAGCGACGCGACAGAGGGAACTGAAACAATGGTTTGAGGCCTTTACTGAGGTGAAATCAGAAGCAGCGTCACCCGCTATTAATCAATACAAATCTATAGGAGTATAAATAAACAGTAAACAGAATAATAAGATAAATATGGGGTTTTTATGATTATTCTATAGCGTGTGAACTTTGGAAGTTTTAAAATAAACTTAATTATGAATACATAAATATATATAATAATAATAAATACAATATAATAATAATAAATGTGTACATGATATTATAATGGTTGATATGTAATGGTTGTGCGTGTGGCTCACCGGGTTTCGGAGAGCGCGAGCGGCGGAATTTGAGTTCGCACTTCAGGTTGATGTTTTCCAACAGCAGTTGCACTCTACACCACTATTACTTCTAAGCTCGCCGCTACGTTATGGCGGGGTGTGAGGAGACGCGACATTGGCAAGAGTGTCGCTTCTTATTCTTCGCTGTTGCTCCATCTATTTCTCTTTCATCTCTCTGAAGTTACCAAGCGTTATTAATTTTAGCAGCCGCACATTGACGTAGACGCAGTAAGACAAGTGAACATTTGCATTATGCTTCATACCAGCTATAGATGAATACTACATAACATACCTATATAAAATATTAGCCGAAAAGGAGTATCCAACTGAAAGTTTTATAAAAAAACCGTTTCATAATCTAGTGTATTGTTTTTTTAGAAGTGATCCTTCTGTGGGCACTGTGGAAAATTGTTTTCGGGTTGCGTCGAAGTTGCAGCTTATGTTTTCCTAACTATAGGAAAATATAAATATAAAATATGAAAATTATTTTAAGGGAAAAAATGCATACTTTTTTTAAAAGTTCAACTTCATGCGCGTGCACAGATTGATACTTGCACTTGATTTTTAACCGGCTTCCAAAAAAGGGGGAGGTTCTCAATTCGACTTATGTTGTTTTTATTTTTTTGTATATTTGTTATGCGATTACTCGAAGATGGAAAGGAAAGGAGACGGAATAAATTCTTTATTTGTTTGAAAGGGTATACTCTTATTGTCACATTGCCATGAAGTCAGGATCTGATGATGGGATCTTGGAGAAATCGAAGAAACTCTTCAAATATTACAGGCACAGCATAGCGATTGGGGTAGATAAATGGTCACTTTATAAACCAACCCACTTAAAAGCGAGAAATAAATAAAATTTTAATAAAAAATTCAAATTTAGTTAGGAAATTACGTTAGTATCTTTTTGCGATGGATTGAACGCAGACCACTTTTCCTCTTAACGCTCTCATGACCTATTATATAGCTTGTTACCCCCTTCTCGACTAAGATTGTACAGACAGCTAAAGATACATAGACACAGATTGGACTCTATTTGGATTTGAATATGAATTTCAGAACACCCCTTCAGGCTGTTGTTTGCTAGGTAAGTATATCTAAGAGATAACTCCAAAGCGATACATGTAGGAGAACTTGAAAGATTAGGTACACAGGTATTGGTATTCTTACTTATTATAGCCATGAGAGCCATTTCATCTGAAATTGTTTTCAGAAACTCAATTCAGCTGATGTGTGTAATGTGTATTAAGATTGACTTCTCTGCATAACTAAGGCAATTTAAGGTCAGTTTATATCTGCAGAAATTGAGCGTGCCAGACACGTTCCGTGGCTCACTTTATCATTAGGGGCAAATTTTTTTTTATATATTTTCAAAATTAAAAATTTTAATTTTTTTTATATTCACCGAAATAAAATTACTTAATCGAATAATACTGCTGTCATCCAAAGCCTTTTAACGGAGAAAACGAATAATTTAATTTAATTATACAGCCTGTTACCGAAAGGTGTGGTCATAATAAACGATCGTGTAATGTTAATGGTAAAGAATGATTGAACCATGATGGCAGTGCTGATACGAAGAAATAAAATACGATAAAATTTTATCGACTTTGCTTTTTTAACTTGCCTCTGTACATCACTAGCAATCAATTGAATCGGTCTGATAACAAGTCAATGACCCCGGCCCTGACCCCTGGCCCGGCGCACCGTACCGCCGCACTCTTCGACTTCTGCCGTCTTAGTATTTTTACACGCGACAATGTTAGTAAATAATAGGGTAAGGTACCAGTATTCATCCTACTAACGACTTTTTGACGTTTGAGTTGGCAGGATTCGTCTGATAAAGAAACTAAAAGATAAACTCTGAAAGATAAACTAATAAATAAACCAATCGTAAATAAAAACAATAAATTTTACCATTACTTATAACATTATTTTTTTTACATTTGAAAAGAAAACCGCGTGTAGTAAAAAACATTTCAGACATAACAGCTCATACAGCTCTTGTTGACAGACAGCACCTGCATAAAATAGCTAATTTTTCCCTTAATTACGCATCGCTCCTGTCACGTGAAGAACTAGAGCAATTTGGGAATACGTAATTCGTTTATTCCAATTATGACTTAATTTAAATATTTATGACTTATGACCAATTAATAACGCTGACCACTGGTCCTTTTACCCGATACCCCCTACCCCTATCTGATTTTGAGCACGCGGCCATTATGAAATGGGCGTGGTTCCTTTCAAAATGGGTTGCGCCCCCGCACATCGTCTTGAACCTTTTCTAGGGTTGCCGAATGTTCAATGACTACCATTACTTCGCAATAATTTTTTGTACTTAGAAACGGATGGTCGCGGGTTCAAGAATACCATTTCGTCATATTATTATGTGATGATATTTTTCAAATACCCCATACGATACGTACGTCTTCAATAGCTTAGCACTCATTATTGAAGTCAATTAATGAAGCCCTTATTTTGTTAAGTAACCGCCGCACTCACTCACTCTTTAGTTAAATTTAATTAATCATAAAAACGAGTCTAAGTGCGACCGTTAGTATTGTTTTAGTAACGGATTGTCGTGGGTTCAATTTCCACATCAATCTCAGACCATTACATCATATTATGTGATGATTTTTTTTTTTAAATACCCCATTACGATACGTACGTCTTCAATAGCTGCTCACTCATTATTTATTGTAGTCAGTTAATGAAGCTCTTATTTTGTTAAGTAACCGCCGCACTAACTCTTTACTTAATTTTAATTAATCATTAAAACGACTCTAAGTGCGACCGTTAGTATTGTTTTAGTAATTAGTAGGCGCCTAAATAGCAAAGGAACAGCTTGCATGGAACAGGAAATGATTTCGTGAAAAAAGCTCCTAGGACAGTAGAAGTATGAAGGAGCTTAGATAAATGTTAACAAAAATAATTGAGACTGCCAGCCCTATTTACGTAGAATCAATAGAAATATGCGTAGGTAGCTACCTAACGCTTCGTGCGTTCTTTTCTTTTAGTTTTCTCTGTCTTTCTTCTGCCTAGGGATCTAGGGATGTCAATTGTTCAATGATTAGGTACAATTACTTCGCAGTTTTTTATTCTAAAACAACTGGTCGCGGGTTCAATTCTCACATCAACACCAAATAAATCAGACCAAATAAATCATTACCTAAGCCTACCTAAAAAATTTGTGATATCTTTTTTAAACACTTCATCATAATTCACAGCCCCGTCTTCGATAGCTTAACTCATTGTTGATGCTCTTATTTTCTTATTGTTTTACACTTTACGTGCCTAAATAGCGAAGAAACAGCGTATACACGAAATTATTTAGAAAAAAGTTACTAGGAGAGTAGAAGTAACTAGGAGTAAAATAGTTTGAAACAAAAATAAATTGGCAGCCCTATTTACGTTGCGGTGTCAATAAAAACATAGTATAGCTACCTACCTGATGCTTACTGCATTTAGTGTTACCAACTCTCAAAAATATTTACCCCTAAAGGTTAAGTTGAAAACCCTTAAATTCCCATAAATAAAATAATATTACTAAAAAGTTTATAAATAATAAATAGCGCCAAGATTCAAGCTTTGGTTTCAAAATTATTATGATTCATAATGATTCAAATTTTTGCTAATTATGAAAATCTTTTGAAATTATGGCTTTCTTATTAATCCTAGAAAAAATTATAAGAGACTTTATTTTTATAAAATTTTTTTATTGAACTTCGGACAACTTGTTTAAAAAAAAATTTGTACAACCAATATTTTCGCCGTAATATCAAAAATTCGACAACATTAATAATTGTTATTTTAAAAATTTCAGCAAAAACCTGGTTCTAATAAAAATTATTATTTTTGTTAACAAAAAAAATAAGAAATAAAATATGAAAAAAAAAAACAACCGAAAAACCCCTAAAAATGTAATACCCCTAAAAAACCCACCGCATTCATTTACTCCCTAAAAGTTGGGGGGAAACTCCCTAAGTTGGAAACCGTGCCCGCATTCTTTTCTTTTGGTTTTCTGTGCCTGTTTTTTATCTTTGTTATCTAGTGCCCCGTATTGTACAGCACGCATTTGATGTCCTGTACACGACTTCCGGTGTTGTGCTTTCCGCCCCGTACAAGTTGGGCATCAAAATAACAGACAGTACCGAGAATGTTCGTCACTGCAATGTACATTGGAATTGGTGACACCACTCCTCGGCTGCCTACGGTTAAAGAAAGTAATTGCAGCTGAATAAATACAGGAGGAACAAAAAACCGGCAATCGCTTTGTTTAAAACAAATTTTTCGTAGTTTAATAGTTCTTAATTTTAATTTCTTTAAAACTAAAGCCTTTTTGATGGTTATTGCAGCTGAATAAATTTTACAGGAGGAGAAAAAAACCAGAAATCGCTTTAAAACAAATATTCCATAGTTTAAGGATTTCATTAATTTTAATTTCTCTAATACTAAAGCGCTTTTTGGTGGTTGTGACTTGTGAGTATGTGGCAACGTCCGTTATGCGTAAAAAGCAGCAAAAACACAAAAATCATCCATTTTGAAAAAAAAAAACAGTTGCTTAAAAATTTTAAATTAAGAAAATCGTTGAACTATGGAAGGTGTGTAAAGCGATTTCCGGTTTTTTGCTCCTTCTGTAAAATTTATTCCGCTGCAATTTGTTTTACTGTGGGGCAGTCGAGCCGGTCGATGAAACTATGCCTCCTTTTTTTGTGCTCGTTTACACTACTTACCCAAATACTGGGTCAAGTTATTGTCAAAAAAACCACTAATTATTTATGTTTGATCTGTTACAAGGACTTTTTGTCTTTAGGCAGGGCGTAGAGCACCCCGACATTCTTGGTTTGTACTGGTGACCACTGACCAGGTCACGCGAGCCGAGCGAGCTTTGAATAGTTCATGATGTGGTCGACCATTTATTTTCATGAAATGCCACCATCTCATGAAATGGTCGGCCACATCACATCATTACTTGATCAAATCTTAGATGTGGCCACGAAAATTTGCGATGAATAATAATTACCTTAGTAAATATTAAACTTCGACTAATTGTAATTTGAATTTACGCCATATTTTGAGAAAATAATTACTAAACTCTATCTGCATTGTATTGAACACTACAAAACGGAGAACCAAATAGACGTCATAATTCTTCGCCAATAGCAGAACAATACTTTACGTACCGACAGAATGCACGACACCGGAATAATACAGCACAGCATATCAAGGCCGGTGATTCGAAATAAGGTGTCAGTAATTCTGAACTGTACATTCCAGTGTCGTAAAATCTTGGGTCGTGCATTCCTGTGTCGCGGATTCCGGTGTTGTACATTACAGGGACTGGGTAGCCAATAGCCATTATTATTAGTATTATCAGGTACGGGGGCGGGCGGTGCAATTGGAAAAAAAACAACAATATGTCGGGATTGTTATTAATTCATAAAATATCTTTAATAATCAACAGTCAACACTACGAAATAAAGCTGTGTGTCGGTGCAGGTGGAATTAGCTTGCGTAAGGTTCGAAAGTTGGTCTAGGCTAGGATAGATTTTTGAAGGTAAATAAGTGGATGAACGTCGCGTCGTCTGCCGTGCTGAAGCACTTAGAGGAGAACCCAAGAACCAGTATACGTAGTGCTGCAGTGGAGTAATTCATGTAAAAGTTTGGTGTGTACTGCGGCACGATCGTCACCATCCGTGCCACTTCCATTGTACCCACTGGCTTTGTTCTTCATGTGTTTCTACCAGTGTTACCAAAATCAGGTCGACATATGATTGACGAGAAGAATTGCTGGATTGAATATGAAACGTGAATAATTCCAGTGATAGTGATACCATGTGCGGTGTGCCGCGTGCGCACTACCTACCTACTCGTCCTTGAAAGAAAAATATGTTCTAACGTCAGTTCTTTGAAGTGAGCCGCCCCGCGGTTGCGGTTGTCACTTCTTTGATAACGCCGCCTGCTAGTTTGCTACTACGCCACGCCGGCCACCGCACATCACCTACTAGGAAATAATAAATGAGATGGAGTTGGAGACAAATTAGAGATTTGTAAACACGAGTTATAATAATCTTATGTTGTGAACATTGAAATTTGTGATTCATGATCATTCAAGTTTGCGTGTTCTTCGAGACGATAAATAATCAAAAGTCAACATACTTGAGTGTTGTTTTGTTATGTTACCAGAACCAGCGATATTACCTACTCTTAGCATCGACGATGTTGTAGGATCAAAATAATATGAACCCAACATTGCCATCAAATTTTAATAGTGCAGTGTATTTAAAGTATTATTTGGCAAGTGGAAGATTTCATTCAAAATCCAATTATGTTTACGTACGCAACACGCGACATTGTTGAAAACAACTCCCAATGAAACCGGCCCTTTGAAGTTTGCCGCCGCGTTGTATCGCGTCGGCCCGCTATGCCGGCCGCCAAAGTTAGGCGTACGCGCCTACCAGGCTCTCATGGCAAATCGGGGGGTAAGTCGTAAGTTCGTAAAAACCGGGTCGGCGAACTCGTTATCTGTGAGCGGTTCATGACCCCACTAGTGATGTGACCTTGTTCGTATCGATGCCAAAAATATGTTTTTTTATTGGTGTGAATTTCTAAAGTTGGATTTTTGCGTTAAGTACTAGTGGCTTATTGTTCTATACCATTAACACTGCACGATCCTTTAATATGACTACACCGTTCTGTAACAGGCTGTACTTAAGTAGGCAGGTACTTACTCTCCGACAATCCCGTAAAAGACAAAATCCAGTTACAAATGAACAGACCTTTTACGACTTCATTAAAGCAGTTAAGAATTACAAAGTACTTACTATAACAATAACAATTCGATTTAATCTATCGATTAATCTAAACAGTTAAGTTGTTTTGTCGGTACTCGATGGAACAAACAAAATTTAATTGCAAAGTTATTTTAACTCCATTTTAAATTATTTAATTGATAGGAACCTACAGTATTCCTGATTGATATAGGATACTTTTTCAAGATCCCTACAAGGAAGTTCTGGAATTCAGAAGGGCGAAATCACTGGGAAAAATCTAGTGTTGGAATATTTTGCTTTTGCACAAAATTTTGCTTACACGTTGTCAGGGAAAATATAAAAGACATACAGTACTTTTTAACCCGGAATTCCTGTGGGAACTCCAAAATTAACGCGTGCGAAAGCGCAGGGAACAGCTAGTTATTACAAGGAATCCTATTTAAATATTATAAATGCGAAAGTGTTTGTTTGTTTGTTACGCTTTTACGGCTTAACGGCTCAACCGATCATCACGAAATTTTGCGTACGCGTCGTCGGTGGTACAAAAAAAAACTACTTATCCCGGAATTCCCGCGGGAACTCTAAACTTACCAGTGAATAGCTAGTGTCAATATTATTATAAAAAATAGCGATTGCGATTGGAATCGATCCGGCCACCTCAGATTTACAGAGATCTGCTTAACTGATGAACAATAGTTTGTGGTGTAATATAGTGGCATAATTGTAGGTGTAGATACTTACAAATGTATAGAATTTTTTCCCATAAAAACGGGTGCCGAATATTTTTATTTTTCCTCGCGTCTCGTCGTAATTCATTGAAAAAATGGATCATCCTGCACAGACACTCGGTATAATATGCGTACATACAGAAATTCTACGATGTATGTACATCGTACATGTTCGGAACAGGTAGTGTTTGTATTAAAAACACACCCGATATATGATTCACTGGATACGCCATGGGATCCAAAATAGTACATTGTTATCCTTGGGGTGAAAGTAAGTCTTTCTCCCGAGGATAACACTGTGCTTTTCATTACGAATGCAAGGAAAGTCAAAATAAAAATAGGAATTAGCTAAAGAAAAAAATAAGTGAATTTTATTTTACATAAATCAACATTAATTAGGTGTGCTACTGGCCAGTAAGTATGCCCCCTATGACATAAAAAAAAAACTTGAGTTTCTGCAGTATCCAGCTGTCAGTTGAAAGCGATTCTCCCTAGGGCTGAAAAGTGTTACTTTCAACCGCTTCTCAAGCAACTTCAGACCTACTTTCCGAGTATGAGTAATGAAAAATACATTTTCTAAAGTGAAATCTTCTACTGACTCCGCTTCGGCCTTTATCGATGTTACTTTTTATTACTTTAACAGTTTAACAGTTATTTATTTTTTTAAATACATTCAGAATAAAAAATATAGTGTGGTGTGTAGTGTAATTTCAGGGTCGTTTATGTAAGATGAAAAGTAAGACTATTAATGACTATTAATCTCCAAAAAAACAAGATAATAAAAAAAAACTATTAAGTAAGTACTACTTTGTTTTTACTGACTTACCGCCGCACTCAGAGTCGACTTTAATGATTACTTAGTTAAGTATACATTTTTAAAACAAAATTGCCGCAATCAGAGACGTTCAGTAAATTAATGTTAATTGCCATTTAATGAGATGTAACTTAATTAGTTAAATGCCAATTAACGTTAATTTATTAAACTTGTCTGATTGCGGCAGTTTTGTTTTAAAAATCTATACTTAACTAAGTAATCATTAAAGTCGACTCTGAGTGCGGCGGTAAGTATATCGAGGAGTACAATGCTGGATACGCGGTGCAAACAACTCTATTAAATTACGAAGGTTTATTTGTTACCAGATTTGTAATTAAATCAATATACCGAACGAGGTCTGAATGGAAATAGCAGCAATTAAAAAAAGAAAAATTTACACGTCATTGTAATTAATTAAAGAAATTAACCAAATAAAAAAGGCAAAATATGCAAAAACAAATTAAAAACACACGGCAGAAGTGAAGCCTTCTTTATAACATAATACCTACTTGCATTCTATCTCATTCCCTCGCAGGATAATTTCTATTTATGAATATACCAGCTGTGCCCCGCGGTTTCACCCGCGGTAATTTCGGAGTTACCGCGCGAATTCCGGGACAAAAAGTACCCTATGTCCCTCTCTGTATCTCTGATGCATGCCAAATTTCATCCAAAACCGTTCAGCCGTTTTTGCGTGATTGAGTAACAAACATCCAAACATCCAAAAATCCAAAAATCCACACTTTCACATTTATAATATTAGTAGGATTAATTGTATCTTTTGAGTGTCGCTTTTTCGTTTCATCGAATGTTCAAATCACAACGGTGCAAGAGAAGTTTTCACTTCAAAAACGTACTGTCATCATCAACTTGAGGAAATCTAGAGTCGTTTCCATTGTATCTCTACATCGTCGCAGCAGGCTTGTTCGGGTACCTACCTACTGTGTGTGATTTATTCCGGTGGAGCTGCCACAATATGTCACCCGACATCGCCCAAACGGCCCACATTTAGTACAGATAGTAGGTAAGTAGGTACGGTCGTGGCAGCTCGATACAATTCCGATTTTCGTTTCGAACGATTCAAATGTGGGATTCGCTGAAGTTGAACATGAGGTATTTTTTTTTATGTCATAGGGGCAAACAGGCAGGTGGTACACCTGATGGTAAGTGATTACCGGCGCCCATGGACATCTGCAACACCAGAAGGCATGCAGGTGCGTCGCCGACCTTTTTTTTTTTTACGTGAGGAGGGGAAAATCCCTTATGGACCCCTGCCAGCCCGTGTCGGCAGGGAGTGTCCGACTCACACGGACTAAAAACCCCTCCTCCAGGCCACTCGCGTGGCGACTGCCCGGGACCATGTTCATAATTCGTCAAGCAGCCGCCGAGTGTTACCTTATGGTTCCCTCGTGCGTTTTTCTTCCTCACGTTCGTAGGCCTCTTTTTGTTTCATTATCGAGGTGATGAATGCGTCGCCGACCTGGAATGGGGATGGGAACTTGCTTTCAAGTGGGGCTGCCGGAACCACCGTTAGGTGCTCGGCGACAGATTTGCAACTTGTTGGTGGTATAATATAAAAATTAAAATGGTACAATAAACAGGTGTTTTAAGCGCATCATTAGTAAAAATAGAATAATAGTGTTATGTTTGGACATAATTACACAGTGCCACCTGGTTGGGACTATTGGTAACTAGTATTGCTAACTAAGCAAAGACTATTGATTTGGTTGCCGAAAGATTGTTTGACTTTACTTACGAGTATTTCAATGATTTTAATAAACCGTTATACTTCATTTTGTAATATTATTAAAACGTCAATATATAATACTAATATTAGGTATAAATGTGAAATTGTGTATGTTTGGATGTTTGTTACTCAATCACGCAAAAACGGCTGAACGGATTTGGATGGAATTTGGCATACGAGTTTTCAGGAGGACATAGGGTACTTTTTATGCCGGGATTCCTGTGGGAACTCCAAAATTACCGCGGGTGAAACAGCGGGGCTCAGCTAGTTACATTATAATATAATATCTACTTGTGAAACAATTTTCGCTGAGCATAAAATCTTTCCGTATCTTTTAGGGTTGCCTGAATTAAATGAAATCCCACTTTTGTAGGCGTAATATTATTTCATATTATCACACGTGTTCAGACCCTAGTTATTCAAACAATAACCACTTAAGAGATAAGGTTTAAAAGCAGGTCAGTGTTTGTAATCTTCTCCACCCTATGGTTGAGTTTTTTTGTTGAACATTCATGAGATATTCATATTAGTGTCAATTTTGACACTCGCTCATCTTAAAATTCTCAACTTCATGAATTTAAGTACCTACCCACCTAAAGGAATTTAATTATAATTTTAATAATTCACATTCAGCTACTATAATTTAAGTACCTCTTTATTGTATTTTATTGTTCATTACAATACAAAGACAAAGTCATTGATTAAAAAAATTCAGTATTATAGGTAGGTATACGTCGTTATACCGAGTACCTTTTGAGTACAAGTAGATATGGACGCCGATAAGCAATAACGTGTTAACCCACAAAATTAAGTTATTGATACAAAACCCTTTATTGTGAGTTACAGAACGTTTTTTAACTATGTGTTTACTTTGTCACATTGTTTAAATAGCGAAAAAAAGGTTGAACATAAAAAATGTTGACAAAAAATGGCGCTATAGTTTTAAAACACAATTTACTCAAAATTTCTCCAGTGTGGGTTAACACACTATTGCTTATCTATGTCTATACATCAATGGACAGTACATAATATAATGTAGAGATCACATCAGAATAACCACAGTTTCTCTATTAAAATATTCTGTGTGTCGCTTTGTCCCTCACACAACATAGCGTAATACTTCCAATTAGTGAGGGATGACAGATGTCACGCTCCGATTTAAGGGTGCCCTTTTGAACCCTTTGACAGATTCCGCCGGAGCACACAGCGTTTAAGCAACCCAACCCCCTATCGGTCAATTAATTCACAACGCAACTGATGTCTCTATTTACTAGGAATTTTTAGGTGAAAATTAAACGGGACGTTTGTAACCTTGAAGCTAAACTAACCACAGTCATGTAATGAGAAATCATAATTGATGACACTTAGAAATACCTTCCTAAATAATGATGAACTTCATTCAATATTCTGTCTGCCAAAATATAACCTCTTTCATCACATTTCCTACTTACTACATATATTTTGCGTTAGACCTTGCCTCAACGCCAAGTTCTTTAATTTGACCTTAAAAAATGTAATCCTCTCTTCCGAAATGAACTTCTTCAAAAAAAAGCACCAGAAGTGTACACGAGAGTAGATAGGTAATGAGGGTTACAAAAAAGGGTTAGTGATATCTCCTGGAGAGGCGCCATTTCTCTCGAGTCGCCTCTTTGCCCCGTATACATTATCGGAGTTGAGTGAAAAAGCTGCACAAATATAAAGAGTCGTACGTAAAGTTGAGTCCACACACAATTTAGCTGCTGATTTTTTTATATTACTTATATACTCAATCTTCATAAACAATTAGGGGCGTTTAACGCGTGTCTAAAAGGTAATGATTTAATTTTCTATGGATATTTGTAGTTAAACTTGCCGGGCGATTATTCTTGATTTAATGAAAATTTCACTTGCCCGTTTGCCCCCTATGACATAAAAAAAACTTTCCATTTAATCGTGAATGAAAATAATTAGGTAAGTTCAATGACACCAGCTAATAATGTAATAGCTTACTATAGGATCAAGTAGATCTGTGTGTTGTGAAGTGGATTATTATTATTATTAAGTCAATTGTTCCAAGTATACATTCGAGCCACCATATAACTGTACAGAGATACTAGAGTCTCCGATAATTAAACGATTTAATGTGTTAAAACTGACAATGAGAGTTTTATAATAATCACCATTAATTTACTTAGAAAGAATAACTATCCCTACTAATATTATAAGTGCGAAAGTAACTCTTCCTGTCTGTCTGTTTCGCTTTCACACCTTAACGGCTCAACCGATCATCATGAAATTTTGTACACACGTTGTCAGAGGTACAAATAAGGACAAAGGGTACTTTTTATCTCAGAATTCGCGCGGGAACTGTGAAATTAACGACAGTCAAATCTCATGAAATTTTGCATGCACATTGTTAGGGGTACAGAAAAGAGGGTACGTTGTATCTCGGAATTCCTGCGGGATCTCCGAAATTTCTACGCTTGAAACCACAGATAACCGCTAGTAGATTAATAATTATAATGGGAAAAACCACATTCCACGCCACAATTATCAGTTTCACTCTATTTATTATACGGGGTGTGAAGTAACCGCTACTGTACTAGTAGCGGTACGCTGTGTGGTTGTGCATGTGGCTTTATCATCCCTTTATTTTCTGAAAAATGACTGGTTATAGGAAGAGTTTTCGTGAAACAGTCCTAAATAAACTTTCGAGTTCGAATCGTATAGAGGTAACTGAGAGCAATCGAATGTAGAAACTTGGCGTCGCTTGAGTAAACTTCTCACTTTCCTTCAATCTTTGCTTCGTCGAGGTAGTTACCATGTGCAAGATTTTCATTTTAGGAAAGTGGACATTTTAGGAAAGTGAACGTTTTAGGAAAGTGAACGTTTTAGGAAAGTCTACATTTAAGGAAAGTGGGCATTTTAGGAAATTAGACGTTTTAAGAAAGTGGATATTTTAGGAAAGTGGACATTTTAGGAAAATGGACATTTTAGGAAAATGGACATTTTAGGAAAATGGATATTTTAGGAAAGTGGACGTTTTAGGAAAGTGAACGTTTTAGGAAAGTCTACATTTAAGGAAAGTGGGCATTTTAGGAAAGTAGACGTTTTAAGAAAGTGGATATTTTAGGAAAGTGGACATTTTAGGAAAATGGACATTTTAGGAAAATGGACATTCTAGGAAAATGGACATTTTAGGAAAATGGATATTTTAGGAAAGTGGACGTTTTAGGAGAGTGGACATTTTAGGAAAGTGGTCAGTTTCGACCCGAAGACATAAGATTAAAGATATCTACATAAGCTCACACTTGTCTCCCAGAGGGGTAGGCAAATATTATGAACTTCAATTTGCTACGATTGTTACACACATCACACAAAGCTGACACGCGGTTTCAACTGCGTTATATCGGTTTTTTTTGTCCGTTGTGTCGTCCGTTGGATTACTTAAATACTTAAACCCCTGAAAAACGTGTTACTTTGTTCCGATTTTCAAGACTCATTTACAATGAAAACTTTCAACCCCTGGACTTTCAATAAATCATTTTTAGTGGTTGCACACATTATAAAAAGCGGGTTTGGTTACTTTTGCACGTATAATAAATAATTTGATCACCGTGGTTACACCTGCGTTAACTTCGGAGTCGCCGCGGGAATTCCGGCGAGTAAGAGTACCCTTACAATATGTCCTTTTCCGTACCACTGACGACTGCATGCATACAAAATTTCAGGATGATGGAACCTGTTACATTTTCTCGCCGTAAATATACGTGGTTACTTTCTTTTTTACAATGTATATATACCACTAGCTGTGCCCCGCGGTTTCACTCGCGGTAATTTCGGAGTTCCCCCGGGCATTCCGGGATAAATAGTACCATATGTCCCTCTCTGTACCCCTGACAACGTGCATGCCAAATTTCATCATAATTCGTTCAGCCGTTTTCGCGTGGTTGAGTAACAAACATCCAAACATCCCAGTGCAGTACTTTAATAAAAGAGTAGAATCCGCGATTCTGTACATTGAATATTTTTGACAAATTTTGACAGGGAGTGATGAAAGAAGAGTAACCAACCACAAAAAAAGAATTTTTAAAATTATTTTCTGTCTGTCTGTCTGTTCCGATAATCTCCGAACCTACTGAACGGATTTTCATGCGGTTGATTAAGCTAAACCTGGAGCTACATATAGGCTTTGTTTCATTTAAATCGGATGTTGGGAAAAGAAGTTGTCATACAAAAACGTTTCATGCGGGTGTAACCGCGGGGCACAGCTAGTTTTAATATTAGTAGGACTAATAGGATCTGTCTGGCACGATAATATCCGAATCTACTCAACGGAGTGTCATGTGATTTTCACTGATGGATTAAGTTTAGCCTGGAGCAACTTTGTTTTATTCAAATCAGATGTCGGCAAAACAAGTTCTTCTATAAAAGCTTTTCGCGCGGGTGAAACAGCGGGGCACAGCAAGTATAAAATATAAACGTATCGATGATGTATCTTAATTTATTTCGGTGTTGATGATTCAGTTTGAAAACCTCTTTCAGAATGATTTTGTTTTTGTTATTATCTGTTCAGTTATGAATAATAGCTATTCAGAAATATATTTTGACACATTCGTAACAATTGAAATACCGACAACAGTCTATTTCCTTATCAACAGTTGAAGTTTCAATATCTAACAGCCAATAATAACTCCACTCCTAATCAACATTGTGTAACTTTACCTACCAACTGCCGACTAATTGATTTATAACGAAATTTTCTATTTCCCCTCAAAGATACTTCTAATTGATCCCCATGTTGCTCGAATTTCTACCTTAACACTATGAGCGTAAGGTTGGTTAAAACGTGTTAGGGTATTAGCGTCGAAGCTATAATAACTTGAAGGGTGACAGTTTGGAAACAAGCAACATTGTAATTGTTATTAGAAAGTTAAATTTATGCGTTAACTTTACTTATAGTAGTGCTATTCTGTGACTCAGAGGCGGTAAGATGAGCGTTAACTAGGGTTTTATAATCCTTACTAATACTATAAATGAGAAAGTGAGTTTGTTTGTTACGCTTTTACGCCTTAACGTCTCAACCGATCATCATGAAATTTTGCATGCACATTATCAAGACTACATAGAAGGACATAGGGTATTTTTCGTGCTGGAATTCCCGCGGGATCTCCGAAATTTTTGCGGCTGAAACTGCGGGGAACAGGTAGTAAAAATATAATTAGTTGTTCAAAGGTCACGTGGTTTTCGAAATTTGGTATTAAGTCAGTGAGTGGTGACCTTTTGCTTTCATTTGGAAGATAGTAATTAACAAACTTAATAAAGTTAATGGCAAACTTCTCTTCAATCGTGTCAACTTAGCCACCAAAAAATAATCAAGACAATCTCTATAAGCGAGCTTTTTAAATAACCAATTGCTGGATCTTTTTTGACACAACTAAAATGTACCGAAAAATTGAAGGAAATGTTGAATTTAAATCGCCATTTAACTTTATGAGAGATATCTGCTGAATTATCCTGAAGTATCAGACAATTACATGCAAACCAGTCAACAAGCTTCGGAATGGCGTCTTTCGACTGAACCAAAAAGTAAAGGTAATGTTGACTGTTTTCTTTGATTTTCGCAGTGTTGTGGGAGTCAGAACTAAGTTTGTTATTTGTTGGTATACATAACAAAAGTCGATTGATGAATTGAAAGGAAAACAGATTAAATTTATGCACAAGGATTTATTCTGTGAGGGGATTTCTCCCACACAACCTTTGAGTGATCAACAGGATCTGTAGTAAACATTGACGGACGAAGAGATAGAGTAGTAGTAGTAGCAGAAGTAAGAGCCACATGGCCAAACGGTAAATATGTGTTTTGCGGCATTAGAGAGAGCAAATTCGTCGAAATACGCCCGATTTGTGGAAAGAAACGGTTTAGATTTTTCACCAAGACAATGCATCTCTCAAACTAGGTATCATTGTGAACGATTATCTGATCAAAACTTCAACACATACCATCACCACCCCAACGTATTCACCTGATATGACTCGCGTCGACTTTTTCTCTTTCCAAAACCGAAATTGCCACTTCAAGGCACCCTTTTTCAATCGATAGAGGACATAAAAAAGCATTCGCAGCGAGAAATTAAACTATTTCGAAAAAGGCTTAAGTACAAAATGTTTTGATGATGATGATGTCCATTTGTATTGTATTGTAATTTGATGATTGTATTATTTCTGCATTATATTAGAAAGGGCGTACCTTAAAGGTGGTTAAATAAATTTTGATGAATAATAGCAATTTTGTATTCCATTCACCAATTCCTGATACTTTTTTCACAAAGCAGTATAAAGACGTAGTTTGTAATTTTAAATGTTAAGAATAATCTCTGGAACTACTATACTGCACTGATAAGAAGCTAACACTTTATCCCGAATTTTCTTATCCCTAAGGAGTTCCTGGAGAAATTGACAGATGGGGAACAGCTAAAAAGAAAACATCTAAATCCTAAACACAAATCACGAACCAAGTTATCTTTCAACGTTTCATTTCAAAGAGAAATTAAAACGTACTTATGTAATTACTCACTCGAACATCACAGGTTTTCCAGACAGATTCCGACCGGTTAAGTTTACGTAATTAGAAAACTTCCAGGAACTTCTAGTGAGCGCAGCGGAGGTAAACAAGTTGTTCAACCATTTTTCATATCCATACATCGACCCACACGTTACTCAACATAATCTACGTACCTACTATACCTATATTTAAGTAAGTGATTAATTCTTTTATACGTGTGTTTGTCACTAAATTACTACTAAACAGGATTTCTTTGTGTGTGCTTAGTTAAGTCCATGACAGCGTAGATTCACAGTTGGACCAGGCTCGTGGCATTGCTTTTTAAATTTTAGTGCAGGACGGCGTTTCTGAAACTGGAATCTGGGTTTTTGAAAGAAGCATGTCTTAATTTGGAGATCAATCTTACATTAACTTCATTTTGGCATCATTGAATTTTCGCCATAATTGAAGAAGTAGAAGAACCGATTTTTATTAATAAAAAACATTGTCATTGGCAGAATTATAATGATAGAAGAAGAAGAAAGAAAAGAAGAATAATTGATTGACGTTTTGCTGCAAAGTAGATAGGTACTGTAATCTTAATGTAGTGTAACATACTCTATTCATCAGAATTCAATGACAATTATAGTTTATGACCCTTATTTGTTGTCGATGGCAGTTTTTAACACGACCTTTGAGGGTCAAACCAACCAATAACATAACATAATCGATATCAGAAACGTATCTACCGCTCAAAAATCGCTCAACGAGCACATATTTTCTTCGTTCAAAACTTGGTACAAATTACTTCCGTTGAGCGCGCCAGCGGCACCGCCGCGGCTCCCACATTCGAAAGTTTCGCAATTAACGGTTCACTTGTTACACAACTGCTGATTGATGCTCCCGAGGTTCTACCGTAGTCTTGTCGTTCTATTACATGTTCATACATCTCTTACAAAACTAATACAATAACATTTATGATTGTGTGTACCGATATCGTGTTGTTGCTTAGCGCTCGAACCGCTAGCTTTGGCAGACAAACTGAAACTACATATAAATTCAAATCCTTATTTCACTATTTTATTTCTATTTTATTTCAAGTTTGGGCGTTAGTATTGTAGGTCTATTTAATGTAGTGGATTTTGCGGGGCTCATCTTCCGATGATTAACGTAATTTAGGCATTGGAGGGTGAGTTTTGCAGGATCCTTGGTGTGTCTGTTTGTCTTGTATAATAGCAATAAGCGATATAGCGAGAACGTGCCTGCCGATAAACTGTTTTACAGTTTGGCAGATAGTAATATTTTAAAAATATCTTTTAATAAATAAATAAATAATAAAAAAAAAAACTTAATATGTTTTTCTACCTGTTTGTTTGATTTGGATTTTCATGCGGTTTTCACTAATAGATAGAGTGATCATGAGCAAAGTTTATATCTATTGTTTATCCTAGAGTCCCCACGGGAACTCTAAAATTACCGCGGGTGAAACCGCGGGAGACAGCTAGTATATTATAAAAAAATTTGCTTATGGCCTTAGGATTAGGACACAGCAAAAGTTATAAACTTAAGCCCGCATTCAGAGTCGTTTTAATGATTACTCAATTACTTAATTTTAAGTAAAAACTTTAATTAAATCAAAAGTGCCGCATTCACCGACGTTCATTAAATTAATGTTAATTGACACGTATCTGCGTGCTGCAGTTTTGTATTTAAAATATTTACTGAAAATTAAGTAATCATTAAAACGACTATGAATGTGGCCGTTAGTTATACATTAAGTTTAGCAAACATGTCATGTTTAAACAATGAAAGTGTGAAGATTGTAAAAGCTAAGTATAGTTTTTACAGTAACAATAAAAATCTTCCGTTTAAACTTGTTGGGTGGAAAACATAAAACGTTTGAGAACTATTTTACTACATAGGTTGTGGACAATGTATGGAATAAAAAAAAATTGCAACAGCAAGATGCACGTGGAGTTTGACCGAACCTAGCATTGATCGGCCCCACTTTCAGCCCCACTTTCAGTCGAAATATAACAATTTACCAACTAAACCTTCTCATTTTGACTTCTAACTAAACATCTATACATTTTGCATGGGAACTACAGCCTTAATAGACTCTCTGTTGATTTCGTTTAAAATGGATCTCCTTACTATTTACATTTTATCGGCGAGACGGATTCTGCTGAACTTACTTAAAATTGCAGGATCAGGAACATTCTTGTTTGTAAATTTTACTTATTTTTCAAGAAAATTAATTATTTGGCGGTGTGCTACACTTAGTGCTCTTTTTTTAACTAATAATCTTTTCTTTTACAAAAGTTCTAAAAAAGTTCGTAATAATTGTGTTGTAGCTCATTCCAATAATGACCTTTACAACGATCAGTAAAAATCGACTAAACAATTTCATGCAGGAAGTCTTTATACCATAGGAAGGTACATTAGAATCTTATATTTTAGGTAAATTTGCACAAAATAACGTAGTTTCTGGTAAATAAAATGTTGTAGTTAAGTACCTTGCAATTACCGAAATTTTACTCATAACGCTCTTTATTTGAATTTTTCTATTCAAATCCAAGTTTATAACATCTAATAACTTTAGAAAACCTTAATATTGTATATTTAGCAAACAACCTTAAGCTAACATTACTGTAGACTTTAGAAAGCTTAAAACATCAAAGTCAATGTTCTTTAATAAGTTTTGTTAGCAACATTTCTAATGCTAAAGGTATAGGAAACAGGACGCAAGCCGATGTTTAAGACGCAATAAATTTTTGGAGTATAAAACCGTTTCACGTTGAAATTGGATTTACCGACGGATTGTACTATGTTCCTAGTTCCTACAATCTTTATTTCACTCAATTTTACGAGCTACATCGAACGCTTGACACGGGCCAACCTGTCTATGTATGGTTCCCTCACGTTTTCATTCTTGTAGATATAAAAAATGCAACAGGCTCGAGTAGCGATTACGAACAGGTAACTGCTGGGGACCAATAGACAATCAGCATCAAAAGAAGCACGTATGCTTTTGTCAGGTCACAACAATTACAAGCCTAAGGATCTTCACGAAAACCGTTTCAGCGCACCTCATGCAATATTTTGACCCAAAAACAAAACAATGTGATCGTAAATTTGAAGACACTTTTTTTTCCTATACACACACACCCCAAAGATGCGAAAAAAAATAATAGATTTTAACGAATCATTGGTAAGAAAATTGACAAAAAACTTATGTTACTACAGTTTTCATAGGTAGATTAAGCTTAGCCTGGAGCTACATATAGGCTTTGTTTCATTGAAATCGGACGTCGGAAAAACAGTTGTTACTTAAAAACTTTTCACGCGGGTGAAACTGCGGGGCACAGCTAGTTAATAATATGCAAAAAGTGTCTCTACTTCTGAACGTCATCAAAATTTAGCTGCCTAAAGTAGGTAGGTACGTACCAAGTCAAGGTCAAAGTATGTACGTAAGTTTCTTACTTATATAGTTTTAACATAAAAATATTCCACTAAGTGGCTGGCACCGCTAACCTGATTAATGTTCAAGCTGAAATGCAAGAATTAGGTAATCGGTAATAAAAGATTATTCGCTTCCATTTAGCGAAACTTATCGCTCGGCTGGCTTTCTAGTTTTTATAGTGACGTGAACTTTAGGAAACTAAAATTTTATCGATACGAATCCTACTGATATTATAAACGCGAAAGTTTGTAAGAATGTATGGATGGATGGATGTTTGTTACTCTTTCACGCAGAAACTACTGAATGGATTTAAATGAAAGTTTACAATAATATAAATCTATAGATTATACATCAGATTAACGCATAGGGTACTTTTTATCCCGGAATTCCCGCGGGAACTCTGAGATTAGCGCGGGTGAAACCGCGGGGCACAACTAGTTTATTAATAAACTTACGGCCGCACTCAGAGTCGTTTTTGTGATTACTTAATTTTAAGTAAAGATTTTTAAAACAAAATTGCCGCACTCAGAGACGTTCATTAAATCAATGTCAGTTGACATTTAATTAATTCAGTTAAATTAATGAATGGACGTTTCTGAGTGCGACAATAAATTGTAATCATTTTTGTAGGTATGAAAAAATGGATCTGGTAATCAAGTTTATATGATTTGTTATATGGATGCTTAGATTGAACGCACTTTTTTGCAAATTCAGCAAATTTGCCTCCCAAATGGTTATTAAAAATAACCCAATCTGCTTCGGTGACTAATCAATATAACGTTTTTGTTAACGGGACCGTCGGTTTTGCGATTTCCGATATTAATATGGGCCTATCACCATCAATCTCAACTTTACATCATTACAGATGAATGTACAATGTAAGGTTAAAATAACATTGTTAAATAGATAGGAACAGTCTTTCAAATGAGGCTGTCGATACTCACAATAGGGATGTGGACTACTTTTGAAAATCAAAATTCTAATTAGTCCGTCAGTTAGAAAATAAAAAAACAGTAGACACGTATTTTTTGCTTTTTCAAATAAATTAAAATATACAGAGATAAAGTGGATTAAAGTGTAGGGTGAGGGGGTCGTGACGTCACTAACCGCTAAAACCGCCATACAAACTGTCAGAATAGTGACGTCACGCGAAATTTCAACTCAATATATCGCCGTTATTTTTTGATTACGTAAAAAAAGAAAAAATACGTGTCCAATATTTTTTAATAATCTACAAGACGGACTAAAAACTAAAAATTAGTCAACATGCCCATTAGGTGCTTGACGACAGATTTTCAACATGAGTTACTACCTAGTCAGTCGGGCACCAAAAAAGGTACCCTACCACCATAGTTTCCTCGAGTCTTATCCTTTATCCTATTATTATTTCACTAGCTATGCCCCGCGGTTTCACCCGCGGTAATTTCGGAGTTCCCGCGGGAATTCCGGGATAAAAAGTACCCTATGACCTTCTCTGTACCCTTGACAATGTGCGTGCCAAATTTCATTCAAATCCGTTCAGCCGTTTTTGCGTTATTGATGCGATTAAACGTATGCGAGGATAAGAGCTCGAAAGCGCAATTTCATCCGACTTGCTTCAAATGTATCGTTACTGCTCAGCTCCTATGTGTCTTAGCGTTATGTTATATAGCCTATAATCTGTCCAGGAGTAAGAACTACAATCGTACCAAGTTTGATTAAAATAAAAGGGTTAAATGGGGTTCCGGGTTCGATTCCCGTTGGGGGTGGACTTTCCATTTTCCAGTCTGGGTGTGTTTATATAATATCTATAGTATAATATATAAGTAATTCTATGTAGTATATACCACGTTTGCTTGGTTTCCACGACACAAGCTAATAATAGCTTAGTGTGGGATCAAGTAGATCTGTGTGTTGTGATGTGGATTATTATTATTATTTTTGCAGCTCACTACTGACCGTCTTTTCTTGAAGGAAAAGATGGCGTAGGATGACTCCTTATTATTATTATTATTATTATTATTATTATTATTCCTTCGTAGTTTTTGACCCATGCATGCACATACAGACAGACAGACAGACGAAAATTTACTGATTGCATTTTTGGCATCAGTATCGATCACCATCCATCCTCCAATATTAATTTTGAATATATATTCAATGTACAGAATTGATCTCTCTACAGTTTTATTATAAGTATAGATATATATTAGTATCGATAAACTATAAGTATCGATAAACCCTATCAAGTCACTAGTGGGCTCCATAGTCGGTGGCATACGCAATGTGGCATGACTATTATAACAACGGACTTTGCCCCATGGGATATCTTGGTTGCGTGGGCATCAGTTGACAATAGGGATGTGGACTAGGTACTTTTGAAAATCAAAATTGTAATTAGTCCGTCAGTTAGAAAATAAAAAGACAATAGACACGTATTTTTTGCTTTTTTAAATAAACTAAAATATACAGAGATAAAGCGCATTAAAGTTTAGGGTGAGGGGCTCGTGACGTCACTAACCGCTAAAACCGCCATACAAACTGTCAGAATAGTGACGTCACGCGTAATTTCAACTCAATATATCGCCGTTATTTTTTGATTACGTTAAAAAAAGAAAAAATACGTGTCCAATATTTTTTAATAATCTACAAGACGGACTAAAAAATAAAAATTAGTCAACATGCCCATTGTCGCGTAACAATATAATATAATACTATGAAACATATAGTAATGTTTTGTAAATAGATAGCAATAAAGAAAATACCTGCTATAGTATAACAATTATGGATTTTAGAAGATAACTAAGGAACTTTAACTATTATAGTGCAGCTTATTAAACATGCGGACTTTTTACTTTACATTACCACACAGGGCGGAATTTTTTACTACCTATCGCACTAGTGCGTTTTTTTTTTCATGTCTTTTCCCTGTGAAACATGTCGTTTCAATCGTGTTAGCATTAGTCATTAAACAATTTCGATTGCGGCTCGAGCCGAAGAGCGTAATGGTGACTCAAGTTCAATAGCCAACTTAGCGCACTTGTATCATAATGTAGTAACTTAGATAGATAGATAACTCTTTATTGCACACCAAACTAAAAAAAAAGTGTTTACAAATTTTCTTACATTTAACTTAAAGGTATATACAAAAGGCGGCCTTACCGCTTAAAGCGATCTCTCCCAGGCAACCTTTGAGTGGACAGATTCATAAGAGAGAGGAAATTGGATAGGTGTTTACATAATATATTAGTTAGGAAAATGCAATTAGTATAAAATACATAATGTGATTACATACAATATATTATATATCAACAGCATACGCAACTATAATATAAAAAAATAAAAAAATTAATACGTAACTTATTAAAGTTAAAAACGTCACGCACGCCGCCTTGGGCATTCTCGCCTCCATAACTTATCCCAAGTGTGGAACATAATAAAATATCTTGTTTACAACGGAATTGTCCGCGCGGACCTGCGTGCGCCCTCTTTATACTCGTACCTCCGAGCTGTGCACCGTTGCCATAAATCCCTTGGCGAGTCTTGTTAAAGCCCCGCAATATACATCCTGCTACGTTTTAATGCTTTATAAACTATTATTTAGTATCACTGTTGTTTTTAAATTGAGTCCGGACGAGGATTCTAACAGCGTAATCATACTAGCTATTTCTGCCAGTGTTATCATGAAATTAGTTGTAAAAAAAAAACTAATCACATGTGACAGAAGTCAGACTCAGATTCGACTTTTAAATTTTACTGTCAAAGTGTCAAAAGAAGTTTCAAAAATAGTTTGGAAATATTATTATACCTAGCGCTATGTAGTTATAGACGTACACTTTATAACACGTCGCCACTTTGTCCCAAACTAGACAGCTGATTTAGATAGATAGATAGATAACTCTTTATTATATGTATACAAAAAGAAAATATTTTCATAAAAATTCTTAACACTAACATAAAATATGTCCAGTAATAACCTTTTTTTTTTATTGTAATTGCCACAGAGCTAATAAATTAACTAGAGAAGACAATATGTAGACTGGGCAGTCGCACTACCGGTTGCAAAGGAAGTTAGAGCAAACGCTCTAACTTTCCCAAAACTTCTTTTGCTGCCATCCCAAGTCTATTTACCACAATGGGTATTCCTAAAACTATGAATTTTGAAAACAGTGATTAAGTAAAAACATAAGTAACCACAAAGTGTTTAATACAGTCATATCTTTACGTTAATGAATGTTTTAGAGCGTGATGCATAGTTTTGTGTGCGAAAATCACCCGGCAACACTGGTTTTAGAATAGAAGAATAGAATAGAATAGAATAATTTTTTATTGCGCAACAGACACACACACACAAAACTTAATAACAAAATCACAAACAAATTCATCACAAACTAAACTTAAAAAGAAAAAAGATATTGGTTGGCTGGTTTTGGTCGCGGTGTGTCCCTGCTGCTGCAAATGGCAGCTGACTCAGCATATGCTGAGGATGGGAACCCTCAGCGCTGGTTTTCAGTCAGCGCCAGCAGTCCCACGAGCGTCCCAGAGTGCGGCGCAGCGAAGCAGAAAAATAGATACATAGATACATGATAATGAGTTCACAGTATAATTAAATAATAGATACCATACATACGTAAATAGAATACAAATTAGATAAATACACAATATCATAAATTATATACAATCATTTTATAATAACTCAATACATACATATTTAATATACACATACACATCATATCAATACATATATGCATATATACACACACACACACACATACATACATGTAAATGCACACGACACAAACACGAGATAGCCGAAAACGGACATTCCCGATGCAACCACGGGGTCAAAGGGTCATAGTCAGTTACGGCGAGAAGTTTGGACAGGTACGGAGAGATTCTGCTGTTCCAGCAGGTATGCCTTGAGCTTGCGCCCAAAAACATATCTACTAGATGCGTCTCGGACTGGAGGTGGAATGTCATTCCAACACTTGGACGCCGCAAACTTGAAGCTACCACGAAAAGCTGCCGTTCGATGTGACGGAGTGAGAATTTTGTCTCTGTGTATGGAGCGCTGCCGGGATGACCACTCCAGCTTTTTATATAGGTACTCGGGAGCCTTATTGCGTACCACACCAAACATTAGCGAGGCCAGATGGAGGCGCCTACGGGATTCCATATTCAGGAGCTTTGCAGCGCTCAAGTAAGGCGTGACATGGGATCTGAAAGGAATTTTAAAACAGAAACGAGCACATGCGTTTTGTACTCGTTTTCATCTGTTTTCATACTAAATGAAGAAGGGACATCCTTCTTTCTGCTATTTTCTGTTCTGTTGTAATTATTAATTACCTAGCTTCTTAACATAGGTACAACAGCTAGAAGCCGAACGTGAAAACCAATTGTGTAGCAGATCAATATTTCCAACGTGACTCGATAATTGCATAATCTTAAATGGACGTCGATAAGCAATAACATGTTAACTCACAAAATTAAGTTATTAATTCAGAACAACTTATTGAGAGTTAAGGAACGTTTTTGAAATATGTGTTTACCTTATTACATTATTTAAATATGTAACTAAATATACTAAATATTGAACATAAAAAATGTTGACACAAAATGGCGCTATAATTTTAAAACACGATTTACTCAAAATTTCTCCAATGTAGGTTAACACACTATTGCTTATCTGTGTCCAAATATGGAACACGTATTTTATACCCTTTTTTATTTTTTATTTTTTTCAAACACGCCATAATAAACAGCCATATCAAGATGCTCTATTCCATCCACGAATTGTCGAACGGAATGCTGTACAATTTAAAAACATTGCCAGTGCAATAAAAATGGTGTCCACAGACTAAACACAACTAGTGCAGTGAGACGCGTAAATCTGGCGGGCACACTTGGCTGACACAAATCGGGAGTTTGGCAACATTCCAACACACAGTAGGTAATGGTACGTGCTGAGGCCTCAAGACAAAGCGGATTATAACTAAGAGCTAACGTATGTTATTATATTATTTATTGCTATCTGTCCCCCACACGGCTCCATTCGTATCAATTTCGGAGTTCCCGTAGGAATTATGCGATAAAAAGTTACCTATGGTATTCAGTTCAATTCAATCAAAGTTCTTTATTAGGTAAGTACTTTGGATTGGCTGTTGCAATCACTTATAATCGTCAGCAGGGCGACTAGAACTACAAATTACCGTCAGTTCGGAATACGTCCTCTACTGAGAATAACTGACAAGAAACTCAGCAGCTGGCTGTCATTTTGTATTATAATGAATAAGATAATGATCGTACTTATACTATAAAGTAAGAGAACAAAAATATAAATTGAATAGAGCTATTCATTCCCAAACGTCTGTATCATTTAAATAGTCTACTACACTATAATATGCTTTATCGCATAATCTGTGTTTAATAATTATCTCTGTCTGGAATTCATTAATTGACAAATTAACGATGATGAACCTTGTAATTCAGGAACACAGTAGCTTTCTATAAGTGAATGAATTGTTAGAGTTGATTAAGAAGTTTTCGAGTTTATCTCTTACAAACAAACAAACAAACATCAAATCTTTATTGTACTTTATTAAATTAAATTGTACTTTATTAGTATAATATACTATACTATATTGTTGAAAAATAATCTCAATCTACTTTACCGATTTAAAAAATTGTTTCACTGAAACGAAGAATTCCTGAGTGACATAAATTTTATTCCGGAATTCCTACAGGAACTCCAAAATTAAAGCGAATGAGACCGCAGAGAACAGCTAATACATTTTGTATCGTGACCACACCGAAAGGGCGTAAACATATTAATAATAAATTTTCGATTGAAAAAGAATTGCCTAAAAATTGCCTTTTAATTGTCAGCGGGGGGCGATTAAAAATGTTGGGTATAATGAGCGAACACACCGACCGACAGAATGATTGATGGCGGTGTCATTGTGACCACGGATAGATAGAAGTTTCCCTGCCATCCGAAATATGAAAAGATGTACAAAAAAGGAAATTTAGAAAAAAACAAAAAAAAAATATACATACAATCGAACATAGAACCTCCTCCTTTTTGGAAGTCTGTTAAAAAATTACGAATTTCGCACGTTTTAATAATTGATCCATGGAATATACCTATGGTTAATCTGTGCTCAAACCATACTACTTCCGCTTCCGTTAACCACTGTATCAAATGATATTTGTTATTATACTTATTTACATAGAAATGGCTTAATCCTACTAATTTTATAAATGTGAAAGTGTGGATGTTTGGATGTTTATTACTCAATCACGCAAAAACGGCTGAACAGATTTGGATGAAATTTGGCATGCACATTTTCAGCGATACAAAAAGGACATAGGGTACTTTTTATCCCGGAATTCCTGCGGGAACTCCGTAATTACCACGGGTGAAACCGCGGGGCACGGCTAGTATTAAATAAATAAAATTAAAAATTAGAAACGTACGAGATCACTTTCCTTTTTTACACAATATGGCTTGGTAAAGGAAACAACAGAAACGAGACCAAAAAACTGACTTGTTTTTGTGTATTTTTTTTAAACATCTACTGATATACGCGCAGTGAAACATCATCCTAAGCAATTTTTCAACCTGCTCATTCCTACAAAAGATACTCTAAAATCATGGTCTGCCAAACAAATAGGCCTACTTTTTGCATTGTCATCGAAACGAGAAAACCGGGGCTAACTACGCAGACGGGCTGTTTGTGAGGATTCAGCAGATATTTTGACCTGTTTTTACTTACAATTGAGGTAAATTTAATACTAAAAATCCAAGTTGTACTCAGCGAGCGACATCCATAAAGTCATGAAGTCGATGTTCATAATACATATAAAGCAATGAGTTTTTTGAGATTATACTCTGGATTTCTCGAATCGATTCAAATAATTTTTGAAGAAGTATTCTTGTATAACGTAAGATATACTTTTTATAGTTTTGTTATCCGGAAAAGAGTTTCCCGCGCCTAAATTATTTGCATGATTAGCGTACTTTTCATCCCAATACAAAGAGTTTCTAAAACAATTACGAAATTGACACAGATTCTCATCGAGGGAAACAAGTTAGTCCTTTTTGATGCTTTATTTCCCTCCCAAAATATTTTTTTTTAAACCTATAAGATACTGGCCGGCAACAAACTTTTTTTTTTTTAAATCTAAGTAACTGGGTAAGGGGCAACAAGCCACGAAGTCATTCCGGGATTAACAGGTTTATAGACGGATAAATCCGCTGCAAAACTCCATCCGACAAAACAAACTATCGCACAGAAAACAACAATGTTGCAAAGCCTGCCGCCCGTGTCCGTTATTACGTACAGCGTCTCAAATTAAACCTCCTAGCATCGTAATTTCCTATTATGAACCGTTGTTTTCTACGGTTATATAAACCGACTTTATTAACTATAAAAATAAAGTGTCCCGAAGCCCTTTAGTACCGACTTACGGAGTCGCTTGTAATATGTACAAAGTGGAAGGTTCTGTGTGGGAGATTTTCTTTTCCTTTTTTCTGCACTGAGTGGAACTTTAATTTGATACCATCACTCTTGGACCATGTCCTCTTCTTTATTTATGGTTACGAATCACTGTGATGTATACGAAGCGTCAAGCAAAAACTGTAGACCTCTATCATTATCGAAATTGTTATTATTCCAAATCTCTTTTGCGAGATTTTCGTGATTAGGTACCTCGGGAACTATAATTATATTTTTCCGGAATTTAAGGTACCCTATATCCTAAAACAGCACCTAAAATTATTATATTATAACTCATGAAAAAAAATTCAGGGGCTGACTATTAACAAATTATATTATACCTCACTTCAAAAGTGTTTAAGTTCAAGTTATTTTCGACGGCATGGAGACCACCGCATCAACATGAATCATATATGTATACATATCAGATATAGAATTAATTATAATAACGTTAGAAATAGTCATCGCGCATGGATGAAATCAATAAATAGTACAAATAGATCGCTTTGTGATAATTTCAGAGTAATCGGAATAAATAATGTCTATCGTTTCGTTTCGTTATAGAAAACAAAAGAGAACCGGCAATTAAGCAGTCAACAGATGAAAAAATATTAATGCCCGTTGCGTGGACTAAGATTAACGACTCAAGGATCAATAAATCTAATATCGTTAATTGCTATGCCCATAACAAATGTCGCTTGACAGATGGATTGGATCGGTCGCTCTAAATTGGAGCCAGTAGTGCGTACTTGCCTGCATGTTTCTTCATATACTTCGTAGGAGATAAAAGAAGGCTTGATAACGAATTTAAATCAAGCTCAAAGCTTAAATTTAATGACTATAGCAACGATTTAATACAGTGTGAATTCGAACGGCTTATGTCAGATGGCAAAGTTGTTATGATTTCCAATACATTTAAAACATTAGTGGAAAGTTAAAGGAGATAGATAGAAGAGAAGAAAAGTTAATTTGAATTTAGATTATTAGAACTTCTCGATCAGCAATATGGTGACCATTCGAGCCAACCTTGTTGACCATCTGTTCCAGGATCAAAATAATCAAAACCATTTAGATACTAAATTCTAAAGTCCCTTTCATCTTTTCTTTTATGTTAATTGGGGCGGCGATGCCGTGCGAAAATTTTGCTAATGTCCAATTTTTGTTTTGGCAATAAATTTATTATTATTATTATTAAAAATGCTCCAATCACGGCATACATTCTACCTTCTACTTCTTTTTTAAAGCGAAACGCCAATGACAATGTCAGACTATTCCATAAGTTGTAACACGATTTGCTCGCAAACCATTTTCTTGCTCGGGGTTCAAAATTGATGTTTAAAGGTTACTGCAATAACGAAGACAATGCGACACGCAAGTACTCGATACCGCTTTCACCTTATAACCTCCAATAACCTTGTAAACAAATATAGCCGACTGATATTGACTTCGACTTTGATTGTCCATATCCCAGTGATGTGAATGTAATTCTCTTTGATTGGAAAATGAAAATTGAAATGTTAAGATCACTAGAATAGTTCATCTTTTCTTCAGTTCATTTTGTTTGTGACACTAGGTTCTATGTGTAAGTACCCCGCAATTTCACCGATGTGAATTTTGGAATTCTCTAGTGATACCTATGGTTTTGGCAGATTTACATAATTCCAGAAAGTTATCTACCGCTTCAAAATTTATAATTCAACGACAATTTTTTTTTTGCAGTACCTACCTAATAAGTTGTGCTGAGATATACTAGTAAAAAGGCAAAGACATACCTACAATTAGTCACCTACAAGCATGGTTCATTCAAACCTTGTATAAATGTGGAATAGTGCCTTGTGCGAGCAGTTATTACGAGATGCGCGTTCAAACAAACGGACAAACACTTCAAAAAAGTCTAAATGGATTATTGTGATGTTTCAAATGTACAGACACGCTAAGTCTAGTGTTTTATTATATGTAGAGATTATAGATACAATCTCTACATATAATAGCATTACAGTTGGCTGGATTATTCTCATATATAGTGATATACATACGTATTTAATAGGTAGTTGTACATATTATAATAATATCATTGCTCGTATATCATTCCCTCAAACATGGCTGTGTAGTGAAACTTTGACATTTCTCATCTTGTATACATATCACGGCTGCCCGTCACTCGCTGACGTCATCAAATTGCTGAATAGACCGACACACCTGGCGGAAAAAAAAAGTTCTAACATAAACACGCTGCGGCTCGTTGAAACTTGCTGTTGCAGCCGTGACGATGTGGCCATAAAATTTATAAGGTGACAGTAAAATTGTCTATTTCACATTTCATATTTAAGACATCACTTTCTGGTTGATTCTTAATTTACATAAATTGTTTTTCAAAACCGTGTTTTATCTTGTTAGGAACTTTTTTAGAACGTTTTAGGAAAGTAGTCATTTTGGGAAAAGCAAGTAGGTACCTAGTCGTTTTAGGAAAGTGGATTTTTTCGGAATGGTGTCAATTTAGGAAAATGGCCATTATCAACCTAAAAGAATGTAACATTATTATTGACATTATAATTTATAGAAGTAAAAGTAGTAGTTATTTCAATTACTAAAACTTTGTCATTAGCAAAATTAAGTAGCGAATAGCGATAGCGGAAGGAAACGATAGATGCCATAGTAAGCAAAGAGGAAGAAGAAAAATGTCTTACTCTATTCTAGACGTCATGTCACTTGTGATTAGTTCTAGTTTTTGTTGTATATATACGAGTATTATCATCCTTGCTATTATTATAAATGCGAAAGTAACTCTGTCTGTCTGTCTGTAATGCTTGCCTTAACAGCTAAACCGATCGTCAAAAAATTTTTTATACACGTCAGAGGCACATAGAAGGACATAGAGTACTTTTTTCTCGAATTCCCGCGGGAACTCCGAAATTAACGCCGATGAAATTTCATGAACTTTTGCATACACGTTGTCAGGGGTACAGAAAAGAACATAGGGTACCTACTTTGTATCCCGGAATTCCTGCGGAATCTCCGAAATTTCCACGGGTGAAACAGCTAGTAGGACCTATTTTAGGATCAGAACAATAAATTGCTATTCTGTCAGTTATTATTTTTTCCAATTTCATGGCCACGCATTTACCGGCCTAATAAAGTGGATCGCGCAAACATTCCCTCAGCTAAAACTACGCTTTTTAACTAGTATTTTTAGTTGCTTTTCCAGTGTCTCTACGGTACCCTGTGGCTGTGGCGCTGCCATTTCGCTGTTTCCTAGATTTTTTTACTGTGGCCGGCGTGTTTTTCGCTTCCCATTTGAGCTTGCTTGGCGCAAATACTGGTAGGATTTGCAGTATCGCTTCTTTGTTCCCGGCTTAACTTTAATATCCAACATAAAACTCTGTCTTGGTAAGAAAACGGTATCGATAGTATTGAAGAGGGCTTCTAGAAAATTGGTGTACTGTGTACCTAATTACGACCGAAAGGTACTTTTTTGTGTACCTACACTTATTTTTCCATTCCTACACTGTTAACTAGAGAGTGCCAATAGCATCGGTTTTATGATGATTTCTATTTTCATTAAGAGGTCATGCATACCTAATTTAAAGATCAGTTGAGTAGTTTTCTACAAGTTGCTTTAGCAAAGCATGAAAAGGTAACAGACAGACAGTTATAATATTAGTATTGATAGAAAAAACACGAGGATAGATACAAAATGAAATCGTTTATTAAACAAACATCATAGTTAAAATCGTGTAATTTACCAAACTTAATGATATTATTACGATCGCGACGTCGAGATAGTCCTAAAAAGGAAGGCTTGGATGAAATGCAATTTCCGACAGTGTAATCGAGTGACGTTCACTTATTCTATTACAGGCAAGGTCCTCAAGTGAAACCGATGACTCTTCAACATAAGTAGGCTTCTCGGGAAAATTAAATAAAAATAATCTCGCACTGTATGTACTGTATATGTAATAATAAGCGCAATGTACCTAGGTATTACTCGATAAAAACATTTTTTGTATATTTTGTATGTTTGTCTCAAAAACTACACTAGTATCTATGCTGATATACTACTGAACCGATTTGATGCTGAGTATATCTATGTGTAATAGGGTACTTTTGTTCCCGGAACTTTTAGAGTTTCGAAATGGACGCGGGTGAAACCGGGAGGCTCAACTACGTTAATTTATTCAATTAAAAATAAATAAGTATACTCTTTTGAAACAAATGAGGTCACAATACTAGAATTCACTACAAACGTATAGCGTCGCAGTATGAAGATAAAATCAAATAATTGAACTTGGTTCACTCCACCCGCAAACGGAGCTTTGATTCCGCCATCACATTACGATCGTGCTTGAATTGTACACTCTAAGCTCATGATCTTTGAGTCCAGTTTCGTTCGCACAAAAGTTCGCATTCCCATATGACTAGAAGCGTTCACAGTTTCACACAGCGCCGACACCGGGACAGTGCAAATGGCTCGAAAAATATTTATAACAGCATTAGAACATCTTCACACAGAAGTTTTCGAATCAAAACAACATGGCTACAATATGATACTGCGGCTAACTTTTAAATTGCTTACTTTTGTTCGACAGTTCTGATGGAGTGTTCACTCTTCGACTGTTATGGAGCGATTCTTTCTTTGGTCCTTTCTTCTATTTTCGATGTTGTCTCATTGACCAATCTCTATATCAAACTAATCAGATGTTTGCAATAGGAGCTCAACTTGCAAATCATACCTCAATTCTATTCACGATCTACAACAGAGGTTCCCATACTTTTTTTTCTCATAGACCACTTTAAACATTTTGCTGGATCTGGTGGACCCCCTGCAGCTATTACATTTACTAACTTACTTCCGAAACCCGAAAAAAGTATATGCCTATGGCAATCTGTGTGTGTTGTGGCTATTTTTCAATCAACTATGAGTTAAAAGCTTTCGAAAAAAAGGTGAGAATTTATATTGCTTGAATTATGCTGTGAGTGGATGTCATTTAAGCTAAGTTTCAAGGCCAGTCTGAAAAGCGTCTTTATCCAACAGTTAGATTCCTTGGCATCGGCGAGTCTTGACACGCTCTTTCTGAATATGGAATATCCAAGTTCTTACAAAAACAATTGCTGAGCTTCTTATAATATTGTCTGCCTATATTCGTAGGAGAAGTCAAGTCACCTAATACATTTTTATAGACCCCCGTTAGCGAGTTGTCGACCCCCATTTTTTTTCCACGCAAGCGTAGACCCCTGTCGGGCTCCTGTGGACCCCTGGGGGTCCATCTGGACCACTTTGGGAATCAATGTTCTACAACTTCGTATTCTTAAAACCATTGTGCCATCTAATATAAAAAAATGAGTATAAAAATACATATACTCCGAGCTGTTTCGTTTCTGTAGGGTCATGCCAGTTCATACTAAGTTAAAATACGCATTATTGACAGAAGAATTCTTCAACTTCTTCTTCTTCAACTTCTTCAACTTCTGCAATTGGCCAGGTGTGATATTTTTATTTGTCACAGAATTCTATTCACTGTAGTTACGTAATATCCTTGCCTACTATTGTGGGGTGCGCTCCGAGTGTTGCTTAGGTATGTAAATAAGTAAGACCTTGTCTAGTTACTAAGTGGTGTTGATGACGAATGACGTTGTTTGGGTAAACCTGTAAAGGTTTTTAACAACTTTGAAAAATCATGAATGGAAATAAAATGTATATTTACTTAAATAAATAAAATAAATAAAAACAAGTCTCATACTCTTTAATACCCAATTGTACATACAATTGGGTATTCTCTAATTAATACACAGTGATATTAATTAAAATTACATTTATCTATTTCAGCCCCTCCCAATTTTTAGTTTGCTGGTTCTCTTTCTCTATTTTTTATACCTGCTAGCACCATGCTGTACAGGTTTTTAGCCTCATTTGACAAGGGAGAGGCTAAAATATGTTACATGCTCCAATATCCAATAATCGATATCGATGAGAGATGAAAAGTTGTCTCCTTTCGGCTTCGTTACGAACACACTCCATCATAATAATGGTAACTGTCTTCAACTCTGTTACATTAAGCGCAGTTGGGAGATTGAACTTTGCCCATCAAATGAGCAAAAGAAAATCAAAATTCTAATTAGTCCGTCAGAAAATAAAAAAATAATAGATACCTGTTTTTTGCTTTTTCAAATTAATGAAAATAAACATAAGTAGATAAAGCGCATTAAAGTTTAGGGTGGGGGGACTCGTGACGTCATTATTCAGTATAAGCCTCGTACAAACTGCACAGGGTTGTGACATCACGCGAAATTTCAACTCAATGTACCACCGTTATTTTTTGATTACGTAAAAAAATAAAAAATACGTGTTCAATTTTTATTTACTAATCTACACAACGGACTAAAAAAGACCCGCGTCGATTTCGGAGTTCTTGCCGAAACTCTGAAATAAAAAAGGATTACTTTATGTTCTTTTCAGTAACCCTGACAACGTGTTGCAAAGTTTTATGATGATCGGTTAAGTAATTATAGCGTGAAAAGGTAACAGGCAGATATTTTATACTATCGCATTTATAACTAGATACCTAATATTAGTGAGGTTTCGATGTTACATGGACTTTCAGAAAAAAAAGGTAAGTTCGTCATTACAATTTTTCGTATATACATTTAATCTATTTTTTACACATTCGAAGAGGTAGGTATCACAAACTTATCACTCTCTGGGTTTGATAAAAAATTGCTTACAAAAGTAGGTTATTTTCAAAATAATAGGTAAGTATATGAAAATTGTTGTCATTTCAATCTCTTTGAGTCTTAAAACGTATAAATGAGCAGGATCTACGTATGTACCTACGGGACGTTTTTGTTGCGAGCGAAACCAACGCATCTTCATACAGAATTCACAAAGGTTTAATTACTTCATCACACACACACACACACACACATGCACATACACTCAGAAGTACTTACTATAAAATGTGTCGTCTTATGTCATATCGTCCGTTTGTACGTAACTAAACCGAAACGTAATTAGACTAAAGGAAACCGGTAAAGGTAACGTATTTATTTTTAATTTTCTTTTGACCATGATGATCGTTCAAGTTTGGTCAAAGGTTAAGAAACATTATCTATCCATATAAAAATGAATCCCTATTTCCGTTGGTCACGGCATCACGCGTGAACGGCTGGACCGATTTCGCTAATTCTTTTTTTGTTGGGTTTATTACTTATTGTAATAAGAAAGAAACTCACGCGGGTGAATCACCGAAGCGGTTAGACCTATTTTTACAGGACTTTCACCGCTATTTGCTGATGTTCTGAAAAGTAAATTAAGCTACTTTGGAGTTCCTGCGGGAATTTCGAAACGCACGCGGGTGAAACCGTGGGGCACAGCTAGTATAGATAATAATTACCCACGCACACATAAACTGTGCATGGCTGTGTTTAAATGAACACAATGTGTTTATCTTAGCATATAATTTGCATATTATGACAACAGTCTCGGTGGCGAATATATTTGAACAATCTCAAGTTCCCTCCAAGATTTAATGTTGAGTTTGTAAATACTCGTAATAAACGTAGGTGCATTAAACATAATACCTAATGCTTAGTTGCTTTGTTGAACTTAGCTGCAGCGCAACCGTGACTTTATTTATCTAAGCTGTCTTCTTCTTCAATTAATAATAATAATTCACTTCACAACACACAGACATACTGTCTTGATCCCACACACGGGCCACGCAAAGCTATAAGCTTGTGTCGTGGAAGTAAGAAACTACATACTAGCCGTTCCCCGTAGTTTCTTTCACCTGTGATAATTTCAGAGCCGCAGGAACTCCGGGATAAAAAGTACCCAATGTCTTTCTCTGTATACCTGATAATGTGTATACCTACCAAATTTCACGATGATCGGTTGAGCCGTTAAGGCGTATCGCATTAAGAAAGCGTAACAAAAAAACAAACAGACTCACTTTCGCATTTATAATATTAGTAAGGATTATTCCATTTTTAATGGCTGTCTGCTTTTCTGACCAAAACATTTATAGATTTCGTTCAAAATGGTACAGTTATATCGTAAATAACAGTGAATATTGTCTATCAATCACTTTTGAGCCATTTGAAATCGGACAAATAAAGGTTTCAGGGTTGCCATTACTACTAATGGATGTGTTTACCAAATACTGTGGCAAATACAAGCGCCCGCGTCAAATAGTTCGTAGCGAGCAAATATTTCAGATATTTCGTGATGCTCAATCAAGTGGTTGATTTATTTGAGTCGTTATTTATTCTTCGGTGAACTGTATAATTCTATTTCAAATTGTACGGTGGCCGGTAAAATTTTTGGTTTAAACGTCAATTATTTTCTCCGTGAAATTACCTGTAACTAATTACTAAGTAAAGAAGCGACACTCTCCGCCCCCCATGATTTCGTGCCCCCCAACGCCCCGTAGTGGTAAGCATAGAGCCTAGAGGTGATGGACGTAGCGGTGAACGTATCATATCAACTTGAATTTCGAATACTAACACCAATGTGTAACTTTTTTTTTAAATTGTTTTCAACATACACGTTTGTGTATGTTTATGCGCTCAAAAGTTGGGTTTTTTTTTTTTGTAATCAAACCAGTCAACATCAACCGATAGAAGAATATTTCACAGCTGCCAACCTCAAAGCGGCCATAAATTTGTGCCAGATAGTGGTGTGGAATGAAGACATTAAGGCAAGCCGCGCACGGTGCGGCTCCCGCATGCCCACAGACGCCTGTGGGTTATACCACAAATATGATCACATGCGCTTAAGTAGGTTCCTTCTCCATCAAAAGCTAAGCTCAGGCGAGTTGACTCCTAAGGCCTAACCTAATATTGTATCATAGATGCGAAGGTGAGTTTGCTTGTTTGTACCGATCATAATGAAGTTTTGCATTACACGTTGTCGTTTTTCCCAAAGATCATATAATCACTACGTGGTTTTTCCTGCTTGTTTGCTAGAACACTACTCACACTCCAAACTAATTAAAAAAATCTGCAAAAAGGACTTACTTTGGGCTCAAGCCACATAAGCATAGCAAACATAGGTTTGAAAAAACAAACGGGCTTAAAAAATCAGCAATGGTAAACACCGACGCCTATCACATAAAAAATACTGATATATTAATGATTATATTTTATTATTTTCGCAAATTACCGATGGATAATTAGTAAAAAACACCAATAGGTATGTGTTTGATCAAATTGGCGCCTTTTTATTTTCAGTTTTATTAGTCGATCCCCAACTGTTTGCGTTGGATTTTGGAAATCCCGTTGGAATTTCAGGATTAAAAGTACCCTATGCCACTCAGGAAGAGTTCCCAATAGGAGCAAAAATTTAAAAAATCGGTTAAGTAGTTTTTGAGTTTATCTGTTAGGACAAACAACCAAAAAATCAAATCTTTCTTTTCGTAATATCAATAAGTATAGATACATACAAAACTTTTGATAGATGACCGTTTTTCCCACAATATATGAATTTCGCTAGTTTGACAATAGGTATAGATATATTTCTTTACAATTTCCACGCATTTAAATAATATTTTTTGCCACTTCATTATAGATACATTAATTATACTTATATGTTTTGCCGCTTCAACTTTCTGATCGAGATTTTACGTATATCACAGAACTTCTATGTAGGTATAAAAGGTAACTTTTAAAAGCCTTAAATCACCATTCTCCTTTCCGTCGTGCGCCAAAAGAGTTGTAATCACAAAATACCTCGAAAGAATTTTGTTTAAAAAATTCTATTTGAAGTTTCATTTTCAATCGAACCGAATCAACTTCCGAGCTATTAAATTAAAGACGAACTGATTGGCTATCACCATTTTTCCATCCATATTTCATGGGCTTGGCAGAAGTTTGTCGGCGTTGGATCCGTCGCCGCGTTACTGACGCATACAAAAGTGCTTTAAAGTTTGCGGCGGTGTCGTGAAATTGCATTTTTTTGGTGTTTTCGGTTTTTAGTCCTTCATAAACTGTGCCAATGGGCATGTGGACTAATTTTTATTTTTTAATCCGTCTTCTAGATTATTAAAAAATATTGGACACGTATTTTTTCTTTTTTTACGTAATCAAAAAATAACGGCGATATATTGAGTTAAAATTTCGTGTGACGTCACTATTCTGACAGTTTGCATGGCGGTTTTGCGGTTAGTGACGTCACGACCCCCTCACCCTAAACTTTAATGCGCTTTATCTCTGTATATTTTAATTTATTTAAAAAAGCAAAAAAATACGTGTCTACTGTTTTTTTATTTTCTGACGGACTAATTAGAATTTTGATTTTCAAAAGTAGTCCACATCCCTATTAGGGTATAGCTACCGTCATATTGACCTCCGAGCTGCACGCATACTCAAAGACAGTATAAGGGAACTCGTGTATTTGAATTCATACATTATAGACGAAATCCTTTACCTTCAATTTGGGCTTCACCGCAGTCGGATAGAAGGGCCCACAGACAAAAGTTCAATTCGAAGTGTAGGGAGGGAATCCCTGAATAAAAAGTACTCTCTGTACTTCTGACAAAGGGTATGCAAAATTTCATGATGATCGGTTGAGTAGTTACAACGTGAAAGCGTAACAAAAAAACTAATAAGTAAACTTACGTTCGCATTTAAGGAAAGACAATACTTATTATAATTTTTAATAAAAAATAACAACATTCTTAAGCTAAATTAGTAAGATAAATATCTACACTGCGCGGCTTACATTCCGTCGCCACCAGACACGTCGTAGCCGGTTCCGTCCTACTAACTCAATGAGTAAGTGATAATTTAGCTGAAAATAGGTACTATAAGTTGCTGAAAGCAACAAAAATCCTTACTTTTATGAATACGAATATTAATATAAGTTTGTTTGTTTGTTTGTTACGCTTTACGTCAACCGATCATCATGTACTTTTGCATACACGTTGTCGTTGTCAGGGGTATCTACATAAAAGGGCATAGGGTACTTTTTATTCTAGAACTCCTGCGGGAACTCCGAAATTAACGCGGTTGAAACCGCGGGGCGCAGCTAGTAGGTACTCATATAAATTCCGACAATCCACAATAGGATTGCACATTTAATTACAAGTACCGAGACACGAGCGCGGCGGCGCGCCGCTTCTGATGCAAATTAGCTCTGAGCACGACAATAGCTTTTTAACTACTTTATTTAATTGGCAATAGTTTGTTATTCGTTTAGTCAAGTGACTGGAGTTGCAACTAGTCTCTGTACAAAATAGAACTCAGGTGTGATTATTTTTCTTCTCATGGACTTTCGCAAATAATGGACTTAGTCAATAAAATTCTTACTAAAAATATAAATGCGAAAGTACCTAACTCTGTCTATCTGTATCTCTGTTTGTTTGTTACGCTTTCACGCCTTAACGGCTCAACCGATCATCATGAAATTTTATACACACGTTGTGAGAGGTAAAAAGTACCATGTATCCTTTTCTGCACCCTTGGCAACTTATATGCAAAATTTCATGACGATCGGTCGAGCCGTTAGGGCGCAAAAGCGTAACAAACATAACAAACCCCCTTTTACATTTGTAAGTAATAGTAAAGATTTAACATAGCAAATTACAGTCTTTTTGAAGCACTCGGCGGATACCAAAGGAAACAGCTTGAAACCTTTCACGTCGTGAATTTTCATGCGCATACAGAAACAAACAAAAAAGCAAACTCACTTTAACATTTAAAATATTAAAAATTATGCCCGATTATTGTATTAGGAATATACAAAAAGTAAAATAAAATGTGTGCGTTCATAATTTTTTTTTTACTATGAGGTTATATTATATTTTTATATTATAAAATATCTTTGATTTCATTTAAGCACCTAGTGAATAAACGTGCTAGTAAATTTGACGAAATAATTGTCTGGACACACTTAACATTTCCACCCTCGGTACACACAATTCAAATAAAAAAATGTAATTAAAGACATTGGATAGCTCTAACGCAATTAATCAAGACTCGAACATCAGTGTTTATAATCAAGTTCTCACTAGTTGACACTAACTGCTTGTTTGCTCGCCTGAAGACACAATTTTCCATCATAAACCACGTCACTACAAGAATATCGGTGTCAATTTGATACTGGGGAATAATGTACACCATAATTCATTATTCTGTAAGAGATCCCAAGGTCACTTCACATTTCATCTTGAATTAATAATGGTCTAATTTCGTCACCGGTGTACCAAGAGTCTCTCAGCTGTATCTTTGAAGTAAAACGTTTTTGAATACGGTAGGAAAAAACTCTGGTTCACATAACGTGACACTACATAGATTCTGAATGTACTCCTAAAGCTTTTTATCGACGTAAATAATTGTAGTCCAATTGTTAGTAGATATGCAAAACCAGTAGTTCGAATAGTGATACAATTTTCACTTTTTACACAAGTAAACATGAATAAGAAAGAATATAGGAGCAAAAAAAGTAAGAGTACAGCTTCTATAATTCTTCTTTTTCTTTGGTGCGAAAAAACGGCATGGCGAATCAAGACTAAAATATGAAACTGAAGATTAAATGTTGAAAAAATTCGAGATAGTATAGGATTTATTTATGTATTTATTGGTCTCAAAAAAAAGGTAACAATCGGCATTGAATAAAATTCGCTTCAATAATATAGAAGTTTAAAATTTCACACACAGTTCACCGTATGACTTTCGTAATTGACATTCCAGAATAGCGGCATGTTTTATTATGCAAGTATGTAACTTTACACAGGCTCAGTAACGGGTTCATTCCAAAAAGGGTGTGTGTGTGGATAATTTTGAACAAGAATGGGCCCCAATTAAGGTTAATAGTATACACGTTAATTAGCACCATCTAATTTGAAGGCGTGTACGGCGAATATACATAATATATTCGCCATACGTATAATATAAAATAACTTTATTAGACAGTTTATTGTAATATTTAATATCTCCTGTAGGAAATATTACTGCAACCTTATAAAGTGTTTTTTGCTTAGCAAGTGTTCATACATACGGCGGCGTTAGTTTTAATAGATGGTAGGTATGTCATTGGTTGTACACGTAGTTGCTAATCGGTCCAGTTGAGAATCCTTCCTACTTAGAATCTATCCAGATACTAACAGGGTCTTAAATATCAATATAGTGGAAAGATTTGTATTTTATTATATCCTCTCTAATTAATCGAGCATCGAAGTAAACCCCTAGAACGTAGTTTTTTTTTCTAGGACTTATTATAATTTCCAGAGACAACAGCTGAAAGATGTATTCCTAAATCTAAACAGTAAACACCGGCTCCAAGTTTTGCATTTAATATCAATACTCAGGAATTCAATTCACCAGCAGAATCATTATTTTATTTTTTTAATAACTCTAGGTAGGTGTGTCTGTCTGTCACGCAGAAATCACTGAATGGATTACCTAAATGAAACTTGTTATGACTGTTGGATTCGTCTTGGGACTAGATAAGTTAATTTTATTTTGAAATGTACGCCATGGGATTCCCGTTAGAATTGCGAAATTTACGATGTCAAAACTGCGGGCAATAGCTATCGTATAATAAACAGAGGTAAAGGAAACATCATAAAAATTTTTCATCTCTTTTAAAAGAAAAAGTTGGATCTCTAACTGTTCTAAATCATGTCCCCCGAGAAACAGAGTGAGCGGCCAAAGTTTCGTAGTCACAAAGAAATTAAAATTTGTGTCGAGGTATTGCTTTGTGCTTTTGTAACGGATTTGTAAAAAGAATGTTTGAATTTAATTTTTTTTTTATATTTTACTAGCTGTCCCCCGCGATTTCATCCGCGGTAATTTCGGAGTTCCCGCGGAGGTTGCGGGAAAAAAGTACTCTATGTCCTTCAGTTCCCGAGGGAATTCCGGGATAAAAACTATCCTATCTTTTAAGTTGGCCCATATTATGAATGGTTGCAAAATTTTATCAAAATCCGTTCAGTAGTTTCGGAGTCCATCGCGGACAAACAACGTGACACGTGATTTATATATATTAGATTATTTAATATTAAACTTCGAACGACTTTCTGCGGAGTTTTGTAAATTAAATATGAATGTGGCAACTCTCAAAGTGTTCCTCCATTGTGCAGTGTGTGTGTTTTTTTTTTTTTTCATTTTAAGGCATTTTCACCCGCGGTGATTTCGGAATGGGGAAGAAAACGCAAAGCCTTTAAGCAGAGGGCGCTGTGTGTTTGTTACCTGTCAAAACACTTTTAAAACAACTGATTATTGCCTTTTTGAATTTCTAAACACTAGTTTAGCTTTCTTGAATCTTTAAATTTGTTTTGTGATTTATTTGTATGTTCTAGACGTGATCTCACAATCAGTTTCTTTAAAATATTTCCTACATAACCTCAAAAAATCCATTGATTTATTTATCACTCTTTCCTTAACGTAAAATCACTTGGGAATTGGTGTAGGTACACCTATTTCCTCACAACCAAAAGCTACAACAGCGTCCCATAATTTATTTAACAGTAAACAACAAAAATATACTCAGTTTCTATGTAAATTGACAGATCTTGTGTAACAAACATTTAGCGCCCTCTAGGTTGGAACTAATTGACAGTTTTCTACCCCATTCCTGGATAAAATATAGATCTTTCTCATGAATCACTCTATCTATTGGTGAAAGCCGTATCCAAATCTTAAAAACTGTAAAGATAAATACATAGGGATGGACAGACGGGAAGCGACTTCGTTTGACGTGTACTACGTATATGTAGTGATGAATCCGTATTTCCCTCGGTCATGGCATCGGCATCACGCGGCATTTTTTTTTTGTTTGTTTGCTTGTCGCGGGTTCGACCCTCACATTAATGAACATTAGTGTTTACCCTAAGTCTAGGTATCTATGCAGGTATGACTGTATTTAAAAAAAATTATAGGTAGTAGGTACAGAAGCTAATAGCTTCTGTAGTAGAAGCTTTGCTTATTTTGGAACCAGGTAGCGAGCGCTCTGTGATCATGTCCTTCAAGCATCATTGTAATTATTTAGAGGCCTTTGCCTACCCCTACATATAGGACTAGTATTATCTGGACATAGATAAGCAATAGTGTGTTAACCCACACTGGAGAAATTTTGAATAAATCGTGTTTTAAAAGTTTAGCGCCATTTTGTGTCAACATTTTTTATATTAAATATTTAAGCAATGTAATAAGGTAAACACATAATAAAAAAAAAATTCCCTAACTCTCAATAAATCGTTCTGAATCAATAACTTAAGTTTGTGGGTTAACATGTTATTGCTTATCTGCGTCCATCTGTGATATAGGTGAGATCTATACTAATATTATAAAGAGGAAAGATTTGATTTTTTGTTTGTTTGTTTGTTACGATTTAACTCAAAACTACTGGACCTGAGTAACATAGGCTATATTGTAATCCGGAATTCCCGCGGGAACTCCAAAATTAACGCAGATGAAACCGCGGGGAACAGCTTGTCTGTAATAACTAGAAATAATAAAGCGCTTAATCTAAGGGGCTCATAATAATACACTTAATTGTTAAGGTTTGCTATCATCTTATATGGAGCCATGAAATTTTTATAGCTGTTAATAATCCGAGTGTTGTAAGCAGCCAGCTGTTGCACGTGAGTCGACTCGGTGTCTCCAAGTGGACGTATGTAACAACTAGCTGCTCCCTGCGGTTTCATCCGCGATCATTCCGGGATTAAAAGTACCCGACGTCCTATTCCAGACTATAATCTATCCCTGTGCCAAATTTCATCCAATTCCGTTCAGCCGTTCTGACGTGATTGAGTAAGAAACATCCATCCATCCATCTTTTTCATTGGTATTTGGGACACAAAGAAAACCCCAATATCTTCTATCTATCTATCTATACTATAATAAAAGAGTAGAATCTGCAATTCTGTACATTGAATATTTTTGACAAATTTTGACAGGAAGTAATAAAAGAAGAGTAACCAACCACAAAAAAAGAGTTTTTAAAATTCTTTTCTGTCTGTCTGTCTGTTAGCGATAATCTCCGAAGCTACTGACCGGATTTTCATGTGGTTTTCACAGGTAGATTAAGCTAAACCTAGAGCTACATATAGGCTTTGTTTCATTTAAATCGAATGCTGGGAAAAAAAGTTGTCATACAAAAAAGTTTCATGCGAGTGAAACCGCGGGGCACAGCTAGTTATAAATGCGAAAGTAACTCTGTCTGTTTATCTGTCTGTCTGTCTGTCTGTGACGCTTTCACGCCTTAACGGCTCAACTGATTGTCACGAAATTCTGCATACACGTTGTCAGAAGTACAGAAAAGGACATAGGGTACTTTTTATCCAGGAATTCCCGCGGGAACTCCAAATATAAATGTTTACTATAATGCGGGGATCTCACCCACGACATCTAGCGTAGCATTTAGGTTAACTTACCACTACACCGAGAGGGCTGTCAACTAACTATCTTGCTTCCTTGCCCCACTGGTGCCTCCATCAAATAATTTATGAAAAAGAGCAATTTTATACAATTTTAATTAGCTACATATTAAGTTAGAAGGTAATTGATAACAGTGTTTGATCAGCGCGATGTGGTTTTATCTTATGATCTTTTAATTGTTTAAATAATTTGTTTTGTAACATTTGTAACTTCATTCGTAATTGTATTATTTAGATCTGCTGTTTGAACAGTTGTAATTAATTCATTAGAGGATATATTCGATTTTAGTTTTATATTTTGATCAATTTGATCAATAGCAATTCTAACATTAACTGAGGTTGGAATCGCCTTTATATCTTCTAAAATATTGTTTGAATTATAAAGAACATTGGTATTTTCTAAATTAAATTCATTATTAAGTTCAAATTTCATCACTTCTTCACTGGTGTTGTCATAAGTTTCAATATTGTTTGTGAATGAGTAAAGTAGTTCATTGATAATATTACCAATATTTTCAACAGCGACTGTGTCATTCATATCGTGTTCGTTTTGATCAGCTATATGTTGATCACCAGGGATAATTATTGTAGGAATGTTAGATTCATTAACAAAGTTTAGTACTGGATCAATATTTAGTATTGCATCTGTTGCAATGGTAATGTTATCAATATGGTCAATTGCATCTCTTTCTTTACCAATCAGACTGATATTAGTTTTACTTTCGCCACTCATATCTAAAATCTCTTCAATCAAATTATCTAAAAATAAACTAGCATTTTCTGTAACAATATCAAATTTGGTATTCGGTTCTGCCAAACCATACGTATGTATATTCGTTAAATCTCTCTTCATCGTTTTGGGTGATTCATAATATAATTTGAAATCTTCTAATAACATTGGTGGATATTCTGGATTCCCAGATCTAGCTGCTTCTTTCTCGTACTGTGTCTCGATATAAAGCGGCTTCACATTCAGTTTGTTGTATTTATTCATTGGCCACCTTGTTTTTGATATATCAGCTCTTTCCAACTTAATCCTTTCAAACTTTGCTTTAATTGGCTCTCTTAAGCCGTATTTTATGTCTACTCTCGGTGGTTTTTTGTAACCAAAAAGCGTAGTATACCTATCTTGTAAGATATCTGGTATCATCTCTTTCAAGAGTAGCGTGGTCTCAACTGCAATTTTATAATCAGATTAGTAAATAATAAGTAAATATTTAAGAATATTGAAAACTTAGAAAAAACTTATATATTTATAGAGGTAGGTACTTTTATATTAAATGAGACTTAGACCAACTCATTAACCTCTCGTATGTTAAGCGTCTGATATCTAATGTGAATTCAACTATCTATTATACTCTTTCTTACCTGGTTTAGAGTCAATAGTTCGACGGCTCTCAATATATTCCTTCATAAAATCATTTGGTTCGTGGACAACAAATAAAAAAGGCGTGGGAACATCATTAGCGACATCTCTGATAGGAAACTGTTGTCTACTTTGCCCTTTGACATATTTTTCATCTTCATTCTTCCTCAAACACCCATTAGGATAGCAATACGTAGACTGACCGAGACACATTTGAACGCAAACGCAAACTGGTGGGGAGCTACGGAACTCGGTGAAAATGACATTGAAGAAATGCTCAATCAGTTCTGTGTAACTTGAGTTCTCACATGACAATAATAAGTTATGTATGTCTTTACGCATTCCTATAACACTTTGACTGTTTGTATCTGAAACGGTTTATGTTGACATTAAAAAAGAAAAAATACGACTTGCCGCAACTTTTAAATACAACTTAGCCACTTTGTAACATTTCGACCAGGAATGGAGTGCAAGCTGTACCTAAGCACTTTAAAAAATGTACCTAACTATACCAAATTTTATTAAAAACTAATGTTCGGTATAGACAAAGTCGGCGGTTCCTTTTTACCGTGTCGGTAACAAGCCAAATATGGAGTAGATAGTTTAGATGGGCTAAGTCATGGGCTAAGTCCACAGATTCTTCCGCGGTAATTACGAAGTTCCCGCGGGTATTCCGGGATAAAAAGTAGCCTATGTCCTTCTCTGTACCTCTGACAACGTGTACACAAAATTTTGTAGTGATCGCTTCAGCCGTTTAGCCATGAAAGCGTAACAATCAAACGTCAAGTCACATTTTTTTCTATTAACACATACAATATCATGAGACGGTTTCGAATAAACCAAACTGAATTCATATCATAAATTACCAATATGATTGAACTACTTACAGGATTGAGTAGACACCTAAATATGGAGAAACACTACAACTTATTTTGATAAATATATAGATAATAATATAATACTTACATTCAACGATAAAAAAAATAACAAGAACATAGAATTTATACATCTTGAGTCGTGTTTTTTATGAAACTATAATAATATTGTCTCATTTAATAAAAACACTTTATGTTGTAACAGTAAATATATTGATAAAATAGGTACCTATGTACGTTAAAATAATATTTTTATCGAAAATGTGTAGGTACCTAACATGATAAACTTCTGAAGCAAGTGGGATCACATGACCGCAGCAAGTCTAAAACAATTGAAGAATGAGGTCTTAGAACACGATCAGTCAACAAAGTATTGTTTGTTATTTTTTGTTTTTCAAAAACAACTTTACAACGATAATTTTAAAGAACACAACAATAATCTTCTACTTGGAAAGAGAAAAATGGCAGACTTTTTTTAGAAACATTGTCACTACCTGTTACCCGCGATTTCACCCTCGTGAATTGGATTGCCTTGTGAACTTTTATTTTTGTGGAATGAAAACTTCTTTTATCTTGTGTTCTATCTCCGGATCGAATGTACCCCATGTCATGAAAATCTGTTCCAAGATTAGCTCGGACAGACAGACAGGTATTAGATCAATTAATCAATCATTAAAACTCAACAATAACACTACTACAGTCGATTGTTTTTGAATTAGTTCCATTGCAAAAGTAGTTTAAATTTCATCAACACAGCACAACAAGTGTCCATATTAGGTATTTTATTAATTAACCATTCATATAAGTATATAAATGAGGAACGTAGCCTAAATATATAAAATATATCTTTAATGCAGTACCTACTATAGCCAAATATTATATATCTACTTATTTATTTTATTTCTCTCGGTATAAATTCAAGGTCCACATTTTCGAGTCTGACGAAAACTGACTCTTTTCTAAATTTAAGCCCACCCTCCTTAATTACAGACTTAACAGTGTAATTTCGCAGTAAATAAACTAGTGCAGCTTTAGCTTGCATTACTGCATATCTCATACCAATACATAACCTATTCCCTTTACCGAAAGGCATAAAATGAAGGTCGTTCGGTTTCTCATCGCTTGAAAACCTTTCTGGGTCAAAAACTTCGGGATTTGGAAAGTATTTAGGATCGTTGTGATATTCGTACACAGGAACGAGTATTTTTGTGCCTTTTTCCACTCTTATATTCCCAACAGGTAATACTGTATCTTGAACACATTTTCTGGACAAACTACCAACCGGGGGGTACATTCTTAGGGCTTCGTTGTATACTTTATTCAGAAATTCCATTTCGTTAACCGCATCGTAATTTAACTCCCCATTGTGTTTTTCGAAGGTGTGATCGATTTCTTCTTGAACTTTCGTAAGAATTTCTTCATTTTTTCCTAGTTCAAATAGCACAGAAAATATTGAAGCAGCGGTTGGTTCTACTCCAGCTGTAAAGAAAAAAAACGCCTGCGCAGCCATCAACTCATCTGTCGGAGTCAGCTCAAAGCCCGTCTCTGAATCTACTAATTTTCCTTTCTTCTGTAGACTTATACATATATCAGCGAAATCGTGTTTGATCACGTTCTCTTTCTCCCTTTTCCTCAGGACTTGTTTGATTGCATCGATGAAAAAATCTTGGAATTCAGCAAAAAAACGTATACGAAAAAATGTTATAAATTTTGAACAAATGTTCGCTATTGTAAACTTGACGTTTATCTTCCAATTCCCGGTGAACGCCCGTTGTGACATGTCCAAAAATGGTGATTCGAACGTCGATTTGTTGCTGACACCGAAAACCGCTGCACCGATCGCGGCGCAACAGAAATGCGATATTGTTTGCATCGCGTTACCTTTAAGTTTTTCCGGATTCCTTTTTAGGAATTCGATGAAGTCTTGAGCGCTTTTGTCTAGGATGTAGTACATGTTTCTTAACTTTGCCGATGTGAATAGCGGCGTCATGCTCTGACGTAACAGTTTCCATTTGATTCCGTTGAGGAGTAGTATGTTCTGAGCGAGATGGTCTTCATCCGTGACCTCCACACCTCTGTGGTAGAACGACTGGAAGTCCGCCTGGAACACGTTGTGTACATTCTGTGGATCCTTCACGTACAATGTTGGTGTGAGAAGCATACCAATACCTACGGCGGGAGCGTCTGGATATTCCTTGTAAATGTCCGTCATAATGGCGAATAGGGGACGTTTTTTTGTCAAAAATTCCCATATTGGTCCTAACACTTTGTTTTTCGTATAAAATATCACACCGCGCTTCTTCCAATAATTTTCATTGTGCACACCAATAAGATGTATTATGCTCAAAATAATTATTATAGCACTGATTAATATAACTGTTATCATTTTTATAGGTTTTCTATCGACACGAACTTTACGTCTTATATGTTCACGCAGGATCACAAACTGTACTTCAAAACTGTTATTTATTTTTCCTCATCTATACCTATAATATATAAGTGATTGTAGATAAAACTCCTAACTACTAATATAAATGCGAACGTAAGTTTGTTTGTTTGTTACGCATTCACGCCTCAACTATAATCAACATCATTGCATACACGTTGTCAGGAATAGAGAAAAGGACATAGGGATACATTTCATCCCGGAATTCCTGCGGAAAATCTGAAATTAACGCAGGTGAAACCGCCAGGAACAGCTTGTATATGTATAGTTTATCATGACCCTTCACCTTATCTATACTACTATCCACTTTGTTTATTGTTTTTATCACGCCGTATAGAGCAATCATCCCACAATTGTTGACCCTTAATTAAATAATGAAATTTATACACATAATTAAATTTTACTCATGATAATAACTTTCCCAATAAATAATTAACAACAATGGGAGCTTGTATGAAATTTATAATTGGAAATTGGGTAGAAAAATTTCTAAATTAAAAAAAAGCATTTTTTTCCGAAATATTCAACTTTTAACCCAGTAGAACGAAACATTAACTCGAGTAATTCGACACAGTTCAACCTTAAATTCGCTTTTGGATATTGAGGTTACTATGTTAAAATTGTTGTACCTACTTACCTATTTAAAAAAGTAGTGAATTATTTTATTATCTCAATAAAAAAATACAGTCGAATTGAGAACCTCCTCCTTTTTTGAAGTCGGTTAATTAAGTTTATGTATTTTTTACGCATTTGAGAAGAGAAGACAAGACTTACCCTGTATAATATAAATATCAAGAAACGTGACCGAGTAGGTAAGTACTATGGGTTCGACATCATGAAAAGCTAGTAATGAAATGTCTATGAACTAGTATTAACCATCTATACGTCAAATCAAAGATAAAGTAGGTATTTTTATTTTAACAGCAAATTCGAGGAATTATTTCACTCTTTGCCCGATAATCACTTAATATTTCACGAAAGTTTTATCATAATGATACAGCAATTCAAATAATGAACGAATATGGACATAATTTTTTGTAATTGTAATAAAGGTCGTACCCTTAACTTTGTACCTACTTAGTAATGACTGTGTTGTGTTGAGACTAATAAAGATATTATTATTATTATATTATATACTTTACTATTAAATGAGTACACATAATAAAACTTGAACAGCTTTGTTAAACCTCATTGATATAGAAACTAACCATCGAAACTGTTTTACATTGTTTTACAATAATAGGGATGTGGACTACTTTTGAAAATCAAAATTTTAATTAGTCCGTCAGTTAGAAAATAAAAAAAAATAGACACGTATTTTTTGGTTTTCAAATAATTTAAAATATACAGAGATAAAGCGCATTAAAGTTTAGGGTGAGTAGGTCGTGACCTCACTAACCGATAAAACCGCCATACAAACTGTCCGAATAGTGACGTCACGCGAAATTTCAACTCAATATATCGCCGTTATTTTTTGATTACGTAAAAAAAGAAAAAATACGAGTCCAATATTTTTTAATAATCTACAAGACGGACTAAAAAATAAAAATTAGTCAACATGCCCTTTGATGGTAAAAGAATTGTTTTCCTACTTAGTATATTAATAAATAAAAACTGTGACAAGGTGGGGGGAGGGGTCGTAAAATTACGAAATTAGTGTGACGTACTTTATGGATGACCCCTAATTTGTAAAATATTTACTAACTTCTAACTAATATTTACTAACTAATATTTACTACTAATACTAGTATAACCTTATTTACATTTATCTCTACTCTCTAGTTATCTGAAATCAAATTTATTTAGAAATATCTCTTTCAATAAGCTCAATGTCAACATTACGTAATTTAACAAATACATTATGTTTATTGTACTTTATCCCATCTTCGTTTACGCTGGTTTTAACAGTGTAATGTCTTAGAATATAAAGTAATCCCGTTTTTGCTTGCATCTCAGAGTATTTTGCGCCAATACATGTCCTGCTTCCTCTACCAAAAGGCATGTAGATCTTATCATTTGGCTTCAGACCTTTGGCGAATCTTTCTGGATCAAAAACTTCGGGATCAGGAAAATATTTGGGATCGTGATGGTATTCATAAATCGGTGTGAATATCTTAGTGCCCTTTTGTACAGCAATATTACCGACTGGGAGCACTGTGTCCTCAACACATCGTCTAGTGAGACCGCCAACGGGTGGATGCATTCTTAACGTTTCGTTGTACACTTTGTCTAAATATTCCATTTTATTCAAAACGTCGTACGTCACTTGCCCTTCGCATATTTTGAATGTCTCATCGATTTCATCCTGGACACGCTCGAGAATCTCCTTGTGTCGCCCAAGTTCCAAAAGCACTGCGTATATTGACATCGCCGTAGGTTCAACGCCGGCGGTGAAGAAAAAAAAACCTTGAGCAGCCAAAATCTCATCAGTAGGATCCAGCGCGAAACCCGTTTTATCATCTATCATTACACCCTTTTTCTGTATATTTAAGCATAAATCAACAAAGTCGTGTTTCTTGACGTTATCCTTGTACCTTTGTCTGAGAACTTGCTTTATTGCTTTAATAAAAAAGTTTTGGAACTCAACGAAGAATTTGATACGGCACGTCTTGACCATCGACGAACTGATATTGGACAACACGAATTTCACTATCGCCCTCCAGCTCGTTTTGAAAGCCCGCCTGGACATGTCAAGGAACGGTGATTCGAAAGTTGACTTGTTTTGGAAACCGAATACCGCCGCACTCATTGCCGCACAACAGTAATGCGCCAACGTGTCCAAAGTGTCCCCTTTTAACTTTTCAGGATTATTTCTCAAGAATTCTACAAAATCTTGCGCACTTTTATCTATTATATAATACATGTTCTTCAGTTTAGCTAATGTGAACAAAGGCGACATGCTTTGCCTCATCACTTTCCATCGGTTTCCGTGCATGAAGAGTAAATTGTCAGCTAGGAGATCGTCATCGATGAAATCGAGGTCTCTATGGTTGAACTCTTGGAAGCCAGCTTGGAAAATGTGCTGGACATTCTCTGGATCCTTGACGTACAAGGCTGGTATGAGAAAATTGCCCAGACCCACCGCAGGCGCATCTGGATACTGCTTGTAGATGTCGGACATGATCTCGAAAAAAGCACGTTTCGAAGTGAGGAAGTCTCCTATCGGTCCAAAAACTTTGTTTTTAGTATAGAAAGGAACACCACGTTTTCTCCAATAACTCTCGTTATAAATACTAATATAGAATAAGAAAGTCAAGATAAGGGTAACAACCAGAAATATCAATATTATTAAAATCATAATTGAATTTTGTGTGAATTCAGTTAAATATTTTCTCTGTTTACGCTCACTTAATAACGTTTAAATTATTGTACTAGTAACTGACGCTGAGGTTCAACAATTATATATGTGAGAAATTAACAAAAATACTAACTACTTCCTACGGTTTTTCCCAAAGAGAACATACCTAATATATTAATTATTAAGAGATAATGTATAGGCGGGGCAGGCGTGTCACAGTGGCGAGCAAATGCGCATAACTTCTGCTGGAATTCCAAATACAGTACACGTATAATATAGGTACGTAAACATTGATTTACTACTAGATTGGTGTGGTATATCAATGTATGTAAAGCTTAAGTACCTGGCGATACGGTTTTCCATCTGTTTTCATATTAAACTGAACTAATGCCGTTTCTTTATTATAATTTACCCACGAGACTTTATGTCAAACTACAATAAAGTACATTATTATATTGTATTTTGTCAAAATTTTATGTAGGTACCTATCGTATAATGAATGTGAATAACGATCAAGTTGTTATGCTACTGCTCCACCGGCGTTAACGTTAACGTTGATGTTAATGTCCAACTACGCGTTAATTAAGGCCTTAAAATACATGTTGACTACATTTAGTTTGCAACGTACCGTTAAGCGTTAATTTCTAGTGAAATAACGCGTCAACACAAAATGGAGGTCGAAGCTTCAAACAGCTGTTTTTTTGCAATGGCGGTAGAAGCAGCTGTAATTTTAGACCAACCCAATGTCGTATTTTTATTGTTCCCGCCAAAACAAAGTAAATACGGTCTTGCTCCGCGCGTGCACCATGCAGAATGAGAAGGCGTTAATGTAGCCAACGCCGCTTAGTGCGCTAAAACCCTTTGATGTGTCCAAAAAACCGACACCCGAGCTGTCGCTTAACGTTTAACGTCATTAATAATGCCGTTAACCCGTTAACCCGTTAAAGTGTTGGCCACATCTGCGTAATGCCTTATTTAGCGCACTAATTTACGCGTTAACACGCAGGTGGAGCAGTAGCATTACTACACGCTTGGTTTTATTTGCACACAAAAAAACTTATAGATCTACTTAATACAGGTAGTATATTTTAATAAACTGCTTCCTAAATAAACTTAAATAAAAAATTGTTGATTGTTCCGGAGAAAAGTGGTAACAAACACACATACAAACCCAAATATATATCAAGAAATCATAAGTCTATCTGTAGCAAATATGTACAACGCTATTAACTAACATTACAAACGGGTCATCAATCATTATAGATAGGTTAATTTGAAATAGGAAAGTTTTAACAAATTATCAGTAGGTACATATTTTACAATATTATAAAATAAAGTCCCCCGCCGCGTCTGTCTGTTCGCGATAAACTCAAAAACCACTGAACGCATTTGCATGCGGTTTTCACGAATATAGATAGAGTGATTCATGAGTAAGATTTATACGCATCGTTTATCCTGGAATTTCCGCAGGAACTCCGAAATTAGCGCGGGTGAAACCAGCCGCTAGTATTAGAATAAAATAGTAATCGTTATAAATAAAAACAATATAGAGTCGTTAATAGGATTAGCACGTTAGACAAGAATGACCAGCGGGGTTAGCCGCATCTAGACGCATAAGTTTTCTATGCGTTAACGATTGTAGAATGTCAACTTTGCTAACCCCACAGTAGCAGCCAACGGATCCAACCAAATTGGAACGTCTGTTTATACTTTTATGTCATGCAGCTCATGCTCATTTACCTTCCATGACCGTCATGGGAAAAAAATATTGACTACCTACCCACCACATAAAATCATCTTAAAGCGGTAGGCAGTAGGCAGGACAAAAATTGTGTCAGACCTCAAAGCCATGCCCAATTGTCATTAGTGATTAGTCATATATATATGTGAAGGAAGATTTAGAAATAATTAAAAAGAACATAATTATAGAATTATTTATCAAAGTAAGTGAAGTGTATATTAAGAGGTTCTGTTTCTCTAATTAATCCAAAGCGCTGAGTGAGTAGCTACTTAGATATAAGTTTTTTTTTTTGTTCTGGTAAGGGTGGCTCAGGACTGGTCATTGCGGAGATCCTAGGAGACCTTTGTCCACCTTTGTCCAGCAATGGAAGTTAAATTGCTTTTTAATTTATTTCTCACGGTGATTTAAAACATCTCTTGACTTTTAAGTGTTATAAATAATAACTTAATTTATATTTTTACTTTACGTACATAACGTAACGTACATAACGTAACGTAACTATATCATAATAGCTGATGCTACCTTCGCACATTCTAATCAAACTTATTTATAGGTAATAGAAAAATTTTAATATAATCTTTGTGAACTCATACCATCCTAATATTAGAAATGCGATTGGGAGTTTATTTGTTTGTAAGTTACTTAATTACTATTGTTACTCGACTAACGTGTGCATAAAGGTGCAGACCCACCGCGGCGCAAGCTGTGCACGGGCACATGCAAAGCGAAGCTCAAAACACGTGCGTAGCCTCTCCGTGCGCCACGGTGAGTCTGCGCCTTAAAGTTGTCAGAGGTACAGAAAACCATAGGGTAATTAGACTAGTCTATAATGAAATAGCCTACCTACCTACCTCGTATATACAGTAAGTATTGGAATACTTCTAGGCACTTCAGTCGTTTCAGCTGGGCGCCGATTCTGACCCGCAAAACACTAAATAACAATTATCTCATTGCATCATGCGTGAACCCCGTCGCGATGGGCGACGGTCGGCTTAATGCAAGCGGTAGGTATGCTAGCAGGTGAAGAGCCCACTATCGAAGTGTTTTTTAGGGTTCCGTATCTCGGAAAAAAAGAAACAGTTATACGATCACTTCGTTATCCGTCTGTCGGTCTGTCAAGACTCATTTAAAACTCTTAGGCAAATGTCCACTACAGATTTTTACAAAAAGTGTCTTTTTTAACACACTTTCTGTACTCTGTAAAAGTACTTTTAAGTACTTGTAGGTTTGTAAATATTTTTACTCCCTTTCTTTGTACAACATGTAACAATAGGGCCGCAACTCGCAAGCGCAGACAAGAACAAAATTAAACACCGCATTTTTTTTTTATTTAAGAAATGCCTTTCAAAAGAATATGGGATGAGACCTGTCCGAAAGTTTGGGATAAGTGGGAGGCGGATGGGGTCACCTTCGTGATCCAGGATCTCCCTGAAGAGAACGAGGAGGAAGCCCTTGATGTCATGCTCCATAATCAGTGCAACTCAGAGTGCAGGCCAGTGTGCACTTTGCATTGTAATTTCGAGGGCAAGTAGAATATACAAATCATTTGCTGGCATCTATGGCTGAAAACTGTGTAGCGATGACGTTGGTCACTTTTTTTTCTTTTTTTTATTTACTCCTTTCGGGGAAGGCAAAGGAATCTCAGTCCATACAGCCAAGTTAGACGTTCTTCCTTTCTGAAGTTATTTTTTATATGTATTTATCTACCTGGAAGAAACTCGTCATATTTGAACTTTAATAGGATGCTCTGTTTATGTTAGTATTTTTTTTTAAACATAGCATAGTCAGTTTTAATTACCAATAAGAAAATAAAAAAAATTTTAAAAGTAAACTAACACTAATAAACAATAAATTATTGTAATACTTAGTTTAAGATAATATTCAGTGTGCAGGAATTATAAAGCTTTATTATTATTATTAATGTTACGATACTCTGTGGAAAGTTGTAAAGAGAAACCACAACCTTCCGGCGAAGGCCCCACTTCATCATAGTCCTATTTCACTGTTTCTACGCACTAGTGTTCATTGCTACTGGATCACTTTTTAAAAAGGAGAAGGTTCTATGTTCGATTGTATGTTTTTTTTTTTTTCAAACCGGTCAGTGGTAGCACAAACCAATAAATAATATTACGTGTGTTTTTGTATTTTGGAATTAATCGGTATTTTGTTATTTTTAGCTTTTTATTTTTAGCTTTTTTAGTTTTGTGTTTTGTTATTTTTTTGGACTACCTAGTTAGTAGAGCGGCGAACTGAGAAAATTCCTTCTCTAAACCGAATCTCGTCGGTATCTCTTATGTATACCTACAACAGGCATGGATGTGTTCAGGGCGTTGTGTAGATTACGAAACTGCTTGTTGTAATGTTTTTTAGTGGTGGAGGGGATAGCAGTGACGTCATAAACATGGCCGCCAACGGTTTTTGTTTTTGTTAATTACATCGCACCTATTAGGTCTATCTGATTGTGTATGGTGTCATTTGAAAGCTTATTAAATGTTCTTTAATTTATTTCCCGACATCTAAAGCATATCTATTATATCTAAAAAAATATTTGACAAAATATGATTTTTTTTTAAGCGATTTCAAAAATATTCTCTTTTTACTGAGAAACCGCTACACTTACGGTAAATTTGTTTAATATAAAAATTAAGTAGAATTTTATCACCTATTTAAAAATGCCAGTTTCATTAAAATAGGACTTAAAACAACTGAGATATGACTCATTTTGTGGCGCAAGGAGCAAGGTTTTGTATCGTAATCTTATAGAACTGCTGTGCGTTTGTCGCGCTAAAACTCGTAAATGGCTCGACCGACGTGAATATTTCTTTTTTTATTGGGTTTTTAACTACCAGGAGAAGGTTTGTGTTAAAGAAAATCTGGAGTTCCTGCGGGAATTCCGAAATTCACGGGGGTGAAACCATGGGGCACAGCTAATGTAATGTAATGTAAAAATATGTCACATAAATCTTACTATATCATGCTGTTAACCAAACGTGCTTTCTTCATAATGCTGCCCTAAATCCTCACTATTATAAATGCGAAAGTGAGTTTGTGTGTTTGTTTGTTTGTTACGCTTTCACACCATAACGGCTCAACCAATAACCATGAAATTTTGCATACAAGTTTTAAGGGGTACATTTTATTGCGGAATTCCCCTGGGAACTCCGAAATTACCGCGAGTGAAACAGCTAACCGGGAGCAGATAGTAAATTATTAAATACCTACATATAAGTTGCGTGTGTGCTATGTCAAGACTGAACAGTCAAAACAATAAGTTAGGTAGGTACTGTTATAAAAATATAAGCCAAAACTTATTATTTAATCATCAAAAAATGGACGAAACCTGGATCTGAAAACAATTTTGAAAAATTAGTTAAGGGATTCGCCCACTGCTCTATTCAATACGAAATTCCGAACGGATGGCTTCGACAATGCACAAACTCAGTTTTAGCTTATTTTACACGAGAAGGGAGAAACACTGAGTTCTTTGGATTCTGGATCCTCTGAGCCCAAAACTGCAAAATTAATTGACGGTCAGGCGCTAATTCAAAATATACTCGTAGGTAAACCAAAAACTACCAAAAATTTTGATGATTTTGTGGAAATTTTTTTGAAGAACAATCGCAATCAAAACGAGATAAATGTGAAAACCGCATGTGCTTTTTGAACATACATAAAATCCGGGATAAGAGACAAGAGGAGTCCGTCTATTACTCCTGTGGAATATAAGATAACGGGCGCTACTACTTCTTTTCCAACGAAATGGGACTAGTGTCGGCAACCTGAAGCGAGCTTATTATTATATCAACCAGAGTACCTACCAGGGGCGTAAAATTATCAGTTAACCATTACTTATCAGGTTATGACTATTTAGACATATCTTCTAGTTAGTTTTTGTCATAAATGTGTACGATCATACGAGGCACCAATTATCGTATGTTAACGATAGTAATTATCGTACGGTTACGAATATCTTTATATTTTTCGGTCAATAAATTAAATCTTAATTAATTTCTTTCATAACATATTTCCGATCAAGCGGCAAAAGTTAGTAAAGTTAGTGAAGAAACAGAAACAATCTTCTAATGGTCACAAAACAACGCTTAGGGGATCCCGTAAACGTATGGGATGTCGGTGAAAACAGTAATTAGTGCTGGTTGTCGTACAGCAAAATGCGGCTGTATGTCAGGAAGTAACAGGAATGTTTGCAAGTCCTTTTGGAGATGAGATTTGTTTCAATCAATATAATTTTTGTGTTTGAGATAGTTAAATAATGAATTTTAGCTTATTTTAACCCTATTATCATAATTGCCTGATACTAACAAATATTATATAAAATGCCTGCCATGTCCTAAATGATTGACTGACGGATCAACGCAAAGCCTGAACCGCTGATAGTAGAGACCTGAAACTTGGAAGGTGTGTTCTTTTTACGACATAGGCATTCGATAACAAAGGATTTTTAAAAATTTGAACCCTAAGGGGACTAAAAGGGGTTGCAAAATTTGTATGAAACAATTCCGCGGGAATTTCGGAGTTCTCGCGGGTGCAGTGTGACCACGTGGGACAGCTATTATTTTATAACAGTACTTATTGTTTTGATTGTTCACTATTAACACAACACAATTGCAACTACAATTTATAATTTATTTAAGGCAGTACTATGAAGAAAGCACTTCTGGTTAACAGCATGAATTAGTAATATTTATGTGACGTAACTAGCTGTGCCCCACGGTTTCAGATTCGGAATTCCCGCAGGAACTCCCAATTTTCTTTAATACAAACCTTTTCCTGGTAGTTAAAAACCCAATAAAAAAAGAAATATTCACGTCGGTCGAGCCATTTACGAGTTTTAGCGCGACAAACGCACAGCAGTTCTATAAGATTACGATACAAAACCTTGCTCCTTGCGCCACAAAATGAGACATATCTCAGTTGTTTTAAGTCCTATTTTAATGAAATTGGCATTTTTAAATAGGTGATAAAATTCTACTTAATTTTTATATTAAACAAATTTACCGTAAGTGTAGCGGTTTCTCAGTAAAAAGAGAATATTTTTGAAATCGCTTAAAAAAAAATCATATTTTGTCAAATTTTTTTTTAAATATAATAGATACGCTTTAGATGTCGGGAAATAAATTAAAGAACATTTAATAAGCTTTCAAATGACACCATACACAATCAGATAGACCTAATAGGTGCGATGTAATTAACAAAAACAAAAACCGTTGGCGGCCATGTTTATGACGTCACTGCTATCCCCTCCACCACTAAAAAACATTACAACAAGCAGTTTCGTAATCTACACAACACCCTGAACACATCCATACCTGTTGTAGGTATACATAAGAGATACCGACGAGATTTTACAAAATCTGGTCTCCGCCGCTCTACTAAGTATAAAGTAGCGAAATTTTAAGTTTGGTTGTTAGTTATAATATTTGAAACCACTGAACAAATTCAAAAACTCTTTCACTAATAGCAAGCTACGGTATCCCAGAGATATAGGATATTTTTATGTAAAAAGCTTCTCGAGGGAATCACAAAAGTTTACGCGCATGAAACTACGGGAGTACAGCTAAAGAGAATAAGAATAACATTTGACTTGGAGTAAATGCTAAGATTTTAAATGAGAAATGAGTTCCTTTACGCGCTAGCTACTCAAGCGATCACCATTAGATCTTGCATAGGTACACGCTGTACTTTTTATCCCGGACAACCTGCAAGAACGCCGTAATGAACGCGGGTAAAACTGCGGAGGATTTGCTAGTTATTAATACACTAGCTGTGCCCCGTGTGTGTAAAATATAATTTAAAACTAAAAAGAATTGTAATGGACACACGCATCTTACCAACATTAACCTATGGCAGCCAGACATGGACATATACAAAAAACATCAAGTACAAAATCACCTCATGCCAGCGCGCGATGGAAAGAAGCATACTAAAAATAAGAAAAATCCATAAAATCAAAAGTGAGGACATGAGGAAAAAAACCAAACTCACGGATGCCTTAAAACAAGCACTGAGTTTGAAGTGGAGATGGTCAGGACACCTAGCAAGGTGCAAAGATGGAAGGTGGACACTAAAAACAACAAGATGGACGGGACCAAGCGGAAAGAGGAGAAAAGGCAGGCCACAAAAAAGATGGGCTGATGACCTAATAGAGGTAGCTGGAAAAAACTGGCTTGAAATAGCCCGCGATAGAGAGGAATGGAAGGAGAAGGAGGAGGCATTTACCCAAAAGGGGTCCATTCAATTAGAATCTAAGTAACACTAACAATACTAACATGAGATTTAAGTAAAACAACTAAAGAATTTACTAACATAACATTTATTTTGTGTTACAGCTGAATGGAATAAAGCTTTATTATTATTATTAGCTGTGCCCCGCGTTTTCACCCGCGTTAGTTTCGGAGATCCCACGGGTATTCAGAGATAAAAGTAGTGACTAGTGACCCTATATTTTTATCTGTACCTACCCTTGACAACGTAGATAGTATGCAACATTTTATGTAGTTTCTTCCGCGTTAATTTCGGAGTTTCCGTGGGAATCCCGGGATGAAAAGTAGCCTATGTCCTTCTCTGTACCGACAACGTGTATGCAAAGTTTCGTGGTGATCGGTTGAGTCGTTTAGCCGTGAAAGCGTAACAAACAAACTCACTTTCGCATTTATAATAATATTAATAAGGATGTCTGCTTGGATTAAATAAATACCTACCTAATTATCTAATTACCAGAATCAATGGCGTCGAAAATGTGTAACGACTGGCGCAAATACATGAAGAAGCGAACCAGCTTGGTTTGCTTCGCTATTGCGGGTGAGACCAAAGAGGTGGTAGGCGTCAACGTGTGTTTTGTGAAATGCACTGATGACAAAACAAAGAAGGTAGGCACATGCATACACTCGATGGTAATTTGCATTCGTTGAATTTTAATGAACCGCCATAAGCGTTAACGCAAAAGAAACTAACGGCCGCACTCAGAGTCGTCTTTAATGATAATTTAGTTAAGTATAGATTTTTAAAACAAAACTGCCGCAATCAGAGACGTTCAGTAAATTAATGTTAATTGGCATTTAATGAGACGCAACTTAATTAGTTAAATGCCAAGTAACATTAATTTATTAATCTTGTCTGACTGCGGCAGTTTTGTTTTAAAAATCTATACTTAACTAAGTAATCATTAAAGTCGACTCTGAGTGCGGCGGTAATGAACGAGCACGTGGTCACATAAATCACCCGATCAAAGGTGCGTTTCTATTCCTTTCCTTTGTTTTTTATGCGGTAATAATTGTTATCATAGACTGTCAACTTGGCCAAGAGGACTGAACCACCCTAATTTATGTACGCGTTTAAAAATCATTGAACACTATTATACACTTATTACTAACTGTGCCTGCGGTTTCACCCGCGTGAGTTTCGGAATTCCCGCAGTCTTTTATACTTACAAACCTTGTCCTCACAATAACGAACACAAAGAAATCGGCAAAAAAGTAATTATCCAATTTGGACAGTCGTTTGGAAGTTATGCGATCACATTACATTTTGACGATTCATTTTTACCTACTATAGATAGCTGTGCCCCGCGGTTTCACTTCACCCGTGTTAATTTAAGGAAAAAACTAACTAAAATATATTCCACAGCTAACCATTAACGCAGCGCACCTACGGAATGGGCTTGTCAACCAAATTTTAGTTTTTAGTCCGTCTTGTAGATGAATAAAAAATATTGGACACGTATTTAAGACGGACTAAATAAAATTTTGATTTTCATTCCCCGGAAACAAGCCTTTTTTAAGCTCTCAAAGGGAATGTTTTTTACCGTTGTAGCAACAATTTTAATTTTTAATTTTAATTTTTTATCGACATGAAAATAAATGACCGAACCGTTATCTTTGATTCCCGTCAAAAACTCCTACAGACTACTCAGCGAAATTTTTTTTTTTTTCAAGATCAAATATAGTCAAAGGATGATGAACATTATGGCCACATTCGAATACATTGAGACCAGAATGAATGTGTTCGAATACATTGGAGACGGCAAATACTTAACTGCGAGGGGTCTCGTCGTGAAAATGAACTATAGGAACCGGACGATTGGAACGAGGTTATTAAAAGCAAGGTACCAAAGACGTCTAATCAGGCGCATGGTAGTGTGCAAAGCGAAAATCCTATGTATTTTATTTATTCACTTTAATCCACAGCACTTAAAAACTAACGGCCACACTCACCGCCACACTCAGAGTCGACTTTAATGATTACTTAGTTAAGTATAGATTTTCAAAACAAAACTGCCGCAATCAGACAAGTTTAATAAATTAATGTTAATTGAAATTTAACTAATTAAAACATCTCATTAAATGCCAATTAACGTTAATTTACTGAACATCTCTGATTGCGGCAATTTTGTTTTGAAAATCTATACTTAACTAAGTAATCATTAAAGCCGACTCTGGAGTGCGGCCGGAGTCGTTTTAATAATTACCCGGCTAAAGGACTAGCCTCCATGGCCATGTAATAAATTATTATTTTATTGATCACTTAATTTTAAGTAAAGATATTTAAAACTAAACTGCCGCAATCAGAGACGTTCATTAAATTAATCGCATTTATAATACCTACTAGTCTTAAGATTATGAAATACTGGCTGTTCTCCGCGGTTTCATACGCGTAAATTTCGGTATTCCTCCAGAAATTCCGGGACAAAAAGTACCCTATATCCTTCTCTGTACCCCTGACAACGTGTATGCAAAATTCCATGATGATCGTATGAGCCGTTGAGGCGTGAAAGCCTAACAAACAAACTCACAACTGTGCCCCGCGGTTTCATCCGCGTGAGTTTCGGAATTCCCACAGGAACAATTCCTTTCTAAAATAAAAGTAGCCTAAGTTATAACACCACCTATCTGCCAGTGAAAATCTAGTTAAAATCGGTCCAGCTATTTCAGAGATTAGCCGGAACAAACAGACAGACAGGCAGATAAACAGACAGACCAAGAAAATAAATTGATTTTTATATGTATATACTTTCATATGCATTTGGTGAAAAGCTGTTAATTTAGAATTACAAACAGACACTTCAGTTTTATTTATATGTCTAGAAGAGGATCATAATATTTATTGATCAAAATTCATCCACAGAGAGCCTTTGTGCCGTTACCTAGGTATAAAGGGCACGGCAACAATTTTCAACAACGACATCTCGCAAAAAATGGCCTCAAATTGCGGATTCACCACTCTTGTGTCCTTAACCTACGACCAATTGAGCAATGCGGGCTTCATGCATAGGCCCGAAAGACGTGATGTTGCACAACGGACAAACGTTCTTATGGCCAAAAAGTATTATTAGACAAATTAGTAAATTAATTAATTGTATTTAAAACTTCATGAAATATCAGACGTGTAAATAGTTTTATTTTTATTTTTTATTATGTAATAATATACATAAAATAAAATGCTGTATAAATATGCGATAGACCAGGAGCCGTGAATCGTGAATTCACATGCGAATACTCATAATATGTTTTCTAAACATTCGCATGTGAATCTTGCGATTCCGTAGGCAAAAAGTAATTTGAAGGATTCAAAAATACGGCCCCTGGCAGGACCATGAAACACGACGCATGTGAAAGCTGATTATTAAGAAAAAAAAATTTGCCACCGAACAGCAGGATTTCGACGGTAAAAAGGTAAGACGGCACTCCGTCTGATAGACCCCGCCATTAAACCTGTTATAATTTTATTAATTTCAGCAATGTGGTGACTAATTTTGCGCGTTGAGAAAATATTATCTACGCTAGCTGCTACAGTTTTCGAGATACAATATGGTGGCCATATCAGACAGGGAGCCGAAGGCTGCCAAAATTCCTACTACCTATTTGTTATAATTTTTTGACCACATACCGGACAAATCTTGATATTTCACGAAATAACAAAATATATTCTATGTAATCAACTTTCATATCCATTATGTTGTGTGTTGCCCGAAAGGGGAGGGACGGGGGGGGAATTTGTGATACAATTTTTTTTTTGTTGCCATCACCAAGCAATAGAATTGCACTCTGCAACAGTACAAGGATAAGGAACTGTTAAACGAGTTACTTTTATATAATAATAGGTACACTGTTTTTATCACTGTCGATCTCATTAACGGGGCTTCATTCCGGACTCGTAAAACCATGCATGCACCAAGTAAACAACAATCCTATAACTGCCACACTCAGTCTTTTTAATGATCACTTAATTTTAAGTAAAGTTTTTAAAAACAAAACTAATTGTTTAGAATTTAACTAATTGAGTTAATTTTAGTTAAATGCCAATTAACATTAATTTAATTAACTTCACTGAGTGCGGCATTTTGTTTTTAAATCTATACTTAAAGTTAAATAATCATTAAAACGACTTTGAGTGCGGATGGAGGTAAGTATCTTAATCACATGGATTTAGCGTTCGGAATTTGGCCTTTGGAACTACGTATAATATGTATTATATTGTGTAAAACTTTTTGTGCCTGTATCATTTTTTTATTGAATTTTTTTGTTTTCAAGTCAGTATTCAACTATATTATACAATATATTGTATTAAACATATTAGTGCAATGTAATTCTTTTAAGAATAACGAATATTATCTATTATAATAACTATTTTTTTATTTTATATTAATAATAAAGTTACTAATTTACTTAGAAGCCAATTTCAAATGTACTACTAAAATCGTTTTTTTTTTTTGCTTGTCACGAATTTTACCTCAATTTACATAATATTTGTTTAATTAGTTACCAGCTCTTGTACTTGTATGATAAATAAGTAGGTATAGGAGCCTATTATTTAAATTATTTATCGGATGTCTGTATATCTACCTTAATAAAAATAGTGGTGTACATAAGCGTATCTAGGATTATTTTTCAGGGGGGGCCTGGCCCCTGACATGCCATGGCGAAATTTTCTTGCCCCTCCTGGGGTGCCCCCCCCCTTAATACGTCTATGGTGGTGTATATTGGTATTTGGTGGTGTATATTGAAGTGGAAAAGTTATTATAACTGTAGATACTTACCCACTGAATTATTTCGTGCAATGAATGACTATTATTTTTATTAATTATATTTTAATTTAATTAAAAGACGAATCAATATTAACAAATAAAAATAACAATATAAATAACTGCAAATAAAACTGTCTTTTTTTGCTTCTGTATAATCGTAGGTATATTGACCGATTTTTCAATTAGCAAATAAGAATCCAGAGCTGACCTAACAATGGGATCAAAAATGGAATTATTTCTACATCAGGTATAAGAATCTTTTATTCTCAAAAGGAATTTCTCAACTTCACTTCACTTGTATGAGAACATAAATAAAACAAAAATATAAACTTATAACATAATATTATATGATATTTTGGCCAAACTTGGTTGCCAAAATTATCATACGTTGATGTTTAATCGGTATGATTAGTTTTAGCTGGTCATATAAGGTTGCAAATGGTAAGGCACATCACGCAAAATATCAATTCTATGATCTGGATCTATGTATCATTATTATTTTTACTATCGGTTCATTAAAAAAAAAACACCAGCCATCTAGCGGCGAGTAGCAATACGAAGCCAAGTTAGTGGTTTTGGTTTTATGTTAGTGATGCTACTTCTATAGCAGATAAGACATCGCTTATTCGCAGCAAGGGCGTCACAATTGAAAATGAGTTGATTTGGAAAACTAGGTTAAATACCTATAGTTAAAGTACAAAAAAAAAATAAAAAACTATGTATTTCTGGATCTTATTACCTTCTAGTGACGTACTAAAATCATTTCGGATTAATACAATATTTTTGTGTGTGATTAAAATGCAGTTTTATTGTATGTACCTAGTGTGTTTTAATACAATTGGCTACTTCACAAAATTTTTTTAGGCCGTCGCGTCGTGTAGATTATTAAAAAATATAGGACACGTATTTTTTCTTTTTTTACGTAATCAAAAAATGACGGCGATACTTTGAGTTGAAATTTTGTGTGACGTCACAACCCGGTGCAGTTTGTACGGGGCTTATACTGAATAATGACGTCACGAGTCCCCCACCCTAAACATTAACGCGCTTTATCTATGTTTATTTTCATTAATTTGAAAAAGCAAAAAAAATACGTGTCTATTATTTATTTTTTTTCTAACTGACGGACTAATTAGAATTTTGATTTTCATACCCTGGATAGCACCCAATTTGTTAAAATCACTGTTTTTGAGAAGTGACGTCCCTCTTGCGAATGAGCGATATTATACGCTCTTTGGTTATCTACGAAACTTGTGACTGTCATCTAACTTATATTACCACCTAATCTGTGGCAAGTGTTGAGTCAGTTCGTATCTCGGGTGCGGTTGATAGAACAATTTTTTTTTTTAATTCTAGCAAATTTTAAAATTTGCTTAAAATTTTTTTTAAAAAAGAACACTTTTGCGCTTAAACTTATCTACCTACATATTATGTAAAAATGCGCGAATAAAACAAGAAATCAAGATCAAGTTAAGAATTGTGCGCAAATACCTACACATATAAAGGTACTAGGCAAACGTATACTCACTATACCTATACTAACTTATAAAATTATTATTAATTTACTTCATATTAATGGATCAGCTTGCGCGGTGATCACACCTGTTTTAGAACTTCCTTGTAAAGCCGAAATAGGTTTTTTTTTCCATACATTAAATTTATTCTTTTGTGGAGTGTCTAATAAAATTTTCAACAGCAGAAAAGCTTTAGAATATACACATAATCCGTGTCTAGCTGTTTACTTGCCTAATACAAAAGAAAATGGGTAAGTACCTTTCTTGGCTGTTACCTAAGTACATTATTTACGTAACATTTAAATTTTAACAATAACAAATTATGCGTACCTAAAGTAAATAATCAGCTGGCGTAGTTTAACCAAGTTGTAAAAAAGGTCATTACTTTTCAATCACATGTTATTTGACCTTGAACTTCTAACCTACTCATCCACAACACGCTCAGCTGCCTATAGCTGGAATAAGCGAGTTCGTTCGTGTGAAATGTGCAGAGACGGACAGACCCACTATACAGTTTTCTGATAGTTCTGTTGTCACCTGCGTGAACTTCGGGATTCCCTCGAGAACTCGACATAAGTACTACGGATCAAATTGCCCTGAAAGTTTATATTAATAATATCTCGTACCCAGTCGTTAGGATGTGCAGATCTTATAACACCGTGGCTGCTTCCTGTTTACATCTGGACACTTGATTACTTGGATACATGACAGTAGGTTATATATGTGTTTTCCAGAGATGCTTAACCAAATATTCGTCCCTTAATTTAATTTAAGGAATTAATGTTTTTTTAATAATGTCAGATGCTGAACTATATCTTGGTACTAACTTGAAATTAGAAAAAAAAAGAAACATTGTTGCTGTACAGTGTACAGCCGTACTTTGGGACACATTCTGACGTTTTAATGTACCTATTGTTTGTGTCTCGTTTTGTGTGCCAGTAAATTAATTAATTAATTAATTATTATGGGAATATTATCCCATTTGGTCAACTCGTTACATTTTCGAAAGATTAATTAGGTATACATTCTACACCTACAGCGCCAATATTAGGTGTGACTTTTTATACCTATCACTAAAACTCGTCCAACTAAACCAGAGGTGAGGTTCCCATACTTTTTTTTCTCATAGACCACTTTAAACATTTTGCTGGATCTGGTTGACCCCCTGCAGCTATTACATTTACTAACTTACTTCCGAAACCCGAAAAATGTATAATATGTCTATGGCAATCTGTGTTGTGGCTATTTTTCAATCAACTATGAGTTAAAAGTTTTCGAAAAAAAGGGGAGAATTTATATTGCTTTGATTATGCTTGTGAGGCTAAGTTTCAAGGCCAGTCTAAAAAGCGTCTTCATCCAACAATAATAATAATATTATTTTTTATATTATTGTCTGCCTATATTCATAGGAGAAGTCAAGTCGGGTCACCTAATACATTTTTATAGACCCCCGTTAACGAGTTGTGGACCCCCATTTTTTTTTCCACGCAAGCGTAGACCCCTGTCGGGCTCCCATGGACCCCTGGGGGTCATATACGATATACGATATCGATAAACTGCAATAAATACGAATGTGAGTTTATTTGTTTGTTTGTTACGCTTTCTCGCCTTAACCACTCAACCGATCATCATGAAATTTTGCGTGCACGTTGTCAGGGGTAGGTACCTACAGAGAAGGACATACTATGGTACTTTTTGTAGGACATATGGGTTCCCGCGGGAACTCCGAAATTAACGCGGGTGACATCTCAGGAAATAGCTATAGTCGGAAATAATTTTATTAATGACTAGTAGTGCCCCGAGGTTTCACCTGCGTTAATTTCAGAGTTCCCGCGGGAATTCCGGGATAAAAAGTACCCTATATGTTAATCTGATGTATAAGGTATATTATTGTAAAGTTTCATTTAAATCCATCCAATAGTTTTTGCGTGAAAGAGTAACAAACATCCATCCATCCATCCATCCATACATTCTTACAAACTTTCGCGTTTATAATATTAGTAAGATTATCTTCATATTATGTTGTTAGTAGTACAAATTTGACTTAAAAACAAATGTTAGTATAAGAATAAAAAATAAATAAAAATAAAAATTTGTTTGAAACAAGCCACACTGCATCAAGTGAACTTATCGTTAGTAAAACTGACATGCAGACCGGCCCAGTTAGACTCTACTCGTGTTTTGTTCCAGAAATGCCAACCAAAAAGGAATGTCATGGGACAGACCCCAAAGTGTGGGACACTTGGCGGACGGGTGAAACTACGTGGGTGATCCAGGATCTGCCTGAAGAAGACGATGAGGAAGCCCTTGATATCTTACTCGAGCATCTTTGCCCTGACGAGCCAATGTGCACAATTGCAGGTAAAGTCGGGTTCAGGTCGCTATCTTGAAGAATTTTAGATAAACTTAGGGAAGTTACCATGTAACTTAGGGAAGCTACATGACCATGCTTGATCACGAGGGGGGAGGGCTTAGGTTTCCTCGCGTGGTCATTATCCTGTAGAGAAATCTTGCGATTTTTCGAGCTACATTCAAATATTATGATAACTACATTTTTTGCAATTGTAATTGTTCAACTTTTTTGTTTGCAAAAAAACATATTTATGAATAACTGTGCCCCGCGGTTTCACCCGCGTGAGTTTAGGAATTCTCGCAGGATCTCCAAAGTTTCCTAATTTACTCCATTAACATCGCCTGAGCCGCGCGGCGTGGTAATATCTCGCAGAGCTAACTGGGGCCCTTCCTCTTCATGACTGCGCCGCGCCAGCCTTGCACATCATAAATGCGCGCGCAGTAGTTACCTACTTGGTCATTATTTTGCTGCGATGTAATTTTAAAACTGCGATATCTCCTAAGATATTCATTGAAATCGAATACTTGTGATGAATAACGTATTTATTTGGATAAGGATTAATAACATGTTGATGAAGTGGAACTGATGGTGATGTACCAGCAGAACTCCTAACGTCCCTGCATCGGGACAAGCAAAATTTTGTATAAAGTGATGAACAGTTAGGGTTACATTAGGCTATTGTAACTTAGATAAATTAAAAAACCAACTCACGTAAGAGCGAGAAATAAACAAAATTTTAACAAAAAAATTAAAAACGACTTCCAAAAATAAAACTAAAACTCAAAAAAAAAAACAAAATACCGAAAAAAATGGTTATAGTGCTACCACAGATCGGTGACAAGCCAAATATGGAGTGAGTAGATGGGCTAAGTCAACTCTCGCCACGAGCTCGTCGTGAGCAGAAAAATCCAAGTGGGCAGACACAAGCGGGCTTGGCACCGAATTCAAATTTCAAACCGATCAGTGGTAGCCCAAACCAATAGTAATATTATTACGTTTATTTTTGTCTTTTGGATTAAATTGGTATTTTGTTATTTTTAGCTTTTTAGTTTTGTGTTTTCAGTTAATTAATTAACACGTTATCGTATTGTATGTACCTATATTGTATTTGTGCCCTGGGCGACAACGCTTTGACAGGTGACGCAAACATTTATTACGTGCCTAACTGCCATATATACTTACATACTTATATACTTACATACATCTGGCATATATACTTAACACTTACGCACTTAGCAAACAAAATATAACTGTGTTTGCTATTTGAGCATCTATAAATCCTCTTCTTCTAGGATTTTAATATTTATAATGCTTTTATAATCATTGAGTATTAGAAGTTATTGCCGCAGAGTAATTTAAGTTATTTGTATCACTATCAAAGATAACGCTACACGCACGTGTACCTACTCTACACTAACGGGTGCACTCAGAGTCGTTTAATGATCATTTAATATTAAGTAAAGATTTTAAAACAAAAACAGCTGCACTCAGTGATGTACATTAAACTAATATTAATTGGCATTTAATTTAATTAGTAAAATGCCAATTAATGCTGAGTGCGCCAGTTTTTTTTTAACTTTATTTAAAACTAGCTGTTCTCCACGGTTTCACCCGCGTTTATTTAGCTACGACACAGATAATATAACTTACTAGCTGTGCCCCGCAGTTTCACCCGCGGTAATTTTGGAGTTCCCGTGGGAATTCCGGGATAAAAAGTACCCTAGGTGTTAATCTGATATATAAGCTATATTGTTGTAGAGTTTCATTTAAATCCATCCAGTAGTTTTTGCGTGAAAGAGTAACAAACATCCATCCATCCATCCATCCACCCATACATTTTTACAAACTTTCGCGTTTATAATATTAGTAGGATGTATTACACCGGTTGCAGAACTGTTAACAAAAACAGCATCGCACAATATATTTAAAAAGCTAAGTCTTACTGACTGCTTTATGACTATGGGTTTTCTTGTGCTCAAGTAACGAAAAATTCAATCGTATTGTAAAATTGACCAGATCACTAGTTTTTCACGGCAAATCGAGACTGTATAGATATAATAGATAGTTCTAGACGATCTTTCAATAATCAACATAACAAGTAAATAGTTAAACTACATTATATCTAATATATAAAATTCTCGTGTCACAATGTTCGTTCCCATACTCCTCCGAAACGGCTTGACCGATTCTCATGAAATTTTTTATGCATATTCAGTAAGCCTGAGAATCGGCTACTATCTATTTTTCGTCCCGGAATCCCCGCGGGAACTCCGAAACTCACGCGGGTGATACCGCGGGGCACAGCTAGTAATATGATATAATTTTTTATAAATAGACTAGATGTGCCCCGTAGTTTCACCCGCGTGTGTTTTGGGATCAGGAACCTTTGCTGACGCATGGCAAAACAACCCAGCCATACAAACAATCATTTTTATTTATAAAGAAGACTAGCTGTGCTCCACGGTTTCAACCACGTAGTTTCGGAATTAACGCAGGAACTCTGATGAAAGTAGCCTAAGTTGCCTAAAGACCTATAAAATCAGTGAATGCCTCGTTAAAATTGGTCCAACCGTTTTGAAAATTAGCGGGAAGAAACAGACAAAAGAACGCTCTACCCTGATCGAAGGCTAAAGCCGTGCCTGTCCGTGAGATTTCGTCTTCAATACTTCTTTAATTTCTTCACCAGGCATTTGCAATGATCCGATAAGCATGAAGAGCATGCGCGATATATGGCGCGATTGTCTCAAACAACGGACGAGCTTGGCGTGCTACGCGCTGGTGGGCGATACGCGGACTCTGGCGGGCCTCAACGTGTGTGTTGTCAAACGTGCCGATGAGAAAAAACATATGGAGGCGAGTGTTTAGCAATAATAAAAAATCGTGAGTGTCACGGAACACTCGGTTGGAATGAAGTTCTTTTCGCTGTATATTATTATTGATTAATTAACTTAAATACAATAAATAAATTAATTAATAGCATTTGAGAGCAACTAATGAAAATATTGGTGTATATGAACCAATAACAAAAGTTAATATTATCTAACCAGAAAAAGTGTTAGTTATTAAGCCAGTAGGACTCAAGGTCCTCGAGGGTGAGGCAAAGAAAAACATTGAGGTTTAATGCAACGTGCTACAATCCGGATTTTAGCCTAAGCCTTAATTATGTACATCAAAGAAAGAAAGAAAGAAAGATTTATTTAAGCAAGATAAGAAAATCAAAGCAACTCGGTTTAATAATTCGATTTTTTTTTACTAATACCTTTAATTATTGTTATCTTCACAGACTTTTACATACAAAATATTACTTAGTATAGAATGACCATTGAAATTTTTTCTTGTTATTTTTTCATCAGTCTGAAGGCGATGCAGTGAAGTTTATAATAGACAGCATGGAATTCTTGGAGACCAAGGAAGACGTGTTCCAGTTCGTTGGGGACGACAAATACCTGGCTGCGTTTGGGCTCGTGGTCAGGAGGGAGTTCAGAGGGAAGAAGCTGGGTGGGAGGATACTCAACGCGAGGTACCTACTTGCAGGTTTATCTATACTTAATAATATAAAACTGAAGAGTTTGTTTGTTTGTTAACTTGAACGCGCTAATCACAGGAACTACTGGTCCGATTTGGAAAATTCTTTCAGTGTTAGATAGCAATTTATCAAGAAAGGCACCCACCACCCTCTTCTCGTTTCTGTGTACAGCTCTCTTTCACCTAAAGGCTGCCTTGAAAACATTGCCCTTTAGCAATAAGGCCGCCTTTTGCTCTATCCTTTCCCCCTATTTTATTTGTTAATTTTTCTTCTGGGGCAATAAAGAACATTTGGATTTAAATCATGACCGATAGGAGCGGAGCAGCAATGAAAAATGTTGCAAAAAAAGGGAAGAAATATTCCTTTTGAGAACTTCCATTGCTTACGATGCGTAAACGGATAAAGTTTCGCAAAAATCATGTCTGACAGAATTGTTCCTCTTTAAAAGTTCTAAAAAAAAGTCCGGGACCGCATATTTTGTCTATCTTTTAAGGTTGGCTCATCTCACCTTTTTTTTTATGCTAACCAAATTTGTTCTAAAATAATGCATTATTTGCGAAGGTGTTTTCATTAACGTGATATTAATCCTTATCCAAATAAATACGTTATTCATCCCAAGTATTTAAATTAAAACAAAATTAAATTTATGATGTGCACAGTCAGCGGGCAGTTATGAGGGGGAAGGGCGGTGACCGCAGTTAGCTCTGCGAGATACCATGCCGTGCGGCTCAGACGCTCAGCGATGTTATAATATGGAGTAAACTAGGCTACTTTGGAGTTCCTGCGGGAATTCCGAAACTCACACCGATGAAACTCACTGCCTCAGCATGTGGCTTCATGGGTGCGAGCACTTCTGGCACAGATTTTCAGCCAAGACTGACTTATGGAGATTTATTTATTTTTTTATTCGGGAAAACTGACAACTTAGGCTTACACAGTCGTACCACGCATATATTTCATTAATTGTTCCAATCCAAGTTGTTCTTCAGCTTCATCAATCATTATAGAATCTTCAGCGATTTGTCGCATTATTTTAATTTTGCCAATGCATTATGTATATTAAAATAACTACCTATATATAAGTCACGTGTCACGTTGTTTGTCCGCGATGGACTCATAAACTACTGAATCGATCATAATGAAATTTCTGAGTGACATAGGGTGTTTTTATCCCGGGATTCCCGCGGGAACTCCGGAGTTTGTGAGGTTGCATGGCGAATGTTAGATTTTTTTCTAAAGAAAAAAACGGTTCTCTCTCGAAAACTAGTTTATTTCTTGGAAAACAAAATGCTTGCTGAACGGTGATGGAAATATCGAATCTCTGACATTTCCGCAGGTGGAACCGCGGGAAACAGCTAGTAAGTTAATAACGCGGCAGGCTACTACTACCCGCTACGACCTCCGCCGGTCAACAAATGTCATATTTATTGCCGCACTTAACCGATCTCACATTAATCAAAATGGTTTCAGAGAGCCCATGTGCCGTTCCATGGGGATAAGGGGCACCAGCACAGTGTTCACGGGAATCGCTGCACAGAAGTCGGCTGCCAGGTGCGGCTTCACCACCCTAGTTACGATGACGCACTCGGAATTGGCCGACGAAGGCTTCAAATATCCGAGATCTGATCGAGAAATTAAAGTTATGGCCAAAAAGTATTGTTGATTGGCCCTATGTACAGTTTTGGCGGGAATCGAAGATTGCTGTTACCTACGTCATTTGTTTATGTATAGGTATTGTTTAAATAAGAAATTGTTAAAATAATGGATCTTGTTGTTTTTTTATACGACGCTTGACGTTTTATTGGATAACTAGCCGATCTTCCACGATTTCATTCGCGTAAATTTCGAAATTCCCATGGGAATCCCGGGATAAATAGTCATTATGTCACTGAGTATCACTGTAGCTTCCTTTATTACCGCCGCACTCAGAGTCAACTTTAATGATTACTTAGTTAAGTATAGATTTTTAAAACAAAACTGCCGCAATCAGACAGTTTAATAAATTAATGTATATTGGCATTTAAATAAGTTACATCTCATTAAATGCCAATTAACATTAATTTACTGAACGTCTCTGATTGCGGCAGTTTTGTTTTAAAAATCTATACTTAACTAAGTAATCATTAAAGTCGACTCTGAGTGCGGCCGTTAGTGAAAGAATTTTTAAAGTCGGTTAACTAATTTTTGAGTTCATCTAATCCATACAACCCAATTTAAAAAATAAATTCTTTTGTCTGAATATTTTTTACGTAGGTACCTCATAAATTTAAAATAAAAAATGTACGTAGACATGTTTCACACCGATTTTTAGTGAAGTTGATTCGCAATGCGACAAAAACAAGTAGGTACCTACTTTGAGTTAAATTTTTGAGTTAAGTTTTTTTTTCTAATGGTGTACGAATTACTCGGTCCAGTAGTTTTTGAGTTAAATCGTAACAAACAAACAAAAAATCAAATCTTCCGTCTTTATAATATTACTAGCTGTGCCCCGCGGTTACACCCGCGGGAATTTCGGGATAAAAAGTACCCTATGTCCTTTTCTGTACCCCTGACAACGTGCATGCCCAATTTCATCCAAATCCGTTCAGCCGTTTTTGCGTGATTGTGTAACAAACATCCAAACATCTAAACATCCAAACATCCACACTTTCACATTTAATAATATTAGTAGGATTAGTATTAGTATAGACAACCAGCTAGTCGATGCCAAGCTTCCTGGCCTCGACCATCGTCGGTAGGCATTCGGTATTTTTTTACAGGCTGCACTTCGGAGATTGCGCGCAAGAAGGGAGATGGAGAGATCAGCTCAGATCTCTCCATCTCCCTTCAAAATACGCACTACCAGAGCATCGGCAGGCTTCCATCCCTATACGGTAGATAATGCACGTATCCGCACGAAACGATTCGCTTCATCTTTCATTATGCGTATAACCGCTTGGGATTGAAATGACTTGACGGAGTCTGTGTTTCTCGAAAACTATAATTTGGACCTCTTCAAGACTAGAGTGAATGGGTATATATATCTTCGTTTATACTCCTAGGTGATAAGGGTAGCCCTCTCCAGAATTTTTATTTTATGGACAAAATTTTTTATTTTTTTAAGTTTGGTCTCAAAAACTACTTTTGGCCCAACGGCCGCACTCAGTCGTTTTGATGATTACTTAGTTTTAAGTAAAGATTTAAAAAAACTGCCGCACTTAACGACTATCATTAAATTAATCTGACCCCGACATATTATACAACGTGTTAATGAATTACCTGAAAACTAGAAAGTATCAGGTTTACGTCTTCCACGCATGATGTATTATTGTCGGTTCATTTATAAAAAAAAAATCACTAGTGTGAATAGTGATTTAGGTATTCTGTACTAATATATTAAAATTGATTAATATTATTATGATTCTTATGCTATGTATTGTGATTCTTAATTTAAATAATTATACCAATGTTTATTAAAGTGATTTAAATTGCATTTCCATGGCCAATTCATATTTAATAACTGGCAACATTGTGAATTCATAGACTGTAGAGTAAATAAAATGTTATTTGAGTTAGGGGGAAAAACGCGCGGGAGAACATGTTTACATAATGGCAGCAACAAAGGATCGGGTCAGTGGTGCTGGTGATTTCCTAGATGGAAGACATCATAACATCGAAAGTTAAGTATTGGTAGACAGTTTTGGCTCTATTTAATACTTGTAATAATAATTGTGATTACTGTATTGTTCTCATAAAATATACTGTTCAAGCTTAACTTTAGCTTCAGAGATTTGATTACTTTGTGCGTAACATGTTTCGAGATTCCTATTGCTTATCTATACTGGCTCTGATTATTATAGAATTTGATACAAATTATATCAAAGAGTTTTTATTATAATTGGTAATACAGACACAAAGGAATAGTTTTGTTAAAATCAGGTTGTTTTATTTACTAGGTATCCTTACTAATGCTAATAATTTAACATTTCAGAAGTGGGATTATTAAGGATTCAAGCAGCCAAAGCATTCTCGGAGTCCTGTTAAACGAAACGACGGTCATGGATCAGTTCCAGATCCTGGGCGCCATGGCGGCCTAGAGATACGCCTTCTCCACGGGCCGTGAGAAATAAAGAATCTTCACAACTGGATGATACTGGTAGGATCGCTCCATATTATAGTAACGTCTTGGTTAAACCCGTATTTTTCCCGAATTCGATTTTGAGAAATCGGAATTGCCGGTATTACAATGGCTTAATAAAATCTTGATAAAATCGAACATCTAAGGGCAATACATGGTTGGAACGATGATGGAAAAGTTATTATGTGCAGTCACGTTTGACTGGATTGGCTAAGTTGTGGCACAAGACTTTGCGTTCTTATGAATTTACATGGCATAAATAGAAACAAAAGATTTTAGAGGCATTCCCTGACAATATCGATTACACGGGTTAATTTAGATACTCGAGATTGCTCGCTAAAACTTGTCTTGTTGCTTCCATCAGATATTTTTGTAAAAGGTTTTGGAGGTAGTCCAATAAAAGTATGAAGGTCAGGTGTCGATAGAATTCGTAGTAAATGGGTTTGAAGTCCTGGAGATTTTTTTCTTATAGGAATATATCAATGCTTATAAGTCTAAAAATGTGTGATTATGCGCGGGTATTCAATTACAGCATTTCTTCTTTAGTGCGCTTAGTAGCGGGGTATACTCGTGGTTATTGTGGTAGCGGTAAGTCTTTCTTAATAATTTGTAGTGGAATTACACAATATTTAACTTGATGTTAATTAATGCAGTAGTAACTCTATTTAACCATTGAGCTTTTGAAGAAAATAGATAGGTAAAGGTACTTTCTGTGAAATTATTCTGTAATCCTCCTGTAATTTAAACAATTTAATTAAACGTAATATGCATTTGTATAACACATTAAAAGGTTGCGATTCAACCCGCGAAATTCCTTTACATCAGGATAAAATGTATCTACCCTATTGCTTATTTCACTTTTATCCATAGGTAACCTATTAAAATATCTGTTTCCCCGCTGATTTCCCAGCGTGAATTTTGATATTTCGGCAGGAATTCTTTGTTTGGAAATGGAAAGTACGTGTCACTCCTGTGCTGTGTCAGTATTTTTTATAAAGGAATTTTAAGAATCTGTTCAGTAGTACCAGAGACTACCCACTACATCCAAACTTACAAAGTTTGCAAACTTATATAACTTTACTTCCGTATATTATCTAATAGGCGCCAATAAGGACATAAGATCCATTTTTGTTTATTTCCTTGGTTGTTTGTAATGGATAGACTTCTTTCTTTTCTTCAACTAGAACTTGTCCATAAGGTGTCAAAGCATAGTCAGATTACATACAATTGTTCTAAATAGACTCTGAGACCGATACAATCTCGACAGACGAGTCAGGTGAATAGTATAGAAGAATTTGTAGTTAATTTTGGGTTTGGTGCGCTTGCGATCTCCCGGTACGTTTCTGATAATGTCAATTTAATCTAGGTACTTGAGGGAAAAAGAATTTACTCTACCAATTGTGTAAGGAATAACTAGCTGGTTAACTAGTTAAAGCGATTTTGATTATTGGATTTAATTACTAATGGATTAGGTACAAAAATTAAATACTGGAATATATGGTCATGTACCTGATGTACCTATACTAAAGTAATGGTTAAAAGTGGTTGATAATCTAAGTGATGAATGGTATAAAAGTAATAAATGGAATAATTAAATGGATCTCTGGTATTAATGAATAAATTGGACTAAATGAATAAAATATTGGTAAAAATGGAATTACTTGAATAATTGGATAAATTGGATAAAAAAAATATGGTCGAAAATAAAATGGTTATAAATAATGGAATAATAATGAATGGTTATAAATTATGGTTGAAAATAAAATGGTTATAAATAATGGAATAATAATGAATGGTTATAAATTATGGTTGAAAATAATGGAGATAAAGAGTGTGAAATAAATTTATTTATTTATATATTTATTTATTGATTACTAGCTGTGCCCCGCGATTTTGCTAGCGTGGATTTCGGAGTTCCCGCAGGAACTAATTTTTGGAAATAAATGTAGCCAAGTTACTCCTTATAACATCAGCTAGGAAGCTGTGAAGGGTGGATGTTTTATGGGTGTTGTCATAATAACTGTAATTATGTTGACGTCAAAGAGTCATATTATGGACCAAATTTGAATAAATGATTTGACTTTGACGATTTGCCAGTGAAAGTCCAGTTAAAATCGATCCAGCCGTTTTAGAGATTACCCGGAACAGACAGACATATAAGTAGGTGCCATATTATAATTATACTTATTTTCATATTATGCAATTTATTAAAAAGCTGTTAATTTTGAGTTACAAACAGGCACATAAATTTTATTTATAATTATGTATGTATAGATTATTGTATTTTTATATTTTATTTTGTTATATTATTATATTTTCCAGTCTGGGCGTGAATATATAATATACTATATAATATAGTGTAATATCGACATATGTAATAGTATGTAGTAAGTACCTATAGGTATACCTACCAAGTTTGCTTGGTTGCCATGACACAAGCTTATAGCTTAGTGTGGGGTCAAGACGCTTATCTGTGTGTTGTGAAGTGGATTATTATTATTATGGGAATTTGGATTTTTGAATTCTTCTCAGCTAGACCGGTATTAATTGGCAACCACGGGCCAAAGCCAAGTGGAGGTTAGTTTAAGTGGAAGTATTAAGAGTTGTGTGGTCATCAGTTTGGAGGAGTTTGCGGACGATTCGACATGTATTTAGTATTGCCGCCTTCTGCATAATAATGTAAGTGTACCTAGGTAATTGGAGGGTAGCGAAGGGTTGGTGCAGTTGACAAGGGATTTCAGATGGTGGTAGTACAACAGGGATGAAGGTAATATTCTGTAATTTCCACATTTTTTGCTATTTCGTTTTGAGGTCAATATATTTTGTAAGCTTTCAGATATTGTGCTCTACAGCATGTGGGTTGAATTCCCTAGAACGCTGTCAGGTATGTATTTTTAATAAGAAATTGGTTCATTCGTCCTCAGTTTAGATTTGCTTGCAAGTTTCTGATGAATAATCTCAGCAACCTGGTCGTAGCGGTGTTTATAATCTTTTTGTACTATTGACTTGCAGACACTTATGAGATGCTGTATCGTTTCCGGAGCACCGTTACATTTTCTGCAGCTGTCATTTGATATATTATGAACTTTTAGTATATGCTTTTGGTAGTTTCGTGTTTCGATGGCTTGGTCTCGAATGGCAAGCATAAATCCTTCTGTTTCGGGAAACAGTTCACCCCAAGTAAGCCAGGCATTGGATGCTTCTTTATCGACGTTAGACTTGCACAAATTTTACCGGTGTTGTCTATGCATACCCTTTTGAGTCCACTCTTGTATTTTTAGTTGTCGATCTGTTAATGTTTAGATTGATTGAAGCCCAAGTACTTGTCTCTTTTTCATTAAGCGAAGGTATCTGTTGGCCAGTCTGCATCTAAAAGGTAATATGACCCGACGTTTTTCCTTTGAAAAAGTTTCCGTAAGGTCAGCCAAATAACATAGGTCTTTCGTGGTGGCGTACAATTTAATATCATCCATGTAGAGCAAATGGTTAAACTTTTCATCAGCTGGTTCATTATTTCCTGCAGCATAGTATTTTGAGAGATTTCCCATTTTCGTTGAACTTAAAATAGGATAGAATACTCTTTATTGTATACAAGAATAATTTTAGTGTGGTAACAAAATAAAAATTTATAAATAAAGGCATACAAAAGGCTATCTTATCGCTTTACTAGCGATCTTTTCCAGACAACCTTTGGGTGGACAGGACAAAAACAGTAAATTTATATGTTGATTTGGTATATTATATGTATAGGTGAAACGAATCATAAAATAATATAGAAGAGACACATAGAAAAGACATACACAAAAAATGGATATACATAGATACACGCATAGATATAAAATATACACATAGAAAATATATACGTACAATATTTATGGGTATAAATACTAATTTTATAAATGCGTTTAAACACAGATGCATACTATAAATAATAAGGTTACACTACAGCGAGTCACGATCCATGAGTGAGGTAGAAAGTCTTCACCAGGCTCTTAAAGGTGGGTAGTGATTTGGCCTATTCGCACCTCTACAGGTAGCGGATTCCACAAGCGGACTGCTTGTACAGAGAAGGAATAATCATAAAAGTTGGTTCTAGGGGCAGGAATCATAAGAAGTAAGTTCTGGGATGATCGAACAGGCAGGTTATGGGAAGAAGATTGAAATACGAAGAGGTCTTTTAGGTAGTTGGGGGCAGTTGGCAGTTGGAACTTGGAAGAAAATTACGTATCTAATCGTCTAAGCGAGTCCGCAGATAAAATATTTGATAAATGGTTCAATGCTAAATATTATTATTAATATTATTGGTTATTAAGGAATAAAATAAAATCTTATTATGGATAATGGATAGAAGTTAAGTGGAAGTTGGTGGAACTTAGTAACATGGATTGGATAAAAAAAGAATCATGGTTTGAATTTGTGTTACATTTAGATAAAGTGAAATTATTTTTACAAAACCTTTTTACTTTGCAGGGTCGCAAAGATGTCAGGATGGGCGAGTGTGAATAGTGATTTAGGTATTCTGTACTAATATATTAAAATTGATTAATATTATTATGATTCTTATGCTATGTATTGTGATTCTTAATTTAAATAATTATACCAATGTTTATTAAAGTGATTTAAATTGCATTTCCATGGCCAATTCATATTTAATAACTGGCAACATTGTGAATTCATAGACTGTAGAGTAAATAAAATGTTATTTGAGTTAGGGGGAAAAACGCGCGGGAGAACATGTTTACATAATGGCAGCAACAAAGGATCGGGTCAGTGGTGCTGGTGATTTCCTAGATGGAAGACATCATAACATCGAAAGTTAAGTATTGGTAGACAGTTTTGGCTCTATTTAATACTTGTAATAATAATTGTGATTACTGTATTGTTCTCATAAAATATACTGTTCAAGCTTAACTTTAGCTTCAGAGATTTGATTACTTTGTGCGTAACATGTTTCGAGATTCCTATTGCTTATCTATACTGGCTCTGATTATTATAGAATTTGATACAAATTATATCAAAGAGTTTTTATTATAATTGGTAATACAGACACAAAGGAATAGTTTTGTTAAAATCAGGTTGTTTTATTTACTAGGTATCCTTACTAATGCTAATAATTTAACACTAGCCATCTACTGGCGAGTAGCAACACGAAGCAAATTTGTAGTTTTATGTTAGTGATGCTACTTAATCTATAGCAGATTATAATACATAATTATTATATCATTCCTACCTACTTTTTGGTAGTTATTTTCGAAACTCATTATTTTGCCTGTCATGTAGATTGTAGGTAGGTATCTAGATAACGTATTTTATTATCGCTCCAATATGTAACAAGTGGTCTTGAGAGGCAGTTCGTATCTCGGTTATGGTTGATAAAACAATTTTTTAACTTTTTTTTTTAATACTATCAAGTGTAAATAAAAGACGCTCTCTTGCGCATATATCTACATACATAGGCGTCGCGAATAAAGGTGCTTTGCTAAAACAAGGTATGAAGATCAAAGTTTACCTGCGCAAATCCTTACTAGTTAACATTATAAATGTGAAAGTGAGTTTGTTTGTTTGTTAGGCCTTCATGCTTCAACGGCTCAACGCATCATCATGAACTTTTGCACACACGTTCTCAGGGATACAGAAAAGGAAAAAGCGTACTTTTTTCCTGGAATCCCGGGAGGGAACTCTGTAACTACCGCGAGTGGAAACACGAGGAACAGCTAGTATACGTATAATGGTAGGCAAACGTATACCTACCCACATATAATTAGAATATTTAATGTACTTCATATTAATTAATCGATCAGCTTGCGCGGCGATCATATACCTGTTTTAGACCTTCCTTGACGGAGTTGTAATGGTTTTTACTACCATAGATTAAATTTATTATTTTGAAGAGTGTAATAAATTTGCGAAAGCAGAAAAACTATAAAATACACACACAATGCGTTTCTACCTGCCATATGGAAAAAAATATAGATAGGTACTAAGTAAGTAAGTACCTAGTTGGTATAATAATAAAAATAAAACAAAATAAAAGTTTGTTTGGGACAAACCACCACTGAATCAATTAGTGAATTTATCTAGGCATACTAATATTACAAGGAGGTATAGTTTGTGAGTTGGTGAGGTTGTAGGGGGTAATCTTTGGATCTACTGAACCGAGTTTGAAAATTATTTTACTTATAAGAAGCTATATCTTCTCTTCTTGATCTTCTTCGATCTTGAGTGACATAGGGTACTTTTTATCCCATAATTCCCGCGGGAACTCCGAAATTACCTCGGGGGACAGCTAGTCGTTAGTAAAACTGACAGCAGCCCTGCCCTACACAGTCACACATCACTCGTGTTTTGTTCCAGAAATGCCAACCGTAAAGGAATGTAATGGGACAGGTCCCAAAGTGTGGGACACTTGGCGGACGGGTGAGACTACGTGGGTGATCCAGGATCTGCCTGAAGAAGACGACGAGAAAGCCCTTGATATCTTAGTCAAGCACCAATGCCCTGACGAGACCATGTGCACAGTTGCAGGTAACGTGGGGTTCAGGGCGCTGTCTTGAAGAATTTGAGATAAATGGATAAACTTTGATTATTTAACCAAGAAGACTGATAAGATATATAAAAAGATGTTCAATAATAAAGTAACACTTATTTAATATGGAAATACTTTTGCTATGGTATTATAGCTAGGGAGCTGGCGGCAATTTAGGTGTATGATTTCATCGCCGTTGATACCAAGACGTAATGTTGTCTGTACTTATATTAACTAGAAAAAATAGGTGGCGAGCTCAGGTAGGTCTGATTTTTTTTTATAAATAATTTTGAAATTGTAATAAAAAAAAAACATATTAAATTATATTATCGTTTCTGCCATCAATTATATCTTATTAAATACGTTTCATAGATAGTGAAATTGAAGTTGGCAGAAGTCAGGATGGTGGGAGTTTTTCTTAATTCAGCATCTCAGCTTATTTTTATTACAGTTATTTTTATAAAATCTCCCACCATCCTGACTTCAGCCAGCTTCAATTTCACTATCTATGAAACTTATTACGCTTTAGCAAGGATTTAACACAAAGTCGCAGGAGAAAGACAATCTCGCTCCACCCTGATCAAAGGCTACGGCGGCACTGTCAGTGTGGTTTCGTCTTTCATACTCTATTCTCTCTTCACCAGGCCTTTGCAATGATCCGATAAGCATGAAGAGCTTGTGCGATATCTGGCGCGATAATCTCAAGCAACGGACGACGTTGGCGTGCTACGCGCTGGTGGGCGATGCGCGGACACTGGCGGGCCTCAACGTGTGTGTTGTCAAACGTGCCGATGAGAAGCACGATATTGTGGAGGCGAGTGTTTAAATAATAATAAAAATGCGTGAGTGTTGCGGAACACTATTGGAACGAAGTTCTTTTTGCAGTATAATATTGATTAACATATAGATAGGTATACAATTAAATGAATCAATAGCATTTGAGAGTAACTAATGAAATTTTTGATGTACATGAACCAATAATAAGAGTTATTATTAACCAACAAAAAATTAGTAGTCATTCAACAGTGTGTATTAAAACCTAAGTAGTGCTATTTATTTTCCTTTTAAAAACACCACTTATCAATTAGACTATACCGAAGTAGTGCTAGATATCGATTTTCCTTTTATGATAACAGAGCGCCACTGAGTTCAGGCGGCACGAAACAAGAAGCAACCAATAACCACTAAAATCGTTCCAAAAACCATTAACCAATAAGCGCAATGATGGAAAATTCTTAGTATATTATTTTCCCATCCGCCAAGCCTTTACCGTGCGATAAGAAACCGTTCCATTTAAATTAAGCTACCTTGTTTAGTTATTTAATGGTATTGATGACGAATGGCGGTGTTTGGGTAAACCTGCAAAGGTTTTTAACACCTTTAAAAAAATATGAATAGAAAAAAAAAAGTGTAACTTTAAATAAATAAATTAATTAATTAAAGACCACCAACAAATAATGATGGCCACGGACCGGAAGATGTAGTATGGGTCCGCTGCAAGGTAGACCAACGACTTGGTGAAGATCGCGGGACGCCGTTGGATGCGGGAAGCGCAGGACCAGTCATTGTGGCGATCCTTGGGGGAGGCCTTAGTCCAGCAGTGAACCTCTTTTGGCTGATAAGATGATGATGATGAATGATAAAACCATTTAGTGACATGCACGAAATGATAATAAGAAATAAACAAAAAGAACTCCGAATTCCCACGGGAACTCCTAAATAAACGAGGGTGAAACCACTAATGAACAGCTAGCAGACGAGTTTTTTCCGTGACGCGTTTGAAAAAACACCTAATGATTTTGTTTTGTCTCGTAAAAATGAAACAGAATAAGCAAAGCAACTCGGTTTAATAATTCATAGTTTTTTACTAATCCTTTTATCATTGTTATCTTCACACACTTTCACATACAAAATACCTAGATACCTAGAATAACCATTGAAATTTCGTCGTGTTATTTTTTTATCAGTATGAAGGCGATGCAGTGAAGTTTATAATAGACAGCATGGATTTCTTGGAGACCAAGGAAGACGTGTTCCAGTTCGTTGGGGACGACAAGTACCTGACTGGGATGGGGCTCGTGGTCAGGAGGGAGTTCAGAGGGAACAAGCTGGGTGAAAGGATACTCAACGCAAGGTATAAAAACTGAGATACAACTACACATATCTACGGACGACTTTTCCATTTCTGAGGGGCTATTATGTAACTTTTGTTTCTATCATTTTTCAGTTGCAATATGGTTGCAATCAAAAACATGGCGGTTTTGCGATTACAATATACACGTTTTGACAGTTACAACATCTAGCAATTAACCAAAATAAACATACCAACGTACTTCAAAAGCTGAAGCTGTCTAAACATGATTGAAAATTCACAAAATCGCTATTTTTCTGATTGAAACTGAAATATGATATCAACAAAAGATACATAATTGCCCTGCTGGTCACAGTTGATTGCTCTAAAATCAAATTTAGTTCTGAAATTGTAACTGATAATTATTGTAAATGCGGATATTCTGTCTCTTCTTCTTTTCAATTAAGGCGTGGCGTATATTGTGATTTATTGCATTTAATATTGCCAATGAAAACGTTTTACTAATTTAAACAGCTTCTTTCTTGGAAAAAAAAACGGCTGCTGAACGCTGGTGGAAATATCGAATAACGCGACAAGCTACTTACTATTTGGAGCGACCTCCACTAGTTTCTGTTATATTTGTTGCCGCACTCTGCCGATCTGATCTGATTAATCAAAATCTTTCCAGAGAGCCCATGTGCCGTTCGATGGGGATAAGGGGCACAGGCACGGTGTTCACGGGAATCGCTTCACAGAAGTCGGCTTGCAGGTGCGGTTTCACCACACTAGTTACGATGACGCACTCGGAATTGGCCGACGAAGGCTTCAAATATCCGAGATCTGATCGAGAAATTAAAGTTATGGCCAAAAAGTATCATTGATTGGCCAGATGTAGTGTTTTGTGGTGGGAATCAAAGATTGCTGCTACCTACGTCATTTATTTATGTGGGTATTGTTTAAATAAAAGAATGTTATAGTGTATCTTATTATTTCTTTATACGACGCGCGATGCTTTATTAGATAACTACTCGATCTCCCACTTTCACTACTAATTAGCTGATGTTATAAGGAGTAGGTAAATTAGTCTTTGGTGTTCCTGCAGGAATTCCGAAACTCACTCGGCGGGGCACAGCTTGTACAATATAGGGGTCATCCATAAAGTACGTCACACTAATTTCGTAATTTTTCGACCCCTCCCGGGTCCTTGTCACAGAAGTCAGATAGTGTTCCTTCAATAGCTCCCTGAATATTTCCAGGGAACGAGCAGCCCTGACTGGCACAGGTAGGGAATTCCAAAGCCGTTTGGCTCGAACAATGAAGGAATAATCATAGAATTAAGAGGACGTCACATATTTTGCAATTTTAACATTTAAAAACTATTAAATTAAAACATCAGCTCGGAGCAGGCTCCTACAAAACAATTAAAACCTTTGTTCGCTTAAAGAAGAGTTGGAAATATTTTTAAGTTCTTCGTTAATATTTCAAATTGGGCATTTAATACTTAGATGTATAAGATTTAAAAATGTGACGTCACGAAACTAAGGACCACTCCCACCCCCTGTCACACAATGTCACATTTCGTCAACCCCTTCCCTCCCCGTTAACGTGTGACGCACTGTGAAAATAATCACTACGTTTTAAGAGTAGGCACTTCCATACTAATCGCTGATCCGATCTATAAAAGCATAATATTGTGCCAACCATTAACCATACCAATGCATACGCGGTCATAGAAATTTGGTTAAGTATTCCAAAGTTGTAAAAAAGTTCGCGCATAAATCCATAGTAACTTTTGGTTCATGGGAGTGTCGCTGGCCTGGTGTGACGTACTTTATGCATAGTCCCCTACAATCTCATTTTTATTTATTAACTAGCTGTGCCCCGCGGTAATTTCGGAGTTCCCGAGGGGATTCCGGAACCGGCCTCTTGACCGATTTTTATGCGATTTTTTGTGTTATGTTTGGTAGGTCTGAGAACAGGTCGCACTTTTTTTAAACCCCTCGGTGAAAATGGTGGCTACCAGAATCTCTGGATTTTTTTTGGACAGCATTTTAATTGGTCCATGATTTGAAGTAAAGATTAAAAAAAAAAACTACCGCACTCACAGACATTCGTTTAATTAATCTGGCCTCACCCCGATCGTTTTATTTGAAAAAATATTCACTAGCCATCTGGCGGTGAGTAGCAACACGAAGTAAGGTTGTGGTTTTATGTTAGTGATGCTCCTTCTATAGCAGATTATATTATTTATCTACTCTTTGGTAGTTATTTTCGATACTTATTACCTACTTGTCATGTATAGATATCCAGATAACTTATATTATCACTCCAATCTGTAGCGAGTTGTCTTGAGAGTCAGTTCGTATCTCGGGTGCGATAAAGCATTTTTTTTTGTTTTTTTTTAATACTAGCAAGTGTGAATAAAAAACGCTTTCTTGCGCATGTACCTTCATAGGCGGCGCGAATAAACCTGTTTTGCTAAAACAAGGTATGAAAATCAAAGTTTACCTGTATAAGTATAAAGTATTGCGCGCTTATCCTTTTATATTATGAATGCGAAAGTGAGTTTGTTTGTTACGCTTTCACGCCTAAACGGCTCAACAGATCATCATGAAATTTGGCATGCACATGGTCGGGGATATCTACAGAGAAGGACATAGGGTACTTTTATCGCGGAATTCCCGCAGGAACTCCTAAATTAACGGCGATGAAACTGCATTAAATTTTGTATTGTCAGAGGTACCTACAGAAAACTATACAGAGTAGGTATTTTTATCCCGGAATTCTGAAATTCTCTGAAATTACCGCGAGTAAAACCGCGGAGATCAGATAAAATACGTAATAAAGGTAAGTAAACGTATAGCTATATGCGCATACCTATAATTAGAATATTTAATTTACTTTATACACATATTATATTCACTTTAACAAATCGATCAACTTGCGCAGTGATCATACCTGTTTTAGAACTTCCTTGATGGAGCCAGAATGGTTTTTCCATAGATTAAATTTGTTATTTTATGGAGTGTCTAATAAAATTTGCGTAAGCAGAAAAACTTTAAAATACACACACAATCCGTGTCTAGCTGTTTACCTGTCTGATAAAAAAGGTAAGTATACCTTTCTTGGTTCTTACGTTAGGTATTCTCGTAACATATATTTAGTTTTAACAATAAAAAAATGTGTACCTAAAATAAATTAATCAGCTGGCGTATACCGTAGTTTAACCGAGTTATATAAAAGGTCATTACTTTTCAATCACATGTTATATTGTACATACATAGAATCTTGAACTGAACTACTTACATACCCATCCACAAAATGCTCAGCTGGAATAAGCGCGTTAAGCAGGCAGGCTTAAAGTCATTATAATATGACTGTATAATAATCAGATTGTATGGTTATTATTAACGCAGCAACTCCGGAGTTTGTGAGTCTGTGAGGTTGTAGGGGGTAATCTCTGATCTACTGAAGCAATTTTAAAAATTCTTTCACTTATAAGCAGCCACAGTGATCCTGAGTTAAATTGGGTACTTTTTATCCCAGAATTCCCGCGAGAACTCCGAAATAAACGTAGATGCCAATAATGACTCCTGCAACTGTGATTCTCGCGACACGCATGACTGTGTTTAGGGATTTCCTCGGAATCTCTTTCTTATGGAATAAAAAGTAAAATCTTGCTGCGAGCTGTCCCCAACCCTCGAAAAGGACTTCCCCTTACATATTACAATCATGTAAGTGTAAAGGAAGACTCGATTTGTGTTTAAACACCAAGTCGACATTACACGTCTTGTGTTTTGTTCCAGATATGCCAATCGCAAAGGAATGTAATGGGACAGGTCCCAAAGTGTGGGACACATGGCGGACGGGTGAGACTACGTGGGTGATCCAGGACCTGCCTGAAGAAGACGATGAGGAAGCCCTTGATATCTTAGTCGAGCACCTTTGCCCTGATGAGACCATGTGCACGATTGGAGGTATTGTCGGGTTCAGGACGCTATCTTGAAGAGTTTCAGATAACGTCACCTACATTATTTAACCAAGAAGACATCTAATATATAAAAAATTAAAATCTCGTGTCACAGTGTTTGTTATCGAACTCTTCTGACACGTCTTGACCGATTTTTGTGACTTTTTTTGTGTAATTAGGTAGGTCTGAGAATAGATCGTAGGCTATTTTTTATACCCAGATTTTTTTTTGGAGAAAATTTTACTTTGGATTCCCTGCAGGAATTTGTGCAATAATGTGTATTTGAATTTGAATTCCGAAACTCACGCGAGTGCGACCGCGGGGCACAGCTAGTATAATAATAATAGACCTAATCACTTCCAAACACACAGATCTACTCGATCGTAGAAGCTTATGTTTTAAAACCGAGCAAACGTTGTATATGCTAATACATTTATTATAGTGTAGATAATTATCATATCTACATAAGCACGCCTATAGACTGGAAAGTGGAAACCAGTGTTCATCGCACAAAGACCACCCCCATCTGGAATCGAACCCGGAACCGCTTGGCGCAGTTAGTCACCATACTCACTGCGTCAACCCGATTCTCGAATTGGTGCAAAACACGACACAGACAGGAAATACATAGATAGATGGATAGATATATGATAGATAAATAATAATAATAATAATAATAATAATCCACTTCACAACACACAGATCTACTTGATCCCACACTAAGCTAGATAGATAGATATATAAATAGATAGATAGATAAATAGATAAATAGATAGATAGATAAATAGATAGATAGATAAATAGATATATATATAAATAGATAGATAGATAAATAGATAGATAGATAAATAGATAGATAGATAAATAGATAGATAGATAAATAGATGGATAAATAGATAGATGGATAAATAGATAGATGGATAAATAGATAGATAGATAAATAGATAGATGGATAAATAGATAGATAGATAAATAGATCGATAGATAAGTAGATAGAAAGTTCGCTATTTGTACACACTGTGCAATAAAGAATAAATAAATAAATAGATAAATAGATAGATAGATAAATAGATAAATAGATAGATAAATAAGTAGATAGATAGATAAATAGATAGATAGATAAATAGATAGATAAATAAGTAGATAGATAGATAAATAGATAGATAGATAACTCTTTATTGCACACCAAACAAAAAAATACTGTTACCGATGGGTAGAAAATTTATTTCATTAAATTTTCAAATCTTGTGAATAAATTTCCTGTGACTTGCGCTCTTAACGCGAGCGAAGTCACGGGCAAAAGCTAGTACTTGTATGATACTAGTCATACCCACGTTACCTATATTTACTACAACATGTTTTTCTTATGTTTTGAGTTACTTATCAAAGACTTAATACGACCTTTTCTTATTAGATAACCAGATGTAATAAATAATGTTGGTACGTTTATCACATAATATAGATAGGTACCTCTTGTGTTTTTTTAATATTTTTTCTGGGTTTTTTAGTCGTAGCTCTTTTGTCAGTTTCTTATTGTATGTGCTTACCCATACAAGAGATAAGAATAGGTCTCAGCAGTACCTAGATAATTTGTTTGATTATTTTATCCCCTGGCAATTTTTGCATTTGCAACATTTTCTCTATTTCATTATTATTTATTTTAAAGTTTTTAGATTTTCGCGTTTTGAGCACATTATATTATGTAAATTACGCGGGACTTGAACGCGATGTTTTTATTACCTTTTTAACCGACTTCCAAAAAGGAGGAGGTTCTATGTTCGATTGTATGTATGTTTTTTTTTTTTTTTTTTTTTTTTTTTTTTTTTTTTTTTTTTTTTTTTTTTTTTTTTTTTTATGTATGTTCACCGATTACTCGAAGACGGTTGGACCGATTTGAAAAATTCTTTTTTTGTTTGAAAGGGTATACTCCCAATTAGGTCCCATTGCCACCAAGTCCAGATCTGATGATGGGATCTTGGAGAAATCGAGGGAACTCTTCAAAAATTATAGGCACACCTATAGCGATTTGGGTATTTTTTATAGTAAATCGTTCATTTGCTCTTGAAAAGCAAAATTTGAAGAAGTAGAACTGATGATGAAGACCACAGATGGTCATCAGAACTATTCAACAATAATACGTATTTCACAGATTCCGATTGGAGCGATTTCAAAAATTGTTTTTTTGTTTGAAAGGGGATACTCCCAAATTGATTCCATTGTCACCAAGTCGAGATCTGATGATGGGATCTTGGAGTAATCGAGGGAACTCTTCAAAAATTATGGGTACACCTATAGCGATTTTTGGATTTTTTATAGTAAATCGTTTATTTGCTTTCGGAAAGTAAAATTTGAAGAAGTGGAACTGATGATGAAGACCACACATGGTCATCAGAACTACTAAATAATAGGTAGGTATTTCACAGATTCTGATTCGTTAACTTTAATATGGTTTCTAAACAATTTATGCTCGTCACAATGTATATGGTGAAGTGGAACTGATGATGATGTACCAGGAGAACTCCTCAACAATTAACGTCCCTGCGTCGGGAAAAGCAATATTTTGTAAAAGGTGATGAGCAGTTGACATAGGCTATTGCTATTTAGAGAAATTACGAACTAAGTCTCATAAAAGCGAGAAATAAACAAAATTTTTAACAAAAAAATTAAAACCGACTTCCAAAAACACAAAACTAAAAATTTTAAAAATAAATACTAAAAATAACAGCATACCGATTTAATCCAAAAGACAAAAACACACGTAATATTATTATTGGTTTGTGCTACCACTAATCGGTATGAAGTCGGTGACAAGCCAAATATGGAGGGGGTAGATGGGCCACCGCCACCAGCTCTTCGTGAGCAGAACAATCCAAGTGGGCAGACACCAGCGGGCTTGTCACCGAATTCAAACCGATTAGTGGTAGCACAAACCAATAATAATATTACGTGTGTTTTTGTCTTTTGGATTAAATCGGTATGCTGTTATTTTTAGTATTTATTTTTAAAATTTTTAGTTTTGTGTTTTTGGAAGTCGGTTTTAATTTTTTTGTTAAAAATTTTGTTTATTTCTCGCTTTTATGAGACTTAGTTCGTAATTTGCCTGACGTTTCGGCTGAGTTGACTATTTATTTTGTCTATTAAGTGAAACTTAAAAAAAGTACCTACCTACCTAATTGTAAGAAAATATTTGTCTGAGAAGTTTTTTAGAAGGACTGGCTGGGCCATAATAATTTTAAATGATTTCACTATAATAATATTATGAACAAAATTTATTTGAGAACTGGCCTTTTTTTACCTGTATGTTTTTACTAGCTGTTCCTCGCGGTTTCACCCGCGATATGTTCGGAGTTCCCGCAGGAATTCCAGGATAAAAAGTACCTACCCTATATCCTTCCCTGTACCCCTGACAAAGTGAAAAATTTCATAATGATCGGTTGAGCCGTTAAGGCGTGAAGCGTAGGTAACAAACAAACAAACGCTTTCGCATTTAAAATATTAGTAAGGCTCACTTTTAAAACACTAACAATAATCATAAACTAATTTGAATAATTACTTCACTAATCGTTCACTGATTGTCTTTGTAATAATATATTAGGTAGGTAAGTAAGTATGTCTTTGTAAATACGTGAAGTAATTTAGTAGTCACATGACTGTAAAATACAAAACGTAGATAAAGTTATATTGAATAATAGTACCTACCTACCTAAATTGACATCTGAGCAAGGTCGGTGGTTCCGTCATTGTCCGATAACTGCTGTGATTTTTTATTAGTAGATAATAAAATAGATGTGTATGTACATTGTACGTATACTCAGTCACAAAGATTGTCTACAGTTTTTCCTGCATCCATACTAACGGCCGCACTCAAAGTCGTTTTAATGATTAGGCACGTAATTTACAGCGATCAGAGACGTTCAATAAATTAATGTTAGTCGGCATTTAACTAAATTAACACAATTAATCAAATATTAATTAACTAAATTTAACTAATGAACGTCTCTGAGTGCGGCAATTTTGTTTTAAAAATCTTTACTTAAAATTAAATAAAATCATTAAAACTACTCTGAGTGCGGCCGTAAAGCCATCCAACTAATATTATAAATGCGAAAGTGAGTTTGTTTGTTTCTTTGTTTAGTTGTTTGTTATTATCTACAGGTTCTAGGTAATCCATTCCGACACTTGTAGTGTCGCTGCCGCTTGTAGGTATTGATTTATTTATTTACTAGCGAACAGAGTATGTTACAGTTTCACCCACGTTAATTCACCCACGTTAAACGAGATTCCGCGGGAATTCCGGCATAAAAAGTAGCCTATGTCCTTTTCTGTACCCCTGACAACGTGTATGCAAAATTACATGATGATCAGTTTAGCCGTTAAGGCGTGAACGCATAACTAACAAACAAACAAATTTATTTAAGGATATCACATAAAGCCAAAGTAAAATTATTTAAAGTGAAAGCGCCGACTGAAGGGCGTTGGAAGACAATCTCGAAACCCTGATCGAGGGCTAGAGCGGACCGGCACTGTCAGTTGGGTTTCCTCTTCAATACTTCATTGATATCTTCACCAGGCATTTGCAATGATCCGATAAGCATGAAGAGCATGCGCGATATCTGGCGCGATAATCTCAAGCAACGGTCGAGCTTGGCGTGCTACGCGCTGGTGGGCGATACGCGGACCCTGGCGGGCCTCAACGTGTGTGTTGTCAAACGTGCCGATGAGAAAAAAGATATGGAGGCGAGTGTTTATGACCAGTGTTTATAATAATGACCAGACCGGAAGACGCGGGGTGAGTAGGCCCGCTACAAAATGGACCGACCACTTGGTCTCGAAGGTCGCGGGACGCCATCGGATGCGGGAAGCGCAGGAGCGGTCGTTGTGGTGATCCTTAGGGAAGGCCTGTGTCCAGCAGTGGACGTCTTTCGGCTGATATGACGATGATAATGATAAATTCGAAAAATTTTACTACCTATCTTTTATTATACCATTACTAGCTGTGCCCCGCGTGAAACGCTGCTTTTATGTAAAAAAAAAAATTGCGACATCCGATTTAAATGAAACCAGACGTGTTGCTTCGAGTAACCTAAGCTTAGTTGACTTGTGGAAATCGCACGATAAAGGTCTCTACTTACTACACCGTATCATACTATGACCGTGCTAGGAACGTGTCCGACATGAAAAGCAACACGATGCGGTCAGTTATGCCCACTAAAACGGATCGACGACGTCCTGGAACTCCGAAATTGCCGCGAGTGAAACCGCGGGGGTCAGCTAATCTACATATACAACGTGTTAATGAATTAACTGAACTGATACACCCCATTTAAAAAAAAAATATATTTTTGGTCGAAAAAATTTATACTTTAAAAGTTATTCAACATTAGTTTGGAGGTGACCTATCTACGAAATTCCAAGCGCTACGCCCGCGCCTAATTTTTTTGCTACGGGCGGCGTACGCACCAAATATTGTATTATAAATGATTTAGACATGGGCTGGTAAAAATAAAAAATATAACCTATATTATAACATAGTGCAATCGATTCGCTAGTTGATTCTGAGCAAACTACTTTCTAGTTTTCAGTAACACGTTGTATAGGTTCAGATACAAAATATTGTAAAAAACTGTAAAGTAACCATGGATTTTTTTTTATTCTTTTATCAGTATGAAGGCGTTGCAGTGAATTTAATATTAGACAGCATGCATGTCTTGGAGACCAAGAGAAACGTGTTCCAGTTCATTGAGGATGATAAGTACCTGTCTGCCATGGGACTCGTCGTCAAGAGAGAGTTCAGAGGGGCCAAGTTGGGTGCGAGGATACTCAACGCGAGGTACCTGTTACGAATTTCATCATTCAGTAAATGATACAACCACAGAGAAAATAACTGTGGATACAATTGGACATAGATAAGCAATAGTGTGTTAACCCACATTGGAGAAATTTTGAATAAATCGTGTTTTAAAATCATATCGTCATTTTGTTTCAGCATTTTTTTTCTTTAAATGTTTTATCTACACTAATGTTGTAACATTCTACTTATGTTTCCAATACTTGACTTATAATTACTACTGTTATAGCGCAGACAACAAAACACTCAATTTAAGCAATTTCACATGATGGTATAATATCCACATCGATATCGTAAAATCTCATTATAACATCAATAAAACGCGACTAACTTGATTGCAGGGCCAATCAGGTTGGTCGCGTTTTATTGATGCGCGCAGCTGCGCTCTCATTGGTTAGATTTTAATGGCGGCAAAATCACTGTGACAATACACGTACCCGTGAATTTAATTTAAATGTTCTTGTTGTTTGATTGATTGCATTAGTGAAGATAAAGTAGTGTATGCAACTGCATATAACACGGGTATTAAAACACTCGTTACTATTATGAAACTCGCTGCGCTCGTTTCATAAACTCACACTCGTGTTTTAATACCCTTCATTATATGACAGTTGCATAAACTACTATTATGGTATTTAAACAATGTAATAAGGTAAACACATAATTAAGAAAACGCTCTATAACTCTCAATAAAGCGTTTTGAATCAATAACTTAATATTGTGGGTTAACATGTTATTACTTATCTGCAACTATAGATGAACAATCGACCCGATTTAAACCAAGTCCTTCGGTTTAAACTCGATAAGAGCCCGTAAACACCCGGGCGTTATGGAGATTCACGGATAAGTTTACGCAATACACATGTCACAGGACTCTCGCATAATATTCCATTGATTATTCCAACTAAGTACCTATATTTTAGGCTGTGTTATTTGTTGCCGTACTCTATCGATCTGACTTTGATTAAAATCGTTCCAGAGAGCCCATGTGCCGTTCCATCGGGATAAGGGGCACCAGCACAGTGTTCACGGGCATCGCCTCGCAGAAGTTGGCTGCCAAGTGCGGCTTCACCACCTTAGTTACGATGACGCACTCGGAGTTGGCAGACGAAGGCTTGAAATATCCGAGATCTGATCGAGAAATTAAAGTTATGGCCAAAAAGTATTATTGATTGGCCTGTAAGTTCTAAGATAGGCGGGAATCAAAGATGACTGTTGCCTATACATCATTTATTTATGTATTGTTATATAGTAGGTAATAAATTGTTGAAATTGAATCTTGCTGGTTTTTTACGACACGACGTTTTATTAGATTACTCAATCTCCCACGATTTCACTCGCGTTAATTTCGGAATTCCCGGAATAAATAGTCTGAATAATGGACATGTGGACTAATTTTTCCTTTTTAGTCCGTCTTGTAGCTTATTAAAAAAATATTGGACACGTATTTTTTCTTTTTTTAAGTAATCAAAAAATAATACATTGAGTTGAAATTTCGCGTGACGTCACTATTCAGACAGTTTGTATGGCGGTTTTAGCGGTTAGTGACGTCACGAGCCCCTCACCCTAAACTTTAATGCGCTTTATCTCTGTATATTTTAATTTATTTAAAAAAGCAAAAAATACGTGTCTATTGTTTTTTTATTGTCTAACTGACGGACTTATTAGAATTTTGATATTAAAAAGTAGTCCACATCCCTATTATGTCACTGAGGAACACTGCATCTTCTCGAATGTGAAAGAATTTTTGAAAATAACTAATTTTTGAGTTCATCTTATCCATTACAAACAAACAATATAAAACATTGTTTTTTTTATTTTTATATATGCGCATGAATCTATTAACCTTTTCACTGCGATAATAAGCATTAATTAGTAATAACACTGGCAGAAACCATGCCTACGTGTGGCGTTGGAGGTAAGTCAAGGCTACCAAAACAAGGCGGCGAAAGGGCTACGTAGGTGTCATTAGATATTATCTTGATCTTTGGTGGTCATCAAACAAAAGCATCAGTGTAATAAAAAAAAGGTTGCCTCTACCCCTGCTTATTATCTATACTTATAATAAAATTGTAGAGAGGTCAATTCTGTACATTGAATATATATTCAAAATTAATTTTGCAGGCTGAAGGGTGATCGATACTGATGCCAAAAATGTAATCAGTAAATTTTTTGTCTGTCTGTCTGTCTGTATGTGCACGCATGGTTCAAAAACTACTGAAGGGATTTTAACCAAACTTGGTACGATTGTAGTCCATACTCCTGGGCAGGTTATAGGCTATATAGATTTGAAGCAAGTCGGATCAAAATGCGCTTTCGAGCTCTTATCCTCGCATACGTTTACTCAATCACGCAAAAACGGCTGAACGGATTTGGATGAAATTTGGCATGCACGTTGTCAGGGGTACAGAAGACATACAGACATTCCGCGGGAACTCAGAAATTACCGCGGGTGAAACCGCGGGGCACAGCTAGTTGAGAATAAAAGGCTGATATAAAATAAAACAAAATTATAGAAAATATTTATTTATGAGTCTTTTTTGTTTATTATTAATAAAATTATTATTAAAAAATAGTATCTATTCAATGTACATTAGACAATGGAACCATTACTCGTAATTTATCAATTATTTATAATAATAATAATAGTTTTACATAGGTAGTATTTTATTACTAGTGCATATTTACATCACAAATATATGCACGCAGAAAATAAGTCACGACTAATGTCGACGGAAAACTAATTAAAACATAATCAAAACTAGAAGCTACGTTGCGTCTAGAAGATTGGTTTTCATGGTTTTCTTCTTTCACTGACACCGGGTGGGAGGGCCACGCGGGTCACGGGTGAGGGCCACGCGGGTCACGGGTGGGGGCCACGCGGGTCACGGGTGGGGGCCACGCGGGTCACGGGTGGGGGCCACGCGGGTCACGGGTGGGGGCCACGCGGGTCACGGGTGGAGGCCACACGGAGTTGTGGGGACTAAGTGTATCTGTATTCGGGCAGGCAGTGGTCCCGCGGGTCGGGCGCGACGTCGTCGGTGAGGTACGCGCTGAGCAGCACGGGCGCGCACACGGGCACGCGGCGCGCCGCCAGCCAGGCCGCGTCGCGCGCCGCCAGCGGGTATCGCTTCACGTCCGCGAAGCACACCGTCACCGACTCGTCCTCGTACGGCGGCCTGTGGGGCGCGAAGTGGGTTAACACACTAGTGTTTATCCTATGTACGTCCAAGTAGTAGAGTATAGCACCGACAGCAGGTCCGGCGCGCGGCCGCCGCCCGCCTCGAGCAGGCGCGCGAGCAGCCGGCGGCGCGGCGCGGGCACGTGCAGCAGCGCCACCACGCCAGCGAAGGGGCCGCGCGCGCCGCCCGCCCGCGCCGCGCGCCAGCGGTGCGCCGCGCGCGCCAGAGCCCGCTCGCCGCCCGCCACCGCTGGCAGGCCCGCCGCCGCCGGGTTGCCCCACTCGTACTCCTCCTCCTGGCCGCACCCGAGAGGGGATTAACGTTTTAAATTGACTAACGAGCTGGAACACATACTACATACTACATTTCAATTTTTTGCCAGTCTTAATTTATTTATTTTGAGGAAGATCAAAATAAATAAATAAAGACTGGCAAAAAACAGCTTTCAAGAAAAAAATACACTTCTGAATACAAAACTAGCAGCTAATTATAGGTCTCCGCAGATAGAAAACAATTTACATACATTAAGACATCAATCAAATACAGAATAAAAGACGTACATCACGTTACATTACAGGTTATTACATATTATTATACTAACTGTCCCTGCGATTTCATCCGCGGTAATTTCGGAGTTCCCGCCGGAATTGCGGGGAAAAAGTTCTTTGTACCCCTGACAGTAACTGTTGCCCAAATTAATTCCGGAGTTCCCGCGGGAAATCCGGGATAAAAATGATCCTATCTTTTAAGTTGGACCATTTTATGAATAGTTAGAAAATTTTATCAAAATCCGTTCAGTAGTTTCGGAGTCCATCGCGGACAAACAACGTGACACGTGATTTATATAGATTAGATAAAGATAAGATAAGATTGGACACTTGTTTCTCCTTTTTTTTCCGTACCTAATCGAAAAATAACGGCGACACCCCAAGTTGAAATTCCGTTTGAAGGCACGCCTAGGTACACTTTCTACTTAGTTATGACGTCACGAGCTCCCACTTCTATTTTTAATGAGTTTTATCTAAGAATTTTTTCAATGATTTGAATTTTGAAAAACAAAATTTTAACAAAAAAATTAAAACCGACTTCCAAAAACACAAAACTAAAAAACTAAAAATAAAAAGCTAAAAATAACAAAATACCGATTTAGTCCAAAAGACAAAAACACACTAAAAAATATTATTATTGGTTTGTGCTACCACTGATCGGTTTGAATTCGGTGACAAGCCCGCTGGTGTCTGCCCACTTGGGTTGTTCTGCTCACGAAGAGCTGGTGGCGGGAGTCGACTTAACCCATCTTCCCCCTCCATATTTGGCTTGTCACCGACTTCAAACCGATCAGTGGTAGCACAAACCAATAATAATATTTTTTAGTGTGTTTTTGTCTTTTGGACTAAATCGGTATTTTGTTATTTTTAGCTTTTTATTTTTAGTTTTTTAGTTTTGTGTTTTTGGAAGTCGGTTTTAATTTTTTTGTTAAAATTTTGTTTATTTCTCGCTTTTAAGTGACTTAGTTCGTAATTTCTCTAAGTTACAATAGCCTAAAGTCAACTGCTCATCACCTTTTACAAAATATTGCTTTTCCCGACGCAGGGACGTTAATTGTTGAGGAGTTCCTCCAAGTGCATCACCATCAGTTCCACTTCACCATATACATTGTGACGGGCATACATTGTTTAGAAACCATATTAAAGTTAACGATTCGGATCCCGTGTAATACCCATTATTGAGTAGTTCCGATGACCATCTGTGGTCTTCACCATCAGTTCCTCTTCTTCAAATTTTGCTTTCCAAAAGCAAAGAAACGTTTTACCATAAAAAATACAAAAATCGCTATAAGTGTTCTCATAATTTTTGAAGAGTTCCCTCGATTACTCCAAGATCCCATGATCAGATCTCGACTTGGTGACAATGGAATCAATTTGGGAGTATCCCCTTTCAAACAAAAAAACAATTTTCGAAATCGCTTCAATCGGAACCCGTGAAATACGTATTATTTTTGAGTTGTTCCGATGACCACCTGTGGTCTTCATCATCAGTTCCACTTCTTCAAATTTTGCTTTCCGAAAGCAAATGAACGATTTAATATCAAAAATACCCAAATCGCTATAGGTGTGCCTATAATTTTTGAAGAGTTCCCTCAATTTCTCCAAGATCGCATCATCAGATCCCGACTTGGTGGCAATGGGACCTAATTGGGAGTATACCCTTTCAAACAAAAAAAGAATTTTTCAAATCGGTCCAACCGTCTTCGAGTAATCGGTGAACATACATAAAAAAAAAAAAAAAAAAAAAAAAAAAAAAAAAAACATACATACAATCGAACATAGAACCTCCTCCTTTTTGGAAGTCGGTTAAAAAGGAAAAAACTACTTGGATGACGTGCTCAATAGAATTTTAGGTTTTCATACCCTGTCATGCCCACTGTCATTAAAAAAAAATCGATTAATCACAATAATGTCCGATCGAATCCGCGACAAGTGGCGCCAGTGCTGTAAACATTCGTCTACACTCTACAGCCTCAGCGGCCGGAAAGTCGCGGGGTGACTGTTATTGGCGTGGGCGTAGCGTGGCAGGGGTAATTACCAGAGTGATATAGGCTATATCAGAATAAGAGTCGCTAAGAGCGAGTAATGTTAGCGCACGAGGGATTTGGTACTATCAAAACCCATTTTGTGATTTGTTACCCAAACGTAACAAGTGTCAACTTTGTGCCAATGAGAGTGGGCGTGGGCGTGGGCGCGGGCGGTGGGCGCAGGCGGTTACCGGCAGGAAGGCGCCGGCGGCGCGGCTGCGCGCCACGTAGGCGGGGTGCAGCACCCAGCGGCCGGCCGCCACCGAGCCGAGCATCTTCTCGCTGCGGCCGGGCGCCGCGCACAGCAGGTGCGTCGCCGCCGGGTCCAGCTCGCCGCCCTCGCACACCTCGCCGCCCAGGTGCACGATCATCTCGATTATCTCCTCGCGATTCTGGTGAACGGATGGATGAATCATTTTATTATACCTTGGAGCAATTGTTTATTTACCTACTAGCTGTTCCCTGCGGTTTCACCCGCGGTAATTTCGGAGTTCCCGCGGGACTTATGCTATTTATTCCTAGAACTCCTTCCTATCTCAAAGAACGTTTCAAGTTCCTTTCTTCCTCCCATAGCCTCTCCCTTCGCTCATCTGAAAACTTATGTCTCTCCTTACCTATCCACTCCTCTAAATTCTATGATTTTTCCTACACTGTCCGAGCTGCAAGGCTCTGGAATTCCCTACCGGTGCCTATCAGGTCTACCAGATCGCTGGAGATATTCAAGGAGTTGTTGAGAGAACATTATCTGAACTCTGGTTAGCGCAATAGGTTCCGTGAACAGTGTATGTATTAGTACATTTTAAGCATATTTGTTGTTGCTGCTGTTTTGTATGTGTATATATATATTTGTTTATGTCCGTTTAATGTATTTAGACTGTTTTTGGAATGTTATCTAAATGCCGCACTCTCTACCTTTCTCTTCCTCTCTCCCTCTAACTTAGGTTGCCTATGAAAAGATTGCTCTTAGCAATATAGGTCACCTAAATTGTACGTACCTACTATGTAACTGTGTCTTTGTAATATGTGTTTTCTTCTGTGTGCGTGCAATAAAGTATATTTGATTTGATTTGATTTGATTTGACTTGTGGGATAAAAAGTACCTACTACTTGTGGGATATAAAGTACTCTATGTCCTCTCGACGTGTATGCAGAATTTCAGAATGATCGGTTGAGCCATTAGCGGTTAAGGCATGAAAACGTAACCAACAAACATACAAAAAACTAAACTAAATCATTCCTCTTTATAATATTAGTATAGATAAGGACACTTACATCGACATTCGAGGACAGCATGAACCTCTTGATGAGTCGCGTGGGATCCAGTTTCACGGGCGATGTCTGCGTGGCGCAGGGGGCGGCCGCGGGGGCGACTGCGGGGGCGACTGCGGGGGCGGCCGCGGGGGTGGCGGCGGGGGTGGCGGCGGGGGTGACTGCGGGCGTGACGGCGGGGGTGGGCGTGGTGTCGTCCCACCCCACAGTGTTGGGCTGCGACTCGGGCGCAGGCTCTGTCTCCGCGACTGTGCAAGTACAAAGATACAGTATGAAAAGTGAAAAGTGTTGAGTGAAAGATTTCATTCTGTGAATTTACCCAATGTTTATGCTAGCTATTAAGTTTTCGCTACAAATGTGTTAAACGAGAGCCTTAAATCTTATGGTAAGTTCACACGCGTGCGTTCAACTCGACATTCAACGTGCACATTCACATTCACGAGCGTGTAAACGGTACGCCCGAGCCCGTGAACGCGCCTGTGAACGTGAATGCCGCGAATCGGGCAAGTGTCGGTTTTTTGGCAAAGTTCAAAGGATGAATGTGCGGGCGCCCGGTGACTGTTTACACGCGCGCGGGCAGTCAGTCTGTCCCGCGCTTTCGCGACGAGTGGATCTTCATTCAACGTTGCTAAGAAAGTCGCTACGATCGGATATTACAATCGTTCATAATTTTGTTCCTTTTTCCAATAAAAATAAGTTAAGCCAAAGGATATGGCAGCAACAACACCGAGATCCTCGCTGCTCGCCATTCTGGCACTGACTGACACGACGGCGTGCGTGTAAACAGCTTGAATGTCCGCCGGCCCGGGACGGGCTGCATGCCGCGCAGCCCGCCAGGCAGCCCGCCGGGCTGCACGGCGCGCGTGTGAACGTAGCATTAGCCTTAAATCTCGCGGTTCGACCGCGGTATATATCAAAGAATAGAGATTATGTAAAGAAGCGACACTCTTCGCCTCCCAACAATTTCATCCCTCCTCATACCCCGCGAAAATGACCTTGGTAAACCCCGAGGGAAATTTAGACATAGATATATAACATTTGCACGTTACAATTATTCACTGACAGCTGACAGTTACTGTCAGCACACTGTCAACCATACTTCACACACACGTGCGGATGTTTGTTACTCAATCGCGCAAAAACGGCTGAACGGATTTGGATGAAGTTTGGCATGCACGTTGTCAGGGGTACAGAGAAGGACATAGGGTACTTTTTATCCCGGAATTCCCGCGGGAACTCCGAAATTACCGCGGGTGAAACCGAGGAGCACGGCTGCTAGTAAATAAATAAAAGCTCACCGGGCGCGGCGCTGACGGAGTCCCGGAGCGTGCGCCTCCGCTGTGCAACCTTCCCGGTGAGCGCCGCGTTCAGCCGCTGCAGCTGCGCGTCCACCTCGGCGGGCAGCGCGCTCGAAGCGCTCGAAGCGCTCCTCGAGCGGGCCGCGTCCTCGACGGACTCGTGCGGAGCGCTGCTCGAGCTGTCGCTGTAGTCGTCTATCGTCGCGCCGCCTGCGCACTGGACCATGGACTAGTATTATGATAGGGTATTTTTCTTTACAACATGTAAGAAAAAATAAAAAAAATCGCATGTATAAGATAGATTTCGAAACAAAGTAAACGGAAAACATCAAAATTTATTCATAAAAATGCAATGTGAATTATAAATTGTCTTTTTAATCTGTTTTTTCAATGTCTATCTAATGTTAATTGGCATTTAACTAAATTTAATTTAATTAGTCAAATGCCAATTAACATCAATTTAATGAACGTCTCTGATTGCGGCAATTTTGTTTTAAAAATCTTTACATAAAATTAAGTAATCATTAAAACCTCTGAGTGCGGCGGTAAAACGCTATATTGGTGACGTCACTCAGTTAGTAAACAATCTAGGGTGTGTTCCGATATGCACTGCGAGCACTGTAAGGTTAGATAACGTCAACTAGCCGTTCGTTTATAATTAGCTATACGAACTAACAGAGCTCGCAATATATATCGGAACACACTATCTCTTTCGCAGTCGTATTGTTTACTACCGGAGTGAGAGATTGATGCAATAGGGATGTGGACTACTTTTGTAAATCAAAATCGAATTAGTCCGTCAGTTAGAAAATAAAAAAACAATAGACACGTATTTCTTACTTTTTTTAAATAAATTAAAATATACAGAGATAAAGCGCATTAAAGTTTAGGGTGAGGGGGTCGTGACGTCACTAACCGCTAAAACCGCCATACAAACTGTCAGAATAGTGACGTCACGCGAAATTTCAAATCAATATATCGCCGTTATTTTTCGATTACGTAAAAAAGGAAAAAATACGTGTCCAATATTTTTTAATAATCTACAAGACGGACTAAAAAATAAAAATTAGTCAACATGCCCATTATCGAGGTAAACTCCAGTTGGTTACTATTATTATTATTATCACAACATAAGGAGGCATACATGGGCCGATACTTTTGATCGCGTGGTAGTGCCATAATGAGTTGTACAAGTGATCAATCATCAAATTTAATAATTAAAATTATACTTCTAGACTTTATTTTAATTACACCTATTTGTGACAAATGTGTGAGAAAATTAAATATTATCTCATTACGCGTAAACTACTTGAACGTTGGTATTACTTCTAATACTCACATGATTTTCCGATAGTTTGGCCATTTTTGGCGGCGGTGTGTCCGCTTCATCCTGTTGAAATACGTAATACATTTTGTATCCATAATTATGTAATATTAGTAATGTTGTAAATTAGCTGTGCCCCACGGTTTCACCCGCGCGAAAGGTTTTTATTCGACAACTTTTTTTCCCGACATCTGATTTCAATGAAAAAAAGACTATCCGCCGCACTCAGAGTCGACTTTAATGGTTACTTAGTTAAGTATAGATTTTTAAAACAAAACTGCCGCAATCAGACAAGTTTAATAAATTTATGTTAATTGGCATTTAACTAATTAAGTTACATCTCATTAAATGCCTATTAACATTAATTTACTGAACGTCTCTGATTGCTGCAGTTTTGTTTTAAAAATCCATACTTAACTAAGTAACCATTAAAGTCGACTCGGAGTGCGGCCGTTAATGTAGCTCCAGGCTAAGCTTAATCTACCTGTGAAAATCGCATAACAATCCGTTCAGTAGATACGGAGATTATCGTGAACAGACAGACAGACAGAAAAGATTTTTAAAAGCCCTTTTTTTGTGGTTGGTTACTCTTCGTCTATCGTCCCCTGACAGTTTTTCTTAAAAATATTCAATGTACAGAATCGCGGATTCTACTCTTTTATTATAGCATAGATGCGAAAGTGAGTTTGTTTATAACGCTTCCACGGCTAAACGGCTCGACCGATCACCACGAAATTTTGCATACGCGTTGTCAGGAGTACAGAGAAGGACATATGCTAATTTTTATCCCGGAATCCCCACGGGAACTCTGAAATTTCCGCGGAAGAAACTACATCAAATTTTACTGCATACTATTTACACGTTGTGAAGGGCAGGTACGGAAAAGATATAGGGTAGTGAGTACTTTTATCTGGGAATACCCGCGGATCTCCGAAACTAACGCGGGTGAAACCGCGAGGGACAGCTAGTATTACAATACAAAGCAATCTGCATTCTGAAAACTATTGTAACTACATACATACTAATTTGTTTATTTATAAAAATAGTAGACAGCTTTCTATTACACATTTCTAAGCGCATTTATCTATATCTTATCTTATCTTAGACAATGGGGTGGGCAAGCAAAGCCTCGGCACCTCGACCCTTGGGATCTTTTGTACCATCCCCATCCTGTGCTCCTCCCTCTACTCCCTGAAAACCTCGGCGGCGAAGGTTAGCGTGCAGTGGAGGGGCAAGAGCCTAAAGTCCTCTGGTTCTGGGTAAGCCATCCCCAGGAGGTCCATTCGTTTACGAGCCAAGGCATCGCACTTGCACATAAGATGTGCCATTGTTTCCGCCTCTACGCCGCACTTCCTGCATTTATCTATACTAATATTACAAAGAGCTTAAGTTTGTGAGTTTACGACGTTGTAGGGGGGTAATCTCTGGATCTACTGAACCGATTTTGAAAATTCTTTCACTTATCAGCTACGGTAGTCCTGAGTGACACAGGGTACTTTTCATCCCGAAATTCCCACGGGAACTTTGAAATTACCGCGGGTGAAACCGCGGCGGACAGCTAGTGCTAGATAAGTTTTTTTTTTTAAGATACCTGTAGATGCAGTTTCCTGGGCGCGGCGGCGGAGGGCGGGCCGGCGGGGGGCGTGACGCCGGGGGGCGGGGCGCCGTCGCCGTGGAACTGCGCCAGGAAGCGGTTGCGGATCTCCGACAGCGGCTGCGGTTCACAATAAACTAGCTATTTGACTGTTTTTTTTTTAAATCCGTCCTATAGATTTATAAAAAATTTTGGACACTTATTATTTTTTTTACTTAATCAAAAAATAACGGCGATACGTTGAGTCGAAATGTCGCGTGACGTCGCAAGTCGCAACCAAGTACAGTTTATCCATGCATATGACATCACGAACCCCCACTTTAATGCGCTTCATCCATGCATATTTAAACTAATTTGTAAAACAAAATATACGTATCTATTATATTTTTATTATCTAACTGACGGACTAAATGGATTTTTTGAACAAAAATTTCATCAAATAGCCTATTTAAATCAAATTATACTAAGGCACGCTATTTATAATTGGTAACTATGACTCGGTGAAGGTCGCGGGACGCCGTTGGATGCGTGAAGCGCAACGCCGGTCGTTGTGGCGATCATTGGGGGAGGCCTTACTGCAGTGGACGTTTTTAACGAAAGGAAAACGAATAGGTAACTTCAGAAGAAAAAAAACATCTGAAGGCAAAGGAAACTTGGTCCATACATGGCTGTATGGACAAAGTTTCATTTGCCTTTCCCGAAGGAAGTAAGATTTCGTGCGTGCGCGGCGCCCGCTCACCGTGTGGTCGCGCGGCGGCGGCGCGGGCCGGCCGGCCGGCAGCTGCTGCACGACGGCCCACAGCCGCTTGCGCGCGTCCGGCGACATGCGCCCGGCGCCCGGCCGCAGCGCGCCGCCGAACGCGCTGTCCGGCGTCGGCGGGTTCTTCTCGACTGCGCGGTTCGAGTATACAAATAAATACTAGTAAATAAGTAAGCGGAGACGAATTTGCAACGAAATTGATGCATATTATTGTTTTGCAGTAAGTACCAGCTGTACCGACGGCATGGTGTCATAGGATACATTTTATCCCGTAATTCTCGCGGGAACTCCGAAATTACGGCGGGTGAAACCGTGGGGAGTTTGTGAGTTTAAGGTTGTAGGGGGTAATCTTTGAATCTAGTGAGTGAATAAAGTATGTAGAGAGTCTGACGACCCCATCGACGTGGTAGGTCACCATGTCTGCCCGCTAATCAAGAGGTTCCGGGTTCGGTTCCCGGTGGGGGTGCACTTTGTGGGATGAACACAGGGTTCCACTTTCCAGTATGGGTGGGTATTATATATCTACTAGCTGTGCCCCACGGTTTCACCCGCGGTAATTTCGGAGTTCCCGCGGGAATTCCGGGATAAAAGGTGCCCTATGTCCTTCTCTGTACACCTGACAACGTGCATACCAAATTTCATCCAAATCCGTTCAGCCGTTTTTGCGTGATTGAGTAAACGTATGCGAGGATAAGAGCTCGAAAGCGCATTTTCATCCGACTTGCTTCAAATTTATCGTCACTGCTCAGCTCCTATGTGTCTAAGCGTTATATATATACAACGTGTTAATGAATTAACTGAAAACCTGATACACCCCATTCAAAAAAATAAACAATAATATGATTAAAATATATTTTATATCGAAAAAATGTATACTTTAAAAGTTATTCAACATTAGTTTGGAGGTGACCTATCTACGAAATTCCAAGCGCTATGCCCGCGCCTAATTTCTTTACTGCGGGCGGCGTACGCGCCAAATATTGTATTATAAATGATTTAGACATGGGCTGGTAAAAAAAAATATAACCTATATTAAAACCATAGTGCAATCGATTCGCTAGTTTATTTTGAGCAAACTACTTTCTAGTTTTCAGTTAATTCATTAACACGTTGTATAGCCTATAACCTGCCCAGGAGTATGGACTAAATCGTACCAAGTTTGGTTAAAATCCCTTCAGTAGTTTTTGACCCATGCGTGCACATACAGACAGACAGACAGACAGTTTATTATAAGTATAGATAATAGTACTGACAGGGGTCGACGGGCGTCCGTATGGGGTCGGAGGGCATCTCGCCGCGGCGCACCGCCTGCAGCCGGCGGCGCGTGCGCGCGCTCAGCCCGCGCAGGTTGGGCGTCGCCAGCGCCTCGTCCAGCGGCGGCGTGCGCACCGCCTCGCCCTCTGCCAACGGCAACGTCAAAGTCAAAAAAAAAATATTAAAATTTCGCCCATAATGAAATGAATGAAGAAGAAGAAGAAGAAGAAATGAGTTTATTGGTCCTCACATAAAAGGTACAAAATAAGAAACAGTAAAAATAGACACATAGAATGAAATGAAAAGAACACCACAAACAGTAGGTACAATAAAAAAAAAAAAAAGTATTAAGTGGCTCCAAATGGCGGCCTTATCACTATAAAGCGATCTCTTCCAGGCTACCAGGCGGAGTATGGAGATATTTGTTGCAGTAAAGACAGTAGGTGGATGGTGCAGCAATACAGCAAATTAAATCTAAAAAATTGTATAAATTATAACTAGGTATATTAATAAATCGAAGGTGTGTTAACTATTCTTAATGTGGCTCTTTTTGACGTCAATAAAAACGTTACCGACATCAGGGCCAAACCACACGATGCGGTGCCGCGCCGGAAAGAGTAGGTATGCCCATCGCTACTAAGACAGAGCAGGACAAACAACAGCGAGCCGCTCATTCCCTTCCCCGCCTCGTCTCGAGTCCGATGCGCGCGCGGCGCGACGCCGTGTGGCCACAACGCATTTTTAACCGACTTCCAAAAAGGAGGAGGTCCTGCATTCGGTTGTATGTATGTTTTTTTTTATGTAATGTTCACCGATTACTCGAAGACGGTTGGACCGATTTGGAAAATTCTTTTTTTGTTAAAAGGGTATTACTCCCAAGTTGGGATCTGATGATCTTGTTGTATTTATAGTATGCCGTAGCGGCGCCGCTCAGGAGCCGCACCTGAGCCGCTGTGGGTTGGCTCATACTACACTCTTTACATAATGGGCATGATGACTAAATTTTAATTTCTTTGTCCGTCTTGTAGATTGATAAATAATGTTTATTAATTTAACTACTAGGTAACTACCAACCTACAGGCACCTACATATCTACAGACTACATCACCTTTTGCATGTTGTTTTAGCCTATTATAGGTAATACCCTAGCAATGCTTTCCATACATTTGTACGTTGTAATATGGAAGCTGGTGTATTTCTGTTGGCTGAATAAATTAATAAATAAATAAATAAATGAAAAATATTGGACACGTATTTACGTAAGTGTTAAATTTTGTCACATATTTTTCAATTTTCTGTGATGCCGAATAAAGATATGTCTATGTCAATGTCTATGTCTATTTTGTCTTTGTTTACGTAATCAAAAAATAACGGCGGCGATACATTGAGTCGAAATGTCGCGTGACGTCACGATCCGGTACAATTTATACGAGCTTATGCCGGTTAATGACGTCACGAGCGCCCCCCCCCTAAACTTTAATGTGCTTCATCTGTATATATTTTTTAATACAGTTGCTCAAAAAGTGGCGTATTGCAGGGACGTTTAGCGTTCGGGATGTGGGCTATTACATACTCGAGCTTTTTGTTTACCTTTCCCGAACTCGTGCGTTCTCTTTGCCAACTGTCAAAAATGGCGACACGACTTTGACACACTTTTTGCATTGCGAAACGTAGGTTTCGCATTACTAATACGACTAGCGCCATCTCTTGATCACAGTTGGAACTTAGTTGAGTTTGTTGTGTTTTTAATATTTTATTAAATTGCTTAATTTTTTCGCAACTGTATTAAAAATAGTTGTTCAGAACACGTGCGGAACCGTCATTGCAACTAGTTCCGACTGTCAACCCTCACCTTCGGCTGCGCCTCGGCTCGGGTAGACATTTGTCGGAACTCTTTGCAATGACAGGCTTTCCGCACTTATAATGAAATATACTATTGTTTGTTTCCTAACTGACGGACTGAATAAGAGTTTTGATTTTCATGAGCCGACAACAGGCGTATTGAGAAGTGAGCCTCACCCGGGGCGGCGGCGTGGCCGGCGAGCGGGTCCCGGTCGGCGCGCGGCGTCCCCTGCGAGTCGCCGCCCAGCAGCCCCTGGCGCGCCATCGCGATGTAGCGCGACGCGGGCGACATCTCCCCCTCGCCGTCTGGCACGAGAATTGATGACTCGCAGCGTTCGGAGCCGTACGATAATAATTATCGTACTATACGATAATATGTGCCTACGTACTGTATACGACACTAAACGGCAGCGCATTATTATCATACATCGTACACATTTATGACACAAATGAACTAGACTTAATATGGTAGGTACGATAATTTTTTCCGTGTTTCGGTCCAAATACGATAATTTCATGCCCCTTGTACGATAATAAGCTGCCAATCATAATGCAATCTTAACGACCGCCATCTTTTGTTTATTGTTAAGACCAACTGTCCCTCGCGGTTTCACCCGCGGTAATTTCGTAGTTCCCGCGGAGATTCCAGGATGAATTATAGATATAAACCTTCCTCATGAATCAAATGAAAACCGCATGAAAATCCGTTCAGTAGTTTTTTAATTTATCGCGAACAGACAGCGGAAGCGACTTCGTATTATAGAGTAAAATCTATGAAATCATTGCACAATCATATTGTACCTGTTTCCTGCTGTTTCACCCGCGTTTATTTCGGAGTTCCCGCAGGAATTCCGAGATAAAAAGCACCTTATGATGTCTTTTTCTGTACTCTCTGACAACGCAGATACAAAATTTAACGATGATCAGTTGAGTAGTGAAAGCGTAACAAAAAAACAAACAGACAAATTCTCCTGAAATTAGCTCGTGTGATTACGCAAGAAACAGCTAATGGTTCACACAACCAGGCGCGGATCTAGGATTTGGTTGAGGGGGGGCACTTTCGGTTAAACCACGGCATTTTTTGAATATACAGGGTCAGAAAAAAGGTCTAAGGTCTGATTTAAATACCTATTTTAGTCATCAGGGGGCATATGCATCCACTGCCCCCTCCAGAGATCCGCGCCTGCATACAACATAAACAATTATATTTGCACACACCACCGGCGGCCTTCCCCTTGGGCGTGCGCTCCCCGCCGGGCGCGCTCGCGGCGGCGGGCGGCTGCATGGCGCTCTCCAGGCCTCTCGGCTCGGCAGACTCGTCGTCAGTCATCTCCGGATCATTAGCGGCGGGCACCAGCTCCAGTTCCGGCTCCGTGGCCTGCGGTTCCGGTGATGGAGGCGCTGGAGACAGGCCAGAGACCAAGTAAAGAATCCGGGAAAAAAATCGCCAGACGCGCACACGTAATTGGTTTCGTCAAGAGTTTTGGGATAGCCTTGCGGCAACTCACCCACTTGGGGGCGCATCACGCCAACTCACCCGCGTGAGGACGCCTCACGGCAACTCACCCACTTGGGGGCGCATCACGCCAACTCACCCACTTGGTGGCGCATTAAACTCACCCGCGTGAGGACGCCTCGCGGCAACTCCCCCACTTGGTGGCGCATTACGCCAACTCACCCACGTGAGGACGCCACGCGGCAACTCACCCACTTGGGGGCGCATCACGCCAACTCACCCACGTGAGGACACCTCGCGGCAACTGAACCACTTGAGGGCGCCTCGCGGCAACACACCCACTTGGGGGCGCATCACGCCAACTCACCCACGTGAGGACACCTCGCGGCAACTGAACCACTTGAGGGCGCCTCGCGGCAACTCCCTCAGTGACGGAGACTCAGAACTCACCTGTGGTGTCCCCGACCAGGTGCGGCCGCTCGCCGACCCGGCGCCCCCGCGCCGCGCACGCCAGCAGCCACGAGGCGCGCACGGCGGGCAGCCCCCACTTGAGCGCGCCCGCGTACTTGTCGCCGGCGGCCGTGGGGCAGATGAGGTGCGTGGACGCGAGCGCGTTGGCCGTGTTGCGCCGACAGAAACGGAGTTGCGTCCTGGGGGAACATTTAACATACTTTTTAATGCAACGCCATATCTTTCTCTAACAATTTTGATGTCATGAATTTCTATTGAAAAAAAAGATTTGCTTTCTAAAATCTATACAGGTAACTTTATTGAAAAAAAAAAAGTAGGTTGCGTTGCTATCAGAGTATAATTAGATAAGTGTCATCATAGCTACTCAACAACTATTTTAGCACTGTAACAAGAAATGTGACGCGACCGACGACTCGGTGAAGGTCGCGGGACGCCGGTGGATGCGGGAAGCGCGAGAGCGGGCGTCGTGGTGACCCTTGGAGAAGGTCTGTGTCCAGCTGTGGACGTCTTTCGACTGATATGATCTAGACAAATAGTTGTACGTACGTGGCTCCCAGCAGCTTGGCGAGCTCGTCGAGGAACGCGCGCTCGACGCCGCTGTACGTGCTGAGGCTGGCCACGACGCCGCGCAGTGGCCCGCCGCCCGGCGCCGCCCGCGCCGGCACGCGCACCGGCCGGTGGTAGTACTGCACCGGGAGCAGCTCTTGCTGCGAGAGGCAGTCTTTCTGCGAACGTTGACCCACGATTTTAGTAGTTGCAAAGACACGGTGGCGACGGCTGTGTAGGCCGAGCTATATTAAAATTCGTTCCTTAGTTTCCTATAGCGTTAAGCTATTTAAAACCGTCACAAATCGTCTAAGAGCGGCAGTGCTCTGGACCCGTTCAAGTTTTACGTTGATTGTTATTCCGCTCGTGTATTTTTTATATGTTCTGGTAAAAGTAAATCAAAGGTTGGCTGGGAGAGATCGCTTTAAGCGATAAGGCCACCTTTTGCATGCCTTTAAGTTAAATTTAAGAAAATTTGTAAACATTTTTCTTTTTTTAGTTTGGTGTACAGTAAAAATTTATCTATCTATCTATCTAAATAAATAAATATCGATGACGTAATCACCATTCAGACCCCGACATCCCCTGTGACGTCAAAAATTATAAAAGCGACGACCCCCCACCCCCCTTGAGTGCGTACGTAAAACTTGCACGGCCCATCACCAGTCAGAAGACAGCTTGAACAGCTCGGCTGTGACGGTGACCGACTCGGTTGTGATGGTTACCGACTCGGCTGTGACGATGACCGACTCGGTTGTGACGGTGACCGACTCGGCGGTGACGATGACCGACTCGGTTGTGACGGTGGCCGACTCGGCTGTGACGATGACTGACTCGGTTGTGACGGTGACCGACTCGGTTGTGAAGGTGACCGACTCGGCTGTGACGATGACCGACTCGGTTGTGACGGTGACCGACTCGGTTGTGAAGGTGACCGACTCGGCTGTGACGATGACCGACTCGGCTGTGACGATGACCGACTCGGTTGTGACGGTGACCGACTCGGTTGTGAAGGTGACCGACTCGGCTGTGACGATGACCGACTCGGTTGTGACGGTGACCGACTCGGTTGTGAAGGTGACCGACTCGGTTGTGAAGGTGACCGACTCGGCTGTGACGATGACCGACTCGGTTGTGACGGTGACCGACTCGGTTGTGAAGGTGACCGACTCGGCTGTGACGATGACCGACTCGGTTGTGACGGTGACCAACTCGGGTGTGGCGGTGAGCATGTCCGAAAGGTCGGAGTATACGTAACACTTGCACAGGCTCTCACCAGCCAGAAGACGGTGACCGGCTCGGCCGTGGCACTGAGCAGGTCCGAGGGGTCGAAGTCCAGAGGCACCAGCGCGAACTGCCCCCCCGCCCCCGCCGCCACGAGCGCGCCCCCCGCCGCGGACACCTCCGCGCCCAGCTCCGTGATCGCCTCCTCGTCCAGACCCTGCACCTCGATCTTCATATCTGGAAGGAGAGGCGTTCGTTGAGACATCACATTCAATAGCTCAGCGGTTGGTGCGTTCGAATCACACGCCGCATGACGCAGGTTCGTATCCAAACAGTGAGGCTGAGCTTTCGATGAAGAAAAACGTAACAATATGGCGGGAGAGCGCTTTGTAATATTATGTTCCGGCAGCCTTACTCGTATGTGAGTCCCTTTGGAGGCTTTCTCTGTCCTCATCGAGGGATGAGGAGAAGAGAGGTCTCTACCCCCTCTCCATATCCCTGCCCCTGACCCTGTCCCTGCCTCGGTCCATATTCATGTCCCTCTCCCCCTCTCTCTCTCTCTCTCTCTCTCTCTCTCTCTCGAATGTTATACTCGCCTCTGAATATCTGCTCGACCTCCTCGGTGGGCTCGTCTTCCATATCCTCTGTGACCTCGGGCTGCTCCAGCCGGTTGCTCGCATCAGGCGCCTGCGCCTGCGGAGACTTCGCCCTTTGCTCCTGCGACAGGTGCTCTGGCAAAAGAGCATATTTGTCGTCACTAGTTGTAGTAAAATATACTGTTGTGTGTTGTTTTGTGTGTTTTCTTAAATTCTTGTTTGACTAATTGTAAGTAAAAATTGCTGATAAAACCGCTCTTTCTTTTATAGTATAAACTAGCTGTGCCCCGCGATTTCGCCCGCGTGAGTTTCGGAACTATTTTTTTTTTCTAAAATAAAAGTAGCCTAAGTTACTCCTTACAACATCGGTCCAGTCAGCCATTTCAAAGATTATCCGGAAGAAACAGACAGACAGACAAAAGAAAATTTAAAAAAAAAAGTTATTTTTATTGTGCAAGTACCGTTTAAACTTTCATTTGCATTTAGTGAAAAGTAGATTCCTTTGTGTAGTGTTTGTGTCTATTAAGTAGATAGATATAATACGTTGTCTCATGTACCCCAGAGAGGGTATAATAAAATATCGTGGGGATATAAAGATTGTCAACATCACCCGACGGGTAGTCTCTTGTTAGGCGCGGAGCGAGTCGGACGTGCGCTCGCGCAAGGATCGGGGACTAGTAGTGAGTCAGTGATAAACCTATACGTAGTGATGGTAAACACTACACTTTGGCTTATTTTTAACAATAATGCTACTGCTCCACCTGCGTTAACGTTAACGTTGATGTTAATGTCTAACGTGGTAATGTTAGTAAGTTAACGCGTTAAAATGTTGGCCACATCTAAATTAGCGCACTAATTTACGCGTTAACACGCAGGTGGAGCAGTAGCATAACGTAGTTTCTCAAATACGATAAAATATACAAATTATATTACGGCTCAAATAATGGTTGACGATGTCGTCCTGGTGCGGGTCGAGCGGCGACCCCGGCGCGGGCTCGGCCGCGGGCTCGGCCGCGGGCTCGGGCTCGGGCGCCGGCGCCGGCAGGTCGAGCACGCCGCGCCGCAGCAGCGCCAGGTTGCGCTTGCTCATCGGCGACGCCGCCTCCGGGCGCGGCGCGCGCGCTGCCGCCTTCGCCGGCGTCGCGGGGCCCACCTCCGCCAGGTACTGGGGGCCGGGGGCGAGCGTTACAGCCAAGAGTTACGGCAGCCCTCTTAGCCGAGTTGGCGATCTTTTATCCTTTTACTCTTTTACACGCACACACACACACACACACACACACACACATATACACGCGCGCGCGCACACGATCTTTGTAGTTTTGTATTTATTAGATTTAATGATCGATTTCAAGTATTCTCAACGCTGATCATGTCTAAAACGTGTGGCGCTGGGGGTAAGTTAAGGCTACCAGAACATGGCGGTTATAGAGTTAATCTATATAATATTCTAAACTAGCTGTCCCGCGCGGTTTCACCCGCGATAATTTCCGAGTACCCGCGGGAATTCCAGATTACAATATAGCCTATGTTACTCAGGGATAATGTCGCTTTCTAATAGCGAAAGAATTTTTGAAATCAGCCCAGTAGTTTTTGAGTTAAATTGCAACAAACAAACAAACGAAAAATCAAATATTTCCTCTTGTAATATTAGTATACAACGTGTTAATGAATTAACTGAAAACCTGATACACCCCATTCAAAAAATTAAACAATAATATGATTAAAAGGTCGAAAATATTTATACTTTAAAAGTTATTCAACATTAGTTTGGAGGTGACCTATCTACGAAATCCAAGCGCTACGCCCGCGCCTACTGGTTGGAATTTTTTTTGCGCGGGCGGCGTACGCGCCCAATATTGTATTATAAATAATTTAGACATGGGCTAGTAAAAATGAAAAAATATAACCTATATTAAAACATAGTGCGATCGATTCGCTATAGTTAATTCTGAGCAAACTACTTTCTAGTTTTAAGTTATGAATAACACGTTGTAGAGTATACGACTATAGACTAATGAAATACCCACGGCGGCCTCGTCGAGCGGGCGCGCGGCGCGCACGCTGTCGGTGAGCCAGCGCACTCGCAGCACGGGCACGGCGGGCAGCGCGCGCGCCGCCGCCGCCGCCGCCGGCCCGCGCCGCGCCGCCACCACGGCGTGCGTGACGCGCGCGTGCGGCCCGTCGTGGCGCACGCCGCCGCAGCGCGACACCAGCGCCGCGGCGCGCTCGCGGCCCGCGCCCTCCAGCCCGGACACCCAGATCTGGAACCCATCACGCGAATGGGCCATGTTTGACTAGATTTTATTTTTAAATCCGTCTTGTAGATTAGTCAAATCAAATCAAATATGCTTTATTGCCCCAGAAGAGAAAATAAAAACTAAGACAGATGATAACAAGTAAATACAGAGCAAAAGGCGGCCTTATTGCTAGAGGCAATCTTTTCAAGGCAACCTTAAGGTGATAGAGAGCTGTAAATAGAAACTAGAAGCGGGTGCTGGGTGCACAACAATAAGAAGTATTGGACACGTATTTTTGTCTTTTTTTACGTAGGTAATCAAAAAATAACGGCGATACATTAAGTTGAAATTTCACGTGACGTCACTAACCGGTGCAGTTGGTACCGCGGCTTATAGCGGTTAGTGACGTCACGAGCCCCACTCCCAAACTTTAATTCGTTTTATCCGAGTATTTTTTTAAAAATTTGTAAATGCAAAAAATACGTTTTTTTTTTACTGTCCAACTGATGGACAGTCAGAATTTTGATTTAGACACCCTGTTGCCACAAGGTGTCTAAATCAAAATTCTGACGTACACAAACAGCATGACCACAGGGTCATGCTGTTTGTGTACGTGAATAGGGATGTTGACGACTTTTGAAAATAACAATAAAATTTGAAAAATAATAATTACTATAAAATAAAAATCAACAATTAAAATCAAAAATAAAATAAAAGTTCAAATCGTTCACATGTTCTTTTTCTCATGGTCTTTCGCATAACTAAAATGTGTTCGGCCAGTTTCAAGTAAACGACAATAATATGTAATATAATCTTTGTACAGCTTGAAATTACAAACAGTGCAGCAGTGGTGTTACAAACAGTTAGTAAAATCTTTCTCAGAGTGCACATACGCTTCGATTCCCGCAAAAAAACTTTTTCATTAATCAATTTATTTAATTTAAATAGTTAATAGACACAAATTGAACCATAGGCAGATAATGAAAATGAAAGAACGAAAAAAAAAACATTGAACAAAACTGATCACTTACACAGAATCCATCAAAGATAGGTCCAGCCTTCTTGATGAGACTCATGTCGAAGTTCTCCAACTCTTCGATCGCTTCCTTGTCGTCCGCGGACATTTCATTGGATCTCTTCAACTCCTGAGACAACTGCGACAACAATACTCACGAATTTGAACCTTTTTCTTGTATAAATAGAGTTGAATATTGTGCTTTACTCTATAACTAGCAGTTACATCCAGCAGTTTTACCCGGGTTAATTTCGAAATTCCCGCGGGGATTCCGAGATAAAATCTAATCTATGTCCGTTTCTGTACCCTTAACCCCTTACCCTTAACCCCTTACCCTTAACCTTGAGCAGTTAAGGCGTGAAAGCGTAACATACAAACTCACATTTGCATATATAATAGCACAGATAATATAATATAGTACTATCCTAAATAGTATTGAGTATATAACTAGAAGCAAATTAAGTAGCTGGATGTGTTAAGGTCTAGAATTTTTGTCTGTCTGTTTGAACACAATTCATTGAATGAACTTAGCCCGTAGGTGCCTGTGTCCTGTACAATTCACAGGGGAATCCCGAAGTTAGAGCTAGTAAAAAGGATAAGTTCACCTTCATTTTCCCGGATATCGTGGACAAATCCGATCTAGTTTCGTCGACAAAGTTACTCGGCGGCCTTGAGGCGGTGATTCGTGAGAAGTCCAAACCTAAAATACAACAATTACTTACAACTTACAAGCTTAATCAAAACATAACGAAGATATATTGAGTTGAAATTCCCGTGTGATGTCACGCTTAGGTACACTTTATGCTTAGTTATGACGTCACGAGCTCCACCAATAAAATTTAATGCGTTTTATATCTAAATAGGTATTTACTATTTTTTAATAATAGGTCTATTTTTTTTATCCATCCATAAAGTACGTCACACGTCACACAAATCTTACACATATAAGAGTTAAAATGCCAAATTTGAACTATTAACCAATTTACCAATTGCGCCGGGGATGACAAGGGGCGGACTGTTTGAGTAGGGTTAGATATGGGACGAGGATTTTTCCGATAATGTTAAAATTTAATTGACTTTTTTATTAATATACATAATTTAATCCATTTACCAATTTGAAAAAAACCACGAAAGTAGTGTGACGTACTTTATGGGTGACACCTTATCCAAATGACGGACTAAACAGAATTTGGTTTTTTATACCGTGTCATCATGCCCATTGCGTTCGTTGATTGCTTCGCTAACCTCTCCCAACTAGATCCTATCGCCATTCCAGGTCGGCAACGCCCCTGCATGCCTTCTGGTGTTGCAGATGTCCGTGGGGCGGCGGTAACCACTTACCATCAGGTGTACCCACTTGCCTGTTTGCCCCCTACGGCATAAAAAAAAACATCGATGGTCATGGCTTAGAGGGGCACTCACTCATGTCGGGCAGGCGGTGCTCGGCGAGCGGCGAGGAGGTGGCGGCGGCGGCGGGCCGGTAGCGCGCGAAGGGCAGCGCCGCGCCGCGCGCCGCCGACTGCGCCACCCACGCGGGCAGCACGCACGCCTTGCCGTACTCCAGCGCCGCCTTGTGCTTCTCGCTGCCCACGCCCTCCCTGCGACACGGCACACCCACGGCTTGTAAATTGGGCATTCTCCAGGGTATGGAAATCAAAATTCTAATTAGGCAGTCAGTTAGAAAATAAAAAAAATAATAAACACGTATTTTTTGCTTTCTAAACGATTTCCCAAAAAGGAGCAGGTTCTCAATTCGCCTGAATGTTGTTTTTTTTTTGTATGTTTGATACGCGATTACTCGAAGACGGTTGGACCGATTTGGAAAATTCTTTTTTTTTAAAGGGTATTCTCCAACTTAGGTCTCATTGCCACCTAGTCGGGATCTGATGATGGGATCTTGGAGAAATCGAGGGAACTCTTCAAAAATTATAGGCACACCTATAGCGATTTGGGTATTGGCAGTCAACCCACTGAAAAGCGAGAAATAAACAAAATTTTAACAAAAAAATAAAAACTGACTTCCAAAAACACAAAACTAAAAAGCTAAAAATAACAAAATACCGATTTAATCCAAAAGACAAAAATACACGTTATATTATCATTGGTTTGTGCTACTACTGATCGGTTTGAAGTCGGTGACAAGCCAAATATGGAGTAGATGTGTAGATGGGCTAAGTCCACTCCCGCCATGAGCTCGTTGTGAAAAGAGCAACCCAAGTGAGCAGCCACAAGCGGGCTATCAGTTGCTTCAACTGCCTGCCTGAATTATAAATAATTAAAATAAAATAAATAATAATATTTCGTGTATTTTTGTCTTTTGGATTAAATCGGTATTTTATTTTTAGCTTTTAGTTTTGTTTTTTTGGAAGTCGGTTTTTAGTTAAAATTTTGTTTTTCAAATTAATGAAAATAGAGTTTTAGTTAGGGTGGGGGACTCGTGATTCGGTATAAGCCCCGGACAAACTGCACCGGGGTTGTGACGTCACGCGAAATTTCAAGTCAATGTATTACTGTTATTTTTTGATTAGGTACGTAAAAAAGAAAAATACATGTCCAATATTTTTTACGATTTTTTTCTACAAGACGGACTAAAAAAAATTTAGTCAACATGCCCATTACTTGGTCAGAACCACGACATCCGTCGTCTCGCTCTGGAAGGCGCCGGAGAACACGCCGCCGTTCTCGTTGACCAACTTCATGATGGCCTGCTTCTCTTTCTTGCTTATGCCGGAAGTGGTCACTTGGAGGTTCGTAAACGGCTTCAGCCGGTGTACGTCGAAGTCCGGCGACGCAGCGCTCACGTTGAGCCGCAGCGACGCCTCCCACACAGCTTCCAACCAACTCTCGTCCATTATTGGTATGCCTTTTTCCACAGATTTCTGGTAGAAAATATTAATGGCATTAGTTAGTTGATCCATAGTTTTCTGCATTAGCTGTGAATGTAAACTGACAGAAAATGCAACTATGGCCATTAAACCTAACTAAACACTTTTTTATAAATCAATTTCTGAATCTTAATTACTGTCCTATCCTATATCCTATAATATCAAAATTTAAAGGCAAAGTGGGGTTTGCTTCCCAAGCAAAATACATAGGTTTTCCACGAGAACCACTAAACTTGCTTGCTCTCTGCTCAGTGTACAGAAGATGTCGACTGGCTCGTAGCTGCAGTCACAAAGGCGTGCCGTGACTTAAGTGTCACACAAAGACATTCTCAAAACATCATTGGCGTCACAGCTTCCACCCATCATTCCAATTAACCATTTTAACCAGACTAACTTACAATGTATTTGTCAGATAAAACAGTGTCAGAGATTAGGTGTGTGGTATTGTCAGTTAGCACCGTGCTGTATATTCCACCCATCCAGTGCACTTTCTTCTTTATGTTATCCTGTAAACATACATCATACATATAAACATACTGCACATATTTAAAATTGCCTATTAGCTAATCATGATAATTGCAAAAACTTGGTTGCATTTTGTTCAGTTATTTTATGTGATGCACACTTTTTTATGATATAAGCCCTTACTAATATTATAAAGCAAAAGTAACTCTTATCTGTCTGTTATGCTTTCACACCGTAATGGCTCAATCGATCATTGTAAAATTTTGTACACACAAAGGTACAGAGCCTTCTCTGTACCTATGACATGAAAGGTATCTTATGTACTTACATATTTTACATAAGATACCTTTTATCCCGATCCGATTTATCCTTTTTATCTATGAAAAAACGCAGGTGAAACTACAGGAAACACATAGTTTATAATAATTTGAATGGCCATGGTGCTGGTAAAATTAATGTCCTGATATTACCTGATATTACAGGTTATATGAATATTTTTTCAAGTAAATTTATTCATTGATGGCATTTTCTTACTGTCTTTAAATTATACAGAAGAGATTAAACAGTAGAATAGAATAGAAGCTTCGAATAGAAGTACACACCTTTTTCTGTTTATTTAGTCCACTTGCAGTGATCACTAGGCCTCGCATTGCCACAGTGTACACAGGCTCTGGTCCCGATGGGATAGGTGTTCCTTCCGTCAAACAGCATGATAGACACCGAGGTCCTACTAGTCTGAAAGTATATTAAAAAGTATGCATGTTACCTCGAGTTTATGTCCACAAACATAACCTTGATACATTACAAAATATAGCTTGAAGCTACATTAGCATTACAGAACTTACAAACATTTAGTTCTGCTAAGTTTCTCATACATCTCTCCATCAAATTCGGTTAGCACAAACACATCCTTTCTGTTCAAACCGTCAAATTTGCTCCACTTCTTCTCATGTACCCATTGCGCATGTAGACCACCGCCACAGTGCTGCTCGCATGCCTACAAATAAAATATAATAATCATACTCATAAAAACTTTAAAGCCATACAAAGCTTGAATAATAAAGACAAGACATCATTTTAAAAACCTGTATTCATGATCACATAAATCTAATAAGAAAAAAGTGACAAATAAGGCACTTAAGCATGTAGTTTATTCGAAGAGTCAGTGTATTGCTGTTAATAATTAGCACGACAGTACTACTACTGACTACTATAACTTAATTATGTGTTGACGATTCCCTTCGACGAGCAACTCTACGACTCTCCCACATAGCAAAGAGTTCGGTATGTTCAGTAAGGCTAGAGAGGTATGAAAGAGAGCGTTGTTGCATTGAAAAGAGCCCTTTAAAGCTACATCTGGGCTGCAAGTCCCAGGCGTTACTCGAATTGCTCGTTCTGAGGTCGCGCCTTGTGGCCAGTTCACAATCATCCATATATATTGAACTATACGTACAGTAAATGCAAGCAACATATCTTCAGAACAATCATTTTCATCTCTACAATCGCTTGGTATTATGAACGTAACTTTTATATCCTCATTCATTTTATTATTTCAATACATGAACAGGGCTTGAAATCAGTGTATTTTGCTATGTGTTTGATGATATTTAAGTGGTGTGTAGCGCACTTGGCCGGTACACACTACCTACAGTCTGCACTACAAATTAACTAGTTTGTTAACTACACTTATAAAGTGTCTACACCACAAAATAATTAAAAACTTGCAGCGGGCGGCAGAAATGTTATTTTCTATACAAAAATAAACCGCCATTAGAATAGTACGTTGGTACCAGAGAGATTTTTTTTTTTTTTTTTCGTTTATTTATCCTATATAGGAAAGGCTAAGAGTACAGGGCCCATACTGCCAATTCTGATGTATATTATTTAACAATAATATTATACAATAAGGCCTAAGCCATTTCTTTTTTCATTTTATCTTCTTTTATTTTCTTCTTTCACTTCTTTTATTCTCGTCTTTCTCTTCTTATGTCATTTTCTTGTTGTAAAACTCATTTAATTTTATTCTTTGTTTGATTCCTTGTGGTGTGTCTTCGTGTCTTGTGTTCTCTTAACTCTTTGTTCTCTTTGACATTTAACGTCTTTTTAAATATCTTCAACCGTTGTTAAAATAAATTCATACAATGGTTTGTAACATTGAATATTTTTCAATAATTGCTGAAGGGAGCGCGGGACATCTTCAGCGTTTTTATAGATGTTGCTAAGACAGTCCATTAAAATGTGTCTTTGGACGCTGAAATTATTGCAGTCAAAAAATATGTGATGTAATGTTTGGGTTTCACTGTTGCAGAAGTTACAGGTGGGTGATGAAATAATGTTGATTCTATGTAGATGTGCATTGAAACGACAGTGTCCGATTCGCAGGCGACAGATGGTGGTATAAAATTTCCTGTTAGTGAATGTTTGACCTTTGGTAAACCAAGGCCGTCCTATTCCATTTTTGATGTCGGCATACCACTTACCCTTCACTTGGGTTGTTTCTTCCCAGGAATTCATAAATTTTTGAAGTAGCATGGATTTCAAAACAGTCAAAATATCAGTATCGGGTAACTGTAAGTCATGTATTACAAATCGGGTGCTTTTTGTGATGGTTCTAGCAAGAAAGTCAACTCTATCATTGCCTGTAACGCCTATGTGAGAGGGTGTCCAAAAGAGAACTATGTCTTTGTTTTGGCTGTGACATAATTCATAATACTTCTCTCGTATGCTGTAGATAATATAGTTGACACCAGTACTGTACTTTGGGTTATTCAAAGCTTCCAAGACACTTAGACTGTCAGTGATGATTAGCCATTTATCCTCCGTTTGCTTCTCTATGTATATCAGGGCACTAAGAATTGCATAGGCCTCAGCAGTGAAAATACTGGCATTCTTGTGAAGTCTACTTCCATACCCTCTTCTCTTTGTCAAATCATAGATGGACATAGATACAGCTTCACAATTTTTGGAACCATCTGTATACAATTGACAATAAGCTGGCCATAAGGACAACAAATTATATACATCTTGTTTAAAAACATGTTTTTCTATTACTATTTTAATTGAAAAAAATTTACTTTCATAAGACCCAGAGTAACAGGGCCATAAGGAACATTGGAATAGATTATTATCTTTCCTCAATTTAATAATTTCAGATAGATCTTGAGCCAAAAAAGGAGCACTAAATGAAGTGTTAGTGAAGATCCTATGCTGCAATTTGGATATGAGGGGATGACCATTTAATGAAGATAATTTAATTAAATATTTGTATTTGAGGAATTCAAATCTTAATCTAAGTGGAGGTATATTACATTCTACTTGCATTGATATGATAGGACTAGATCTCATAGCCCCTAAAATGATTCTTAGACAACGATTTTGAATTTTGTCTAATTTATCCACTAATTTGTTGTTATTGGAGTAACAAATAAAAGCATATTCAAAATGACTTCTAACTAAAGCCTTGTACAGAATCAGTAAAATTTTGGGATCAGCACCCCAATATGTGCCAGCTAAGGATTTTAAAATATTGCAGGCTTTTAATGCTCTAGTTGCTAAGCAATCGACATACATGTTCCATCTAAAATTGCTTTGGAACAAAACACCTAAAAACCTGATAGAATCAACCAGTGGCAACAAGCTGCCTTCGTATGATATTTTTATATTCCTTGTATTCATAGTCTTCTTGCAGAATACAACAGCTTTGGTTTTTTCCTTACTTATACTAAGGTTTATGCGATCGAAATAGGAACTTAAGTTATTGAGGGCTAAATTTAATTTTTTACACACCTCAGCTGGGCTATTACCACTAGTATACACAACTAAATCATCAGCAAACTGTAAATTAGCCACATCTAAGCCCACTTCAATATTCAACCTATGTATGTACAAAATAAACAACAATGGACTTAGAATGCCCCCCTGACAAACACCTTTATAAGAGTACCTAGGTCCAATTAGATTATTGTTATATTTTACAAAAACTTTTCGACCATGAAGAAAATTAAAAATCCAACTTACAATTTTTCCAGGTAAACCGAGTGAGACCAAAATTGAGGAGAGTATATTGAGGTTGACATTATTAAATGCACCAACCACATCAAAGAAGACACATGCCAATATTTTATTTTCAGCCAGAGCTCCATAAACATCCAAACATAAATGACTTAGGCTCTCCCGAGCCGAATGGCCACGACGAAACCCAAACTGATTATATGGTAATATTCTATTTGTTTCTATATAAAATTCTAAGCGCTGCTTTAGTAATTGCTCAAAAATTTTGCCGATACAAGATGTTAGTGTTATAGGTCGATAAGAATCAGGCAAGTTAGCATCTTTTTCTGGTTTTAAAATAGGTACTAAGCAATCAGTTTTCCATTCCTCTGGTATCAAAGAATTTTCCCAAAGCAAATTAATGACATCTAAAAATAGTTGCAAATTATTTGAATTAAGTAGTTTGAGCATTTTATATGATAGCCAATCTAAACCACAAGCTGTGTCCTTTCTGGATTTTAAGGCCGATTTTAATTCGTCTTGTGTAAAATTTTTAATGAGGTATGAGTACCTATTATTAGCAGAACTTTCAAAACAGCAAATGTTCTCAACTGTATCTGGGGTGTATTTATTAAGAAAATCAGATATCCAACTGCAGTTTGAAAATTCACTAGAATTATTATTAAAAGTTTTATTGAATTTTCTCATTTTTCTCCATACAATGCTCATAGGGGTTAGACGATTAATGGAATAACAAAAGTCTTGCCAGCTGCTCAGTCGTTCCTTTTTCAATGTCAGTTTTTTTAGAGCCTGTTTATGTTTAAAATTTACAAAGTTATCAATAGATGGGTTTGACTTGAATGCAATAAAAGCTGCTTTTGTCTCTTGTACATCCTTGGAGCAAGTATCATTCCACCATGGAACAGAAATGCGTTTCTTTTTGCCAGAATTACTGTGTTTAGAAATATTAGAATTTTTGTGGTTATGTACATGTATTTTGGATTTGTCGATAGCTAAAAGAATAATAGAACAAAACAAATTGTAACTAACCATAGGGTTAGAAGATTCTGTACAGAAATTAGCTAACATAGTATTTACATTATGTTCATAAACTTTCCAATCAACAAGTTTTAAATTTACATGGTCAGGAATATTAGAGGAATTATTCAGTGTGTAATCTATAGGAACCAATGTATACTTTGTTACAGTTGGCAGATGGTAGCTACCCAGAGGGTCGTCAGCAACCTGCCAGGAACAAGATAGAGCCATAGAAGAAGAAACCATTGTTAAATCAAGACTATTCGGTCTCCAGTTATGGGAGCCAACTGTGGTTGGTTGGTTGTCGTTCAGGAGTACCAAATCATTATCATCGATGATGTCCATAATATCTCTGCCACGAGAATCAGTCGTTCTACTACCCCAGGAGGTGTGATGAGCGTTAAAATCGCCCGCAATGATTACCGGCTTTGGAATAAGACGCAAGATATTATTTAATTTATTCTTATCAAATAGAGGGACACAATTACCAGGGCAATAAAAACTTATTATAGATAGAGAAGTTTGATTAATTTGAATTTTAACTGCTATATTCTGCAAGGAGTCATCAAAAAAAGTGTCAATTTTAACAAAAGGTATACTATTATGTATTAAAATGGCTACACCATTGTGGTCATTGCCACAGTCGTTTCTTTCAATTGAGTAGCCTTTTAAATTATACTTGTGATACGATTTGAACCATGTTTCACAAATAATAGCTATATGAACATTGTTGTCATACATAAATTTTTGAAAGCTAAGCCGATTGCTTAATAAACTTTGAGCATTCCATTGCATAATATTTAGGGTGGTGAAGAGGAAGGAGGGGAACGTATGGGCTGAAAAGTTTGTTTTAAGGCATTAGTTATTAGATCGGACGTAATGCTTGTATTTTGCGATTTGTTTAAAGTGATGACTTTAATTATAGATTCCGTAACCAATTTCAGTATTTTCTTATCATTTAAAATGTAATTTAATAAATCTTGTGAATTGTCTGTTTTTTTTAATGTTGGGAAATTATCTTTCTTTAAAATGTCGCCATAAGTTGGAGGAGTAATTTTATTTCTATTTTCTAATATCTTTTGTTTTTTAACAGGACACTGTCCCGAAATCGCTATATGATTGCCTTTGCAATGTACACAGATGGCTTTATCAAATGGGGTGGTACAAACTTTAAAGCTGTGTCCTTCAGTGCACACGGAGCATCTCTCTGCGTTCTTACAATATTTAGCTAAGTGCCCATACCGTAAGCATCTAAAACATTGTTTTACCGGAGGGATATATGGCAGCACTGGAACTCTCCACATTTTCAAATATACATAATCAGGAAGTGAGGATGTAGAAGCAAAAGTGATTGCCACTGTTTGAGTAGGCTGTAATTCAAAGGTGTTGTTAACTTTCACTTTGCGCATGATGCGTCTAACACATATAATTTTTTTTGTGGTGGTAGATAATACTTTGAATATTTTTTTGTTTGACATATCAGTAGGTACATTAGTGATAACTCCTGTAGATTCTGTTGCTGTAGCTGGTATTGAAGCAGTTAGTAAATGTTCTTTTAAGAAAGTAACATTGTCTAAAAAGGCGTTGGCAAAACTTGCTTTATCAAAGACTACTCCGATTTTAAATTTATTTACTTTCTTTAAATATTTAATGCCTTTGATGAATCTCGTAAAAGAGTTGCTTATATACATCATATCCCTTGTTCCTATACATTTGGTTTCGTCTGAACTTTGAACAAATACGATAAATTCATATGCAGCAGAACAATCTTCAGGATAACGCCTGCTGTAGTCAGTTACCCGATATGCTTTATACTTATCCTCATGCTTTTCAAATTCTGATAGAGTATCCGAATAGTCTGACTCACTCGTGTCTTCAGCTGAATCCGCCACTTCATCATCCACTTTCTTCTTTTTCCTTTTTCTGCCCCCAGCCATCTTCATACGGTTATTAAACTTGTAGGCGTAGAATTAGTTCAGGTTCGTAGTTTATACAAAAATATGTTAGTTTAGGGAATATGTACATAAATTTACTATTGTAACTGATTATCTAAGCAATTTAATAAAGTATTTACAATAAAAGATAAATAATTAATTTTTATGTTCAAAAAATCCCTCCAATTCGTTTGAGCGTTCCCGCGCTTTTTCGGTACCAGAGAGAAGGTAATCACTTGGTTGCGTAGACGGAGCATCTACGCTTGGTTGGTACCATGGAATTAATGCTACGGTCACACGCGCGCCGTGCAGCCCGGCGGGCTGCCTGGCGGGCTGCGCGGCATGCAGCCCGTCCCGGGCCGGCGGACATTCAAGCTGTTTACACGCACGCCGTCGTGTCAGTCAGTGCCAGAATGGCGAGCAGCGAGGATCTCGGTGTTGTTGCTGCCATATCCTTTGGCTTAACTTATTTTTATTGGAAAAAGAAACAAAATTATGACCATTCCGCCATGTTGTAATATCCGATCGTAGCGACTTTCTTAGCAACGTTGAATGAAGATCCACTCGTCGCGAAAGCGCGGGACAGACTGACTGCCCGCGCGCGTGTAAACAGTCACCGGGCGCCCGCACATTCATCCTTTGAACTTTGCCAAAAAACCGACACTTGCCCGATTCGCGGCATTCACGTTCACAGGCGCGTTCACGGGCTCGGGCGTACCGTTTACACGCTCGTGAATGTGAATGTGCACGTTGAATGTAGAGTTGAACGCACGCGTGTGAACCTACCATAATAGGTACTTCGTACAACTGGAAAGCTTACTTCAATCATTTTGACATATTAAAATAAACCTTACATGCATGTAAATAAAGTATTTTTTTAATTAACCAATATCTCCTTATAGAAGTGAGCCTGAGCGAAAACTCTTTTTTCTTGGTGTGTCCCTTTCGCACAGTTGCCATGTGAAATATATAATAGTACAATGGTAGTAAATTCAAAAAGCTTTTTTCGCAAAAAACAATAAATTTAAGGCATAAATATTATAATATACGACATGTTTGTAAATAATTCGAAAGTATACTATCAATAAATGCAAAAGTATGTAGGGCCAGGCTGTATATTTCACGCATTTCACGACATTTCAATATTATGGGAAAGTTTTATTACTTTCCGTGAGGCAACACTAGGTACAATGGTAGCATCCGGCAGCGGCACTACAAAAACAATATGGCGTCTACTTTGTTGCAACTTTATGTGTTTTCTTAGTTGAAAAAGTGCTTTTGATTGTGTATTTGATTGCAAAATGGTGAACAATATATGTGCTGTAAGTGGGTGTGGGAAGAATCATATCCTGGTTGTGGATTATCTTTTCACAGGTAAGTTTGATATCAGTGTGAACTAGGGTGACTACACTTGAAACTACTTCTGTACTTAATTTAAATTTATTGTATCACTAAATACCTTGGAAATTTTTATTATTGTTCAATACACGGAAAAAGTGTTTATAACATTGACAAAAGATTCTCTATTGAAAACCAACAGGCATAAAATTATGATTCTAATTCTGCAGCACTTTTTTGATAAATTAGATTCCCTGATTGTTCCGGCGCATCCAGTTAATTCTTTCAATTGTGAAACCAGACATGAAATTGTTCTTTTAAAATTCATTGTTAACAAATATCTCACAATGAGAATGTCAACTTATGGAAAAGATAAAACATTAAAGGTCATTGGCACATCTCGAGCTATTTTACGCCATAAATTGCACAAAACAATATTGTTCAGTAATGTTTAATTTTAAAATGTCAACAATAAAAATACAATATTAACTAGGTATTTAGAAGTGTTTTATTTATTACTAGCTGTGCCCCCCGGTTTCACCCGCGCGAGTTTCGGGATTCCCGCAGGAACTCCAATGCAGTATAATTTACTCCTTATAACAACAGCTAATTAGCAGTGAAAGTCCCGTCAATATCGGTCCAACCGTTTCGGAGATTCACCCGCGTGAGTTTCAGAATTCCCGCAGGAACTCCAAACTTCTTTTATATAAACCTTGTCCTGACAATAACGAACAAAAAAAAACGATTTTCCAATTTGGTGCAGTCGTTTGGAAGTTATGCGCTTACCAACACATTTGATGATTCATTTTTATTATATAAGATAAGTAAGTATACCTATTGTTTATTAGAGGATGATGCGCAATAGCGGTGTGTGCTAGTGTATATAACTTTGGTAGCTAGCATTACGTACAACCAATCATCAAAAAGTTTACTTCGATGGACTAGGATCTTACGAGTCTTTCTATAAAAACAGAGTAGATATAATTACTATCTACCTATTTTAATAAAATACTGTGCGTTTCTGCTTCATTTTATTATTTAATTTCAATAATTGATATTAAACTGAGCCTCGTAATTGAGCGATTTTCTTTAAAAAATTTCCTATGAGGAAAAAGAATGGTTACACTAGTTTGAAAGAGACGGACCAAGATTAATAACCTCTCGCTCGGTGCGTGTTTCGATGCACAGTAAGCTTTCCAGTTGTACGAAGTACCTATTAATTCCATGGTTGGTACTACAATTTTTTTTTTATGGCAATTGTCATTAATGACATTGTTGCCAGTGTCACGTTAATTTAATTTGCAAAATGAATTTAAAATGAACGAGCGAAAATGGGCGTTCGTTGTAATAAGAATAGTGAAATGGGATGAACAATGTACAATGGAACAAGACAGAAATTATATACTTATACTTAAATAGACTTATGGTTGGTACGTAGTGCGTGCAAGAACTGCAAGAAAAAGTACTCTGTGGTGCAAGACATGCAAGACATGATAATATATCGATATTTCGTAAAATATCGATATAATGTGCCTACGCGAAATATCGCTTCAACCCAAGAAGCTTATTTACAGGAATATTTTTTATTCAGTGCGCAAACTTTTACAAATTAAACTTAAGAGTTTTAATAAACACCTTTTTTTTATTTTGATAAGTCTTAGTACAAAAAAGTAAAGTTATCGTGAACGAAAGATGTATACTTTGCAATTGATTTATTGGCTACTCTATTCGCTGCCGCCACCGCTGCGCGCGAATCACTAGTTCGGCTAGGTATTTACGTGGGTTACAATGTACCGACAGCTGATCGAAGTCGTTCACCCCCGCTGCAACACCCCGGCGTACGCCACACGGCGCGCGCGCCCATTGTTATTTTTTTTTGGTAAAGTTTACCCCTTTCAGGAAAGGCAAAGGAAACTTGGTCCATGCAGCATCGCCCATTGATATTATTACGAATAGATAGTGTCCATATTTTGCTAAGAAGAAGAAGAAGAGGAACACACAAGTCTAGTCTAGATAATTTATGGCACAGGCCACAGAGTACCACAGACTCCACAGAGTAGGTAGGTCTTTAGACATATCATAAATGTCTAGTTAAATCTGAGGTTTTGACTGATGTGCTTTTGACTCAGCCTATTTTTAGTTTTTTATCGCATAAAATAAAATATTTAATATTTCAATGAACCAACCCATAGTGGAAAACTAGTGGTTATAATATACTATTTGCCAAATGCCGCTCACTGTTCGACAAAGAAGTATTCAGAATAAAAATGGTGCTAAAAGAGCCAGTAGCTTTAAAGGAAAGAAAACGCGAAAGGGGAGCGAAGGGTAATTAATTTTAGCCAAAATTAATTTTAAGTTATCTAGGCTTATTTTTAAAGGCTGCGATATATTCTTTGAAATATTTGATAAGTTTTAAAAAACGGCTTACTATTTCTAAATAATAATTAAGCTTGGCACCCTTCCAGACTTGAAAATTATTCATAAACAGTACCTAAAAGGTAATTACACTGCTTATTGCTGATTACAGAACACTATTACTCCTTTGCTGATGGTATTTACGGCATGAATAAAATTACTAATTTGACATTCTGTGTGTGCATTCTTAGAAATAAGTTTTTTTCTAATATACCTATGTTGTCTCCTTTCTTCTAATCTAAAACTTGTTAAAACAACTAAAATAACGGCTAGACTTAACTTATTTTTTAACATTTCATCTACTATTTAATAATATATTACAATGCATACCCGATCTGAATAGTAACAAGAATAAATTGAAACAACTTCACAGTGTCTGTTTGCTGGCTTAATTATTTATTTGGATAGTTCATAGTTGCAAATCACTTTTCTTGCAGTGAATTTCTTGTGGCTCACGCACCATCGGACTTACGCAGCATAGCATACCCTGGTGGTGCTGTAGCATTAGCTCTTCTTCTGACGGCACGCCTCGCAAGTGCTTACTGGGGCCACATAGCAGACTGTGATGAAACTTATAATTATTGGGAACCATTACATTATTTGGGTAAGCCAACATTCCACGGTCAAAAATTTTAATGAATTTTTTTTATTGAGGATCTGCAGAAAAAAAAAACATTATATCTACAAAAGCTATAGAAGAATTATAAGGAGCCAGACCATATCTATATATTTTGTCTTGGCAATCAATATTATATTATGGATTTAATTTAATTTTTTCTTTAATTGACAATCAGTTGCCAGACTATGAAGGAATGTTTTGTGTGCAGAAATAAGATCAAAAAATTTAAATACAACCAATGTCCTGTTAATTTACAGTATACTAATTACTACTTATCTTTATTTCAGTGTACGGTAGTGGTTTACAAACATGGGAGTACAGTCCGGAGTTTGCAATACGGTCCTACATGTCACTCTGGCTGTTTGCTATCCCCGCCAAGTTGATGTCTTACATGATGAGTCCTGTCTCAGTGTTTTACATGTTGCGAACTTTACTCGCTGTGCTTTATGCGAGCGCTGAGTTTATGTTCTATAAGTGAGTTTTAATTGTTGTTCTTGCATTGAAATCCAATATCCAAAAGATTGGATATTATAGCTAACCCACCAGTTTACTCAATGCCATACATTAAATAGTCTAAGTTATTGATTATTTTACTATCTTCAGAAAAATAAACTACAATACTTTCCTAGTACTCTATGTCAAAATTTTATAATGATGGTTTAAAAGTTAAAGTATAAAAGCGTAACAAACTCACATTTAAAATAATTATTACTGCGCAGATAAAAATGTAAGTAAAGTCATACTTTGCTTAGTACTTGTATATACACAAGCACCAATATGTATACATTCTAGTGAGTATATTATGAACTCTATTGCTATTGCAATAACTGTCTATGACTGTCAAAAGTGTATTACATATTTCTGCATCCGACCGTACATACTATAACTTGCATAAATGTGAATGTGAGTTATAGTTTATTTGATTGTCTGTTATGCTTTTACGCCTTAACTATGATCAAAATTTTGTATACACGTTGTCTGGGGTGCAGAGAAGGACATAAGGTACCTACTTTGTAACCCAAAATTTCTTAGGCTATAAAATGCTTCCATAGTAAATTATGTAGTTACTAGCTGATCCACGCGGTTTCACCCGCGGTAATTTCAGAGTTCCCGCGGGAATTCCAGGTTAAAATACAGTTATAAACTTTCCTCATGAATCACTCTATCTATTTGTGAAAACTGTATCAAAATCCATTGTGTAGTTTTAGGTCCGTATTCCAGAAGGTTACTCAAGTCATGAATCTAGTTTTAAAACTAATTTCAAGTAAAGCTTTAATTTTAGAACTGTAGGGGTTCTTGAATGTATTACACTCCTTTGCGAGAATATAAACAATATATTTCCAAATTATACGGTGAAAATTAATTTTACAACAAAGCGAGGTTAGATGCGGAAGGCCAAGGAAGGCCGAACTATAAAAAAATTGTCGTTAACATTAACGGTGACAGATTCTAGGAGGTACCTCCCTTTTTTTAACATTTTTATAATTTATTAAAATTAGTACATCTTACAAGGTGCCTACCCACAGTTACATGTGGGGTAGGCGATGATACCCACATAACAAATATTGAGCGATAAATTATCATATTTAACGACAGGTATGTAATTTAAAATTTAGGTATCGCGTCGCCAACACGCCCCACCCCAGTGCTGTCACAGCACTCAACATCCATAGGGATTCGAGCGACGCGTGCCGCAGGGCGCATTAGTGTCCCAGACTTCGTCTTCAGCTGTACGACTCTGATCCGACCGTCTTTTCCGGGAAAAACTTCCTTTACTAAAGCCCTGTGCCACACATTTCGAGGGGCGTCGGGATCCACTATGAGGACTGCGTCGCCTATACGTAACGGCCTCTGTTCCCGGTTCCATTTTTGTCGTGGTAACAGTTCAGGCAAGATCTCCTTGACCCATCGTTTCCAGAACATGTCTGTTAGTCGCTGTGCTTTGCGCCACTGCTTTCGTAAGTACATATCGGAATCGTCGAATTTTCCCTGAACAGGCAAGTTGGACGACGACCCTAAAAGAAAATGATTAGGCGTTAGAGACTCAGCGCTGTCTGGTTCGACGGATACGTGTGTCAGGGGGCGGCTGTTTACTATGTTTTCGACCTCTGCCATCAGGGTGCTCAATACTTCCTCCCGTGGCGCGCGCTCTTTGAGCACGACTCGCAGTGCGGTCTTGACGGTGCGTACTAATCGCTCCCAGGCCCCACCCCAGTGGGGACTGGCGGGTGGTATGAAGGTCCATTGCACACCATTGTTCGAAGCCGCAGATTTCAGGGTTTCGTTGTCCAGTTCCAATATTGATCTTTTTAGTTCGTTGTCGGCGCCCCTCAGATTAGTGCCGTTGTCTGAGTATAGATGGCACGGCCAGCCTCGTCTGGACGCCATTCGACGCAGTGCCATGATTAACGAGTCCGTAGAGAGTGATGACACGATTTCCAGGTGGACAGCCCGCACAGTGAGGCAGGTGAATAATACGCCGTATCTCTTCTCTCGCCGCCGTCCTATCGTCACCTCCATTGGCCCGAAAAGGTCCAAGCCGCAGTGGGAGAAGGGGCGCTGATTATGCGCCAAGCGTGCTTCCGGTAGGTCGCCCATCATCGGTATTTCCGGTTTAGTTTTTCTTAATCTGCACAGCATGCACCGTGCAGCTACGTGCTTAACAGTAGGTCTCAATCTAATAATCCAATATTTCTGTTTCAGGTGATTTACCACAGCTTCCTGGTGCCCGTGCGCGGCCTTGACGTGGTAGTGATTCACTATCAGCTTGGCTACCTGGTGCCGTCCATCAAGAATTATCGGTCTTTTTATTTCAGGAGAGACATCTGCGGCAGCATCGATTCGACCGTTGACTCGGAGGATACCGTGTTCGTCCAGAACCGGACACAGGGTAAGTAATTTACTACTTTCTTGTACACACCCTTTGTTTTTTATTGCAGCTATCTCCTGCCCGAATGACTCTGCCTGTGCGTGCTTGAGAAGTAATCGCTCTGCTTGTTCAATCATCTCCCATTCTGTGGCGTCGCGCTTCCTACACTTATTGATGAATTTCAGTACCGCCGCCGTTGCTCTTACCAGCCGCAACCAGGAGGAGAATCGCTGAGGGTCAGGAACAGGAGTACCAGGTATGTTATGTACTATATTTACGCATTCCAGATCCGCGACCTCTACTTCCCGCTCCGGTAACTTACTCGCCGGCCACGAGCCGTGGTCGTTGTACAGGAACGAGGGACCTTTGAACCATTCGTTTTTAAATACAGTTTCGTCGTAGGAATCACGTGTCGCTACGTCAGCAACGTTTAATTTTGTCGGGATATATCGCCACTCGTCGGCGCGCGTAAGTTCGTCTATCTCTCCCAGTCGGTTCGCTACGAATGTTTTGTATCTACGAGCATTATTGTTTATCCAGTGGAGTACTGTGGTGGAATCACACCAAAAATACCGTCGCGTGGCAGTTAGCTTGTGCTCCTTTATTATTGTGTCTGCAAGCCTGGATGCTAACAACGCTGCTTGCAGTTCCAATCGCGGTACGGTTGTTTGTTTTACTGGCGCCACTCTGCACTTGCTAGCTATAAACGCTACGTATACGTAACCGTTGCTATTCCAACGCCAATACGCCACCGCACACATAGCTTTAGTTGATGCATCGCAAAATGTGTGCAATTCTAAATCATTATAACCGAAGCATCTTGTTGCATCCGTAGCACACGTAGCGGCCGTCGTAGCACACGTAGACTCCGCTACGCGCGGCTGCACCGCGTCGGGGGTAGGCAGCGCGCGTGAAGTCGCGTTGATTGTGACCGACTCGCTAGTGGGTTTTGTTTCCATCTCGCTCCCACTAGCTGATTGGTAAAATCTAGGTAAACGTATTAAGTTTATTCCTTTCAGCAGATTAATCCATTCGCACCACCTGTCATAGAGGTTGTTAGGTATAGTTGTGTCCCAGCCAATCTTAAGTTGCCAGGCATCCTGTAACATGATCTTTCCCTGTATAGTGAACGGAGACAAGAATCCAAAAACATCGAATATGGACATAACTATCTTAAGCATGATCCGCTTTGTGGGTCTGTGTTTACCGTGAATTATATTCTCAGGTATTCGTTTGAATGACACATCGAACCCCCACTCGTCCTCGCGAGGGTACCAAATCAAACCGAGTGTCCGCTCGCCTTCGTACTGCTGATCAATTTTGAACCTTACGGCAGCAGTACCTAAGGTCTCTTCTGGCACACTATCCAATACGGCTGTACTATTGCTCGTCCAGTTGCGAATCTCGAACCCGCCCGCCTTGTGAATACTACTTATGTTTCTTACCATATCTATAGCTGTAGCTTCGTCGGGCAGACTATCGATATAGTCATCCATATAGTGCTGCGTACATATCGCGGCGACGGCGTCCGGCATCGTCGATTCAAACCTGCTTGCATTTTTGTTTTTAATGAACTGTGCAATGAAAGGTGAGCAATTTGCGCCAAATATCAGTGAAGTCATCATATATGTTTTTAAAGGCTCAGATTGACTTTTTCTCCATAGAAATCTCAAGGCGTTTTGATCTTCAGGTCTGATTTTTATTCGCAAAAACATGTCTTTAATATCACCGGTTACTGCGACTCTGTTCTCTCTAAAACGTACCATAATGCCGAACAGGGACGCCAGCAAATCCGGGCCGGTTAGGAGGTAGTCGTTTAAAGACAAACCTTTAGTTTTGGCGGCCGCGTCGAAAACTAGGCGTAATTTTTTCTTATTGGGGTTATCTACCCCAAAGTGAGGTAAGTACCAGGTGTTCGACGTCGGTTGCGCATCCGTTAGTTCCTGTGCATAATCATTTTCAAATAAGTGATTTACTCTGTCCTCGTACCTGTCAGCGTAGGATTTATTTGCTGCCATTTTCTTCTCCACGCCCTTGAGCCTCAACAGCGCGTTGGGGTAGCTGTCAGGCATCTTGCGGTGCTCGTCTATCCACGGCAGTCCTACTCGCCATCTGCCATCCACGAGAGTAGCGGTCTGCTCCAGTTTCTCTTGCGCGCGCACGTCGTTGATGTTCTGACGGGACTTACCGGAGACGCCCATGGACTCGATGGTAAAGGAGCGCCTTACCTCTTCATGTAGCTCTCTCAATAGCCGCTCGGTCTCGCTTTGCGCTGCATCATCGTCATCAGCGATGGCGAGGGTCGTGTGGAGTGACTGCGTGCGCCGTGGTAGGCCCACACTACCATGGACACACCAACCTAGGGGAGTGCGTGTGGCTGATGGCTCGTTATGTTTACCTAAACAGACTTCAAGAGGCAACAACAAATGATAATTATCCTGCCCTATTAACAATTCAGGTTTGAGTGGAGTATCGCAACATAAATCGTCTTTAATTTTTAACAAGTGTGAATAATTATTACAATTTACATCAGATACATTTTGCACAGGTAAGTTTAATTCATTAATACTACGTACTTTAATGTTATGCAACTTATTATTATCTACACCGGATATATTTAAAGTCAGTACAGTGGTGTCGCACACAAGCTCGTGTTCGTTCCACGCGCCGCGCACACGCATAGACTCGCGGCGGCCGCGCAGCCCCGCGCGCTCCGCCAACGCCGCGCTCATCAGTGACACAGTGGAGCCGTCGTCGAGCAGAGCTCTCGTATGAATCACACCGTTCGGTCCGTAAACACACACGGGAACTGTTTTTAATATCACTTTGCACTTATTTTCGTTGATGTGCGTCACGGTTTCTGTAGGGGTAGGCTGAGAGGTTTCTTGGACGTCGGCACCGGGGGTCTGTTGTTCGCGATAATTTGTAGTATAATGAAGTAATCTGTGGTGCACTCCGCCGCAGTTGTCCTTGTCGCAGACGGCCGCTGGGCACGTCTCTCGGTCGTGGCGTGAACATAAACATTTGTAGCAGATCCCGTAGCGCTTCACGTGCCGCCATCTGTCTTTGCGCAGCGCTTTCTTGAATTGTTTACATTCCGTTAGCTTATGTTGTGCGCCGCGGCAAAACAAGCATTTGTCGCTAGGTTCGGCTTGCATTAAAACTGTTTGTGCACGATTGTGGCTGTTTTCAGGCTGCTTATATTTATTGTAATTTACTCGCGCGTCAGGTAGAATTATATTCGCTGTGGTCGATATTTTTATAGCTTCTTCGTTTAAAAATTCTGAGAGAATATCTAATCGTGACGAGTTACCTTCTTTGATTAGCATGTAACTGTAATCTGACCACTTCGATATAAGTACAGCGGGCAATTTGCTTAATAAAATAGATGTTAATTCCGTACCTTTTAAATATTCCTCGCGGCCGACGGCGCGTACAGCGGTAACATAATTTTGCACTTTCACTGAAAACACCACAATATCTTTATGATAATCCGACGACATCGATTGCAACTTTTTTATGTCTTGCACAATTTTAGATATAATTATATCTGGGTTTCCAAAACGTAGCTCCAGTGTAGATATTATTTTTTCAGGTGATGAAGCACTTATTAAAAGTGCCGTGACTGCTTCTTTAGCAGGTCCGCGGAGGCACTTTCTTAGTCTCCAGAGGTTTTCTTTCGGAGTGAAGCTGCACACTTCCGTTGACTCTTCGTACGCTTGTTTAAACTGTAGCCATTCCATCGGGTCGCCTGTGAACACGGGAAGGTCCTTAGGCGTACAAATACGGCTCAGCATAGTAGCGTCTGGTCGAGTTTTAGCGGTTAGATCCTTCAGTGCACTAGCCAGCAAGTGAACTGTTCCATCGGAGGTGCCGGGCTGGGCCACAGGCGGACACAACTTGCCCATTGTATTGCCATCATCGTGGGCAGGCCGTGCCGGTCGCAGTTCGGGCTGGCTGTGCTGTAACCACTCCTCTATTTTGGTCACGTTTGTGCGCTCTTCGTTGTGTGAACTGTATTTATCATCCTCTAGTTCAGCAAGGTCAGCCTCTAGTTTTTTATCGATTAAATTTAATTGTATTCGGGCTTTCTCTGCTGCTGCTTGTAGTTCCAGCTGTTTTCTCCGTGCCTGCAGAGACGACGAAGTAGATTTCCCAGATATGGAAGCTTTTTTCGAAGTTGGTGCGCAACTTTCACTTTTAACGTTGCTACCCGACAAAACCAATTTGGGAACGTTAGCGGTTTTTTCGACATTCTGCGGTTTATTTCCATCAGTAGGCTGCGGAGGGACCAGCTGGGCCTTTTGCTGACTTTCCTCATCCTCCTTTCTTTTGTTCTCCCTGCGAGATGTGCTTCGAGTATTCACCATTTTACCAGACGGTGGAGTATGAAACATTAAAATCCGGTTCGAAGACCAATTTGTAGGGGTTCTTGAATGTATTACACTCCTTTGCGAGAATATAAACAATATATTTCCAAATTATACGGTGAAAATTAATTTTACAACAAAGCGAGGTTAGATGCGGAAGGCCAAGGAAGGCCGAACTATAAAAAAATTGTCGTTAACATTAACGGTGACAGATTCTAGGAGGTACCTCCCTTTTTTTAACATTTTTATAATTTATTAAAATTAGTACATCTTACAAGGTGCCTACCCACAGTTACATGTGGGGTAGGCGATGATACCCACATAACAAATATTGAGCGATAAATTATCATATTTAACGACAGGTATGTAATTTAAAATTTAGGTATCGCGTCGCCAACAAGAACCTTACTTGAAACGAGATTCATCAATCAACAATCAGCTGAGTTGTTTCCTTATTCTAGAACGACGCTTGAGTACTAATCTATACTCAAGCAAAGATTTGATCTTTGTTTACGTCTGTCATGTCAAGACCACTCAACCAATCAGAGTTCAAAATCTCTACTCAAGACTAGTTTCAAGTGATTAGAACTTAAAACGCATTCTATAATAAGATGTACGGTCGAGTTATGATCTGAGCTTAAATCTAATCTCAAGTGAAACGTCATCTGAGTCACCTTTTGGAATACGGACCTTAAAGATTTAAGCATACATAGGGATATAGGGACAGAGAAAGCAACTTTGTTTTATGCTATGTAGTGATTAATATTGATATAGATGACGTGATTATATGTTTGTATTGGTGATGATGTGACGGCATCAGGGCGGTGTGCCACGAGTACGGGGTGCACGTGGGGCGCGTGTGGCTCGCGCTGGCGCTGCCCGCGGCGGGCCAGTTCGCGAGCGGCGCGGCGCTGCTGCCGTCGGCGTGGGGCGGCGCGCTGGCGGCCGCCGCGCTCGCGTGCTGGTGGCGCCGCCGGCTCGCCGCCGCGGTCGCGCTCGTCGCCGCGAACGCGCTGCTCGGTGAGTGCCCGCGCTAGGAATTTAAAAAAAAAAAAAACCCCACCGACTTTTGCTTTACAGTGTTAAAATAAACTAGCCGATCCCCGTGGTTTCACCCGCGTTAATTTCATAGTGCGCGCAGCGTTACAATATAGTCTAACCGCCGCCGCTTGAGGATAAAACTTACACAATATCATACATTCTTGTGGGTAAGTAGTGTCCATCAACAAAATCTGGACTACTACTTTGTTTCCTTTTTTTAAACTTTACAGTTTTTTTGTTCAATCATGTTTTAAAAGTTTCATAATTTTTTTTTTATTTCAGGCTGGCCGTTCACAGCCCTGCTCGGCGTCCCGATCGCCATAGACATAGTAATACTGAAGCGACGCTTCGCCGACTTTTTCCGTTGGTCGTTGATATCTCTGGTTGTGATCCTCGCACCGACCGTGCTGGTCGACTCGTGGCACTACGGGCGACTAGTGGTCGCTCCGTGGAACATCATCGCCTACAACATATTCACGGAGCACGGCCCCGATCTGTACGGCGTGGAGCCGTGGACGTACTATTTCGTCAACGGTTTCTTGAACTTCAATATCGTTTGGGTGAGTGAGTTAGCTGTCTTGTTGGAGAGAGAATTTTTCAAGTTGGTACCATAGGCCACAGAAGTGATAGAGGGGGGCCTCAAAATCAGCTTACTATGAAAATTAATCCATCTTTATAGGTCACATAGTTTTCAAGATTAGTCAGTGATAGTGTTTAGTTGGTGAGGGACCTTTCGCTTCCTTAGGTACCTACATCTTTTGGCGCATCTGTCTGTCTGTTCGCGATAAACTTAAAAACTACTGAACGATATGAGGTTTTCACCGATGTAAGAGGAGCTTCTAGGTATCACAGGTAGTATCCTGGAATTCCCGTGGGAACTCCGAAATTACCGTGGGGGACCGCTAGTCTATACTAATATTATAAAGAGCAAAAGTTTGTGAGTTTGTGACGTTGTAGGGGGTAATCTCTGGACCTACTAAACAGATTTGAAAATTCTTTCACTTAAGTAAAAGAAGCTACAGTGATCCTGAGTGACATAGGGTAGGTACTTTAAACCCGGAATTTTCGCGGAAACTCCGGTGTTTGTGAGGTTGTTATTCATGGATCTACTTATTATAGATAGGAAGCTAAAGTGATCCTGAGTGACATAGGCTACTTTTTATCCCGAAATTACCGCGGGTGAAACCGCGGGGATCAGCTAGTTTGTATATAAAGAAGATATAGACAAAAGAAGAGTCCATGCATATTAATATGACTAACTAGTGTTGAATGGTTTCCTCGCGCCAACTGCCAGGTGCTGGCGCTGCAGTGCCCGCTGCTGCTGCTGGCCACCGCGGCGGCGACGCGCCGCTGGCCCGCGCGCGCGCCCTTCTGCGCGCCCTACTGGCTGGCGCTGATGCCGCTGGCGCTGTGGCTCGCCGTGTTCATGCTGCAGCCGCACAAGGAGGAGAGGCGAGTGGCTTCACCATTGACTATCCTTACTATTCATATGTGAATGTGAGTTTGTTTGTTGTTTGTTACGCTTTCGAGCTTTAAAAACTCAACCGATCATCATGAAATATTGTCTGCCGCCCCACGCCCCGCCCCACGCCCCGCGCCCCGCCGCGCGCCCCACGCCCCAAGCCGCACACGCCCCCTGCACATGTGCACACGAAGCGCCCACCCGCGGTAGCGGTGGGTTAGTTCTATCGGTTCGCTTTTATGGATTGTCGTGGTAGTAATGGCGCGGGCGCTCTGCCTTCTCCCTACGATTTGACCCCTATGATTTACAACAATTACGTATTTTACGAGTGACTCGGCTGTCCCCTTAGCCAAGTTGCCGTTATCGCTGTAGAAAACTAACGAACGCATCATTACCTCACGTGGTCACGCGAAACTTAAAGTTTTGATTGGCTGACCAAGTGACATGACGACTCGTCACTTAGTTTTCTATGTCAATTTGATTAGGGGGACACGGCAGCGGCCGTCAACATCTTTTCTCCAAGTGTTGTTTGTTTGTTTGTATACTTTATTGAACATAAACAAAGTTTTTACAAATTGCTAAAAATTTAAATAAACAGGTAATTTATGCTCAAAGGCGTTTAATCGTGTTTAATAAAGGTTAACTTCCAAAAACGGATTTTTTATACTTTCTCCTTCGTCTCCTGTCGTCCCCAGGTTCCTGTACCCGGTGTACAGCATGGTGGTGCTGGCCGGCGCGATCTCGCTGGACTGCCTGCAGAAGATGACGTTCGCGGTCGGCACCGAGCTGTTCCGCTGGCGGCTGCGCGGCGAGCGGCGCCACTACCTCGCGTACACGGGCCCGCTCGCCGTGCTGTGCGTGCTCGTCGCCGCGCTGGCCGGTGAGAGAGAAAAAAAAAACAAAAAAAAAAACTAAATATTATATGAGTGCCAGTATCGGTTGCTTCAGTGAACTTGTATGCTACGTTCAGAAACCACACCCGAGTGCACACTGCACAAACCATCACTCGGATAATATCTGGATACCTGCTAAAGGCCCCTCTCCTCCCTATTAACTACAAAATGCAAATATTTACAGGGTTGAAAGTATATACCGTTATAAACATGTTCATAAAATGAATGACAACTTTTTTAAGTTTCATAAATCAATCAAAGAGAAATCAACCTGTGAAGGCACTCGAATTTTTTTTTCTGACACAATTTATATTTTAATCATATTGTTATTGTTTGTTTTTTTTTTAAACAGGGTGTATCAAGTTATTGTTGGATTCAATAACGGCCGCACTCAGAGTCAACTTTAATAATTACTTAATTAAGTATAGATTTTTAGTACAAAACTGCTGCAATCAGAGACGTTCAATAAATTTATGTTAATTGGTATTTAATGAGATGTAACTTAATTAGTTAAATGCCAATTAACATTAATTTATTAAACGTCTCTGATTGCGACAGTTTTGTTTAAAAAATCTACACTTAACTAAGTAATCATTAAAGTCGATTCTGAGTGCGACGGTAACACGTCCAGAGGCGTCTCTAGCCCATGTAGCGCCCGTGTGCAAACAGTACCCTAGCGCCCCCTAGTAAGTCAATATAAGAACTCCAGACGCTATACAAAATGTATGCAAAGCGGAGTTCTTTTTACGTCGGTCGTTGAAAGTGCTGCGCCGAGTGCGGCTCCGTAGCCCCCTAGGAGCGCTGCGCCCGCGTGCAGCGCCCACCCTGCACTATAGGTAAAGACGCCTCTGAACACGTCGTATGTGTCTGTGTGGGGGGGCAGGCGTGTCGCGCACGGTGGCGCTGCACCAGCACTACCACGGGCCGATGCGGCTGCTGCGCGCGCTGCCGCCGCCCGGCGCTGGCACCGCTAGCACCGCTGGCACCGCTGGCACCGCCCGCCCGGCGCACGTGTGCTTCGGCAAGGAGTGGCACCGCGCGCCCTCCAGCTTCCACCTGCCCGCGGGCCACCGCGCGCGCTTCGTGCCCAGCCTGTTCCGCGGGCAGATGCCGGCGCCGTACGCGGATGCCGACAACGGTGAGTGGCGGCCACTGTACGGGGGGAAGGGGGGGGGGGCACGAATTTTTTCGCTCTCCTTTCGACATCGAAACGTTTTTTGTATGGAAAACCAACAATACAAAAAAAAGCTTCGAAATCGAAAGAACGAGAGTGAAATAAATTCGTGCTCCCAACACGACGATTACAAACAGGCACATTAATTGTATTTATATGTACAGATTCAACAACTAACTGTTCCCTGCGGTTTCAGCCACTACCTGCTTGTTTGCCCCCTATTCTAAAAAAAAAATTGCCACAGAATTCCTCGATAAAACTTGTGCACTCCTCTGTACCCCTGAAAATGTGTATGCAAAATTTCATGGTGGTCGGTTGAGCCGTTAAGGCGTGAAAGCATAATAGACAGACAAACTTCCGCGTTTATGAGCATGTTGACTAATCCATAAACCAAAGAAGAAGAAGAAGACTAATTTTTTTAGTCCGTATTGTAGATTAATAAAATAAAAAATTTTGAACACGTATTTTTTCCTTATTTTACGTAATCAAAAAATAACGGCGATACATTGAGTTGAAATTTCGCGTGACGTCACTAACCGGTGCAGTTTGTATGGCAACTTGTAGCCGTTACCGTCGTCACGAGCCCCCATCCTAAACTTTAATGCGCTTTATCTCTGTACAACATTTTAATTAATTTGAAAAATACGTGTCTTTGTTTTTTTTTATTTTTTTTTTATTTTCTAACCCGCGACCGAGTGCTTAGAACTTCGCTTTTCAAAAGTCGCCCGCCATATTCCTTGCCAGCGACGCGGCTCGTCCACGCCCACTTCAACGACCGCAACGTGGGCGACGAGCGCACGTACCTGCGGCCGGCGCAGTGCCACTACCTGGTGGACTCGGACGTGGGCGCGCCCGACGCCGCCGAGCCAGCTCACCACCGCGACGCCGCGCGCTGGGAGGTGCTCGCCGCCGTGCCGCTGCTCGACGCGGCCCGCTCGCCGGCGCCGTGCCGCGCCTTCCACGTGCCGTACCTCTCCGCCAAGTGCAACGTCTACGGCAGCTTGTATCTGTTGAGGAACAAACTGCTCAGCGCATAAGATACAGGTAGAGCTTGTCTAAACAGTAAACTGAAATGACATGACGCGCCCCACTACTTCACAGTTTTAGATGGACATAGATAAGCAATAGTGTGTTAACCCACACTGGAGAAATTTTGAGTAAATCGTGTTTTAAAAGTAGGAGCGCCATTTTGTGTCAACATTTTTTATGTTCAATATTTAGGTACATATTTAAGCAATGTAATGAGGTAAACACACAATTAAAAACGTTCCCTAACCCTCAATAAATCGTTCTGAATCAATAACTTAATTTTGTGGGTTAACATGTTATTGCTTATCTGCATCCAGATGTGCGAGATCGTGTATCTATATAGTAAAAATGAATCGTCAAATGTGTTGGTAAGCGCATAACTTACAAACGACTGCACCAAATTGGAAAATTGATTTTATTTGTGTTCGTTATTGTCAGGACAAGGTTTATATAAAATAAGTTTGGAGTTCCTGCGGGAATTCCGAAACTCACGCCGGTGAATCTCCGAAACGGTTCCACCGATATTGACGGGACTTTCACTGCTAATTAGCTGTTGTTGTAAGGAGTACATTAGACTGCATTGGAATTCCTGCGGGAATCCCGAAACTCACGCGGGTGAAACCGCGGGACACAGCTAGTTGATAATATTTCTTTGATAGTAGGTACAAGTGCGGCGACATTGTTGAGCACTTGTGATGAATAGATAGACCAGAGTTATACAACGTGTTGATGAATTAACCAAAAACCTGATACACCTCATTTAAAAAAAACAATAATGGGGCTAAAATAGAAATTATGTCGAAAAAATTTATAGTCTAAAAGTTATTCAACATTAGTTTGGAAGTGACCTATCTACGAAATTCCAAGTGCTACGCCCGCGCCTACGAGTCAACGACCGATTCGATTTTTTTTCTACGGGCGGCGTACGCGCCAAATATTGTGTTATAAATCATTTAGACATGGGTTAGTAAAAATGAAAAAAAAATTACCTATATTAAAACATAGTGCGATCGATTCGGAAGTCGATTCTGAGCAAATCACTTTCTAGTTTTCAGTTAATTCATTAACACCTTGTATAATTATGTCGTATCGATATTATAACGGTTGTGCGTATGAGTATACCCGATGGAGGGGCGCGTCATTTCAGTTAGACAAGCTCTACGCCTCTGATTTGCTTTTCGATTCAACCGCCTCAAGGTCCGCTACAAGGTCCGTTTATATCTACAGACATTGCGCGTGCCAGACAGTTTCCGTCACAGACACCGTCAGACAACGTTTATGTACATCTGAGCGCGCCAGACGCGTTCCGTCGCAGACAAAATAATATCCTACTAATATTATAAACGCGAAGGTCGTAAGTATGTATGGATGGATGGATGGATGTTTGTTACTCTTTCACGCAAAAACTACTGGATGGATTTAAATGAAACTTTACAATAATATAGCTTATACATCAGATTAATACATTGGGTACTTTTTATCCCGGAATTCCCGCGGGAACTCTGAAATTAACGCGGGCGAAACCGCGGGGCACAACTAGTTCTCCTATACGGTGCGTATTAACGCATTCACATCAACTATAAAACGGCCGCGTAGACGCGGTCAGATACGGGCCAGTATTATATCTCGCCCGTATATATTTATCTTAATATATATAAATCACGTGTCACGTTGTTTGTCCGCAATGGACTCCTAAACTACTGAACGGATTTTGATAAAATTTTGTAATCCGAAATTACCGCAGATGAAATCGCGGGGGACAGCTAGTATATTATATATTTTGTCTCGCAGTTCATTTCTGTACGTGTGACTGTGACTGCATGCGGGGTGAATAGAGCATCGGAACCGGGCAGACGTATTTTGTATATAAACGGTATCTGTTTGTTTCTGTCCATATTTCTGCCCTAGCACGTGCCCGGCACGGAACGTGGCTGGGACCTGCATACGTGGCGGGAAAATACCGTCGCCGCCCCCGGGCGTGCCCTGGCCTGACCGTGTTTCTGCTATATTGTATGCACAGTGACTCCGTTCTTTCGGTAGAGACAAGTAGTGGCGCCTTGATGATGCGAGTGTCCAAAATAGACGACTTATTTATTGTTCTTCTTCAGTTATGGCAATCTATTGCGATTTATCGCATTTAATTCTGCCAATGTACGTATTTTTAGCAATTGAAGTAATGGGCATGTGGACTAATTTTTATTTTTTAGTCCGTCTCGTAGATTATTAAAAAATATTGGACACGTATTTTTTCTTTTTTTACGTAATCAAAAAATAACGGCGATATATTGAGTTGAAATTTCGCGTGACGTCACTATTCTGACAGTTTGTATGGCGGTTTTAGCGGTTAGTGACGTCACGAGCCCCTCACCCTAAACTGTAATGCGTTGTCGTACCAAAAAATAGTATATTTCATTATAAGTGCGGAAAGGCTGTCATTGCAAAGAGTTCCGACAAATGTCTACCCGAGCCGAGGCGCAGCCGAAGGTGAGGGTTGACAGTCGGAACTAGTTGCAATGACGGTTCCGCACGTGTACTGAACAACTATTTTTAATACAGTTACGAAAAAATTAAGCAATTTAATAAAATATCAAAAATACAACAAACTCAACTAAGTTCCAACTGTGATCAAGAGATGGCGCTAGTCGTATTAGTAATGCGAAACGTACGGTTCGCAATGCAAAAAATGTGTCAAAGTCGTGTCGCCATTTTTGACAGTTGGCAAAGAGAACGCACGAGTTCGGGAAAGGTAAACAAAAAGCTCGAGTATGTAATAGCCCACATCCCGAACGCTAAACGTCCCTGCAATACGCCACTTTTTGAGCAACTGTATTAAAAAGTTTATTTCATTTCATTTCACTTTATCTCTGTATATTTTAATTTATTTGAAAAAGCAAAAAATGCGTGTCAATTGTTTTTTTATTTTCTAACTTTCTAATAAGAATTTTGATTTTCAAAAGTAGTCCACATCCCTATTATGGCGTAACGCCAATGACAGTGTTAGATTGGTCCCAAAGATAAAACACGATTCTCTCTTGAAAACCATGCTTCTTTCTTGGAAAACAACGGCTTCTTGGCTGCTGAACGGTGGTGAAAATATCGAATAAATAACGTGACAGACGTCCACTCACTACGACCTCCACCGGTCAACAACCACGTATTTATTAGAGTACATTTACACCACGTACCCGTTTTGAACAAGACAGTCACGTCTCCGTCCCGTTCACGTCCCGTTCCCGTTACGTATGCAATGACCTTCAGTCGTTGAAAAAAATATGGCTATGATTTTGCGTGACCACGTGACGTGACGATAAGTTCATTAGTTTTCTATAGCATTAACGATTAATGATTGGCAACTTAGCTAAGGGCCCTTCTAGCGGGTAGGGCGGTAAAGTTATGTTTCTTTTGTAATAGAATTTTGAATGTCTATGATTTTGAACCTTATGTCTTTGATTGTAGAGTATGAATTGTCTACTGTCTGATCTGTATAGAACATGTTTTAGTCACAGATAGATTAGTGAACAAAAACAATTTTTAAGTCGATACATATACGTATACCAAATATTAATATACTGTAACATTGCAACGGTGCTATACGGGTGTTAAAGGACAAAATTAATGATTTTAATTCAACAAACATACGATGTGATAACATTCGTAATACATATCAATGTCGAGGATTCTATAAAAGATATTAATCTCTCACCAAAGAAAATGGACTCTATTCTTAACTGATTTTAGTCACTGTTTACTTTGTGTCTCACACAGCAGTTTGTTTTTAATACTTAGTAAGAAAGTGAGTATTTTGATGACGAATGTAGTATGTAAAACTTTTGAGCAATATGTCGACTCTGTATTTAAAAAAAAAACTGAAATTTTTGTACCTATTGTCTCATTGGGGATTTTAAATTTCAACCCTAAATATATTTAAAGTTCGAATATAAACTTTCTTTTGAGACTCCTCTATTAACCGACTTAAAAAAAGAAAGAGGTTCTGTATGTATGTTTGTTTTTTTAACCTCAAAAACGGTAGGCGTTTGAACTTATGCAACTTTTACTAGTCAAGAGACAAAATAATTAAATATTATGATTTTTAGAATGTACAAAAATACATATTGTTAATAGCGCAATAATTATGATTAAGGTAATTTCATATATTGGTGCTGAATTTTGTTTCAGTGTGACAGGAAATAATTGATTGCTGTCATAGACTAACTTTATTATATAGCTCAGTTATATAGCTTTCAGTACAGATGGCTGGAGTACTAGTATAGTATTATAACTTTTATATTATATGTGGCTGAAGTAAGCGCGAGGTGAAGTTTTAAATCAGCAGATGGCGTTATATTTAAGCTCACAGCTTGTGGCTCACTGAGTTCTATCAGCTAGAGACATACACTGATTAGAATGGAGCGTTCATGCTGGGCTTACAGGACCCCTGTCAGCTCATAAATATATTCTAACGTTATATTGATATAAGGTCCACATTTTTCGACTTTATATATTATACTGTCGATATTTCAACGAACGAGGCTTTAACGCTCGCCGATTCGTTATGTCAGTTGTATATTTGAAACGAAACATTCGGTTTTGCCTAGCTTTAGTCAGCCGCGTTAGTCGCTGACTATCGGCCGCACTCAGGGTCATTTTAATGATTACTTAATTTTAAGTAAAGTTTATTAAAAAACAAAATTGAAGATAATAATATAGTTAGTCTATGATGCTAATAAACTATTATATTATATATTTATTTCTACAAATCGTAGAATTTATACATTTTATTTTGAGGCCTAACGTGGAAATCTGGTTTGGTCGTAGGTAACTTGCGACCGCATTTCCAGGTCCGATTATTATTTATTATTATTTATGTTCCCATTGAATCAGTACACATATGTTTTCTATATTATAATAAATGAAACATTATAACGCATTTTCATACATTTAAGATTTGAATGCACTCAGATTTTAATACATTATAGTTAAATAATTATTATCATAAAAAAAAACGACGTGTTGTGTACATTTTTCTATTAAAATAAAATATTAATGCATAGATAATGCTGCTTTGTTATTATTTCGTGATTCTCCTATTTTTTCTTAAAATTTTGCATTTTGCCTGCCTCTTTTTGGATAAACGAGGGACAATATTCCTATTCAACCAACTCGATAATTTAACTAATCTATGCGGCTCCGAAACATTAAATTTTATATTAGTCTTAAGTAGATGTAGGGGACAAATAAACATCGTATTTCTTTTAATTATTTAATTTTACTTATTTTTTTTTCTCTGCAATTGGTATATTTTTTATTGCTTCATTTTTTTTTTTTATAAGTTTCTTTAAAATTTCAAGTATGAGAGAAATAGTCTCAATTCAGGTGGGACGATGCGGCAACCAGATCGGTGGCAAGGTAAGGGTAACAAATCAACGTATAAAACTTACTATATTACGCGATTTCACCTGCATATCATTCTTTTCGCTCAGAGTTCCCAAAATGCTGAAATACGTGAGTATTTATTTGAAAAGAAGAGCCCAAATACCGATTTCCATGATTCGTAACTTCAAAACTGATACTACTTCCATAGAAAATTTTCCATGGGTTTAGTTTACAAAAGAAACACTTTTTTGGGGATACCTATACAAGGAAGGCCTGTACCGAAATTCTTCTAGTTTCAGTAGTTAGGAAAGTTCTTCATAAAAATGGATAATATCTAATGAAATTGAGTTTAAAAACCAAAATAATCTTTTCAGTTCTGGGAAGTTATATCCGACGAACACGGCATAAACCCTATGGGAGGTTACCAAGGCGACTCGGATCTTCAACTCGAACGCATCAACGTGTACTACAACGAAGGTTATGGGCCCCAAAAATACGTACCTCGCGCTGTATTAGTTGACCTAGAACCTGGAACAATAGATTCGCTTCGAAGCGGCTCTTTCGGACAGCTGTTCCGTCCAGACAATATGGTGTATGGTATGTCCGGTGCAGGCAACAATTGGGCTAAAGGCTACTTTACAGAAGGCGCAGATTTGCTTGAAGCCACACTTGATGTAGTGAGAAAAGAAGCCGAGGGGTGCGATTGCCTCCAAGGATTCCAGATCACCCATTCTGTTGGCGGGGGAACCGGTTCTGGAATGGGGACCTTGTTACTAACCAATTTAAGAGAAGAATACCCCGATAGGATAATGGTATCGTTCTCCGTCGTGCCAAGTCCGAAGGTCTCTGATACCGTCGTAGAACCGTACAATGCTACGCTGGCGATCAATCAGTTGATCGACGCGTCAGACCAGTCGTTCTGCATCGACAACGAAGCTCTATACGACATTTGCTACCGCACCCTGAAGTTACCGACTCCGACTTACGGCGATTTAAACCACCTGGTGTCCACAACTATGTCCGGGGTGACGACGTGTCTAAGATTCCCGGGGCAGCTGAACGCCGATTTGAGGAAGTTAGCGGTGAACATGGTGCCGTTTCCGCGTCTGCATTTCTTCACGCCGGGTTTCGCGCCGTTAACGTCTCGCGGGAGTCAGAAATACCGCGCGCTGACAGTCCCCGAGCTGACGCAGCAGATGTTCGACGCGAAGAACATGATGGCGGCGTGCGACCCGCGCCACGGCCGCTACCTCACCGTGGCGGCCGTATTTCGCGGCCGCATGTCCATGAGAGAAGTGGACGAACAGATGCTCAACATACAAAACAAGAACAAAGACTACTTCGTCGAATGGATACCGAACAACGTGAAAGTCGCCGTGTGCGACATACCGCCTCGCGGCATGAAGATGTCCGCTACTTTCATCGGCAACACGACGGCTATCCAAGAGTTGTTCAAGAGGATCTCTGAACAGTTCGCCTCGATGTTCAGGAGGAAAGCATTCCTCCATTGGTACACTGGCGAGGGGATGGACGAGGCTGACTTTGTGGACGCGGATCACAATGTGAGCGACCTGATATCGGAATACCAGCAGTATCAAGACGCTACGATTGATGAACAGGAGTTCGAGGACGAAGATGGAGAGGAAGGCAATGATGATGATGAAGCTGTCTGATTTGTGATGTTTAATTAATTAATTTATTTAATAAATTATAGCGGAAACAAATAAATCAAATCGAAACTGTAAAATTAATTTAACTTCCTAAAGGTAGTATTTACACTTTCTTGGTTACGCTTGTGCCGCTTAGCCTTATTATTTATCGTGGTGACATCTCGGAGATAGATACGTGATGTCACCGCGGTAGATCTCATGCAGTATATAAAAATTGCCTTCCTGATAATTATCAGAAAACCTAACGCGCAAGTTAGAGGCGTTGGGTCCACGGAACGTAAGTCCTATATTGGTAGGAGAAAAGGGTTTCAGCTTCCAACTACAGGCATCCCAAAAATTATTCTTACACAGCTTAAAAGCAGCAGAAAATTCCCCTGTTCCCAATAGTCTTACCAGCAAACGCAAAATGTTTTAACCCATGGAGGACGACATTAAATAGGCACATAAATTTCATCCCCGGAATACCTGAAAGTTTTTGGTCATTGGGTCATTTCCCTGAATGTTCACTTCTCTGAAAGTCCACTAGAATCGAGAATGTGTAGGTACTTATATAGGAACCAGCTGTGCCCCGTGGTTTCACCCGCGGATCCCACAGAATTCAAATTTTCAAAAATCCTTTCTTAGCGGATGCCTACGTCATTACAACTATCTGTATGCCAAATTTCAGCGAAATCCGTCCAGTAGTTTCGGCTGTGCGTTGATAGAAGGTTTGCCTTAATAGATGTGAGCCAGAAACGAGTTCGTTGCATTCTTTTTTATTCTATTCTATTAAAAAAAATAAAATGTTTAAACCATTTTACTAATTTTTATTTTTCGTTTGCAACAAATATAAAAAGTACGATTACACCTAACACTAAACTGTAACACAAACAAAAATTGAGACATCACAACACATTGGACAGCACAAACATTGACTCACTCCTCCACTTCCTCGTCGAACTCCCCCTCGTCGTCAGCCGTCGCGTCCTGGTACTGCTGGTACTCTGACACCAGGTCGTTCATGTTGCTCTCCGCCTCCGTGAACTCCATCTCGTCCATACCCTCACCAGTGTACCAGTGGAGGAACGCTTTCCTTCTAAACATGGCGGTGAACTGCTCAGATATTCTCTTGAACAACTCTTGTATAGCCGTCGTATTGCCGATGAAAGTGGCAGACATCTTGAGTCCGCGAGGCGGGATATCGCACACGGCCGTCTTGACGTTGTTCGGTATCCATTCGACGAAGTAACTACTATTCTTGTTTTGAATGTTGAGCATCTGTTCGTCCACTTCCTTCATGGACATGCGGCCGCGGAAGACGGCCGCCACGGTGAGGTAGCGGCCGTGGCGCGGGTCGCACGCCGCCATCATGTTCTTCGCGTCGAACATCTGCTGCGTCAGCTCGGGAACTGTCAGCGCGCGGTACTGTTGACTGCCGCGCGACGTCAGCGGCGCAAATCCAGGCATAAAGAAGTGTAGTCGAGGAAACGGCACCATGTTGACCGCCAGCTTTCGCAAATCCGCGTTCAGCTGCCCCGGGAACCGCAGACACGTCGTCACCCCGGACATAGTTGCGGACACCAAATGGTTCAAATCTCCGTAAGTAGGTGTGGTCAACTTTAATGTCCGAAAGCAAATGTCATAAAGCGCTTCGTTATCTATGCAAAACGTTTCATCTGTGTTCTCTACTAGCTGATGTACCGATAGTGTCGCGTTGTATGGCTCCACTACAGTGTCGGAGACTTTAGGGCTCGGAACTACAGAGAACGTATTCATTATGCGATCTGGATACTCCTCTCTGATCTTGGAAATGAGCAGAGTTCCCATGCCGGATCCGGTGCCGCCACCTAACGAGTGGGTCAGTTGAAAACCCTGTAAGCAGTCGCATCCTTCCGCCTCTTTTCTGACCACGTCGAGTACGGAATCGACCAGTTCCGCTCCCTCAGTGTAGTGACCTTTGGCCCAATTGTTACCAGCTCCAGATTGGCCAAATACGAAGTTGTCGGGGCGGAAAATTTGGCCGAACGGGCCAGAGCGGACGGAGTCCATTGTGCCGGGCTCGAGGTCGACTAGAACCGCTCGAGGGACGTACTTGCCCCCCGAGGCTTCGTTGTAGTAGACATTGATGCGCTCGAGCTGCAGATCGGAGTCCCCTTGGTAGGCGCCGGTGGGGTCGATGCCGTGCTCATCGGAAATGACCTCCCAAAACTGAAAACAAAGTTCCCGGTATATAAAATGAATCAAAACTAATGAAGCGAAACGAACCTACAATTTTTTTCTTATAACCTAACCCCACGCCCTGTCATGACATAATTAACACGCCCCAGAATGGTAAAAAGAAATACCATAATAACATTATCACAGATAAAGGTCTCAACTCTAAGGTAGGTACCTACTTCAGAAACCAATTCCGTCTCGTTCATATTTAAAAAAACATACGAGTATTTCTAGTCCTTAGTTAGCTATTAAAAATCGTCCTCTTGAGTTGAATGTAAAATTACCTTAGCTCCAATCTGGTTTCCGCATTGCCCGGCCTGGATGTGGACGATTTCCCTCATTTTGCTTTAATAACGAAAAATTTTGCGCCTAAAATCTAGTTAGTTATAATTTCACTACCGATAAACTATCATTAAAAAAATAAAAAATAAAATATATAAAAAAATATTACTGCATGTGTACCGCGAACAAATTTATCATGAATAATGAAAATTTTGTATTCTTTTGTCACGTCCTGTTCAAAAATTAGTTTGACTTTCGAATCCTTTCATGACAGCTTTATTTTCAGCCAGTTTCTTTCAAACCATGAACATAATAATTTTATTATGAACTATGAAGGACAAATAGGTACGCAAAATGAAAATTATTCACTAGGTACTAGATGGCCCACGGTTTTACACTTGTCTTGTGAATATTGGCACTCCCTCGGGAACTATCATATTTGGTTCTGTAACGAGACCTAGTTAACGATCTGAGTACTGGACATTACGAAAAATAGACCCTAACGAACCTGAAGTGTTCAGGGATAAAAAGTAGCATGAGTTAGACAGGGATGTGAAAGATTTTTCTGGCTCTAGAGAGATTACTTCCTATACGCCCAAACATACGTATATACAAACTTTTATCTCTTATCATCAGTGTAGATAGGTGTAGATCAAGTAGGTATAACTACATGTTGCTAATTAAGATGATTAGGATGACGATGATGATGAGGAAGATAATGTAAGACTGCAGTTGGACTACAGGGAATAAGGGGCTATAACTATTAGTCCAGCAGCCCACGCTTTGTTTTCTCAGTGACTAATAACAGGCTGAAACTTCGTGAGTTGCTTCAGTTCGACGAGACGTCCAAGCTTACCCCTGAGATAATTCCCGAAACGGGTAGCTAATGAAGTGAGCAGGTGAAAAATATTTGGATTTGGTGGGGTGTCGAAATTGAATGAGGAACAGTAAAATTTTACTATTGAAATTTTAAGACAGTTAAGTAGTTAAACCCGGAAAAATATTGTCCTCCAAATTGGTTAGTTTGAATGGAGAGTCCTTCATTCCGAATATGTAAAAATAACCCCTCGGTAGACTTTTAAAATGATCAATAACCGGCTGAATTTTTGTATGCAGCTTTGTTAGTATCAGCTTAGTAGGTAGGTACCTAACTAAATGAAATGGCCACATAGTCCTACTTTAGTGGTGCGTTTTCCCAGTCCTACGTTTGGGAGTTTTCAACACGTACCTAGTGATTATATGATCTTTGGTTTTTAGCTACCCGTTTCGATGATTTTCACAAAAGGAAAAGCTTGCAGGTCGTCTCGTCGAAAACCTACTTACGAAGATTCAGTCAGTTACTGAAAAAACAAATACGGGGGCCTAATGTAGTAGGTACCTATCGGAATAAACTGCTCCGAATTCGAATAATTTAATTTAGACTAGGTGTTTCCCCCGCGGTTTTAACTGCATTAAAGTTCCCGCGGGAATTTCGGGGATAAAAAGCCTACCCTTTCCGTGTACCAACCCCTGGCAACGTGTAACGTCCACTACTATTCATGCATTGCCAAAAATAAAATAGTAACAAGTTATGTTGTATTGGATTTTAATTAAACACAAAAGGACAAACACAAAAACAATCAAAAAATTATTCCTCCAACCCTTCCCCTTCCGCTTCTTCGTCGAACTCCCCTTCGTCGTCAGCCGTCGCGTCCTGGTACTGCTGGTACTCCGACACCAGGTCGTTCATGTTGCTCTCCGCCTCTGTGAACTCCATCTCGTCCATACCCTCACCGGTGTACCAGTGCAGGAACGCTTTCCGCCTGAACATGGCCACGAACTGCTCAGCCACCCTCTTGAATATCGACTGGATAGCCGTCGTGTTACCAATAAATGTCGATGCCATCTTCAACCCTCGAGGCGGAATGTCGCACACTGCAATCTTGCAATTATTCGGAATCCATTCCACGAAGTAGGTGCTGTTTTTGTTCTGGATGTTCAGAAGCTGCTCGTCCACTTCCTTCATCGACATGCGCCCTCGGAATATCGTGGCCACGGTCAGGTATCTGCCGTGTCTGGGGTCACACGCCACCATCATGTTCTTTGCGTCAAACATCTGCAGGGTCAACTCTGGTACTGTCAAAGCTCTGTACTGTTGGGCGCCTCTCGACGTCAGGGGAGCGAAGCCAGGCACGTAAAAGTGAAGGCGTGGGAAAGGCACCATGTTCACAGCCAGCTTCCTCAGGTCCGCGTTCAGTTGTCCCGGGAACCGCAGGCACGTTGTGATACCAGACATGGTGGCACAAACTAAATGATTTAAATCACCGTAAGTCGGTGTGGTCAGCTTCAATGTCCTGAAACATATGTCGTAGAGCGCCTCGTTGTCCAAGCAAAACGTGTGGTCGGTATTCTCCACTAGCTGGTTGACTGAAAGCGTGGTGTTGTAAGGTTCCACAACGCAGTCAGACACTCTCGGACTGGGGAACACAGAAAACGAAAGTATTATCCTGTCGGGGTATTCTTCTCTGATGCGATTGACAATCAGCGTACCCAGTCCAGAGCCGGTGCCTCCGCCTAGCGAATGCGTCATTTGGAAGCCTTGGAGACAGTCGCAGCCCTCCGCTTCCCTGCGGATGACGTCTAGGGCAGACTCCAGGATCTCAACTCCTTCCGTATAGTGTCCCCTGGCCCAGTTGTTGGCGGCGCAATTCTGGCCGTAGACAAAGTTGTCCGGCCTGAACAAGCATCCGAAAGGTCCAGAGCGCACAGCGTCCATGGTGGCAGGCTTGAGGTCGATCAGCACTGTCCTGGGAACATACTTGCCGCCGGACGCTTCGTTATAGTACACGTTGATGCGCTCCAGTTGAAGGTCGGAGTCGCCGTGATAGCATCCGCTTGGGTCGATGCCGTGCTCATCAGATATCACCTCCCAAAACTGCGGACAAATAAGAAGTTTGTTAAAGTACACTCGAGATCAAAAATATGGTAACGAAGATTTTGGATGCCTGCGTAATGTACCTAACGTTTGGGAATTCGTACAAAAAAATGGTCTTACCTTTCCTCCAATCTGGTTCCCACAAGAACCGACTTGAAGATTGATAATCTCCCTCATCTTGAAAATTTACCGAAAGAAATTCTTCAAACTCTGCTACTTGTAAATTTTCCGAAAATAAAAATTATCCAACGGTGATAAAGTATATGCTTAACATTAACTTAAAACTAAAAAAAAAATATAAAAAAATCTCTCGCGACTTCACAATGTGTGCATAACGTCGGGTTTGAGATAAAAATGAGTTAGAAACAAACAATTGTCATGTTCCGAAAATTTTGAAATGAAATTCTAGAATAATTTCTTCATATTTCCGAAATTTTAAAGAAGAAAAGAACACATTGTACCTGTCCAGTATTTTTCTACCGGTCGAAGAACTTAAAAATGTTTGTAGGTTTGTTACTTTTCTTAACAATTCTAAATTAATAAAAACTCGATAGTTTATTGCTATTAATTACATTTTTATTTAAAACTTTTAAATTACCAAAAAGAGAAGACTTAAAAATGAGTAGGTAAAGCCCCATCTACAAATTATTCAACATTCTCCCCGTATTGCTTTACTCTCTGAAACACCTTGCCTACCTTGAAGTTCATTTGTTCTCCAGCAGATGTCGCACGCGCGCGTTCAGGCGGCTTGTTTTGTTTTCATAATGTTTCAGCGGGTCAGTGTCATGGCGCACGCTTGATATGTCACTCAGGTAGCGGTACGACACCAACAATGTAAAATATTAACATTATCCTGTATGATGTAGTTGTATTTGATATGTGCCGAGTGTAAAGTGTGCGTTCGTTCGCGGAGTGATGTCATTGGCCGGCAAAAATGAGAGCGGCAACGAGAAAAAACAGTGTTCCTGCGAGGACACTGATAGCGAAAATGATACTGAAAGGAAAGCTTTGTTGCGGCGTATATCAACAAGCAAATGTGTCGGCAGGCTGGTGAGTGCGAACGAATTTTTATTGTATAAAATAAAAATCGCGGAAAATATTTTTTTATTTCACGCCTTGGGCGTGCCGTGAAAAGCTGCCCGTAGCTGTCACCTGAGACGTGCGGGGAACCAAACAAAGGGGGGCATCGCATGTGCCCACTCGCCCAGGCGGGCGGGCAGCTAGCCGAACCGAGACGGCTGCCTGTTTAATAATTTTACCTTGATTCGTTACTTGAGCTACATTTTATACGTATAACGTGCGCTAAGTAATGAGCCACAAAGTGCTATACGTTTGACCTAAATAGAAACTAGACCCCAGAGAGCGTTTTGCGGTGACAAAGCTTTCCAACTAAAAGCGGGACGCTCTATATTCCTGGCAGCCGCATACGGTACAGATTCCCGGTTCGCATTTCAACAACGTGTGACCTCTTTTGATTCGAATTTGAAATGCAACCAGCACATTGCTGTGAATGAAAAATTTTATTTATGCCCCATGTGTTTTCTTTCAGTTATTTGCAAGACTTCGTTTTAAATTCGTGCTTTTATTGCTTTCTTCTAAAGTTTTAAAGTACTTTGGAATAAGTTACTATTTTGAGAGCAATTCTTTTTTAAGTCAGTGGACTCTACCTACTTATACGTGTTAATGAATTAACCGAAAACTAAAAAGTAGTTTGCTCAGAATCAACTAGCGAATCGATCGCACTATGTTTTAATATAGGTTATATTTTTCATTTTTATTAGCCCAATTCTAAATTATTTATAATACAATATTTTATTTCGTTAACGTGAAACTGGCTAAATGCATTAAATACGAAAGTTCAGAAAAAAAAGAATAAAGGACGTTACTATTGGCGCTGGCGCCTACCGGACGCCGCTGGTCTTAACTCTATTGCGCTGGGAGTTGTCACAAATCCAAATTTAGTTTGGACATCGTATATCTCTTGGGGCAGTTAACGCTTTGTTATTGCTTGCTTGGCTCATGAAGGTACGAGCGGCTTTAGCGATATAAATAACTGAATGCCAACATTTAGGTATACAAAGTTTGTTTCCGCTTAATTGAGGTTGGTAGGTACTCGTATTGTAGGTATTTACCTACGTTAATGAATTTATTTTCCTACTAGCTGATGTGCCCCGTGGTTTCACCCACGGTAATTTCGGAGTTTCCGCGGGAATTCCAGGATAAAAAGTACCCTATGTCCTTCTCTGTACCTCTGACAACGTGCATGCCAAATTTCATCCAAATTAGTTCAGCCGTTTTTGCGTGATTGAGTAACAAATATCCACACTTCCACACTTTCACACTTATAATATTAGTAGGATTAGCGCTACCAGCACTACACCCATGTTAATTTCAGAGTTCCCGCAGGAATTCCGTGATAAAAATACCTACCCTATGTCCTTTTCTGCATCCCTCACAAAATGTAAAAGCAATACTCAAATTCACATACCTAATATCTAATATTCGTTAGGGTTGCGCCTCAAAAAGCAGATGACATATAAAGTGATATCAGTAGAACCAGCCGTTCCCCGCGGTTTTATCTGCGGTAATTTCGGAGTTCCCGCGGAAATTCCGAGATAAAAAGTAGCCTGTCCTTCTTTGTATCCTGTGTATATCTGTGAACTATTGTTATCATTTATCAATACGATAACCATAACAAAAAAATTAAAACCGACTTCCAAAAACACAAAACTAATAAAAAGCTAAAAATAAAAAGCTAAAAATAACAAAATATCGAATTAATCCAAATGACAAAAACACGTGTAATATTATTATTGGTTTGTGCTACCACTGATCGGTTTGAATTCGGTGACAAGCCCGCTGGTGTCTGCCCACTTGGGTTGTGCAGTGTGCTCACGAAGAGCTGGTGGCGGGAATCGACTTAGCCCATCTACCCTCCATATTTGGCTTGTCACCGACTTCATACCGATCAGTGGTAGCACAAACCAATAATAATATTACACGTGTTTTTGTCATTTGGATTAATTCGATATTTTGTTATTTTTAGCTTTTTATTTTTAGCTTTTTATTAGTTTTGTGTTTTTGGAAGTCGGTTTTAATTTTTTTGTTAAAAATTTGTTTATTTCTTGCTTTTTAGGGAGTCGGTTTGTAATTTATCTAAGTTACAATAGCCTAATGTCAACTGCTCATAACTTTATACAAAATATTGCTTTTCTCGATGCAGGGACGTTAATTTTTGAGGAGTTCTGCTAGTACACCACCATCAGTTCCACTTCACCATATACATTGTGACGAACATAAATTGTTTAGAAACCACATTAAAGTTAACGAATCGGAATCTGTGAAATACCTATTATTTAGTAGTTCCGATGACCATCTGTGGTCTTCATCATCAGTTCCACTTCTTCAAATTTTGCTTTCCAAAAGCAAATAAACGATTTACTATAAAAAATACAAAAATTGCTATAGGTGTACCTATAATTTTTGAAGAGTTCCCTCGATTACTCCAAGATCCCATCATCAGATCTCGACTTGGTGATAATGGAATCAATTTGGGAGTATCCCGTTTCAAACAAAAAAGCAATTTTCGAAATCGCTTCAATCGGAACCCGTGAAATACGTATTATTGTTGAGTAGTTCCGATGACCAGCTGTGGTCTTTATCATCAGTTCCACTTCTTCAAATTTTGCTTTCCAAAAGCAAATGAACGATTTACTATAAAAAATACCCAAATCGCTATAGGTGTGCCTATAATTTTTGAAGAGTTCCCTCGATTTCTCCAAGATCCCATCATCAGATCCCGACTTGGTTGCAATGGGACCTAATTGGGAGTATACCCTTTCAAACAAAAAAAGAATTTTCGAAATCGGTCCAACCGTCTTTGAGTAATCCGTGAACATACATAAAAAAAAAAAAAAAAAAAAAAAAAAACATACATACAATCGAACATAGAACCTCCTCCTTTTTGGAAGTCGGTTAAAAACTTAAAATTATTCGCTGTCGCAATGCTGAAAATATTCTTACAGACATACAGAGAAATATTTCCAGCGTATTTTATTTTATTTTATTTATTAGGTTTGCCAACAGATACAATACTATACAATAGGTAAAAATTTATACAACAGGTATTTAACATGTTAGAGTATTTACCCAATTACAGGCAAACACCACTTGCTTAATAGAGAAAAAAAGAGATTCGCTTACGTTATATCTTACGTACGTATATACGTATCATTGATTGTATACCTGTTCCAATTTCTTTTCGACCCAGCACGTTTGTTATTCAAACCATTAAAGGTTCATTTATATCGACAGACATTGAGCGTGCCAGACACGTTCCGTCGCAGCCAAAATAATATTCTCCTATGCAGTGCGTATAACGTATTCACGTCTATCGTAACACGGCCGCCGGCCGCGCAGACGCGGACAGACACGGGCAAGGAGGATACCAGTATTAAGTACTAAGCGGAAAGAATATTTTGTCCCGCGGTTCATTTCTGTACGTGTCTGTGGCTACATTGCGAGCAGGGTGAATAGAACATTAGAACCGTGCAAACGTCTTTTTAACCGACTTCCAAAAAGGAGGAGGTTCTATGTTCGATTGTATGTATGTTTTTTTTTTTTTTTTTTTTTTTTTTTTTTTTTTTTTTTTTTTATGTATGTTCACCGATTACTCGAAGACGGTTGGACCGATTTGAAAAATTTGAAAAATTTTTTGTTTGAAAGGGTATACTCCCAATTAGGTCCCATTGCCACCAAGTCGGGATCTGATGATGAGATCTTGGAGAAATTGAGGGAACTCTTCAAAAATTATAGGCATACCTATAGCGATTTGGGTATTTTTTATAGTAAATCGTTCATTTGCTTTCGAAAAGCAAAATTTGAAGAAGCGGAACTGATGATGAAGACCACAGATGGTCATCGGAACTACTCAACAATAATACGTATTTCAGGGGTTCTAGTTAGAGCGATTTGGAAAATTGTTTTTTTGTTTGAAAGGGGATACTTCCGAATTGGTCACATTGTCACCAAGTCAGGATCTGATGGTGGGATCTTGGAGAAATCGAGGGAACTCTTCAAAATTTATAGGCACACCTATGACGATTTGGGTATTTTTTATAGTAAGTCGTTTATTTGCTTTTGGAAAGTAAAATTTGAAGAACTGGAACTGATGATGAAGACCGCAGATGGTCATCGGAACTACTAAATAATAGGTATTTCACAGATTCCGATTCGTTAACTTAAATGTGGTTTCTAAACAATTTATGTTCGTCACAATGTATATGGTGAAGTGGAACTGATGGTGGTGTACCAGCAGAACTCCTCAAAAATTAACGTCCCTGCATCGGAAAAAGCAATATTTTGTAAAAGGTTATGAGCAGTTGACATTAGGCTATTGTAACTTAGATAAATTACAAACCAACTCACTAAAAAGCAAGAAATAAACAAATTTTTAACAAAAAAATTAAAACCGACTTCCAAAAACACAAATCTAAAAAAGCTAAAAATAAAAAGCTAAAAATAACAAAATACCGATTTAATCCAAAAGACAAAAACACACGTAATACATATTATTATTGGTTTGTGCTACCACTGATCGGTATGAAGTCGGTGACAAGCCAAATATGGAGGGGGTAGATGGGTTAAGTCGACTCCTGCCACCAGCTCTTCGTGAGCAAAACAACTCAAGTGGGCAGACACCAGCGGGCTTGTCACCGAATTCAAACCGATCAGTGGTAGCACAAACCAATAATAATATGTATTACGTGTGTTTTTGTCTTTTGGATTAAATCGGTATTTTGTTATTTTTAGCTTTTTATTTTTAGCTTTTTTAGATTTGTGTTTTTGGAAGTCGGTTTTAATTTTTTTGTTAAAAATTTGTTTTGTTAATAAACGGTTGGTATTTTTTTCCCACATTTTTTTCTTTGCACGTGTCTGGCACGGACCGTGTCTGGCACGCTCAATGTCTGTAGATATAAATGTACCTTACTTAACCCGTATCGCAGCGCTTGGAGTGTAGCGATAGCGTTTTGGTTTGTGACACATCATGGTCGCTTCGCTTACAACGCGGGAAAGGACGCCGGGCCTGTCAATCTTGAGGCCCTCTATGACTGTCCCAGTTTTCGTACAATTACGTGTGTATGTTAATATACTATATAATATTATGTATCCACTCTATTGGGGGTGTATTTGTTTAACTAATGAATGGGCGGTTTGAGTGACAGACTGACAGTATTATTATCAGCTTAGGCAGAATATGTCACGTTATTGGATATGCGGAAAGTTTTCGAAGGGTGATGAGGGTGGACGGATGTGACGAATGATCGAGCACGCCGCATGAGCCACCGAAGAGCAGCCATCTTGATTTCTCTAGGAAATAATTATTCTTTTCGCCTTTCTTGCTTCCAATGGCAGGTACAAAGAAAGAAGTAATTTTGATCAACCAAAACCCTTTACGTATATAATATAATTATATAGAGGAAAAATATAGGTATATCAGCGAATAAGAAGCATCTATGCTTTAAAATCTAGACTCTTTGTTATATATGTACATATATACTTACTAGTTGTGCCCCGCGGTTTCACCCGCGTTAATTTCAGAGTTCCTGCGGGAATTTCGGGATAAAAAGTACCCTATGTGTTAATCTGATGTAGGTATAAGCTATATTATTGCAATGTTTCATTTAAATCCATTCAGTAGTTTTTGCGTGAAAGAGTAACACACATCCTTCCTTCCATCCATCCATACATACTTACAAACTTTCTCGTTTATAATATTAGTAGGATTTTGCCTCAAAATCTAGACTTATTTTGCCACGGTGACTAGACGAGAACTTCTCAAACTGTCTGTAACAATCATTTAAGTTCGTGACAAACTTAGTACAATTTACGACAAAACTTTTCACTCGAGCGAGAATCTTTCCTGTAAGTATAACCTTTTAATATGGTTGACAAAAGATTTTCATACAAAAATTAATTTTGTGTATCGCTTTGATAAAAACCTCATAATATTTTGCTTTAAATAACCAATATTGTTGACAGAGTTCTGGTAAAGGCAAAAAATCGATTGTTCGACGATCCCCGGGGCTAAGTACCTGCTAACATCAAAGCACTCTGGTTGGAATCAAAGCCCAAAATGTCATTTGATCATAAATTTTAAATGAGTCGAGTGTACGTGACACAAAGAAATCCATTTGCGATACCCAATACGTACCCAATACGTACCCTAATCCATATCAATATTCGTAGATTGCAAAATAAGTGCCTCGTCTACTTATTGTTGGTTTTTTGACTGCCCATAAAAATATCAAAAAGCAATGAGTGAAAACGTCTCGGTGAAATCTTTCACTGTGATCATCGGACACGGCACCAAGATTTTCAGCGAAAAAAATAACTAAATGCGATTGCAAAAATTATGTTATGTTATTTTTGATGACATGTTGCATCCGCGTTGTTTGGTACGGTGAAAAGAGTTCTTGTACTAGCTGCTTGTAATTTTCGGTCCTTTTATTCCTCGAATTTCGACTCAACGTATCTCCGTTATTTTTTGCTTACGTGAAAATAGGAAAAGATACGTGTCAAATATTTTTTATGAATCTAGAGGACGGGCTAAAAATAAAAATAAATTAGTCACTATAAAGGCTATAGTGACTAATTTTTTTTTATTATGTCGCGTGACGTCACAAGCAGGTGCAATTTTAACCTGCACATGACGTTACGAGCCCCCACTCCGAAGCTTTAATGCGCTTTATCCAAGTATATTTTCATTAATTTGAAAAAGCAAAATATACGTGTCCATTATTTTTTTATTATCCAACTGACGGAATAAATAGAATTAAAAAAAAAAACCTAGTCAAAAAGCGATCATCATTAAATTTTGTATACCTACACGTTGCCACCCCTGACACTGAAAAGAATATTACTATCTACTTACTACTAGTAGAGTAAAAGTGACCTATACTTTACTATAGGTCACATTTACTCCCGTCGTACTACCCTATAGCTAAATAACGTATTATAAGTAGGTAGGCTATTATAGGTATATTCAAAACATACTTTGCTCTTCTTTCATCATCAACTAACATAGATGGGAATAATTTCTCTTATTTGGGAACCAGTAAATAATCCTTAATTTAGTTCACTCACTTGTAAGTATATGTGGGAAATCAGTTCTCAGATGTTTAAATGGCTCTCTATCCCTATTCAGTACTTTTACCAAGTCTTTTACGGCCGCACTCAGAGTCGACTTTAATGATTACTTAGTTAAGTATAGATTTTTAAAACAAAACTGTCGCAATCAGAGACGCTCAGTAAATTAATGTTACTTGGCATTTAACGAGATGTAACCTAATTAGTTAAATGCCAATTAACATTAATTTATAAAACTTGCCTGATTGCGGTAGTTTTGTTTTAAAAATCTATACTTAACTAAGTAATCATTAAAGTCGACTCTGAGTGCGGCCGTTATTCAGCCTAACTTTATGTGCAGTGGCGGCAAAAATAGTTTGGCTGTCAACTAAAAGCTCATTTGCGGTATACCTACCTACCTGTTTAGTTGCCGGAATCGCATGTTTTGTTGTACGTAATGACTCCCTGTTGCTCTACTGTCCCAGTCGTAAAAAAAAACAACAAAATTTTGTATTTATATCTACCGCTACTTTTAAATCAGCATAAACATTCCATAAATAATGCTCGTACTGAATTCTATTGAGCAATAACCAAATATTATCGTAGGTTTCTTTCATATTTACTGCATGAGCCAAATCTCAGTTGGTAAGTAGGTACTACTTGCTGTCTCTTTCTAACACCAAGATAAAATATAGGTACATGAGAACACAACAAAATTCCTGTACCTACCAATGTTTACAAAATAACGCTGCCTGCATCGAAATTGAATCAATTCTAGGGCAATAAAAAAGTGCTCATAGCATCAAAATAGGACGCGCTAGATAAATTAGAGATAGATAAGCAATAGTGTGTTAACTCACTATTGTTGGAGAAGTTTTGAGTAAATGGGGATGTGGACTACTTTTGAAAATCAAAATTCTAATTAGTCCGTCAGTTAGAAAAAAAAAAAACAATAGACACGTATTTTTTGCTTTTTTAAATAAACTAAAATATACAGAGATAAAGCGCATTAAAGTTTAAGGTGAGGGGGTAGTGACGTCACTAACCGCCAAAACCGCCATACAAGCTGTCAGAATAGTGACGTCACGCGAAATTTCAACTCAATATATCGCCGTTTTTTTTTGATTACGTAAAAAAAGAAAATATACGTGTCCAATATTTTTTAATAATCTACAAGACGGACTAAAAAATAAAAATTAGTCAACATGCCCAATGTGTTTTAAAATTAGGTATATCGCCATTTTGTATTTAACATTTTTTATCCATACCTATTATGTATTGACTCAACATAGGTATTATCATATACATAATATATTTTTTTGCTCTTATTTTGATGCCGACCGGTGATAATAATATTTTGCTTGGACTTAGGTATCTTTTTCCGTGGCAACGACAACGGTATGTACCTAGGTATATTTTCCCGCTGTAAGTACTGAAACGAGTAGGCTCGTTACTATGTTTGCGATTCGCTAGCATTTTTCTATCGTCCGTTGATGAATTTCAATCTCCAGCTCGAAATTAAAATTAAAATTTGTTTGTTCGCAATACAGAAATGTTATATTTTTGATTGGATAGCCGCCATGTATATACCTAACCGCATATTTTGCCAAATTCGCCGTGTGTCTACATAGAGTTTAAAGTCTAGATATGTACTTAGTTTAATGATGGCATTTCTTATTCTTTAACTTGTTCCTGGATTTCAAAGCGTAGTTTGGATGCTGTTCAATTATTTTGAACAGCATCCAAACTACGCTTACCTAAGAGCTTTTGAAGAGTGGAATTCACCAATCCTGTTTTTTAGGATAAGTATAGAGTCTAAGCGATGATCTGGCAATTTTTCGTTCAACGGAGAAAGAGGTTAAGATCAGCCACTAGATAAATTTTACCGGAACATAGTTTTGCTTTTGATCGTTTTTTTTATTATTAACTAGCTGTGCCCCGCGGTTTCACCCGCGGTAATTTCGGAGTTCCCGCGGGAATTCGGGATAAAATTACCCTATGTCCTTCTCTGTACCCCTGACAACGTGCATGCCAAATTTCATCCAAATCCGATCAGCCGTTTTTGCGTGATTGAGTAAACGTACCTACCTATGCGAAAGCAGATTTTCATCCGACTTGCTTCAAATTTATCGTCACTGCTCAGCTCCTATGTATCTTAGCGTTATGTTATATATCCTATAACCTGCCTAGGAGTATGAACTACAATCGTACCAAGTTTGGTTAAAATCCCTTCAGTAGTTTTTGACCCATGCGTGCACATACAGACAGACAGACAGACAAAAAATTTACTGATTGCATTATTGGCATCAGTATCGATCACCATTCATCCTCCAATATTAATTTTGAATATATACTCAATGTACAAAATTGACCTCTCTACAGATTTATTATAAGTATAGATTAAAAAAAGATAAAGCATGTTTCTTGCTGCCTTTTGATATATTCGTATAATATTCGTAAGCCATTTAGCTTATCAGTGGATCCCTACAGCTCCTTGCGTCGGTGATCTGTCTCGATCAATCACTCTACAAATCCACACAGTTATAGTGGTCAGGGGTCGGTATCTATACTTGTTTGTAGGGACAGCGAAAATCAGTTTATTTATGAAAAAGCAGTATTAAATCATTAAATTCTTTATTTTATTTTTATTTTATTTTATTTTCATAATATTATAATCGCATTGTTTTGTAAGTATAAAGTTTTTCTGGTGAATAAAAATAACTACTACCTATAGTTATATCGCCAGCACCATCTAGTCGTCATGCGTTTCTTGCAGCCTAAGCTTTATATGATAAACACTCGCTGGACGCTAGTCTCGCGCCCACGCTTTGCGCACCTGACGATTTGATGATGAAGCATTGTCGGCCAGACGACCACCCGATGGTTTGTAAGCATTAGAATTAAGAAACTCCTTTTTGTATTCAGTCTGTACTCAAACACCTAAGGGCTAACACCATTTAAGCTTTTTAATAATTAAATCGTCTTTTTTTAAAAAAGCCCTCTCGAGCGCCCAAAAACTTGACTACCTACTAAAATAATAATAATAAAAATATGTTCTTGTTTAAACTGCACGGTTTTGCAACTTTTTGTTAAAATTTTTTTCATCAAGTTTAAATGTTGCAGTTTTTTTTTTTTTTTTATAATCGTATTAACACAAAAGGCATAGAACGGCATTCACGCAGAGTAATGGATTTGTAGGTATACGACGTCTTTGGGCGCGAACGTATTTTCGAACCGTTCATACACATTCGATTCGTATAACATTTTGAATGAAACTATTGCTTCATATGTAGATATATCTCTATGCAACTATTGTAACTAAGTATATAGTAAATAACTAACGGCCGCACTCAGAGTCAAGTTTAATGATTACTTAGTTAAGTATAGATTTTTAAAATAAAACTGCCGCAATCAGACAAGTTTAATAAATTAATGTTAATTGGCATTTAACTAATTATGTTACATCTCATTAAATGCCAATCAAAATTAATTTACGGAACGTCTCTGATTGCGGCAGTTTTGTTTTAAAAATCTACACTTAACTAAGTAATCATTAAAGTCGACTCTGAGTGCGGCCGTAAGTATTGTAATTGTAACTAAAAACTATTGCTTCATATGTGTATCTCTATGTGCTTAGTTTACATATTCTGCTATCCTGCTATCGATATTCGATGAAATATCTTGTTCAGAAAGTTTTCCTTTTGAAGTGTAGAAGATAGGAGATTGGAGTTAGGGGTAGGTATTTACATGCGGCATAATGTCGACAAATATCAGAAATAATCCTCAGTATAATAAATGCGAATGTGAGTCTGTTTGTTACGTTTTCAAGCCTTAAGTATCAACTTAAACGACCATCATAAAATTTGGTCAGTTGTACAGAGAAGGACATTCGGGATTCCCGTGAGAACTCCGAATTTAACGCGAGTGAAACCGCAAGCAACGGTTAGTAATAATATATAAAAATAAATGAAAAGCCTTTTATTTCATGCATTAGAAAATACAGTTTTTTTTTTTAGTTTTTGAATAATTTTTTGAGTTTGAGTTTAATATAATATACATAGGTAATTCAAATAGAGTTATTCTAATTTCATTTCACATTACAATAAATTATTATTAGTTATTTCCATAACTATTTTATCATTTGAACTCAGAGACAATTATGATAGTTTTAGTAATAATATTAAGAATGGATAAATTAAAGATCAATTTTTAATTTTTTTAAGATGATTGAATTAATTGTTAAATTTAAAATTTAAAAATTCTAGCTAGCTTGCATGAACCCCTCAATAGTGAGGGTAAAAGCCTTCCTGTTGGAGATATTATTTCTCTCTGGAGGGTTGCGGTCTTTTCTCCCACGGGGACCGGCCGGATTGGGAGACTGGGAGGGATCTTCTGTTAGGTACTGCTTTGTTCCATAGTGCTCTTCTGTGATTACTTATTCTTGCGTAGTACTTTCCTTATCGTAGACAAGTTTTGGTTTCTGTATAATGTAGTTCTTCATAGTACTTGTCTTGGTCTTCTTTACAGGTTGCTTTTTGTTTTCTGACATAGTTCCTTGGCTGTTAAGTGTCACTATTTCGGGTGATTCAGATAAAATTATTTTGTTTGAAGGGTTAACAGGCAACGGTTAGTAATAATATAATGAACATTAAATAATTTAAAGGTCAACATGTCCGTTATTAAAACTCGTGCTATAACTTAGCTGTCCAAACAGAATATCGCTTTGTAAAGTTAGCGTCTAGCTGACCCGCTGAACAGATAGCGGCAAAAGTTAGGTAGATACAAGTGTAAATTATTATTTATATTTTGTTATTTCTTATTTTTATTTTATACTATAGCTGTGCCCCGCGGTTTCATCCACGGTAATTTCGAAGTTCCTGCGGGAATTCCGGGATAAAAAGTATCCTATATCCTTCTCTATGTTTCCCTGACAACGCGCATGCTAGACTTCATCCAAATCCGTTCAGCCGTTTTTGCGTGATTGAGTAACAAACATCCAAACATCCACACTTTCACATTTACAACATTTATAGGATTACCTACCTATTATTAAAAAAATCACAATATTGTAGTACATACTTACCTAATCTATATTTATTAGTCGGTATAGAAAACTAATGCAATAGGTATAGATTTTTATTAAATTGCTGGTTTTTGTCTATTGGCCTATTTTTTTTTTGCGTTTTCCTCTAAATTGATTATGGTTGCGATTTTTGTGTAGTAGATAAGTTGCTTTATTATTCTCAACACTAAAATTGCAGTTGACTAAACCGTAGTCGGTCGTAGTAGACGATTGATAATTGCAAATTGAAAATAAATTCGTAAAAGTATTTCTTCTTTCCGAAATATTTCAAAAAAAATCTATCACAGTTATGCTGCAGATGTGCTTTAAAACTTCTATGTTTTATTAGCTATCCAGCAAGGTATAACAAGCTAGGGTATTATTAGAAATCTTCGAAAAATTGGATGATAGGCTACCAGGTAGTAAAAAACAATGGTAGGTACTTAATTACTTATGCATCAAATTTATCAGTTGGGTCAGAAAACAAAATAAATATGAAAATAAAATAAAAAGGATGTTTATTATTAAATAGTAATAAATATCAGTCAGAAATGATGGAAACTACAACCTCTTAAAGGATCTAGGTCGACTTAACCAGTAACAAGTTGTAATTCTGTATAGCAGCTGATAATGTTGAACATTGTCTGTTTATAAACGAAAATTTGAATAGCTTTTACACTGTCGATCGTACATCCTTACTAATAATATAAAGGCGAAAGTGAGTTTGTTTATTTGTTTGTTTGTTGTGCTTTCACACCTCAACGGCTCAACGGATAACGAAATTTTGTATGTACGTTGTCAGAGATACAGAGAAGGACATAGGGTACTTTTTATTCCGGCGGGAAATCCGAAATTACCGTGGGTGAAACCGCGGGAAACAACTACTTCTTTATAATAATATATGTATAAAAGTGAAAGTTCACTGACTCACTGATTAAATACGAAATGTCGAAAACTATGTGACCTATGATGCTGAAATTTGGCAGGTAGATAGATTATCACGAATTTCACGGTGTCCCTAGGGGCGGGGGCTCCCGAATCAACGCGATGAAAGGAAGTGAGTAGGTATACGTAGGTAGGTACATATAAGTAAATCAATAAATGTCACACATGGGATTGCCAACATAAAAAAAGTGTGGTGTCGTGGGACACCGGATAGGAACGAAGTTCCTTATTACTTATAAAAATATTAATTTTAAGTTTAAAAAAAAAGAAAAAAAATAAGTTCTATTTGAGGTACTTATAAAAAAATATAATTATTCGGGTATACATTTTTTATTATGATTTTTTATTGATAAAAAAAAATCTTACGTTACGGACGTTTTTTCTCGGTTAGGGTTAGGGTCCTATAAGGAACTACGTTCCAAAAATATAATAAAACATTTTTCCAAAAAAAGCTGCAAAAATATAGTAGGTAAGTAGGCATCTACTTTTGAGAAATGCGGAAAAAAAATAACACAGATGTTAAATCACTGTGTATCGGGCAATTCAGACAGCATCAAAGACATTGGCAGCATTCATCGACTTTATTATTGCCAGTTTGACAGTCGACGTTATGTTGTCGACGTGTCGCCGAGAATATTTCGTTCTGAAATTCCTCGTGCTGCGCTGCGGGTGCGTTCTAGACGTTCTAGACCAGTCACAGTCACAATATAACGTACGGTTTGTCGACAGTTGGATTAGGGATAAAATATAGTATCATTAGTACTATATTATGCTTCTATAATATATGTATACACACCGGCAGAATTAGCGGAACATAAAAAGGCAGAGTATAGAAATAATTACGTATATATATTAAAACAAATAATAATTAGACGTGAAGTAATAAATTAATATACATCTTTTAACACTTTAAAAGTTTGTAATTAAATTATAAAATTTTATTTAAAATAATAATAAAAAAAACACTTTTTCTCTAATTTCTGGGCAAACAAATAATGTTGCAAATTAAAGATTACTGTGATTTTAACACTAAATAAATGAACGATTAATAACGTGTGTTTCCCCTTTGTGATTCAACTTTTATTTGCAACATTGTCTGTGTTCTCACAAACTAGAGATTTTTTTATTTTTTTTAATTTTGATTACTTTTAATAAAATGTAACTAAAAACTTCTTAAAGTTGATGTTAAAAGATGTATATTAGTTTATTACTTCATGCCTGATAATAATTTGTTTTAATATATATACTTAATTATTTCTATACTCTGCCTTTTTATGTTCCGCTAATTCTGCCGGTGTGTATATAATACACTTGACTGAAATATAGTACGATACTGTACATTATAGTACGGGTGGCAACCCTTGTCACACACGAGCCAGTTTTTTGCTCTCCCTGGCTGGACGCCAGGGTACTTATTCACTATGGCCATATCACGTCGCGCTAAGATAACACGCCACAAGAATAGTTTTTGCCTCGCACTAAAAGAAGTTTCACTTCAAAAATATACGTTTACAACGTGTCTTGTGAGTTACGGCATACAAAACAATAATCCATACTAATATTATAAATGCAAAAGTAACTCTGTTTGTCTGTCTATCTATCACTTTTTCACGCGTTAACTACTCAATCGATCATCATACAATTTTGTATATACGTTGCCAGGAGTATAGAATAGTAAATAGGGTTTATTTGCTTATTTTATTTATTTATTTATTTATTTATTTATTTATTTATTTATTTATTTGTTCTTACCTTTACCTTAGAGTATCTTTTATCCCGGAATTCCCGGGGAAACTTCAAAATTAACGCGCTTGAAACTGCGCGAAATTACACGTTGTCACGAGTGCAGGAAAAGACATAGGATATCCTTTATCCTGAAATTGCCGAGGGAACTCCGAAATTGGCTCGTACCGCGGGGAAAAGCTCGTTTCCAATATTTTGGCATCTGGTGCGTTTGGGATTGTGTTCTTGGGGCGCGCGTTATGGGCGAGGAATGTTGTTGGTCGTAGTGAATAAGAGCCTTGATGTAGAAGTCGTGTAGGCATGACGGAGCACCTCTAGTCTACACGGTGCACGAGTGTTCTCATGTTCTGCCCACCGTGCGCGACGCGGTCGGCGACCTCGTGTACAGTCGCCGACGAAAATGTGCACATATTAAACCTACTAGCTGTGCCCCGCGGTTTCACGCGGGAATTCTGGGATAAAAAGTATACATAGGGTACTTTTCTTATTTGTACCCCTGACAACGTGCATGCCAAATTTCATCCAAATCCGTTCAGCCGTTTTTGCGTGATTGAGTAAACGTATGCGAGGATAAGAGCTCGAAAGCGCATTTTCATCCGACTTGCTTTGAATTTATCGTCACTGCTCAGCTCCTATGTGCCTTAGCGTTATGTAATATAGCCTTATAACCTGCTCAGGAGTATGGACTACAATCGTACCAGGTTTGGTTAAAATCCCTTCAGTAGTTTTTGACCCATGCGTGCACATACAGGCAGACAGACAGACAGACAGACCGACAGACAGACAGACAAAAAATTTACTGATTGCATTTTTCGCATCAGTATCGATCACCATTCATCCTCCAATATTAATTTTGAATATATATCCAATGTACAGAATTGACCTCTCTACAGTTTTATTAAGTATAGAAGATGTAGGTACAGACCACATATCATTACGTTTATGATTAATGCTAGTAACTACCCTTTGATTTTTAATACGAGTATACTAACAGTTTCTTGCGGTTCCACCCGCGTTAATATGGGAGTTCTCGTGAGAATTGTCCGGCCAAATTTTCGCTTCGTAGGACAAGTAGTTTGAGAGACCTGTCAAAATTTTTAGTCAATCTATCGACTAATTTTCGAATTTGCAACCACGAACTTACGCGCGCTATATTTTTAAATACTTGACTAACTACAATCACACTTATGCTACCCTAGCTGACCCCCGCGGTTTCACCCGCGGTAATTTCGGAGTTCCCGCGGGAGTTCTGGGGTAAAAGTACCCTATGTCACTATGTCACTCAAAATCACTTTAGCTTCCTATACGTGAAAGAATTTTCAAAATTGGTTTAGTAGATCCAGAGATTGCAACCTCACAAATTCTGGAGTTGTCGCGGGAATTCCGGAATAAAAAGTACCCTATGATACTCAAGATCACTGTGGCTTCTTATAAGTGAAAGAATTTTCAAAATCGGTGCATTAGATCCAGAGATTACCCCCTACAACGTCACAAACATACAAACTCACAAACTTTTGCTCTTCTTTGTTTGTCCGCGATGGACTCCGAAACTACTGAACGGATTTTGATAAAATTTTGTAACCATTTATAATATGGTCCAACTTAAAACTTTTTATTCCGGAATTCCCGCGGGAACTCCGGCACTAATGCGAGGAACAGCTAATCAGCTAAAAAGGGGTACAAAGAAGGACATAGAGTACTTTTTTCCCGCAACCTCCGCGGGAACTCCGAAATTACCGCGGATGAAATCGCGGGGGACAGCTAGTATTAGTATAGATTAGTCTTTGGCTAAGGAGCCAAATTGACAATCTTGATCAATCAGCAGCGCAGCATGAGCGATAAAAGGATACCTAACCCTTGCGTCAAATACTCGTTTTCAACCGGGACGAATCTAATTTAGATACGGTTCGTAAGTACTTTGTACAGCTCTGGTGACGCTTGTGTTCGCGACGGTACTTATCTACACGTGAGTTGGGACACACGAGCGATCGCTGACACACCCGACTCCCGCATATTGTCACAGTTCGTAACCCCGATTCGCTAAGTGCTTAATGTCGAGTGTCATATTATTATGTACTACGTCTTCCCCGCGATCTCACCCGTGCTATTTTCGCAGTTGCCGCGCGAATGGGCATGTTGACTAATTTTAATTTTTTAGTCCGTTGTGTAGATTAGTAAAAAATATTGGACACGTATTTTTTCTTTTTTTAAGTAATCAAAAAATAACGGCGATATATTGAGTTGAAATTTCGCGTGACGTCACTATTCTGACAGTCTGTATGGCGGTTTTAGCGGTTGGTGACGTCACGACCCCCTCACCCTAAACTTTAATGCGCTTTATCTCTGAATATTTTAATTTATTTAAAAAGCAAAAAATACGTGTCTATTGTTTTTTTATTTTCTAACTGACGGACTAATTAGAATTTTGATTTTCAAAAGTAGTAGGTACACATCCCTTATGTTAAATAAATAAATAAAATAAAATAAAAATAAAATCCCCATTGCTGAATAAAAAGTACTTATATGTCATGTCCCATGTCCTTTCCTCAGGCGTACAGAGTCCTGCGGAGCTAAGATGCGCAACACGATAAAATTTTATCGAGCTATTTTATCGATTCTCGTCGACATAGGTACGAGTATAATATATCGTTTTGTCTACCAGTGGTAACATGGCAGCAAAAAATGTTTAACCGAATCTAGTCCTAACTCAATACCCCACTACTGCACTTTTTTGCTTGGACGCCCACAAATATTTTTCGTGTCTACAATTTTATCTTTCGTTCGATAAACATATCGTGGCGCGCATCTTAGCTATGCTGACAACGTGTACCTGTACAAAATTTCAGCGATTTCACTAGCTTTAGTCTCGGAGTTTTCGGCGGGAACTCCGGGATAATATGACGTATACAACATGCAGCTTGCACCATTCCATGATGATCGGTCGAGTATAGACACATTACAGAGAGTCACAGATTAGATATAGTTATTGCGTGAAAATGTAACAAAAAGACAGACAGAGTTACTTTCGCCTTTTTATTATTAGTAAATATTGTCAACATTGTCTTCGAATGTCATTGTCTTGTCACGGTCATATAGTCTGATGTATTTTTCAATGTTTTTTATTCATTTTATATGGATTAAGCAAGGAACATTCCATGTTTTTAAGTTTTGAAATTAATATTCTTTGAAATAATCGTCTGTACTCAGCGTTTCCACCTTAAACGAGTTTATGTAAAATTGTATTTGTGTGCTCCCAGCCAGTGGTCAAGGAGGGTTACCTGATGAAGCAGACGCGCAGCTTCCAGCGATGGCAGCGCCGCTACTTCCGGCTGCGCGGGCGCACGCTGTACTACGCGAAAGAGAAGGATGTGAGTACCTACCTACACAAGCCAGCCAGCCCCCTTAGCCAAGTTGATCATCTATAATAATCGTTAACGCTATAGAAAACTAAGGAACGTATCGTCACGGAACATCTTCCAATCAAAAGTTTTCGATATAGCGATAATAATTAATAAATTGTTTGTATAGGTTATCGCGCTATTTCCGAACGAAGCGAAAAAAAACGAAACCGTACAACCCGAATGTTTAAGTTTAGTTCGCAGTTAGATATTGTACTGATTTAATTATAAAATAAATTATTTTTTGGAGCTAAGTTACCCACGTAAGTTATCCACTTGTGTTTAAAACAGTTAATGAAATCTTCAGTTCTATGGCAAAACCGCAAAATGGAAGTTGGCGTCGTGGAACTTAGTGCCACGGCATAATGCTGAGTGGCAGCCATTTTGTGTACCAAGTATACTAGCTTAAGACTCACGCTTGTACCTATTTTATTTTTATGGTATCAAATAAACTTTTTTCTATTCTATTTTATTCTATTCTACTCTCGCAAGGCTTCAAAATTTTAATGTAAATATATTTAAAATATGTCAGCAAAATATAGTGTGTCGAATAATTACGAAATTTCTCCTCGAATCGTATAACGAAGGCCGTTGTGTAATTAAGACTTGATTATGCACAAGTAGGCAAGATAGAGAACAAAGAAAAAAACCACAAAGACGTACAAAAGATTTCATCAAACGAAACCAGGGAGTGGGTAGGTACTAGGTACTTGTTCTGATTTCCATCGCAGTCGGACTATTGTTTATTCTAGAGGCGCCCTTTAATTTTATAACGTAGGTATCTACTAGGTACCTATCAGCGGCGAAGGGTGAAATATTGAGAGGGGGAAGCCGGAAATCTACTTTAATTTCTACTTATTAAACTATTAACTGTTCCCTGCGGTTTCACCTGCGATAATTTCGGAGTTCCCGCGGGCGTGAACGTGTAACAAACAAATAAACAAACTCACTTTCACATTCAAAAAACTGTATAAGGGATAACTAGCTGGTGTCCGCGGTCTTGCACACGTGATTTTTGGAACTTCCGCTGGAACTCTTTAAATCACGAATCATCGCAGCACAACCTTCTAAAGTTACATCACAATCTGATCAGTTTAGTAACGCAAAGGAGACAAATATACCAACATTAGTATAGATATTAATATCAAGTGTAGGTACCTACCTAAGCTAACTACCCCCCGCGGGTGAATACCAGTAAAGTGATAACGTTTCTTGCTATCTGAATTTTGAAGTTCCACTGCTTCAAAACTTTAGCAGGGCGATTACAAAGCGAACATTTTCAAATTGGCTAAGCTGGCGGGCGGCGGCTGGCGCGTTGTTGGTTGAATAAGACACGACGCTTTGTGCTTCTTCGAAGCGCCTCCAACTTGTCAGCGGTGACTTTGTGATTGCCGCATTGTTCGAGGCATATTTATGTACATCCCCTATACATCTATCTATTCTATATTATCTATAGGTACATTTAAAATGCTTTGTCCTGAATGACCGATGGATCAACGCACAGCCCAAACCGCTGATCGTACAGACCTGAAATTGGAGAGTGTGTTCTTTGTATGACGCAGGCATCCGATAGGAAAGGATTTTTGAAAATTCAACCCCTAAGGAGATGAAAAGGGGTTGAAAAGTTTTATGGATTAATTTCGCGGGAACTCCGAAATTATCGCGGGTGAAACCGCGCGGGACAGCTAGTATATGTATATAATTTCTTGGGTATATCATAAGTTACAGTCGACTTGATAAATGCGTAAATCCTTTGGTAGGTAACTGCTTTTTAATGAGGAAACTAGCTGTGGCGCGGTTTCACCCGCGTGAGTTTTGGGATTAGGAACCTTTGCGGACGCTGGCAGAACAACCCGCCAAAGTTTCATCACAATCGGACCAATGGTTTCGAAACGCATAAAGGATAGACACAAACATTCATTTTTATTTACAAAGAAGATTAATGTTTGTTTGTTAAGCTTCCACGCCTTAACGGCTCAACCGATCATCACGAAAATTTATATACACGTTGTTAGGGGTACAGAAAAGGACATAGAGTACTTTTTATCTCGGAATTCCCGCGAGAACTCCGAATTCAACGCGCGTGAAACTGCGGGAACACCTAATGTTAGTATTAAAAATCCTTGGAAGATTATCTTACTAATATTAGAAAGACGTAATGTTTGTGAGTTTGTGAGGCTGTAGAGGCTAGAGGGTAATATCTGGATCTACTGAACTGATTTTGAAAATTGCATGTCCTACCAATAGAAAGCCACATTATTTGTATGTGTCATATAAGGCTATATTGCAACCTGGAATTCCCGCGGGTGAAAACGCTGAAAACATCTAGTCTTTATACCTACTTAAATAAAAATTAATGTTTGTATGTTTGTCCTCCGCGCGTTTCCAAACAATTGGTCCGATTGTGATGCAACTTTGGCGGTTCTGCGTACGTCCGCAAAGATTCCGGATATAAAGAGATCCTGCGAGAATTCCGAAACTCATGCGGGTGAATCTCCGAAACAGCTAGTAGTCACAGCTAGTACGCATAATATTCTACGACACTTGATATACATATACATTCTGTGTTTTCACGCCAGCAATATCATATTCATGTCATATCATTTTAATGTGCAAAGATTGAAAGGTTTTATTGCGTTTCGCCGGTTTTTCGTGTGCACTATAGACGCTGTAGTATCTCATCAGACTAAAACCAAATAAGTGTCAATAGAAAAAACTTTTTATAAAACAAGCTTTTATAAAAATATAAATTATTATTATTAGGTTATGGGTTATATAAAGAATAAACCATTCGTTATAATGCGAACTATGTATGTACAAAATTTCAGCTCAATCGGTTGAAGATATCTGTTTCAAAATTTAGTTGCAAGATTTCACCCTACAAACATTGCAAGTTAAATAAAAGGTTTTAAAAAAAATTGTTGTTCTTTTATTCAAACTCTAATCTCTCGTTCTACTAAAATGAATTCCAAAACTACCTTTCTAACCTACGCAAGTTTATGCGGCAATTAATGGATCAATATTGCGGTTTTACCGGCCGCTGTACTAGGTACATGCTATTGGGTGTATCCTTAGCAAAAAAGAAAAATGTAGGTACCTATCAAGAATCAAAATATCAGACGCAAACCGCCTTGTTACAGTTCTGCCTTCAAGCAAACCAGCCTCCCCGAGCAGTTTGGCATTATCATAACACGCTCGCTAATTAAATATCGTACCACTACACGTTACGGATAAACCAAACGATGCGAGAGCAAGCGAGAGGTTTCGCACAAGTGGGTAGTTATGTATAGCGTGGTCTCGTTTCCTCACGGCCGAAGTCGGAATATTCTCTCACTCAGCAGACTCACTGGTACCGTGGCCGCTGTCCAATTACATTTGGGTTACATTCTTATTTCACGTATAAAAACAACCACAGAGAAAATAAATTAACTAGAGAGGACATATAGCAGCGGGGCAGGCGCGCCACCGTTGCAAAGGAAGTTAGAGCAAATGCTCGAACTCGCCCAAAACTTCTTTTGCTAGTATCCCAAGTACATTTTCCACAATATTCCCAAAACTGTGAATTTTGAAAACAGTGGCTAAGTAAAAACGTAACCAAAAAGCGTTTTCTTCACCCGGCAACACTGGTTTTCATCTACTTTCATACTAAACTAAGTTGATGTCCCTTCTATCAGTTATTTTCTGCTCTGTGACAACAACCCTTGCAATGAGAATGTTAATAACAAAAAAATTAAAACCGACTTCCAAAAACACAAAACTAAAAAACTAAAAATAAAAAGCTAAAAATAACAAAATACCAATTTAATCCAAAAGACAAAAACACACGTAATATTATTATTGGTTTGTGCTACCACTGATCGGTTTGAATTCGGTGACAAGCCCGCTGGTGTCTGCCCACTTGGGTTGTTCTGCTCACGAAGAGCTGGTGGCGGGAGTCGATTTAGCCTATCTTCCCCCTCCATATTTGGCTTGTCACCGACTTCATACCGATCAGTGGTAGCACAAACCAATAATAATATTACGTGTGTTTTTGTCTTTTGGATTAAATTGGTATTTTGTTATTTTTAGCTTTTTATTTTTAGTTTTTTAGTTTTGTGTTTTTGGAAGTCGGTTTTAATTTTTTTGTTAAAATTTTGTTTATTTCTCGCTTTTAAGTGACTTAGTTCGTAATTTCTCTAAGTTACAATAGCTTAATGTCAACTGCTCATCACCTTTTACTAAATATTGCTTTTCCCGACGCAGGGACGTTAATTGTTGAGGAGTTCTCCTAGTACATCACCATCAGTTCCACTTCACCATATACATTGTGACGGGGAATAAATTGTTTAGAAACCATATTAAAGTTAACGATTCGGAACCCGTGAAATACCCATTATTGAGTAGTTCCGATGACCATCTGTGGTCTTCAGCATCAGTTCCTCTTCTTCAAATTTTGCTTTCCGAAAGCAAAGAAACGTTTTACTATAAAAAATACAAAAATCGCTATAAGTGTTCTCATAATTTTTGAAGAGTTCCCTCGATTACTCCAAGATCCGATCATCAGATCTCGACTTGGTGACAATGGAATTAATTTGGGAGTATCCCCTTTCAAACAAAAAAACAATTTTCGAAATCGCTTCAATCGGAACCCGTGAAATACGTATTATTTTTGAGTTGTTCCGATGACCACCTGTGGTCTTCATCATCAGTTCCACCTCTTCAAATTTTGCTTTCCGAAAGCAGATGAACGATTTACTATCAAAAATATTCAAATCGCTATAGGTGTGCCTATAATTTTTGAAGAGTTCCCTCAATTTCTCCAAGATCCCATCATCAAATCCCGACTTGGTGGCAATGGGACCTAATTGGGAGTAAACCCTTTCAAACAAAAAAAGAATTTTTCAAATCGGTCCAACCGTCTTCGAGTAATCGGTGAACATACATAAAAAAAAAAAAAAAAACATACATACAATCGAACATAGAACCTCCTCCTTTTTGGAAGTCGGTTAAAAAAAAATCGCACTGGCTATACGGGGTGTAAAGTTACAGTTAGTTAAACGACGGATTTATTGAAGGAGTGTTCAGCTTCCGATTTTCGTCTCAAATATCTAAAAAATAAAAAAACAAGAAATTATTTCCGACGTAGAAAAATTAAGCAAGTGGCTTACGCGTTGACGGATCACACTTTAAAGGTCATTCAACGTCAACGCCCCTTTCCTTTGTATCGAATATCTAAGTGCAATTCGATCGTTTTCGTCATAGAGTGTTAGTAAATTTCGTACGTTAGGGATGACGATTGACGGTAAAAACTCCGCAGCGAGCGTAACAAGCACCACAGAAAATCCTTACTTTATAATAACAAAAATGTGAGTGTATTTGTTTGTTTGTTACGTTGTCAGGTGCACAGGAAGAAGAAAACATAGGGTACTTTTATCCCGGAATTGCCGCGGGCACTCGGAAATTAGCGCGCGTGAAACCGCGGGGATCAATTAGTATATCATAATCTGTGAATAGTGAAGTTTGATCTTGGATGAACCCTAAACATCTTCTTTTTAAGTTACATTCTTGGAGGCTTTATTTCATCTATCTCTTACTTGTGTCAGATGATTAGGAGAATAATGATTTGTAAATACGACTACACTTTTTTGTAACAGCCTGTAGACAGACAGGTATTTAAGGCTTTTAAAAAAGACTGTGCGTTTCGAACATGGAGCTAAATTTTGGCATTAACCGGGGTGAGTTTGGTGCGGAACTCTAGGGGCGCGGGGGAAGGTGCAGGGGGAGCGTACACCTGCCCGCCCTAGAAGTGGCACGTAGACTGCTGGGCGCCGTCGCTGAAAGCCTGCATTTTCAGCTTCAGTCGCGCTTTGGGCGCCGTAGTAAACGGACGCCCGCTCTGTACCGCTTCCGCTGCAGTGACGCGCGATAACATTTCCTTGAGATCATCAATGAAAATCTATTTGAAACACTGCAATCCTTAATGACAATCACCTTATAAACTGTATTACGCTTAGTGCTAGCCTTACATTTCGATTTTAGATCCTATTGCACTAGACTTACGTGTGTGTTCACGTTTTCGTTTCGCTGACCCGGTTAACTGTTACATTCTCGTGGCCAGGTGTGGGTGTTTTTACTTATTTTGAAACTCTCTTACACGATAGTGGATGCTGTTTTTATTTTTCTGGTGACGAGGTGTTGTTCAACAAGTAAGTGTTTTTCAGTGTTCTTTCCGTCGGCGACCATTTTTGTTCGGAGTTTCACCCGAAAAATGCTATTAAAAGTTTTGCATTTCTTCTAAAAGGTTTTATGAAAAGAAACTTTCTTAATCCTTATTTTTCTTCAAACTTAACATAAAAAGGTACAAATTAGATTTCTTATCTAATAAAGCAGACAAGGAAAAGTAAATAATGAGCAAAAATAGAACCCCTAAAACTAAATATCGTGGACTTTGTAGACACCGAAAGGGAAAAGTAGAAATAATAGGTAGTGCAACACTTTAAAAATTTTGCGTTTATACTTCCTGGAGGATTGGGGGAATATTAGTCAGATCTCCCACAAATGGACATAGATAAGCAATAGTGTGTTAACCCACACTGGAGAAATTTTGAGTAAATCGTGTTTTAAAAGTAGTAGCGCCATTTGTGGCAACATTTTTTATGTTCAATATTTAGTTACATATTTAAGCAATGTAATAAGGTAAACACATAATTAAAAAACGTTCCCTAACTCTCGATAAATCCTTCTGAATCAATAACTTAATTTTGTGGGTTAACATGTTATTGCTTATCTGCGTCCAAATGCACATATCAGGTCACGATAAAATAGACAAAGGTCTGACCAATCATGAATAAAACATCTTTATTTGCCATACCTACTAGTTGTGCCCCGTGGCTGCGCTCTCTTGAATTTCGCGAGAACTTCGGAATAAAAGGTAGCCTGTTTGTTAATCACTGCATAGTCATCATAAATCTATACTTAGATCTTTAAAACTACGTAACGGATTTCCATGCGGTTTTCACCAATGACGGAGTGATTCATGAGTAAGGTTTATATCTATATCTTATTTTGGAATTCCCGCGAGAAATTCGAAATTCAGGATAAAAGCTATCTCCATTACCATCAAAATGTCGAACCGTTTCAATGCTTTTATATCTAATAATAGTGTGTTTATTAGATTTAGATAGTTTTATACTTTAGATTTTAGAATATCTTAAAGGTCTCGGTTGAATTTGGTGTCTATATAAAAAGATTGTAAATTCTTTTTAAAATACTTGATCACTAAAAAATTTAAGTTCATAATATTTTTTTGTTATTTAGAATGTTTCTGTGTTAATCATTAAAATTACAAAATATGACGTGTTGTAAAAAATTCAAAATTCAAAAGCTATTTATTACTTAGGATTGGTTACAATCACTTGTAATCGTCAGCAGGTTCTTAGAACTATAAATTACCGTCAGTTCGGAATACGTCCTCTGCTGAGAAGAACTGACAAGAAACTCAGCAGCGCTGTCTTTTAATGATCATACTTATAAACTAGGAAAACAAAAAATAGGAATTGGATAGAGCAATTCATTCCCAAACGTCTGTATCATTTAAATAGTCTACTACACTATAATATGCTTTATCGCATAATCTGTGTTTAATAAGTTTCTTGAATTTATTAATTGACAAATTAATTACATCGTTTGGGAGTTTGTTGTAAAAGTGTATACATTGTCCTTTAAATGACTTAGAAATTTTATGGAGCCTAGTCTTAGGCACAGCGAGTTTATTTTTATTTCTTAAGTAAAATAAACCTTACTAATATTTTAAATGCGAAAGTGAGTTTGTGTATTTGTTTGTTTGTTTTTTAAGCTTTCACGCCTTCAAGGCTCAACGGATCATCACGAAATCTTGCATGCACATTGACAGGTGTACAGATAAGGTCATAGGGTACTTTTAACCCGGAATTTCCGGGTGACCTCCGAAATTACCGCGGGTAAAACCGCGGGGAGCAACTAGTATTCTTTATAAAGCTTTACTTTTTTTTACAGAACGTGTAGGTACTCTAGAACATTAACATGTTTTTGCATTGCGCGCGTTACCCTTCCCTTGGTTAAACTTGTCCCTTGAGTCTTCTTAGACGTGATTTTCCGAATGAATTTCCTTTATACAAGTAGGTAAGTTTTGTGACGAGTTGCCAAGTTTGTTCTTGTATTGATTAAACAACGACTAATATTGGCTTCTCACCGTTACACGGTACGATTTCCACTCATAATGCTTCAGTAGTCAGCAAGTTTAAAATGAATATTGACTTGTCTAAATTTAAACAGGGCTTTGGTGGGTATTTTTATAGGTATCAAATAAAACTTTATTCTATTCTAAATAACTGTGATTCACTGATTTCACACGCATTTATTATTATTGGCGCTGAATGTTTACAACTAATAAATGAAGATTTATAGAAATTCGAGAATTGATTTATGAAAAAAGCGTTTGATATTTGCTACTAGCTGCCCCCCGCGGTTTCACCGGCGGTAATTTTGGAGATCCCGCTAGAATTCCCGGTCAAAAAGTACAATATGTCCTTCTCTGTACTCCTGAAAACGTGTATGCACAATTTCATGATGATTCTTAGGCATACCCGCAACATACATTATGATAATTTACTTGGCTTTTAATGTGTTGTTTTTTCTTAACTTTTTATTATTATCTACTTACTGTATTTTTACTTTTTAAATTATTTTTGAAACTATGAAATGCAGATGTGGACTTATTGGTAGTGTGAAGCCATCTCCCTTCTACGGTCGCCACTGGAAATCAGCGCGTGGAACTTAGTGCCACGGCATAATGCTGAGTGGTAGCCATTTTGGTACCAACTATTCTAGTTTAAGACTCACGCTTGTACTTATTTTATCTTTATGGTATCCAATAAACTTTTTTCTATTCTATTCTATTCTATGATCGGTTGAGCCGTCGAGGCGTGAAAGCGTATCAAACAAACAAACAAACTCACTTTCGCATTATAATAGTAAGAATTTGACGTTTGAAAGGTTTTGTTGTGGTAATGTCGTTATGAAATAGCGCAATCGGCCTCCTAGTGATGATGATGGAGACGATAACCGCCACCGTCCCTCTACCTACTCTACTGCCTCCAGTTTTTCGCTACAAATAAACTTTGGCCAAGTGTTTTGAAACTTTTGCTGGAATATTCGTTATACTTACCGCAAACGTGACGTGTTCGCGTTTTCAATTTCGGTAATATTTCAGTTTTAGCGATTGTTTATGTAAAATGTTATGGTGTTTCGCGGAGTTGATGTAGTACCTAATTATTTCATGTATTTTTAGGTAATATTATAAATGTTTGTTGCGCTTTCACGCCTTACCCCTTGGCCACAGTCTCAGCTGCGGCGGTAGCGGCGGCGGCGGCAATAACAAATAGTAGACAACATACGAAATAGGCCACAGCTTTCAGCGGCGCGAGCTGTGGCCTACTTTTTATGTTGTCTCCCATTTGTTTTTGCTGCTGCCACCGCCGCCTCCGAGACTGTAGCGCCGCCCTTAAACTACTCAACCGATCATGATTAAATTTTGCATAAATGTTGTCAGGGGTACAGAAAAGGCAATAGGGCACTTTTTATCCTGGAAGTCCCGCGTAAACTCTGAAATTAATAACCGCGCAATACAGCTAGCATCAAAATAATTTCCCAAAAATCTTTTGTTAGTAATCCGTAAAAGGCATCATAGGTGATAGAGTAACGTCAGTGATCGATGTTTTAACACATTTAAGAAAGTAAGTTACTTTTGCTTAAGAAAAAACGGACGAGGTTTTATACCAGTGCCAATTTTTTCACTAAGAACATAATATTTGAATAGAATAGAATAAAATTTATTTCTGCAAAACACACAAGAATATTAAACAAACATTAAAGAAGTACATAATCTAAACCCAAGTTATCTTGCATGCTCTGCCGAAAGGGACACCGACTCAGCATTAGCTAGGTGCAGGTACACCCAGCACAAGCTGCGGTTTTCACCAATAGAGTGGTTATAGAGGAAGGTAAAGGTATAGTTTATTCTGGAATTCCCGCGGGAACGCCGAAATTACCGCGGGTGAAACAGCTGTAGTAAAATATAAAATCTCGAGTAGAACCCGTGATTTACCGCCAAGAGCTGCGAGAAAGATTTCGCGGTTTTTAAACTTCTTAAACTGTACAATAGGGTACTTGCATGAAATTTATTATAAGAAATTGTGTCAATATTTCAAAAATAGAGCCTTAGAAAAGCGTTATCGTGAAATATTTACTAAAAAAATTTCAATAGTTTCCAAAATATTCAACTTTTAATTTTGTGAAACGGAACGCTGCAACGAAACACCAATCACAGCCAAGCTTGACACATGACGTCACTTTTATTTTTTTAGGAAACATTTACCTCTTTCAGAGAAGGCAAAAGAAACCAAGTGCATACAGTCAACGCATTTTTTTTATTTTTTGAAGTTTTTTACTTTAAAATGCATCGGTAAGATGCATTTCGATTCTTTACTGGAACTTTTGGAAGTAACTCGACACAGTTCAACCTTAATTTCGCTTTTGGATATTGAAGTTACCTGTCTGTCAGTGTCACATGATCCTGTCAATACGACAGTGACATTTCTATCACAGATTAATAAGGCGTAATTTTGAACAAGTGACGTCATTCCGCGTTTCGGCGGTAAAGTCTAAAGTAGGAACTTTGAAACGTTCTATTTAATTAATTTATGCATATATTTTTTTTCTTTTTCTTGCTTTGTTTAAATAGACCATATATCTTTAAAATAGACTGAAAAAAAAATTCATGCAAGTACCCTATTAACTCAAAAGGTTTTAAAAATACAAGTGACATTCCATTTTGCCCAGCGGTATGGCATGTGATGATTTATCAGAACACTAGCTGCCCCCCGCGGTTTCACCCGCAGTAATTCGAAGTTCACGCGGGAATTCCAGGATAATAATTATAAACCTTCCTCATGAATCACTCTATCTATTGGTGAAAACCACATGAAAATCCGTTGCGTAGTTTCAAATATCTAAGCATACATAGGGACAGACAGACAGCGGGAAGCGACTTTGTTTTATATACTAGGTAAGTACTAGCTGTCTCGTGCGGTTTCACCCGCGATAATTTCGAGGTTCCCGCGGAATTGTCCCATACAAACTTTTCAACCCCTTTTCACCCCCTTGGGGATTGAATTTCGGAAAATCCTTTCTTATCGGATGTCTACGTCATACAAAGAACACACCCTCCAAGTTTCAAGTCTTTATACGATCAGCGGTTGAGGCTGTGCGCTGATCCATCAGTCATTCAGGACAACGCGTTTTAATGAAGTCGATCTGGGATCCAAATCATAAAACCTCCGACTGAAACCTCTTTAAGTAAGTACTCTTACTCTGTCTTCGAACAAAATCATAAAATTTTTCCGTTGCTATTTGCCCGAACACTTTATTCACTTCGTCCGTAACGCCCTATAATAATCCACACACAGATCTACTTGATCCCACAGTAAGCTATTATTAGCTTGTGTCGTGGAAACCAAGCAAACGTGGTATATACTACATAGAATTACTTATATATTATACTATAGATATATAAACACACCCAGACTGGAAAATGGAACCCTGTGTTCATCACACAAAGTCCACCCCCACCGGGAATCGAACCCGGAACCCCTTGATTAGCGGGCAGGCATGGTGACCGTTGCGCCAATCGGGTCGTCAATATATCCTATCGAACTGAGGCACACCAGATCAGCCAATTCTAACCGGTTCTCCTGTTACGGGTCTGCTGGAAGAAATTCCAATTGTATGGAATAAGCATGACCCTTGTACATGTTTACTTTTATACTTTCTTTCTTTTTATGTTGTCCTTGTGTGCATTAATTGTTAAATAAATAAATAAAACCCCCGACGGAAACCTCTTTAAGTAAGTACTCACTCTGTTTTCGAACCATGGACCAATTAAAAAAGTTTTATTGGTCCATGCTTCGAATAAAATCATCAAATTTTCCGTTGCTATTTGCCCGAACACTTTATACACTTCGTCCGTAACGCCCTATCTACTGCCACTAACTTTTATAATAACGTATTATTATCGCGAGGTACTACGCAGGTGTTAAATATTATAACGCTGTTTATGTCCGTGCAATAAAGGTGCGAGCGGTGTAAGCAGTGAAGTTACGGCGGCTTGAGGTCGAGCGTAAATGTTTTATGCCCCCATTCTCGAGTGGCTTTTCGTCAGTGAAACTAGACTAAATTTTCAAATGGAGCGCTCACAAAATTTAAGATAATCTCTAATACTTACCGGTAGGCACAACAAAGACAGACAGACAGACAGTTCTGAAATACACCTACGCGAATTAAAATTTATAAAAAACTAATTGTCCCCCGCGGTTGCACCTGCGGTAATTTCGAAGTTCCCGCGGGAATTCCAGGATAAAATATAGATATAAACCTTCCTCATGAATCACTCTATCTATTGGTGAAAACCGCATGAAAATCCATTGCGTGGTTTTAAAGATCTAAGCATACATAGGGACAGACAGACAGCGGGAAGCGACTTTGTTTTATACTAGGTATGTAGTGAAGACAAAAGGTAAAAAAATATACAGGTTGAATTTTTCAAGAAGTTACAGGTAGGTACGTGGACGGCTAAATCCGAAACTACGAGAGATAGGGAAAACTGCTCAAAGGAATCCCTGATCCGATGATAAGACGGATCATGCCATCCTGTATATTAGATATTTAGTTTTTCTATCATTCAAACCGTTATTTTGGTCAGCAGGAAAATGTACTATTAGATTAACCCCGCGCGTCCCCCTCTGCTGCTTTCCTAGTGTGCGTGAAAATTTGTGCATGTTGTGTTTGTGTTGTTGACGCCAGGAGGGAAGCAGAGCGGCATGAAACAGGTAGAATTTTTGCAAATACCTACTCGCGACGCGTCCCGGATTTGAACAGTCCTCTTGAGGTTGCATGCTACGTCTTATGGTCAGCAAAGGGGTCATCCTTAAAGTACGTCAGACTAACTTCGTGATTTAATATCGCTGTATGTGTAAAATATTACACATATTACAGCGATAGTTTCATTCAAGATTCTGTTGGAAATAGGCTAGTTTCCTAAATTTTCTTTTTTAGTCCGTTTTGTAGATTATTAAAAAATATTGGACACGTATTTTTTTTTTTATGTAACAAAAAAATAACGGAGATATATCAAGTCGAAATTTCACATGACGTCACGCCTCGCTACAGTTTGTTCGCACGTTATAGCGAGCTGTGACATCACGAGTCCCCCACCCTAAACTTTAATGCGCTTTATCTATGCATATTTCCATTATTTTAAAAAAGCAAAAAATACGTGTCTTTTATTTTTTTATTATCTAACTGACGGACTAAATAGAATTTTGATTTTTTTACCCAGGAAACTAGCCTATTGCAGCACAATCAATGGGCATGTTTACTAATTTTTATTTTTTAGTCCGTCTTTTAGATTATTAAAAAATATTGGACACGTATTTTTTCTTTTTTTACGTAATCAAAAAATAACGGCGATATATTGAGTTGAAATTTCGCGTGACGTCACTATTCTGACAGTTTGTATGGCGGTTTTGCGGTTAGTGACGTCACGACCTCCTCATCCTAAACTTTAATGCGCTTTATTTCTGTATATTTGAATTTATTTAAAAAAGCAAAAAATACATGTCTATTGTTTTTTTATTTTCTAACTGACGGACTAATTAGAATTTTGATTTTCAAAAGTAGTCCACATCCCTATTATGTATATGCTCTCAGTTACGTTCGTGTCGAGAGACGTATAATAAAGTCAAATGATGAACTCAATGGTTCCACGTCCACTACACTTTTAATTCCATGAATGCGCTGAATGCCGTTGCATATCTATTACCTAATTCTATGTTGCCAACATCTTTTTACTTATCTATTTTGGAGACATCTGGCAATAAAAATTGAAAATCCAATCGTTTCACAAAAATTCACATTCACAAAAAAGTCTACATATTATAGTTATTTACCTATATTTAAACTACAGTACATAATATTAAATTTGATGGTCACAGAAAGTCGTGTTGATTGGTTATTGTTCAGCTCTATAAGTCAAGAGGTAATTTAATTGAATTGAATTGAAAAACCTTTATTTGACACAACACAAAGATTTAGAGCATACGTATACAACACCTAAACATATACATATATATAACAGGTATATATATAACATATATAGTAGATTGAAGAATTACCTCGGGAACTAAAGTGATGCAATTACGGTGAAAACTCTGGAAACTGGAATTGTAAAATCATTTTCCTTTACATGCGCAGTAAGTGCTACTTGCACCTTGCTACCTTGCGCTAAAGGCATTTTAAAAAGATAATATAAGAAATGGGAATGTAAAAAAGAAAATATAAAAAATGGTGATATAAAAAAAGAGAACATAAATAAAGAACATGACATGCGGTCTTGTTTTTGTTTCATTACCGTGTAACAATGTTATAAAAGCGAACGATTCACACGCAAATTGACAAAAGAATTTCAAGCCGCTCCAATCGAAAACAAGAGTTAATCGAGAATCGTTTTGTAAAAAAAAAACCAAGCGAAAACTTGTAATCTACAGATAATACTAAATAATACTATGTCCATTGCTGCCCTTCACATAATATGACTACAGGTAAATTTCGGGTCAAAGTTAGGCATGGGTATATGATGTTCGTGAAAGAAAATTATTCATTTCTTTTCGAAATGCCCAAGTTGAAGGCGACAGTTTTTGGGAACAATACCACAAATTCCCAAACGAATATTCGGGTCGGAAAATTACTTTTAACTAGAAACAATAACAATCCACCGTCGTGTCCTCAAAACATTAAAACAAAAAGTATTTTAACCGTTTGGTTTTTGATGTACTTCTGTGGATTTTGTGGTGGTAAAAACATAAGTAGGTACATCAGACAGAGGTTTTAGAAATCAAGCTTATAGCTTAGTGTGGGATCAAGTATAGGTACCTAGATCTGTATGTTGTGAAGTGGATTATCTAGTCTAGACACATGTATAAATAAAATTGAAGTGTCTGTTTGTAACAGCTTTTCACTAAATCCATATGAAATTAATCATCGTGTAAATGAATTGAATGAAAACTAGAAAGTAGTTTGCTCAGAATCAACTAGATCGCACTATGTTTTAATATAGGTTATATTTTTTCACTTTTACTAGCCCATGTCTAAATTATTTATAATACAATATTTGGCAATAAATTACAATAAAAAAATTCGAACCGATGTTTTGAATTCCGAATTCGAATTGGAATTTCGTAGATAGGTCACCTCCAAACTAATGTTGAATAACTTTTAAATGATATTTTTTTTTGCATAAAATATATTTTTATCATATTATTGTTTATTTTTTAAATGGGGTGTATCAGATTTTCAGTTGATTCATTATCTTGTACGGTACTTACATAAAAAGATCAATTTTTAAAATTTTTCTCTTTCTGTCTGTCTGTCTGTTTGTTCCGGGTAATCACTGAAACGGCTGACCCGATTTTAACGGGACTTTCACTGGCAGATAGCTGATGTTATAAGGAGTAACTTAAGCTACTTTTTATTTCGGAATTTCCGCGGGATCTCTGAAATAAACGCGGGTGAAACTGCGGGGCACAGCTAGTTATTTATTATTGCTTATCAAGTCTAAATTCAGTTAGATTGATTTTATCTTCCAATATTCTAAGTGCTATTTGCAAGTTTCTGCCTTCTGTTGTATTGATTTTTTATTATATACGTATTAATATTACAAGCAACACAAGAATGGGTTACTCCAGCCGGCTGAGCTCTCCCGATAAGCCACTCCAATATAATATCAGTGTTGCCATGTGCCTATGTAAACTTCAAACTGTTCCAAACCCGTTTCTCTCCGGAGAGAAATTGTTTAATAGACGACAGAAGCTTTGCGCAGCCATTGTTACGTGACCCGGTAAATTACGGTCCAATGAATGAGATGATAATTGGAATTGGACACTGTTAGGAGATTCGTATTAGGAGATAAAAAAGTCGTTTGGCTAATCGCTTTTGTGTACGGTGCTCAGTCTATTCGGTGCAGTCGAAGTCAGAGTTCGGGTATACTTAACTCGCACAGAAATGGGATCCGACACGCGTAAATTCGGCACAGCTTCCACCCGACAGCAACTTCGCTATGATTAATGGGAGTGAATTTTTAAGATGGTAACATGAAATTCAGCAGTATGAATGAAATAAATGAATGAAAAACGCTTTACTGAGCACCACAATCAGTACAATGACTAAAACTTATAAAACAGAGTTACAACGCAACAAAAATGGTCTACTTATACGATTTGTATTTTAACGGTGTACATCCTTCCCTACTACGCAGCGTTTCATCGTGCGTGGTCCGACATGCACTTCATCGGGTTATTTTTTTCTTTTTTCCTTTAGGCTAAGGCTACACTATAAAGAGCTTCGTTTACTGCTAAGAGCCAAGCTTAGTGACTGATTTAGTGAACAGACGTCATATGCATAGGTACTATCGCAGCTGGTGACACTGTACTGCAAGCGACTCGTCTAGGTTGGTACCTATAGTTTGTCATCATGTGAGTCGCGTGGCAAACGAAAGTGTTGGTTACTTTTGTAAGTCGCCTAGTGATTTTACAATGGAAGCAGTTTTAATTGCTGCTGTTTTCAAAATGGAACCACATTGGAGCCCATTAAAAACTCAGACTAGTCGTCATATCTTCGCTTAACTTCCTTATACAAATGCTCGAATTCTTCATGTCCGAAGTCTTAAAGGTTTATATCAGGTAACCAACACCTTTGATTTTGTCTTTTATTTTTAAGCATCAATGAGTAAAAAGGAAGAAAATAACTAAGCGAAATTTTAAAATGTAAATTCCTTTATATTTTTGACAAGAGAGAAACAAAATTGTAGACATAGAAGGCAAATAATTTTAAAAATAGTATGTTTAAAAAGAACTTAAAAAAAGCGGCCAGTTAGAAAAGAGGTTGGTCGTCAACAATGAGTTTTCAATTAACAGTAATTTCTTTATTTTGGAGAGTGACATAATATTTGTTCTGTTCTCATCAACAGATGGCGCGAAGTCGATTGTGTATTAAACTAGTAACGTTGTATGTGACCACTGTGTATCTCGTACACAAGCATAGCTCCTATTTTATCTCTAAGCTAGTTACCTGTAGTGTGGCCGTAGCCTTAAGTAGATTAGCTGCTCAATTTCTTCGCGTAAGTTTCCGAGTTCCCGCGGGTTTTTCTGTACACACTGTTCTCTGACAATGTGTAAGTACCTATACAAAGTATGATGATCGGTTGAAAAGTAACAATCCTTGCAAATATTAAAATGCGAAAGTGAGTTTGTTTGTTTGTTTTTTACGCTTTCATGCGTCAGCGGCTCAACGGAGCATCATGGAATTTTCCATAAACGTTGTCGGGGATACGGAAAAGGACATACGGTACTTATTAACTCGGAGTTCCCGCGGAAACTCTGAAATTACCGCGAGTGAAACTGCGGTAAAAAGCTAACACTGTACATAATAATAATAGATATAAATTGTATAGCAGGTTCTCAATAAAATTATTTTTTTCACCCACCCATAGTTATAACAATTGGAATAATGTAATAGAAACTTATGATTTTATTGTAGGATAATAATATCGTGTAAGAAACTAATCTCAGCTTCAGCCATAATTCTGATTTCATTAGATATTCCATTAGAATAATTACTTATTCAGTCGCAATTAAAAGTTATTCCAAGAAGATTATTAAAAGTAAAAACTCTATCTTATGAGTACGTACTTATACAGCTACGTATTTACATGAGTCAAGCCCACCTTTAGCATTTCGTTGGCAATGTACCTACTTAAAAAATATTGAAGGCTGATATAAATAATAGTGTAAAAGAGGTGCCGAACTGATTCTAAAAATATCTCACTGACAGGAAACTACAGTACCTATCTCTGAGTGAGATAAAGGTACAAAGAGTTCCCGAGGCAATTGCTCGCTTGAAGTTATTATAGATTTGCCCTACTTAGGTACAATTACAATTGTATTCAATTCATAAGGGTATAGTAATTTTCAGTCCACACGGGTCCCGTTTGATTACATATTACAACTGTAACTATGCATGTATTGATACCGCAAAATTTGTAATCCTCGACGAACATTCATTTACAATCCTCAGACAATGCCTCAAAGCCGAAGGGCTCAGGATTTGCATACTAAGTATTAAATATTTCGCAGACTTAGCCAAGTAGGTACGTACTATCTTGTAAATAATTATTTATGTGAATTAATTAAAATTTTATATACTTGAGAGGTCTTACACGGGCGAAATTAGTGCTACCTGCTGTAAAAAATTATATCTTTCTTGATATTCACCTACCCAATGGTTAACTGGTAGAGAATGCCGCAAGGCATTAGATATTTTATTTTTATTTAAGTACCTAGGTACTAACAGCTGTTTCCCACCAACATATTGTCTCGCGTCGCATTACCGCAACCGAGATAGAGTCACGTACCGCGTAGATACGTCTGCGTTGCAGTTGCTTGCTTCATCAAAATCGTCCTAGATATAGGTAGCAATTAACGAACCAACGACGACGCTGAGCTGAGCCCTGCAATCTAGCTCTCGCCCCACACTACGTTGCAGTTTCCTCCTACGTGACTTGTAAGTTACACAATATTAACTGCTCGACGACGTCCATAAAATATAATCTTTGTAATATTCTTTGTTTCACAGAACACGCGTAGAGATTAGGGCAGTGGTTCCGAACCTGGGGGTAATTACCCCCGCAGGGGTAAATCAGCTTTCTTGTGGGGGTAACGAAGAACATAATTAAATTAACACCTGAGAAATGCCAACCATCACACTAACTATTTTTGTTTAATTAATTGTTTAAATATATAAAATAGATACAATTAAAATTTTAAGACTGATATCCAATATTTGATAGATAGATAATTTTATTTCTCTTTAAAAATTACATTTAAATTTGATGTCAAAATTAAATAAATTCACTAAAGAGATTGTCAATAAAATAAAAATTTTTAAATAATAATACTTGATAACATTTTTGTAACGAAAAATGTAAGCTTATCAAAATAAAGAAATGGGTAAACAATTTATTATTAAATAAATGTAACCTTAATAATAAATAATGTCATGGGTACTCTTTTACAGAGTACAATGATTTATCCAATAAAAAGTTATTCAGTCGGCGCACAAATGTCTCGTCCGAGGTTTCGTTTTTAATTTATACAGGTAGTTCCTCGTAGAGCGAAGGACCAATGACACGCGGATTTTTTTCCATTAGTGCCAATCGTCGTGGTACCACCTTAAGTCGCCCAGTCTGTCGGTTTACTCTGCCAGGGATATCAATCCGCTCAAAATCATGTAAGTTGCGTCGTGTGAAAATTATTATGTCAAATACGTACTGTGAATACAATGTCATTATCTTATATTTGGTTATACTGATAACATTTTAAGGTCGGTAGTAAAATCGGTTTTCCTAATAGGTCATAGGGGTGAAAATATTGAAAAGTTTAGGAACCACTGGATTAGGTTATCGATCCTACTTTGGCTCAAGTTAATTACTACTGTATGATAATAATAATTATGAAAGTAAAAAAAAATCGGAGAATATGAAATTTAAAAAATGTATTTATTGCGCCGATGTTGCTAGTAACAAACCTTACAAAATGGCATTTAGACCAATTTTTAACCACCGCTTTATAAAATGGTTCTGAGAGTCTCGGAGATCAAAATTATCCAAAATATTATATAACTTCCCTTGTATGATACGCCAACAAAGAAGTACCTACCTATCCACTTCAGGCAAACTCCGTAAAGTAAAATATTGAAAATAAAAATTTATCTAATTAGCAAAGGTAAAATTACAAAGTGATTGCCAAAGATAACCGGCTGTTTCAATTCGTTTTTAATTAAGTTGGCAGGTAAAGTCGGGTGGTGTGCCGCTATCTACGGTGATTTACGGGAATTGAAAAGGAAATTTAACGGGATATATTAAGTAATCTCTTGAACTACTGAATTATTTCTTTTAGTTTTACTGATAGAAAGTTCCCGTATCCCTTAGTAATGTACCTACAATACTTTTTATTTTGAAACAATTGAGTTCCCGAAAAGTCCCTAAATGGACATGTTGATAAATTTTTTTTAGTTCGTCTTGTAGATTAATAAAAAATGTTGGACACGTATTTTTTATTTTTTTTACGTAATCAAAAAATAACGGCGATACATTGAGTTGAAATTTAGCGTGACGTCACTTGACGGACAGTTTGTATGGCGGTTTTAGGGGTAAGTGTTTAACGAGGCGGCCGTATGCCACTCGTTATGATATCCCGCCTCATTTCTAATATTTGTTATTTATTTTTATATCTGTTCCTTTTATATTCTAAAAATTTGACTTTTGACTTTTGGATAGAACTAGATACGATTTAAAGAATACAAAAGCTCTAATTTACAAAATATATCTTTTATTTGAGCTGGTCCAAGATATTACTACCACGAACCTCACAAGTGACGTCACGACCCCCTCGGCCTAAACTTTAATGCGCCATGACTCTGAATATTTGAATTTATTTGAAAAAGCGAAAAATACGTTTTTTTTTTTTTTTTTTTTTTTTTTTTATGTATGTTCACCGATTACTCGAAGACGGTTGGACCGATTTGGAAAATTCTTTTTTTGTTTGAAAGGGTTTACTCCCAATTAGGTCCCATTGCCACCAAGTTGGGGTCTGATGATGGGATCTTGGAGAAATCGAGGGAACTCTTCAAAAATTATAGGCACACCTATAGCGATTTGGGTATTTTTTATAGTAAATCATTCATTTGCTGACGAAAAGCAAAGTTTGAAGAAGTGGAACTGATGATGAAGACCACGGATGGTCATCAGAACTACTTAACAATAATACCTATTTCATGGGTTCCGATTGGAGCGATTTCAAAAATTGTTTTTTTGTTTGAAAGGGGATACTCTCAAATCGATTCCATTGTCACCAAATTGAGATCTGATGATGGGATCTTGGAGTAATCAAGGGAACTCTTCAAAAATTATAGGTACACCTATAACGATTTTTGTATTTTTTATAGCAAATCGTTTATTTGCTTTCGGAAAGAAAAATTTGAAGAAGTGGAACTGATGATGAAGACCACAGATGGTCATCGGAACTACTCAATAATAGGTATTTCACGGGTTCTGAATCGTTAACTTTGATATAGTTTCTAAACAATTTATGCCCGTCACAATGTATATGGTGAAGTGGAACTAATGGTGATGTACTAGGAGAACTCCTCAACAATTAACGTCCCTGCGTCGGGAAAAGTAATATTTTGTAAAAGGTGATGAGCAGTTGACATTAGGCTATTGTAACTTAGAGAAATTACCAACTAAGTCACTTAAAAGCGAAAAATAAACAAAAATTTTTAACAAAAAAATTAAAACCGACTTCCAAAAACACAAAACTGAAAAGCTAAAAATAAAATGCTAAAATTAACAAAATACCGATTTAATCCAAAAGACAAAAACACACGTAATATTATTATTGGTTTGTGCTACCACTGATCGGTATGAAGTCGGTGACAAGCCAAATATGGAGGGGGTAGATGGGCTAAGTCGACTCCCGCCACCAGCTCTTCGTGAGCAGAACAACCTAAGTGGGCAGACACCAGCGGGCTTGTCACCGAATTCAAACCGATCAGTGGTAGCACAAACCAATAATAATATTACGTGTGTTTTTGTCTTTTGGATTAAATCGGTATTTTGTTAATTTTAGCATTTTATTTTTAGCTTTTCAGTTTTGTGTTTTTGGAAGTCGGTTTTAATTTTTTTGTTAATTATTTTCTAACTGACGGACTAATTAGAATTTTGATTGATTTTCAAAAGTACTCAACATCCCCATTCTCGCTAGTGGAACAGTGGTGTAAAGTCATATGACCGTGGGGTAGTTTTAATCCTGTTAGTTAAATACTAAAAGTTCCCGAAGAAATTCTGAAATAACCGCAGGTGCAATCGCCAGGTGAATAATTACTATATTATGTATTGTTGTTATTAACTTAGGAGTTCCCGTGGGAATTCTGGGAGAGAAAGTACCCTGTATCAGTCAGGAATACTGTAGCTTCCTGTAAGTGAAAGATTTTTTAAATCTCTTCGGTAGGTACGTTTTGAGTTTATCCATAGCGAACAGACAAACATGCGAAAAATCAAATCTTTAGTATTTTTAATATCCCATCCCCTGTATTTACTGACTGTACTGCAAGTATAATTATTTTTGCACACGACTGTATCTTATTTAACGGACAAATGAACACACAAAGCGCCTGTCGGCTATCATTGGCACAAAGCTTTGTGGTTGTTTGTGCCGCGGCAATGAATTTAACAACTTTACTGCGCAGTTATTTTATTTTATTTGTGTATGTTTGTTTGATATGCTAACTACTTATGTCATAGGATAAGCGAAAAAAAATTGGATGTTTACAAAAATCCTAGGACAGCGATAACGGTTTACAAACGGTTTTAGTGCTTGAACAAAGTTGACAAAGCCCTTCTTAGCGGGTTTCTGTTTTGTTTATGGTACCTATATCTTCGTCGACTGTTTTGTACTAACTATACCTACGTATTGGTTTTTCAAAACAACTGAAAATGCAACGCTTCGGCGCATTCAATGATTTCTTGTATACCTATAATATATTTTTTTACTTATATACCTACCTACTACTTAGGTAAATCATGCGCAGGATTTTCTTTAAATTAAAATCCGCATTCTATAAATAATATGTGGATACGTTAACTGTTTCACCCGCGTTAACTTCAAAGTACTCTATAATATCCTATTCCAGACTAGGTATAAATTTATTACTATGCCAAATTTCATCCAATTCCGTTTTGCCGTTCTGACGTGGTCCGTGACAACGTCCATCCAAACTTTCTTATTTTTTATTATACAACTAGCTGGTTCTCCGCAGTTTTACCCGCGTAAATTGCGGAGATCCCGCGGGAATTCCGGGATAAAAGTGCCCTTTTCTGAATCGCTGACGTGTAGTATGCAAAATTTAATGCATTTTCACCCGCGTCAATTTCAGGGTTCCCGCAAGAATTCTGAGATAAAAAGTACCCTTTGCCTTTTTCTGTATCCCTGCCAACGTGTATGCAAAATTTCATGACAATCGGTTAAGCCTTTAAGTCGTGAAAGCGTAACAAACAAAAACAAACTCGCTTACCTTATAGATTATAACAAGTCCTTTTATTTCGATACGAGCGTCTCATGTTGGTAAAGTACCTAATCTAAGTCGGCTTTACTCGTATATCAGTTAAAGATAAAAAAGCCGGCATCTCCCTAGAGGGAGAACTAAAGAGGGCGTCTTTGCGGCGTCTGTGTACGCGATAACGGCCTCGGAGTTATCAAAGGCTCTTGGAGCTCCACAAATGGGTCCTGAAGGGGCCTCGCCCTTCGGTCCCTGACGACAGCCATTAGGGCACCCTGTACGGGCCTAAAATGAACATTTCATCCATGCTAATATAATAAATGCGAAATCTGTCTGTTACCTTTTCACGGCTTAACTAGGTACTCAACCGATGTTTTGCATATATCTGCGTTGGTCAGGGGTACAGAAAATATTAATACGGCACACATGAACAGTGTAGACTGTAGACGTTTATGGGTATTTGCGGTAGAGCATGCATGCAAGAGATATCATGTCTACAAATTTAGATTAGACACTATTTATGTTTGTTTCTTTTTCTTGTGTGCTGCTGTGCTGAAATAAAAGTATTTTCTTCTTCTTCTTCTTCTATTGTGATTTTTTTACCATTGTGATTTTTAGAGCGTTTGCGATTAGGCATGTTACGGGCAAGGAACGTGTTAGTAAAATAATATAAAAATGGAATTAAGAACGTTAAATTGTTACAAAATGTCACTAATGAGGCTCTACACTTTGCTGGGGAGCGCGAATTATGAGAAAGATCATTTTTTTCCTGCTGGCAACATTATATACGAGATTCACAAGTAATGAGATTATAAACGCAAATTCGCAAAAAAAAAAGTCGAGTGGGCTTAGTTATTTCGAGTCGAGTATGATAAGATTGTCACATGACCCGAGCAGCAACCATTCGAAGTCTGTTATTTTCGTTCGGTTGTTTTTTTGATTGTTCATGGAAAGGTACAAGATACTTAAACTAGGTCCACTAGTATTTCGATAGTAATATAATTATGTAGGTATGTTTACGTTATATTTTCGGTAAACAACATCACTATTATATAAAGTTAGAGTAAAAAATGTGCGCGCCAAAAAGTTTTTTAAATCATAGTACTGGGAGATGTAGACTCGAACTAGAGATAAAGTTCGAATTTGAACATTAAATCGAGATGAAGCCAAGTTGAGCAATTCTCGACATGTCGAAGTCGACATTTCTCGAATGAAAGCCGTTCGATTTGTGTTGAGAATAGGATATACGAAGAAACAGCTTCGAGTATCGAGATTTTGTGGTCGACATAGGGATCGAACAGCAAACTCGAGTTCGAGATTTTTTCGAAGGAGGCGAGAATTGGGTCCCTGATCGCGTGCCTGTAACACTACGAGTAGGTACAATACCTATATTATATGCGAACCGATTGGACTCCTCACCACTACTACAAGGCGGGCGGCTTGTGTGCACACGTGCTGGGTGTGTGTGTGGCGTAGGGCTCGCGGCGAGTGGCGGGAAGACAGTTCCACATTCAAGTTGATATTGCCCGACGCACGCAGCAGCAACACTCTTCACCGGCACCACTATCAGTCTATGCTCGCCGCTACGTCGTGGCGAGACGTGGGGAGACAGGAGAGTGTCGCTTCTTCACGTAGTAATAGTATTCTTTGACGTGACACTTTGCCCACAGAATAGATAATAAAAGATAGAAAGGACACAAACTTAGTTTAGTATGAAAACAGATGAAAACCAGTGTCGCCGGGTGATTTTCGCACACAAAACTATCCATCATGCACTAAAACATTCACTAACGGAAATAAATGAATGCATTAAACGCTTTATGGTTATATTTTTACTTAGTCACAGTTTTTAAAATTTTGGGCAAGTTAGAGAATTTGTTCTAACTTCCTTTGCAACAGTAGCGCGCCTGCCCCGCCTACATGTCCTCGCTAGTTAATTTATTTGCTCTATGCTTTATGCCAGTCACATGCCAGTTAAATTTGTATATGAAAATTGTTATGCAATACACGCGTGCGACATCACACGACTGAAGACTTGCAAGTTCAAGGTTTTTTTACTCCTAAACTACATAAATGCGAGAGTGAGTTTGTTTATTTGTTGCGCTTTCACGCCTTAACTACTCAACCGATCATCTTTTTGCATACACGTTCTCGGTGGTACAGAAAAGAACATGGGTCATGGGTACTTTTTATCTTGGAATTCCCGCAGGGTTTCCAAAATAAACGCTGGTGAAACTGCGAGGAACAGCTAGTAGTAGGTAGTACGTTATCTAATATGTTCTCAAACCGTGTAATGAAGAGTCAAAAACACGCCAAGACGTAACCTGTGAAAAGCACACCAAAGCTTTGTCTGAATGGGGTATGAAAATCAAAACTCTGTTTAGTCCATGACGCGTATTTTTTACTTTTCCAAATTTTATTGATAAAATACGCGTTAAAGTTTAGAAGTGGGAGCTCTTGACGTCATAATTCATTAGCAGTACTAACTAAAAGTGAACCTAGGCGTGACGTCACACGGAATTTAAAAAAAAAAGGAAAATACGTGTCCAATATTTTTTATTAATCTACAAGACGGACTAAAAATTAATATTTTGTCATCTATTGTTCGCAATATAGCGAATCGAGATTTTTCCTCAAACTAAGCCGCAAGACGGCAATATTTTTTCACAAAGTGCAAGCAATTTTGTTCTGATATGGGTCCCCGGGGATTAGGTTGTCGCAATTTTTCATACGTTTTCAACACTTTATAGCGTCACAAATCACAAGAATTTGAAGAGTATTGTTTTTGTACTTTTATATTCACGTACTAGTTCTTACCCGCAGTTTCGTAAGCTCGAATTATAAAGGTAGGTAAATATTATAATTGCGAATGAGATTTTTATTGTTTGTTACGCTGTCACACCTCAACTACACAACCGGTCGTCATGAAATTTTACATATCTATACATACAGTACAGAAAAAGACATAAAGCACTTTTTATCCCGGAATAGGATATTTGACTAAATTTTTGTTTTTAGTCGGTTCTGTCTTTTTTATTTTTTAACCGACTTACAAAAAGGAGGAGGTTCTATGTTCGATTGTATGTGTTAATGTGTAGCCAAATATGGAGCGGGTAGATGGGCTAAGTCGACTACCTTCGTGAGCAGAACAACCCAAGTGGGCAGACACCAGTGGGCTTGTCACCGAATTCAAACCGATCAGTGGTAGCACAAAACAAGTTTGTCTTTTGGATTAAATCGGTATTTTGTGTGTTTTAGCTTTTTATTTTTAGCGTTTTAGTTTTGTTTTATTGGAAGTCAGTTTTAATTTTTTTGTTAAAATTTTGTTTTAAGCAAAAAATAACGGAGAAATGTCGCGTGACGTCACAAGCAGGTACAGTTTTTACCTGCATATGACGTTACGAGCCGCCATTCCCAAACTTTAATGCGCTTTGTCTAAGTATATTTTCATTAATTTGAAAAAGTAAATAATACGTGTCTTTTATTTTTTTACTATTTAACTGACGGAAATGGATTTTTGAAAAAAAAAAATAATAATAAAAAAAAACTAGTCAAATATATTCTTGCGGGAACTCCGAAATTGACGTGGGTGAAACTGCGGGGAACAGCTAGTTAAGTAATAAAAACCGGGGCGTGCGTGCCTTCTTCATTGTTTTTTGTAGCTATTACATAAAACACCTAGTCGGTACGTTCGCCAGATGTTATGGAAGGAGGTGGGGTATAACAACTGCTCGGCGCTTCGAGTGGGGACTCTGGAAACTTTTTATATATTTAGATTTATACTATGGTAATTCTTATGTTTTTTTTATATCGAAAAAATTACTGTAAAAACAATTTCATTCCTATTATTTTAAGTTCAATTTCGAAACATAGGACTTTATCTTGAGTATAGGTAGGTATAATATTGTATATTCGTGATCAATAGTACAGGGACTAAATAAGTCTTTCTCCCGAGGATAACACTGATCTTTTCATTACGAATGCAAGGAAAGTCAAAATAAAAATAGGAATTAGCTAAAGAAAAAAATGAGTGAATTTTATTTTACATAAATCAACCATTAGGTGTGCTACTGGCCAGTAAGTATGCCCCCTATGACATAAAAAAAAACTTGAGTTTCTGCAGTATCCAGCTGTCAGTTGAAAGCGATTCTCCCTAGGGCTGAAAAGTGTTACTTTCAACCCGCTTCTCAGGCAACTTCAGACCAACTTTCCAACTGACCAACAGTAATGAAAAGGTTTTTTTTACACATTTTGTTACAAAAGCTGAAAGGACTATCAGTTATATCGATAGTTCTGCCAGTAAAATTACTCGAAAGAAAACAAGATGTATCGCTTTTGACATTACGTCCATCCCTACTATAATATTATAAATGAGAAAGTGACTCTGTCTGGCTGTGTGTCTGTTACGCTTTTACGCTTTTACTCAACCGATCATAATAACATCTTGCAAAGACGTTGTCAGGGGTACAAAGAAGGACATTGGATACTTTTTATCTCTCGGAATTCCCGCGGGAACTCGGAAATTAACGCGGGTGAAACCGCAGGGAACAGCTAGTATTAGGTATTTAATAAACTCATTGTGTCTACAAGGTTTTAAATACCTACAAGGCTAGTAATTATTATAAATAAGCCCACTTATTTTATTTCTACTCTTCCACTCAATCCCAGGCGCACGGAGTTGAGCTAGGTTACCGAAGAAACTTTTCCAATAGTGAACTCGTAGCTGCTATGGAGTTTGTACGGAACCGATTCGATTGTACCAAGCGAGCATGTGAACTGTGAAGTTGTTAGGGACTTGTTGAGTTGCAATAATGGTCTACCCGGTAACAAAGGGTGTTTATTCCGATGTTAACAACCATATTATGCAAATAGATTTTCCATTTTATTTTTACTGTTTATCCTTCGGTTTGTGGCTCTCGTTTGTTTCTATAAGCTTTACTCACTAATCTGTTTGGTAAATCCCTAATAATATTATATTATAAACTAATATTATAACGAACTAATATTATAAATGTGAAAGTAACTGTCTGTCTGTCTGTTACGCTTTCACGGCCTCAACGGCTCAATCAATCATCATGAAATTTTGCATACACGTTGTCAGGCGTACAGAATAGGATATGGGGTGCTTTTATCCCGGAATTCCTGCGTAATGTCCGAAATTAACGCGGGTGAAACTGCATTATATTTTGCATACTACACGTTGTCGGGGCTACACAAAAGGATGTCAGGTGCTTTTATCTCGGAATTTCCGCGGGATCTTCGAAACTAACGCGGTCAAAACAGCGGTGAACAGTTAATATATACTAGGTAATATTCTTACATTATGAATTTGTTTTGTGCTGTAGGTATATTCACCTTTATTTCTCTTTTTGTCATCGTTCATTCCAATAGTTATGCGTTTTAGACTAGGTATAGTCGTTTGTGGTTTCACCCGCGTTATTTCGGATTTTTCGCGAGAATTCCAAGGTTAAAAAGCGCTCTATATCCTTTCCTGTACCTATGATAACGTGCATGCAAAATATCATGGTGTTCGGTTAAAATATAGTCGTGAAAAGATACCGTAGAGACAAACTAGAGTTTCTTTCGCGTTTAAATTTCATTGCTATGGATGTATATAAAACTATATAAAACTTCCCCGAGGTTTCACCCGCAGTAAATTCGGAGTTCCCGCGGGAATTTCGGGATAATGTGTATGCAAAATTTAGTGCGTAATAAACAAACAAACTCACTTTCGCATTTATAATATTATTAAAAATAACATGCCCAGATTCGAAATTAGTAAGTATCTGAACAAGATATTAGATAAGTGCTCACGGCGTGAAAGTGTAACAAACAAACTCCCTTTCGCATTCATAATATTAGTATTTTCTTAATGAGTCAAAGAGGATCGCCTCCCAGTCTCACCTTTGTTATTTCTCAGCTTAATTAATACTAAAAAAAGCTACGATAGATGGCCGACTCTCGAGTGACCGGTTATTAATGTCTGTACTTCAACAAGCTACTCTTACCGTGACTTATCGGCTGTCCTTGCTGAAGTGCTCATTCTCGTTAGCAGAGTTCCTCATTACACCATCAAGTGCTTTCTCCCGGCGTCGGAATAGTGTCGCGTGCGACTAATTGCGCTACATAATTTAAGTGCTAGCTGTTCTCCGTGGTTCCTATAGGAATTGCGGGATAAAAAGTACCTACATAGGTATAGGGTACTTTTCTGTTCTTCTGACAACGTGTAGTGAATAGGATCCTTTTCTGTACTTCAGACAACATGTATAGAGTCCTTTTCTGTAGGTACTTACTTCTGACAACGTGTGTAGGGTCCTTTTCTGTACTTTTGACAACGTGTATAGGGTACTTGTCTGTACTTCTGACAACATGTAGGTATAAGGTACTTTTCTGTACTTCTGACAACGTGTATAAGGTACTTGTCTGTACTTCTGACAACATGTATAAGGTACTTTTCTTTACTTCTGACAACGTGTATGAGGTACTTGTCTGTACTTCTGACAACATGTATAAGGTACTTTTCTGTACTTCTGACAACGTGTATAGAGTCCTTTTCTGCAGATACTTACTTCTGACAACGTGTGTAGGGTCCTTTTCTGTACTTTTGACAACATGTATAGGGTACTTTTCTGTACTACTGACAACGTGTATAGGGTATTCTGTACTTCTGAGAACGTGTATAGGGTACTTGTCTGTACTTCTGACAACGTGTATAGGGTACTTGTATGTACTTCTGACAACATGTATAGGGTACTTTTCTGTACTTCAGACAACATGTATAGAGTCCTTTTCTGTAGGTACTTACTTCTAACAACGTGTGTAGGGTCCTTTTCTGTACTTTTGACAAAGTGTATAGGGTACTTGTCTGTACTTCTGACAACGTGTATAGGGTACTTTTATCACCAAATTCCCGCTGGAACTCCAAAATTAACGCGTGTGAAACTGCGGGGAACAGTTATAGTAATATGGATGGAATTTCTTATTTTTATTTTAACATGTTAAGTATTTAAAAAGAAATCTATAGTTGATACATACAATTATCTTATGCAGCGTATTCAAACCAAAAATCTTATTAAAAGCTGTCGAAAGTGTTTTTTTCTAGTTTTTGTAGTCTATTTTTCATTGACAACTGACGAATGGAGAACCTACATTTTTAAAAGAAGGTTAAAATTCAAAACCTATCCAGACTCCAACCTCCAGGCAATCAACTCACTAAGAGCAACAGACAGGAGCAATGTTTTACTGAAAACAATATAAAACTGAGCTTTGATTCAATTATAATTTAATTTAATATTTAAAAGGGTTCCATTAAAAATGTATAATTACATTATTATTTTCAACCAATCCTGGACGGGTTGGTTGACCTCAAGCTTGGCGACCTCATTTGGCCTTTCAGACATGTCCAAACTTTCGCGTTTGAGAGACCATGCGTTAAGAATTTATGGCGTGACAGTTGAATTGTTTGTTTTTCTGTTATATTGTACTACGTAGATCTTACTAGCCTTTATTTTTATTGAATAAAACATTTACACATTTTATATCTCGATTGTAACGACGCGACGACGGGGTTTCGTGACGTTGATTTGTTTGCAGGAAACTAATCTTCGAATAGGCGATTGAGTATGCTCGTAAATAATAAAAACCATAATTTATGAAGTCCCACTCTCAGGATCAATAGGTATAATGGAACAGCGTTAAGTCTCTATGAAGTTAGTAAAGTTGGAAAAGTGAAATTGAAGGTTTTTTTAATGTTTACAAACCTATAGTGGATTAATTTTTATTTCGAAAGGTAAATAGATAAAACATGTGAATTAACCATAAACATACGTCGTCCAATGTTTGTTTGTTTTTTCTTGTGTGTTGTGCTGGAATTAATGTAGTTTTCTTTCTTTCTTTCTTTCATCAGTACATTGAAGATAAACAAAAAAAAAGTACAAATAATATCAAAATCAAATATTCTTTACTACTTTGGATTGGTTGTGACAATCACTTGTAATCTTCAGCAGGTTCTTAAACTGTAAATTACTGTCAGTTCGGAATAAGTCCTCTACTGAGAAGAACTGACAAAAAAAAACTCAGCAGGGCTGTCTTTTTTGTATTATGATCGTACTTCTTAAGTAAGAGAATAAAAATAATTATAGAATGAGCAGTTCATTCCCAAACGTCTTTAGGTATTATTTAAACGTTCTACCTACCTACCTACTATCACATCTTCTTTTCTTTCTAATATTAGGTTTTGTTTTAGAATTTCTATCCTATTACAAACAGAATTTAATAATGTACGTGTATGTTATTACGGAGGAAAAATAGGTGTCTCTTAACGCTTTTGTGATAAAACTTTGGTAGGTGTGTGCATCGGAGACGGTTTCTGACCAAAAAGTACGTATGATGTAACCGCAAGGAACAGCTAGTAATGTAGTAATTGTAATACTAAGTGATAATAAAAGAATTGGCATGATGATTTCATTTTTAGTCCGTCTTGTAGATTAATAAAAAATATTGGACACGTATATTTCAGTTTTTTTTTTTACGTACGGCACTGACAGTGACAGGTGACATAAAACGTCATGTGTCAGGTGTCAGGCATAGAAGCTGTCAACGGTGAGTGAGATTGTCATTGTGAGTTTGTGAAATTGGCGGGAGTGGATGCCACTCGCGCCCTTTTGTGAAACAGTAATTAAAACAGTTGCTTAATGTTTTAATCGAGTATTATTTTCTAACACGTACCTAATCAAAAAATAAAAATATTGAGTGGAAACTCCGTGTGACGTCACACCTACGTACACTTTATACTTAGTTATGAGTTATGAGTTATGACGTCACGACCTCCCAATGCTAAACTTTAATGCGTTTAATCTAAGTAGGTACTTAAGTATTTTTTTCAATAATCGAAAAAGCAAAAAATACGTGTCTATTATTTTTTCACCGCATATCTAACTGACGGACTTAATAGAATTTTGATTTTTATTACTTGTCATCATGCCCATTGCGCATCGTACAGTAAAATAGTCAATATCATTAATTTACGGCACCGCAGACGCACACGCGTCGGCCGTAAAACGGACGTTAATGCTCATTAAATATTACGAGTCGATGTTTACGATCGATTTATGAGCGTCGGCCCCGTCCCGTTATTGGAATATTAACTTTTCAATGCGAGATAAGATGATTATTATTATATATATTTACCGGCAATAAATCCGATTGCGAATTGCGATCCATTCGTTTATGATTGTACCTATCGTCGTAAGTGTTTAGGAAGAATTTATCTAGGGCGAGCGAAGAGAATACGCACCTACCAGATGGCAATTATTTGATTAAAGGCGTTAAATTAACTAGCTGACCCGCGCGGTTTCACCCGCGGTAATTTCGGAGTTCCCGCGGGAATTCCAGGATAAAATATAGTTATAAACCTTCCTCATGAATCACTCTATCTATTGGTGAAAACCGCATCAAAATCTGTTGCGTAGTTTTAAAGATATAAGCATACATAGGGATATAGGGACAGAGAAAGCGACTTTGTTTTATACTACATATGTATGCAGTGAAGCTAGCTGCCCCGCGTGGTTTCACCCGCGATAATTTCGCAGTTCCCGCGGAATTGTTCCATACAAACTTTGCAACCCCTTTTCATCCCCGTAGGGGTTGAATTTTAAAAAATTCTTTCTTACCGGATGCCTACGTCATACAAAAAACACACACTCCAAGTTTCAGGTCTCTACGACCTTGCGTTGATCCATCAGTCAGTCATTCACGGCAAAGCATTTTATATGTATAGATTACAGAATCTCTAGATGTATTTTATTGTTTGTTTTTTACGCTTTCACGCCTAAACTACTCAACCGATGATCATGAAATTTTGCAAACACATTGTCAGTGGTACAGAAAAGGACATAGGGTGCATTTATCCCAAAATTTCCGTGGAAAATCAGAAATTAATGAAGGGAACAGGCGGGGAACGAGCTAATAATTGTTAATTTCTGAGGCTTTTTGAAAGGCTTCTTTATTGTATTTTAGTCAATCTCCATTCATCGCCGTCACTCGTACTTATTTGTTAAAACTGTTGCATACCTACTCGAATCATCTAGTGTGAGGAGAAACTTATGAAAGTTTATTCACACTATCTTATACAATTAATTATCTTGTGAATTTCCTACTTTGTAAAAATGAATGAATAAATAAAAAGATAGCCTCTTATATTCTGTCCTATTTTTCTCCCACTCAGACCCAGCTTTAGCTGTAGTCCATCGTTTAGGCCGCCCCAAGTAATTGCCCCTCAAACAGCTCACCCTATAAATAAGGTCGGCAACATTGTCTCTCGCTCTATATGCATTGCCGTTGACCGCGTCCGCTCGTGTTACCCATAAAACTATTTTACGCTTCTCGGACGACGTTTATGGGTCGCACATCGGTACGTTGGTTTTATTGACACCACTGGATGGTTGCCGGCTAAACGATTGGCTGTCGGTAGGTACTTCTATCGGTACGTGTACGTGTCCTAAATCGGCGACTTTTTTGTGGGAACAACGGTTTTATAGGTTTCACTTGCGTTAATTTCCGAGTTTCCGTAGTGATTCGGGGACAAAAAGTACCCTATAACACCCCGTTCACACTTGTCGGGTGTCGGGCCCGGATTTCAATCGGATGCTCCAGTGGCAGAACATTTTATATGGAGCTATTCACACTTGTCGGAAACAGATTTTGTGTCGTTTGTTAGCGCCAGCTTCGACCGTGTCCGACAGCCGACGAGTGTGAACAGAGGCGCCGACATCCGATTAAAATCCGGATCCAACGTCCGACAAGTGGGAACGGGCTGTAAGGGTAACAATTTTTAAAAGTGAAACCTACCTATGTGTTATTTTAGTTTACCCATTATAAACAAACACAAAAAATATATAATAGGTTACCTACGTATACTAGTAGGTACTTTATCTATACAAGCTGTTTCCACGATTTTCAATCGTGTACGTGTCGAAATGCCTTCGGGAACCATATTTTTTTCTGACATGAAAGCACCATATGTTATCGTCAGTAGCAGGAACTAAAGTTATTATCCTGGAAATCCGTTCAGTCATTACGGAGCTAAGTGTTGGCTTGCACACGCACACACACTCAAAAGCTAGTGTAGAAGTCGGATTCGGTAACCACTACACCAACAACATATTCCGTGTATATAGACTAAAGATACACAATCAGATATAGTCCCTTACAACACCGCCTAAGTCATTTATACCGACTTTACAGGAGACGAAAGCCAGTTCCCATCCCCATTCCGGGTCGGCAACGCACCTGCATGCCTTCTGGTGTTGCAGATGTCTATGGGCGGCGGTAATCACTTACCATCAAGTGTACCACTTGCCCGTTTGCCCCCTATGACATAAAAAAAAGACGAAGAAAACTATCTATTGTAAAATTGTTAAATGTAAGCTAAGGGACGATAATTCAAAAATTACCATACAAAATAACCTGTATGGAGGTTTTCTCCTTATTATTATAGTCCGGAAGCCCACGTCTTGTTTTCTCTGTGACTAATAACAGGCTGAAACTTCGTGAGTAGGTTCAGTTCGAAGAGACGCCCAAGAAACCCCTGAGAAAACTCTCGAAACGGGTAGCTAATGAAGTGAGCTGCCAGCACGAATTTAAGTTATTTAAACAAAAATATTTGACAGGTTGGTTTTTTTTTTTTGGGTGTATGAAATTGTGAATCGAAAACAATGTAATTTTTTTTTCATCAATGAGTATATACATATGGAGAAAAATTTTGGCGCAATGATAGATGGATCTTTGGTAGAGTCTTCACTTTTGGCGGTTTTATTGCCCAGTCGGTTTCAATTCCTATTGTTTCTCGGCCGGGATCCATTTGAATAACAAATGGCGTCTCCAACAGCACCTACTCGTACCTTGACACATACACATCACATTGATCGACTGGAACAATGAAAATACAAAAGCACATTTTATTGTTACCCTTTCTTTATACCTACCTACTTAAAAAATATATTCAAAGGCAGCTTCTACACATGATCTATACAGGGTTTTGCATAATTCAATATGTATAGATTCCTTAAAATTTAATTCATTGTTATAGTAAGCTACTTTATTTGTTTTACCATATTTTTTGACCAACAACATCAACATTCCTTGCCCATAACGCGTTTCCCAAAAACGCAATTCGAAACGTTCCAGGTACCCAAGTATTACAAAATTATTATTCTGTATGCCATTGGAAACGTTGTAAATGTGTTTTTTTCAAGTGAAACTTCTTTAAGAACAAGGGAAAGACAATTTTTGTGGGGCGTAATCTTAACGCGGTGTGTTATGCAGGTCATAGTGATAGTAATGAGAAAGACACTACACAAAATACATCATTTTTTAGATTAGATTTTAAACCATTTTTAAACGCCTAATTAGTTCTTACAATCATGCTTATCATAACCATAATCCTACTAATATTATAAACGCGAAAGTTTGTAAGAATGTATGGATGTTTGTTACTCTTTCACGCAAAAACTACTGGATGGATTTAAATGAAACTTTACAATAATATAGGTTATACATCAGATTAACACATCCCGCGGGAACTCTGTAATTAACGCGAGTGAAACCGCGGGGCACAACTAGTATTAGCATAATATAGCATACTCCAATAAAGCGACATACAAAACCCCAAAACGTCCCTTCGCGTTCGGTTTTGACCATTGTAAAAGAATCGTAAAACGTCAGCAAGCGTTATATATGCCACTGTCCAAACCGACCGTTCCAACGGGAAGCGTTGAAAGCGTTACCTTTCGTCCATAAAACATGAACGGCCAAAAAAAGCTTATCTCAATTTCACGACCTTACATATTTTATTCAAGTTGTAATTATTTCAACCCTGAAGTTAGATTATATCAGACAAAAATTACAAAATAATAATTTTACTATACAACTTATATAGGTATTTAATTTGGTTTTGGTTGAATATATTCAATTTTTTGTCGTTATTTTTATATCCTTACTACTTAAATGTGGAAATGAGTTTGTTTGTTTGTTACTCTTTCACACCTTAACAGCTCAACTCAACTAATCATCACGAAATTTTAGGTCCAGATTTACTATGCACAGTTAGGTTAGGTTACTGCAAAAACATACAGAATCGTTATATTTACGCAGGTAAATATAACGATTCTGTATGTTTTTCGCTAATTAAAATTCTAAAATTCTCTAAAAAACGACGAACTATGAAGAGAAAAAGTTATTTTTTTTTATACAATGCTAGCTGTTGCATGAGGTTTCGGTCGCGGTCAATTTGGGAATTTCCGCGGGAACTACGTGGAATCCGTCCTTAGATGACGTCTCCTAACTATAAACCATCTACCTGCCTAATAGCTTCATAGGCTGAGTAGTTTTTGACATTTCGTGTCGAGTCTGTGAACATTCACCTGTATTTTTTCGCTTTTAATCTTCTCTCTCTCAACGTCCCATAAATTTGCCTTATAGATCAGCATTGTTTAAGGGTATTTAATTAGTTTAAGTGCATATCAAACTGTAATTGTGTATTGTCCTATCAATGTTAAATACCTGTTAATGTTGAAATAAAGAAAATAAAATAAAATATAAGACTAGCTGTGCCCCGCGGTTTCACCCGTGTTTATTTCAGAGTTACCGCGGGAATTCCGGGATAAAAAGTACCCTATGTCCTTCTCTGTACCCCTGACAACGTGCATGCCAAATTTCATCCAAATCCGTTAAGCCGTTTTTGCGTGATTGAGTAACAAACATCCACACTTCCACATTTATGATATTAGTAGGATTGCTAATCTTAGCCATGGACGTTTGGAAACCTACCTAAATTACGAAGTAAATATTTCATTATTCTCTGAATGAAATGTCTACCTATATATCTATACCTGTACAATGTATATCTATGTATATCTGTTCATAAAGGAAATTTAAATAACACTTTTCAAAAGGTGATTGATGGTTGAATCATATTGTCATAATATGGGAAAGTGCTCCATCACTGTCCAATCCATCACCAGACTTATCACACGGGCGGTAGGGAAATCCGCTGCAAGCTTTTACCGCGGCTCCGCCCGCGCTACGCTTGAAGTGTGATGGGGCCACTACAGCGCTGTCATAAGTTCTCTTTCAATGAACCGATTGCGATAGTAAAAAGGTTTGTTTTTTGCGGATTTTTTTTTTAATAACTTTCAGAAGTTTTTACATGCAAACAAAAATACATCGATAGACACAATCTCTATGTGTCGTAGGATAATTTTTTCCTCGAAACAAAGAGTTCCGCGGGAATAACTAAATTTATGCCGGTGAAATCACAAGTAAAAAAAAAAGAAAGAAAAAGATTTTATTGGTCCCCATCAAAAACGTACAAAAAAATAGACATTCCAGTAAATAACAACAAATATTTTGAAGGAGAAGGAAGGCAGTCGGTCGCTGTCTCAGCATAAAATCAAAATCAAAAAATTTTTCGTTACTTAGGATCGGTACAATTCCGGGGTAAAAAGTTTATGTCCTTCTCTGTACCCCTACAACGTGTATGCAGTCGTGAAAGCGTAACAAACAAACTCACGTTCGCATTTATAATATTAGTAAAGATGTCTACGGCGCAGACCACAATGAAACGCTGGTCTTACGACAGGGCTGCTACAGCTATTTGGAAACTTACGAGTAATTAAGACCTTGGAATAGGAGACAAGAGACAGTCATCTAATATAGAGTTCCTGCGGGAATTCCGAAATTGAAGCAGGCGAAACCGCGGGAGGATCAAATCAAATCAAATATACTTGTCTTTATTGCACACACACAGTAGGAAATACAATTTACAAAAACACAGAAATAAAAAAATTAATATACAAATATACGTATAATATACTTATATTGCTAAGAGTAATCTTTTCATAGGCAACCTACGTTAGAGAGAGAGAAGGAAAACAAAGGTAGGATTATAATATGGTATGATCATAAAGACTCACTTTAAAGTTTTCCTTCGTTCCTATGCTTATTACTTGTATTAAAACCACAAACAGGAAATTGATGGAGAGTGGTGTGCGATAAACAAGTGAATATCGAGTTGGTAACTTTGTATAACATTGTACCTACATATTTGTGGGCGTCCAAGCAAAAAGGTACCAGTTGTTAGGTAGGTATTGAGTTAAGACTAGATTCGGTATCTAGAATAGTGAATTGATAGTAATGATTGAAAATATTCAAAAACTAACAAAAAAATTGTTTTTTATCAGACATTTGAAAAAAAGCTTGATTTGAGAAAAAGCATTTTAAAAGTTTGAGTGAAAAAAAACACACACTTCTACTTGCTTGTTACATAGATTTTATATGTTACTAGCTGTCCCGTGCGATTTTATCTGCGGTATTTTCGGAGTTCCCGCGGGAATTCCGGGAAAAAGTACTCTATGTGTTCTTTGTTCCCCTGAAAGTAGTTTACGGTGATTAGCTGTTCCCCGCATTAGTGCCGGAGTCCCCGCGGGAATTCCGGAATAAAAAATATCTTTTAAGTTGGACCATATTTTATATGATTACAAAATTTTATCAAAATCCGTTCAATAGTTCGGAGTCCATCACGGACAAACAACGTGATACGTGATTTATATATATAATAAGATTATAGATATACCTATGAAATAGTAGAAAATTGAGTAGGTATTTATTAATCAATTAAAATCGCGGACGCAATTTTATCACCCAACTTTACAAAAACTTCTTATAAGTTATACCTATCTCGGAAACTAAATGCCGAGAACTGATACCTTTTTGCTTGGACGCACACATTTAAGTTCCAAACGGCGTGTGTGGTTAACAGCTTTACAATGTAACGGATGTTTCATACAAACTTGCCTTCTACTCACGTGGTGCAACGAACTATATTATTAATATTTGCCGGTTATTTTCAGCGTTTTGATGATGGGAAGTGTATACCGAAATGATGTTTATACCTACTTTAAAGTATTTTAAACGTGTCCCAGATTTGTTTTATAATATACTGCGTGCTGTGAAGTTGTGAACTATTTTAACAGGTAGTTTATAATGATTTAAATTACAAACATCCTGTTATCTAAGGTCCGTATTCCAAAAGGTTACTCAAGTCATGAATCTAGTTTTAAAACTAATTTCAAGTAAAGCTTTAATTTTAGAACCTTATTTGAAACGAGATTCATCCATCAACAATCAGCTGAGTTATTTCCTTATTCTAGAACGACGCTTGAGTACTAATCTATACTCAAGCAAAGATTTGATCTTTGTTTACGTCTGTCATGTCAAGACCACTCAACCAATCAGAGTTCAAAATCTCTTCTCAAGACTAGTTTCAAGTGATTAGAACCAATCAGAGTTCGGAATCTCTACTAAAGACTAGTTTAAAGTGATTAGAACTTAAAACGCATTCTATAATAAGATGTACGCTTGAGTTATGATTTGATCTTAAAACTAATCTCAAGTGAAATGTGATCTGAGTCACCTTCTGGAATACGGACGTAAGAGCCCGTGCACACCACCTTTTACAAACGCGCGTCGACGGCGCGCTTTTATCCCGTCAAAGTCTACATAGGCTGCGTCTGACTCGCGTGCGTATCGCGTCTGTATAGCTACAATCGCGCGTCGACGCGACGGCGCGTTTAAAAAACGTGGTGTGCATAGACCCTAAGGCGGATGGCTAGTGCTAGTTTTCAAAAGATTTTCAATAGATACTTTCTTGAACTATGGCGGCTTTTTTTAACCGCACCTAATTAATTAAAATACTCATTCTTTATCCGATATCGCCGATATACCAATCTACATAGAAAGAAAACACATTTTTTTTTTTTTGAATTATTAATATTCGCGAGAAAGAAAAAATCTTAGTATTTTATAATTAAAGTACAATCCCTTCTAGTATTGTAAATGTGAAAGTGAGTTTATTTGTTTGTATGTTTGTTTGTTACGCTTTCACGGCTAAACGGCTCAACCGATCACCAATAAATTTTGCATACACGTTGTTAGGGGTACAGACAAGGGGAACAGCTATAGTAGATATTATATACATATATCATAAATTTTCAATTTGTTTTATTAGATACAAATAAATCTGTTCAACTTATATTCAAGGTACTATTTAAAGCTTGGTAGGTATACCTTTGTACCCTAAAAACTCCTCCTAACCGCCACTAATACATAGACCTAACTATTAGTATACTGATAACTGTTGCGGGCTAGACGTCGCGTTACTGGGTCACTGTAGTCAGTAGTATACGACATGTTAATGAAATAACTGAAAACCTGATACACACCCCATTTAAAAAAGTAAATAATAATTTGATTAAAATATATTTTATGTCGAAAAAAGTTATTCAACATTAATTTGCAGGTGACCTATCTACGAAATTCCAAGCGCTACGCCCGCGCCTACCGGTTCGATTTTTTTTTTGCGCGGCGTACGAGCCCAATATTGTATTAAAAATAATTTAGACATGGGCTAGTAAAAATTAAAAAAATGCAACCTATATTATAAAACATAGTGCGATCGATTCGCTAGTCGATTCTGAGCAAACTATTTTCTAGTTTTCATTAACACGATTTAGTTTACATTGTGAATATAATTATAATATTATATATAGATATTATTATATTTACAATGTAAACCAAAGTTGACGAATTTGCTTTAGTGATAGCACGCTCCCTAATGGCCTTAAAATTATGAGTGTCGTCTACATTAGGCGCGTAGCCCGACCCACTGCTCCAGTGCCATCAACGCGTCAGGGGCCTGATTCACTATGACCATGGATAGGTAAATACATATTATGCTTAAATTTTTGGCACGAAGTTCCTTATCGCGGCTTGCGGTAGGAGTCAATTCTCAGAATTAGTCACGAGGCACGATCGGAAAAACCCCGGTCGCAACCGCGTTAATATAGAAGATTCCGCTGGGATTGCGGGATAAAAAGTAGAGAATGTACTTTTCTGTACCTCTGATAGCGTGTTTGCGTTATTTCGTTCAGTAGTTCTGTCGCGAAAAGTTAACAGACCGACATACACATAGAGTTCCTAACGCATTTATAATATAAATATGGATAGACAACGTGTCCTTATGGTAAGTACTTAGTATACAAAATGCTGATTTGTTTTTTTTTTTGCCACCTAAGGCATTATGAGCGAGGAATGTTATCACCGATAACTTATCGGTCATAGTGAATCAATCATAACCCATGTTGTGTTAGCGTCAACTGTCAGTCCCCTAACGCCAGTCATGCTCGTACGGTACACGTACAGATTCAGAATGACTTGTATATTTTGTTTTTGGTTGTTATCCAATGCCGTGGCGAATATATTTAAATTTTTAGCAAGAAACGGAAGTGACGCTCATGGAATTGCAGGCAACGGGTGACACATGCGGTGCCCATGTATGTAGAATAGAATAGAATAGAAAAAAGTTTATTTGATACCATAAAATATCATAAAAATAAAATAGGTACAAGCTTGAGTCTTAAATTAGTATACTTGGTACCAAAATGGCTGCCACTCGGCATTATGCCGTGGCACTAAGTTTCGACGCTGATTTGTTGACGTTGATTTGAATATATCGAGTTATTTTCCTTTTTGATAATAGTGACATCTAGTTTGACAACAATAACAAGTCCTTAATAGCTAAGTAGAAAAATAATATAGATGGCATTAATCACATTTTTAAAACTAGTTTATTGGGTTGCGAGTTTGTACTATGTTTGCTTTCCCTTTTGTTAAAAAGGACCTTTCTGTAATGTAAGAATGTTTAATATGTATAATCATTTTGTGGAAATTGTGTAGGTATCATTTGAGCAAAAAAAGTTTATTCTAACTTAAAAGATAGATCGGTATTCTTAAAAACGAGCTCATCAGTCTATCTGTCACGATTCCGATGCTCTACTTACCCTGCTCGACATATAGCCACAGACAAGAAAGAAAGGAAAGACACGTACAGAAATGACCCGTGAGACAAAATATTATTCTTTTCGCGCATACTAGCCCGTGGTACGATAGATATGAATACGTCAATACGCACTGTATAGAAGAATATTATTTTGTCTGCGACGAAACGTGTCTGGCTCGCTCAACGTCTGTAGATATAAATGGACCTTAATTTTTACTTGGCTAACTATTAAGACATCCGATACTCGCAAGTCGCAAACAGCTATTATAAAATGTAAGTTTTGGCGGGAATCAAAAATCAAAGATTTATCAAAGATTTTAGTGTTGTTAAAATATCGTTAAAAGTTGATTTTATAGTGTTTTATGGTGCTGGATAATAATTTTCACAGTGGTGGTTTTTGTGAGCCCAAGACGATTATGAGCATTTATGACGTTTCGAACTAACCTCTTCGGTCAGACTGCAAGTGCTCTGAAATTTTTTTTTTAACCATAGAATCATGGTTTGCAATTTCAAACCGTAGGTACAAAAATGCTCATATACATACGTTTTACTCGAAACTGGGCTGACTGCATTATAACTTACATTTTGTCCTTATTTGAATATTAAACTATACCTAGTACCTTTAATCTTGGAGCCGACGTCACTTCAGTGGCCAGACTAAATATGACCGGGGTATGCATCTTCATGCACCCGTGTCAGTCGGCCCGGCGATACTTGGCGCGACCCACATTCGACGATCAATAGGCATGACGTGCCGTGAGCATAGCAATGGACGGATGGGTAATACTTCCAAAAGCTCTCAATAATATTACGGGACTAATATAAGAATATGGTAATTACAAACATGAAAAAACGATCCAAATGAAAACCTCCTCGATTTTGAAGTCGTTAAAAAAGAGAAGATTTGATATAAGATAAGATTAAGTAGATAAGACAAACTTTATTCAGCAAAAACAAACCCGTAAATACACCACGCAACTAACATTTTACAATATAAATCCCACCAAAATATATTCACGTAAAATGATGCCAAGACGAGTCCATATGACGGGCACTGTCAAAAAGTTATCAGATCTCATGTAGAGCCAAGCTTATAACTCTACACACCCTAACTCTACAAGGCCTAACTTCTCAAACTCTACACCTTAGTCAGAATATGTGGCTTTTTAGACAATTCAGCCCGCTCCGAACTTTTCCCGCGGGTTGAGTTGACCAAATAATTAATTTTATTATTTTTTACGAGCTGTGCCCCGCATGAAAGGTTTTTTATAGAACAACTTTTTTTCCCGACATCCGATTTCAATGAAACAAAGCCTATATGTAGCTCCAGGCTAAGCTTAATCTATCTGTGAAAACCGCATGACAATCGGTTTAGTAAATGCGGAGATCGCAAACAGATAGACAGACAAAAGAATTTTAAAAACTTTTTTTTGGGCTTGGTTACTCTTATCACCCCTCTCAATTTTAGGTAAAAATATTCAATGTACAGAATCGCGGATTCTACTCTTTTATTATAGTACCAATAGATTAGTCTACTCAGCCCACTTAAAAAAAAACAAATGTATTGAGCTAGAATTTTACTATTTTATTATATTTTATTTACTTTTTATTATATTTTATATCTATAACATGATCACTACATAGTATATAAAACAAAGTCGTTTTCCTCTGTCTGTCTGTCCCGATGTATGCTTAGCTCTTTGAAACTACGCAACGGATTTTCATGCGGTTTTCACCAATAGGTAGAGTGATTCATGAAGAAGGTTTATATCTATATTTTATCCTGGAACTCCCGCGGGAACTCCGAAATAAACGCGGGTGAAACCGCGGGGGACAGCTAGTACAGTGCGCCACATAGACAAGTATACCACCTTTTAAAGTTTATAATATTTGTAAAACGTCTGTATGACGTTATAAGTTGCCGTTTTTGCAGTTGTAAGTTGTATTTTTCGTATACACGCGAAAAACAGATATTGGAGCTGCAGAAACGGCAACTTATAACGTCATACAGACGTTTTACAAATATTATAAAGTTTTAAAATGTGGTGTACTTGTCTATGTGGCCCACTGTACATATTAAAGCGAGAAAACTAGGTGACGAACGTGGTTTATGGAGATTACAAGTTAACTAAAATAAGATTTCACGTCGTTGCCGAGGGAACTTCCAATTAACGCGGATAAAACAGCAGGAAACGACTAGTGACAAATCAAAAAAAAATCATCTTTAGGAACGCGAGCAACGCCCCCGCGCGGCGATAAAAACATATTTATAACGTTGTCAAACGTAGCAGAACTGTTTTGAGGAGTGTAATAAAACATCAGTCGGCGACCTTTGAGGTGAAAGCGTTCGAATGCCGCGTAAAGTTGTAACGTGACGCACGATTTAGAAGGGTGATGTTTTTATGTATATAAACACCACCTGCATGCCTTCTGGTGTTGCAGATGTCTATGGGCGGCGGTAATCACTTACCATCAGGTGTACCACTTGCCCGTTTGCCCCCTATGACATAAAAAAAAAACAAAGGTTTCAACGAAATAGAAGAATGTTTAATCGCCCGCTAAAACTTCGTTCAGATAAAGCTGTGTTTCCAATGCACGGGTGAAATTCGCTTTGTATCGTCACACTCGGGCCCGGGACAATTCGGCCCTAATCGCTGGCGAACGGTGTTAAACAGGCAATTGGACCCACACCGTACCCGCGGGACACGCCCGGCTGACAAAATACATCTTAATATATATAAATCACGTGTCACGTTGTTCGTCCGCGATGGACTCCGAAACTACCGAACGGATTTTGATAAAATTTTGTAACCATTCATAATATGGTCCAACTTAAAAGATAGGATAGTTTTTATCGCGGAATCCCCGCGGGAACTTCGGAATTAATGCGGGGAACTGCTTATCACCGTAAACTACAGCACTTTTTCCCGGAATTACCGCGGGAACTCCGAAATTACCGCGGATGAAATCGCGGGGGACAGCTAGTCTAATATATATAAATCACGTGTCACGTTGTTTGTCCGCGATGGACTCCGAAACTACTGAACGGATTTTGATAAAATTTTGTAACCATTCATAAAATGGTCCAACTTAAAAGATAGGATAGTTTCCCGCGGGAACTCCAGAACTCAGGAGTACAAAGAAGGACGTAGAGTATTATTTCCCGGAATTCCCGCGGGAACTCCAAAATTATTTTTATCCCGGGATTCCCGCGGGAACTCCGGAATTAATGCGGAGAACTGCTTATCACCGTAAACTTACTGTCAGGGGTAAAAAGGACACAGGAACTTGAGAAACTCCGAAATTACCGCGGAAGAAATCGCGCGGGACAGCTAGTATGTACATACAGATCGCTATACGGCGACCAAAAAGCTACACATAAATAGAAACACACTAGCTGATGTTCCTAGCGGTTTCATCCACTGCAATTTCGGATTTCCCGCGGGAATGCCGGGTTACAAGCTATGTTACTTATAATCAGAGATAATGTAGCATTCTATTAGTGATAGCATTTTTGAAATTGGTCCAATAGTTTTTGAGTTAAAACGTAAAAAATATACAAAAATAAAATACAAATCTTTCCTCTTTAAAAGCTTTTATTTAACTTGTTATAATATATATTAGTATAAAGTATAGATAAGGCTAGTAAAAAAGCAACCTTGCTAGTGACAGAATATGGTAAAAAAAAACGCACACATACGCGGTCGTAGCATGGACGAAAAGGGGTCGTAGAGAGGCCGTAGCCTTTGCTACGAGTGCTACAATATCGTAGCCGCGCTACGTCGTATGTAGCTGTTTCGAACCTCTCTACGAAGCTTTTATTCAAATTGATATTTCGCAGAAATGAGCGATGTTTATAAAACTTTTGATTGAGTTCGTATTACGTTTACTTGCTTATATATTTTTTCTATGTACTATCATACAACGATGCTATAACTTTTGACCACGTTCACCTGAAAATTGCAATTTCCATACAAACGATGAGTAATTTAATTAATAGCTTTCCACCGAATCCGATATTTTTTTTCTATTGTCACCTACAACGTAGCTATGGAACTAGTCATTTCTAGTTTCATATCAGTGGTTGTAGATTCTGTCAGTAATTTAATAGGAAGTCTGATCATTTAGTTTATTTTCCTTAATATTCACGGAAACTATATAAGATTCATTTTAAATTTGATGCATGTATTACTTTTAAGAAATTTTGTGATGCCAAATAAAGTTATGTCTATGTCTAATATTTACCACGTTTTTATTTATAAGTTTAATATATTTACAACACAATAAAGCTAAGGTAAAATTTAAATTAGATAATTACACCACTATTAGGTATATGAATATTGGATACAAGATGCACGAACAAAATTTTTTTTTTCTTTTTTCATGATTACGAATTTGTTCCTAAAACTTTAAGTACAGATTTTTTTGTATTTAAAAACCGTCATCTTGTATTTATATACCTACGTGTATCTATACTGTCTGATAAGTACCTATTCTTTGCAGCATAGTTATCCAAAACATAGGATAACGTGATCCAATTTCACCAAATACCAAATATCTAAAAACCGAGATCAAAACATCATATCGTATTTACTCACCCAGATTACGCCGTCAATTTTTTTGCGAGTATCAATATTTCAAAGGCAGTGAAGGCTCTCGCGTCTGACGTCGCTTGCATTATACATGAGTCAGTGAACGGTGGAGCAAATGTGGATTACTCATTGATAGGGGGTGATATCGAGGCTTTAAACAAACTGCATTGCATACGTCAACAGTGCATATTGTAACGAATGCCTCTTCAAGTTCGGCCCCCGTGAAATAATGCAGCGCTCCGGCCGCCACAGCGCCAATTAAGGTCTGGTCATGTCATCTCTGAAATTGGTTCAGGTATCCAAGCATGCACCCGCCCAATGGCCAGCAACACTAGCGCTAAGCCGATTGCCTTTAATATTAAAGTTATAATTCTTTCACTATTCATTCGTCAGGAGAATCGATGGGGAATAGTGCGCATAGATAGATTTCATAGATATATTTGAGTAGGTAATAGTCTGCTACGTCTGAAGAGAGCCCATCTCCGTATGGTGACCGGCTCTCTTACGGGCCATGGCCCTTACAGCAAACATTTGTATAATATGAATGTTACAGACAGCCCCCTCTGCAGGGCTTGTATGAGGGCAGACGAAACTGCCGCTCATGTGTTACTTGAATGTGACGGAGTGGCACCATACAGGGCCAAGTACCTAGGAACACCAGGGTCGCTCCCTGAAGCCTTCGGTGACGTTGGAAAGTTGCTGGGCTTCCTTGGAGAGCTCGGTTGGTACGAATAGTGATATTCCCACCATACGCAAAATAGGCGCTTAGTCGTCGAGTTGCGGAAACCAGCCCGTCAACAAATACAAAATACAAATACAAATTGAGTAGGTAATCCATATTAAACAGATCAGACACTTAGAGGCAATCACGTTATTTTCAGTGACCAATATCAATCCCAAAAATTCCGCACAGCTTTTGTCTTTTGTCTTTTTGACACCTCTCTCTTTAAAAAAAAATGACATTCCAAAAGAAAAAAAAAAACAATATTAAATAGGTTTGAGAGTGTAGCAGAATGTATATTATATTATGTACTGGTGTACCTATATATATGTACTGTACAAGGTGTATATATACGCCTGGTGGTATTGACGGAGGTGAGCAAATAAAAAACCTTCACTGTGAAAATTATTGTACAATAACAGCACCTTATAACAAAATCAAACAATTTGAAAATGTATAAATTGAATTTTAATGCTTCTGCGTTGATTTCGGTATTGGCGAATGTGAGTTTTTTTGTTTGTTACGCTCTCGCCTCTTATCTACTCAACCGATCATAATGAAATTTTGCATGCACGCTGTCAGAGGTACAGAAAAGGTCATAGGACGTAGGTAATTAATGCGGAAAAACCTTGGGAGACATTATTAAAAAAATCCGCCAAAGAGTAATAATAATAATAAATAATAATAAAATTGTTTATTGCCATCAAAAAGGTGTACAAAAAGAAATAAAAATTAAACTCAGTCAATTATTCTAGGCAAAAGGAAGTGATTCAGCGTGAGCTACTCGTGACCTAGGTCCCGAGCAGCGCTGGTTTTCAATCACTCCCCTCTGGAGTACAGAGGGCTCATGCAATTCAGAACTCATTTGTTGAAATGCCAACATTAACTATGAGAATTAAAATTATTATTAGATATAGATTATAAATTAAAATAAATTACAGCAACAAAGAAATAAACGAAGTAATTTTGAAATTTAAAAAGAAAAGGCTATGTGCGCGTGCGTGTTTGCAAAGGTGTGTGTGTGTTTGTGTGTGTGTGTGTAAGACAATTCGTATGAAAGCTAGCATTGACGATCCGCCTTAAGCACTCACCAGGGCAGCACTTAATGGGGCATTAACACGCCATCACATTCGCACTCAAAACCCTCGACGTCTCCTGTCCACAATTTTTATATGAACGGTCAGTGCCATCAAGAGTTTGCTTTTGTTAGAACGCCGTTAATGCATTTGATGATTATGAAAAATGATTTTCGCATCATAAACAAAATAATAGGCGATACTGTCGAACATTGGACATTGAATTCTTTTGTATTGTAGTCAAGAATGAACGACCACAAACAGAAATGTGATATCATCACCCACTCAAAGTGAGTTTTTATTTAATAATAATAATAATCCACTTCACAACGCACAGATCTACTTGATCCCACACTAAGCTATAAGCTTGTGTCGTGGATACCAAGCATACGTGGTATATAATATGTATACTACACATATTATTACATATATATTATACTATAGATACAGCCAGACTGGAAAATGGAACCCTGTGTTCATCACACAAAGTCCACCCCCACCGGGAATCGAACCCGGAACCTCTTGATTAGGGGGCAGGCATGGTAACCATTGCGCCAATCGGGTCGTCATTTCTATACATATTGCTTATTTTTCAGACATCTACGGCCGCACTCAAGAGTCGTTTTCATGATTACTTAATAACTAAAGATTTTTAAGACAAAATGGGCATGATAACTAAATTTTATTTTTTAGTCGAGTCACAACTTGCTTTAAACTGTAGCACGACGTGACGTCACGTGACATTTCGACTTAATGTATCTCCGTTATTTTTAGATTACGTAAAAAATTCAAAAATACGTGTACAACATTGTTTATTAATCTATAAGACGGACTAAATAGAATTTTGATTTTCACACCTCTGAAACAAGCATATTGGCATTTGACTAATTAAGTTATATTTAGTTACTTAAAATTAAGTTATCATCAAAACGACTCTGAGTGTGGCCGTTAAAATGGAAACGAAATATTATTACTTACCTAACTTGCTTACTCGAATAAATGACACGTTACAACACACTGTAGAAGGATCTCCGTCACAAACTAATTCAATCGAAACATCGATGTTAATGGTAGACGCTATATAACGACAAAAGACAGCCGTTGACAGGCTAGGTTCTATTGTGCTGAGTACTTCACTCGCGAGGCTGCCAGTTCTGTAAGGGAGAAATTGGTGTCAAATACATTTCTATCAAAGCTCCTGAGCCTCGATAGAAAGCCTTGGAGCCTGTTTGGAATGAATGTGCCGCAATAATTTTCAATACCAAATGTCCAGTTGAAAAGCGAAGTTAGAATGGATTCGGAAAGCTTTCTAACTATAGTACCATTCAGTTATTATAATAGTTGACTTTCGAGGAGGAAGATTCGGCATTCACAGCGTTTAGAAAGAAATATGTTTTTAATTTTTTTTTATAAAAAGGTTATTTATTTTAAGTTCGAAATAGATTGAGAGTGAATAGCACAATATTGGAAACCGCGCCGTCGGTACTGATAATATCTCAATATTCTATAGTTTTTTTAGCAAGTTTGTAAAAGAAATCCTGATTCCTTGGAAAAATACTGGCATATTTTTTTCGTTTCATCAACCTCCTTTAGTTTTTGCGAAAGTGAAACCAATTCACAAACGTATTTCTATTTTTAGATGACTTCTTTCTTCGGAAAAGACAGCTTCTCAATTCGAACTTGCTGTTTTTTTTTTTAATATTTTGTTTGCCATTACTTCGAAATGTTGAATCTATGTTTTTTTTATTATTGTTAAAATCGACCAAGTCAGAGATAGTTCCATAAGCTTTTTGTACATGTGTTTTTGTTCATGCATTTCGGTCGTCTCTGATATACGTAATAATCGATTAAGTGATGATATTTTGCTTTTAGATATATAATTTAAGTAATTGGAATTTTGTGCCCACGAAGATTAAATGATTAACGATAGAAGGTTTTAGTTAATTTTTAGTTTTATTTTTATTTTTAAAGTAAGTTCTTTTTTGTGACATTGATACAAAAATTATGAAAATTAATCCTAATAATATTTTAAAATAATTTTTGTTGTTTTTTTTATATTTCTAGGTTTCGCATATCATAAATCACGTGGTCATTTAATTTGATGATAGAAAATGTTAATCCCATAAACATCTTTTAAATAAATCTATCTATCTATCTATCTAAATCTACTATCTTTAAACGAGCAATTCTTGTATATAAATATTTATATATGTATACTATAATCTAAATCTCGAAAACGGCTCCAACGATTTTCATGAAATTTAGTGTACAGGGAGTTTCGGGGGCGATTAATCGATCTAGCTAGGTTTCATTTTTAGAAAACGTCGTTTTATCTGTGTTTTCAGGCATTCAAAAATGAGTGTTTGGTACTGCTTTTCTAATTACCAACAGATGGCGCTACGAGCGAAGCTCGGTCGCCCAGATATTCTGTTTATAAATAAACTACATGGAAAGAAATTGAAATATTATATTCTTATTAAGATGCTTCCAAAAAAAATCCTTTGAACAAAATATTTCCACACAAACAGATTTTTGCGCTGCCCAGATTGTTAAAGCAACATAAAATTTTATCTCCAAAAGACCGCATGAATACGTAACGCGATGCCGTATGTATTATTCATTTTACATACTCGTTGGACAGACGTCGTGCGTGTTGTGTGAGTCATACCTTATACATATATCCAAAGACATTATAAGAGAATAGACGAACAATACAAACTTTTACTGTGCAATCCACGTCAACCAATTTTTGCGGGGGGAATGATCAAAATAAAAACCAATCACATCGTTGCGACGCAATCAGATACCAGTCAACAAAATACATTTCAAATAGCCCATCATATCGCTTTCCGTCAAGTGGTATCTAGGTATAGACAAAACTCTCTGCTAGCCAACGGCATTTTGTTAGCATGAGATCATTTGACCGCTGCGTGGTTCAAGAGGAATGCTTAGCGGCCGAGCGTATTGTCAATCTATTCTCTTTCAATATCTTTTCATATATACATCAAGGTGATCGAACCGTCGAGTACGAAAATCACATTACATACTGTTTAGAATAATTCCCTAATCTGATGTTATAGCTCTGAAGATTATGTAGATGGGTTTCCAAGAGCTTTTATAATAATATTTTTCAAAAGATTTCTTTTACCGAAATAGTTTCTAAAAGCAACTTGGTACCTACTAGTTTAAAGAGTTCATTTTGAATGAGCACACATGGATATCTAATAGGTACTGTAATGTCTAAAAGAAACTACGTATTGTTTTAAAGAATTAATTAGTTGTTAATTTAGTACTCATAGATATCTATTGATTAAATAAGCTGGTGGCACACTACTCGAGAACGCCTCGTAAGTAATACTTTTGTCATAAGAGTACCTAAGCTCGGTAAGATCAGAGGATCTGAACCAACGTTACATTAAATGCAAGCCTCGACTCGAAACTTGCAATTCACGTAATTTTGGTTACTGTATTGATGTTGATCGTTATGATTTTTGGGTCCCTAGTTAACGATCGACACGATAACGTTGTCAAAATGTTGTCGAGACTGCCGGCCCTGATGAGGCTTTGGAAGAGTAAGAAGCAAAGTTGCGTATGCCACACGGTCACATTAGGCACCACAACGGTATCCTCAGTAAGGATAGAAGCGAATATAAACAATGGTGTTGCCAGTACAGACACATTTTCACAAATATCATTCACAAATATCATTTATTCGTCTTCACAAATTAAGTACATGAAATGTGTTTTAATTAAGGAAAGTAGGAGATCTGGAGCCTAATCTAGGATAACCTGTATTATAGGTCTCCAGGTCCCGAACTTTAAAACTAGTTTACGTGTTAGTGGCATAAACAATCCTTTTCTATGGTACCACACCGTAGATGTAATATACTGGTGTGAGGTTAAAGGTCGGATGCATTGAAGGAGAGTGTTCGCTATTCGATTCTCCTCTCAAATATCCGTAAAAACGTGACATTAACTTTTGACGTAATCCTTTTGAGTTTGTTTGCTTGTTACGCTTTCACGGTTTAACTGCTTTGCTGCTTTTCACTAAATATAGCCTTTTGAGAAGAATTGTAATTCTTCATGTGTTATGTCAAATAAAGTTTTTCAATTCAATTCAATCCGCTAGCACTAGTTATATTTTATGAGTTTGAAACTGTTAAATAAATTCACTGTGAAGATGTTAAGACTTTCAATACTAATATACTATAAATTTTTGTAGGTTACAACATACAAACTAATGATTTTGCTAACGAGAACTGTCCATCCATCTGTATTCTGTAGTCTGCACCCATGACCATTGTAGTATCACGTATGATTAACTGTATTGTAGACAGACAGAAGTGCGTACGTATCTACCTACAACATACTGGAATTCCAGCACGATGCAGCAATAAAACCCGTAATTTTCCATGCAAAATTAAATTTCACATTATGAGATTTAAAATTTCCCCGCTGAATGCTTTCATGTTTTATACATTTAAACGTCTACGTTTCACTACATAGTATAAAACAAAGTCGCTTCCCGCTGTCTGTCTGTCTCTATGTATGCTTAGGTCTTTAAAACTACGCAACGGATTTTCATGCGGTTTTTTTAATAGATAGAGTGATACAAGAGGAAGGTTTATACGTATAGTTTACCCTGGAAATCCCGTGGGAACTCCAAAATTACCGCGGGTGAAACCGCGGGGGGCAGCTTGTATATTATATACTGCTTAAGCGTGTGAATTCATCTGTAAATAATGTTCCGTTGCGCTTGTCACGCTTCGAGCCTTCGTCTACATACTCGGTGGGTGATTTCAAGTGGGAATAACTTTCTTGTAACCTACCGTGACCAGCGGAGCTAGGATGCGCAACATGATATGTTTATCGAACGAAAGATAAAATTGTCGACACGACAAATATTTGTGGGCGTCCAAGCAAAAAAGTGCACTAGTGGGGTATTGAGTTAAGACTAGATTCGGTTAAACATTTTTACCACTGGTAGACAAAACGATATATTATGTCGACGAGAATCGATAAAATGGCTCGATAAAATTTTGTCGTGTTGCGCATCCTAGCTCCACTGGAGACGTATTTTTGAATCGCTCGAATTAATTTTTAACCGACTCCAAAAAGGAGGAGGTTCTATGTTCGATTGTATGTATGTTTTTTTTATGTATGTTCACCGATTACTCGAAGACGGTTGGACCGATTTCGAAAATTATTTTTGTTTAAAAGGGTATACTCCCAATTAGGTCCCATTGCCACCAAGTCAGAATCTGATGATGGGATCTTAGAGTAATCGAGGAAACTCTTCAAAAATTATGGGAACGCCTACAGCGATTTTTGTATTTTTTATAGTAAATCGTTTATTTGCTTTCCGATCTGTGGTAGCACAAACCAATAATAATATTACGTGTGTTTTTTTCTTTTGGATTAAATCGGTATTTTGTTATTTATTGCTTTTTATTTTTAGATTTTTAGTTTTGTGTTTTTGGAAGTCGGTTTTCACGAACGTAATCGCATGATTCGCATGCGAATGCGTGAAACAGTATTTTTGGAATTTCATTTCACATGAATTACCTATTTGAATTCATCGATCGAAAGTTTGACGTTTAGGGGCATAACGTCATTTTCATAATTTGTCATGAGTACTGATACTGATAGTTTGACAACTTCAAGAACGTTTCGTTTCAAGTCCGATTAAGTAAGGTTTATTAAAATCTATGAGAGTTAGCTTCCGGTTTTTAAATATGTTGCGTAAAATGAAACAAATATAAAGGAGACTCAGAAAACAGCAACACCGTAGGTATTTGAATGATTCAAAAATAGTCATATTTTTGAATCAGTCAAATGAGACAATGAGATTCAGTGAATTCAATTTCACATGTGAATTGATTTCACTTAAGATATTCGAACGATTCAAAAATACGTCTCCTGTAGCAAAAAAATATTTACTAAAGATGTTATGCAATTTCATATCGTTCTGATTATTCTAAAGATGATGATCCAAATCTTATTTATAATCGTGATCGGTCCCCGAATGTATGTTGAACGTAGGTAAATGCAAAAAAAATATATATTGTTGAGGAGATGCCAAATAGTTTTATTTGGAATTTTTATCTGTTTGTTTAACTGAAAACAATATACCTGATACCTATGCGCGCCAAAGCCCAAAACGTATCGTAGGTCTTTCGTAATTAATTAATCTTTAATACATCACGTATAATATTTTATTTATATATTGAAATGTCTATCACTCCAAAAATCCCCTCTTGGGCTCCCCTACCATAACGCATGACGGAAAAAGTTTGATGTTACTTACTCTTGATAAATTTTCATCACTACATAGACAAAGTAGCTTCCCGCTGTCTGCCCCTATGTATGCTTAGATCTTTAAAACTACGCAAGGGATTTTCATGCGGTTTTCACCAATAGATAGAGTGATTCATGAGAAAGGTTTACATCTATATTTTATTCTGGAATTACCGCGGTAACTTCCCGCAGTAACTAGAGTACTGGAATACCATTCTTACTCTATAGTTATTTTTTAAGCCGGAATCCTGCGGGAATACCGAAATTAACGCAGGAAACAGCTAATTGCCGAAACGGTTGGACTCCTGACAATGTGTGTGCAAAATTTATGTATGATCGGTTGACCCGTTAAGGCGTGAAAACGTAATCCCAGATAATATACTATACTACGTAACAGACAGACAGAGTTACTTTCGCATTTATAATATTAGCTATTTAGTAGGGATCTTACTTATTGCAGTAAAACATTCCGAAACACACCAAATGCCAATCCACTGCTGGGCCTTATTCACTATGACCAACAACATTCCGTGCCCATAACGCTTGTCCCAAAAGCGCATTTCCAAACGTTCTAGATGCCAAAATATTAGAAATTATTATTCTTTATGCCATAAGAAACGTTCTAAATGTATTTTTTTGGAGTAAAACTTCTTTGATTACGAGGGAAAGACATTTTTTGCTGCGTCTTAACGCGGCGTGTTATGGTCATTGGTCATAGTGAATAAGGGTCCTGACCTCCGAGCAAATTGGGTACTCAACTCAACTCAAATCTACTCGAGATTTCAAGAACGTCGTGTAATAGATACTCGAAAACACTTTGCGAGAAAGCCCATTTAGCTGAGAATAAATACCGGCCAGGTGCGAGTCGGACTTGCGCTTCGAGGGTTCTGTACATACTTGTGGGTATGTCAATATTTCGTCGTTATCTGGATTGAGGGAAAACCTTTGCCGTATATGAAAGAACGATTATGCTGCATATCTTTTAATTGCGTTGACTTAGAAAATTGATTTTTTCACATCCCCAATGGATTGCAGATCTGAATATTTGATACTAACTGTGCCCCGCGGTTTCATCCGCGGTAATTTCGGAGCTCCTGCGGGAATTTCGGGATAAAAAGTACCCTTTGTCCTTCTCTGTACCCCTGACAACGTGCATGCCAAATTTTGTCCAAATCCGTTTAGCCATTTTCGCGTGATTGAGCAACAAACATCCAAACATCCACACTATCACATTTATAACTACTAATGTACGATTACTTGATACCTGTGTATCTACCTCGTGTTTCTGAGAAAAAATGGTTTTCACAGGGAGACAGACAGACGGACGGACAACGAAGTGATCCTACAAGGGTGCCTGGTTTTCCTTTCGAGGTACAGAACCCTAAAAAGTATCAGGTACAAGTATCGTTGCAGAGTTTGGTCCCCCTACGTTCGCATAGACCCCCACCATCACGTTACGGCGGCGGTGAGTGGCTTGCGTGGCTTTACTAGTCATTCCTCGCGGATTCACCCGCGTAGATTTCAAATTTCTCGCGGGAATTCAACCACAAAAACTACCCTATACCCTTCTCTTTACCCCTGACAACGTATATACAAAATTTCATGATGATCGGTTCAGTAGATAAGGCGTGAAAGCGTAACAAATAAACAAAATCACTTTCCAATTTTTGATATCACTAGCTGTCCCCCGAGGTTTTGCCCGCAGTAATTTCGGATAAACTATACGTATAAACCTTCCTCTAGAGTCTAGAATCACTCTATCTATTGAAAAACCGCATCAAAATCCGTTGCGTTGATTTAAAGATCTAAGCATACATAGACTGACAGCGGGATGCAACTTTGTTTTATACTATGCAGTGATAGCAGTTAGAACTAGCTGCTCCCTGCGGTTTTAAATGGGTCAATTTCTTATTTCTAGCAATAATTGGACATAGATAAGCAATAGTGTGTCAACCCACACTGGAGAAATTTTGAGTAAATTAAAGTTTTAAAATTATAGCGCCGTTTTGTTTCAACATTTTTATGTTCAATATTTAGTTACATATTTAAACAATGTAATAAGGTAAACACATAATTAAAAAACGTTCTCTAACTCTCAATGAATCGTTCTGAATTAATAACTTCGTTTTGTGGGTTAACATTTTATTGCTTATCTGCGTCCAATTTCGAGATAGTAAAAAGTAGCCTGTTTCCTTTTCTGTACCCTGTTAACGTATATCGCAAAATATCACGACGATCGGTTGAGTAACAAACAAACTCACGTTCGCATTTATAATATTAAGTTAGAATAGGGCAGACGTTCGGTAACACAGTAGATACTCGTCGTGAACATCGTCTGGCAGTGGCAGACTCGTACAACGAGTGCTCCCTCCTCACTGGAGTGGACTTCCACAATTAGGTACTCGGTATGCGCACGTTCAACATGAAAATGCATTCGTGTCGCTGCTGTAGACAGCTCGTTGTTATTTATTTTTTTTATGGCAATGGGCATGTTGACTAATTTTTTTTTTAGTCCGTCTTGTAGATTATTAAAAAATATTGGACACGTATTTTTTCTTTTTTTACGTAATCAAAAAATAACGGCGATATATTGAGTTGAAATTTCGCGTGACGTCACTATTCTGACAGTTTGTATGGCGGTTTTAGCGGCTAGTGACGTCACGACCTCCTCACCCTAAATTTTAATGCGCTTTATCTTTGTATATTTTAATTTATTTGAAAAAGCAAAAAATACGTGTCTTATGTTTTTTTATTTTCTAACTGACGGACTAATTAGAATTTTGATTATTAAAAGTAGTCAACATCCCTATTGTCATTAATGACATTGTTGCCAGTGTCACGTTAATTTGAAAATAGAATTTAACATGATCGAGCGAAAACTTTGGGCGTTTAATTTCTATTTATAAGCATACTAGCTGTTCCCCGCGGTTTTGGCTGCGTTATCTTCGGAGATCCCGCGGGGATTCCGAGATAAAAGTACTTAGGTACTACTTTATATTTTTTTCTGTACCCTTGAGGCAGTATGCAAAATTTAATGTAGTTTCTTCCGCGTTAATTTCAGAGTTCCCGTGGGAATTCCGGGATAAAAAGTAGCCTATGTCCTTCTCTGTACCCCTGACGATGTGTAGGTATGCCAAATTTCGTGGTGATCGTTTTAGCCGTTTAGCCGTGAAAGCGTAGTTAACAAACAAACAAACTCACTTTCGCATTTATATTATAAAGTAAGGATTATTAAAATTATTTTTGCCATTCTAATTATATAAAAACATCTGAAACCCTCATGAAATGTTAAAGACGGAAAAGATAACGAATTAATTAATATTTTCACATATTTTTTCTTCAAAACAAAAGTAGGTATGTATACAATAAGTACGTATCTCTAATTGGGTCCATTAGGCACGCAGATAACTCGACGAAAATGAGCGAATGAGGGTGTAATCGAGAGAGGGAATACACCGCGAAATTGTCCGCGTTGAAATTGGCGACGTTGAAATTCGTGCAGTATATTTTTTCTTTTTCTTTTTTCACGCGATTGTGTCGTTATTATGAACGAGCGAGCGAGCCATTAGGTAGGTACGTCCGCTTTGTTATTTGCGTATAAAACACTCACTAGATACGTCGTTTTATTCGGTTCTATGTATTATAATGTCTCTCTTTTGTACACACGCGGCATAAGCCACTTGTTTGTTTTCGTTGTCATTGCACAATCCATCGAGATTTCCTTTTTCCGTCTATACTAATCTATACATGTAGAATGCTTGGTCCTGAATGACTGCCTGACGGATCAACGCACCGTAAAAACCGCTGATCGTAGAGATTCTAAACTTGGAGGGTGTGTTTTTTGTATGACGTAGGCATCCGATAAAGAAAGATTTTCTGAAATTATACCCCTAAAGGAGTGCAAATGGGGGGCAAGTTTATATTGAATTGAATTGAAAGATCTTCATTTGACACAACACATATATGGAACAATTCCGCGGGAACTCCAAAATTATCGCGGGTGAAACCGCGCGGGGCAGCTGGTCTTGTATATAAAAATGAATTTCTGTTCGTTTGTCTCGCTCAAACTCGATAACGGCTGGACCAATTTGGCTAGTTGTGATCTTGACATATTTGTGAAAGTAAGGGTAGGTTTAGACGGTGAGATTCAGAGTACCTGCGGGAATCCCGAAACTCACGCGGGTGAAACCGCGGGGCACAGCTAGTCTATACTATAATATTATAAAGAGGAAAGGTTTGATTTTTTGTTTGTTTGTTCCCTACGATTTAACTCAAAACCGCTGGACCGATTTCAAAAATTCTTTCACCATTAAAATGCTACATTATCCCTGAGTAACATAGGTTATAATTTAACCCGGAATTCCCGCGGTAACTCTGAAATAACCGTGGTTGAAATCGAGGGGGAACAGCCAATAAAATATACAAGGTGTATATAAGTATAAGTTAAACGAGAGACTTACTCGTACAGGGTGTTCTCGTCTCAAATTATTTTGACGTAGAAAACATTATTTACGATTTACTTATTTATTTTTTATTTATTTATTTAACCAAAAACAAAAAAGTAACATGGTGTTGATACACAAGTTGGGTACTAATAATTAGGTACTAAACTAATAATGCTTATTCAAATTTCTTAAGTATATCTATCTTTATACTATATAGTACCAATCCAAATGTGATCCTATCTACATCGCATCCTTAAAACAATTGAGTTTGTAGTTGCCGACGCTTTGACGGATCCTACCCTAAATGTCATTCAACGCCCCTTTCCTTTGTCGCTGGCGTGTCAAGAAATCTAATGTTAAGTTCCTTCAACCGCGTGAAATTAATTAATCATTTTTATTCTAACATCTAGCATTGAGAGCTATCTCACATATTTAATCTAAATATATAAAAGGCAAACCTGACTGACTCATCTATATACCTAAGCTACGCACTGCCGAAACTACTACGAACGGATTTCGCTGAAATTTGGCATACAAATAGTTGTAATGACGTAGCCATCCGCTACGAAAGGATTTTTGAAAATTCGCCCCCTAAGGGGGTGAAAAAGGGGTTAGCGCTATTTTTCTGATTGTTCATAAAGTGTTATATCTATTTGCAGAGTCAGCTCTGGGACGAGCTCGAGCTAGAGGACGCCACCTTCGCGGAGAGTGGCATCAACAACGCGAACCACAGCTTCCAAGTGAGTCCACCTTCCGTCCTAGTGTCCTTGGGTGAGGGGTGATGTGCGAACTGCTTAGTCCTCACTAACTAACTACCAAGGTCCTTATTCACTATGACCATAACACGCCGCTTTAAGATAAGACGCCGCAAAAACTGTCTTTCCCTCGTAATCAAAGAAGTTTAACTCCAAAAAAATACATTTACAACGTCTCTTATGGCATAAAGAATAGTAATTTCTAATATTATGGCATCTGAACGTTTGTAAATGCGTTTTTGGGACGCGCGTTATGGGCAAGGAATGTTGTTGGTCATAGTGAACAAGGGCCCTGATGCCTGCAGCTCCGTTCTAGTCATCTTATCTCGTAAACCGATTCTGATAAAATAATTTTTGTAAACCTCCCGAAAGAAATTTGGAAAATGACAGTGCACGAGCCTCTCCAGCTAGCATTTAACACTTTGAGGTGTTAGATAAGACTTTAAGCTTGAGGTAAAGTATTATTTAATCTATACTTCTATACTAATATTATAAGAAAGATTTTATTTGTTGTTTGTTTGTTTGTTACGATGTAACTCAAAACTACTGGAGCGATTTCAAAAATTTTTCACTGTTAGAAAGCGACATTATCTCTGAGTAAGTACCTACTAAGTAGTAACATAGGCTCATATATTACGGATTAATCTGCTTTTGCATACTACTAGTTGTCAGGGGTACAGAGGAGGAGTTAAGTTACTTTATGTTCCGGAATTGCCGCGGGAACTCCGAAATTAACGCGGGTGAAACCGCAGGGAACAGCTAGTACTATAATATAGGCAACAGCAGAGCCTTAGGTGTTGTATGCGCAAAATTATGGAGCTGAGTGACGTAAAAAAGAAAATGAAATACCTAACTACTAGGTACAATATAACCATGGGCAATAAACACATATTTTATTTTAAAAATAGAACGTGAAATAGAGAAGAGAAAAAATTTCAGCATACGAAAAATTATATAAAAGAAAGGAGAATTTCATATTCACATGCCGCCGCCTCAGTAATTCCTAATCTAATTTACAGTATATATATACACATACACCCAGGGCCGTCTTTAACTTATTGGGGGCCCTGGGCATATTAGGATAATGGGGCCCCTACATGGCCCCTATGACTTTGACAGAACACTATTTTGTTAGAATAGACAAAGAAAGTATAGATAAACAAGGTTAAATACCTAACTTTTGGGCGAGATTAGAATAGCTTCGCGCATGTAAAAGCTAGTAAGTTGGTATTGTAGTCAGTAATTTAGGTTCGATTTCTTCGAATTATATAAGTTTTTTGGTAATAAATATCGGTTATCGTTTGGTGATCTGACAGGAACTAGGGATTTTGTATTGGATCTAAGGGGGGCCCTTTTGATCGCGGGGCCCTGCTCCCTTTCCTCCTTTTATTTTGTCTTGAATACCATTCGGTTATATCCTTACATAAGTCAATATTAAATATAATCAGATAAGATTTTCGGTTCCCTTTGACACGGAGATTTTGAGAAAATGGCTTCAAAGTAATTGTTTATTTTTTTTTTCAAGAAATTCACGAAACAAGGCCAAGCAACACAAACGTAATGGGATTTCTGTCAAATTGGCCAGTTTCAATTTAGAGTTCTTATTGTTTTATAAGGAGTACATGGGGGTACAAAATAGAATGGAACATTTATTTTTAAAAATTTTGGAACGTTATAAATTATAAATATTTATTATTCGATACCTATATTTTTTATTGTTCTCTAAATAAAAACAGGTTAAGGAAATGCGTTTTTTTTTGGTATTTTTGCCTCTTTTAAAAACGGACTCAGTTATGGAAAAAAATTCATTCTAACCACGTGTACCACGACACTTGGGTACGCTTTTTTTTTCTAAATGTTTTAATTATTAAGTGTATTAAAATGTGCAAAGAAAATGCAAAATTTGTATGTTTATTTATATTTTATACTTATCAGAATAAACACATTTTCGCTCCGCTTGAGGCTGATTGAATCAGTGACAGTTCGTTTGTTGTGTCTCAAACTTCGAAACAGTGTTCACGAGCGAGCGAATTGGAAAATATGTGTCTTCTGAACCTGACTGCGACGTCGTTTTTTTTTTCTCATTTGAGAATTTCACCCGCTCAAACAAAAATAACTCAGTTATTAAAATAGAACCTTAAATATTATGCCAGTTTCTTATAATTTAACTAGCTGTGCCTCGAGGTTTCATCCGCGCGGGTTTCTGAATTCTTGCAGAAACTCCAAACTTAATTTATTCTTCTTCTCCTTATAATAACAAACACAACAAAAAAAGAATAAGCGAAATAGGTCCAGCCGTTCACACGTGATGCCGTGACTAAGGGAAATGGGAATTCATTTTTATATATTATAGGTATAGATATTATAGATAATAATACACAATTACCTGGGTACATACTACATATTAAGAAATGTGTGTGTGTGGTATGTGCAGACCCCTCTTTCCCAGTGGGCACTTTAGGCAAGTGCCCAGGGACGGACGGATAGGACGATATCTGGGAAATAGCTGGTGTTACTTAGATGAGGCTGACCCATAATCTAAGAGTGTGGCAAGCTGTGTAGGGGAGACCACTGAGCAAATACGTCGATCACTACGTCTTAAGAGTCGGAACTTTCATATTATACTAATCGCTGAACCAATTTATGAAAGCATTTTGCGCCAACCTTAACCTTAGCAATGTAAGACGCGGTCAGGGGGATTTGGTTAGGTAGGTATTCCGAAGTTGGTAAGGAAGTTATTGCATAGATCCATAATAACTTTTGCTTCAAAACAGTCTCGATGGGCTGGGGGAGACCTTTGCGGGAACGCAAGAAAATCTTAGTACCGGTGTCTAGTAAAATTAATGTATTAAGCTTAATTAATTAATTTCTTTTTAAACTGTTAATAAGTTACAGTAATATTTATGTTTTGTAAAATTGTCGAATAAAGGCCATTATGATATATTATTATAGTTGTGCCCCGCGGTTTCATCCGCGTTAATTCCCGCGGGAATTCCGGGATAAAAAGTACCCTATGTGTTAATCTGATGTATAAGCTATATTATAGTAAAGTTTCATTTAAATCCATCCAGTAGTTTTTGCGTGAATGAGTAACAAACATCCATCCATCCATCCATACATTCTTACAAACTTTCGCGTTTATAATATTAAGTAGGATAAAAGCAAGAAATAGGTACCTTGGTGTCTAGTATTTATTTACTATCTAACTGACGGACTAAATACAATTTTGTTTTTATATACTCTGTCGTCACGCCCATTGCCGAGCTTCGCGAACTCTTGGCGTGTTAACCTCAAATCGGTGGCGCGCGAATCGCGCACGGCTGAGATTAGTAAAGTTTAGCCGCCGCGCCGAGTCTCGAGCCGTGGGCCGCGTTCAAACTTGCTAATGCTCTGTGCGACCATAAACAAACAACGTTTGCACGCGTGTTCTAACCTGTGAACGCCCGTCGAACGTGACATATCGCATAAACACTTCGTTGAGTCGGTCGCGCTGTAAAAAAAAATGCAGTCGAACATAAATAACTTTATCCTTTTTTAAGTCTGTAAAAACTATTATAATAATAGATATTGGTACTCGCACATGTATTTACCTACCTATAGGCTTACTTGGCTCTTATTCACTGTTCCTCGCTGTTTCACCCGCGTTCATCTCAGAGTTCCCGAGGTAATACGGCGATGAAAGTACTCTGTGTCCTCCTTTGTACCCCTGAAAATATTTATGCATAATTTGATGATCCGTTGAGTAATTAAGGCGTGAGAGCCAAACAAACAAACTCACATTATTAGTAGGGCTTTATGTTATTTATACCTATTTATTAAGGATGACCAACAACCTTCCTTGCTCATAACAAAAACAATCCTAAGCGCATCAGATTATGTAAGTTTTGTTGCTATCATATTTCAGTTTCAATCAGAAAAATAGTGAGTTTGTGATTAATTTTATTAATCATCAATCATCATGTTTAGGCAGCTTCAACTTTTGAAGTATGTTTATTTTGGTTGATTGCTAGACAATGTAGGCGTGAAAACGAGCATATTATAATCACAAAACCTCCATGTTTTTGATTGCAACTGAAAAATGATAGGAACAAAAGTTAGGAACATAATAGCCCCTCAGATGCCAAAATATTAGAAATTAATATTCTGTATGCCATAACACACGTAGCAAATGTATTTTTTTTTCTTCAGTGAAACTTCTTTGAGCACGAGGAAAAGGCAATTTTTGTGGCACGTTATTTTAACGTGACGTGCTATATTATGGTCATAGTGAATAAGAGCATTATTTATGAAACTCAGTTAGCATGGCGGCCGGAGGGTTTTTTGTATTTAGGTATATACGAATGTGTATCTCTTTGCACGTACTCGACTCTTTACTTACCTACTCGATTAAATATTAAATAGCTTGAATAATATATTGTCATACCTTTGGTGTACACATGACCCTTGTCAGACATGCGGTATGAGGGGCGGGTGCAGTTTTCGCCAAGATAATGCTGAAGGCCTCTGGTGCTTGCTTGGTGGCTACTGGCTGTAGCTTTTCCCATGGTTTACGCTTTAACGCCTTAGGTAACTACTCAAACCGATTATCATGAAATTTTGTATAACACGTGTTGATGAATTAACCAAAAACCTGATACACCCCATTTAAAAAAAATAAACAATAATGTGACTAAAATATAAATTATGTCGAAAAAATTAATAGTTTAATAGTTATTCAACATTAGTTTTGGAGGTGACCTATCTACGAAATTTCAAGCGCTACGTCCGTGCCTACGTGTCAATGACCGATTCGATTTTTTTGCTACGGGCGGCGTACGCGCCAAATATTGCATCATAAATTATTTAGACATGGGCTAGTAAAAGTGAAAAAATATAACCTATAACCTATATTAAAACAAAGTGCGATCGATTCGGAAGTCGATTCTGAGCAAACTACATACTTTCTAGTTTTCAGTTAATTCATTAACACATCATCAGTGGTACAGAAATAGACATACTTAACATTATTATGGTATACTGTTGTTACGGAATTTGGGAACTCTGAAATTAAAGCGGGCAAACTCGGGTGGGTCTATATTAATACAAACATCAAGAACGGAATTAAACCTCAAAGGAAGTTAAGTTTGAAGTGTCAAGAAATACGGGTTACAGTCACGAGTCACGACCGATTGACAATTTCCACTGGCGGTTACTGTTGACTTCTCACAGGAAGTAGGAAAATGGAACGTCTGAAAGCGACACGACAACACTGCAGCCTTTGCTGAACAAAGCTATTACTTAGCGATCGGAAATACAGCTGAAATTGAAATGTGCACGACGACGACGTTCCGGGTAGTGTTTCCATTCGTTTAATTTTTCCCCAAATCTAGGATAAATACCAAATAATACTTCGAAACTGTGGCCAAATATTAAATAAATAAATAAATAATCCACATCACAACACACAGATCTACTTGATCCCACAGTAAGCTATTATTAGCTTGTGCCGTGGAAACCAAGCAAACGTGGTATATACTACATAGAATTACTTATATATTATACTATAGATATATAAACACACCCAGACTGGAAAATGGAACCCTGTGTTCATCACACAAAGACCACCCCCACCGGGAATCGAACCCGGAACCCCTTGATTAGCGGGCAGGCATGGTGACCTCTGCGCCAATCGGGTCGTCAAATATTGGTGTTTAAACGCGTTTTTTATGGGAACTGAGTCAATTTCAGTGTCCATGACTTGGCATCCTAACTAATCCTTACTATCCTTACTTATACTAATATTATATAATTGCGAAAGTGAGTTTGTTTGTTTGTTACGCTTTCACGGCTGAACGGCTCAGCCGATCACTATAAATTTTGGTACAGAGAAGGACATCTAGGCTACTTACTTTTTATCCAAGAATTCCCACGAGAATTTCGAAACTAACGTGGAAGAAACTACCTTAAATTTTGCATACTTCCTACATGTTGTCAAGGGTAGGTACAGAAAAATATACATATATTGTAGTAAGTACTTTTATCTCGGAATAGCCGCGGGATCTACGAAACAAACGCAAGTGAAACCGTGGGGAACAGCTAGTTAGGTATTAATGTTAAAGTGAATTTCAAATCAAATCAAATATACTTTATTGCACACACATTAGAAGACACGATATTTACAAAAAACATTATTTATTTTTATTTGTTTGTTTGTTACGCTTTCACTCCTTAACGACTCAACCGATCATCACAAAACTTTGCATACACCTTGTCAGGGGTACATAAAAGGATATGGGGTACTCTCATCCCGGAATCTCCGCCGGATCTCCGAGGATTGACAAATGAAAGAAAAAAGAAAGCCGGTCTATTCAAAGGACTTTAACAACCGTGAACACGTACGTTTTACGATGTTGTTAGACACGTACAGTCAGCAGCAGAAATATGTGACCTGACAAAAGGAATCCATAACTGCGCGACTCCTTATACACTCCTACTTCTCCTCCTCGCACAACGACTCTGTTTTTCCAAACCGATGCGACCTGAGAACCATACCGTATAATCTATTGCTCGTTACGGCTTATTGTTCTCACATAATTAATTGCGAATTGAGTCGTTACTAATATTGTATTATAACTTTAAACTGTCAGCGTGCTACCGGAGAGTTTGTTGCGCCGCTTCTTCCCTTCAGCCATAGCACTAGGAAGCAGTGAAGGGTGGATATTTTATGGGTGCTGTCATTATAAATGTAACTTTATTGACGTCAAGAAGAGCCACATTATTATATGGGCCAAATTTGAATAAATGATTTGACTTTGAATTTGAACTTTCAAGAAAAGAGCCTACTCATTCCCTGAAGGTCAACAGCGTAGCTGCATGCTTCTGGTTCTGGTGTTGCGGATGTCTATGGGTGGCGGTAATCGTTTACCATCAGGGTCCTTATTCACTATGACCATAATACGTTATGATAATGCGCCACCAAAATTGTTTTTTCCTCGTACCTACTCAAAGAAGTTTCACTTCACAAAACAACGTGTCTCATGACACAAATCTGATTTGATTTGAATATTAATTTTATAGTGAATAAAGGCCCAGGTCTAGGTCCACTTGCCCGTTTGCCCCGTTCTGCAAAAATCTACATATATAATGAATAAAATTCAAGCTTCTGTTTGTAATTTAAAATTAACAGCTTTTCACTAAATTAGGTATACACGGTACTAACATCAAAAAATCAATTAAAAAAAAAAAATTCTCTGTCAGTCTGTCTGTCTGTTCTGGGTAATCTCTGAAACGGCTGGACCGATTTCAACGGGACTTTCGCTGGCAGATAGCTGATGTTATTAGCAGTAACTGAGGCTGCTTTTTATCCCGGAATTCCCGCGGGATCTCTGAAATTAACGTGGGTGAAACTGCGGGGCACAGCTAGTAAAAAATATATTGCTGCTACTGACTGTATAGAGCTCGAAGAAAGCGCTACAAAAGAGAAATGGCTCTATCAGGGCGACATTAGTCGGATGCGGGTGCCGCATGCCGCCCGCGCCCCGCAACCGCACGCGTTCACTGTTAAGTGGAGAAACGGTGGGATGTAGGTACTCGTAAATATCATTATCTCTCCTTTTGCACGTTGTTTAGTTACGTATATTATACGTGTCGTCGCCATCTTATAATATTTTTTTTTTGTTAGGTCCTAGCTGTGTCCCGCAGTTTGGCCCGCGTCAATTTCAGAGTTTTCGCGAGAATGCTAGGTTAAAAAGTGCCCTATGTCCCTTTGTAACATTAGTTAGGATTCATAATGTTAGTTACCGCCGCACTCAGAGTCGACTTTAATGATTACTTAGTTAAATATAGATTTTTAAAACAAAACTGCCGCAATCAGACAAGTTTAATAAAATAATGTTAATTGGCATTTAACTAATTAAGTTACATCTTATAAAATGCCAATTAACATTAATTCACTGAACGTTTCTGATTGCGGCAGTTTTGTTCTAAAAATCTATACTTAACTAAGTTATCATTAAAGTCGACTCTGAGTGCGGCGGTTAGAGCATTTATAATATTAATTAGGATTAGTTAATAATAAATACACACACGATTTATTTATTCATTGATTCAATATTAAACTTTTATTATGTAAATCAAGCTGACCGCTGACGTAATCTAAACTGCAATTGCATATTACATATGGACGCAGATAAGCAATAACATGTTAACCCACAAAATTAAGTTATCTATTCAGAGCGATTTATTGAGAGTTAGGGAACGTTTTTTAATTATGTGTTTACCTTATTACATTGTTTAAGTATGTAACTAAATATTGAACATAATAAATGTTGTCAGAAAATGACGCTATAATTTTAAAACACGATTTACTCAAAGTTTCTCCAGTGTGGGTTAACACACTATTGCTTATCTATGTCCATATTACAATAGGCATGTCTCCGGCTTATGAAAATCAAAATTTCGAATCAGTCTATCAATCTATCAAATAAGTATCTAATTGTTGCCATGATAATAAGAAAACATAGAGAAATAATTAAAATAGGCAACAAAGGGCGGCCTTATTGCTAAAAAGCAATTTCTTCCAGGCAACCGTAACTATAATTATGAATAGAATTAATCCGTCAGTTAGAAAATAAAAAAAATGCGTAAGTGTCTATGAGGCCGTGACGGAAAATGAATCTGTGCCGTGAGATAAGGAACTACGTTCGAAAAATAATAGACACGTATATGTTTTGCTTTTTTTTCAAAGTAATGAAATATATATAGATAAAACGCATTAAATTTTAGGAATGGGGGCTCGTGACGTCATTAACCGGTATAAGCCCCGTATAAACTGTACCGGATAGTGACGTCACGCGACTTTTCGTCTTTCCACTCAAAACCTCTTATTTTTTGAGTTAGTACGTAAAACTAAAATTTAGTCAACTAGCCTATTGCATCCAAGAGCACCTGATCCGTGGATTCAAACACTTGCACGTAACTCGTAGTCTTGGATGAGGAATTGGAAGACTAGGCAGTTAATTTGTTCTACTCGTAATAAGAACGCGCTTGAGGTCATTAACTTGCGGTAATCGTAGACGTCATTTGTTCTAATGATGCTGGACCGGTTGTGGTTGCGCTACTTGAGAATGAAATGACGTCGAAGTCACATCTGAGATCTGTATAAGTGGTATCTACTGTTTCAACTTCCAGTAAAACCAACCAGTAAAAACCCATCCGATTACGCTTACGTTAAAAAAACTAAAAATAAAAAGCTAAAAATAACAAAATACCGATTTAATCCAAAAGACAAAAACACACGTAATATTATTATTGGTTTGTGCTACCACTGATCGGTTTGAATTCGGTGACAAGCCCACTGGTGTCTGCCCACTTGGGTTGTTCTGCTCACAAAGAGCTGGTGGCGGGAGTCGACTTAGCCCATCTTCCCCCTCCATATTTGGCTTGTCACCGACTTCATACCGATCAGTGGTAGCACAAACCAATAATAATATTACGTGTGTTTTTGTCTTTTGGATTAAATCGGTATTTTGTTATTTTTAGCTTTTTATTTTTAGTTTTTTAGTTTTGTGTTTTTGGAAGTCGGTTTTAATTTTTTTGTTAAAAATTTGTTTATTTCTTGCTTTTTAGTGAGTCGGTTTGTAATTTATCTAAGTTACAATAGCCTAATGTCAACTACTCATAACCTTTTAAGAAATATTGCTTTTCCCGACGCAGGGACGTTAATTCTTGAGGAGTTCTCCTAGTACATCACCATCAGTTCCACTTCACCATATACATTGTGACGGGCATAAATTGTTTAGAAACCATATTAAAGTTAACGATTCGGAACTCGTGAAATACCCATTATTGAGTAGTTCCGATGACCATCTGTGGTCTTCATCATCAGTTCCTCTTCTTCAAATTTTGCTTTCCGAAAGCAAAGAAATGTTTTACTATAAAGAATACAAAAATCGCTATAAGTGTTCTCATAATTTTTGAAGAGTTCCCTCGATTACTCCAAGATCCCATCATCAGATCTCGACTTGGTGACAATGGAATCAATTTGGGAGTATCCCCTTTCAAACAAAAAAACAATTTTTGAAATCGCTTCAATCGGAACCCGTGAAATACGTATTATTTTTGAGTTGTTCCGATGACCACCTGTGGTCTTCATCATCAGTTCCACTTCTTCAAATTTTGCTTTCCGAAAGCAAATGAACGATTTACTATCAAAAATACCCAAATCGCTATAGGTGTGCCTATAATTTTTGAAGAGTTCCCTCGATTTCTCCAAGATCCCATCATCAGATCCCGATTTGGTGGCAATGGGACCTAATTGGGAGTATACCCTTTCAAACAAAAAAAGAATTATTCAAATCGGTCCAACCGTCTTCGAGTAATCGGTGAACATACATAAAAAAAAAAAAAAAAAAAAAAAAAACATACATACAATCGAACATAGAACCTCCTCCTTTTTGGAAGTCGGTTAAAAAAATAAATTCCTAAAGCTCAAATAATCTAAAAAACAGAATAGAATTTCAATGGGCATGTGGACAAATTTTTATTTTTTAGTCCGTCTTGTAGATTATTAAAAAATATTGGACACTATAGCTGTGTGTATAGGCCTTGAAATCAAACTATGGCGAATTTCTATAAGGATCGTTTACTCTCAGAAACACACAACAGTTAAATTAGTAGATAATTACTTATAGGTTACGTTAACAATTAGATGCGATTGTGTCGACGCTCGACCGTTGGCCTCGGGAGCGGAACTGGACGCGGCGTGTATCGCGAGCGGCGGGTAACTCTGAACTCTCTTAACTGGTGCGCCGGCGCGCCCTTAGGCGCGATGAGCGTCGACACGATACGGGTAGTGGTAGCGGGGTACGAGGGGTATCAGGTAGCTTGCCTGAATGGCTGCGCGCTATAACCTCCCCCTCCAAGTCACAAGAACGTCCCGGTTGTGACTTGGCCGGTCGACCACGACGACGTAGATGTAATATGGCAGGAGTTGAACCACAATAAGGGGTCAAGGCGCTGGCATGGTACTTCCCTTTAACAACCCCAGCACTATCAACGATAACGTAAGAAGTGGGGCTGACGACTTGTGCCACACGATAGGGACCCTCTCGCCTAGGCGCAAATTTGCTAGTAAAGCCTTTGCTCGCGTTACTGGGTAGGTGCGTCTCCACAAGGACTAGGTCTCCCTCTTTATAAGGTTTGATATCTCTCCGATGCCGATCACCCTGCGCCTTTCGGATGTCCTGTTGTCCTTCGATGCGTCGGTTTACGTCATGTACGATTCGCCCAAACTCCTTTAAATAGGGTGTAATCTGGGGTACAAAATTCTGTTGCGACACTATAACACGAAGATCGGTTTTAATCGCCATAGGAGAACGCATCTCCCGAGCAAATGTTAAAAAAGCAGCAGTTTCTCCCGTGCCCTGATTATGAGCGCTGTTGAGTGCGAAACGAACCATTGGAAGAGCAGATGGCCAACTTCGATGCTCCGGTCCAACGAGGATAGCAAGAAGCTGCTTTAGTTCGCGGTTTTTACGCTCAGCGGGATTAGCTTCCGGGTGATAAAATGGAATTAAGGCTTGTTGTACTCCCAGTATATACATAGCTTTCTGCATAACCGACGATACAAACTGAGTACCGTTATCTGATATTACTCGACGAGGCAAGCCATATCGCAAGAAAACTTCTTCTATAAGTGCTTTAGCACACGACTCCGCAGTTGCATCACGCAATGCGAATAATTCCACCCAACGACTAGCTGTATCTTCGACGAGGAAGATCCACTTCTCTCCCTTGTCACCTTCTGGAAGAGGTCCAAACAGATCAATCGCAAGCACCTCGAATCGTTGCTGCGGTACCGGGGTCTGAAGCAGTCCAGCAGGTTTCAGGTTTTTAGCTTTATACTTCTGACATAAATCACATGATTTGAGGTACTGAGCCACGTATGTTCTCATGTTTTTAAAGTAATAACGTTCCTTGATCTTCTTTAAGGTCCGTTCCAAACCTAAATGTCCAGAAGTAGGTGCATCATGGAGCTCCTTCATAAGCTCTGTCCGTAAATTCTCGGGGACAACTAACTGAGGTTCTTCAGACTCTGTATCGGGAATACAGCGATACAACACACCTTGAGACAGGTAGTATCCTCTTTCTGTCCAGCGTAAGGCTGCTTCGGGGTTGTCGGTGTCTTCAAAGTCCGAAATTATCTTTTGAATCTCCGAGTCATTCAGCTGAGATTTCCGGATATCCTCGGGGCTCATCCGAGGCAAGTCGACGATAACCGGGCAAATATTGCACGGACTAGAACCTTTCTCAGGTTCGTCGACCACTGGGCGACTGAGTGTATCGGCGACCACATTAGCTCTACCCGGTGTATACTCTATGTTCAAGTCGTAGGACTGTATCTTCATAGCCCAACGAGCTAATCGGCCACTGGGTGTTTTCAGACTCAAAAGCCACTTTAAAGGCTGGTGATCGGTAGCAACTTTGATCTTGGCTCCTTCGACGTACCCACGGAATTTGTCTAGAGCCCAAACTACAGCCAAGGCTTCCCGCTCGGTGGTGTGGTAATTCCGTTCAGCAGGTAACAGAAGCCGGCTGGCATACTCTATTGGCCTTTCTTCGTGAGGCGTAGCACCTTGCATCAAAACCGCGCCCAGCGCATATGCACTGGCATCTGTTCGCAGTATAAAAGGTTCCTCGAAGTTTGGCTGCCGCAGAATGGGACTAGAGGAGAGTCGCAGCTTGAGTTCTTCAAAAGATTCTCGCTCCTCCTCCCCCCATTGCCAACGTCGCCCTTTCTTCGTCAAATCCGTCAAAGGTCGCGCAATCTGCGAAAATTGGGGAATGAATTTTCGAAACCAGGCGCTAGTCTGTAGGAAGGTCTTCAGTTCCTTTAAGTTTGTTGGAGGTTTCATATCCATGACCGCTTTCACCTTCGTTGAATCAGGCTCGATACCTCGAGACGAGACAACATGTCCAAGGTACGTCACCTTGTCTCTTGCGAAGATACACTTGCTTCGGTTTGCCTTCAAATTGAATAAGCGGAGACGTTCGAAAACCTGTTGAAGATCCTTTAGATGAATATCTAGATTTGGTGATATTACAAGCAGGTCATCAAGATATGCAAGGACGCAGACGTCCTTTAGTCCCGATCTCATCCTGTCTATCATACGCTGAAAAGTTGCAGGGGCATTCTTAAGCCCAAACGGCATACGTTTCCATTGAAAGGTCCCAAAAGGCGTAGTAAATGCTGTTTTGTGACGATCCTCTGGCGCTACCATAGTCTGCCAATAACCTGACTTTAAATCAATGGTAGACATCACACAGTTGGCTTTCGTACTGCACAGCAAATCATCGATTACCGGAAGTGGGTATTTATCCGTTCGTGTGACGCTATTAAGTTTTCGGTAATCAACGCAAAACCTAATCTCACCATTCTTCTTTGGGATCAATACCACAGGTGCAGCCCACTCTGACTCAGCTTCCTCGATGATGTTCTCTTCTAACATTTTATCTATTTCCTTTCGTATGATCTCCTTTTTTGCTGGTGTGACGCGGTATGGCGGATTCGCAATCGGTGCGGCGTCTCCTGTATCGATTCGGTGCACTGCGAAGTGGGTAGGTTCTCCCCCTGGAGCGAAAATGTCTTCATAGACATTCAGGAGTTCTGACAATTTTCCCCGTTCATCCAACTTCAAATGAGTCCCTTCATCATCCCGAAGATTGACTGACGAACAGGCAAGCGGGTTAAGTGACCTGCTTTCGAATTCAATCAGTTCAGGCACTCTATCATGTCGCACAAACCATACCCCAGAATCAAAGTCTAAAACCATGCCAACGTCTTGAATAAAGTTCATTCCTAATAAACTTTCTGTGGCATTTGGCAACATCAGGAAACTAACTGGAAACGATACCCCTCGGACCGTTACATTAACATAAGCTACATCGACATTTTCCGCACAAGACCGTCCGTCTGCATACTTAAGATTAGTATATACACTGTTAAATTTATGTCCGTTCTTAACTAAATGAGACCTTAAACTAACACTCCCTATGCAATGCTTAGCACCCGTATCAATCAGTACACTTCCTATTTCATCGTATATCCCTACTTTTAATACAGGGCGCACGCGAGCGTCGATGCTATCACAACTCGCGGACACAGATTGAAATGCGACAGAAGCGGTACTCGTTTTGTCCACTTTACACGTAGGACAGTTTGATCGAATAACACCAGGTGCTCCGCATCCAAAACACGTAACAGAAGACTCTCGAGGTACTTCCTCAGCAGGAATCTCCGTGTTGGCCTTCTTTGACTTATTAAGTCGCGGACAATCATCTTTGATGTGACCGTACTGTTTACAATATGTACAATGAGGTCGGAACTTTCTTGTAGCATAAGTAGTCCTGACCGACGTTTGCAAAGACTCCCTGAGAGATGAAGACGGCAACGCCCGTTTAGTATCAATAGTTGGTTTGGGGCGATGCTCATTTAATATGTCCTCAACGCGACGCGTTTCTATTAAAAGTTCTGCGAAGGTGCTAAAGCAGGAGCGCGGAACTTTCTCTCGAAGTCGACGATTTAACAATCCATACGTCATGTCTAATTGTACAGTCTCCGTGAGAGAGAGCGGTGGAAGCTGGGCGAAGAGCGCTCTGAGACGGCACACAAACAAATCCGTCGCTTCGTCCACTCCTTGCTCTCGTTCAAATATATTTCTATATATTCTATGCGGCGGTAATCGTGGCCCAAATGTTTGCTTCAATGCATCTACAGCAGCTTGCCAGGACGGGGTCGTATCCTTGACGCCTTGCCACCACGTAGCGGCCAAACCCGTCAGCAACATAGATAGCCCACGTAGCGCGTTGTTGTCATCAACGCAAACACATTCTTTAAAAGTTTGAACAGCGTCGATAAAAGCCTCAACATTGCTAGACTTTTCCCCATCAAATCGCGCTGTACATTTGGCAAAATTTCCAGAATGAGTGGTAGGTACAGGTGTACTTACAGGATCGCTGCGACTTAGACTGTTTATCAGTAGTAGAAGTTGGTCAGTAGTCATTACAATTGGCGCAGCGGCAGTAGCAGCAGCAGTGAATTGAGAGTCCACCGAAGAGCCGGGCGCAGCAGCGGCGGCGACGGCGGCGTGCGGAGCGGTCACACGCACACCCACCGTAGGTATCGTCACGTCCTCAGACGAAACGCCAGCGGAAGCCGGGCTCGCGGCGCGCGATCTCGTTAGCACCATCGTAACTGTCAAAACTACTCAAAACGATACCAAAAAAAATACCCAAACGACACTAGGTACTTCGTTTCCCAACACTGAACAGGTAAGTTCGATCTAAATAATATATTATATTGAGTCCAGAGTCCGAAGTTCAAAACACGTTTACGAATCGCTACTAATAACCAAAAAAAATCACGAATCAATCACATAAAAGTCATATGAACACAGTTAGAGATTTAAAATCCTGTGTAAATAAACACGCGCGTGGTCCGTACCTACTAAATTACGTAGTAACAGTACTCGATAGGTACACTTAGAGACAGGAACACGAACAAAGCGAGCCAAGCAATGCGTCACGACCCTTATGCAGGTATAAAATCTAACACAATCGTTGTGTATGCTGTGTCGCTTGTTTAGGTACAAAGTCCAACCGATCGCTGTGTAGTTGCGTCGCTTGTTTAGGTACAAAGTCTAACACGCTTCGCAACACAGCGGGGCACCAGTGAGAACAATGATGCTTATACCAGACGAACTTGGCGTGGGGCAGAGGGAATGCACGCTTCCAGAAAGTTCACTACCGATGAACACCTATGGAAGCGATACGTGAGCACACAATACACAAGTTCTGCACTGTTCGTAAGGTTCAAGGTTAGGTACACTAGGGAAGTTTAGCACTGAATTTACACTGTAATAGTTCTGTTCTGCTTCACGTCGGGCTGCCAGTTATAGCTGTGTGTATAGGCCTTGAAATCAAACTATGGCGAATTTCTATAAGGATCGTTTACTCTCAGAAACACACAACAGTTAAATTAGTAGATAATTACTTATAGGTTACGTTAACAATTAGATGCGATTGTGTCGACGCTCGACCGTTGGCCTCGGGAGCGGAACTGGACGCGGCGTGTATCGCGAGCGGCGGGTAACTCTGAACTCTCTTAACTGGTGCGCCGGCGCGCCCTTAGGCGCGATGAGCGTCGACACGATACGGGTAGTGGTAGCGGGGTACGAGGGGTATCAGGTAGCTTGCCTGAATGGCTGCGCGCTATAACACGTATTTTTTCTTTTTTACGTAATCAAAAAATAACGGCGATATATTGAGTTGAAATTTCGCGTGAGGTCACTATTATGACAGTTTGTATGGCGGGTTTAGCGGTTAGTGACGTCACGAGCCCCTCACCCGTAACTTAAATTTTCTTTTTTATTTTATTCATAAAACCAACAGCGTCAACAAAGATTACAATATAATACAATACACAAGTGTAAGGCCAATTATAGGTCTTATCTATCAAACAGTACCATTTATAATAACAGCAGTCAGATGTGGTGCAGAGTTACAAAGACAAGTGAGATGATGAGATGAGATTTATTCATAACAGGCATATGTGAGATATTTATATTAATACTACGCCATATAGTAGGTACATATTACGTAGAGGCAAAGTATTATAATATCTATGTGAATTTGTAACGTTGCAGGGGGCAAGCTTAGGTTCAACTAAACCGATATTGGAAATTCCTTCACTAATAGGAAGCCAGTTGCCTTGAGAAACATAGGGTACCTTTTATCTCGAGCCTCTTGCGAGAACTCCGAACCACCGAGGCTGAATCTACGGGAGACAGCTGTATGCAAAAATAAGATAGAAGATTCTGACCAGGGTTGACAGAAATAATCCGATAAACCACTACAACAAAGCAGCATACCCAGCAATCAGATACTCATGAATCCTATCTCGCCTGCGCGCGTGTACAATAAGATCAGCGTCAGTGTCAGTATCAGTATCTGTAGCCCTACGACCAAGTCTTGGGATCGGAAGCTGTTGAGACAGCTTCCACTACTTAGATAACTTACAAAGGAATAAGGGGCATATGTGATGCGAGCGTACCTATACCTATATGAATGTCCATCCGCACGCATATAACACAAGGGTGACACACACGGGGTATAACACACGCTATAGATGAGTGCATATGAAGCAAAACCAATGGGATTTAACTACTGTTTAGGTCCTAACAGTCTGGTTAGGATCGAATAAAAATAGGGATGTGGACTACTTTTGAAAATCAAAATTCTAATTAGTCCGTCAGTTAGAAAATAAAAAAACAATAGACACGTATTTCTTGCTTTTTCAAATAAATTAAAATATACAGAGATAAAGCGCATTAAAGTTTAGGGTGGGGGCTCGAAATTTCAACCCAATGTATCGCCTTTAATTTTTGATTACGTAAAAAAAGAAAAAAATACGTGTCCAATATTTTTTATTAGTCTACAAGACGGACTAAAAAAAATTTTTGTCAACACGCTCATTATAAGGGTGCCATAACAAACAGTAAGGTTATATACGTTAAAAATTAAACAGGGGTGTATGTATAACAGATCAAAAGCTGAAAAATTCTACAAAGCTTGCAAAGGTCGCGGCACTGCGTCGCTTCTGGGTCAATAAGGGCTCGTGTGACCCGCCCGGCGGCAGGTGAAGGGTTGAGACGAGCAGGTACCTAACGAGTGGGCGTAGAATTTATTTCATAACTAGCTGTTGTCCGCGGTTTCACCCGCGTTAATTTCAGGAATAAAAGTACCTACCCTGTGTCTTTTTAGTTCGTTTTAGTTCCTAGAATCTAGATGATCGGTTGGGTAGTCAAGACGTGAAAACGTAACAAATAAACATAGATACATAGGTGCGTTACATTCCAGGCAACCATGTCATTTTTTATTTATCACAAAGATTACCACGCTTAACGGCCGCACTCCGAGTCGTTTTAATGATTAGTTAATTTTATGTAAAGATTTTTAAAACTAACTGCCTAAGTTAACAAAGTTTAACTTAATTAGTAAAATGCTAATTAACATTAATTTTATGAACGTGTCTGATTGCGGAAGTTTTGTTTTAAAAATCTTTACTTAAAATTAAGTAATCATTCAAACGACTCTGAGTGCGGCCATTTGTTTTCTCTAGGGGGAATGTGAATCAAAGTTTACCATGCAATATTTTAGGAAATATGCGTAAAAACACACGTCTGTAATATACTTAGTTTCCCCTTCAACCTTCGTACTCGTATAACTATACATACAAGTTACAACTACGAGCGAACGTCCAATGCATTTGGTGCCAGTGCCACGGCAAGTTTGCGGCTTCACCACTCCCCGACTCTATTCATATTATGCATTTCGATTAACAGCGTGTCCTCGACCGGAACTGTTTTAGTTCGCACGTATCCGTTGCGAGTTGCGACCATGTTTCGACACGACGCTGTGCTTGCACACTCGAATGCTTTATAACAAAGCTTATATTATGTTAGCTTGCGATGTTAGTAGGTATGTAAGTTGTCTGCACTTTTCAACATTATTATTTGTATTTATTAACACGTTTATCCTTACTTATACTCTAAACTAGCTGTTCCCCGCGGTAATTGCGGAGTTCCTGCGGGAATTCCAGGATAAAAAATACCCTATGTCCTGCTCTGTATCCCTGACTACATGTATGCATTACTTCATGATAATCGGTCGAGCCGATAAGGCGTGAAAGCGTAATAGACAAACAAATAAATAAACAAACAAACTCACTATAATAAGTAAGGATTTTTTAAATAAAAGCAAAGAAATTTTGCATACACGTACGTTGTCAGGGATACACAGAAGGACATAGGGTACTTTTATCCCGAAATTCTCGTGGGATCTCCGATACTATCGCGGGTGAAACCGCGGGGAACAGCTAGTATAAATTATAAATGTGGTATCGAAAAGAAACTTTGCATTGTAAGTGTAGTTAGGATCATAAAACTATAATTTGATGTCTTAGAGCTGATCAGTGCTCTAGCTGATGAGCTAGACTCTAGTCTCCCCAGCGGCTGAACCGAATCTCACCAAATCCCGGATTCGAGCGTGTAAAACTTCGCTCATCAACAAGTGGATAAAACTCTAGTTTGTAATTAAACTAAGGGTCCAACTTGATTATAATACTATCAAAAAAGAAATGACGCCGTCGAATTCTTTATAATAATATCAAAGGGCTTTAACGACACTGTCAAATTCTTAGAATGAAGCCATTAATCAATTGTGTTTCATTCTACGAGACGATGAAGATGTTCCATCGCTCGGGACTGTCGAAAAGTTTTAGAGCCATGAGACAAGTTGAGCAAATTAGTACCGTAGGTATATCACATGGTGGAAATTTAAATTTTTGTTAAATGAAAAGTTGATAGTCCTTATAATAGTTTAATAGTCATCTATGTTCGTTATGGGCATGTGGACTAATTTTTTTTTAGTCCGTCTTGTAGATTATTATAAAATATTGGACACGTATTTTTCTTTTTTTACGTAATCAGAAAATAACCGCGATATATTGAGTTGAAATTTCGCGTGACGTCACTACGTCACGTTCTGACAGTTTGTATGACGGTTTTGCGGTTAGTGACGTCACGACCCCCTCACCCTAAACTTTAATGCGCTTTATCTCTGTATATTTTAATTTATTTGAAAAAGCAAAAAATACGTGTGTATTGTTTTTTTTTTATTTTCTAACTGACGGACTAATTAGAATTTTGATTTTATGGGACGATGCGGAGGGGTACCCTAACCGGGAAAAACGTCCGTAGATTTTTTAATTTATTTTTATCAATAAAAAAATCATAATAAAAAATGTACACCCGAATAATTATTTTCTTCATACCTCAAATAGAACTTAAAACTAATATTTTTATAATAAGGAACTTCGTTCCTATCCGGTGTCCCACGACACCACACTTTTTTTGCATTTCTTTCTGTAAATTTGGGTAGGTACTGAAATTTTTGTCTTTGTTACACTTAGGTACCTAGATTTCAGTTATTTTAATTAAATTTAAACACTCCAGTCACGTCGCGGGGCTGTTGGTTACAAAACTGTCGACTGTCATAAAAGCTAAAGTGGCGAATGTTGGCACGCATAATAATTTCATTGATTAACTTCATTAAATATACCTACGTTTGATGGGCATGTTGACTAATTTTTATTTTTTAGTCCGTCTTGTAGATTATTAAAAAATATTGGACTCGTATTTTTTCTTTTTTTACGTAATCAAAAAATAACGGCGACACGTTAACTTGAAATTTCGCGTGACGTCACTATTCTGACAGTTTGTATGGCGGTTTTGCGGTTAGTGACGTCACGACCTCCTCATCCTAAACTTTAATGCGCTTTATCTCTGTATATTTTAATTTATTGAAAAAAGCAAAAAATACGTGTCTATTGTTTTTTTATTTTCTAACTGACGGACTAATTAGAATTTTGATTTTCAATAGTAGTCAACATCCCTATTAATACAAGCACCAAAACATTTTGCATCTGATCGTCTTTAGGTACTGTTTAGGTTGACAATGACCACTTTCTTGAAACGACTACCGCTTTCCTATTTGCATCTGATCGTCTTTACCCTTTAGGTTGATAATGACTACTTTCCTAAAACCGACTACCCCTTTCCTAAAACATCCACATTTCTATAACGACCATTTTCCGCGTCAGTTTGGAATTTCCCTCGGTAACTTTTTGTATCCTTATAAAAAGTAGATAGGTATCTACTTTGTTCGAAAAACGAAATTTCTCGTCACTTGTATTGTCACTAGTCACTACTACTAATCCTACTAATATTATAAATGTGAAAGTGTGGATGTTTGTTACTCAATCACGCAAAAACGGCTGAACGGATTTGGATGAAATTTGGCATGCACGTTGTCAGGGGTACAGAGAAGGACATAGGGTACTTTTTATCCCAGAATTCCCACGGGAACTCCGAAATTACCGCGGTGAAACCGCGGGGCACAGCTAGTATTATATATATAACAAAGTACTCCGCCGTGTCTGTCAGTTTGTTCGCGATAAACTTTTCTATAGTGACGGCCTCCTACTGAACAATGAACGGATTTTCATGTAGTTTTCATCAATATAGATAGAATGATTCACGAGGAAGGTTCAGTTACCTATTAAATTCGTCAAGGTTTTGTGTAAATTGATTGAAATATAAAGATAATTTGGTGGAAGTGTCGGGAAAAGTCAAGGCGCCTATACGAGCTACGTTGTCAGGGGTGCAGAAAAGGACATAGGGCACTTTTTATCCCGGAATTCCCGCGGTAACTCCGAAATTAACGCGAGTGGGACCAATTAGTTATAAATAATTAATTCCCCGGTAATTATGTGTGTCTGTATAGTGTATACGACTGACAGCGTAACGAAATAATTGACTAAGTAACATTAATTATGCAGTTATGTTTTGATTTACTGTTTAGACATAAACATGATCAAAGCATTTTAAATTGAATTCAATAATGTTTCACAATCATACATTCGCAACAGACGATCTGTTTTGTTTTGGTTCTAGTTGGCAGTCATATAGTATTGTGCTGTATTCCCGAAAGATATTTCTAAACGTAATGCGAGGCTATTGTTTACTTGGCCATTCAAACAGTGAGCTCTGGCACGCCAATGACTTTTCGTGTTTATTGCCAAAACATTGGATTCGTATTTCGGACGTCTGCACATAGAGTACATAATACATAATTATATTGGGCATTTGCTCGGTAGTTACATTTTGTAGGCGCTACCATCGCTCTTCTTCCTTTTCTTCATAGGAACTTATATGTAGGTAACAATTTTATTATAATCTATGCAAATATTTGTTAACAACTTGTTTCTCAAAAGTATTTCACCGGAATCACCTACAAACCACGAGTCAAAGTGCAAGAGTGTTTCCCAAGTTTTCCTCACTTTTCGATAAAATAATGTTCGATGAACGGAGCAAACTTTTTCCAACATTCAACTTAAAAGCATCATTTGGGGAAAGATTTTGCGGTCGCTTAGTTTTTATTCGATCCTTGTAATGTTATCTTTGAATTCAATTTCTTTCACTTCCATTTCTTGTGTGTTGGGCATGAGTAAATGTATTTTCTTTATTTCTTTCTTTCTTCTACTCACTAACTGTTCCTTGCGGTTTTATCCGCATTTTAACATACCGATTTGAAAAACCGATTTTTATGTTTTAACTTCAAAATTAACGATAAGTACCTACTTTCAAATAAACTTTCATCCTCCCTCTTCATTGGATACCTTAGGGGCTGAATATCTGAAACACATTTTTTAGTGCTTGTCTAGTTTCTAGAGTCAGCACTTTGTTCCAGGCAGTGATGACCTGGCTAGCTGACCCGCACGGTTTCACCCGCGGTAATTTCGGAGTTCCCGTGGAAATCTCGGGATAAAAACTACCATATTTCACTGAGGATTACCGTAGCTTCCTATAAGTAAAAGAATTTTCAAAATCCGTTCAGTAGATACAGACGTCACAAACTCACGAACTCACAATTCACAAACTCGCAAATTTTTTCTCTTTATAATATTAGTAAAGATTAGCGGTAATACTCCGCAGAGAAGTGTTTATGACATATTCGTTTAGGCGCAGTACGTACAATTCGCAAAAAAATTACCAGAGGGTTTGAAATGTCCAATTCGCAGAACGTCCAATTCGCAATAGGTACAATTCGCTTCTCTGTTGTAAGTTTGGTATTTGTCCAATAATTATGGCAACATCATAATCTAAAAGCAAGTCGAATATTATTTGCATGCGAAATATGTTCTACTTATAGTTTTATAGGTTACGAGTAACTTGAGTATGGAAATAGTATCGACCTAGTTACGTGGTAGGTAGTGGTTTTGTGCCTATGTCAATTACTATAATCTCGGCTCCCACGACGGGAGTAAAAGTGACCTATAGTAAAGTATAGGTCACTTTTACTCTACTAGCAAGTAGTAATATTCTTTTCAGTTTTTCAGTGTCAAGGGTGACAATGTGTAGGTATACAAAATTGATATATTGATGATAATCGCTTAGTTTTGCTATTTGACTACTTTTTTTTAAATTCTTTTTAGTCCGTCAGTTAGATAATAAAACAATATTGGACACGTATTTTTTGCTTTTTGAAATTAATGAAAATATACCTGGATAAAGCGCATTAAAGTTTAGGAGTGGGGGCTCGTAACGTCATACGCAGCTAAAAACTGCGCCTGCTTGTGAGTTGGGACGTCACGCGACATTTCGACTCAACGTATTTCCGTTATTTTTTGCTTACGTGAAAAAAGAAAAAATACGTGTCTAATAATTTTTATGAATCTACAAGACGGGCTAAAAAAAAAGTAGTCCAATAGCTTATTAGGCCTATTTGACGTAAGGTTTAGGGGCTCTGTATGTTAAATTAGCGTTGAAAGTGAAATATCAAGGACGGGTCACTTTTGGGCACATTTCGTTACAAGAATTTCAGATAATCTAGAGATATTACTAGCTGTCATAATATGTGTATATTAAAACGTGTAGAGTTTTAATCTTAAAAAAAAAACCTGAAAATGGATCAGCTGTGAATTACGTCGTGTACCTATTAATAGGTAGGTACACTTCGTCTTGTTACTCGCCGCTAGATGGCGCTATAACCAATTCTGTATTCTATAAAATAGTTTAACTGCAAAGGTAATAAGTTTTTTCACAAGTTTGACTTCATGCACTGGTACACACTTTTAGTGGGTATTTGTAGTATTTTTATCGATCTTTATACTTTCACTAAAGCTTTTTGCTACAATAGGTACTTATACATTGTTAATTTATCTATAACAGTATTTAATGCCGTCAAAATAGATCACACGAGTCCTTGGATTGAATGAAAAGCCCATTATAATAATATTTAATATCTACGTTTCATCAAATGGATATCAGATTATGAAAATAAATTGTTTCCACAGCGCAATTCAGGTTTAATTAAAATTTGTAATGGAAGACAAACAGACGTATTTTCGATGAAAATAGTGTTAAAGGCAATACCTACAAAATTTATTCTAAAATCCAGCCCCAAATTTTCACAAAGATACCTACATAGACAGCAAAAGTTGTCACTTTAGTAGTATTGCTTAAGAATTTTATCGTTTAGGTATCCGACACATATCTACTTATTTTACAATCTGAAAATTTTTGAATTAACATTTTTATGTGAGTAGATTATTATCATTACAACCAAACGAATAAATTGTATATTTACAGCAACGATAGCTCAGTGATTGGTGCGTTTAGATCACACGTAGCGCAGAGTAAAATCACGACAATGAGCTTGAGGTGTCGGTGAAGGAAAACATCGTGGGAAAATCATTGTATGGTGGTAGGAGCCGGTTGGTTATAGCTCCCAGCTTTGAAGTCAAAATCTGCCGCAAAACACATAGCGGTATATTCCGGCGTGGCGGCCTCGCTCGAAAGGTTGTCGGTTGCTAATGTTGCTATTACCACAGATAATATAACACTACTAGTATATTAGTAAGGATTGTGTGAGGGAGCTGCTGTGCCCGAAGAAGTTCCACAGCAAAGGATGATTTCTGAAATCCGTTGTGCAGGTGATAACAGCGAGCCGGTGCCTGGTGCTGTGCGCGGACACCCGCACAGAGATGGAGTCGTGGGCGGGCGCGCTGCGGGGCGCGCTGCGAAGGGGCGCCGACGTGGCCGACCTGGTCGCGAGCCTCTCCTGCGCGGACCACCACTGGTGAGTCGAGTCTCATGTGAAAAAGAGAAAAAAATTGATTAAAAAAGACATGATCATTACCACTACATGTATAAAACAAAGTCGCTTCCCGCAGTCTGACTCTGTGTGTCCCTATTTGTAGGTATGCTTCGATCTTTAAAACTTCACCACGGATTTTCATGCGGTTTTCACCAATGGATAAACTTATTTATGAGGCAGGTTTATTCTATATTTTATCCTGGAATCCCCGCGGGAACTCCGAAATTACCGCGAGTGAAACCTCGGGGGACAGCTAGTCGATAAGATATTTGAATGTTGAGCGCAGGATCGGTTGATCGCTCGCGAATAAAATAAAATAAAAATGTGTAAACAGTCCCTTAAAATAAGCGCTAAATTTCTTTAAAAATAGAAACACTGACTCCTATACTTAACATTAGCACTAGGTATATTTGTTTAAAGAAGGGAAGCAATGTCCATGATTATGAAGTTACAGTGTTGCAACTAAAGGTAAATATACGAATTACCGTGTGAACGCAAAAAGAAACAAAACATGACCAACTGTCATTTGTTACGGAGGTATGTTAAAAAGAGGTATAAAGTTTGTGAATTGTGGGTTTGTGTGTTTGTGACGTGGCGCATTATTCTGTCGACCGCTGACGGTGGGGATTGTGAATGAAGATACCACAGTAGTATTACGAATTTTACATGTTGTATACAAAATCAGAAGTGGGATAGGAATCCACAGCCACAGTAGAAATTTCGTTCATTAAAATTTCTACCTTGTCTATTGTAATCCGAGTCGATATGACGATGGATGAAATTTTCAGTCAGAGGGATATGGGTTTGGCCCGCATATCTTATTTTAGCATTTTCAGAAAAAGGGTTTACCTCGTCACCAGGTATGCGGCGACGCACGCGCGGCCGACGTTTTGCAACGTGTGCCGCGAGGCGTTCGGCGCACTCGGCACTGCGCACGCGCTGGCATGTGAACTGTGCAAGTTCAAGGCACATAAGCGGTGCGCGTCGCGCGCGCCGCCCTCCTGCAAGTGGAGCACCCTCGCGTCGCTCGGGCCACACCTAGTCGAGGATGCTGATGGGGTGAGGAGTAATTTTATTTTGTACTCACCCTTAAATCCTGCGTACGCTAATGCAACTCACAAATTGATGAAAACATTTTTTTTTGCATCAATAGCATTAAAAAAACCTGTAATTTTGGAATCCTGTAAAATTTATTTTAAAACTGGTTGTGCCCCGCGGTTTCACTAGCGCACGTGCGTTTCGGAATTCCCGCAGGAACTGCAAAGTAGCCTAAGTTAAAGCTGTGAAAGTCCCGTCAATTCGGGATTCTCGCGGGAACTCCAAACTTAATTTATTCTTCTTCTCCTTAAAATAACAAATATGATAAAAACGAATTAGCGAAGTTGGTACAGCCGTTCACGCGTGATGCCGTGACCAAAGGAAATAGGGATTCATTTTTATCTATATCTATAGATATCAGCTAGTTTCGAGGATACAAATTAGTAAATTGATGCAAGTGACACCATTTTAGACCAAGCATTAGAACATTTTAGAAACCATAAGATTGCTCTGGTGTAAAGTTATGTTTTTCTTCTTACACTAATATACGTAGGACCCGTCGAAATATCACTCTTTTGCTTGCAACATCAAGGAGAATTCCAATGCGTTGTCTCTATCATTCTCCTTACTTATGCTTTAGAGATGAAAGATGAACGAACCGTTTGATCTTCCCAAGCTAAACCTACGTCTTTCTTAACTCATACATAAATATTTACTTATTATATGGGTCAATATTAGATGTTGCCTAGGCTCCCTTGCAGTGGCGAAGGTACCATAGAAGCCGATTCCCACCGGCTTCCCTTCAGACGCAACAACTCTCTCTACCATAATTGAGGACGTTGTCAGGGTTACAGAGAACCACTAATTATTATTAATTAATTATTTTTTATACCGGAATTCCCGCGGGAACTCCGAACTTATCGCGAGTGAATCCGCGGGGAACAGCTACCTAGTAGTTTAATACGTTGAAATTAAAGTAGATTTCCGGCTTCCCCCTCTCAATATTTCACCCTTCGCCACTGCTCCCTTGCCTCTAGAAGTTTAGACACTTCGACTTTATGGATCTATTAACCATACCCATCCTTATGATCCCGTTTTACTGAAAAGATAAGGTTATAACATGAAATAACTTTATCGTATTCACTAACATAAACTGTAGCTGCTTTAAGAACTTACGATGATATGAGGCTACCCCATGGGCAACCGTATCACTATTAAGTAATCTCTACCAGGTTACCCTAGGTTAGGGGAGTCAGATAAAACTTATCGTAGGTGGGTGGCGTAAGCGTAAGGCTAATATAGGTAAAGGCGTAATGTAAAACCTTCTAACTTTGAATGAACTATCTCAAGAAGGTTCATTTTTTTCCGTGAACCAGAGCATCCAGGATATGATGTTGTTTCCACCTCGACTTCGTTCGAAGTTCATCCGCCTAGTAAGCACGTTATTAGATTCATCTAGCTTTACAAAAAGCTGGTGCGTATGTTAGATCTTCTACCTAGATAATATTCTGAAATGTTGGCATTACTTTGGGGCTTCAAAGTTTAAATTACTCATATCTACACTTTACGTATACCAATATTCTAAAAACTCGATTCGATTCCGTAATCCAGTTTTTGCAAGACGAAAAATCAAAATATCACTGTTTCGGGAGTTGAGACAAATACATTTGTGCCAATTTCAATGCTGTTAATATTCCATTAATAGAATATTATGGGCGGGTAATGAATCATTATCAGAGAAGATTATGTGATAAATGTAACATCGCAATAACAAAAGACGTTAATCAAGCGCTAAGGCACATCTATCAACAATAGACACATGGCTGGGACTTGATGAGATCCCTATCTTAATTACATTGTTGTTTTGGGTGTCTTCAATATTACTGAAGATATATTCGTGTACATATTATAATAATAGATTTTACAACAAGTGCACAAAACGAATCATTTTTAAAATGGTTATGTGGACGAGTTATAAACTCTGCTTTTCACTTCGATTGCAAGGAAATAAAACAGTAGTATATACCTAACATAACATTTCTTTAATTTAATTCAAAGTAAAATTAGTAAAGTTTTAAATACTGAAGGAAATGGTTTTTCCCAGCCTATCAACGGTATTTATGTCTTAAAATACACATAAGGCAAATAAATTAAAGTAAATATTATAAAATAACAAATTCTATCTATGAACTTCTTGTGTTTGGCCGTATGGCTCATTTTCTTTGCCTTAATATATTAAGGCAAAGAAAATACATTTATGAGTAGATACGTTAATGCACTTATGCACAAATTTCGATTTTGTGCAGCCTATATCCTGCAAAAACAAGTACTTTCAGAGAATGAGAAGTGAAAATAATATTTTCTATTTAGAAAACATCCTCATCTAGCAATACCAACACCCCAGCAGATTCTTCTTTCCATTTTAAGCAGCTGGAATTGGATTCAAGAAGTTCTTAACCATCCATACGTAGCCAACGTTACTGAAACCCAGTTGACTAACTATGATACTCGGCGGTGCTCGATCAATCAAATCCAAAGACGAATTGCGAGTCGTTATGTAAAATTGTTACAAGAGAGCTTGTTCGATGTTTACACAAACAAAAACTTGGATCTCAAGTGAATTCAAGTAATATTTGTGTTTATGTTACATAAATATTTTACCGTTGTTATGTAATATAGAAAAAAATTCAAATATTGCGAGATTGGATAAATTTTATCAGTAATGGGTTATGTATTATGTACCTACGTTAAATATGTATCATGTAATTAATCAATGACTGACTGACTGTGACATGTATGTGTGAATGTCCCTAAACACCGAATTGCATGGGGACCCGCCACATAAACACTGCCGTAATTTTATTTTTAAAATATTTATTGGTTAAATTTTAATTTTATTAACAAATTAACAGCCTTTTCTTTCTTTCTTTTTTTGTATTTTTTTTATTTTCTTTCCTTTGCCAACGAACGAGTATTTTAACTTTGACACAATGGAGAGATCTCTAGGTAGGTATACATCTTAGCTTAATTAATGGGGCAGGCAGACAAAGCCTCTGCACTTCGACCCTCGGGATCTTTTGTACCATCCCCATCCTGTGATCCTCCCTCTACTCCCTGAAGACCTCGGCGGCAAAGGCTGGTGTACAGTGGAGGGGTAGGTACCTAAAGTCCTCTGGTTCTGGGTAAGCCGTCCCCAGAAGGCCCATACGTTTACGAGCCAAGGCATCGCACTCGCACATGAGATGTGCCATGATTGTTTCCATCTCTACGCCGAACTTTCTGCAGGATGAGTCGCTCGCAAGTTTCATTATCGTGAGATGTTCTTTTGTCCCGAAGTGACCTGTAAGCGAACCAGACCTACCTGATTGCGACTAGGTATACTTATATATAATACTAGCTGTCCCCCGCGATTTCATCCGCGGTAGTTTCGGAGTTCCCGCAGGAATTCCGGGATAAAAACTATCCTATCTTTTAAGTTGTGTCATATTATAAATGGTTACAAAATTTTATCAAAATCCGTTCAGTAGTTTCGGAGTCCATCGCGGACAAACAACGTGACACGTGATTTATATATATTAAGACTAGCTGTCCCCCGCGATTTCATCCGCGGTAATTTCGGAGTTCCCGTGGAGGTTGCGGGAAAAAAATACTCTAAGTCCATCAGTTCCCGCGGGGATTCCGGGATAAAAACTATCCTATCTTTTAAGTTGGACCATATTATAAACGGTTACAAAATTTTATCAAAATCCGTTCAGTAGTTTCGGAGTCCATCGCGGACAAACAACGTGACACGTGATTTATATATATTAGATATGTATTATTATACTAACTTGCTGTCATAGATGTTTCCTGAACATCGATAATCTCTTAGATTTGGTCCTGTCTGTAGATTCGCATGTTTGTCCATATGTCACAACCACAAAATGGCGTTTGAAGAAGACCATTTATATTGAAGGCCACATAACCTATACCTTTTTCTGGTAATTAGCCAAAACCCTAGCTTTCACCATATTATATCCATATGACGGTTTTTTTTTATTTAACTTTCCGTTAAATTGTTTCTCATTCAGATCATTTTGGGTCAAATGTTTAGCTACATAAAACACTTGATGGACGATAAATGTCTATTTAATGGCCCCTAATACCATTGGGACCCACAAATTTGTAATTGCTCTACCATTTGTGTTATCTTTATGACAATCATTTTTTATAGATACAGCGATCAATAGATCGTTATGTGATGATAAAATTTATAGATGCGGCACTTTAACTTGCGAGTGTGGTATGTAAATAACCGTAGGTATCTACACTATATTGTTTTCGTGACTTCGCTTGGATGACGAATGTGCCACCATTATTTCACTAGATTTGCCCCGCGGTTTCACGCGCGTGAAACGTTTTTATATCAACAACTTATTACCCGATGTTGCTCTAGGCTAAGATTAACCTAACTGTGAAAACCGCATGGCAATCCGTTTATTAGATTTGGAGATAATCGCGAACAGACAGACAGACAGAAAATAATTACCTATAAAAACTTACCTATTTGTAGTTGGTTACTCTTCTTTTATCGTTCCTTGTCAATTTTTATTAAAAATATTCAATGTACAGAATCGCGGATTCTACTCTTTTATTATTAAGTAAATATAAAAGATAGAAACGAGTCTCGCATAAACGTAACAATTGCAGCCTACGCGTTTTTGTAGTACATAGTCAGGTAGGTACATTTTCGCACAAGCTCGTTTTATATAGTTTAAATATATTGTTCCAGAACATAACAATGCCTCACCAGTGGCTAGAAGGCAACCTGCCCGTGGCCGCCAAGTGCGATGTTTGCGAGAAGACGTGCGGCTCCGTTCTCAGGTGAGTGATACGCAATAGGCATATTATGTCCGGGGAAATCGAAACAAACTGGATGAATACACTCTAGTTTTCAGTTCATCGTGTCTAGATTAATGAAAAATATTCGACACGTATTTTTTCTTTTTTTTTAATATAAGATAAGATAAACTTTATTCAGCAAAAACAAACGCCTACCTACACCACGCAACAAACACTTTACAATATAAATGTGAGTAAAAGTATGTGGTGCAGTGCTTTGCTCAAAGGGACTCCACTTAGCATAATATGCTGCGACAGTAGTAATGGTAGTTCCGCCTGCGGAATTATCGGAAACTATCAAAAGCTAAAAAAATTTAATCATACATAGTCTAGATTTAAATAGTGGTTTATTTGGTACCAAATTGAACAGTAACTTAATTAAGTAATTTTAAAATAAGCATAAATTTAAACCTAAATATAACTAGAAAATTATAATAAAATACACCGAAATACTATTTATACGATACACGTGGGACAGTAAGTAAAAATAAATTAATATCAAATAACGTAAGTAATAAAAAAAATAACGGCGATACATTGAGTTGCAATGTCGTGTGACGTCACGATCTAGGGTTATCACGGCACGAGCCTCCACTCCTAAACTTCAATACCTATGCTTTATTTGAGTATTTTTTTCCATTGATTTGAAAAATCAAAATATACCTACGTGTTTAATATCTACTTTTTAAGAGCTTTTCTTTATGTATGTATGTTTTTTTTTTTTTTTTTTTTTTTTTTTTTTTTTATTTAAAACGTTTACAAAATATGACTTAATCTAATAGCAACCCAAAAATCACTATGTTTGTACGGGTGGAATCTTGCACTCAATTTTGAAGCAGAAATCTTCAACCGATTGTGCTAAAATTTTGTATACGCGTTTAATTTGGATGATAATGCATGGTTTATTCTTTTTTTTTTAATTTTCTTTCGTTTCTTTAATTGTTTTTTTCATTTGAGTTGTTCTGTACGTATGTGTTCATTTGTATTGTGTTACTCCTTTTGCTTGAATAAATCTTTCTTTCTTTCTTACTTTTAGCGCATTTGAATAAAAACTTGTTTCATGAAAAAAAAAATCTATTGAGACTACTGTTATTTAACTGATTCGTCAAAACCAAAATTTTATTTAGTCTGTCAGTTAGTGTACAATAGATTTCGGTAAATTTTTCCTCTAAGCTTGTTTTGCAAAAAAAAGTGGATATGCAGGAGAATTGCCTGCACAATAGGCAGCCAGACACACGTTCATTACCGTGCCACGTTTGGTTCGTGTGGATTCGTTGGCAATTTTTACCAGTTTTTTCGCTGCGGAATTGGAGAGCGCCCAGTGTGCACTCGTCCTATTTTTTCGCATTTTTTTTCATTCGTAAGTTGGTACTTAGTACAATACAACGAGTGGGCTACTGGGTTTTGTCCTCATTTTGAAGAAATGAAGAGCATGACAATAGGCGTCCTATTGCTCAGCACAGCAATAAAAAGAAAAAGGTTACAATACTTTTTTTTATCATTAAACTCTGTCCGCTCTATTTTAAAAAGACGTTTGGATCAAAAAGATTTGAACTTTGAAGATATTTCTCTTATAATAGGCACAATAGCAATATGAAGTCCACAATGAAGTTTCACGAGTAACTCTCCATTTAAATATAGCGACGGACGTCACGATTGGCCTTACCTACGGGTGAGTTTTTGGATTGTTTGAATTGTTTTCGATTTTGTTTTATTTTTCTTACAATATTGAGTAGGTATGGAAGCTTGAGCAATATGTAGAATAAGTAAACTGTGAGAATGTTTACCTCGATGCCCAGATATTGTTTTCGACTCGGTCTGAACTATCTGCGTGTACTGCAGTGTTCTATAATGCTGAGGCAGTGAAGTTTTGGTCATGGGGACGCACCACATAAACACCTCTAGCTGTCATTTGTTCTCATAATATTTTCATAATAAAAATGAATCGTCAAATGTGTTGGTAAGCGCATAATTTCCAAACGACTGCACCAAATTGGAAAATTGTCTTTTTTTGAGTTCGTTATTGTCAGGACAAGGTTTATATAAAAGAATTTTGGAGTTCCTGCGGGAAATCCGAAACTCACGCGGGTGAATCTCCGAAACGGTTGGACCGATATTGACGGGATTCACTGCTAATTAGCTGTTGTTATAAGGAGTAAATTAGACTGCATTGGAGTTCCTGCGGGAATCCCGAAACTCACGCGGGTGAAACCGCGGGGCACAGCTAGTATTGTCATATATATTATTATTATTTTTTGTTAAATCATGTATCTATAAAATAATTGTAATTGTGTTTTTGTGTTGTATCTCTGTTTCTAAATAAATGCCTTTTCTTTCCTTCTTTCTTTCTATAATAACTCCTCGTTTGTTCGCGCCTTACTTCAATGCACTTCTTCATCAGCTCCTCAGTTCCGTTTGCCAGCCGATGGATGTCTTGGGTGCTTGCTTATGGTATTGTGAGGGGATGAATCCGTTAAAAGTATCGCATTATCTAGATTCTAGTCGATTGTTTTTTTTTTATTATACTCGTAGAGTGTGCCTTCTATAACTATAACGCTCCAAGTGCGGTATTTAATAAATAAATTAACGAATTTATTTTTTAGAAAAACTGTGATTCGAAACGGCACCCGAGCGATCTAACTTATACCTAACTAGGTGTTCCCCAGCGGTTTCACCCACCTGAATATACAACGTGTTAATGAATTAACTGAAAACCTGATACACCCCATTTAAAAAAATAAACAATAATATGATTAAAATACATTTTATCTTGTAGCGGAGGTATTACGAGCAGGTAGGTATTAAACTCACATTTGCTGTAGAAATGGAATTTTGGAAGTGGTTTATTGTTAAAAACTTAGCGCTATATATACAGAAAACCTTAAAACTAACAACCAATCAAAAACACAACATTAAATATTTACAACCAAACAACCAATGAGAAATCGTACATTAAATGGCGGACAGATTCGAGCGAGATGCTAGTTTCTAGAATTTCATAGTCTCCTCTCGTCGCACACTCGCACCGCGCATGCGCGGGGTGCGCGGCGCGGAGGACGCGGGCGGCGCGCGCGCAGGAGCTCAGTCCGCCGCGTCTCGAGCGCCAGTCGCCATCGATCGTTGAGAGCGCAAGGCCGCGCGTCTCGCGCCGGACCGCGAATCGTGGATGTGCGTGTGGTGCCGTACAGGTGTCTCCGACCGAGTAGTTCCATGGTGCTTGATGGTGTACAACAGCGTCGCAAGATCCAGGCGATTAAAAACGGCTCTTTTCAGGGCCACTCTTTCCATTTTGATGTACTGCCTGATCTTGCTTGCGTAGTTACTTCAGTGAGTGTGACCCAGGAACGTGACGTCGCTTGACTGTTCCTTCGAATCTCCAGCGAGGTCGTCTTTTTCAAGATTGCTCCTCGCACTTTCCTCTGTCTGGAATTCGTTGGAATTGAGTCAGCTAGGCAATAAAGAATAGCATAACAAGTTGTCCGTGTCCTGTTTCTTTCTTGTGATTCGATAATAAGGTGATTCCACTGTGTATGTTATTTCTCTCTTGCTCCTTCAACCTTCCTGATCCTTGATCCAATTCCCCGGTAAAGGTATGTTACGTACACGGTTTGGTAATGGTAGGTAGATGGAGGTAAACCGCTGTGAAGTATGTAAGTATTTTCGTAAGTATTTCTGTGCTCATGTGCAAGGTGTGCACAGTATCCCCCTTCAAGCAAAGCGTACGGTTTTCTTCACGACTCGTCCGCTCCGGGTGATGTAAGGTGACGTAGGTAAGACAGCTGGAGTCGAATTCCTTGCTTCACGTGTTTCGACTGGATCACGGTTCGGTGAACTCGATCTCTTGCGTTCCGACGTGACGTCAGTGTCGCTCGTGCTTACGTCTTCTTCGTTAAGTAGGTAGGCAGGCTTGAGTCTATCCAGTGATATCACGGTTGTGCGTAGTGGTAACTGTATCTTGAAATACTTCTCGTGACGTTGTAGAACTTGATAGGGTCCGTCATATGGCGGAGTCAATGGCGGTCTGACCGCGTCGTTTCGAACGAAAACGTGTGTACACGTAGCTAGGTTCTTGTGTACGAACGTAGGTCGTGACGTTGTGGTACGATTTGTGGGTATTAACGTTGCCATTGTTCGGCTTAGCCGTTGCACGTATTCTGCATCTTCGATTTTCGACTGTGTAGGTACGAAAAAATCGGACGGTATTCGTAGTGTTGCGCCGTAGGTCATCAGTGCAGGGCTGAGATTATCTTCGCGTAGTGCGGTGCGTAAACCAAATAGTACGGTGGGCAACTCGTCTACCCATGTTGTGGTTGCACCGCGCGCCATGAGAGCTGCCTTCATTGTACGATGAAGTCGTTCTACTTTTCCGTTTGACTGGGCGTGATAACTTGTAGTGCGGATTCTAGATATACCCCATCTCTTCAGTAGTGTGTTGAATAGTGCTGACTCAAAATTTTGTGCTCTGTCTGTCGTAATTCTGAGCGGGACGCCAAATCGCACTATCCAGTTCTCGTAGAGGGCTTTTGCGACGCTTTCTGCGGTGATGTCTTGAACTGGAACAGCTTCCGGCCATCTGGTGCGTCTGTCTATTATGGTGACGCAAAACTTGAAATCGTGCGATAATCGTAGCGGTCCCACGACGTCTATGTGTATGTGTTCGAAACGTTGAGAAGGTGGAAACTCTGCCAGAGGAGTGACGACGTGACGATGTACCTTGCTGCGCTGACAGTCGATACATGCTTTGGCCCATGTTGCTACATCTTTGTTCATAGCTGGCCAGAAAAATTTCGATGCTATCTGCTTCCGTGTGGTTCTTGCCCCGGGGTGACATAGCCCGTGTTGCGCTTTGAATGCGGCATAGCGGTATGTTTTAGGTAAATACGGACGGGGTGACGTAGTCGATAGCTCGCATGTGATTGGTCGGTCGAGTCCGGGAAGAGTTACTTCGGCGAATTTCAAGTTGGGTTGTTTCTTTAGATTTCTCAAGTCTTCGTCGTTGCTTTGGTCTATTGCAAGTTGGTTGTAGTCTATGACATTTGGGTTCTGGATGTCTTCGATTCGTGATAATGCGTCGGCGATTGGATTTTCTTCACCTTTGATGTACTTGATACTCGAACAAAATTGAGATATGAAATGTAGCTGCCGTTCTCGTCTCGGTGTGTCGCTACTACTGGCGGGTCTGCTGAGTGCGAAAGAGAGAGGCTTGTGATCGGTGAGTATAGTTACTTCGCAGCCTTCGATTAGTCTTCTGAAGTGTTTTACAGCCATGTACATAGCTAATAATTCGCGATCGTACACGCTGTAGCGGCGTTGCGTAGGGCTCATTGACTTCGAGAAGAATGCTAATGGTTTCCAGTTGTTCTCAACCTTTTGTTGTAGTACTGCGCCTAAACTGTGATCCGAGGCGTCTGTCATTATAGCGAGTTTGCAACCGTGAACGGGGTAGCTTAACGTTGTTGCTTCGGTAATGCTTTGGCGGCATTTTTCAAAAGCTTCGTTCGCTTCCGGTGTCCATTCTATTGGCGTTTTGTCATTCTTTTTCTTGTTGTGAAGAAACTTGTTGAGTTCGTGTTGATGATCGGCTTGATGAGGTAGGCAGTCTCGGTAAAAATTAAGCATGCCTAGGAAGCGTCGTAGTTCGACGATTGTCTTCGGTTTCGGATACGAGGAAATTGCTTCGATGCGATCTATCGTAGGTTTGATACCGCTGGCGGAGACTTCGTAGCCTAGGAAGTTTATAGTTTCAACTCCAAACTGGCATTTGTCGACGTTGAGTGTGACGCCGTGTTTGTCGAGACGTTCTAAGACTTGATGGAGAAGCTTCTTATGGTTGTTTTCATCTTCAGAAAATAGGAGAATGTCGTCGACGAAACAGAAACAGTCTTCTATACCTCGGAGAACTTGATGCATGAATCTTTGAAAGGTTTGACTTGCGTTGCGTAGACCGAACGTCATGCATGTAAATTCGTATAGCCCGAACGGAGTGATTATGGCTGTTTTCTGTGCATCTTCTTTACTCGCCATGGGAATCCAGTAGTAAGCCATCTTGAGATCAAGTTTCGAAAATATTTTTTTGTTGTTGAGTGGGTACGTGAAATCTTGAATGCGTGGTATCGGATAGCGATCGGGTTGCGTCACTGCGTTTAATCTTCGGTAGTCGCCGCATACGCGAAGTCCGCCGTCTTTTTTCGTGACGACGTGTAGAGGGCTGGCCCATGGACTGCTTGAAGGTCTGCAAATGCCAATCTCCATCATCCGATCAAATTCGGCTTTTGCGGCGTTGTATTTGTCGGGCGGTAGAGGGCGGGCGCGTGCCGAAAGCGGAGGACCCGTCGTTTCGATGTGATGTACGACGTCATGTTTGGCTGGCTGCTTAAGAGACATGGGTCGGAGAACGCCAGGAAAATGCTTCAAGATATCGTGATATTGTTGGTCGGAGCTCACGATGCGAATGGACTCGGCGGTTGTTGATACTTCAGTGGCGTCGACGGTAAGCTTGGTTTCGTCGTCGATTAATTTTTTTCTGTGAAGATCCACAAGGAGCTTGTAGTGACGTAAGAAGTCTGCACCCAATATGGAAGTCTTCACGTCTGCGACAATAAATGTCCAGGTGAAACTGCGCCGTAGTCCCAGGTTGAGCTTGATTGTTTTCTCGCCGTAGGTATTTATCGGTGTGTTGTTTGCCGCGTAAAGTTTGTAGGTATGTGCGGCCTTTTTCTTAGTTTTCGATGTTGCAGCCCAAACAGATATCTGCGCCAGTGTCCACGAGGAAACGTTCGTGTGAGTCGCGATCATGAACACAAAGGCGGTTGCTGATCTTGGGGACACCGACGTCCGCCGCGGTCGGTGTCGACGTTAGTTTTCCGACGTCTTGTTACGTTGTGCGCACGGTGACTCGCAGCGTATTGCCTTCTTGCCAAACTTGTGATGGTATCTGCATAACCACGTAGGATCGCCAGGCTTCACACGGGATGATGATGAGCGTGAGTGAGAGCGGTAGCGTCCGCGAAATGGTTGACGAGATGTTTGACGCGTGGTATGCCGTGCTCGCAATTCCGCCACTTGTAATGTGAGTTTTTCCAATCTTGATAGGATCTCTGAATACGGTGGCTTGCTTTTCTGTTCTTGCTCGGCCATAGCTTCAGCCTTTTGTTGATTCCTTTTTTCTTCTTCTTTGTTGTCGGAGGGTCACCACTGTAGCGGAGGTATTACGAGCAGGTAGGTATTAAACTCACATTTGCTGTAGAAATGGAATTTTGGAAGTGGTTTATTGTTAAAAACTTAGCGCTATATATACAGAAAACCTTAAAACTAACAACCAATCAAAAACACAACATTAAATATTTACAACCAAACAACCAATGAGAAATCGTACATTAAATGGCGGACAGATTCGAGCGAGATGCTAGTTTCTAGAATTTCATAGTCTCCTCTCGTCGCACACTCGCACCGCGCATGCGCGGGGTGCGCGGCGCGGAGGACGCGGGCGGCGCGCGCGCAGGAGCTCAGTCCGCCGCGTCTCGAGCGCCAGTCGCCATCGATCGTTGAGAGCGCAAGGCCGCGCGTCTCGCGCCGGACCGCGAATCGTGGATGTGCGTGTGGTGCCGTACAGGTGTCTCCGACCGAGTAGTTCCATGGTGCTTGATGGTGTACAACAGCGTCGCAAGATCCAGGCGATTAAAAACGGCTCTTTTCAGGGCCACTCTTTCCATTTTGATGTACTGCCTGATCTTGCTTGCGTAGTTACTTCAGTGAGTGTGACCCAGGAACGTGACGTCGCTTGACTGTTCCTTCGAATCTCCAGCGAGGTCGTCTTTTTCAAGATTGCTCCTCGCACTTTCCTCTGTCTGGAATTCGTTGGAATTGAGTCAGCTAGGCAATAAAGAATAGCATAACAAGTTGTCCGTGTCCTGTTTCTTTCTTGTGATTCGATAATAAGGTGATTCCACTGTGTATGTTATTTCTCTCTTGCTCCTTCAACCTTCCTGATCCTTGATCCAATTCCCCGGTAAAGGTATGTTACGTACACGGTTTGGTAATGGTAGGTAGATGGAGGTAAACCGCTGTGAAGTATGTAAGTATTTTCGTAAGTATTTCTGTGCTCATGTGCAAGGTGTGCACAATCTCAAAAAAATATATACTTTAAATGTTCTTCAACATTAGTTTGAAGGTGACCTATCTACGAAATTCCAAGCGCTACGCCCGCGCCTACCGTTTCGTTTTTTTTTGCTGCCGGCGGCGTACGCGCCAGATATTGTATTATAAATAATTTAGACATGGGCTGATAAAAATTAAAAAATATAACCTATATAAAAACATAGTGCGATCGATTCGCTAGTTGATTCTGAGCAAACTACTTTCTAGTTTTCAGTTAATTCATTAACACGTTGTATAGGAATCCCTTCAGCTCTACTCTAAAAAGCATCCTGTGCCATTCAAGTAAGTATTTAAGATCCCTTCAGTATTTCCAGTAATTACTCTAGACCTCCAAACTTGCAAACTTTGGCTCGTTATGATATTGGTGTAGATAATAGAAGGTAGTCTATTGTTCCTCACCGCGCCGTAGAATTTTCACCTTAAAGGCTGCATTTTCATAAGCGTATAGCGGAATGAATGAAAGCAAAAAAGCATTGACGCCACTCGATTCCCGCAACGGATTGAAATCGTTCCGAGCATTAATAGGGGGAATCGGTTCTGATACCGCGAAATCCCACTCTCGAAGGATCCGATTGCTGCGGTGCAATCGGTGATCCGTTTATTTCGAAGTGAATTATGCTGCTTGAATGACGATGGATATGTTCGAAAATAAATTTATTTGAATACTAGCTGTTCCCCGCGATTTCACCCGCGTTCATGTCGGAGTCTCTGCGGGAATTCCGGGATAAAATTAGGCTAAGTTACTAACCGCCGCACTCAGAGTCGACTTTAATGATTACTTAGTTAAGTATAGATTTTTTAAACAAAACTGTCGCAATCAGACAAGTTTAATAAATTAATGTTAATTGGCATTTACCGAATTAAGTTACATCTCATTAAATGCCAATTAAAATTAATTTATTAAACTTGTCTGATTGCGACAGTTTTGTTTTAAAAATCTATACTTACTTAACTAAGTAATCATTAAAATCGACTCTGAGTGCGGCGGTAAGTTAAGTAAGCTAAAAATCCGTCCAGCCGTTCCAGAGATTAGCCGAAACAAACAGACGAACAGAGAATAATTTTAAAAGTTGGTTTTTTTATGTGAGTATCGTATATAGAATACCTACGTTTATATGCCTGCATTTAGTGAAAAGCTGTTAATTTGTAATTAAAAACAGACACTTCAATTTTATTTATATGTATAGATAGTATTATATAGATAGATTATTAGGCTAAGGAAATATCCTTAGCCTAATAATGTATTTTTTTATAAGCTTTATCATGTGTAATGGAAGTTATTAACGAGAGCAAAACAAATTAGCGGAAACACAACTGTCTATCTTTACAGTTTCTATTAGGCAGTCCGCAGTTCCACTAGCTCTCAAATCTTTAATCTCATTAATTTCCACTAGTTTCTTAACAAGGTGATAAAAAAGTTTTTTATAATACAAAGCCTCGGGCAAAGCCTATGTGGAATTTGATTCAAATATTCATCCAATCGGCCATGACAATTTGTTCAGATCGAAAAGTCGTGGTTAGGAATAACGAAAAAAAAAAACTACTTAAACATCTATTACGTAATTGTGTATGATGTCAATAAAAGCCTTACGGTATGGAAGGGTCGATTTTATAATGAACTTACACTTTGAAAGACCGCCTACTGTCAATTTATCGTTCATCGAATCGGTGGCACGAGCACGAATCACTAGTCGTACCCACTCGAATTATCGTACAACCATAAAAAATATTATAACTACATAGGTACCTACTCAACCGATCGCTATGAAAAACCTACCTACCTACAGTCTACACGTTGTCACTTGTAACTTGTACGGAAAAAAGTACTGATTAAGAAGGATAGAAAATCGATTAACAAAAATTATACTAACGCGAGCGAAGCCGCGCGCTAAAGCAAGATCTAGTATTATTATAAAATTCTTTATTCCCACCGCAGAAGTATGGTCATTGTTTGCTCCAATACAGGCGTAAACAAAATCTCTTTGCAGTTAGCGATCATTTCTAAAGAAATCAGCGCTATGAGTGCCCGCACTCAAAGCGAAATGTTGAGACAGCTGTCGTGCCGTTTTTGTCATGGGGACGCACTACGCAAACGTCTCTGTCATTTTATTCTCATAATATTGTTTTTGTAGGTAACTTTGAATGTTTTTATAATCGTGTTCTAATCTGTCAGCTAACTGTAATTGTGCTGTCACTGTTTCCAAATAAATGCCTTTAGTTTTTTTTTAAAGATAATCATGCTCGGGCCACTGTCCGTATAAATAGAAGAGAATATAATAATATGGTATTCATGTGTAGTCCACAGGCTTTTAACTGTATTAAAATGCCTCAAGCGAGGACACCACAGTTATTTCTGAACACTTCATAACATTTCATATTTTTATTAAGTACTAACTTACTCACATTGTACGTTAACCTAAAACTAGCTACTACCCCCTGGTTACACTCATGTTAATTTAGGGAATTCCCGTCCTTTTCAGGTAGGTCTGACAACGAGTAACCGAAATTTTATGATGATTGGTTGAGTAGTTAAAACGTGAAAAGGTAACAAACAAACAGATGAAGTTACTTCAGCATTTATATCATTAGGGTGGATAATTTTTCGTAAGCCTCGTTATTAAAGTACTACGCTTGCGATCATGAAACTCGCACATCGCGCTAGAAAATGACCCAGCTTAGATAAAATATTGTGCCCAGGTACACTCGATCGAGTACTACCTACGTACATCGAACTCACGTCCCATGGTTTTAATGGGCATGTTGACTAATTTTTATTTTTTAGTCCGTCTTGTAGATTATTCAAAAATATTGGACACGTATTTTTTCTTTTTTTACGTAATCAAAAAATAACGGCGATATATTGAGTTGAAATTTCGCGTGACGTCACTATTCTGACAGTTTGTATGGCGGTTTTGCGGTTAATGACGTCACGACCTCCTCATCCTAAACTTTAATGCGCTTTATCTCTGTATATTTTAATTTATTTAAAAAAGCAAAAAATACGTGTCTATTGTTTTTTTATTTTCTAACTGACAGACTAATTAGAATTTTGATTTTCAATAGTAGTCAACATCCCTATTGTGCGTTTATCGTTTGTTAGGTATACAGTGAAAACTCGACAAGAAAATACACCACAGGTCAAAAATATAAATATACAACTTTGAACTGTGGTGTTTTGTCCTGAAATTTTTGTGTCCCAATTACGCGGAAAATTTGTATCAAGAGCGTTTTCCATGGTTTTCTTCGTTCACTGATATTAACCTATTAGCTCTCTATCACGAGGTTGCTTTGAAAAGATTGCCTCTAGCAGTAAGGCCGCCTTTTGCTCTGTCCTTTCTTGCTATTTTATTTGTTAATTTATAGTGTTTCTTTAGGCAATAAAGTATAATTTGAATTTGAATTTGAAAAGCTGTGGTAAGTATCTATATAAATAAAAATGAATCTCCGAAATGTAGGTAAAGTACCTTTGTGATCGTCTGAGTTCGGATTTTCTTCAATTCCAAAACTCACGCGGGTGAATCTCCGAACCAATTCGACGGACCAATTGGACCAATTTCGACGTGACTTCCACTGCTAATTGGATGACGTTATAAGGAGTAAATAAGGCTACTTTGGAGTTCCTGCGGGAATTCCAAAACCCACGCGGGCTAAAACAGTACAAATCCATTCGAACGAAATGTTCTGGTAACTGTTTTGACAAACACGAAATTCCATTTCGAACTTACATAGGTAGGTATAATTGATATCCATCACACCATCATCACAAAACAACAACAGCACATACCTAGTACAAATTCAATTTTAACCTTTTTCGTACAATGCTTACAGACACCAAAGCAATCAGCTCGAGCCATCGTAATATTTTTTTATATGCACACATAAAAATCCTCCACTTGCTGCGAAACTTAACTCACCCAAAAACAAACAATCTAGTACTTACCTACTTACACAACAGAATCCACTGTTATCAACACAAATAAAGACGGAGCAAGGAACTACGTAGTAGATAGTCATAGTGTCAACAAAGGTTTCAAATAAAATCTATATATGTACATATAAAATGCTTTGTCCTGCATGACTGATGGATCAACGCACAGCCTAAACCGCTCATCGTAGAAACCTGAAACTTAGAGGGTGTGTTCTTTGACACGTGATGACGTAGCGTAGGTATCCGATAAGAAAGAATTTTTTTAGAAAATTCTATCCCTAAGTGGATGAAAATAGGTTGCAAAGTTTGTATGGAACAATTCCGCGGGAACTTCGAAATTATCGCGAGCGAAACCGCGCGGCACAGCAGCTAGTAGGTAAAAAATAAAAAAACGTCTTCAGTTCTCGCTACTGTCTGTGTTTTTCCTATAATATCAACATCGTATTTATTTCAGAGGAAATTCTGGTAATTTAATTGCTACTGCTCCCCGCGGTTTCACCCGTGTAATTTCGGAGTTCGCGCGGGAATTCCGGACCCAAAATTTCCCTATGCTCTTCTCTGTACCCCTCACAACGTACCTAATTACAAAATTTCATGAAGATCGGTTGAGCCGTTAAAACGTAAAGGCGTAACAACCAAACACACACACATATACTTACTTCCATTTGCAATTTTATTATTATAATTGGATAACCAAATTTATAAAATACCTACTACAATTTTTCTCATATCAATACAGAAAATTAAAACAAAAAAATATATTCATTTGGAAATAACACCTGTGTATTAGCATTTTAATATAATAATATAATAATTTATTAATGTATAGTTGTTGCAGTTCGAAATAATACCTACCTACTGAAACTCATATGAAAACTAGTCCAGACCTCAAGTCTCTTATGACTTGGGTCTCAGAGATACTAAAGGAATTGCGAAGCATTCCGCTCACCGCCGTCAATTGAATGATTGCTTCATCATAACTTTTTTTTTATTAAATTGGAATATTTTCTATGCAAATGATGTCCTCGTTTCGAAATTGCTGCTTCAGCGGCGGTTCTAATCTGAATTTTAATCTATATCAACTCGCAATCAGTTCAGTGAGTCAGACAGATCATTCAATCTGCCAATTCATAATCTTTCACTAATGAATTTCGCATTTCGTTTTAAACACTAACGACCTACTATAAATATTTTTGTACGTGATGATAGTTTCTTTGTTTGTTTTTTACGCTATCACGCCTTAACTACTCAACCGATCATCATGAAAATTTTGCATGCGCGTCGTCAAAAGTATAGAAAAGGATATAGGATACTTTTTATTCCGGATTTCTCGCGGGAACTCCGAAATTAACGCGGGCGAAACATTGTAATAATTAAACTTGTAAGTATTTACACAAAAGCGAACTTGATAACAATACAAATACTTCAAACAATGGCTGTGGACGGTAGTTAAATGTACCAACATAAAGGCGGATAGGAATAGTGCGAAAGCTCCTGAAAGTCGTGAGGAGAACCGGCAAAGGCGGCAAAGCCACATGAGGCGTGCCGAGCGGCGAGCCTGAAAGCTCAAGCCAAGAAAACACTCAATGAATCCCTTGAGTGTTATTAAAAATTAAATGTTGCTGTATTTCTGCGTACTTACTTATTATAAACTAGCTGGGCCCCGCGGTTTCACCCGCATCAGTTTGGGAATACCCTATTTCCTTCTCTGTACCCCTGACAACGTGTATGCAAAATTTCATGATGATCGGTTGAGCCATCTAAGCGTGAAAGCGTAACAGATAGACAGACAGAGTTACTTTCGCATCTATAATATTGGTAGAGATTATTTGGTTGGATACGCAGATGTGTAGGAACAAACTTCATCAAAGATACGTATTTCAATTTTTAAGAAGGTTAGAAAACGAATGAACAAACACATTTAAAGTTTTTAGTCTTTGTAGTCTGTCAGCTACAAAGGAAGGTGAAATCAAAGTTGTTTTCATTAAAGATTAAAGATAGAAAAATCTCTCAAAATATTCCAAAACCTCGCAATCGTGAAATAACCACATAATATTATTTTCACACCACATGCTCGACAATGCCGAATTATATGTCATGTAAACCTTACCGAAAGCAAGACATTATATCTCTTGGCTTTAACCGGGTTATAATGTTCTATTGAATTTCATTATAACCCGCTGGTCAATAATGTGATTTTCACTTTCATAATTCTTATTGCTATGTCCATAACGTCTCATTTCGCTAAACAGAATGTGTTCTCAGCGGGCGCGGCCAACTCGATTTTCGAAGACCGAAGCCGTGGCCCACTAGATTCGCAGTGAGACGAACTTCATTTGTTTGTCAAATCGAGTAGGCCACGCCAGCTGAAAGAAGTGGCTATATAGGATCTACTAAGCCTGGTTTTTTATTGTCTCGCATTATGTGAGAAAAGTAGAGTATACACCACAGGGATAAAACTGTTTTTTTCTTGGGCGCTTGAATCCCTCACTGCACTCAGGACTCAATCTTAATTCCCTCCCTTTGGTAGGGAATTAACTTATAACACCCTCGCTGCGCTCGGGAGTTAAATTTGGAGTCCTTCGTTATGTTCAGGATTCAATGTAGCGCCCGTGACATAAAACAGTGCTTTATCCCCTTGGTGTATAATCTACTATTATTTTTTTACCAACCCAATTTTTTTTTTTATAAAAGGTGGTCTTAGTTTTAAAGTCAGTCTTCTTTCGTAACGTGGTGTTTCAGAAACGTAACAAACAAACTTAAAATGTGATGTATGTACATATTAATCCAATACGAATAAAACTGATATAGGTCAAATCAATTCAGTGTCTATCAATTTTGTGGGTCGTGGCAAATAAAGTTTCTTCAATTTTAATATCCGGCTTCTTTCCTAGGAAATAGCACTTCTTCGCGTGTAGAGATTTTTATAGAAGCAATGCACGAACGGTAGCTTTTATCGACTCGAGATGTTAGCTTCTTAGATGGACTTAGTGCCGTTGGAAGCACTCTGCCGGGATTTGCTTAGCTTATAGCTTATTTTTTCATTAAAATATCGAGGTGTACACCGATAAGCAAACTCTTTGTGTTATACAAATTAAGGATTATTGTATGTACAATTGATATATGATTATATGATAACGATCTATTCGTACTTTAAATTTATTGCGAAAGTTACCTACTCTTCCAACTTATTCCAACTAACGGGCATGTTTATTTTTGCTTGTCGATAGTATGAAAGTTTTAGATGTTTGGATCTTTGATTAAACAGAAAAGGTATAAAGTTGACACAGATATCTATTCTACAATAGATTAACCTGGATTTGTCCATTCCATTCCATGAAGCTGTTGCTCTCGGTTTTAACCTGAAACTTCGGAAATAGGAACTACGCACTAGAATAAAATGAAGTAGGTATCTTATAGCACAATCCGGCAAAATTTCTCGGGGCACACTTTCAAAATCGTGTGGGTGAAGCCACAGGGAATAATCCCTACTATAATATTATAAATGCGAAAGTATTTCTGTCTGTCTGTTACGCTTAAAAGGCTCAATCGATCATCATGAAATTTTGCATACACATTGTCGGGGGTACAGAGAAGGACATAGGATACTTTTTGTCTCGGAATTCCCAAGGGAAATGAACGCGGGTGAAACCGCGAGGAACAGCTAGTTATTAATAAATGCTATCTGTTCCCTTCGGTTTCACTCTCGTTCATTTCGGTATTCTCGCGGGAATTTCTGTGGCAAAAAGTATCCAGCGTCCTTTTTGTATTTAATCGGTGCTTCAGTGACCTTTGGCTTTTCAAGGATAAGTAAGAATGAGTCTCTGCTCGCAGACTGCAAGACTTCAGATGCGTATGGTGTCGCAAATGCGTGCACGCAGCGTGCAAGCCCAGCTGGCGGGCGGCGTGCTCGCTCGGGCCGTCGCGCGCGTCCGTGGTCCCGCCCACGCGGCTCCACTCGGTGGGACCAGACGACGCCTGGGTGCCAGACAGACCGCCCAACGCCTCGCCGCTTGTCGTCTTCGTGAATTCGAGATCTGGTAAGAGCTGCGTCTTCGAATAGAACGGAAATATAGTTTCAATACTTGCAAAAATTTTTCCGGGGACAGAAGAGGTACACACACGTATAGCAAACATCTTTACATCCACGCAGGGTCTTCAAGAAAAATTTCATATTTACACATGCGTACTAATGGCGGGTAAAAGTGGTCAACTACTTACTTGGCTGGCTATGCACCACCTTCAAGTTAAATCTGTTCCGACAGCCTCACTTGAAAGCATCAGGCAGGTGAAATATAGTGAATCGGCTAGCCTGTTAACCATTAATAAAATCTCATCTTTTTCATGCTCTAAGTTCCATCTTAATACGTTCCCAAATTTCCTATAGGTGACAACCAAGGTGTGAAGTTCCTCAGGCGATTCAGGCAGCTGCTGAACCCGGCGCAGGTCTTCGAGCTGAGTGGTGCTGGGCCGAGGCTCGGGCTGAGGCTGTTCAGGCACTTTGCGCCGCTGAGGGTGCTGGTGTGCTCCGGGGACGGCTCCGTGGGTTGGGTGCTGCAGGAGATCGATAAGCTGGATATGCATGTGAGTGTAAGTTTTTATTCAACTATCCGACCACGAGCGTAGTACATAATATAACGTAATATTATTCATGAAAAACTTACACGTAACGTATAACAGGATTATAGAGCGACCACCACCAAAAGAAGTTTCATTTGAGATAATTAAAATCTTGACTCATGGGAGCTATTAGTTACTTCTTATTTTGAGCGAGTCATGTCAGTGAGAATGTGTATTGAGCTATGTCACTTTTTACCAAATACTTGTCGTTCTTTCTTAGCACCAGGTGCAAACCGCCGTGTTGCCACTAGGCACTGGTAACGACTTAGCCCGTGTGCTGGGCTGGGGCGCCTCGTGCGATGACGCGACTAACTTGCAGCTTCTGATCGAGAGATACGAACGCGCTTCCACTAAGATGTTGGACAGGTGACGTCACACTCCATAAATCATAGCGCTACTAAGACACTTGGATTTCTATACGTTGCATAGACGTGTAGGTAGTAATGTCAGAATTGAAGTTTTGCTGATCTTGGTGACGCTTACTGGTGTGTGACAGATGGTCAATAATGACATTCGAGCGTGCGCTGACCGCCCCCCCGCCCCCGCCGGCACCCCCTGACCTACTCGATGAGAGCTCACTGCTGAGGAACTTGCAAGATATCATGCAGGTACTGTTGACAATCATGACAATCAATTTTCAATTGTGATCAGATTGGTCATCATTATAATTAACTTATGTGTGCCTTCGTTGATATACATACAAAAACTAAAGACCCACTGTTTCCTGCAAATTTCACATTAAAAAAAGTACCATGGATAAATATAAAGTAATTACAAAGTCTGATTATTAACACAAATTATCTACGATTTGACATAGGTAGTTATTATTTTATACCCAACGATTAATGTTCATTTCAACTTTATCGCTTGTTTGTGACGACTTTTGTGCGTCGTCAGTGTATCGATGTGTCAGCCCCTTTAGCTTCTCATAGATTATCAACTCAGCTAAGATGGCAGGTATTCGACTGTTACTTGTAGTGGGTAATAAAGAATGTGCATTCTATAATGATGTAAGTGTCTGTTTGGTTCTGTTCAGGCGGGCGAGGTGAGCGGCGCGGCGCGCTGGTCGCTCCGCGAGGGCTGCACGCGGCTGGCGGCGGTGGGCGAACGAGCTGGTGGCGGCGCGGCGCGGGCTGCGCACCGGCTGCGGCGCGCCGTCTCCTTGCTGCTGCATGCGCGGGCGCACCTGGCGCACGACCACGCGCGATGCAAGTCAGTGCTGAGGGTCGACGACCGTTTTACGAATACCTTCATGTACATATATCCACGTTTTACACTCGACCAGCAAATGTTGAGACATGAGTGTATGCCGCCAGAAGTTCAGGGTTTCGATTCCGAATTTATGAAAGAATTAAAATCATTTTATTTATCTGAAATGCAATGGAGGGCTATTTAAATAAAATGAGGAACGCTTAAATTGATGCCAGCCCATCAATCTCTTATGCTGGACGATGTTCAAATCAAAAAAGTATATGTTATTCTCCGAGAAATATTTGCGACATTTACTACATAATGTAATGTAATGTACCCACATACACATAGGTACATCTTTTCAGTTCAGTAAGTGCCTTGGACTGGGGTAAAACCTAATAAATTTGACCCTTCAGATCTTTTGTACCATACCTATCCTTCATCATCATCTGCCCTTTACTCCCTAAAAAGCTGAAGCTCATTGGATAGTGGAATGGAAATGTAAACTATTCTAATTTAGGCTAAGTTAGGTCCTATATCTTGTAAGCTGGAGCATCGCACTTGCATTTATAGTGTGCCAGTGTTTTTTGCTTCTAATACATATTGACGCTTGTCTTCCGAAAAAATGGACTGAACGATTTATCCGCATACAATCCTTGCACACCTGAACATCTAATATGGAATATCCATTGCACCAGGAACTGGGAGCCGGCGGAGACGACGACGAGTGATAGCGACAACGAAGCGCAACCGGTCGCCGAGAAGGGCAGCATTGAAAAGACTGAAAAGGTAGGTTCAATTGATCACGTAAGGAAAATTATTTATTTATGTAAACAAGATAGGTATACGTCAGACCTCCATCATTGAGTCCTGCGTTAAGTAAGCTTGTTAGAACAAATTGTATTACAGATCTTCACCCGCGAGGTATACAGGTATATTTCCGTGATCCGTCTAGGTTCACCATTACTGTACTAAATACGATTTTAATAATTTCAGGGCAGTGGTAGGTACCACTATTTTCGAAGTGGTGCAATTTCTTCCGACCAATATAAATGTAGGACCATGGAACGCGATAGGGGTAAAAAAAAGTGATGAATACGAGCAGGTACTCGTATATACCGACAAACATAAATAAGCAAACTTCCCACGATATGAAAACTATCTAGTGAGGACCTGGGAGCCCAACTGGGTTAAGGTGTTTGCAGCAATTGGATATTCTTCTCAGTTTTGTTTAACACCATTGCTGGAAAACAGCGACAGGACATCCTTAAGTTCGTCGGCTGATATGATGATCATTTCATTATTAAATATTATAATATTGTACAGGAGCAGCTGAACTGGGCGGCGCGTGGCTGCGCCCTGACGACCCGCGCCGACAGCGTGCGGCGCGCGCTGCGGACACTCGTGCGCACCCTCGCGCTCATCTACCCGCAGGTAGATCTCGGGAAGGGCTGAGCGTTTTACCGCTCACTATTATCAAGATAAACAGATAACATGGAACATTTTTTATGATACTACTCTTCAAGTCGACCCGCTAATTCTTCAGTATGATGTACGTTTTATGTACAAATATTTTGCAGAATGAAGTGAAAAATTTGAAAGAATAGGCATTGAAAGTAAATTGTGAAGATTTTTATGCAAACTCTGCTTCTCAATTTTCAAAATTTGAAAGCAGCAGAACAGTAGCGAGATCGAAAGGTGTTAATAAATCGTTTAGAAGTATTTCTGACTTTTGTAAAACACTTGTAAATTTTATTGACTTCATCGAGCATTTCTTTTGAGCAGCTTGCAACTCAGCTCTTTAAAAGTTATTACATAGTTGTCGGCATGCAGGAGCCAGGGTCGTGCGAGACGTACCACAGCGCCAGCGAGGCCGATCAGAAGACAGCGGGGGTGAACGGCTTGAGTGTGGAAGGGGGGAGCGCCGCGGCGCGTGCGGGGGGCGAGGCGGAGGTGGACGCGCTGCCCGTGCCGCGCGCCTTCGCCGACAGCCGCCGCTCGTCGGCTGCCTCTGCTGTCTCAGCAGCTTCTTTGCATCCCGACAAGTAAGAGAAGAATAGCAGTCATTAACTGTCCATCTGATATCTACTGGCAGCTGCTATTGCTGATGAAATGACGTGATTCTAAGAACAAAGTTGGTGACTGTAGTTTCACATGTGTTTTCCCCTCAGAAATCTTTTAATAACCCGACGAGGAGAGAAAGTGTTCCATATAATGAAAACTACAACTTAAACTATCGATATACCAAGTTCTGTTTAAATCCGTATCCGTTTGCGCAATGCTTGTTCAAGCAAACCGACAAACTGATACTAAAATTGTGTATAGAGTACTTTAAATAGACTATTTGACTATTTTTTTAAATCCGTATTGTAGATTAATAAAAAATATTGGACACGTATTTTTTCTTTTTTTACGTAATCAAGAAATAACAGCGATACATTGAGTTGAAATTTCGCGTGACGTCACTAACTAGTGCAGTTTGTATGGCGGCTTGTAGCGGTAAGTGACGTCACGAACCCCCACCCTAAACTTTAATGCGCTTTATCTCTGTATATTTTCATTTATTTGAAAAATAGAAAAATACGTGTCTAATGATTTTTAAATTTTCTAAAAGACGGACAAATTAAAATTTTGATTTTCAAAAGTTGTCAGCTATTGAGATAGTAAATATTATGTTCGTTTGTCCCCAGCATTCCAGATATAGATGAAGACATAGCTAAGTTAATTAGTTCTAACCCATCGGAGCAAACGTCCAATTTGGACGTGGACAAGAGACCCGAGCGCAGCAAAACCGACTCCGCTTCGCCCCAGGACCGGCTCTCGATGTCCAACCTCTCCTCCTGTGATACTAGCTCGTGCAGAAACCTCTTCAGGCCGGACACAGAGCACGGCACATATAATAGTAGTAGTCTTACTGTACCTAATTTAGTTGTCTCAGACGATAGCGATAAGCGTGATTCTATATTACAGGGAGATACTTATGAATCGGACCAATTGACTATAATAGACATCGATAAACCCTATACCGATGAAGTTCATTTCCACGAGTTGTGCGCGCGAGTGAGCCCCGTCAGCGGGGAGTGCACGCCCGAACGGAAACTCTCCAGCGTAGACCTGGAGATAGAAGCGAGTAGTAGTTCAGACGGGTCCAACATTAGTGATGATTTTAGCTTAATATCCGAAATTATTGAAGCGAAACCCGAGGAATTAGAAGAGGCGGGTGGCATAGGACATATCGATTCGCCTGAAGTATCCGAAACCACTTACGTGAACTCGGAAACTTTGCACGGTGAATCGATCATGGATGATATCAGTTCAATGTTGGGACAAGAAGTCCTATTGGCTATGATGGGAAAAAATGGCGATAATGAAACGTACACCGATGACACAACACTGTTTACTTCTGATACTGTGTCAGATATAGTAATGGATAGCAAAAACCCTAGTCTTGAGAAGAACAGTGAGGCCAAACTGAAGTTTATGACCAAAGTTAAGAACACCAAAGAATCGGAACTCGAGAAATTTGGTTTTGAAAATAGAGTGTTTTACATAGAAAATGCAACGAGACCTGACGAACAGATCAAATACTGTTCTCTAGCTCAATTCGAAGAAGGCAATGACATAGCAAGGAAATCATTCAAAAAAAAACTTAGAAAAAGCGTTAAACGACGAGTGGTCGACGATGTAAGTTTAATACATCTCTTTCCAAAAACATCTGAAGAAACCCTGAAAGTAGATAAAACTCCTCAACACGTCGAGTCTCCGAAACCTACATCTCTAAAAAAAGAAGCGGCAGCGGATCAAATTCCACCGTTTCCCCAAGTCAGTGTTGTAGTGGAACCTCCCTCGCCGTCCCATAGCGAGGATAAGAAAAGCTTGAGGACCTGTGCCAGTCGCATGGCATCTGTGCTTAGTGACATCTTCGATCACGGCACTGATACTTTGAGTGTTCATTCTCCAGAACCAAGTATAGATACTACGAGGGAGAGAAGACAGTCTGATAACCCTAAGCTGCTTGGCTCTGACCCTGAATATGGGAAGTTTTTGAGCTGCTCCCCAGCCGCTACGAGAAGGATTTCATGTGGAAGCCTGTTCAAACCTGGTGAACCTGATCGGTATGTGTTTTTAATATTATCGTTTTACTTTCGCGGTCGAGTCCCTTGAAAAAACGTATCTTCCATAATGTAACGAATCAACAACAATAGAATCACAAATAAACATATAGGTAATTTGGAAGTTATATGGGTAGATCAATCTAATTTGTCGCACGTGCACGACGTACAACACGAACTTGTTTAGTTATCTACTACAACTCTGAAACAGACCAAATTTCACGGTGAATTATTGTACAATCGACTTATGAAAGTCGTACACTCTGTACAATTTTGTGATGTTTTCAGTTTTACTGTAATTTTTTTTTGAAAATTATTAGTCCACAGTAAATAGCGATATCTTAGATTAAAATCTAGTGCTATGAGATTAGTAACCACGATTATAGATAGGCGATCAATCTGCCCTGATAAAAGCCTGCCATTTTCGGGTCTAAACCCGAGTTCAACGCGAAAATGGCATGCTCTCGTCGGGTTCAGTCCAAAGCATTGATTGGCCATCTATGACCATGATATATTTTTTTCCAAGTAGGTTGTCTACATCAGTATCGTCGATATGGGGCGAAGGTGGTTTAACCAGCAGCGTCAGCGGACCATCAAAAACTGATGCATCAGAGAAAGCTAGGAAACTCCCCATCATCAATCCATTAGTGCAGTTACCCGCCTGGCCTCATGTCACCCAAGGATTCATTAGTCAATGCCTTTTGGCAAATGCCGATGCGTTATGTGCAGCCGTCAGTCCATTGATGGATCCGGATGAAACCCTTCTAGAAGGGTTCTATGAACGCGCGGTAATGAACAACTACTTCGGCATTGGTATCGATGCGAAGATTACACTGGATTTCCATAATAAAAGGGAGGAACACCCCGAGAAGTGCAGATCGAGGGCGAGGAATTACATGTGGTACGGAGTTTTGGGATCGAAGGAATGGGTGAACAGGACGTACAGGTAAGTCAATCTTTTCATCCTATGGAGACATGTAATAGCAACTGTACAATTTACTGAGCGTAATTTACTCCCACAACTACTATGCTACTTCCCACGCTTGACTTAAGGAGCGGACTCGGGCCAATCTCAATTATAGGTTATTTTTAAGAATTGTTGAATATTTTTACGTTAGCAGCATCAAAATGTTGCCTGCAGTTTTTCATCAGCAAACTTTGGGTATCCGCAGCGAGCATTTGAATTCATACACAGCATTAGAATGCATACTATGCTACACCACACTTTTTTTACTTTTCTCCTGAAATTCTAACGCTGTGTACCACACTAAACAGAATTTAACTTTCTTCTTGTATAAATCTCTGGTAGGTAAGTACAAATACCTGAGGACATTCTCATATTTCAGGCACTTGGGTCAACGCGTCCAACTAGAGTGTGACGGTCAGAGGATACCACTGCCGGAATTACAGGGCATCGTAGTGCTGAACATATCGTCTTTCATGGGCGGCACCAACTTCTGGGGCGGCACCAGGGCTGATGATATCTTCCTAGCACCTTCATTCGATGATCGCATACTTGAGGTAAGATTCAATTTACTTTAGTGTCGATACTTCTTATATTTGTACTATAAACGTGTACATTATGCCTTAAAACTCATTTTACACTTCTGTGCTAACTATATTGAAAATGCTAAAATAATAGATTAATTCTTGAGAAATTAATAAGTAACTACTTCAGATACCGTTGAGTTCGAAAATGTACTGTCGCTCTTTTTTTTATTATAATAATCCATATCACAAAACACAGATCTACTTGATCCCACAGTAAGCTATTATTAGCTTGTGTCGTGGAAACCAAGTAAACGTGGTACATACTACATAGAATTACTTATATGTATATTATAGGTACTTACTATAGATATATAAACACACCCAGACTGGAAAATGGAACCCTGTGTTCATCACACAAAGTCCACCCCCTGCGGTAATCGAACCCGGAACCCTTTGACTAGCAGGTAGGCAATGTGATCTCTGCGCCAATCGGGTCGTCACTTTGAATCCCAACTAATCCTACTAATATTATAAATGTGAAAGTGTGGATGTTTGGATGTTTTTTACTCAATCACGCAAAAACGGGTAAACGGATTTGGATGAAATTTGGCATGCACGCTGTCAGGGATCAGAGAAGGACATATCGTACTTTTTATCCCGGAATTCCCGCAGGAACTCCGAAATTATCGAGGATGAAACCGCGGGGCACAGCTAGTATTATTATAAATGCGAATGTTAATTTGTTTGCTTGTTACGTTTTCACGCGGGAAATCCGAAGTTCACGCGGGTGAAACTGCAGGCAATTGCTAGTATTTTATGTTTTAGATGCCTACGGTACCTGTATAAATAGATTTTATGTATTGATTAGTTTTCCTGAAGAAATATTGTCTATTTTTATGTCAAAATGTGGTACCTAGATTCAATCACTAAAATCTTTTACCACTGAGTCTTGACTCTTGACATATCCAATAATGATAATCCGTTTTCCGTCCATCCACTCGAGCACTCTCGCCTCTAAGTTTCCACTCTCGTGTCAACCAAGAAATAAGTATTCGTTTAGATACGATTCCCCAATTTGTTGCCTGAATGAAGCCACATTTACCCCTTTTTTATCCGAATATGACATTATTTGGGAGTAGGTAATAATCGTATGAAAATTCTTCAACCATGTTTAAATTTTCGTTAGCCTGTAACAAAGTTTTGTCCGGCAGAGTTAGTTCGTTAAAAGCGTAGAGATACGAATATAATATGGTTGTGGTAGTGTTGGAGATTTGATTTTTGTTAAGTAAGAATGAATGAATTAATGAATGAATTTGAATGAATCAATTTTATTGAAAACTTTGTTACTTATTTCTAATACAAAGAGCTGCTGGCTTCTGATGTAGGATAAACCTGTGTTTCAGAAGCCAGCGTTACCAACTCGTAGTGCTTCACTATTATAAATAACAGAAGTCTAAAAAAAATTAAATACACTATGTACTACACTATACTATACTTACAACTTATCTTAAGCATAAGGATGGAAGATACTCAAATATAGGTAAATAAGCGACTTGATCAGGATTATCTATTGTCACGTTTAAATATACACTATTCAATTGAAAGGTCCATCACATCACTACATATTATAAAACCAAGTATTTCGCTGCGTCTGTCTGTCTGTTTGCGATAAACTCAAAAACTACTAAACGGATTTCATCAATGGATAGAGTGATTCATTTGGAAGGTTTAGGTAGGTATATAATTTGTCAAGGTTTTGTGTGAATTGGTTGACCTCCATAACTGTCAGGTGTAAACACAGAAAATTATATGGGGTACGTACTTTTTATCACGGAACTCCTGCGGGAACTATGTAATAAATGCGGGTAAAACCGCGGGGTACAGCTAGTAATATTAATTCCACTGACCACCATTAAAATGTTATAAAGATGACGCATTGAAGAGTACCGGCAAGATATTAAGTGATCTTACTATTTTAGGTAGGTCTGAAAATATGCTCGTTTAAATATCTAATACGGAATGGCAACTCCCTCGCATTTCTCCCCACAAAGATAAACATCCCATTTGAATTTAGCCAGGCGATGTCAACTCGAAATATTTAAATCGTTATTTAGCTGCGGACGTAAAGAAATCTACGTTGCGGTACTGAAATGGGTTTTAAGGTAAAATAAAAATAGCTTTGCTCGAAGCCCTAGTTTCGTTGTAGGTGGACGCGGAAGTTTTCATCTTTAGAACATTTTGTAGTTCGAATTTGCCGTCGTGGATAAGTACAACCTACTTCAATTGTTCTAAAAAATGTCCTTGAAGATGGTGCGCAAGTTACTTCTACCTGATTTATTGGTTTCTAAGAGCAAGGCAGGGCTCGCTTGTTACACAAAAAATAATATTATAAATGCGAATGTGAGTTTGTTTGTTGGTTGGATGTCCTAACTACCTAACCGATCATCATGAATTTTTGCACTTACACATTCTATATCAATCTTACATATAGAATACACAGCTATCTAATAAAAATTAAAAGGGTACCTCTAGTTTTGCTTTAGTAATCCGGCTTGTAGGACCAAAATGATAGCAAATATTATGTATTAACTCCATCAATACACAATACACAGGTGGTGGCTGTCTTCGGGAATTAAAAAGAGGATACCTTTAATTTCGCTGTTGTAATCCGGCTCGTAGGACCAAAAGGAAAGCAAATATTACCTTCATCAATACACGCTACGCAGGTGGTGGCCGTGTTCGGATCCGCCCAAATGGCTGCGTCGCGCCTGATCAACCTCCAGAAGCACCGCATAGCCCAGTGCAGGGCGGTGCAGATCAACATCCTGGGCGACGAGTGCGTGCCCGTCCAGGTGGATGGGGAGGCCTGGCTGCAGCCGCCGGGCTGCGTCCGGATCATACACAAGAACAGGGCGCAGATGCTATGCAGGTCGCGGGCGCTGGAGACCAGCTTGAGGTTTGGCCCCTGTAAAGTCTTACTATAATAAATTGCTAAAGTGAGTTTGTTTGTTTGTTACGCTTTCACGTCTGATCGGCTCAACCGATCATCACGAAATTTTGCAGACAGCCAGAGGGGTACAAAAAGGACATAGGGTACTCTTAATCGAGGAATTATCGTTGGGAACTCCGAAATTAACATGCGTAAAACCGCGGGGAATAGCTAGTGGATATCAAGTTTTTATTTGGCGTCACACTAACGACTAATAATACGAAACGAGAGAAATTTAATAATTACAAAGAAGGAAATGCATTGTAATTGCTACGATTCTAAACTGGACACCGAGTCCTCAGCATAATACGCATAGAATGCGGCAGTGCTGGTTTTCAGCAAAGCCTATTAGAGAATGCGTCCAGCTCCCCGCCAAGTCTCTGGTAACATACGAAATGTCTAAGGTGTCACTATTCTATTAAAAACTTGTGCAGGACTTGGGATGAGAAGCTGCAGATGAAGGCGCATGCGCTGGTCGGTGCGGGGGCGGGCGCGGGCGCCGGGGCGGGGGCGAGGACGCCGCTCGGCGGCGCGGAGGCCGCGCAACTGCTGGCCTTCTTGGACGATCTCAACACGCTCGTTAAACATGTTTGTACTTTTGGACCACAGTTACATGCACAAGCACACCCCACCTGGTCTAATCGTGCTTCCAATACATGCCACTTCCAATAATAATGTAGGTTACATTATCCCATTACCCCTCAGCCACACGCACACAGACACACACACAAACACACACACACACCACGCATACACACACTTCATCCGATCTGTTTCCAATTTGCTTGAGACATGCGACTTTAAATACCATGTAAACATAAAATATTGCAACAAGCTTCATCTTTATTGTATTAAGCAAAGTGTAACGTTATACAAGGAACGTAATAAATTATTAATGACATCGCTGGATATTCGATTGTCGTCTCAAATATCTAGAAAAAAAAAATGTTGACTTGCATGCTCAGTTCAAATAAAAACTAAAGACGGAACGTCTCGAACAACAAAGTGAAGCCGGTTGCGTATGCATGTGGTGATTAGGAAAGTGTATGGATTTGCAAAGTTTACTTACTAGTGATAAGTGATTTATGGTGTCTTTTTCTTGTAAGTGTGTGCGTGTTTCTGTGTACGTGCACGGCGTGGTGTATTTTTGTCCTAGCTTCACTCGTTTGTTCTACGCGTTCCGGCTTTAGATTTTATTTGGTCTGAGCTTGCATGAATCACCAAATGCTTGAACAAATCCCTCGTTCGAAATTAGATCCTCCATACAACGCCAAAGCAATTTGAATCTAGCGCTCTCTGTCCCGCTCAGGTGAAGCTGGCGTGTATAAGCGAGAGCGGCGTGTCGGCGGTGTCGAGCGCGGTGGCGACGGCGCGGCGCGCGTCGGCGCAGGCGGACGCGCTGCAAGACGCCGACGGCAGGCTGCTGCCCGCGCCGCAGCTGCGCCGGCACCTGGCCTCGCTGGTGAGGAACTCGAGCTGATGTTATAATCAACTAGTTGTGCCCCGCGGTTTCACCCGCGCTAATTTCAGAGTTCCCGCAGGAATTGCGGGATAAAAAGTACCCTATGTGTTAATCTGATGTATCCATCCATCCATCTATCCATCCATCCATCCATCCATCCATACATACATACATACATACATACCTACTTACAAACTTTCGCGTTTATAGTATAATAAGTAGGATTGACAGTCGAAATTGGCTATTGACTAAATCTTTTTTTTTAGTCCGTCGTCGTGTAGATTATTAAAAAATATTGGACACGTATTTTTTTTACGTAATCAAAGAATAACGGTGATACACTGAGCCTAAAATTTCGTGTGACGTCATAACCCGGTGCAGTTTGTATGAGTTTGTACTATACTGAATAATGACGTCACGAGTCCCTAAACTTTAATGCGCTTTGTTTATGTTTATTTTCATTAATTTGAAAATGCAAAAAATAACGTGTCTATTATTTTTTATTTTCTAACTGACGGACTATTTAGAAATTTGATTTTCATACCCTGGAGAATACCCAATTCAAGCCTTGCTGAGCGACAATGAGTAAATTTAGATACAGGAGAGTGGTTTGATGTTTATCTTACGTAGGTATATGCAAGTAGGACCTTAGGGAATTCAAATGTTTTCACACACGCTCTTACTTCACTCTTCTACCAGGTTTGATCAATACGGACATGTGACATGACTTAACTACTAACGATCAGAAAATTGGCCTTAGGGCCGCACTCAGAGTTAATGATTACTTGATTTAGTAAAGGTTTTTAATACAAAACTGCCGAAATCAGATACGTTCTAAATTAATATTAATTGGCATTTAACTAAATTTAACTTAATTAGTCAAATTCCAATTAACATTAATTTAATGAACGACTCTCAGTGCGGCCGCAAGACCAATATTGCTCATGAAAATTCTCAACCCAGGTGGAGACGTGTCACGAGTTGGTTGAGAGCGGTGGTGGCGGGGGCGGGGGCGGGGGCGGGGGCGGCGCGAGCGCAGCCGCTGCGGTGCGCGCTCACCTGGCCAGGGTCGACGTCATCGACGGGCACGCCCATCTGCACACCGACCAGGTAAGACCGGGGCGGAACTCAGACAAGCAATTTTTAAGAAGGACTTATAACTTAACTAGCTGTCCCCTGCGGTTTCACCCGCGGTAATTTCGGAGTTCTCACGGGAATTCCAGGATAAAATATAGATGTGAACCTCCCTCATGAATCACTCTATCTATTGGTGAAACCGTATGAAAATCCGTTGCGTAGTTTTACAGATGCATAGGTACATATAGGGACAGACAGCGGGAAACGATTTTGATTTATACTATGTAGTAATACTGAGGATTTGCTTTTCAGTTGTTCCATAAGTCATAACTAACTTTTGCAGGTGGTATTCACCGTAAAACTTGCGATAGTTGATTTTATTATAATCTTGGAATTGAACCCTCGTCCAATTTCTAGAACTTAATACTTCAGGGTACTAAACAGCTACGGAGCAGCTGCGCGTTACAGACGTTGCTACGTCGTAAGTTGATGATAACTCGCATCGGCACTATATTAAAAATAGATTGGCAGATTTCAATTAATATTTTTCTAGCTTAAATCTAAAATTAAAAGCGAAGGCAACCCTTCACTCAGAATTGACCGACCAGTATTTAATTTATGATTAATAGGACGAACGATGTGCATAATCGATGATTTTAATGACGATGTATCATTTCATCTCCATACCCCTAGTCTCTTTGCATGCGGCCCCGTAGGAAAAACAAAAGATGGTCCCTGGATGAACTAGAATTCTATTTCAATCCTGCCTGAGCTTTATTCCTGGCAACTGAGAACTTACCTGACCTTTTTATTTCAAAGCTCGTGAAACTTAGTACCCCTACCTCAAAGTCATTGACACGACACATCACACCAATCCTAGGTGCCGAAGAAGAGCGGCTCGGGTCGCGGCTGGTTGCGTGGACGCCGCAGCGTGTCGGAGGGCCCGCCTCACACCGCCGCCCAAGTCAGGTCCTGGGGGGTTAAGGAGGTGCAAACCTGGCTCGAGTCGTTGCAACTCGGCGAGTATTCGGAGGCGTTCGCGAGCCACGACGTCACCGGAAGGGAACTGCTCTCGCTCGCCCGGAGGGATCTGCGCGACCTCGGCATCACGAAGGTAGGACACGTGAAACGCATCCTGCAGGCCGTCAAGGATCTCCAGTGACGAAGGCGGGGCCGCTCCGAGGGGGATGGCCACGTATAGAACCATGAGGCGGTTGCGATTATGTTGGCATACAAGTTTTGTATTGTGGATTTTTTTTTGTTTCGTGAATCTATGACGCGTTTCAAATTTAAAAAATAAACCGATAATGTACCTAATTCAAATTTTTGGATCAAATTTCACCTTTTACCTACTACTAACAAATCATAATTCTTGCATAATGCATCAGCAAAATTTTAGATCGAACTTGTTGCCACAATACGACAGCTTTCAAATTGTATTTGCATTATGTGCGCGCTCGCTGTTATTGTTTTATGACAGGTGATGTGAATGATTATACCGAACTATGTATCAAAGTTCTAAATGGACATAGATAAGCAATAGTGTGTTAACCCACACTGGAGAAATTTTGAGTAAATCGTATTTTAAAAGTACCTAGGAGCGCCATTTGTATCAACATTTTTTATGTTCAATATTTAGTTACATATTTAAGCAATGTAATAAGGTAAACACACAATTAAAAAACGTTCCCTAACTCTCAATAAATCGTTCTGAATCAATAAATTAATTTTGTGGATTAACATGTTATTGCTTATCTGTATCCAAAAAGAATTTCGTGTTCGATAAACTAGATAATTCGTTTGTTGGATTTATATCTACTATTATATCATCTACATACTACATCATACTACATAGCTATCTACTAAGTTATCATCAGTGAATGAAGAAACCCATGGAAACCTCTCTTGGTACAAACTTTCCCCGACATTTTAACTCAAAAACTTTCAAGACTAACCACACTTCAAAGAAATAAGATCGAGTTTTCATTGTTAGTCCGGTATATACTCACAATTAAAATTCCACCTTTTTTCTTGGTAATGAGAGTTCGATATACCTAGGTAGGTACTAAGTTAGCAAGTATTTATGTTGGGTCAATTTAAGCCCCAATGTGGGAGTTCCATGTTTCTTCGTTTACCGATTGTGTATATTTCAATAGGGCTGATTCTAGAGTGGTCTTAAAAATTGAAACTGCGATCACACTAAAATCGCCTTGATTGCCACAATAAACTCGAACTTACAACTTACATCTTGTATCGCGAAAGAAATCAATATACGATGTTTCTTTTTGTATCGATATAAAAAGAATATTACTATACTTGTACTTACCTATTTATATTACCAATAATCTTACTTTATTTGTGTGTACTTTGATATTGACATTCTACAGTTTTTTATCTATATTAATATGCTCCTAAATAAATACATCGAATTTGTACCTCTGCAGATTTAAATTAGCTTCTTGTCGATTATATTTATATCCGAAAGGAAACGAATACGTCTGTCTTATAGCAATATACATATCTGGCTAAAAATATATATAAAAAAAGGTGGAACTAATTTCGTTAGCAGCCCCCGATATTGCGTGCAAACGCCAAGAAAGAAAAGGTTGTAATTTGTCTTCATTTTATTCATTTAGGGGGTTTGATCCAAAACTTCACAAACTTTGCTGACCCAAATTCGTTGACCAATCCGTTAAAAAAAACTGCTACTGTACCTACATCCTGTCCTATCCTATCCTTACTAATAATATACATATGCGAAAGTGAGTTTGTTTGTTTGTTACGCTTTCACGCCTCAACGACTCAACGGATCATGAAATTTGCATACACGTTGTCAGGGATACAGAGAAGGACATAGGGTACTTTTGCCCCAGAATTCCCGCGGGAACTCCGAAAGCTAGTAATGAAATAAGTGCGACAAGTGGTAAGTACAATCGTCATCTTTCTAACATGAATTTAGATTTTGTATTTCACAGTATAATTCAGTTAAAAGTAACTTATTACTACAACAAACTCTTATATGTAGGTTTATAGGGACGTTTTTGATTTTCATGAGTTCTAAAAAACTTTTGCGATGATAAATACGTATTATACCTACGCAATGATTTAATTTTATACTTGAACTAGCTGTTTACCGCGGTTTCACCTGCGTTCATTTCAGAGTTCCTGTAAGAATTCCGTGATTAAAAGTACCCTATGTCCTTCTCTGTACCCCTGGCAACGTGTACGTAAAATTTCATGGTGATCGGTTGAGCCGTTAAGGCGTGAAAGCGTAACAAACAAACATACAAACTCCCTTTCGGATTTCTAATACATAGTAAGATTTTTTCGATACTTTTGGTATCTGAGATAATATACCTACATAGGCAACTGCGTAGGAATTTTTTAATCTGCAAAAAGCTTTTCTACGTCTCTATACCTACCAGCGAATTCCGACCCATTGCCTAATTGTGACTGGGTTGGCATTTATCTAACTAATTAGATTACTTTGAATAAAGTCGGACATAAATGCCTACACGCAGGCAGTTTAGGCTTTGAAATGTCTACTCATGTTAACGTTATGTCCAGTGATTGGAGATGGAGTGGGATGGAGCGGAAGTGTCATGTCAATAGGGTAGTTTTCGGGGTATGAAAATCAAAATTCTATTTAGTCCGTCAGTTAGATAATAAAAACATAAATAATAATTGACACGTGTTTTTTTATTTTTCAAATTATTTAAAAAAATTAGGAGTGGGGGCTCTTGACGTCATAACGTGCTGTAGCACGGCGTGACGTCACGCGACATTTCGACTTTATGCATCTCCGTAAATTTTTTCATTACGTAACAAATACTCGTCCCATGTTTTTTATTAATCTACAAGACGGACTAAAAACTAAAATTTGGTTGACAAGTCCATTGGCCATCTTTATCGTTGGAAGCGAGTGGATGAGAATTTTACTTTAAGTAGGTATTTATTGAAAAAAATTTACAGATTCAATATCTATATAAATGTATGGTTTACTAGCTGTTCCCCCGTGACTTTACTCGTATCGATTACGGGATTCCTTCAAAAATTCTTTGTGTCAGTATCAAAAGTAGGACTTACTTACCTACCCCGTATTCTTTTCCAAGGCCTAGATTACATAAGCTGTTCCTGCGGTTCGTGTGAATTTCGGGACGTCTTCGGGAACTCCTAGTGCCGTAGTTTTATAGATCTCTACAAACAAACAAACTCTTTCTTTCCATAATTTTATTAATTCATATTATTGCTATATCTACACGTCTTAAGTGCGCATATTTTTGCTAATATTTAAAAAACTTCCCATGAAATTTCCTTTACATAACTAAAGAAAAACATTTGTCTTAAGTGTTCAAACTGACAACTTGAGAACCTCAATTATACTCATAACAGTAACGGCATAAGACGTTATTATCAATCTTTTACTAGAAAAGTTTTAAGCGTCGACTTTATTCTCTTCTTCTTTATTCTCTTTGACCTTTGGCACTGTCCGCTAAGAGTCTCTCTGGAATCTCTGAACAAAATTTACGTGCCGTCCCCCTAAAAATTTCGTGGTGTAAGAAAGACGTGTGACTCATGTAGGTATGCAAGATAGCATCTATACTGTATCACTTTTTTCAAAATCTAAAATACTAAACGAACCGGATGGTTACATACTTATTAGGCACCTACCTACCTATGATTAGATACCATAAATTACGTACCAATTTACCGCGTTTGCAGGTATTGTGTCATTATAGTAGAATATCAATATAGCGGACACTGATTATGACCTTATTTCCTCTAAACGGCCAGTCGTGGCATTCGCGAGTCGCGGCCGCGTCAATGAAAATTGGCATACATTCTGAATAAAAAAGAATTTTCCAAATCGGTTCAACCGTTTTCGAGTAATCGGTGAACATACATAAAAAAAAATCATAGAATCATACAATCGAACATAGAAGTCCTTTTTGGAAGTCGGTTAAAAATGGAATCGCACGCAGCCAGCCGCCCGCGACTAGCCGCTTAGTGGTAATGAGGTCTATCACACACTAATAAGATCCAATAATAATTAAATTTTATTAATTAAATTTAATAGCAATAATCACAGTATAATATGTAAAACTAAATTGTGACAAATTATTTATTATAATCTTAGTCCGTTTTTTCTAAATACATTTAGAGGAAATAGTCGTTATATTTAATTTAATTTTAACTTATAAATGGAAAACTACCTATTCAAAATAATATTGTAATATCTCTTTTCACTCGTACTGCATCTAGATATTATTAGATTACACGCTGGTTTAAACAGAAAGTTCTAATCTAAAATGAATGTTTGCGAAGAGCGAGATCGTATGGTTGAATCGACCAAACAAATTCAGGTGAGTAATGATGGGAAGCATCTGATTGGATAGCTGTAACCGTGATGTTTCACTGTGATGCACGCTAGATAAAGCGTGTACAAAGATTTGTATGTAGTTAGAAATATATATTACAATGTATAATCCTATATTTTGTAGGTGTCTTATTCTTGAATCCAATATTCTAAATAAAATAAGCAATTTCTCATTTTTTGGTACTCTATATTTTAATGTGTATCAAAAGTGTTTTGGTGTTTCTTATTCTCCTTACAAAATGTGAACTGAATTTCATTTTCTATTCTTTCTAATATTAATGATATTGTTAGTATATCATACTAACAACCTTAGATAACTTACTTATTGTGATCTTTTTGAATGTACAGTGGATAAAATCAATTAAATTGCATTTGTTCACAACGAAATTATCAAAACTATAATACAATATTATACATTTATTTTGTATTTATCTGTAGTATATCTCAACAATACTTTTTCTATGTCTTTTTCTTCGTATTGTGCTTGCGTAGACGCTCCTCTACGAGCGTAGATGGCTACGTATATTATTACGCTATATCGACTACGCAAGTGCGCCGCATATTTGACTAATGGCGCCAGTGTCGGTGCTACGAGATTCGTAGCTTGCTACGTGCGAGGTTGTTCGACTGTCTTTTTTTTATCATAAAATCGCTAAGTAAATTTACCAAAAAACAATAAAATGTTGTTTTACATGGGGCCTCAAACACATTGGCATTAATGTTAAGTATGACTTTCATCGAAACAGTTTTTAGATAGCATGTAGGTAAATTAATGTCATTTGAACACTGAATCGTAAAGAGTGGATGGTTGTAGGGAAAGCATCGGAAGTGGAATTGTGGGTGCTATAGGTATGTCGTAAATCTTATTCAATAAAGTTCAGATAAGATTGGTTTTTTACTATTAATCTCTTCTGTACATTCAATCGGACCACTTCTTAACGGACCTGCCTTATAGGTGTTTTTATAAATGTATCTCTGTCGAATAAATGATTTAAATTGGTATGTCTGTCCGTTTGTGTGTCTGTAATTCTGTATGCCTGTGAATTAGTTATAAGTGAGAGATTAGGGCGTCTGCGTGTATCTATCTATAATATAATTATTATTATTATAAACTTACATTTATTTACACAAGACTTATTAAAAGAAAAAATGCGGAAATTCCGTATTGATAAAATTGTACCTATATTTTGATTTGGACAGAAATATATTACCACCGTGATGCATATTAATGAATAATTCACGGCCAAGGATAATGCCTTAGATGCGTTTGGAATATTCTAAAGGAAAGGACTAACTTAACACGTTATAATATTGTAAAACTTATAAATATACGATATCTAAAGATAATATACATAAATAATAAATTCAAACTAAATATTCTTATATCTTATTCGATCTTTAAATGATAAAATTTCAGTATTTTGTTTTTCTTTTTATATTATTTTATCAAACATTTTTTGTAATATTGCTTACTATAACATATATGATATTATAAAAATATAAACTTAAGCGCAGATCTAGCAGAGAAAGAAAGAAAGAAATACAATAGATAGGCATACGTTATTATCGAAACAATGAAAGTAGATAAATCTGACTAAAAAGTTAAGCTTAAATCAAACCATTTGATCCCACTTATCTAACCGTCACTTAAAACTACCGCTGAGTTTAGAGCTGAGTACCTACTCATGCAGGTGGGTACTTTCGAAAGTAAAAGGTAGAATTTAAATTTTGTAAAGGAAAACTTTTATTGAATTATTATGGAATAATAATTTAGGTACTTAGGTACATATCAATATAGTTTTTAATTATTTTAAACCGGTATAATCACAAGATTCAAACTAACTGAAAAGTATGCAAACGTTTTAAAAGGTTGTTTTTATTATAGTTCTCGGTCTGCGCTGAACCTCGTTTTTAAATATTATTCTTTTGTAGTACCTATTTGTTGTCATTCTTAAAGGTTACCTATGTTTCGAATGTTAAGTTCTATGGTAATTCATTCATAAAAAAAAAGGCTAAAGAAAACGGATGGGAAATATTTAATTGCACACCAAAAAACTTCTATTTGTGTAGCATATACATGTGTATGCGTACCAAATACTAATGCAGACTTCTGATTTACGAGCACTCTAAGGTTAAGTTGGCCACGAACAGCGACCACAACGCGCGAGCTGAGCGAGCGCAACGAGCGTGCTGCGGCAGTCGTCAGCTATGCCCCAAACGCTGTTTTCACAGTGCGACTACAACGACACCGACACGACACATTATCGTCAGCATGTGTAGGGTCCTGCAATCCGACGATATCGTGTTCCTGTAGTTATCGTCAACGTCAAGTGTGAAAAGGCCTAAAGCCAGATTTCTTTTGGTGTGCATTTTTAAATATTAAGGCATCATTTGGTGTGTGGTTAATACCAGTCTTTATTAATTTTATGCATGATTATTCTTACGAATTATAAAAGTTACACTGAATTTTAATATGATGTATTTTAAGTAAATAATTAGCAATAGTTAGAAATAGTTTCTTATTTGTGACAATTCTCATAATATAAAAATACTTTTTGTTTGTCGTAGCAACATTTAGATACCTAGCATGTTTTTTTCATTGATGTTACCAATTTATTGCGTAAATTGCGTTTTGCCATTATGGTCTTGGGGATCGATTTTAGAATCGCTCGAATTACTATTCGCACACGGAATTGCAAGATTCACGCGTGAATGCTTAAAAAATGTATGAGGATTCGCACGTGAATTCGCGATTCCGTGCGTGAAAGTAATTCGAGCGATTCAAAAATCGACCCCCTGCTTTCTTAGCATTGTCGGTTTTTATAATTCGATTAACATAGCAAGAAAGCATCGACTGGTAGGGTCGATTATTATTTAGGTATACTAATAGAATGTCGATTCCATAAATTATTTTATACCATCTTTAAAACGGGACAAAGAGTCTAAAATATTCATGATAATTTTTCTCTATTTTACAGTAAATTCGTGTATTAATTTTTGATTTCAACATCGAATAGATAGGTAGGTTACTTACCTATTAATCTGGCATCTGCTGCCAATTGAATTTGATTTGTCAAAGATACAATTGCTCTACGTTTTTGCAAAGTGCACAAACAACCGCATTTAAACTGTATACGATTGGAAAAGTTTCTATTAGAAAAATATTTATGTAATACCTACCAACTTTATATAGTAATTGCGAAATGTTACTAACAATTACTTACATATTTACCTACTACAAAGCCTACAAAGTTTTGAAATATATATAGATCTTTAATAGTCAAGAGTGATTTATGTTATTCTACCTAAATATTGTCTCAAAGTTTTGGAGAATTACAAAAACCGAGATTAGGAAAAAAAATGTTTTTTTTTTATTATATAAAATAATATGTTCAAAACATGTTCAGAATAGCCCAGCGTGAGTGTGCTTCTACTATGGGCCATGGACTTAATATTTTTTTATTAATTTTAAAGACTGAATAATTATCATTAACGTGTCAGTTATGTATTTGAAAGTTTACTCATTTTGAAATATCTAGGTATTATTAATTGTATAGTACTTACCTACCTAATTATTAATAATTCTACATTATGCTCAATTTATTTATGTCAAAGTTTATTATATGTAACATTTTATTATTAGATCCTTTAATAACAAACAATGTGTATTATTTAAATAATTGTTTATTCTTTAAATTAGTTGTTGCAGAAAATTTAAATGGGATTAGTTAGGTACCTACAAGTTTTATTTTCAACGCACAGTTTGGAATAAGCTTTTTGAAACTTGATTTTATATAAGTAGGTATTCATTGTATTGTGTGTTCAATGTTTTTTTTTGGGTTTAAGTGTTTAAGAAATATTATTTATAATTGATGATAATTCTTAATAAAAATACTATAGTTTACTGTGAATAAAATTGACAATCAAGTATTTTTCTCTCCACATTTACATTTTGAAGACTTCAATAAAAATCGTACTGTTACGTAAAATTTTGTTTATTTTATTTTAAAACTATCTGTCCCCCGCGGTTTCACTCGCGTTACGCGTAGGTACAGCTGGCAAGGTGTTCTATGCAATCACGAATCGGTTGAGCCGTTAAGGCGTGAAAGTGTAACAAACAGATTCACTTTCTGATTTACGTATAATAGTACCTAATGATTATACCTACATAATACCTAGACGCAATTTTTTGTGTGTACCTAAATTGCGATAAGTTTGGATCTGGGGGCACGGCAGTGCCCCCGCCAAGTCGAGCAACAAAAGCGGCACGGCCGTACTATCCTTTTCTCGAAGCAATTCAGGCCATTTTCGACCCCCTATAACTTCGTTGTGGATAAAACTAGAAGCCTGAATTTTTAGTAAACAAGCAGGTATTGTATAAAGACGGTATAATTTAAATTTCATTCGATTTGAACCAGTAGTTTAAGAATTATAACTAGTCAAAGTTTCTTAATTTTGTAGGTCACTCACTCACTCACTCACTCACTGACCGATCATCAAAACTCTAAGGCACTTCTAGCAGACATAGAAGTTTGAAATTTAGAATACAATTAGTGTTTATTGTATAAATCAAGGAAAAACTAAAATATTTTGCACTTTCGGTCCAGTTTTCAAGATACACCAACTGCATAAATAATTTTGTAATCCCATATAAATGTATGGAATTACAAAGTTATATATGCAGTTATATGTACCATCTGCACAAATAACTTTGTAATCCCATATAAATATATGAGACTAGCTGTTCCCCGCGGTTTCACCCGCGTTAATTTCGGAGATCCCGCGGGAATTCAGAGATGCAAAGTAGTTAGTACCCTATATCCCTAGGTTTTCTTTACCCCTGACAACGTGCATGCAAAATTTCATGAGATTTCACCAGCGTTAATTTCGGAGATCCTTCGGGAATTCCGAGATAAAATTACCCTAATCTGAATGCTCCAACGATTTTCATGAAATTTTGTATACAGGGGATTTCGGGGGCCATAAATCGATCTAGCTAGGATTCATTTCTGGGATTCCCGCGCGAACTCTGATATCAACGCGGGTGAATTAATTATTGCATACTGCACGTTTTCAAGGGTACAGGAAAGGTCATAGGGTAGTACTTTTATCTCAGAATACCCGCGGGATCTCCGAAATTAACGTGGGTTAAACCGCGGGGAACAGCTATTTAAGCCGTTGCCCAGATATTAATAAATAATAATAATAAGTGTAGCTAGTTACCTACCTAGATATAAAGTGTAGATACATAGTTACCTAGACAAAATTATGTTCAAAGTTACAATGGTCAACGGAATGAAAAAGCAAGAATGGGGCATGTGTTTATATTATAAAGTTGTACCAAACTCTTTCAAGTTATTAAAGTAGACTAAATTGCTCAAAATTGTCATGAACGAAAAAACACTATGTATAACATCGGGCTTTGCGAAAAACTGTAGCTGAAGCTCAAGAAGTAGTACCAGAAAAGAAAAGGAGGAAGACCATTTACAAAAAGAAATGAGATCCCATCAAAAACAAACTTGTAAAAAAAGTCCCAAGTCTCGCAACTCAGTTCTTCTACAGTAAAAAGTTGTGAGATCAATGTAATACCAAGTCGGTTAATTTATTCAGTGCCTACTTAAGGGTCCTTCTGTCTAAAGTTATCATGTTATAAGCTAATCTAATAACATTTTTATAGTGACCATATCAAATTTAAAAATCTTTTATGTTTTAAATAGATTGATTGGCTTGGCGATCACGTGAAAACACAGTGTATCTCACAAGTAATACATATTATAATTAAATTAGATTGTTTAGAACCATAATTATGTATTACATGTAAGATATATTGTGTTTTCACGTGATCGCCAAGCCAATCAATCTATTTAAAACATAAAAGATTTTTAAATTTGATATGGTCACTATAAAAATGTTATTAGATTAGCTTATAACATGATAATTTTAGACAGAAGGACCCTTAAGTAGGCACTGAATAAATTAACCGACTTGGTATTACATTGATCTCACAACTTTTTACTGTAGAAGAACTGAGTTGCGAGACTTGGGACTTTTTTTACAAGTTTGTTTTTGATGGGATATCTTTTGGCTCCTCCATCGTAATATCAATACCTATTAAGTGTGTCTTCAGACAATAGGTTAATTATTAATAATATTTGCTATAGGTTAATTATTAATATCTGGGCGACGGTGCTTCGCTCGTAGCGCTATCTGTTGTTAAGTAGAAGAGCAGTACCAAACCTTCATTTTTGAATGCCTGAAAACACGGATAAAACGACGTTTTCTATAAATGAAACCTAGCGAGATCGGATCACCCCCTGCATACGAAATTTCATGAAAATCATTGGAGCCATTTCCGATATTCAGATTAGGTATATATATATATATGTACTAGCTGTCCCGCGCGGTTTCACCCGCGATGATTTCGAAGTTCCCGCGGAATTGTTCCATACCAACTTTGCAACCCCTTTTTATCCTTTTAGGGGTTGAATTTACAAAAATCCTGTCTTATCGGATGCCTACGTCGTACAAAGAACACACCCTTCAAGTTTCAGGTCTCTACTATCAGCGGTTTAGGCTGTGCGTTGATCCATCAGTCATTCAGGACAAAGCATTTTATATGTAAGTATAGACAATAGGTATGTACAAGAATTGCTGGTTTAAAGGATTTATCTTTAGGGTTAGTTCAGATTGAACAGAAAATGCATTAGGTGCCCCTTTTTTGTGTCACTAAATAAAGAACTCTATTGACATTTTGCTTTAAGTACAAATTCCAACACATCGAGTGACTTCTCGCATAAGCCAGCTACATACTTCCAACTTTCACCTTGACATTCGCTCAATCATAACATTTTGTTCGATCACCTTGGTCACTACATATTCAAGATATCACTACATATATAGAACAAAGTTCTCCGCCGCATCTGTGTCTGCCTGTTCACGATAAACTCAAAACCTACTGAACGGTGTTTCACGCAGTTTTCATATAAATAGTAATTTAACAGGAAGGTTTATACGTATAGTTTTTCCCGGAATTCCCGCGAGAACTCCGATATTATTGCGGGTGAAACCGCGAGTACCAGCTAGTGTTGAATAAACCGGGTTTTAGTTTAATAAAAAAGAGACTTTTACAACAAAACAGCTTTAATTCTCTGCAACGCCTGATCTTTACCCAACAAGTGCATCATTTCAGCAACACTGGGACCCTCACTGAGGCCACTCAACACAGACCGCAGCGACTTCATCAAAACCGGAAACTTCACTTTATTCTTCACAGAGAAATCTCTGAGAAAATCCTTCAAAACATCTTGTTCAAAAGAATTCAGCACCTCCAAATCTCGCAGCAACACTTCGAATAATGATTTGTCCAGATTAATTTCCTTATTCCCCGGCAATATCCACAGGAATCCGAATTCTTTTGACACCAAATCTTCTATCCTTGTCACTCTAGATGCAGACCAGTCTAACACATTTTTGATGTGTTTGGTGGATAAGTTTAAGGTTTTTTCTGGATACGTCTCCTTTATTAATTTCTGTAGTCTTTCGACCAGCGATCGTGCGAGGTATTCGTCCGTAAGTTGTCTTTTAATCTCTAATCTGTTACATTCTTCGAGTAAATCCGGGTTGAGTCGGCTCGGATGTGAAGAGATCTTTTCGATTCTGAACTGTAGAAAAGAAAAAAACATTTTAGTTTTTTTTTTATATTATTATTTTGCCTGCAGAAATAGGAAGCACAATTTCAATGGTGATAATAATAATACTGATTGGGTATGAAAATATAAATTCTATTTAGTGCGTCAGTTGGATAATAAAAAAAATTAGACCTTGAATATGTGGTCTTTCTACTGAACTAATGCCTAGGTATCTACGGTTTCGTAGAATATCAAAAATTCTTCTATCGAAACCAGTTTCGTACAAGTATCTAAGTACAAGCACCGACCGAATCGATAAAAAAACAATACCAATTGACGATATTACATTTTTTGGGAGTAAAATTCATGCTGAACTAATTAATATGCCGTTACAGAATGAACTTACAATTTAAGTTTACGAGTAAAGCTAATCTTACGTTTTTCTACGTAATTTTTTTTTCCAGAATTCGGGCAGTTAATAAAAATTATATCGTATCTGTGGTGGTATCGCATCAAATAAACATCTTACCTCTTCGGCCAGCTCTCTGATTGTCTTCAGCCTGACGCCGGCGCCGGGGACGTGCTCGAAGCCGCCGCCCGCGAGCGTGATGTAGTTGACGAGCGCCAGCGGGAACACGCCTGCCGTCAAACTGGACATTACCTAAAGCTCGTAACTCACTTATTTTGTGGATGCACCAATTAAGTTATTTCATTTATAGGACAACAACAAAAGAGTGCACGGCATTAATATTCGATTTTAAAGCTGCGCTCTGTAGACACATTTTACAATGACAGGACTACACAACCCCTACTAATATTATAAATGCGTAAGTAAGCACTGTCTGTCTGTTACGCTGTCACGGCTTAACGGCTCAACTGGTAATCTTGAAATTTTCAAAGGTACAGAGAAGGACATAGGATACTTATTATCCCGGAATTCCCGCGGGAACTCCGAAATTAACGCAGGTGAAACCGCGTAGAACAGCTAGTACAATAATATAAAAATTATTCGCTGGTCGGTTATTTATTTATTTATTTATAACACAAAAAGTTCACAGCATTACAGTAAAACTAAGTCACTGTGAAGTTAATAACAATTGCAAGCCAATAGGCATGTTGACTAATTTTTATTTTTTAGTCCGTCTTGTAGATTATTAAAAAATATTGGACACGTATTTTTTACGGTATCGCAAAAAGGAGCTACGATTCATATTCATAATTGGATTTAAATTTTCGTAAGACATTAACACTACCTATCTGTAGTGATACGATATTATATGGCAGGTACGGGTGGCAACTGGCAAACCTATAGTCAATACTAACCGTTATTCCTGTAGTCTTCTACTCTGACGTCGCTCTGACGCTTGCTCAGTTTTGTGCCGTCAGCATTCACGATCAGCGGCAGGTGCCCGAACTGCGGCGGCTGCCATCCGAATGCTCTAAAATATTATTATTATACAAAATTTTAACGAGAAATCTTCATCAACAAAAATATTTTTTTTTTTTTGGTTAGGTTTAGATTCACCCGCGCCACGCCTTTTGTCCTTTTCTGTACTACTGACAATAGGTATGCAAAATTTCACAATTATTGGTCAAGTAGTTAAGGTGTGAATGTGTAACAAACAAACAATTTCATTCACGTTTAGAGTATTAGTTAGGATAACACATCTCAATCAATTTATCTATACATATAGAATAAAAATGTAAAGTGTAGGTATTGGATGGAAATTTAAAAACAAAAGAAATTTAAAGATTTATTTGTTTTATTTATTTGTTAAAACTACATATCTACAGAAAACTCCTGAGATTTGGTAAGTAATTACAGGGTCCAGATTCACTATGACTATAACAGGCTGCGTTGTGATAACACACCAAAACTGTTTGCCCTCATGCCAAGAGAAGTTAGTTACACTTCCAGTTCAAAATAAAGCACAGATATTATGTGTTAGGTACTCGTCTTATAGCATACTGAATACTAATTTGCGATTTATGGCCATCTATAGAGTCTAATACTGTGTTACATAACACAGGTTATCATGAAAGAATGTTGTTGGTCGCAGTGAATCAGTAAATTCATAAATATAAATTATGTTATTGTTACCTGTAAATAAGTAAATGTTTAGTAGTGGATATCTGCCACTCCACTCCCCTTAGCACATGGGTGACACCCATCAGATGGTCATCGACAACATTCGCAAAGTGGTATGTAGGATACCCATCACTCTTCATCAGCACTGGGTCTCCCTCATTCAGGGACACATCGTAGGCTATACCTCCAAAGATCAGGTCTTCAAAAACTTGACAATCTGATGTCAACTGAAAAGTATTAATTAACTGACTAGCTGTGCCCGGCCGGGTCACCCGCGTGAGTTTCGGAATTCCCGCAGGAACTCCAAAGTAGCCTAATTTGCTTCTTACACCTTCCTTGAACTTCTACAAATATTTTAAGATCAAAATTAGCAAAGATCGATCCAGCCATTCTCGAATTTTAGCGAGACAAACAACGGCAATTCATTTTTTATATAAAGATAATAGAAAATAAAGCAGTTACTCAAGTATACTAACAGGCCCCAAGGGAAGAAGCAGTGGTACCCTTTGTTGCCATTTTTTTCTATGAAATGGTGAGTCTAAAACCAAAATATTTATCACTTTAAACTTTAAAGTTTAAACTGGTTTTTAAATTCTTTTGATTTATATACCATCATAGAATCCTAATATGCCAAATAATTAGAACTTCTCACTTCACCATTTGCATCATTTTGTGCAATAAAGAATAAATAAATAAAATTATATGTTGACCAAAAATAGAACACTTACTTAAAATACTCACTTTAAACCTAACACAGTGTGGTGTACCAGATTTCAATTTATCGGTTATCTCACCACCAGTCATATTTCGGCATCTGTTGTCATATTTGGGTATGCTACGGGTTTTGGCTGCATCCCGACGTATGATGTTCAGCCGACGCTCCGAACAGAAGCACCTGTATGCCGATCCATTATCTAATAACTTTTTCAAATGTTCTCTAAAAACAAATAATATGAATATAATTAACAAATCCAATAACTGATATTTATGAACGAGTCGGAAATTGACGGGCGTAATGATTGAACCTTGTAACTTACTGGTATATATCCAGTCTTTCACTTTGCACATAAGGGCCGTATTCTCCCCCTAATTCAGGTCCTTCGTCACATTCCACACCTGACCACTGTAAGTCTTTTTTTAACGCCTCAACCGCCCCGTCAACTTTTCTGGTTCGGTCAGTGTCTTCTATTCGTAGTATAAATACACCACCCCGCGATTTAGCGAACAGAAAGTTGTACAATGCCGTTCTTAGACCACCTAAATGAAGAAAACCTGTGGGACTCGGTGCAAACCTTACCCTAGTTGGTCTAGTTTCGATATTTCTGTAACAAAAAAGCTGCTTTGGCAACCAAGGAAGTGTTCTCGTAGCAGTAGAAAACATTATTATTTAAGTACATAGATCAATATTTCATCGTTTTTTTGTGTTTGTTTGCAAGGGAGTGGGACATTACAGAAACAAGTGAACGATACAAGAAAAACTTGAACTTTAAGCTTTGATTTGATTTTGAGGTTGTTACTTGTTTGTCAATCAATTTGACTTTGACAATCAGCTGTTTTTTTTTTTGATAAATTTACCCCAATGGGGAATGCAAAAGAAGCCAACTCAGTTGTATTTTCCTTCTTCACATCGAAATACATTGAAGTGATGCATTTCGAATTCTTCACCGAAACTTTCGGCAGCAACTCTAAATTGTAAAGTTGTAGTTGTATGCATACTGGCTGTATAGACTTAGCTTCCTTTGTCTTCTCCATAAGGGGTTTTAACAAGAAAAAGGAGCTTTTGGCGGGATTTTAGCAGTGACGAACTTCAGTTTTATTTCTTTGTTTTGCAAATTAGTTTATGTGATTAATATTGAGTGAATGTGGTGAATTTTGCATAATAGTGATCCCTTAGTAATGAACAGTGTGTGGAAACAGTGAAATAAAATGAAATGGGGCGTTAATCGGGAGGATGTCGTTTTACTATAAAACTTCCCACAGAGCGTTCAACTGTGAAGAGTTGCTGCCAGAAGTTCCGGTAAAGCATCAAAATGCATCTCGCCAATGCATTTCGATGTAAATAACTTCACAAGAAGAAAATACAATAGGCTAGTTTCCTGGGTAAAAAAATCAAAATTCTATTTAGTCCGTCAATTAGATAATAAAAAAATAAAAGACACGTATTTTTTGCTTTTTTAAAATAATGGAAATATGCATAGATAAAGCGCATTAAAGTTTAGGGTGGGGGACTCGTGATGTCACAGCTCGCTATAACGTGCAAACAAACTGTAGCGAGGCGTGACGTCATGTGAAATTTCGACTTGATATATCTCCGTTATTTTTTGGTTACATAAAAAATAAAAAAATACGTGTCCAATATTTTTTAATAATCTACAAAACGGACTAAAAAAGAAAATTTAGGAAACTAGCCTATTGAATTGGCTGTATGGATTTAGCTTCCTTTGCCTTTCCCATTAAGGTAAATTTAACAAAAATAAATGTCTGTGGTTATTTTTCTGATGTCGAAAATAATAGTGAAAGTCAATTTAGATTATTAAAAATCGGTTGAAAATGGTAAGTATCTCAAAGTTACAATAACCAAAAAGGCACCATTAAAATGCAGATGTTAAATATATAAAATTTCCTGCATCATATTTTTTTTTTAATTATCTTTATTAAAAAATCTGAGGTTATGACGTTACTACGATTTTATTTTCAGAATAAATTAAAATCATCTCAAAGAGATAAAGTGAAGAAGTTCGTCGCGTTCACGCAAACGAGCGAGTCTACTGCCATATATTGCCTCGCACAGAATGATTGGAAACTGGACCTTGCCAGTGATAATTACTTTCAAAACCCTGAAGCTTATTACAAAGACGCAATCAGAACGTCAGTCGACAGAAAAAAGTTAGAACAACTATTCAATAAATACAGAGATCAACAGGAGAATGACAAAATAACTGTTGATGGTGTCATGAAGTTCTTAGATGATCTTAATCTTAGTGCGGAATCTATATTAGTTCTTATTATAGCGTGGAAATGCAAAGCCGCTGTGCAGTGTGAGTTCTCGAAAGAAGAGTTCATGACTGGCCTCATAGAGCTTGGGGTTGATAGTATAGACAAATTAAAAGCAAAATTGCCAACATTAGAAACAGAACTAAAGGACCAGAATAAATTTAAAGATTTTTACCATTTCACATTTAATTATGCCAAAAATGTAGGACAAAAGGGTTTAGAACTGGAGATGGCTATAGCTTATTGGAATATTGTGCTCCAGGGTAGATTTAAATTTTTAGATGCCTGGTGCAAATTCCTCACCGTGAGTGTGTTTACTGACTTCTTAATATTCCTGAGATAAAAATAATTGAATTTTAAAATTCTTTAACTGGGCTCTCTAAATTAAATTGTTGTTTTGTCATTGGATTTCAGGAACATCACAAAAGGTCTATACCAAAAGACACATGGAATTTACTCCTTGATTTTGCTACCCAAATTGATGATGACATGAGCAATTATGATGCTGAAGGTGCCTGGCCAGTGCTGATTGATGATTTTGTTGAGTGGTGTCAGAAGCAGGGACTTACTGGAGATGCAGTTAAAGCTCTAGAGCCAACATCTGGCTAGCTGACACTAAACCGGTACACACAGTGCGAAGCAAGGACAACTATTGTGTACATCGAAAATTATCACAAAGAACAAAGTGTCTTTGAAACGTTGAAAAGGTTTTTTTTCTTCATTCTATCTCGCTTCATCGTGTATGGCCTTGAACTGTGTCTGGTTGAGTGGATAGTGATATTGATTGTTTTCGAATTATGTAGCTGACTGTTTCCTATAGGGTTGGTTCAGTACTGGCTGGTTTTTGGTAATGTGAAAAGTTTACTATTTTTTATTTTTAGTAAAATTGGTTGGTTTTTTTTTAACATTTGCTTGGTGTAAAACTTTCACTAAAAGATATATTATTGTCACTCATCAATATTTTTTAATGTTCAAATAATGAGTACTTTTCATAGCGTCTGGCTGAAGTTTTTCGTCAACAGAAACTAACACTATTTCAATTTGTTCGAATCTGAAGAAAAAAAAATCTGTTGGCAGAGAAGGTTTTGGTCAGCTGGACAAAAAAACTCTTTGAACTATGAGGAAGGCTGAAATCGAAATTATTGTTGAAGTGGTTTTAATCTTTTTCTGCAGCAAATTTTCTCTTGTATTGTGTGTCATTTAAAATCTATGTAAATATGTAAATAATTAATTATAGTAACATTTTTTAATGCAAAGTTTGTCACATCTTAGTCTTAAAAAACTAATATGGTTGATATTTAAATGTGTACATACATCATACATTCACAATATCACAGTTAAAATTTCTTATTTCTATTGTTGCTATTAATACTTTGATAAAATTGTAATTATTAGTGTGTAATAATTATAGTTCTAAACTATGTTTTTTTAAATTAAATTATCAACTTACTAGCACATTTCTTATTGGCTCCACAGTTTGCAAGTTTGTAAGATTCAATTTTATGCAATTTTTTAGGGCTGTGTACTGTGTAGCATTCTTCAAATCTTTTAAAACGTTTCAGTAGTTTTAGATGTGCAACAAAAGATGCAGTCAACAATATTTACTAAATTCTTTCAAATACTACAAAGTTTTAAACAAAGTGATTTCTCTGGGTTCGGGCCCCATCTGCTTTATATTTTTAATTAAAATTAATCTAGGTATCTTTTAAAGCACAACAAAAAAAAAATTACAAAATTCAAAATCTAGGTAACATCTTGATTTTTTTTTTTCAGACTATTAATGCTAGAATTTTTAAAACAACATATAATAAAGACGTTTTAATATTAAACACTTGCTAATTGAATAAATTGCATATTAATATTTATTACCTAACGTCAGTTGATGATAAGAATTTAAGATCTTATGTAACATCCTAATTACAAATGTTTGGTACTTAGAAGTAATGTACAAAAGATGAAATTGATGTATTAATTTTATTATAGTGAATTGTTACATTTCATAAATATTTTATTAAGCGCGGTGCGGCGTCAATCCTAATACATTTTTAGGTCCGTATTCCAAAAGGTTACTCAAGTCATGAATCTAGTTTTAAAACTAATTTCAAGTAAAGCTTTAATTTTAAAACCTTACTTGAAACTAGATTCATCAATCAACAATCAGCTGAATTATTTCCTTATTCTAGGACGACGCTTGAGTACTATTCTATATTCAAGCAAAGATTTGATCTTTGTTTACGTCTGTCATGACAAGACCACTCAACCAATCGGAGTTCAAAATCTCTACTCAAGACTAGTTTCAAGTTGTTTCTGTCCACTAAGGAAGTTATAAGTACTACGTACTTATAACTTCCTTGCTGTCCACAAATTAACTAGACTTATGACTAAAGAAAAATTTTACACTATAAACTCGAAGTCTAGTTCGATTTGTGTTGAGAATAGGAGATACGAAGAAACAGGGACCCAATTCTCGCCTCCTTCGAAAAAATCTCGAACTCGAGATTGCTGTTCGATCCCTATGTCAACCGCAAAATCTCGATACTCGAATCTCCTATTCTCAACACAAATCTAACTAGACTTCGAGTTTATAGTGTAAAATGTTGCCAATAAAAGCTTATTCGAAAGCCGTATCCATTCCATTCTACACGATTCATCCGGAGCTAAAACGGCAGCAGCTTTTTAAGGTTTTTAAATAGTGTGCATCGTTTTATATCAAGAACTAACTAACATATTTTATAATATATTTGTACCAAAAAAAGAAAAGTTCTTACTTTTATCACTTTTACATCATCATTTTAATTTTGTTTAAATTAGTTTGCGTAGTACGGATCGTGAAGCATAATATTTGTTTTTGTTTCTACCCTTTTTTGGGGGAGGCAAAGGGATCGTAGTTCATACAGCCTGAATTGGCTGTATAGACTACGATTCTTTTGTGTTTTTTTCTGAAGTTATAATATTTACATCCAATTGCGTTGCTAAGATGCATTTCAATGCTTAATCGGAACTTTAAGCTATGAAGTTGCAGTTAATTACCACCATAGCACTTAATACACAGTATATTTACTAATACATAATAAACTTCTAAAACTGTAACATATGACTTGGCTGTATGGCTCAACATCCCTCGCCTGTCCCAGATGTGGCGAAGATAAAAAACAACAACAACTTCTGAAACTGCCACGCACGACACCGCTATTGGACATTTTTGAAGATTCGAATTGGAAATGTACGTCTCGACCGCTTCCGACCAGTCGAAGCAGTTCGAACGGCTTTCATTCGAGAAATGTCGAAGTCGACATGTCGAGAATTGCTCAACTTGACTTCATCTCGATTTAATGTTCGAATTCGAACTTTATCTCGAGTTCAAGTCTACTTCGAATGTGTGAGAATTGCCCCTCTGAGGGGCAATTCGAAGTAGGTTTGAGTATCGAGATTTTGTGGTCGACATAGGGATCGAACAGCAATCTCGAGTTCGAGATTTTTTCGAAGGAGGCGAGAATTGAGTCCCTGCTCCAAAATAGATGCTGAAAAGTGACTGAAATAACGAAGACAAACGTGACAAGCGTGTTTTCGGTACGGCTTTTCCGAAAGGCTCCAAGGACCCCCCCCCCCAAAGGTAATAATCCCCAATTTATTTTTGCTACTGTCAATGTCAGTAAAATAGCTGGCTAAATTCTTATGAAAAAAAAAACTGACATTTGTTTGACAGCGATGAGACTATAACTTTAGACAAATGTCAAAACAAAATTGAATCGGGCTCGGGTTTACTTTCTGCAATTTTAGATTTGGAGTTCATATAAGATTTAAACTAAAAAAATGTCAATTCGTTTAGGAGGAGCGTTAAGAGAATTGAGGATCCATCTATGCCAAACTAGCCAACAGTCTGCGGGTGTCAGGTATGTGGAACTTGGCAAAACGATTACATAAACACAGCTGATAGCTTCCTTTCCAATATCATTGACTGACGTGATGTGCAAGTGCTCAAAAGATCTCGATACGATTTTATTTCCAGAGAATTCATTCAGAAGAACTATGTGGCTATTAAAAAAGAAAATCCTAAGTTTCCGATACTAATTCGAGAATGCAGCGGCGTCCAACCTCGCGTTTGGGCTCGATATGGTAAGAGCAAAAAACTGAACTCCATATCAATTTTGAATAAAATAGTAGCACTTCCTATTGCTCTTTCGTTTGTTCTTTCGTTTTATAATTACAAGAACCCATTATAATACAATCTTCAAGAATCTCTTACTAACGACATTAAGCACCATAGCTGGGCACCGTTAATCAAATAGTTAACTTCGTTAATCGTTAAACCGCTACAAAAAAAGTTAGCTTCGTTAAACGTTAAAGCGTTACATTTCGGAAGAATTAACGCAAGTTAACGTTAATCGTTAATCCGTTAAAATGTGTAAAATTGCATTTTTATATCGTTGCGTTAGTGAACTAATATAAACATGTTGGTTTAGGTTCTGGAAGTTAAAAGGTTAGGAACAAAATAAAATCTCAAATGTGGCCATGGATTCTCATTAAGACCGCTGAAATCCGATTCTATGTCTTCCATGATATGGTTTTACTACTACCTACCTACACTGCACAGTACACTTTTTCTACCTAACAAAATTACACTCTTCTTTAACAACACGCAAATGATCACTGACAGTAATTTATATTTATAACTAGCTGTTCCCCGCGGTTTCACCCGCGGAAATTTCGGATATCCCGCAGGAATTCCGGAATGCAAAGTACCTACCCTATGTCCTTCTCTGTACCCCTGACAATGTGTACCTAAGTATGCAAAATTTCATGAGATTTCACCGACGTTAATTTCAGAGTTCCTGCGGGAATTCCGGGATAAAAAGTATCCTATGTCCGTTTCCTGGTTCTAAGCTACCTCCCCACCAATTTTCAGCCAAATCGGTTCAGCCGTTCTTGAGTTATAAGTGGAGTAACTAACACGACTTTCTTTTATATATAGATAACAAACGAAACACTCGTCATTTGAAGCACCGGCGCTAAAAGTACTGGAATGATTGAATTTTGAACGAAACTCAAACTCATCTCTTCGCAATTCATTTCTCACTCACACGCGCTGGCAAAATATATCAAGTTTTGTTTTTGTTTCACTCGCTGGCACGCGCCACCCGGAGGCCGGCACTTGTTGTTTCATATTCATACTAAACTTGTCTGAACCTGTTTTTCACGCCACGCCGCGGTGCTGTGCGGTAAATAGTTGGCATTGGATTAACGATTAACGGACTTCTGTATGTTAACGGAAGTTAACGTGTCCGTTAACATTTTTAAAAGTTAACTTAAAAGTTAATCCGTTAATCAAAATGTTAACTTCGTTAATTAACGATTAACGGATTAACGAGTTAATGCCCAGCTATGTTAAGCACCATGTTTTCCAGATAGAGGATTTGAAGTCAGTGAATCACTCGCTGATATGAGACCAGAGCAAGTTATGATGGTCATTAAAAAGATAACCAAAAACAAATGTAACTTTATTGACTATTAAATTAAAGTTTATTTTAGACTAGTTTCAAGTCCTTTAGTTATGTTGTTGCCACTTTGAAACAGAGTTGTGGGACTCAGTTTGTAGTGAAAAATACTGAGTAGGTAGGTACTAGCTATATTCTGGTCACTTGCTTATTTTGTATTAAAAATGTTTAGTAGATATCAAGTTTACTTTTATTGTCTTCTGATTTGTAAAATCTATGCTTAGTAGCAATAAACTATAATTAGAATTCTCATGTACTTATAAAATAATGTAAATTGATAATATAAAAAGAGTAGGCATATAAAGTAAATGTTATCTATGTTGCCAGCATAAATATGTATAAACTTGCCACTTTCAACCTTTGTTTTGCAGAAAAAGGAGCTGAACGCAGCATACCATTAACAAATCTGTCATCTGGAGATGTCTTGGCTGCTGTGAAACAACTGGCCAAGTAAATGGTTTTGTTTTTTTGTTGTATTTATTGACTAATTAGAAAAATAATAATAATAAATAGGTTATTGTAAAAAAAAAGAACTTTTATCACTTTATACTAAGAGTTTTAAAAGAACACCAGACATTTTCTGCAGTTTCAACTGTCTGAACTTTGATATGACCTATGGAACTTCTCTTTTTTACTGTGAATAACAAGTAACAAAATCTTTATTTTCTAAAAATACAACAGACACACAGAATTTGTGGATACTGTGGCTAAGGGATGTAAGGGACTTTGAGATAGAAGTACATGGTAAGTTGTAACCAATAAAATATCAATTTATTTATTAAATTAACAATTTATTTTGCAAATAATTTATCTAAAACTACATGTCACAGATTTGCACAATAACAACTATAGCAAAAAATTCTTTTTATCACACATTTCTTAAAGATCTAAATTCAACATTATGGAGTGATCGTTGATTTTGTTGAATACTGAAACACTGCTAAAATAGATAAATTTGCTCAATATGCACTTTGCTACCAAAATCAACAATTGAAACTATTTGTGACACTCCTATTTGGCTATAATAGGGAATAAATAATATGTGAATTTAAATTGGATTACATTTTATTTCAAAAACACTAATCACTATTTAAGAAAGAATTACAACAAATTGTTATTTGAATGCATAAAATTAATGACAGATAAAAAAAATACACATTCGCCAGAATACAAGATTAAAACAATGTTCTGATAGTGATTCAACTTTATGATTCTTATGGGTTCAAAATGATATTTTCAGAAAGAAAACTTTATAAGGACAAAAAATTCTGTACCTTAGAAGATAATTTTATAAAATTAACAAAAAGTTATCACATATCTGAATAATAATTTTCAAAATCCCATATAATGTGAGCAATAACACTCGTATCTCATAATAATTCGTAGCAAAATATAATTTTACATTTTAAGAGTCTTCTCTAAGAGAGAGATCTTTTGATATTTTCGTAACATATAAAATTATTATTATACTTAAAATTATTATGCTTAAAAACTAAACTACAACTTTGATTTATAAGTGAAAGACCAGATGAAATTATCTTCTTCAGCTCAAACTACTGAAAGAGGCGATAAAACATACTGCACTTTTTATGGTTTACCAAACTTGCAAAGCTACATTTGACGTTTTTCTCAATGCATAACTAATGTTGAGAGCAGAGGCGACGTAGCTGAAGAAACTAAGCTGACAGTGAAAGTGCACTGTCTGCCGACCGATCAACACTGGGTCACCAATCAGCGGCTGACTAACGACGACGCTAACTACTAGCGGGGGACTTAAGGCTCAGGCCACATATGTATAAGTGGCGTCGGGCGTCGGGCGCGGACATGGCACGGGCGGATTCCTATTCCATTCAATTTTCATAGAAAATGCATGGAAATAAAGCACAACTTGACACACGGTAATGTCGTTGCTCGGAAATGGCGGGTCATAACCACGTCCGAACAACTACATACCGCGTGGCCTAAATTGTACTTTATTTCCATGTATTTTGTATGAAAATTGAATGAAACGGGAATTTGCCCGTGCCATGTCCGCACCCGACGCCCTTTGGACATAGATAAGCAATACTGTGTTAACACACACTGGAGAAATTTTGAGTAAATAATGTTTTAAAATTATAGCACAATTTTGCATCAACATTTTTTTATGTTCAACATTTTGTTAGTATTTAAACAATGTCATAAGGTAAACACATAAATAAAAAACGTTCTATAACTCTCAATAAAGCGTTCTGTATCAATAACCATGGACTAACTTAAATCTGTGTGTTAACATGTTATTGCTTATCTGCGTCCCTTTATTCACGGCGGTAATCAGCGGCTTATGTACCTACTGTACGTCTAGTGTGAATGCTCTATTCTGTTAATTGATAGATCCGTCCAAATGAAATCGCATCACATATCAGTGTATTTGACTTAAAGTTTAAATTGACACTTAATTGGATTGGTTTCATCACAAACTGTTCACTGAAAGATAATTAAGTCAACGAAAGAAACACTGGAGCCTGGCGAAATGTCAAAATACGCACCGATATAAATACAAGAAATTGAATTGAAGATAATTAAGCGCACTTTTGTGTAGTGGGACAACAACCATGGACCATAACAATGCTTCCATTGCACCACAAATGAACTTGACTTATTATACCACATCGCTGAGTCTGACTTACATTTTATGATCAAACTACAAACTTCTGGAGCTTGAAGTAGTAGAGTTTACAGTATAGATTTTTATCACCAATTTTGGGGCATGTTCCGGTTTACTGATAGCACCGTAAGATATGACGTCAATTTAGTATACTGCAAAACCATTCCTTTATAGTTTGCTGTACTGGTTACTGCTTTAAACGGAACACAGTCCAGTATACTGCCATGTTATTGTCATGTCACGCTGTCGACCACTCAATGACCAATCATTGGCCTGAGGTTGATCACGTGATCAAACCACTGAGAGCACCTAAACGCCAGTGCTCAAAGTACAAAAACGACGATCATTATGACGTCATACCGCCTATGCCGATACTGCGGCAGTATACGGAACGAATTCCTATCACTGCGAGCACTGGGCCAGTGCTATCCGTAATAAAGGAACATAACCCTTGGACAAAACTTGTTTTACATTTAGAACAGTTTACGCTAAAACGCTGGCAGCCCGAACAGTTGTGGCTGGAATTCGGCTAAGGTTGGCAGTACTATGGTTGCATGCGTCGTCAGCCGCTTATCGAGATGCGGGTCGGGCACCATCACCACCTGCATGCTCGCCGACACGCCCGCCGTCACGCCGTGCGGGGAGTCCTCGAACACCAGACACTGGAAATGTCATCGAGGATGGAGGCAACATTCTTAACGTGATTCCTTAACTTAAGAGATTAAAATAACTTGATAACATATTATTATCATCTCATCTCAATCTTCTATACATCTATACATATAAATAAAACTGAAGTGCCTGTTTGTAATTCAAAATAAGTAAACAGCTTTTCACTAAATGCATATTAAAGTATATATTGTACCTAAATAATTTTTTTTTTGTTTTGTCTGTCTGTCTGATCCGGCTAAATTCTGAAACGGCTGGATCGATTTTAATGGGATTTTCACTGACAGATAGTTGATTATATAAAGAGTGACTTGGCTACTTTTATTTTAGAAAAAAAATTGTTCATGCGGGAATTCCAAAACTCACGCGCGTGAAACCGCGGGGCACAGCTAGTATACTATAGTAAAAGACTAGAATCCCCGTGGCTGTTCACACTAATCTTCGGAACTACTGAACGTATTATCACGCGGTTTTTACAGGTAGATTAAGCTTAGCTTGGAGCAACATTCTTCCAGTTTTGTTTCATTTAGATCGGAGCTTAAAAAGTTGTTATACAACGTGTTAATGAATTAACTGAAAACCTGATACACCCCATTTAAAAAAATAAACAATAATATGATTAAAATATATTTTATGTCGAAAAAATTTATACTTTAAAAGTTATTCAACATTAGTTTGGAGGTGACCTATCTACGAAATTCCTAGCGCTACGCCCGCGCCTACCGGTTCGAATTTTTTTGCTGTGGGCAGCGTACGCGCCTAATATTGTATTATATATAATTTAGATATGGGCTAGTAAAAAAGAAAAAATACAACCTATATTAAAACATAGTGCAATCGATTCGCTAGTCGATTCTGAGCAAACTACTTTCTAGTTTTCAGTTAATTCATTAACATGTTGTATAAAAGCGTTTCACGTGGGCGAAACCGCAGGGCACAGCTGGTGTTTGACGTCATTAAAATTCAAACAACACAAAATAAAACACGTCGGAAAGATACATGTTGGCCCGTGTCAGAGGGTACTTTCTTAGCTTAAGGTGCGGGTGTTAGGGCTAGTTTTCATACAAATTGCCTACCGAGTTTTCTTGCACTACGGCTATTTTTATTTATTAGACTTTATTTAATAAAATACTTCTACTTGTTTCGATGCCGCATAAGTCTCAAATCTTTGCAGATAGTGAACAAATAACATAATTATAAGCATTTCAAAAATATTAAATTTTGGTCGAATCTCTTACTTGTGTGAGAGCGTATACAGTATATGTGTACGAAAATGGCGGCCCGGTCTATAAACAGCTGTGGTTTGGCTGTAGACTGACAAGTCCCCCGAATGCAGTAGTTTGTAGTGAGTTCCAAAAGGATCGAAAGGTGTCGCGGCGTTGAGCCGTGAGTTTGGACAATTTTACCTACCGGGATAATTTAGAATTGAATTTGGAATATACATAATATTACTGATCTAGTTGGTAGGTATTTAGTAGCCGAAGCGAAGGCATAACTACATTTTGTTTTGAGTCACGTACAAGTAGGTATACCTTATAAGCTACAAGTAGCCCGTACAAGTATTTTATATTTTTGTGTTGCATAAATTCTTGCTATCTCTTTCTTGTTTTCTCGATGCGTAAAATAGAGAGACCATATTTTCGAATGGTTGTATCTCACCACGGCCCAGGGTAATTTAACTTTTATCTTCGATGCAATCAGCAATGACACGCAGTCATATAATGTTGGTACAACTTCATATTTTTATTGTGTCTATGTGACCACGTGATCAAATTTTTAATATCTTCAAAAAAATTTTTTTTTTTGTAAAGCTCATACCCTCGAAACTAGTATGAGACAACCCCATCATGTTGCTGTACTTCATGTTTTCGTGGTATCTATGTGTTCACGTGGCAAAATTTTTGAACACTTATAACTCCGAAACTATAGGACGCAGTCATATCACGTTGGTACTCAAACTTCATGTTTTGTGATATCTATGTGATCACATGGTCAAATTTTCGACAGCTCATATCTCCGAAACTGCAAGTTACAGACTCATCGTGTTGGTAGGTCAAACTTCATCTTTTCGTGATATCTATGTGATCACGTGAAGTAATTTTCAAAAGCTTATAATATTTTTTACTATTACCTATGCATATACCTACTTTGTATTTGTTAATTTATAGGTACTAATGATAAAGCTGAAGAGTTTGTTTGCTTGTTTGGTTGAAAGTACTAATCTCAGGAACTACTAGATCGAATTGAAAAATTATTTCCGTGTTAGATAGTCATTTATTGAGGACGGCTATAGGCTATAACATCACGCTATGACCAATACGAGCGGAGCACGACACGACACTCACGTGGTTTTTTCAGTAAGTTTTTTCTCCAAATTTTTTTTTAGTCAACTATTAGAGACGAGAATCGAATATTGAATGCCTTTTTACAAAAAAAATACCTTCGTAACGTTACACCCTGTATAATAAAGACTTTACTTTTGTAAATTTTTCCAAATGATGTAACTGTTCACTCATTATTATTTATTATTTCCTTGATTTTGTAATAAAAAAAAAAATAAAAATAAAAACTGACGCGAGCAAAACCGCGGCAGGATCAACTGCCAGTAAAATATTTATATTTTACAAATAATACAATATTATAATAAATCTATCTTCCCGACGCACGCTTTGACGAAACTAAATAAAAGAAGATCAATATATTCAAATGACGCGCGACGGCTGAATGCATACAATTTTTTCGGCAGGAGGAACTATACGATAATGGTCCAGTGGTTAGAACAACTTCCGAAGAAGTCTCAATATTATATGACTAACTGTGCCCTGCGGTTTCACCCGCGTGAAAAGTTTTTGTGTAACAACTTTTTTTCCCGATATCCGATTTGAATGAAACAAAGCCTATATTATGTAGCTACAGGCTAAGCTTAATCTACCTATGAAAACTGCATGACAATCTGTTCAGTTGATTTGGAGATTATGGCGAACAAACAGACAGACAGACAGAAAAGAATTTCAAAACTTTTTTTGTGCTTGGTTACTCTTCTTTTATCACCCCTCTCCATTTTAGGTAAAAATATTCAATGTACAGAATCGCGGATTCTACTCTTTTATTATAGTTTAGAAGTATAGATAATTTTTTTTTTATCTGTCATTTTTTATGCTTTTGTTTACGATTTCAAATCTAAACTGCTTTTTCATAATATACATTATGCACACTTCTAGATAAACTTATTATTAGAAATGCGAATATGAGTTTGTTTGTTTGTATGTTACGGTTATTTAACCGATTATCTAGAAATTTTGCATACACTTTATTAGTAGGGGCACAGAGAAGGACACGGTAGTTTTTATCCCGGAATTCCCGCAGAAACTCTGAAATTAGCGTGGGTGAAACCGCGCTAATTTCTAGGTATATTATGAAAAATAGCTAGTGTTATTATAAAAAAGTAAAGAACCAGTTTTTTTAAAAACTTCAGTCATAAGAAACTACAGTATCCTCCAGTATCAGTTGTTAATTTTATAAAAATGTTTCACGCGGGTGTAACCGCGGGACACAGCTAGTAGAATATAAAATACTTTACAAACTCCACGTACCTACTGATGAAACTCAATAAAATATAAAATATTATTATCACGAGATGACAATATTATCACGAGATGACAAAATTTAAATTTTGAAATGGAACAACGGCAGAATGCGTTTATGTTTTTTTTCGTGTAATAACGCCAAGCGGTACTATATAGGTTGAGTGGCTAGACCAAAGAGTATATAACCACTATGCGTACTAACGTCTGGCTCTAATCCTTTTAGAATTACGATCCAAATCTCGGTTTATATGAGTACTAGCTGTTCCCCGCGGTTTCACCCGTGGCAATTTCGGAGATCCCGCAGGAATTCCGGGATACAAAGTACCCTATGCATATAGGGTACCTTCTCTGTACCCCTGACAACGTATATGCAAAATCTCATTAGATTTCACCGGTGTTAATTTTGGAGTTCCCGTGGGAATTCCAGCATATAAAGTACCCTATGTCCTTTTCTGTACCCCTGACAACGTGTATGCAAAATTTCGTGATGATCCGTTGAGCCATTGACGTAACAGACAGACAGATAGACAGTGTTACTTTCGCATTTATAATATTATCAGTATTTAGTAGGGATTGTAATGTCAGTGTCTTTGTGGAATTATGTACTTTTTTTGTAAAGTTATCACGAATCATTCAGGTTTTGAGTTGAACTGCGATTCTATTTAGTTTTGGATTTTCTATGATTGATTTTTTCTAAAATTAAAAACATCCTAGTTGATGACGTAAATCACATAGACTGCTGAAATATAAAGATGATGGTATTGTGGTCATAGTGTCGGAGATATTATAAGATTTCAATTTTTTTATCACCAAGTAAATCCCGAAATCTTGAAATTTAGATTAGGACCTAGAGTTCTTTTTATACCCAAAATTATTTTCAGTCCCAATATTTACGCAAATAGGTACGTGTGTAACCTGCTGCAGGGAAAGGTTGTATTGAAAATAAGTCCAATATTTTTATTTAGCTTTATCCATTTTTAATTTTAAATCCATTTTAAATTTTCTTTTTTGGAATTAAAATAAAATTCCAAAAACGAACGAAAAATAAATCGTTTGTAGATCTATAAATAAGTATATATAAACAAATTTGAGAAAATTAGTTACAAAAAGTAGAATCGCAATCTTAGATTTGAACACGAGATTTTCACGATTCATTATTTACAAAAAGAGACGTATTACACCACAGCGCCAACGAGACTCAAACATAATAAGTCAAATTCAGAATCAGATTCGGCTAATACTAATCGATTTGCATGTGTGTGTGACTACGTTTCGGGCGGTTATTCCTAATTTTCTTGTAGTTAAAGGATAATAATGCGCGTAAGACCATATAAAAATTTTAAATGAAAGATGTATTAAACACTCATCCTGTCGCATTTATCATCAAAATCTATCTTTTAGCTTGCGATTCTCTGTAAATTGAGAAAACACTTTTATGGCGCCGCCCGCGGCCTCTATCGGCTGAGAGGCTGCATAATATGGTGGCGCGCCACCTTAAGTACAGATATAATATACATATAATATAATGCTTAAGCATTTTAAGTATAGATGGGCAATCAACCTGGTTTATACCCGGTGCTTGGGTTTGAACCTTGAACCCGGTTTATGCCCATAAACACCTGGACTTTTACTGGGTTTAGGGGTGGCTAAGTTTTTTCTTTTTTTCGAAAATGGTATATACTAATACTAAATACCTTTGACGGATCAGGTTTGTCTGGAAACCTCGCGGCCGCAACCAAGAATATATCAGGGTTAGGTTTGCCATATTTCACTTCGGGATCACTGCTGCCCATCACCATGTGGTGGAAGTGTTGGAACAGCTCCTTGTGGGCAGCTATTTTTGTGTGAACCGATCTCTCGCTCGAGGACGTCGCCAGAGCAAATGGCACTTTGGTTTTGTGCAGGTGACGTATTAGTCTTTCCGCTCCTAGAGTGCACAGGAAATATAGTTAAGGTTGATACAGGAGTGAATACTATACACACCGGCAGAATTAGCGGAACATAAAAAGGCAGAGTATAGAAATAGTTACGTATATATATTAAAACAAATAATTATTAGACGTGAAGTAATAAATTAATATACATCTTTTAACACTTTAAAAGTTTGTAATTAAATTATTAAATTTTATTTAAAATAATAATAAAAAAACACTTTTTCTCTAATTTGTGGGTACACAAATAATGTTGCAAATTAAAGATTACTGTGATTTTAACACTAAATAAATGAACGATTAATAACGTGTGTTTCCCCTTCGTGATTCAACTTTTATTTGCAACATTGTCTGAGTTCTCACAAACTAGAGACTTTTTTATTTTTTTTTAATTTTGATTACTTTTAATAAAATTTAACTAAAAACTTCTTAAAGTCGATGTTAAAAGATGTATATTAGTTTATTACTTCATGCCTGATAATAATTTGTTTTAATATATATACGTAATTACTTCTATACTCTGCCTTTTTATGTTCCGCTAATTCTGCCGGTGTGTATAGTATAGAGGAGTGAAAACTAGTGCCACTCACCATAAAAATCATATCTTCAAAGATATTTCATTTAGAAATCCGTCTAGTAGATAATATATAAATCACGTGTCACGTTGTTTGTCCGCGATGGACTCCGAAACCACTGAATGGATTTTGATAAAATTTTGTAACCATTCATAATATGGTCCAACTTAAAAGATAGGATAGTTTTTATCCCGGAATTCCCGCGGGAACTCCGGAATTTATGCGGGGAACTGCTTCTCACCGTAAACTACAGCACTTTTTTCTCGGAATTACCGCGGGAACTCCGGAATTACCGCGGATGAAATCGTGGGGGACAGCTAGTACATATATATGTAATAGTATGTAGTATACCTAATATACTACGTTTGCTTGGTTTCCACGACACAAGCTTATAGCTTAGTGTGGGATCAAGTAGATCTGTGTGTTGTTAAGTGTAGGTATTATTATTATAGCTAGCCATAATTATTAAGTGGCAGGTAACTAACGTACGGTCTGTGTTATTGTCTGTATAGATACATAATATAATTTCAATTAATAATTAAATTTATTACGACATATAAGTGGTCCATAATATACCTAACAGTCGAGTATATAAGGCAACGAATGCTAGAACCAGACATTGTTCTTGTCCAAGTTGTTGAGAAAAATGAAGTTATTTGTTTTATGTCTCATATGTAAGTGTTAATTAATATTTAATTTTTGTTCGAGTGTTCAAAAATACCGTCGGGCGACAAATCTTTTAATAAACTCTCCGCTCCTAGGATTTTCTTCTGAACCCCTATACCTACATATAAACCGATCAAACGAACTATCAGTTATACTTTCTTTATAAACTCTGAAAGGTACCTTTATCTTTTTTAAATAACCGTACTTAGTTAACAGCCAAAGTACCTTCTCTTATAATAGAATTTTGCGGCCAACGTCCCTAATAATAATCGCATAATATCGTTAATACAAAATAACATCCCTTATAGCCTGAAAGGTTGTTTTAACCGACTTCAAAAAAGGAGAACCGGTGCTATGTTCTATGTATGTTTTTTTTTTCTATCGATAAACTATCGTTCCAGTGGATTTCGTCTGACGCCCAATGACAATTGAAAAGCTAATTAATATGAGGTACCTACACCTATAATTATACAATTAAACATTTTTGCGATACCTATTGAGTTATAGGCACATGAAATATGTATAATTATAGATATTTCCTCTGAATCGTTAAAGCTTGTTCTATAATATAATGTACACTACTAGGATAGTAGTAGGATGTACACTACTATCCAGATTCCAGATTGTATGCATTTTGAGCTAAGTAACACTGTATTTGGAAATATTAAGCTCTCTCGTATACCTATTTATAAAAATTACCTGCTCAGAAAACTGTGCAATTCAATTTTGTATTAATGGTAGATACCTGCTAAAATTTACTCACAATCAGTAAGTAGGTACTTTTTGTGTCTTGTGCGTTCGGATCACACGCCGCAAGGCGTAGGTTCAAACCCTAACAATGAGCTTGTGAGTGAAGGAGAACATCGTGCATCTTGAAGAAACTTTAACATGGTGGTAGGGCACTTTCTAATGCCGGCTGGCTAGCTAGTAGCTACAACCTTCAAAAAGACACATTTAATTGCTAGTTGTTGTTTGTAATTTTTTTTTAACTTCATGTAGGTATTCAACTCTTCTCGTAGTAATTCGAGTGCGTTAATTAAATTTTTATGTAGGTACCTTCTATACCTATGTGGAAACTGCTAGGTCTAGGAAAGTAGGAAATTTTCCAATATGGTTGTAAAATCTTAACAGAAATCAAATGAAGAAAATTTAAAATAATATGTTCTTAATAGAAATCAAATGAGGAAAATTTAAAATAGTATGTTAACTTTTTACACTCATCTAATAATGCTTAGACATAGGTCTACCTGATCCTAGACTTAACTGGTGAGCAGCTTGCACTATACCCATTAGTCATTAGTTTATTACCCAATATACAACTGATTTATACTTTTTTATAAATATCCACATAATCTAATATATATAAATCACGTGTCACGTTGTTTGTCCGCGATGGACTCCGAAACTACTGAATCGATCATGATGAAATTTGGTCACTATGTTGTATTTGGTCCAACTTAAGAGATAGGATAATTTTTATCCCCGAATTCCCGCGGGAACTCCGAAATTAATGCGAGGAACAGTTATTCACCGTAAACTATTGTCAGAGGTACAAAGAAGGATGTAGAGTACTTTTTCCCGTAATTCCCGTGGGAACTCTGAAATTACCATAGATGAAATCGCGGGGGACAGCTAGTGTTTATATATTAATTGCACTTGATTTCAACTATCTCAAATTAAGCTGTATAGAAATAATAATATACAAAGTTTTTATTACAGTCATGTGATAAAGATAAATAGTGGGCTTGAGTCATTGCATATAAATAAGGATTTTGTGTAAGGTAAGGTAAAAATAACAATTTTCTTTACATAAAATATTCCATATAAATAATCATACCATCTAACAATGGTGTTCCAGCCAGCATTGTATCTCCGAGTTCCAGCAGCTGGTCTCTGAACTCTGTAGGAGTAGCCGGAAGGCTAAGTTCTTTACATAATATCTCCGAGAGCCTCTGCTCTGTGCCACCGAGAACTTTCATCATCAGCTCGTCTGTGTATTTATGACCGTACTTCTCACATAATTGTGTTATCATTTTTTTGTACACTTGTTCAGTGTCTGTAAAAACATCAAGGTCATTTGAATCAACTGCAAAATATTGAACAAAAAAAACATTTGTGCTTGGTTTCATTTTGCAATGGCATTACAGAACTGTGATCTTTCAAAATTAAAATATGGGATTTTAAGGTATAAAATAAATGAAGAATCAAAATTCCATATGCTTGGACTTTGGAATTGTGGTAAATGAGATGGTACCTTTACAATATGAAGGGTCCACTGCAAAAATGATGAATGTCCATTGTCCTTTGTCTTTTGTTTTAAGATAATTGGGTTTTAAAATAAACGGTGTAAAAAAACTCAGCAGTAATGCCATTCGGTCCCTCCACTATGTAGTTAGAAATCTTATTTACAAAATATGTTTTTAATATTTTGGCTACATGGCAACGCTCACCAGCACAGGTGTCCACATTTTTTTATCTTCAAGAATTAATTTTTTTTTTTTTTTATGTCATAGGGGGCAAACGGGCAAGTAGTACACCTGATGGTAAGTTATTACCGCCGCCCATAGACATCTGAAATACCAGAAGACATGCAGGTGCGTTGCCGACCTGGAATGGGGATGGGAACTGGCTTTCAAGTGGGGCTGCCGGAACACACAGTTAGGTGCTTGGCGACAGATTTGCAACTTGAAGGTGGTAGCTAGCCAGCCAGGCACTAGAGAGCGCCCTACCACCATGCAATTCATTCATCATTATTACAGTGGACCCTTCATATGTAATCAATGCAGTGCAATGCAGTCATAAAATTAAAACCCATTATTGGATTCTATCAGACTGAGTTCACCATAATTATTATGTTTCTCTTGGTAATCTAATATTCCTATGATAGTCCATCATCAGAGAATTACCAAGACCCATGACTATTTACTGTATACAAAGTAGATGATACAAGTAAAAAAATATTATATTTTTAGGCCAGTAAAGGCAGGGTCAAAGGGTCTCTCTTTTCCACATCTCCAAAATAAAATCCCACATTTAAATTGTTTATTTTGGTCCGATTTTTACACTTGACTTTTTTACTGTCGCTATTATCAGCTTTTACCATTTTATGATAGAATTTGTAAAATAATTATTAATGACAATCTCTTTTGTGAATTTATTTATATTTTGGCATAAAATTTAAATGTAAATTTTAAAAGAGAGAATAAAACATCTATCTATCATAAAATCTAATGTTTTAGCAGATTTTTTTAAAGGAAACTAATAAAGCTAAAAAGGCTCATAAAATATTTATTGATCAAAATTAGTAATAAAATTTTCAGTAGGTACTTTGGTAAGTAATGGCAGAATAACTTTGAAACTGTAACCTTTAACTCACACGTTTTTGTAATGGATCGAAATGTTACTTGAATTTTCTCCTCAAGTTTTCTCATCCAACTCACCCAATAATAATCCGTCCATATCAAAAATACAATGGGTAACATTACTGTATTTCTTCGTAGAATAAAGTCTAGACCCGAGAGTTTTGGTCACGGTTTTTAGGAGATAAATTCTCATTTTTCAAGCCGGCTCGTGTTATGTAAACACAATAGAAATGAGTAAAAAGTACCTATGAAGTTGAACTTTATCTCAAGTTCTATAAATAAGTATTATAGTAAAATCTTTTTCAAGAGAATCACTTCAATTTACATGACCTTGTTTCACTTATATTTATTACATAATCGTTGCAAATGAATTTATTTTAAAAAAATATTGCTAAATTAATCAGTAATCACAAAATCACAATTTGCCAGTTGAATTTGACAGACAGCCAGAACCAGCAGGCTTCTGTCAAGTGTCAATGTCAAATGTCAATAGGCGCGTTCCGTGGATTCGCACGAGTGCACTCGAACGCGCTCGAGCGCGCTCTCTACCCGTTCCGTGGCTTGGTGAAATTTTACTCTGAAGCTTAGTTTACACGAAGCCAACACTGGCTGCCAATAAGACTGGCAGCCAGCGCTGGCTTGTTATTGTCCTCGTGTAAACAGTTTTTCAAGACAAGCCAGCACTGGCGGAAATAGAGCGCCGGTCTATTTTTCTAGCCAATGATCTCCGCCCGCATACCCCTCGACCCCGCGTCTGCAATGCGGAGACTTGTCTGAGGACTGACGCCAGCGTTACTGGCTTCGTGTTTATGACGTGTTTACACCACAAGCAGCTAGCGCAGGCTTGTCTGAGGACTGGCGCCAGCGTTACTGGCTTGTTCTGGCTCTAGCGTGTAATCCGCACTTGACAGCAGTCAGAGCGTACGTCAGTTCACCCGTTCCGTGGCTCAGAGTGCAGCAACTAAACACCCATCTACGAAGCAAGTTAATTTTCACTCTGACAGCTATGTATTGTAGAAGTGTCAAAGTTTGCGCCAAAAACCGGATTCATCGAAAAAGAAATCAATCGGAGTTCTTACGAACAAAGGGGAGGTGTCGTAGTCACAAAAAGTTTATAATTGGATGTAAAACAGTCTTATTCGCAATGTGAGTTGAGAGAAAACAAATGGCGCCTGAAATTTCAAATATTTTGAGGTTATAAAAAACAACTCGATTTTATAACCTCAAAATAGGTAGGTAGGTATTTGAAATTTCAGGCAAATTTTTTTCTCTCAACTTACATCCAATTATAAACTTTTTGTTAAATAACCGAACAACTACACCCAAAGCCACCGAACGCAAGCCAGTGGTTTCACCCGCGTTAATTTCGGAGAGTCCTTTGTACCTACCCGACAACGTGTAGTATACAAAATTTTATGCACTTTTTCCGACACCTACGACAGTTAAATTATCGTATAGTACGCACTACTCGTAGTATATTTATTACTCTGAGCTAGTAGCTATCTATTCGTGAAATGAAAATCCATTCAGTAGTTTTTAGACTTTACCGCGAACAGAGAGACAAACAGACGCCGCAGGTTTGAGGACTTTATTTTATAATATTATCTAGTGATAGCTGCTGTGCCCCGCGGTTTCATCCGCGTGATTTTCGGAGTTCCCGCAGGAACTATATTTTTCTAAAGTAACAGTAGCCTACTGCCTCTAAGTTACTTCTTTGACATCGGCTATAGACATAATTATTAACTATATTGACGTCAAAAAGAGCCACATTATGGGCCAAATTTGAATAAAGGATTTGACTTTGGCATCACAGAATTTCTTAACCATAATACCTACATTCATCAAAGTTAAAAAGAATCGTATAAAAATTATTATTGTTGTGTTGTGATGCCAAAGTGGACACCGTCTGCCAGTGAAAGTCCCGTTAAAATCGGTCCAGCCGAATCAGAGATTAGCCGGAACAAAAAGACAGAGAGACACAAATTAAAAAAAATGATTTTTTATGTAACTACAGTACCTAATATATACTTTCATATGCATTTAGTGCGTCTGTGATTTAGTGAAAAGCTGTTAATTTGTTTAAGAAACAAACATTTTTATTTACCTATATGTACCTATAGATGTGTAGATTACGATTAGATACAGTGACTTATTTTTTCTAACTGATCAAAATGGTTAGCTTAATTTGTAAAAGAGACCCAGTTTTGTTGATGGATAACAAGTAAAAAATATAAATTATAGCTGTTTCACGCGGTTTCACCCGCGGTAATTTCGGAGTTCCCGCGGGAATAATATACCTAAGTAGCCCGCGGTTAAAATATAGCCTATGTTACTCAGGGATAATGTAGCATTTTAATGGTGATTGAATTTTTTAAATCGGTCCAGGAGTTTTTGAGCTAAATCGTAACAAACAAACATTAAAAGTCTCGAATATTAGTATAGATATAGATAGTATAGAAATAAATACCAATCTGAACTACAAGGGTTTAATAAAACGAGATGGCTAGAGTCAAAATTGCTATTTGAGAGTACAACTAGTAGCAGCTAGCAGCTGAAAGGGATGCGTAACTTTGGAGAAAAATAAAGTAACTGCATTTTTTTGCAAAAATGAGTAAGCAAGCATATTTTACTGCCAACGTTTAAACATTTTTTTAACGTAATTCAAACTAGCAAGAACTACAGGTATCTTCCCTTTTGTCTTGGTAACCCGCGGGCCACCCGTGGCCGGTGGCACGCAGTTTCATTTCGTTTGTTAGCGCCGCAGCGCAGTCGGGCTGCGACCGTCATGGAGCGCACTTGAGATTCGTCGCGCATTTTGCACGAGTATCGCTTGATTTTATTTACATTATTAAACATAAACATTTAAATGTATGCATGTACTTAATTTATGAAACGTATGTTATACGAAGTGTCATAGTATAGAAAACGGTTAATATTTATTTGACGAAATGGCTGTGAAAAAGTGTTGTAGTGTAAAACTGTCGCCTAACAAAAAATCAATTTTCGGTTTGGAAATGGGGAGCCAAACGTTGTATTTACTTTTGCTTGTTAGTTGTTTGGCAGTGGCATCTGCTGCGGACAATAGAATATCTTGTGCAAATGTGAAAAATATATTTGAAAGAAAAGGAATGCTAACAGCGATTGATATCCAAGACCAGCCTAACTCAGGTAAGAGCCGCTTGGTGATTTTATATGTATGATAACTTTAGTGGTCCACAAGTGTCCTGATATACTGTTATGATAATAAACGATAGCTAAAAGATAATAGTACACGATTCATTGATACCCGATAACGATAAAGTTTGTTGATGAAAATGCGTAAGTTGAAAAACTCATTTTACAAGACGCGTGACACAAGGTATTCAAATCCACACCTTTGTGGTGACAAAAAATTCGTGTGTTTTGTTTGGATAAAATTCCCAGGGCCTTTATACCAAATAATTTAGTTACTACTGGACCCTATACATTGATTCTTTCACCTCGTCCACATTCCATTATTCCGTCCATTTGCATAGATTCTGCATTATCCTCGCCTTCGGGCCTACTACACTTTTACAAATGGAGACCTAAAATAATATTAAACCAAGTAATAACATTCGAGGAACGAACGTAAGTAGGTAAAAGGAAAATTCTAAGTTTGGACAATCAATAGTCACACGAATGCTTGTCTTTTATATTATACTTAAGCTATATAATATACCTACTTATTTGTCATAGGCAGTTAATCTATATACTTATTATTTGCCTAGATATTAATTTTATTCATGTCATTAAAAAAAACTAAGCTGTTATTTATCATCGACTTCAGTACCTACAGACTTACTACGTTCCGGCTTATGTTAAATAAGGCGATATAGATAGACTTGTATTCTTTTAAGTATGTATCAAATTAATTAGTACTACATGTAAATACATAAAACATATTATTACCTGATGAGTTAATGAAAGGAATCGAATCGGCGTTGATTCCGCCATTTGTTATTGTGTTTTTAAAAAAATATTAATCTTCCTAAATTATTTTCTTGTGTAGGTAGTTAGGTAGGTACCTATTACATTGCTTTTTGCTGTTTACGATACTAAAATTTGTAGCACCATAAACTGCAAAAAGCCACACTACGAGATTAATAAAAATTTGTAACTTAACGATGACTAAGTAAGTCACTACAAAATATTGTGTGAATGACAACAATAAAGAGAACAACTAGACGCATCTTCTTGTTCTTGTTACATGAGTCCAGTTTATTTAGCAAGAACTCATCGCACTCATTTTATGACATAAAAAGCAATAATCTTACTTTAACTTAAGGTTTAGGGATTGTATGAACCAACACTTATTGTTCTCATTGTGTTCAAATTTGCGTAAAGTCATCCAGGTAGCCAGTGGCGGCTACTCGTATCTACAAATTTATATTTTTTATTGTAAGGAAAAATACAAGTCGCAACAAGAATCGAATTAAAGTTTACTGATTGTTTATTTATTTCAAAATAGCCAAAATACCTACCACTTAAAATTATCAAGACAAAAAAAATGTTTACCTTCTTCGCCGAAATTGTGTGACTCATGTGTTGTCTATATCATGAGTTTAAGTTGAGGAATCGATCACGAAGTGTTAGGTATAGATGCATCATCATCATAATTCGCTTCGCTGTCAATTTGTAAACTAATATGGGTTATAAATGTAAATACATAGGTGTAGATGTAGATACATGTGGGTGTATGGTTTAGTGAGCGATATTGCGAAATGCAATCGTTGCTACACGTGCCAATCTATATACGGTTGATTCTACGAATCAGTCTTCAAATACATTATGTTATCTTGATATTAAAGATGGGTATGAATCTGGACTCAATTAAGTTAAATTTAAACAAAGATACGTAGGTACATAGATATATTATGTAACAAAAACATCAGTCACAAGTTTTTTGGTAAGTTTGCATCGGTCTGGTAATTTGCGAGTAAGCAAAGTTTATTTTTCGAAGTTTGAAACATAAATTGATTTTTATTTTTGTTTATACACTATTACTTACTTTTGAAAAGTTTTTAAGACAATAGGTACCACATTCGGAATCCATATATTATTTATATTGCAACCAAATATACAAGCCCTCGAACTCTCATCGACGAAGCATTGAAAGCACGGCTTAAGGTTTAATATCCAACTTGTTCGGAGATTCAACTGGTTGAATTCAGCGAGTGCCGTTCACACTTCACCGTTCTTCCTTATTTGACATTCGAAAGTAACCGAGCAAGTACACCACCCACCAATAAATAATAATCGATGTCGAATTGTTCTGTGAAATCTTATAATCGCTTTGCAATCATAATGTAAATTAAGGTTTCTCAATCCCTGAGCAGTGAGCACATAAACAAGTCAAGTTTTGAAAAGATTTTAATTTTGTAAATATGTATTCCAAGAATTAGGTCAAATAATTGAAACAACAAAATAAAGTGTACAGCTGCAGCAATATTTTGGGTAAAAGGAAATTCTAGAGTTAGTGATCTGGAAGGGCGTTGGCCTGTCACGCTACGAATCCATAATAAGGGATTATGTAAACCGATACATTATTAATGAAGCATCCATCACAGAGTACTCGTGTATACTATAGGATAAAGCCACGCCTAGTAATCGATACTTACTACTGTGTCTGAAGTTAAATGATCGGTTCATCGATCTAATATGACTAATTGCTTTGTGTGGTCTCGCCTAGCGACATGTAAATTGATCTTAAACGGCACAAGGCCCAAACGAATTAACATTAATGCAATCATATCCTACTACAGCGACCAATTACGAGAATTGTTTGCAAAAAGTTTGTACTTGCAATATTATAATTATTTTATTCGTCGTCAGAGTAAACGTTGATGTTGCCGATACCTGTTTCTGATATTCAGATAAAACCCACAATTAAGGGTGCAGCTGCCTTGTATTACCTATATACATTTCTGTAAAAGGCGAGACGGTCAGATAAATCAAACGAGTCCGGCGCGACGTCGCCAAGTATTTTGCATCGCTTGCAGCTCATTTAGCATGCAACACTCGACCGTCGACGATTCTGGCGGTTGGCTGGTCGCAGCCACTACCGGCAGTCGTTTTCCTTAAACGTACATTATTATTTATATTATTAGCGAAATATTATTAACTGATGTTGGACATTGTATGGCTTAAACACAATCGTAATAATTGCTGATTCTTATATTTTTTTTTCACAAAATCAATATGTATATATCAGATATTACCCAGGTATTAATATTATATTTAATATTGTAAAAATTATTTGGTGCAATAAAGTATATTGTATTTATTGTATTGAATTAAAAATCATGAAACCACCATCTTTTATTCAATATTTGTTTTACAGTGATACGCAGTTTCAATTGGATGAAAACAATATTTGAATAGCTCAGGTTAATCACCAAATTTTTTTCCAAGTATTTTATGGAAGCCAAAAAAATGTCACCAGGATGGACATCGTTATCAATGGAGAAATGTAAAGTATCCTGTTTGGATATTCACTTTCTAAACTAACCTATCTATCATAGCTGTCACGGGTGTCCCATGTAGAGATAAGCTTCGGTTCAGGGTGCGCCAGCTAAAGTGGTTTATTTTGTATCTACAATACATAGAGATTAATTATTAAATTAAAAAATCAAAATAAATCGTTGGAAACCTTTGGATATTATCTAGAGATTATGAGTTTTTTTTTTTTTTTTCACGGAGTAAATATTTTTTACTGTACCTTTAATTTGGTCAATATTTGGACGTGTACCTACGAGGTTTTCTTTTTAAGGATTTCTCAAAAAAGTGAATTTGCGACTTGTGACACTTTTACCTCAAACCCCTCTCTGCTGTGCGGAATTTGAAGCTATATTTCGCATTCGATGAGAAATTTTGATATAAATAAAGTAGAGAATACCTACATCAAATCCCGAATGTGGGTGGACGGGTCGTAAGTAGGTAGGTACGTAATAAGTCCACCGTCCATGCTGAACAAACACGAAGCCAAGCAACGAGTTCGATAACCTTTTACCGTGTTACAACTTCAATAATATAACAGTTATTGATTAGTTTTCTGGTGATTACTAATTTATCAGAACGTACCTAACTATATGGGGGAAACTTTTTGATTAATTCTTTCACATATCTCCGATAACGGATAGGAAGCGTGTCGGTACACTTTTAACGAGTGTTATCAAAGCAGAATTCCCACTTTACTTATTCGAGCCGAGCACCTCTACGTAAGATAAATCAGGAGATTGATTGAGTAGGTACCTAGGTAAGTAGTAAGTACACATATAGAAGTGTATGATATGAACTTAAATTGAATTAGTGCAATTATTTACTAAGTAAGTAGGTACAATGAAATAAAATTTTATTTGTTCATTACGGCAACTTAAATTAAAAATACCTAAAACGCTAAAAATAACAACATACCGATTTAATCCAAAAGACAAAAACACACGTAATATTATTATTGGTTTGTGCTACCACTAATTGGTTTGAATTCAGTGACAAGCCCGCTGGTGTCTGCCCACTTGGGTTGTCCTGCTCACGAAGAGCTGGTGGCGGGAGTCGACTTAGCCCATCTACCTCCTCCATATTTGGCTTGTCACCGACTTCATACCGATTAGTGGTAGCACAAACCAATAATAATATTACGTGTGTTTTTGTCTTTTGGATTAAATCGGTATGTTGTTATTTTTAGCGTTTTATTTTTAAGATTTTTAGTTTTGTGTTTTTGGAAGTCGGTTTTAATTTTTTTGTTAAAATTTTGTTTATTTCTCGCTTTTAAGTGACTTAGTTTGTAATTAGTCTAAGTTGCAATAGCCTTGTATCAACTGCTCATCACCTTTTACAAAATATTGCTTTTCCCGACGCAGGGACATTAATTATTGAGGAGTTCTCCTGGTACATCATCATCAGTTCCACTTCACCATATACATTGTGACGAGCATAAATTGTTTAAAAACCATATTAAAGTTAACGAATCGGAATCTGTGATATACCTATTATTTAGTAGTTCTGATGACCATCTGTGGTCTTCATCATCAGTTCCACTTCTTCAAATTTTATTTCCGAAAGCAAATAAACGATTTACTGTAAAAAATCCAAAAATCGCTATAGGTGTACCTATAATTTTTGAAGAGTTCCCTCGATTACTCCAAGATCCCATCATCAGATCTCGACTTGGTGACAATAGAATCAATTTGGAAGTATCTTCTTTCAAACAAAAAAACAATTTTTGAAATCGCTCCCATCGGAATCCGTGAAATACGTATTATTGTTGAGTAGTTCCGATGACCATCTGTGGTCTTCATCATCAGTTCCACTTCTTAAAATTTTGCTTTTCAAATGCAAATGAACGATTTACTATAAAAAACACCCAAATCGCTATAGGTGTGCCTATAATTTTTGAAGAGTTCCCTCGATTTCTCCAAGATCCCATCATCAGATCTAGACTTGGTGGCAATGGGACCTAATTGGGAGTATACCCTTTCAAACAAAAAAAGAATTTTCCAAATCGGTCCAACCGTCTTCGAGTAATCGGTGAACATACATAAAAAAAAAAAAAAAAAAAAAAAAAAAAAAAAAAAAAAAAAAAACATACATACAATCGAACATAGAACCTCCTCCTTTTTGGAAGTCGGTTAAAAACAAGGAAATAGCTTTCGGTCGGCCTAGGCGGCTAATTGCTTCCCTACATAAAGAACTCCTGAGGGAATTCTAACACTGACGTCAGCGAAACCGCGAGAGCAGGCGCAGCTAGCAGCTAGACAAAAAAAAAAACTTTACGTTCGTTCATACCAAAGCAAAATCAGAAGCCAAAACATAAAATTCTTCAAATTAAATCCGACAATAACTCTGGCATGAAAGCAAGCGTACCTGCCTATGAAATTTGATTAACCCGTATGTTCACGAGGAGAGCCCTTTCATAGAGGTTTTCAATCAAATTGTATGGAGGCCCATCACTCACGGCCTCATGACGCGACCCGAACAAACCCCTTGTCCCATAATTAGGCCTGGGATTGCTTGGGAACGGGCGTGTAGGACAATGCAGAGGCTTTTTTGCAAGCCTCTTTTGAGTGCTTTATCGGTAGCCAAGAGATTTAGGGTTATAACTATACCTATATCTAATATGTGACTGTCAGTTATTACTTATTATAATAATCCATAAGTACCTAAACCTTGATATTATTAAATGCGAATTTGAGTTTGTTTATTTGTAACGCTTCCACGCCTAAACTACTCAACCGATCCTCATGAAATTTTTCATGCACCTTGTCAAGGGTACAAAAAAGAGCATAGGATACTTTCATTCCGGAATTCCCGAGGGATCTCCGGAACGCGGGTGAAACTGTGGGGAACAGCTAAGGCGTGACACTTAAAGATACAGGGCACAGGGCCCTTCGTCACTATGACCAACAACATTACTTGCTCATTTTGTTTTGTTTTTCGTGAACCGAACCCAAACTAGAACTCAACTCTCGGCGTACCTACCACCCAAAACGCTGACTCTAGAAACGTGAAATTTTGCACAAGGCTTTTTCTTATAAAAAAGAATTTTCCAAAATTCATCGAGGTATCTACTTATACATATACTAAGTGAAAAAGTGCTAAACACGGGACAAACCGCGAACAAGAGCATGAGCAGTTAATATAAACGCTACTGTGTGTTCGTTTGTCCCTCTTTCACGTTGCAACGGAGCAGCGCACTATGTCCTATCTCAGAGCAACGGATCCACGCAATTTTCAGCATAGAGTATGAAATATTATGGTTAGACTAGCTCTTCCGCGCGGTTTCACCCGCGATAATTTCGAAGTTCCCGCGGAATTGTTCCATACAAACTTTTCAACCCCTTTTCCTCCCCTTGGGGGTTGAATTTTCAGAAATTTCTTATCGGATGCCTACGTCATACAAAGAACGCACCCTCCAAGTTTCAGGTCTCTACGATCAGCGGTTTAGACTGTGCGTTGATCCATCAGTCATTCAGGACAAAGGATTTCATATATATAGATAGAATAGAGATGCAGGTACTTATATCCTTTTAACTGTTACATTTGTTACATTTTACAGATTGACATGTTCGTAAATCGTAACGAGTTAAAACTGATTCTGAATACGTTTTCTTAGCAATGACATAATATAACACAATACTAACACATACGTAAAACCTTGTAAAGCTATTAAAACATCCATGTTTCAACAACGTAATTATCGAACAAAATTTTTACTGTACCGTCGCGCACCCATACGAAATAATATTATCCCATCAAAAACAAACTTGTAAAAAAGTCCAAGTCTCGCAACTCAGTTCTTCTACAGTAAAAAGTTGTGAGATCAATGTAATACCAAGTCGGTTAATTTATTTGGTATTACATTGATCTCACAACTTTTTACTGTAGAAGAACTGAGTTGCGAGACTTGGACTTTTTTACAAAAGTTTGTTTTAGATGGGATCTCATTTCTTTTTGTAAATGGTCTTCCTCCTTTGAGCAATTTAGTCTATTTTAATAACTTGAAAGATTTTGGTACAACTTTATAATATAAACACATGCCCCATTCTTGATTTTTCATTCCGTTGACCATTGTACCTTTGAACATAATTATGTCTAGGTAACTATGTATCTACACTTTATATCTAGGTAGGTAACTAGCAACACTTATTATTATTATTTATTCATATCTGGGCAACCGAGATACGCGTTCGCTCGGCTTAAATAGCTGTTCCCCGCGGTTTAACCCACGTTAATTTTAACGGTAATTAATGACTTTCCTGTACCCTTGACAACGTGTAGTATGCAATAATTAATTCACCCGCGTTGATATCAGAGTTCGCGCGGGAATTCCAGAAATGAATCCTAGCTAGATCGATTTATGGCCCCCGAAATCCCCTGTATACAAAATTTCATGAAAATCGTTGGAGCATTCAGATTAGGGTAATTTTATCTCGGAATTCCCGAAGGATCTCCGAAATTAACGCTGGTGAAATCTCATGAAATTTTGCATGCACGTTGTAAAGAAAACCTAGGGATATAGGGTACTAACTACTTTGCATCTCTGAATTCCCGCGGGATCTCCGATATTAACGCGGGTGAAACCGCAGGGAACAGCTAGTCTCATATATTTATATGGGATTACAAAGTTATTTGTGCAGTTGGTACATATAACTGCATATATAACTTTGTAATTCCATACATTTATATGGGATTACAAAGTTATTTATGCAGTTGGTGTATCTAGAAAACTGACCGCAATTGCAAAATATTTTAGTTTTTCCTTGATTTATACAATAAACACTAATTGTATTCTAAATTTCAAACTTCTATGTCTGCTAGAAGTGCCTTAGAGTTTTGATGATCGGTCAGTGAGTGAGTGAGTGAGTGAGTGAGTGACCTACAAAATTAAGAAACTTTGACTAGTTATAATTCTTAAACTACTGGTTCAAATCGAATGAAATTTAAATTATACCGTCTTTATACAATACCTGCTTGTTTACAAAAAATTCAGGCTTCTAGTTTTATCCACAACGAAGTTATAGGGGGTCGAAAATGGCCTGAATTGCTTCGAGAAAAGGATATAGTACGGCCGTGCCGCTTTTGTTGCTCGACTTGGCGGGGGCACTGCCGTGCCCCCAGATGAATGTTACTTACCTAATCGAATAATAATAAAATGTACGGTTTGGTTTGATCGTTAAATCCGACTTTACACCGTCGTGGACACGTGTCGAAGGTCGGTACTGACGTAAACCTTGTTTTGTCAAATACTAGATGCTCCCTGCGGCTTCGCCTGTGTAAATTTCAAGATCCCTTTACGGAAAACTATACGTTTTTCCAAAACGAAGTGCCCTATGTATATATACATATATTCCAAAGAGTATGATATGAATATAAAAAACCTACATGAAACTTCAGGAAAATCCGATCAGATGTTACTGAGTTAACAAACGAGTTTAATTGTAGGTATACACACGAACTTTCATGTAATATTATCTATCTATATATATAAAATCCTTTGTCCTGAATGATTGATGGATCAACGTACAGCCTAAACCGCTGACGTAGAGACCTGAAACTTGGAGGGTGTGTTCTTTGTATGACGTAGGCATCCGATAAGAAGGGATTTTTAAAAATTCAACCCCTAAGGGGATGAAAAGGGGTTGCAAATTTTGTATGGAACAATTCCGTGGGAACTTCAAAATTATCGCGAGTGAAACCGCGCGGGACAGCTAGTCGCTACCGTACCTTAATTTTATTAAAATATCCATTTGACCGGCAGATTTCGTAGTCGGTCACCTTGAGAATTTCTGTCTGGGAGGTTAATGGGTTAAATCTACTTCGTACGACTTTCCCGCTAATGCTTCAACCCGTTGAACGGTGAGTGGTGATAGAGTCGGTGGTCGTTGTCCCCGAATTGCCCGGTATATGTTACCGATGAGGTTTTAATCCCGCTGACATTCCGTGAGCAGGTGTCATCTTGGATCGGAACCGGTTTTCGGACCGGTCCGTATGAAAAAATGCACATCCACCGTTGCGGACTGTTGCAAACTTTATCTGGCTTATAAAATTACATGCGGTAGGTATTTACTTATACTAGTTATAGGTAACTATATGTGAAACTTTTTGCGTTACGCAGGTACAAAATTAATTTAATCATTTATTAATACAAAATTTAGAATTCTAATTTTGTTAGAATAGGTACGTGGACTGTTATTCTTTGAATTAAGTAAGTCTTGAAGTTGGATGAAAAAGCTTAACACCGGTTGTCATGGAAACCTTCGGGGAAAGAAGCAGTCATCGGGTGATGAGATGATCATGATAATATGGACTTGAAGTTTTAATATATCAATGACTTGAAGAGATAATCAAAGATAATATTTAACATAAAAAAGAAAGAACACAGCTCTAAAAAGAATGAACAAAGTACATCATAGTTTCTGAATAAAAACTGTACGCTATAGGTTTGTAATTATTATTGTGATGAAATTGATAAATATGCACAAAATTTATACACTCGGTTGTTGCACAACACAAATTGAACGGAACCCCAAAAATTTGCCAGCGGCTCGTATATAAATTGCGTCTTAATTACCTTATCGGCAACTTCTGAGGCTGAGTGCTTTGTCGATTTTTTAAAGATACCAAATGGACTTTTATTGAACGTTTTGTTTTTCAGGTATCCCTCTCGGTTATGGCCCAGATGTTTTATAGCGCCGTTAAAAAGTTATATTATAGTTTCGAATTAAGACGGTATTAAAAATAGTTTTTGTTTTTCTCTGATAGATTCTCTGATCACTCATTCATCTCAATAAGGATTGGGAAATAGTCGAAGTGGTGGTTGTTATAGATATTATGCGTGTGATCGTTGGGACGCGATGTGAACGACCTCGCAGCACGTGTGTGCAAATTTGCTATCGATTGCTTGAACATTAACCAAGCAAACACTTGAAAATAAAGTGTTGAGTCAATAATTGCGTTTAAATATGTCGCATATTGGTCTGTTTCGGTCGATCTAGCTTCAGTTTTTAGGATTCATAAAATATATGACATCATGGCAGAATTGTAGGTCTTTAGCCATGCTGATTAAGTTGCTTTTAGAGATCATCTAAGCTGAAATGACGTCCCCTCCATCGGGTATACGCACACGCATATTCGTTAAAATATCGATACGACACATAAATCTGGTCTGTCTGTTCATCACAAGTGCGCAATACTGTCGCTGCACTTACAATATTACATAGATATTATCTGATGCATGATCTCGCACATCTAAAACTGCTAATGAAGTAGTGGGGCGCGTCATTTTAGTTTAGATAAATAAGCTCTACCTAACTAATTATTAATGGTATGTTCTAGGTTCTAGGTATCTATTTATCACACTAGTCCTGTAACTTGTAAAATAGCAGATACAAGTTCTGCAATATGCTATAATTTGTTGTGCACATTTAATAGATTGTAGGTATTTAGTTAATCAATGTGCACAACAGATTAAAGCTTAATGCAGAATCTGTATCCGCCATTTTGTATTTTGCCGCTAATAAAGAAAGAATATTGAGAAGCATTATCGATTATAATAATTTTAGAATAGAGAATAGAATAGAAACTTGTCACTCGCACTTACTTAGTTAATGCCGATGTTACTGAAATATTGCTAGACTCGATACTTAAGCACTACTCACCTGGCCGTAAACCGTAAACTATGGTCATAAAAAGAAAGCCTAGTTTGGAACTAGATTTTTTTTCCAACCACGTTTCGTTACATCCGTGAAATGTTGACTGGCCGAGTTTAAATAAATTTATATTTCGAAGAGGAGTAAAAAAAACGTATTGAATATGAAAATACCGCGGCGTGTGATTCAACGTTCGTCCTCGGACAAGTCTGTGCTTGTCTGGGCTTCAAGTCGTGAGTTTAATGTCCGACGGCCGGTCCACGTTGGCCCGAAGCCACGTGAAATCCGACAAAACCAGCCAGCATTCATGTCAAAGCTTTTTCTGGTGATGGAAATGGTCTTTTTCTTCAAAGACTCGTGTCTACAAAAAATAATTTAGTAGAGTTACCTCCCGGATCCAATTAGTTAAAAGAGTGGGTGACTATCTATTTTATTGGTTACTAGCTGTCCCCCGCGGTGATTTCAGAGTTCCCGCGGGAATTCTAGGATAATAGATATAAACCTTCCTCATGAATCACTCTATCTGTTGGTGAAAACCGCATGACATTAATATTCTAATTAATTTAATTTGATATTGATTAAAACAACTCAATCCGGAGCTATTATTTATTTTAAATGGAAAGGTCATTGATATGGGAAAGGTCAGTATTCTAATGCAGTTGACACTCGTTGATTAAGCGACAAACCGTGAGAGACGCCATAATTAAAGAAGAAGAAAAACAAGTGAACAACGCCTGATGGCCATGCCACTATCACTTATCATCTCTACATATAATGCACTGCACTGATAAACCGTCAATTTGTAGCAGACTTTGTAATCCTACTATCCTACTAATGTTATAAATGTGAAAGTGTGGATGTTTGGATGTTTGTTACTCAATCACGCAAAAACAACTGAACGGATTTGGATGAAATTTGGCATGCACGTTGTCAGGGATACAGAGAATGACTTAGGGTTAGACTTTTTATCCCGGAATTTTCACGGGAACTTCGAAATTACCGCGGGTAAAACCGCGGGGCACAGCTAGTAGATGAATAAATCAGTAGACTTCAGCTGCCTAAGCAAATGGGACAAAAAGATTTAGAGCCGAAAATAAGCTCTCATTTTGTCTAGACTCTGACTGGCCAGGTGTCGCCCAGTGCGTGAATACAACCTAAAAACGAGGTACGATTGTGACGTGGCGAAAACAAAACGTGTTATAATATCGATCTCGGTGCATTCCGTGACCGAGCTCGAGCGCTCCACGAATTCCTTGACTCGACCGCGCGGTGCTGGGTCGATGCTTCGACAGCCGATACTCGGTCGTCTAATGATCATAATCTCATATCATTCGGTGATTCGTCATCCTATGTTTTACTTAATGGAATAGCAATGAGCGTGAGAAACTCTACATGATAGAGCGCGTCGTTTTTTTTTTTAATGTCTTGCTTTGCAAAAACTTTTTGTTGGACGTTATGAATTTAGCGTTTGTGATAGGTATTAAAGCCATGCAAGTTTTTTGCGCCATCAGCGACTGATAATATTTTCGGATATCTCATCACCGATCATTAAAAACTTGTACTTACATACATAGTTGCCTATACAATATACTCGAATAGGTACTGTACTGCTTTAAGGGAAGGACAAAGTTATAAATTATGAATGCACGTTTGTTTAAACAACTTGTTTATTCAGGTCAATCTGTAGAGTTGAATCGCTTTTATATAGATACCGCCAGAAGCGATTGCGAAAGGAGCTGGCCAAAAATATAAACTCCAAGCACGTAAATAGTCTGTAGAACCTAAATTATACGTGTAATTAGGTACCTATGTAATTCTATTAATGGAACAGGCAGAAATTATAGGCCAGCGGTGGAATAATCACAAAGGAATCGAATTTCGAAACTAAACTAAATACGAGGGAAAATAAAGGAGTGCAATTTTTGGAGTGCTCCAGGATCGAGGTGGTTGCAGGACGCGGTGGCATGGGAGCGGAATGTGGTCCGGCGGCCGACAGTGCATCCGGGGCGAGAGGGGAGCGGCGGGGGGCAGGCTGCGCCGGCGCAGAGCCGGCCTATAAACTGCGACGGAGTGGTTAGCCCCGTAATTATATCGTGTGAGTGCGCCACGGGCCACGGGCGATCACCTCGCAGCTATAATATACTACACCGACGGACAATATTAATACTTTATTTTAATTTAATAACTTAGTGCAAACTTTGCGAGGTAATAAACTTTCAAGTTTCAACTCTATATCTCTCGGGTTAAAGACCATTAATGTACTTACTCGCCCAGACACTTAATGAGATCATGAGAGACGAAAACTCTTTGTCTTTGTCATCTATGGAACAGATGTCGAGAGATGTCACATGTTGCGACGAAATCTGTCAAACTAACGATTCCATTTAATTGGAATGTAAGGTTATTGCTTTGACTTCAAACAACAATAACACAGTATATTATTATCTTAGTTCATTGAGTTCTTGTCGTATCGTATTTAATAGATTAAACTATCAGTATTTGTTAAATAACAAGAAACAAGTACATAATATATAGAAATGGAACCGCCTAGCTAGAAAACTGAGACTTAAAAATTTCTTTATGGAACGATAGGTACTCTACCAGAATTGAACCCGAAAATTTGCATTTTTGTAAGCATCCTCACCTAGTTTCGGAGTTATACACGTAATATATGTAGGTATAGTAGGTAAAGTTCATTTGTATAATCTTACTCACCAGAGTCAATGAACCGATTATCATCACCGTGTAGGTATCAGAGTGTCACTGTACGAAAGTTTACTTTGGACGACCTCCAAATGCAAATCGCCAGTTGGTTGCGAGCCAAAGTGGAGCATTTCTAGGTAAAATTCTCTTTATAGGCTTTATTGCTTGAATGTGGCAACACTTGCGCAAGGTCTTAGTGGGTACCTACTGCCAGAAAATTAAACCAGGCAGGAGGTCGATCGCGCAAATTTTGAAAGGGTTTGGTTTTATTTTGTTTTGGTTAGTGTAAATCGTCGTTTCGGGCTATATTTCTGAACGAAACAAATTGTTGGCATTACCAAAGTTGACACAATATACTGTAAGTTTTGAAAAATACTTTGCAAGAAAAAAAAAACGATTGAAAAAATTCAAATTGTCCCATATTGGAACAAAATTGTCCCATGTAGGTATGTCATACAACTGGAACAGCAATGTGGACATCCCTCCTCCAACCCAGGGTCCCACCAACCATCTTGGTTATAAGGACCAAAACACGGGAAGGTGCGCCCCGGTCGTCCGGGACACACCTATCCCTACACATTCTTTTTGGCTCTAGATTCTGGGGCTTGACAAGACTAGCGCGACGACTTCGCCGCCATGTTTCAGCTACTGTTCTTCGAGCATCTTCCTTTTTTTGTACCATCGACGCGCAAATATCTTCAGTGCCGCGAAGTTGCCGTAATACAGTAACGTGGACAAAATAATCGCAGTATTCCGAATAAATAAATAAATACATATTATGTACTAACTCGTACAGTACACAATAACGAAAGGGGACGCGATGCCGTTATTTCGGTGAACCGTTGAGTTCGGTCGATCGTTCGCCAACGTACCTACTATCTTCGGATACGTTTTTGTTAAAATAAATTTTCGGTTGTCTTTTGTTGTATTGATAGATTCGTTTCGAAATAGCGCGATTGATGGATTGGCTCTTGATATTCTATTCAGTAAATGCTTTATGTTATGGTAGTAATTATGTGAAGAAGCAAAAACATAAGTAAATAAATAATTAATCATATTTGACCAATCGAATAAAGTATCTAGTTATCAATCTATGCTATAATAAAAGAGTAGAATCCGCGATTCTGTACATTGAATATTTTTATCTAAAATTGAGAGATGTGATAAAAGAAGAGTAACCAAGTCCAAAAAACAAGGTTTTTAAAATTCTTTTCTCTGTCTGTCTGTCTGTCTGTTCGCGATTATCTTCGCATCTACGGAACCGATTGTCATGCGGTTTTCACAGGTAGATTGAGCTTAGCCTGGAGCTACATATAGGCTTTGTTTCATTGAAATCGGATGTCGGAAAAAAAATTGGTGTATAAAAACCTTTCATGCGGGTGAAACCGCGGGGCACAGCTAGTGCTATCATAAGTCAAAACCAATTGAAATCTACGAAATATGGACGCCGATAAGCAATAACATGTTAACCCACAAAGTTAAGTTATTGATACAGAACGCTTTGAGAGTTATAGAACGTTATTCAATTATGTGTTTGCCTTATTACATTTCTTCAAATAGCAACAAAAAGCGCGATCCAATAATGGTTCAAATATTGTTTTCATATTGAAGTTTCTATAAGGATTTGTTTGTTTTGGATGTTATAGAATAAAAAGGCCTCCTCAAAGTTAAGTATTTACCTCAAACATCAGATAAGTAGGTAGATTGTAGATTATCAAGATAGTAGCCTAATAGGTACCTAACTAATAACGTAGACGAATTAACAGTAAGTAGGTATAGGACAAGTAGGTGTTGTTGTATTTGTGCCAAAAAATATTTTTACTTAACGTTATCTAAGTAGATAAGGCACCGAATGCAAAAGCAGTTGAATTTACTAGAAGGATTTTAATTGAACATAGATAAGCAATAGTGTGTTAACCCACACTGGAGAAATTTTGAGTAAATCGTGTTTTAAAAGTAGGAGCGCCATTTGTGTCAATATTTTTTATGTTCAATATTTAGTTACATATTTAAGCAATGTAATAAGGTAAACACATAATTAAAAAACGTACCCTAACTCTCAATAAATCATTCTGAATCAATAACTTAATTTTTTGGGTTAACATGTTATTGCTTAACTGCGTCCAATTAGTCACTTCATAACCGATTTTGTGGTACTTACTATGAAAATATTAATTGTTAGGATAAGTGGGATACATGAACATAATTATTTAAAAACACATGTTTAAATTAGCCATGACCAACGCTGCTCGCTTCATGAATCACATTTTCAACGTTATATCACAAATCACAATGGAAGCTTTGCTTGATGATTTCATTTTGAGTGACATTTATGGTAACGACCGGCGACCGTCAACTTAGGTGGTTATCTTTTGAAAAGAAACACAAAATGACCTCAATGTTGCGTCTGGGCATTGTTTCACAACGTTTCCGGTTCGTGCGTGGCGAACACATGGACGTAATATAGTATTGATTCGTGATCTAGCCCGTGGTGCCCGATGCGGAGCGTCAAAAGATTAGGATAGACTCGGATGGAGGGCAACACCGGGTCTATGAATGAACGTACAGACCCCCGGCGGCGCTAGGGTTCACGGATAGGATGCGCTTGGAATTCCAAAAACTCGAGTGGGCGATGTCGATGCGCTTGCGCGTAAAAAAAAAAAACGACCCGATATAATAGCGCCCGGGGCTCACGTCGCGGCGAAGTGTGACCGTGAGGGAGACAACCGACTACGCTTTTAATCACTTACGGCAATGCAACGATATGTATGCACGCACGCGTTATGGCTTGTTAAAATAACAGAATAATGAGGCTCCTGTTTGATTAACATGACAAAGAATTGTCGGCTGGAATGCGGCTCACCACGCCGCGCCGGCGCCCGCTGTTGATTGTGGACCTCGCCATTCGATCAGGTGCCAGGGCACGTACCTACGTGGTACCTCGCCTCTTCACTTACCGAAAGCCGTAGAAGGCAAATACACTCTATGTTTTAAGAGCGTCAATAAACTTACGTGGTCCGGTCCGATAAAAATCCTAAGCTAGGAAACGTAAACCTATACCTACGTAGGTATTTATGATTTACGGCTTTTTATAAAAATCGTTCACTTGTTACTGGATTTTAGGACTTAATCTAATACAAGAAATTTTGTGATGCCAAATAAAGGGATTCCCTCGAGTACTTTGGGATAAAAGTGTTAATCCAGAACAAATTCTATCATATATCAAATATCATTTGGATGAAATTCTATACTATATATATCAAATTTCATCCAAATTTGTCCAGTTATTTCAGCGTAGCGAGTAACAAACAGCATATATAATATTAGTGTAGGTAATTCGTGTAATAATTTTTCTAGACATGCTTTTCTTGGCTTGTTTATCATAACCATTTCTCGTGTGAAAACTAACACGGCACACGAATCCGTGGTCTCAGGGTTCGCAGCCGAAGCAGGAGACAGTGCGAGCCATAAAAGCCTACCTGCCCGATGTAGATGTTATCTACGCCGCGCCGGTCAAAGGCGCCGCCCGCCTCCGTTGTAAACAAACCACAAAGAACAAATAACCTTAACACCAAAGCATAAAATATACTGTCGCTTGAACGTAAACAAGCTGACAATCCCATAACGGTGTGGAATTACAACACTTTTGTTAGATTGTAAGCTTTTGTCATCGTTACAAATATACATTTGTCATAAACATTACACGTTACTGAAGCAAATGTGCCCGATTATCGTACTGCGTCCATGATTTGTGGGCTCGTTGCTCACATTTCGTATTAGTTACCGAAAAGAGGTTTCCTATGTCAACATAAATGAGTGCATTAATCCACTTCTTGCGGTACATAAATAAAATTTTAAAAATAGAACAAGCTGATAGGTTTTTTTTAAGTTACAAATATCGAAATTCTGTTTGGAAAAACCTCTTGATCCGTCAAATGGAACCGATATAAAGATAGTGGAATGCGGGCTTTATACCAATTAACAGAGACATTAAACGTAGGTAGATAAATGAGGGAACGAGTTAGGGCCAGAGTAGGCAGTATAAATAAACCGTGCAGCTGCATTTGGAGTTATTGGAGTTAAAAAAAAAAATGTCAGTGGTGCGGTGGTCGATGACAAGCGCGCGCCACGCGGCCACAGAGTAGGTAGGAATAGTTGTAAGGCATAATATGCGGAGCGAGTCATGGAGAATTATGAATAAAATAAATAAATACAATCTTGTAGTTTTAACTGTAGCACACGCGATATTTGTTTATTTTGATAAATTTTATTCTGAAGTTGTTTGGGTAATAAATAACTGACAAAGTTTAAAGGACGAACCTTTTTGTTTTTAGAAGCGAAGACTATCAGGCCTTCTCTCTTTGCAACTCTATGATAGGACCAGAGTAAAAAATCTTTAAATCTTTGATAAAAATTATCCTATTAACGGGACATATTCTTTAAACAAACTTCGATTAAAATTTAAAATGGTCCAAAAGCTTCCGTGCTCAGAAGAAAGACAGACGTCAAACTCGTTACAGTTTTATCATGATACTAGATTCGCCCTGTGCGCGAGCTGCGAGCAGCTCGCGTTTCCGAGCCAGGGCCGAAACAATTTCCCCATACAAACAACTAATGTTCGGCGGCCATCTTGAAAAATGACGCAATCGAAAAACTAATTCGATATTCGGCATCAGCGACCCCAAAAACCCCCGGATGCCGAACCTCACCCGGATCGGATCAACTTTTTTGTTCGGCCGCCATTTTGAATCCGCCATTTTGGATTTTTACCACGCCAGGCGGTTGACCCCATTGACCTCTATGACATTTGTTTGAGCACCCCCATCAGAATCCTATAGTTTCGGAGATAATCGAGTTTGAATTTTGTTCGGCGGCCATGTTTTTTTCCGCCATTTTGAAAAAAAAGTTACACTATTGAAATTTGCCCAAGGTGTGGATCAAACTTTGTAAGTAACAGTTTTACTTTTGATGGATAGTTTCGGCGGGCAGTCAACTCACTACCTGATGAGGAGCAGGAATCGAAGATGTCAAGGTTTTCCCACAATCACAGAAACCTCCTTTCCACATCTTAAATACATTATATCGACCTAGAGATGCTCCTTCTGGGAGAACAATTATGCTTAACTTTTTTTCGCCAGCCATTTCGAATCCGTCCGCCATCTTGGAATTATTTATATCCCGATAGAAGAAGATAGTGCACCACCAACTGTACAAATTTTTTTTCAATACCCACGGCCGATAGTTTCCGAGCCAGGGCCGAAAGAATTTCCCCATACAAACAACTAATGTTCGGCGGCCATCTTGAAAAATGACGCAATCGAAAAACTGATTCGATATTCGGCATCAGCGACCCCAAAAACCCCCGGATGCCGAACCTCACCCGGATCGGATCAACTTTTTTTTCGGCCGCCATTTTGAATCCACCATTTTGGATTTTTACCACGCCAGGCGGTTGCCCCCCATTGACCTCTATGACATTTGTTTGAGCACCCCCCATCAGACTCCTATAGTTTCGGAGATAATCGAGTTTGAATTTTGTTCGGCGGCCATGTTTTTTTCCGCCATTTTGAAAAAAAAGTTACACTATTGAAATTTGCCCAAGGTGTGGATGAAATTTAGTTAGAAACGTTTTCACTTTCGATGGATAGTTTCGGCGGGCAGTCGACTCACTACCTGATGAGAAGCAGGAATCGAAGATGTCGAGGTTTTCCCATAATCACCAAAACGTCCCCTCTACATGTTCCATACATTATATCAACCTAGAGATGCTCCTTCTGGGAGAACAATTATGTCAATGAGTGAGTGGTAATCCAGCTTTATATATTATAAAATAATAATAACTAGCTGTGCCCCGCGTTAATTTCGGAGTTACCCCGGAGGTACCCCGAGTAGTACCCCTGACAATGTGTACGCAAAGTTTCATGATGATCGGTTGATCCGTTACGCGTGAAATACGTAAACAAATAAAAAACTAAATCACTTTCAGATTGATTATTTGTAAGGATTATTTGTCGATAAAATTTTTAATATACTAACTTTATTCCATATTTAAAACATAGGCATTGTTTTAACGCAATTGGTTCATGGTAAGAGGAGTTGATGTATAAAATTGAAACTAAGCTTTCAGGTATGTAAATACTATCGGCGAACAGCGTAAAAAATTATGAAAACCTAAAAAAATATTCAAACTTACTTCCCAAACTGAAGTTTTTTGAACTTTTTGAATTCCTAAAAAATCCATAAGCGATTCTTTTAATTTTCATAAAAGCAAATCGTACTAATTATGAATTTTATTACGATTTGTCTAAGTGATAATTTTAAGTCACAATAGATGCAATCATCTTCAGGAATATGTGTACCTAAATACCTAATATGAAGTGATATTGACTAATTTTGTAATGTATAGGTAGGTGTGTGTGCAATGTGCATGGCGTGTTTGCCTTATATTGGATTATTGGATTTGCATTGTGACATGTAATGTAGGATGTAGAGGTACCTACCACACTTAATATAATATATAATTAATATTTTATAATGTAAATCTGTTGGCAAACCAATAAATAAATAATCCAATGCTTTGTACACTGGGGAGGGGGGTTATATGTAACTTCGTTTTCAAAACAGCACAGCCGCCGTAAGGCGTCACAGTAAACGTTACGACTCATACGAGTTATTGACTGTTTGCCTAGCACCTAGCCATCTACTGAAGTTGTGTCCTACATCTACTAATAAAACATACAACGGGCGCCGTCGACCCAATTGTCACGCATGAAAATAATTGTTACGACTATAACGGAACGACTATTTCTGATCCTTTTGAAACAAATATGATTTCGGTGGATGTTAAAGACTACATACAAGGCACTGGAATCTAACGAAACATTAGCACCTTTTAGTTTAATTCACATTTAACCGTTGCATAAAGTAGTAACAAATTGTAGATGTTTTGTATTTTACTGTCGGTTGCTCTGCAATATATAGGTCATGTTAGTTTACATTGTTTGAGTCAGCAGGTTGTTAACTCGTATAGTTAACAAAATTCATAATTATTGTTAAAAATAACTTTTACTTGTTGTTCTTATACTTCGTCAATTTCGAAATTCCCTAGGGATCTCTTTGTATCCCGATAAAAGGCAACATAGATGTTGTACCTCGAACAGATTTTTACAACCTACCAAACTTACTGCCTCTTGAACTCAATGTGCAGAGAAACTTGCTACGAAGACAGATTATTTTAAATTCAGTAGGTAATAAAGTTACTCGTTAAAATCGTATCCATGGACCAAAATCGCTGGTCCTAATCGATCGAGGCATTTTATTTTTGCAGTTGCATTGTTATCATTATCTACGCCTATTGCCTACATATAAAATGCTTTGTCCTGACTCCTGAATGACTGACTGACGGATCAACGCACGGCCTAAACCGTTAGTCGTAGAGACCTGAAACTTAGGGGTGTGTTCTTTGTATAACGTAGGCATCCGATAAGAAAGGATTTTACGAAATTCTACCCCTAAGGGCGTGAAAAGGGGGGGCAAAGTTTGTATGGAACAATTCCTCGGGAACTCCGAAATTATCGCGGGTGAGACCGCGCGGTACTTCTAGCCATGCATAGGTATTATGACAACTGGACAAAGGCCTTTCACCGAGGATTTCCGCCACCGGTCCCGAGGTGCCTTCATGTGCTTTTGCGAGGTCGTCTGTACTATGTGGGAGTCTACCCACGTGACACAGCGTGTCTGCTAATACGTGGTCGCAACTCAAAGGTTTTGTGGTCACTATTAGCTTTATTAATGTACCCGCCCACGCACCGCAATATCTAGGTAGGTACTTCTTTATCTTTAGGTACATAGTATAAAATGAATTCATACTCAACCGGCTTCTTGTTTGATAAATTATGTAGTTATAGGTACATATTATGTACAATTAATATTCACGCAAGATTTGCTTCACGACATTCTTGTTGCGGACTTAGTACCTACGTACTTTATATTTTATTTTATGGAATTTAAAAATAAAGCTAAAGTGATATTGATTTCATTTATCCACGTAGGTATATTATATTTTAATGATGGTATTCAGGGAGTCCGTCCATAACTACGAACTGATAATGTTATAAGACTGAACGCTATAACATGATGCTATCCCATTTAAATTATAAAGATATTAGGATATTTGTGACTCACTCAGAATTAAAGGGTGAATCATAGAATAATAATAATTATGTACATGTACTAAACTTACTCATCATCGTATCCCAAACCTTACCATTATAAATGCGATTGTGAGTTTGTCTGTGTACTTTTACTTTTACGTTTTCACGCTCGTGACTGATCAGTCGATCGTGGTGAAATTTTACCAGGGGTTCAGAGAAGGAGATAGGTTACTATGGTACTAAAGTACACTGAAATTAACGCGGCTGAAACTGCATGCCAGTACTTTTTATATCAAACTAGCTGTTCGGCGCGGTTTCACCGAATTCCGGATTACAATATACCCTACTAGCTGTGCCCCGCGGTTTCACCCGTAGGAATTTCTGGATAAAAAGTACCCCTGACAACGTGTACTATGCAATAATTAATTAAATTTCATCCGCGTTAATCTCAGAGTTCCCGCGGGAATTCCGGGATAAAAAGTACCCATGTGTTAATCTGATGTACAAGCTATATTATTGGAAATTTAAACAACATTTGAAACCATTCAGTATTTTTTGCGTGAAAGAGTAACAAACATCCATCCATCCATCCATCCATACATACAAACTTTCGCGTTTATAATATTAGTAGGATGTAATCCGCCGCTAGCCTGAAAGTTGAGCTAGTGGAAAATAAATGTAATCCCAAAATGTATTTATTGAATCGCCTAATCGAGAGAGCCGGTGTGATAATCTACAAAATATTTAATGCAGACGCCTGCGCATTGTTAATAACCATCGTCTGTCCTTTTCTAAGGAATCTCCGCGCAGGTAGGGATGAATCATCTGGGCTGGGCTGGGCCCGGAGCGCACATTCACGGCTATCATATCGCTTCACACTTGTTCTGTTGCTGTTTAAACTGCGATACGTTATTAAATGCCTTTCGGTTAGCGAGTAATGGAAACGGTTTTGTGTTTTGATGTGGCAGTCGTTTAATTTATCGATATGGGAGCGGGCTGCGGGGAGACACGCTGTGATTTATTGGACGGCCGATGGCGCCGGATGCCCCTTCTCGTTCCACACTTATTTGTGTTTTGCGGGGGACATTTTGAATTACGATTTGTACCTTAGTCCTCATCTAATATTTACCTAAATATTTGATTGGCGCATCATTCATTGCTTAAGAATAAGTGGCCGACATATTTTAAGGTTCAAACCTATACGATGGTAGGTATATACTATTTTCTGATGATAACTCTGCAGTCTTAAGTCTTAAGTCTGCTGTATTGCAACATAACATAAAATGTTTATTTTAAAACCGCCAAAAGTGGTCGTTTTTACTAAAAAAAGAAGAAGTATGGTATACACTGTACTCGATAGTTCTGTTGCCAGTTGGCTGATTCTGCCAAAGTACCTGCCCTATACAGAGTAATAATGTAGGTACCTTTAAAACGTAGTGATTACCTTCTCTCTGGGTACCTTCTTACCGGTCTATTGACTGATAAAGTTTGGACTCCTATCGCTACACATTAAAAACAGTTTTTTGTGTTTTGTCTATTGTCTCTTCGAGCCCATAGTCCATAGTGTAAATTAATGACACAAAGTGTGTCTCTCAAGTCGTCCGTATTCTGCGATTATAATAATTTTCCGTCGCAAAAATTCTAATTAATCATTTACCTATACCTAGGTACCAAAGAGATTTTATATAATAAAGGCTAGGTACTAATAAATTTGTATAATAGAAAACAATTTAAAAAGCCCCATTCATTCGTTTCATGGGTGCCTTTGTGTAAGAACAGGCTCGCAATTTTTAGCTCTCGCCCATTTGTAGAAATATTCCCTCTTGGCAATGAAAGGACTTATTGTTTCTTTTATGTATAGTTATTTATTTTCTATTCATATTTTAATAATGTTTGTTGTTATTTTATTACAATATTCTATTTTAGTTACCTACAGTGATCCAGTTCATGCACTCTGTTAAAGTCAAAAAGGTGTCTTTAATCTAAAAGAAGTTAATTGATTGGCTCATGGGCCATGGCTGAAACTGATGGGTTGCGAAATTTAAAATTTGCACCCTCAGACCAAATAAAAACTAAAGACGGAACGTCTCGAACAACGATGTGATAAAACTTTGATTAGGTCTTTGGCTTCAGTCAAAGTCAATAGTTCTTTGAACTTTGAGTATTCCTTGTATAGTCAAGTCATTTGTGACTGAATAAGTGTATTCTATGTTGTATATATGTATAATACTTACACAATAACTGCTCATCTGAACCATTGATTAAACAAGTTTAAACAGGTGTTGATTCTTGGATTCGGATCCTTTGACAATGAACTCGAAATTAGAACAATCTGGTCGCGTGTAGACTTGGTGCTGGCATTGTTTGGGAATTCAAATAAATTCCACCCTGTGTGTGGTCGGTTCAGTTCATTACAAAAATACTTTTCCAAATAACTTTAGAAGTTAATACTCGTACTTGATTTTTTTTTTGGTCCTGAAATTGAAAGCAGGCATTCCAGCCTCGCTACTATCTGATAATATTTGCCTAGTATGCTTCTGGGTATTACCGCCTTGTTAGTTATGAAGGTATTAACTGCTAAATTATTTAATTTACTCTAGGTTTATACTAAAGCGGCGCGTTTCACTGTAACCCCATGGAGCTTGTAGTAATAAAAGGACCGACGAGTAAGTAGTATATCTTATCTGCATCTAGCGTAGATCCAAGACGGTAGTGCGACGTACGGTTATGTTGGAGTAGGTAGTAGGTACATACTTATTGTTATGTCTCCAGACTCCACCGCGTTTGTACACAATGCAAACAAGGGTCGGCGCGGCTTCTGGAACACAGCGCGCTTCACTGACGATGACGGCAGTGGCTTTTGAAAATAGAACATATTCTCTACGTTTTAAAAACGGCTGAATAAAGTATATTTAACAAATTGCTTTTTATTACTCTAAATGTAGCTACATTCGTGGACGTAGAATTTATCCTATGTTACCTATACGAAACGAAAATCTATGAACCTGCAAGATGTGCTTACTGCTTAGGTATCAATTTCATTATAATTGACTCAGGATACATTTCTATAAAACGATCGAGAACACATACTAACTAGCTACCCCGTCGTAGCTTGACGCACGCGGCTTGCATCCACGCAGTGAATTATATTCTCTTTGCTTGCATCCATGACAAACGCATATCCCAACATATCCCGTCTATTTGCGGTGGGATATTGACCGCGTCGAGCACCTTTGTTTACCTTAACATCGGCTGTGTGGTGCCGATGGGCATTAGCTAAACATAGCACAAATTGCTGCATCTAACTTGTATGATAATATTTCCATCGTTAGTTCTACGAGTATGATCATAACAATTACGGAGAAACGTAAATACCAGTGTTATTTTTGGGTTTGAATCACCTACTCAGGCTCGCTCTTGCTATAGGTATATGCTGAGTAAAAAAACTCTACAAATTATTATTTTGTACCTCTATCAAACTAGATCTAATAGTTTGTTTTCTTTTTAAACAAAATCTAAAAGTTTAAAAGAAAATGTGGATAACAATGAATATAAAAAATGTGGATCAATCGGTATCGAATTGGAAACCGAGGGTATGACATGAGAGACAGGATTTTGTTTTCTAACTGAAAAAGACATGTTCTGTCATTTGTACTTTACCGTATTTGCCAAATTCTCAAATTACACAAACAATATATAAGCTAATAAACACCATGCCTGTCTATTCGATCCCTCGAAACTCTACACTTACAAGACTTCTTCCTGTTTGAACAAACATATTTGTATCGTACCGTGCGACTTTATTTAACACCGTCGAGGGCAAAAAAGAAATTGAAAACAAAAAATGTCTATTGCTTTACACTTTGGTGTACCGAAGTTTGAATAGCGATTAGTGAGGCGAGAATGCCAGAATGTTGCGTTTTGTAGGAATAAGGAACTTCGTTCCAAAAAAATTGCAATTTTTTTATTCACCTTTACTGTTTATTGATGAGTCAGTGCAGTGAATACGTAGCTACTGATAGGGAAATATCAACATTTTAGTAATCACGAGTTTCTAGGTCCTTTAACTTCTCATGTCCCGACCATTAACATTAATTTGTTTTATTTTTCATTCATTCATGTTTAAACTGCATTGTATTTTTAACTTAAAGCCATCGAAATATAGCAGAAACTTAAGTGACGTACGAATGGGTCGGTGGGATGCAACGGTAATTTTCAGTTGACCTACGAATAGGTCGCCGGTAAACGGACTTATGTATTTTCAAATGATTTTCAGACAATTTTTTTGTGACGCTCAGTATTTTTGTTTTCTTTTTTTTATTTCTTTTAATGATTTTATGTGTCATTTATAGGTATTTATGTAATTAGTTTTACACTTCGTTGCAGTCGTTGAAGATTTATCACATTATGAACTTTCTTCTGTAGAAATATTTTACTTATTGTAGAATTCCTTTCTTACAACACTTACAAGCGCTTTTATTCGAAAAATACTTGAATTCACATCAAATAATTACCTTCTTCAATAACATACTTACCAACAAATACGAGTACCTTATGTGCATGAAGATGTCCCATCTAATCTTCTATTATAATCTATAATCCTTGAATAGCACACACGAGTGATTTCACGATCGACTTAAGTGTTATAGAAATAACGGACATTGGAGAGTAATTCACGTATATTTTTTGTTCACAGGTAAACACTGGAGTGGTGAGCACAATAAGCCGGTTGTATATATGCTGCTTGGGAGAGCCAAAGTCCTATACTCGTCGGATATGTGTTCTCTAAAGGTTCCATGCACGCTGTGCCTTTTTTTTTACTAAATAATTGGTACCTATAGTAACTGTGTATATTGAAAAAAATATTTTCTAATGATAAATGATCATGCTCGATCAACTAAACAGCTTTAAAACCGTTTTGCGTCTCTTTACAATTTTCTCGATTTTTTTCTTATAGCAAAATTGTTTTGTCACGCCTAAATAATTTTACTGTCTATCATAAAAAATAAAGAAATTCTTGATGCATTTAATAATATCATACACTGTCATTCTACGAAAGAAAAGTAGATGCATAATTTTTTTATTCCATACGTATAATTATTTTACGCTTGCGTGCGAAACTCCGCGTTTCTGTATATGGAAAATCGTTTATCAAACTTAGATAAAATATAAGTAATGATTGTTAGGTCTTCCTTATGTCTATAAAAAAACGTATTAACTCACCAACATGAAAGTAGCTAGTGCAATACTTATGAGTATAATATCATTACGTTAGCCTTATAGGAAACTGATACTGAACTGATATCTAGTATAGAACGATGGTTGGTGAAGACTAACAAATTTTGTCTACACATATCTATAAGTAACCAGTTGTGCCCTGCGGTTTCACCCGCGGTTTCACCCGCGGTTTCACCCGAGGTTTCACCCACGTTAATTTCAGAGTTCCCGCGGGAATTCCGGCATAAGAATAACCCTATGTGTTAATCTGATGTATAAGCTATATTATTGTAAAGTTTCATTTAAATCCATCCAGTAGTATTTGCCTGAAAGAGTAACAAACATCCATCTATCCATCCATCCATACATACATACTTACAAACTTTCGCGTTTATAATAATTATTATAGTAGGAGTAGGATGGTTAGAGCGGTATTTACCTACTGAGTTAAGTCAAATTTGGTCTAATAATACACATCCTCACCCACACAGACCCTTGACGTAAACAAATGTCGATGACAGACACATCCCATATCATCCGTATTTGGATGTTATCCCTCGGAACTCACAAGTTATGTTCAGTCCGCTTCGAGTCGTTTTCTATACTAATATTATAAAGAACTAAAGTTTGTGAGTTTGTGATTTTGTGACGTTTAAGCGGTGATCTTTTGAATTGGCTGGCAGACATGCGGTCGGATATCGCGCGGACGCATCCCTTTATGGGCTCCGCTGAAAATCACATGTCACATTTTGTCATATATTTTTTTAATTTTTTGTGATGCCGAATAAAGATTTGTCTATGTCTCTATGATCTCTGGATCTACTAAACCGATTTTCAAAATTCTTTCACTTATAGGAAGCTACGGTAGTTCTGAAAGACGTAGAGTATTTTTCATCCCGAAATTCCCACGGGAACTTCAAAATTACCGCGAGTGAAACCGCGGGGGACCGCTAGTAGTAGATCTAGATATACATATAGGTCACCTCCAAACTAATGTTGAATAACTTTTAGACTATTAATTTTTTCGACATAATTTATATTTTAGTCACGTTATTTATTTTTATTTTCTTTGTTTGGATTACCAACGATCATATTCATCATTATTGTTTATTTTTTTAAATGGGCTGTATCAGGTTTTTGGTTAATTTATTAACACGTTATATAATAAACCGCGTTCATGCAATAATCGATTTGTATAATTCACTTGTTTATTATATGAGGCTGGTATTTTGTGTAATGCCTGGAACAGAAAACGCCTCACCTCAAGCAAGCAAGTAAACACCTCGACGTACTAACTATAGGTTACTAGGTGTTCCCTGCGTTTTCAATTACGAAGTTCCCGCGGGAATACCGAAATCAAAAGTACCCTATGTCCTTCTGTGTACGGTGTGTACCCCCGAAAACGTGTTTGCATTTCATGATGATCGGTTGCATAGTAGGTACCTAGCAGTGGCGAAGGTACCATAGAAGCCGATTCCCACCGGCTTCCCTTCAGACGCAACATCTCTCTCCGTAATTGAAAACGTTGTCAGGGATATAGGGAAGGACTTTTTATACCGGAATTCCCGCGGGAACTCCGGAACTTATCGCAGGTGAAACGGCGGGAAACAGTTAATAGTTTAATAACTTGAAATTAAAGTAGATTTCCGGCTTCCCTCTCTCAATATTTCACATGGTACCTAGTTAAGGCGTGAAAGCGTAACAAACAAATAAATAAACAAAGACTCACATTCGCATTTATAACATTAAGGATGCCAACGATATGTACACTCCCGATTAACCTTGATTTAATGACAAAAACTTTTTGTTTGTGTCTTACGCCTACAGTAATTTGTGAAGGTACGCAGCTTCCGGCTAACTCGTTCAATCAGCGACTGTTTTGCAGCGAACCTTGCAATGCTGACTCGGTGACGCACCGCCCTGGGCCGGCACTCGGCAGTCTCGACAACGTTTCGATAACGTTATCGTATCGATTGTTAACTAGGGACCCAGAAATCATAACGATCAACATCATTAAAGTACCCAATATTACATTAAATGCAAGCCTCGACTCGAAACTCGCAATTCACGTAATGTTGGTTAGTGTACTGATGTATATCGATATGATTTTTGGCTCCCTAGTTAACGATCGACACGGTAACGTTATCAAAACGTTGTCGAGACTGCTTGTCCTAGGCCCTTAGTCCCTATGACATTATTTGCCTATAACACGCATCCGAAGCAAATCATCACAGTCTCCATGTGCCAAAATTTTAACAAAAAAAAAATAAACCGAATTTATGAAACACAAAAATGCCCTAAACTAAAAAGTTTAAAACAACAAAATACCAATTTAATCCAAAAGACAAAAATACACGTAATATCATTATTGGTCTGCTACCACTGATCGGTTTCAATTCGGTGCCGAGCCCGCTTGTGTCTCTTAATACTTTTAAGTGGATAGGTAGTTATCAATTTGCTATATATAACAATGTTTAACTACTACGACAGCCACGACAAAATCGATTAAGTAAAGACACAACAAATTAAATCGAGTAATCGTTCGTTACAATTTAATATTCCACTTCTGGATGGACAATCGATTAGTTTGACGGATCGATTCAATAACTACTACGCGTGACGGCATAATACGTGGCTTGGGTGGGCAACTGTTGCAATATAGTATTATGTATGTTTTGTGTTTACATCGATGATATAAAAATAAATAATCCACTTCACAACACACCGATGTACTTGATCCCTCAGTAAACTATTAGCTGGTGTCGTGGAAACCAAGCTAACGTGGTATATATACTAAATAGAATCACACGGCCAGACTGGACAGTGGACAAAGTCCACCCCCAACGGGAATCGAACCCGGAACCTCTTGATTAGCGGGTAGGCATGGTGACCTACTGTGCCAGACGGGTCGTCGTGATGTATTTAGGTTACATAATATTACGAGCCAACAATTTTATCAAAGAAAGAAATTGCAGTTTTTTTACTAACAAGATGCAATTAGTTTCGATCGCTTCAATTTAAGTTTTCCCTCTGAAGCTCTTCGATGTACTAGGATAAAGTCCCCTTTTTGGGGGTCCGTACCTACCCAAAGGGTCCGTCCGTCTGTATGTCTGTCACCAGGTTACAAAACATAGTAGATACTACCAGATAATATAGTAGGCACAAAAAATACATTGTAGATACTACAAAGTAATATAGTAGGCACTACAAAGCACAGTGGCAACTACAAAGTAATATATTAGGCACTACAAAGCACAGTGGGAACTACAAAGTAATATAGTAGGCACTACAAAGCACAGTGGGAACTACAAAGTAATATAGTAGGCACTACAAAGCACAGTAGGAACTACAAAGTAATTTAGGATAATGTAGTAGGTAGGTACTGAAAAGTAATGTTGTGAATACCTTCTGGTAATATAGTTGTAACGAAGTTATAGTAGATGTTACAAAGGCAGTGTGCCAGAGATAATACATTTATCGTAAAAAATACAAAATGCTGTAGTTATGTGAACAATGTAGAGTTGTCAGAAATAAAAGATTCAAAATTCAAAAGTTATTTATTACTTTGGATTGGGTCACGTTAAATACCCTAGTAGGTGCTTAGAAATAGAACTCTAAAAAAAAAGAATTTTCGAAATCGATCCAACCGTCTTCGAGTAATCGGAGAACATACATAAAAAAATATACATACAATCGAATGCATAACTTCCTCCTTTTTGGAAGTCGGTTAAAAATGGTAGTGTACCAAAATTCCCGTCACAGTAATCAGATTTTTTTCCACCTGTTGCGGTATTTCCGAAAACGATTAATAAAATAATTAAATGTCAGCTTTCAAGAAATCTTTGGTTCGTCATGAGTTCAGTCTTGTATAATAAATTGTGAATTATTAAAAAAAAAACAAGCTCTTCGCCGCGTTTATGACTTTTAAAGCAAACGCGGCGAAGATCAAAGCGACCTCTAATGTTCGAAGTGACCTAGATAGTCGGCGGTCTCAAATATCCGCTTAGTGCGGCGGCGGTGGCCTATATCGCTTCAGCAGGCGCGCACGTGTGAACAAAGCCTGGATTTAGTCTAGTGACCACTTCACCTGGATACCTAGCAGCTATGTCGCCTCGATACCAATCTACTTGGCAGATTTTTAATATTATAGATTTTTATTAATTTTTAGTTCACCCGTAACGCGCTATAGACAAGCGTAGCCACGAGATCGTGAATGTGGAGCCGATATTCTCCGCCATTTCTCGGGGTTTTCTCGCGTTCTCGCAAGATTTATTTATTTATTTAAGTACACAAAACAGATTGTAGTCATTACAATTTTTACTTATTATAGTTTATTATTATATGTTCCGACCACAAACCAGAGATATGCATTCCTAGAAAGACTAAAAATATTCCCGCTATTAAGTATAAAAAAAAAATCCCGCGGGAATTCCGAGAGGAAAAGTACCCAATCTATATCCTTCTCTATCCCTCTTGACAGCGTAACAAACAAACAAAATGCATTTATAATAGTAAAGATTCCACGGGCCCCTGAAAGAGGTCGTATTATGGTAAACAGGAGAGTAAATGAAGTACATTAATTTTTATTTCAAAGCATCATTAATTCTGATCTCTCCTTACTCCTGTGGTTAGTTCAGCTGGGCAGCTGCTGCCCCCCTAAATAAAATCTACACTATAATCATATCGACTATGTAAATATGTAGTTCCAAATCTTTGCATCCCCCAATGCACTAACAATAAGCAATATAGGACCTCAGACTATAGAACATTATATTTCTTGTAGAGCTAGGATAATATAAAAAACGTGATTAGTGATTACTCTATAATTAATTATATGGTACAAATTATGCATCGTTGTTTTCAATGCTTCCACTAACTTTAGTCGTTAGAAAATCTCTTTTGAAAGAAGAACCATCTAACTACCTACCTAAGCTTTAAATGGCAGTCAGATTATTGTAAATTCGTTTGTGAAATTGTAATACAAGAAGAAATAGGTAATTTTAATTAAAGAGCCAATGTCAATTTAAAGACTTTTCTTTCGGCAAACTTCATAAAAGATCTTTAAAGTTATGTTAGCGAATTTCTTAGGAGTTCAGGAGTTCATCAACAATTCCAATTTGACATTCCCGGGTACCTAGGCGGGAAAAGTTGCTTCAGAGGCAGGAACAAAAGAGATTGAACTCTATTAAAATTGCTGTAAGAATGTTGTTTGAATATGGAAATGCTCAGAATATCGATTTTGACACTTGACACTACTGAAACTGGAATGCATAGGGAAAAAATATTGTTTCTCAGTCATTGCTTTGAGACTCGGGACAAATAGCATAGAAACAACTTTGTAAAGGTACTCGTCTTAGAAATCTTTCTATCTCAAGAAAGATTTCTAGACATTATCTGTTCCATACACAATTTTATATTCTCCATATTCTCCATTTAAATATTAAAACTGTACACGAGCTGGCCACAGACAAAGGGCAATAAAATAAATACATTTCGCGTCTACATTCCATGCGGTATGCATGCATGCGCTTCTTGCTTCGATGGCGTCTTGACGTGCAACTTGACAATAACTGCACTGAACCGCACATTTTGCACATTTTATTTTTTTCCGTAAAAACAGCCATTGTTTATTGCTAGATCTAAATTGAAATATTCGTATGAAATTAATACGAATAATGTTGTGCGAGCAATGGTAGGCACTATAGGTAATGCTATGGATCGTTACATCATTTTATAACCCTAAACTTAACTCTCTTGCCTACGTTTCAGGACTTCTTTGGTAATTAGTAAGTAACGGTACGGTAGACCTAAACAGTTGCAACTTTGCAGACATCCTTAAATATTTTGTGTCCATTGCGACGTGACTGACGGACTAACAAACAAGAAAAACATACTTTCGCATTTTTTATTAATGTGTAGAAAATACTACTGATTATGTACTAGCTGTGCCCCGCGGTTTCACCCGCATGAAAGGTTTTTATACAACTGTTTTCCCGACATCCGATTTCAATGAAACAAAGCCTATATGTATCTCCAGGCTAAGCTTAATCTACCTGTGAAAACCGCATGACAATCGGTTCAGTATAGATGCGGAGATTATCGCGAACAGACAGAAAAGAATTTTAAAATCTTTTTTTTGGGCTTGGTTACTCTTCTTTTATCACCCCTCTCAATTTTAGGAAAAAATATTCAATGTACAGAATCGCGGATTTCTCTCTTTTATTATAGTATAGATAGATAATAGTTTGTCTTCGTCCTTTACTGCATGGTACTACTTAAAAAGATAAGAACTCGAGTAGGTACTAGGTGGTAGATACTCGTAAAGTTTCACTACTGTAATGAGAATATTTTCCTACCCTTTTCCCCCACCGGGAGGGTTGAGGGCTGCTAACCTCCATGCCCACACTGGTAATAAGTATATATATATATAGAAGAAAGTAAGTAGATTATTATCATTTGAATTTGTATGAAATGTCATAAATATAGAACCTTTTATTGACAACTAGCTGGCCCCCGAGGTTTCACCCAGGGTAATTTCGGAGTTCCCGCGGGAATTCGAGGATAAAATATAGATATACACCTTCCTCATGAATCACTCTATCTATTAATAAAAATTGCATGCAAATCCGTTGCGTAGTTTTAAAGATCTAAGCATACATAGGAGCAGACAGACAGCGGGAAGCGACTGTTTTATACTACGTAGTGATGGAAGCTTAGAAATTAATACATTTCCTTGTGAAATAAATATCTTTAACCAAAATAACACCAAAGTCTTATATTTCAACTAGCTGTCCACCGCAGAATTTCAGAGTCGGAATCCCTCTATATATTGGTGAGAACCGCATGCAAATCCGTTCAGTACTCTTGAGTTTATCGCGAACAGACAAACAGACACACAGATGCGGCGGCGGATTTTGTTTGATAATATTATGTAAGGTTATTTACTAACTTAAAGTTCATAAAGATAAAGAAGGTTGTTGGTGAGACCGATCGCACTTTGACTATTTTTTTTTCGCGTTAGTTTGGTAGAAAAAACATAAATGAAGAATTTAAAAAATGTGCATTTTTTATGCTTGATCTTCTTTATACGCCGACCTCCATTAATACTCTTATAATATTATAATATCATCGACGTCAACCATATTATTTTTACTTCATCCCTACTAATATTATAAATGCGAAAGTAACTGTCTGTCTGTCTGTCTGTCTGTTACGCTTTCACGCCTTAACGGCTCAACCGATTATCATAAAAAATCGTACACACGTTGTCAGGGATACAGAAAAGAACATAGGGTAGGTACTTTGTATCCCGGAATTCCTGCGGGATCTCCGAAATTTCCGCGGGCAAAACCTCGGGGAACAGCTAGTCTTAAATATTGCAAGCAAACTCGTTGTTTGAATGCTGGTAAGCACTTACATGTTTCAGTTTCGGTTCAAAAGTCTCAGTTAAATCTGGCCAAGAATAAACCGGCCGCTAAGCGCCAAGTCCCCCGCGTCTCTACCATGAGTTTCTTAACCCTATACCTACGAATTTATAATAACGATCACATCTCACGTTTATGAACACACCTCAGTCCGAGCTAGGGCACTGCTGAATATCAGCGCTGATGTCTTCTACCTCGGCACTATGCTGAGACAGTGTCCTTTTCAGCATCACACCACAGCACATTCTTTATGTATACTAGTACGTTTTTATGCATATTTGTTATTGTGACTTTATAGTAGTTAATATTTACCGAATGTTTTATGTGCTGTCCTTGACAACGTGTATGCAAAAAATCATGATGATCGATTGAGCCGTTCAAAAGGCATAAAAGTATAACAAACACACCAGTAAATAAACCCAATTTTGTATTTATAATAGTAAAGATTTCACGTTTTTAAGGTTAGGTATGTTTTGTTAATGTCGTTTTAAAATAGGCGGCCTCAATACTGATGGCAGGGCGACTGGCGCTTGTCTGCCGCAAAGATTTATGCGCTAAAGTCTGCCACCAGTGAACGGCTGGCCGGTCGCGCGCATTCCACATCCACGCAGACGCCGCGCCGGCCGCTCACAGAAACACATACATAAAGCTCGCATTTCTCGTGTTGCTTAGGTCAGTTCTTAGTTATGCCGAACGCCAGTATGATTTATGTGCCGACCGAGAGTAGAGTAATGACGATATACCTACTTGCTCCCGCATTAAGCAAAGTTTGTACTGCAGACAACCGCTCCGTTAGCCTAGGTGACATTCTTTAATCATTAACGCATAGAAAACTAAGGAATTAATCGTCATATCATTTCATTTTATTTTCATTTCATTTCATATCACGTGGTCACGTAAAATCCTCCAAACAAAAGTTTCGATACCGTTCCTTACAGGTAGTTCTCTTTGCGTTAACGATTAAAGATTGTCAACTTGGCATAGCCGGCTGGCATATCCTTGCGTACCTAAGTAGGTATCTACATGTTTTTTACTCTGACACGGGTATAGAATCCGTGACATCCCAGCGTGGTAGTCAGGTTCACTAGAATCACTGCACCGATGAACCGCGACTAGCTGACTAACAAAATAAACAACGCACAAGGCTTGTTTTGAAGACTTTTTAGAATCTACCCTTAAAACAACTAAGTATCGATAAGCTAGAAAATTATTATTAATGAAACTACCCTTGTATACCCTTGTATAATTTATCAGTTTTCTTTCCAAAATTGTGCTTACATATTTCATCGAAGAATTTACCCCTTAAATTCCAATAAATATATCTGAATATATTAAGTAGAACTCGGTATACTAAGTATACATAGTAAAGAGTCCGCCCCACCATGTACCTACTTACAGAGGCCGTTGGGAATTGGTATGTCAGCACGTGACCAGAATACGCAAGCGTGATGCTACCAAGATGCGTCCCTGATGTCACAGAGAATTTATAATACTACACTGTCTAGTCTAATGTAGGGTTGTCAACCGTCCAGGACATGTCCTGGTTTTTGAGGTGTCCTACATATTTTTCACGTAGTGTCCTGGGTGTTTTAAAGCGTCCTGATTTTAAAATTTACGCGCCACTACTGCCTCTAATCTTACATTAGACATTACAAGACGTGTCCTGTTTTTAAGCCGCAGTGTCCTGGTATTTGAACCTTGAAATCCTGGTTTTCTATATTAAGGGATGCCTTAACCTTAGTCTAATGCTGCGAAGGTATTTAGACGCCGCATAGATACTGAGATAATAATCAACACATTTCATTCTTTCAACGCTATAAGCTGTGATTTTATACATTTCTAACGTTACACAGCAACGACGAAGTTGAAATGACGCATTTTCGTTAAAAGTAGGTACATTATGATCACAAAAAATTGACTACGACCATAGAGCAAATAAATTAACTAGAGAGGAAATGTAGGCGAGGCAGGCGCGCTACCGTTGCAAAAGAAGTTAGAGGAAATGCTCTAACTTGCCCCAAAACTTCGTTTGCAGCCATCCTAAGTATATTTACCACAATATTCCCAAAATTGTAAATTTGGAAAACAGTGACTAAGTAAAAACATAACCATAAAGCGTTTAATACATTTCTTTACGTTCATGAATGTTTTAGAGCGTGATGAATAGTTTTGTGTGCGAAAATCACCCGGCGACACTGGTTTCCATCTGTTTTCATACTAAAATAAGTTGATGTCCCTTCTCCATCTCTTATTTTCTGTTCTGTGGCTGACGATAAGTTCCTTAGATTTCTTCAACAATAACGATTAAAGATCGTTAACTTCGCTAAGGAGGCTTTATATTTTATTTCTGACTCCTTTCTCATAACAAGACGTACGAAATACAAGGAAAAACAAAACGTTCGCATCGACTGCGTCTCGCGTCTGCTCCGTTAACTAAATTGCATCGCGATCCTATAATTAAGCCTTTTAGCTGAAAATCGATCAATCTTCGTTAGCTCTGAAGCGAGAACGTAACGATATTTATATTGTTATGAATTTGTTGCTGGAGCGAGTGGAGCCGGGCGCCTGCCACCATCTTTTTGAGTCTTATTATGATCTTAAGTTGAAATCGTGTCCATCGTAATTTTGACTTTGCACACAATGTGCAAGGTCGAAATTTCAATGGACGATATTTCATATTTCGATAAAAAGTGTAAATTACACCTACAGTGAAAGAACTGGGCCAAAGAACTGTAGGGCGATTATGTAACTTTTGTTTCTATCATTTTTCGATTTCAATCGGAAAAATAGCGGTTTTGTGATTAATTGGTTATGTTTAGACAGCTTCAAGTTTTGAGATATGTTTGTTTTGTTTGATTGCTAGATATTGTAGGTGTCAAAAAGTGCATATTGTAATCGCAAAACCACGATGTTTTTGATTGCAAGCGAAAAACGATAGAAACAAAAGTTACATAATAGCCGCTCTGGTGTTCGATAGAGCATTTTAGATACCTATCATATAATTTTTTTTTAACGTGCATGCCCACAACCTTTCACTTGCCTTAATACAATTTTGTGGGGAAATTTTTCAATCCTTCAGCAACTTCGGGATAAAAATGTCCCTATGCGGTTTATTGTATCCCCGACAACATTATTACTAGGTATTGTGTTCAAAATTTCACTATGATAATTTTCATCCCAAAGTTGTCGAAGGAAGAGCTTTCTAAATATGTACCATATTATAATAATAAACGTTTTCTGTCGCTACATTTCGGCTGCCCTGCGGAAAAACAAAGTAATTGCAGCGGAATAAATTACCAAAAAACCGGAAATCGCTTTGTTTAAAACCAACTCTCCATAGTTTAACGATTTTCTTGATTTGGTTTCTCTAAGACCAAAGCCTTTTTGATGGTTGTTAGTATGTAGCAAGCTCTAGGTCCGTTATGCGTGAAAAGTGGCAAAAATAAAAAAACTCATTTGAAAACGAAAAAAATTACAGTTGCTTTGTTTTTCCACAGAGCAGCCAATTTACACCTAAACATACCTACAAAACTGTAACTGGACGCATCTGTTGTTATATTAAAGATAGATAATTATAAGAAGCTAATCACTACCTGAACCTGTTGCCAAAATTACAAACTTTATTGATACCTACTCTATCTCATCACTGAACAAAATTAAACGGATTTATGCAAAAAATCGGGTGTATCGGGTCTCCTCATAATATGTCTGCGGTCTCCTCTCAAATTTTGCTCTTAATCATTTCACTATCAACATCGTCCATAGATAACTCAATTACTGCCACACTATACTTCAACAAAAAACCTGAATATGGGTAATTTGTGAGGAATTCCAAACGGGCCCGTTGTATTAAAAATTCGCAGCTTTATGCGTCATCGTTTATTTATCCGAAGGGAATCTTAAGCCACTTGGGATGTAAAAAAAATATAAAAAGTACCGCAAAGAAGTTTATTATTAAAACACTGAGGCGTTGCATGCGCCGTTCTTGGTAATACTTGGTCATGCGAAATGAAAAGTGTTTATTTACAATTAAAATTTAGCGACTTTAAAAAAAGATACTAATTTAGTTATTGAAGAAAATAAACATTTGGATATTGCACTTAGGTACATCAAGTGGAAGAAAAGAGAAGGGAAACAGCTGTAACCTAATTTGTGATGGTTATGGTATGATATGGAATCTCTAATTTAGATAAAATTTAGATTTTTCAATAATATAAGTGGATATAGGAGTTCAATAGGGAAAGTTTATTGTAATGCAATGTCGACGAAGCCACAAAAACACTACTGCAAGTTCCGATTGGAGGGTATGATGGAAGGGTAGAAAAAAACATGCGTTTATTAACAATCGAGAAGGTATACCTTACATTGTTTCATTCAGGTTCTAGGAACGGCCACTGACCAGTTATGTTAATATAATAGTTACACCACATCACTAAACGTTCGACATGCCGCACTATCCATATTCAACACAGAGGTTCAACCACAAAGGCGTCACGGTTTAATATTTTAAATAACTGAGCCAAAGGTTTGGATTGCTCGACGAATAAAGCTGGTTTCAGACTACGCTGTAATATATATCAAATACTATATAGCACAACAATATCGGTTAGCATACATTTTAACACTAACAATTAAGCACTTTATAGATACTATAGCATATTGTGAACGCGTTCATATAAAATGCATGCTTACTTGCTGAGCGAAAATGTTGTGCTATATGTAATTATGTATTATTAGCTATATTACTTTACGTAGTCTGAAAGCAACTTAATAGTCTGATATCGTTTACTTTTTTTTCTTTAAATCTACCAAATTGACTGTGGAATATTAGAACGAGTCAATCCATAGTAAATTAATTGTAAGGAAAATAAAAAAGAAATCAAATATAATCCACATTCAATACTTTGATATTTTTTTGTGATAGAACATAATCAAGTCGAAGTTACAGTCTAGATACGGAGTAATGAATCATGATATGTCATATTATACAGCTTTTAATTTTAATATACTCGAGATTGACCTTGCAGCTAACATTTAATTGTCTACCGCTTGTAGGAAATCTATGTCTATGTTGATTAGAGCTAGTTTTCTTAATATACATGTAAATTACCCATATTACCTATATTTTATATGCAATCAAGTTTATTTGTATAGATAGATAGATAAAGAAAGATAGAAAGAAGTATACTATATATTGTTTTGTTTGCACACCCCATCTTCTATATCTCTCGGTCTACCCAATGGTTAACTGGTAGAGAATGCCGCAAGGCATTAAGTTCGCCATTTGTACTTACTGTGCAATAAAGAATAAATAAATAAATAAATAAACTACATTATTTAGTGAACATCTGGGTACCTAAACAATACATACCTAAGTATCATTTTTTTTGTATTTTTATACTTTGCGTTTGTCACAGGTTGACTCTGGCTAATAAGTATGATATATTATCTATACTACTTTATGTGTATAAGGTACTTTCGAAAATCTACCTAAATGTTTAGTTTCTGAGGGAATTCGTGCGGACAAAACCTCTGGAAACGGCTAGTAAATCTATACATATACCTACGTATTCAATGCTTTATCCTGAATGACTGATCAACGCACAGCCTAAACCGCTGATCGTAGAGACCTCAAACCTGGAGGGTGTGTTCTTTGTATGACGCAGGCATCCGATAAGATAGGATTTTTGAAAATTAAACCCCTAAGGGAATGAAAAGGGGTTGCAAAGTTTGTACGGAACAATTCCGCGGGAACTTCGAAATTATCGCGGGTGAAACCGCGTGGGACAGCTTGTTATACAACGTGTTAGTGAATTAACTGAAAACTAGAAAGTAGTTTGCTCAGAATCAACTAGCGAATCGATCGCACTTTGTTTTAATATAGGTTATATTTTTTCATTTTTATTAACCCATGTCTAAATTATTTATAATACAATATTTGGCGCGTACGCCGCCCGCAGCAAAAAAATTCGAACCGGTAAGCGCGGGCGTAGCGCTTAGAATTTCGTAGATAGGTCGCCTCCAAACTAATGTTGAATAACTTTTAAAGTATAAATTTTTTCGACATAATATATATTTTAATCATTTTATTGTGTATTTTTTTAAATGGGATGTATCAGGTTTTCAGTCAATTCATTAACACGTTGTATATATGAGTGATGACGCTGCGTTAATAAAAAACTGCCACTGCTCATTCTTAAATTATATTTACTGAGAAACGACGTTGATTGTTATCATCAATTATGATAGATACAATTGCCTATATTACTGCGGGCCACGACTCAATCGGCGGTTTGGGGGTTACGTCATCGGCCCATCACTTTAAATTTAGGATTGACTTATTCTTATTAAGACCCTTGCAGGGGACAAGTTGGGGCCACCCGCTATAAAAAATCACATCTTCTAGGATCCATTTAAAAATAAATCAGTACCTACTTATAGAAGAATAATATGTAAAATAGGCGATATCTGCAGGGCAATTAAGTAACTTTTGTTGCATTCATATTTCAGTTTCAATCAAAAAAATAGCGGTTTGTGATTAATTAATGATGTTTAGACAGCTTTAACTTTTGAAGTATGTTTATTTTGGTTGAATGCTAAATATTGTATAGGTGTCAAAACGTGCATATTGTAATCGCAAAACCGTCATATTTTTGATTGCAAACGAAAAATGATAGAAACAAAAGTTACATAATAGCCCCTCTGCTACATATTTGTTTTTCATTTCAAAAGCGACCACTTTTAGCGGTTTTAAATTTAACTTTATGTGTACTTACGCCTTCTTATTTTCTATTTTAAAGCAACTTTTAAAATAACCGTAGGTAATTTAACTAGGTTAATTATTGTGTTTCGAAAGAAACTTTCTTTTGAAATCGATTGATACAATTTACTTATTATGCGCGTCATCGCATACGCCAGAGGTTTCAATATACGTACCTACTGAATACTCATTAAGCAACTGTATTCATTCAAATTGGATAGCACGAAATTATTATGTTCGCAACAAAAAGTATAAGTGGACATAGATAAGCAATAGTGTGTTAACCCACACTGGAGAAATTTTGAGTAAATCGTGTTTTAAAATTACAGCGCCATTTTGTGTCAACATTTTTTATGTTCAATATTTAGTTACATATTTAAAAAATGTAATAAGGTAAACATATATTTAAAAAACGTTCTCTAACTCTCAATAAATCGTTCTGAATCAATTACTCAATTTTGTGGGTTAACATGT